>OU015666.1:30000-2530000 GCA_907165275.2 Zygaena filipendulae
CAAAGGAACCGGTTGTTTTTAATTTTGTGAATTTGTCTAGAAAGGTTTGATTTAACTGACAAAAAAAAAAAAAAACTCATTTTCAGTTTCAATTTTTATTGTGTTACAAAGACGGTTCTTGGTAAGGACGAATTAATACATAACATGTTTTTAAATGCTTTTTTGACATTTATTTAAAATTTCTTGTTTCCAGAGAAGTCATAATTTTGTTACAAAATTTTATTAACTTTGTATTTACGTCTAAGCAATAGTGAATCTAGTTTAGAACTTTATTAGATCACATATATTTTAATGTGACATCACTGGTAATACCATCATTAAATTTTAGAAGCAAGGAGCATCGCCTTTATTAAAACTTTAATACAATTTGGACATCATTTTAACGATTGCCATAACTTAGAACAACAATAAAATTTATAATAACAAATTGATGTATAATTAAACGTTTCCAGTTTTACTGTCAATATTTACAAGTTTTTTCCCTGCATATTAACTTTGTTTCATAAAGGTTAGAGAAAGTTTTATTTATTCACACTTATCTTACGGCAAAGTGACACAAGAGAATCTTTTTACAGAACAATAATAATTAATTACAATCACTTACGTAGGTACGAAGTAGGTACAACTCCAATCATCGCACAGACTCGGCAACGCAATATCGCAAAGTCAAGAACTCGTCGATCGTGCGCGTACTCAGACACCACGCCAATATCTGAATAATATAATTGTTCAATTTATTCGATAATAAATTGAATAATTATATCGGTTATATTATAAACATTATTATTATTATTATTTACATTCAATAGATTAACAACCTCTTTAACTTTTAGTGAGCAACGAGACGAGCCTAAAATGAGTTTTTAAAAATGCTCCGCGAGTTAGGAGTAAAAAATTATCTTTTAGACATATTACGTGTTATACTCTCTCAGAATTAAAGCGAAGTTTAACTATTAGTGTTCGATAACTTAAATCACAAAGTTTGCGGCGCTCGCGTGCTCTCTCGAAACACAAACGGCATCGTTTCACCGACGAGCTCGAGGAGTACCGCCGCGCCACGTCCTAGTCGGCTTCACTCTTCACTGCGACGCCAGCGTCGCAGAGAGGAGTCCGCCCCGCAGCAGCAGCAGTAACAAGACGCCCAGCAAGAGCGGTCTGTGTTGCCGGGGACGCGACGCGCTGGACGTCTTGCGGCTGAGGGTGGCCGCCATCTTGTCACCTGCGGGGATGAGACGCGACATACATAATATTGGTTATGAGCGACGCGCTACAGTGCAGGCGAGTGGAGCGGAACGGTACGTACTGCCCTCGGAGACGTAGACGTAGATGTGCGCGGGCTCGGTGTTGGCGGCGCGGCACGAGTAGTTGCCGGAATGGCGCGGCGCCGCGTCTCGGATGCTGAGCGCGGACTGCGTCTTGGGGCCCGGCTCGGTCGCGACGCTGACGCCGCGCGCCAAGTCATAGTTGATCATGCGCTCGTTGTGGTACCAGAACACGTACTGCGGCGGCACCGGGCTCTGACACACACCACACATCACGCTGTACATACGAGCTGGGACACCGGGCCAGTCAATATAGTGGTAACATGAGGCAAGACAGGTACCTACCTTCTCAATGATGCACACGAGGTTGATGGTGGAACCGGCATCTACATAGTGCTCATCAGAGCCGAGGATGAACGCCTCCGGCACCACGATGTGCAAGTGAACCAGCCGCGACAGCGTGCCCGACCCCGTTGATACCTGCCGATTTAACGGTTTCAAGTGTCAAACAGGAAAACCAGGTACTGAGTGCAAACTTTATAAAAAAAATAAAAAATAGTCAACAATTTCGTCTGACCTGACACTCGTAGGTGCCATTGTCTCGCTTTTGCACGTATTTGATCTGCAGCACCCAATCGTCGGAGCCCTCGCTGTGGAGCACCTGATGAGAACACTCGACAGTAAAAAATGAGAACTTTGATACTTTTGGATTTGATATCTCTAGTACTGCAAAAATGATGACCTCTGCCTTAGCAGTCAAATTCCTAGTCATAAGCAAGTGATTACCTTCTCTCTGGTCATAAGAACAACAATGCTATTAGTGCTGTCATATATGTCATATATGTCATATAATATACGAGTATATCAGATATGTACTCACCTGAAAACGCTCGTCATTAGTATACATGAACAGGCCGGAGCTGATGATGTGCCAGTCGCGGCGCCGTACCCACGAGATCTGCAGCGCGACAATGGGGTTATCTATACTAATGTGTATTATAAATAATTATAATAATTATAATAATTATAATAATAATTCTTTTATTTGCAAGAAAGAGCAAAAGTTTGTGAGTTTGTGACGTTATAGGGGGTAATCTCTGGATCTTCTAAACCGATTTTGAAAATTCTTTCACTTATAGGAAGCTAAAGTGATCCTGAGTGACATAGGGCACTTTTTGTCCCAGAATTCCCGCGAGAACCCCAAAATTACAGCGGGTGAAGCCACGAGGGTCAGCTAATACAATGGGTGCAATGAGCTCGGGGGAGAGTCATTTGTGTGTCAGTGTGTACGTGTGTGTGTACTGTACTGACGCCTCTCTCGCCGAGGTGCCGCACGGGGCAGTGCAGAAAGGCGACGCCGCCCAGCTGCACGAGCGCGTCCTCCCGCGTGTTGTTGATGGACGGCTCCCGGCGCAGCTCGTCCAGAGACGCGTACCACAGCTCGCGCCACGCCGGCACCTCCGCCATCTCCAGCTCCACCAGCTCCACCTCGCCGGCCTCCAGCGTGCCCCCCGCCCCGCCCCCCGCACCCGTCACCAACACCGCCCCCAGCCCAGCCCCCACTCCTGCCCCGGCCCCCGTCCCCACAGCGGTCACCGTCGCAGATGGAATCTCCGACGATACGATCGCTCGTTTTCCCCTTTCTAGCGAAAATACAGAAACATAAAGTTTTAGTGTCGGAAAATTTTACGAAGCATTCATTAATTAGGTAATAATCTAGATTCTAGCGCAATCCGTTGAGTTAATCGGTTGGTGTATATGAATATTATGTTGTATGTACGGAAAATTGTAAAACTGTTATAAAGTAACGGTAATAGCGTAAAATGCTGAGGAAAGATAAAGCGTTGTGGAACTTGTGGGGGGTCGTGTTGTGTGATACGGTGTAGTGTGGCACAGTTTGGCGCGGCGTGACATAGCGAGTGGGAGCTGGGGCGGTACATACGCGGCCCGAGCCCGTCGGCGGCCACAGCGAGCGCGGCCAGCAGCGCGGCGGCCCGCAGCGCCCCGCGCGCCATGACCCCGCACCGCACCACCTCTGCCCGCCCCGCGCGCCCCGCTACGCGCCCCGCGACTCGCCTGCCGCCTGCAGTACCTACGGCACAAATTATAATATCATAATATATTATGTATGTACCTGACTATTTGTGAGCTCGTTACATAATCGATTGAACTATTTCTTAAATCACAACAATACAAATTGAATGATAGTTGATTAACGTCATCGGCGGCGTTCGTTTCGTATCCTGACAGGGCGCGTTGCGCGCGGCGCCGGAAGGCCTCAGTGGCCGCGTCCGTAGATCGGCGCTAGCTAGTTTTCGCGTGCGGCGACATGGAAGGGTTATCGTAATGTCGACCCCGGGGTGGGGCGGGGGCGACGGGGAGGGGATGTGCGCCGAGCGTCGAGCGGCCGGTGATGGATCACCGCTCGAGACGCGTCGAGATTGATGCGTTTTTTATGAGGCGCCCCCGTTTACCTGACCCGCGAGTCGTGAGTCGTGACGCAACGACGACGACGGCCGCTTACGTCGTGTAGCCGAGTGCCCTTCTTGTGCCGATAACGATAGGAAAGAATAGAAAACAACTTACAATGTTGGTACCGAGCGGCGAGCATCAAAAGTGTTTTTAGTGGAAATAATACCCTATCTATCTGTTCTTTATAAAAATTAATTACCTATTAGATTAGAATAGGTTTATTTGGTACCAAAAAAACACAAACTTATGGTACAAAAATGGCCGTCACTCAGCATATGCCGTGGAACTAGTACCACGATGCTAATTTTCAGTGTCGGCCATAAAATTAAATATCTAAATACATAACATTATTACTTATGTTCCCCGCTATTGGCAACAATCATACAAAATATGGTTTGAAAATTAATGTTTTTGTTTTCTTATCAAAAAATATATAATACTAGCTGTGCCCCGCGGTTTCACCCGCGGGAATTTCGGAGTTCCCGCAAGAATTCCGGGATAAAAGGTACCCTATGTCCCTGACAACGTACATGCCAAATTTCATCCAAATCCGTTCAGCCGTTTTTGTGAGATTGAGTAACAAACGTCCAAACATCTAAACATCTAAACTTCCAAACATCCACACTTTCACATTTATAATATTAGTAGGATGCAACTAATAGGCCACGCCTATTATTATCAATCTTTAAACTGACTGATACACGACCCACTACGCGGCAGCTGTCAGCTCGTTTATACACTCTATTATAATAAGTAGTCACACGGGTCAGCCAGTTAGTCATTTCATAGGTAATACTACCTTTTCTAATCTCATAGACTTTCGTGTATGATGCATTTAGCCAGTTTTAAGTAAAATACTAACTAGTTGGAATAAACCGTTTATTATTTTTTTATTGAATTTCCATTTTGTCTGATGTCAAAATTTTGATCAAAAATAGGACGTTTTAGATAAAATGTGCCTGCGTATATTTCCAAATTTACTGAAGTTTTACTCAAGTACTACCGTAGTGCCCCCGCCAAGACGAGTCAAGCAAAGCGGGAGCACTACCTATCTTTTCTCGAAGCGCTTCGTCGTTTTTTTGAACCCTTATAACTTAGGTTTGGATTATACCAGATAAACGAAATTCTCAGGATTTTTTGTCAATAGTAGACTTATCAAACATGTAAAGTTTTAATTGCATAGCTCTTAAACTAGGGTCTTGAGAAATTTGTTAAACATAATTAAACAGAAAGTGAGTGAAAAATATTCAATACCTCCCAAGATATTTTCTCTCACTCATCCCGGTATAAAATGAAGAAGAAATGGTAAGACTCGTGCTCGTTAATGTCTGTTAACACAAGTTTAAGAGGCGAGGGCCGAGGGCCGTACTCCCCCTCCCGCCGACACAACAACTCCAGTTAATGTCGAACAAACAACTCTCCGATCAAACGTGATCCTTCCTCCGTATCTTTTAACGATGACTCGGCTCCACTAGAGGGCGCGGCGGCGCCGCTGAGTCGCATACTTATTATCTATGGTTATTAGGTTCATTGTTTTACTTAATTATTTTGGTAACCAGGTGCACCGAGGGCGCCAAGCGAAGTCCGGTTAACGCACATAGATGCGTATATTAAATCACCTTATCATAACTTCGCTAGCGCAAAAATTATTTAAAAGACGATCGTATTTTATTGTACAAAAGCTGTACTTATCTTTGATGAACCAGATAAACGAGAACACTTAAAATAAATAATAATAAAAATAATAATAAATAATAATAAAAACAAATACAAAATTGGAAATCCTTATCCTTTATGAGTATTTACATACAGAGGGGTTCAAAACGTTCAAAGTTGACATTGACCCCCGCTGTTTCACCCGCGTTAGTTAAATTTTTTCTGTACCTAGACCAATACCCTTGACAAGTATAGTAAGTATGCAAATTTAATGTAGTTTCATTTGCGTTAATTCGTTTGGAGTTTCCGTGGGAATCCCGGGATAAAAAGTACCGTATGTCCTTTTTTGTATCCCTGACAAAAATTATGTAAAAAAACAAATGATCGGTTGAGCCGTTAAGGCGTGAAAGCGTAACAAACAAACAAACAAACTCACTTTCGCATCTATAATAATTATGACCGTTGCTAGTCGTCCAGTAAGCGGACGAATAATAATAGTCCGCTAAACGCAAAATGTATTGGTCTTTCCCAACGTTCTTTTTTGTTACGAGATTTGCACGTCGATTGAAAAACTATTTTATATGATATACAATTTTTGTTTAAAATAAGTTTATAATTTTAAAAGTTAATAAGTTTAAAATAACTTTAAAATTGTAAATACCGTTAGATTATAATCTATCTCGCGAGATTGTAAATTGTTAAAAGATCGTAAACCATAACACTGTCTTTGGCGCATCGCCGGCCGCGGCACGCTCGCTTCGCTCGCTCGGGTCTCGCGACTTGCTCAGCTGCTATACAAACCTAACCTAACCGTAATTATAATCTACCGAAAAATAATGCGTTTAATTGTAAGCAGTCTGTTACGGTTCACAATCTTTTGACAGTTTACAATCTCGCACGATAACAATTTTACGGTAATACATATATTTCAATATATTGACAACCTCTTTTGTGAATGGAGGACTAAAAATAATCCGCTCAGTGGACGACTAGACACTTCGTTATAAAGCACTTTCCGTAGGGATTGAGAGTTGAGACTTGAAAATGGATGTGCTACGTAGGTACCTTCCACGTCAATTTTCAAGTTGTTCTCTAATACGTATCTTTTAATACTCACTCAGTAAAACAAAGATAAAAACGTGCCCAGTAGAAAACAAGTCAACAATCGCCAGAGGAGAGTTATTAAAAGAACTTGGCCATAATTTCGACCTCACTATTTTTGTGGATTGAAACTTTTTGTTTTGGAATTGAACCTTTATAGATACTTCGTATGTATCTGTTGGTTCCTATATAGGCAATAGTGATAATGCTAGAATCGCGGCCGTTGCGGTATCAGGAGATGCAGTGCCGTTACTTATCGGGATACAAAGGCACAATCACCGTCGGGATACAAGAAGACCGCGAATAATATAATCATTCTCCTCCTATTGATTTCTTCGTCATTAAGAAATATAATCCATTTACGAGATAATGTCGCCGACACTTGCACAGAAAATCACAAGTCTAACTTGTGACGATGAAAATTAAAATTTTATTTAAAAAAATAACATTTTTAGTTTTATCTCAGAGTTTTATAAACTTCGAGCAACTGTAATCACAATCCCCCATCACCGAGCCCCGCGCTCCCGTCACGGCCGCGTCCAGGTGGGAACATAGTAATGTGCGGTGTCGTGTCGCGACAGCAGCATATCGGTTTCATACATATTTTAGTATGGTCAGACACATATTTGTGTGTTGTGTCGTGTTGAGACGCGTTCTGTTGAGGTTCGTCTCTAACCATACTAAATGTATGAACCGATATGCTGCTACAGGCGGAAAAATACACATAAGTATTTTTCCGCCTTAAGTGAAGCAGAGCTAGAGAGCAGGTGTTCACTTAGATATATGATAGCGAGTGCTCTCTTAGCTACATCAGCGGGGATATCAGCAAAATACTCGCCGATCCCTTAACGTTGGAGCCGGTTTCACATACTCGCGTACATATGAGCGCAAGTCGGCGTCGCTGGGGATTTAAGATGGCAGGTCGTAAACAAACACGTAAGTCTTTTATGAATCTATGTTGTATAACATTTTTCAAGCTATAGCGAGAGAAAGTAAACTTATCGAAGACCATCAAACTTATCACATTTAATCAAAATATCCCTATTGAAGCGCCGACCCCAAAGATCGTCCGGTTGGTCGGGCGAGCTGGCCCCGGCCGCCCGATGGTCGCATCGTCGCATCACCGGTGTGGCGGGAGGGACTGCACTGTCACTCACTACTCGTACACAATAAACACGTTGGAGCTTCTAGGCCTCCTTGAGGCGTCGCGTTGCACAGTGAGCACACTTGCGTTAAGTCGGAACTGGCCCGTGCACGTCATGTAGGCACGCTCGGTGTCAGTTCGCGAGTGCTGTGATGACAGACAGATTACAGTCAGATGACAGACAGATAGACGGTACGCGAATTATTATCGACGCGGAGACTCAATCGGTGATTGGCTTACAAGTAAGTCACAGTGAATATGATGGTTTCTAAAAGGTTAGACGTCGCCTAAAAACATAAACTATGAATTACGCATTATTAGCGACTAACTGTGCCTCGTGTTACCCACTTAACTTCCGAAATTCTCGCAAAAATTTTGATGAAAGTAGCTTCATTAACTCCTTATAACATCAGCTATGTACCAAGTGAATCCTGTCAAAATCAATAAACGTTTCGGAGATTAACCGATACAAATAAACAGACATACCGACAGAAAGAAATAAGTTTTTTGTGATAGTTAAGTGCCGTAAATACTTTCACATTCGTATATTAGAAGCCGTTATTTTGACATTACAAACACAACACTCCCATTGTATTTACATGTGCCGATGTATAATTGTATACTCGTAGCTGATACTATCACCATAACACCCACATAACTAACCCACCCATATCATCACAATGGGCAGTATCAACTGGGCAACGAGGACGCCGTGTGTCTTTGCTTTGGAATTCAGAACTCGGAATCACGTCCTTAGACGTATTATAAACCAAAGACCTCCGCCGCTTCTGTCTGTCTGTCTGTTCACGATAAACTCAAAAACTACTTAAAGGATTTTCATGCGGTTTTCACCAATAGATAGAGTGATTCATGAAGAAGGTTTACGTATACAATTTAGAAAGAAATTGAAGAAAGGATTTATTAAAGCAAAGGTTTTGTGCAAATTTGTCAAGATTTTGTGTAAATTTATTGAAATCCCTACTAATTACCGTCGTTGAATTGTTTGTCCGCAATGGACTCCGAAACTACTGAACGGATTTTGATAAAATTTTGTAACCATTTATATATATGGTCCAACTATATATGGTATGGTATGGTATATATGGTATAATATGGTCCAACTTAAAAGATAGGATAGTTTTTATTCCAGAATTCCTGGAAAACTACAGCACTTTTTTCCCGGAATCACCGCGAGAACTCCGAAATTACCGCGGATAAAATCGCGGGGGACAGCTAGTCCTTATTATAAATGCGAAAGTACCTCTGTCTGTCTGTTACGCTTTCACGCCTTGACGGCTTAAACGATCATCAAAAAATTTTGCATACACATTGTCAGGGGTACAAGAAAGGTCGTAAGGAACTTTTTATTCCAGAACTGCCGTGGAAACTCCGAAATTAACGCTGGCAAAACTGCATTAATTTTGCATCCGACCCGTCACGGGAAGGTACAAAAAAGAAGGATATATATAGGGTACTTAATTAACGCAGGTGAAACCGTGAGGTACAGCTAGTATAACGATAATTGTTGGAAGTGTCGGAAGAACTACTTTGTGACGCTTTCATGCGTCAACAACTTAACCGACCAAAAAAATTTTACATACACGTTGTCAGGAGTACAGAGGACATAGGGTACTTTTTATCCCAGAATCCCGGCGGGAACTCCGACATTACGAGTGGAACCGCGGAAAACGGCTAGTTAACAAATAAAGCACCAAAATTATTTTCTTCAAATATAATTTTCTACAATCCCAAATTACGAAAGTTTTCCAACTTTCGGCAATAATTAAATACTTCCGAAACGGATCACATCCAAGACGAGCCGTAGTAATTTTGTCACAAACAAAGCGGAAGAATGATTACCGGCCGAGGCGAGTTGCGCTCTATGTGGAGGTGATTATTGCATGTCGCTCTTGTTGTCTCAAAGCGAAGTTAGTCAAAAAAGTGATCCCGGTGATATAGCGTGCGGCCGCGCCGACGGCGGTCACTGTCCGCGCCCACTGCTCGCAGGCGGCCGGCCAGTGGAGGTCACTGCCGCAGCCTGACACAGCTGCACTGCACCGCACCACCGCCGCGCGGCGCTCACATGCCGCCGCACTCCACTGCGACCACCGCTCACTGCCGACCCGCGTCCCGCACAGCGCACCCCGCGCCCCGCTCGCAGCGCACGGCACACGCCGCTCCGCCGCACTATACTGGAGTGGACGCGTGCTGCCGACTCGACGGCCCACCGGTGACTGACTCGCCTCGCCACGACCGAGCGCGACGCGCGGCGGAAACGCACGAAGACGACAGTACCAGTCTCCTTAGCCGAGTTGACGGTCTATATAATCGTTAACGCATTGGAAACTAAGGAACGAATCGTCATCACTAGTGCCAACGCCGCACGACACACGCGACGCTGCCGGGTCGTCGCTGAACGCTTCAGAACAAAGTGAAAGTCAAAGGCAACCTTAAGACAACCCTCGTTGGCTGTAACAAACATTATACAATACTTAACAGAATTACTGGGTTCTGGTGATATAATATATATAAAATCTGATAATATCTATGAGAACCAACGTTTTCTGGCTGATTTTCCCATCCTTTTTTGCCTAAATCTCTCTCTCGCTCTGTAAACATCTCACAAGCTCATGGTGCTACGAACATCTACGAGTGTCGTAGCACCACTCGTAGCGCGCTGCAGATTGATGATGTAGCTAAATTAATGTGTTTCTTTACGCACAGGTTAACGCGTCACGTCTCTTTAAGGTTATAGTAGATACCTAACATAGATTTATTTCGGAATATTGAAATCTTTACTATATTATAAACGTGAATGTGAGTTTGTCGGTTCGCTACGCTTTCACGTCTTCACTCAATCGATCGTCATGAAATTTTGTATACTTTTTATCGCGATGTTTTTCCAAATCTAACGCGGATAAAACCGCGCGGAACCGCTACTAACAGCAAAAAATTATATTAATTAAAAACATAGTCAACTAAATAAAAGACGCTTGTCGTACGTACACGCTCGTACATATACAACCCCTGAAGTGTCTAACCTTGACACCTAAAAGCCCTGCCCCCCCCCATCCCTCTGCTCCCCCGCCCTCTCCCCGCACGTCAAAGCACCCCGTGTCATGTGTTCGCTGCTTGGGTCCGGGTGTAGTCGCCCCGCAGTTTGATCAGCTAATGTTCTCCGAGGGTGAGCTCTCTATAGAGCGCGCTCATCCATCACGTGAGCGGGGTAGGGCGGGGTAGGGGACGGGGGGCGGGTGACAGCGCGTCACCTCGCGGGCGGCAACGATATATATCGCCGAAGAAGTTTATTGATACAAATGATTAAACGTAACATAATACGACATAGGAGTATCGTACAATACATCATTAATTTAATTGGTTGTGAGTTGTTACAATTTACAGCTAAGATGACGTGTATATTGGTGAGACTGACTATATCTGTTGCTACCAACAGCTGACCGGCAGTGTACCGGCAGCGCGGCTGACGGTACCTACGCGTTCCACTGTAGTTAACGCGCACACGGTCACAGCACGGCACGGCACGTCACGACACAGCACGGCACTGCACGACACAGTGCTTGACAGTAGGTACTCACGGCACTAACCAGTTTATAAAACTCTAAAAATGTTCGGGCGTGAATGTTCTGTTGAATTTCAAAATGAAACTCGATTTTCTCGAAACTATTTTATTTATTACCTAAATCTTACCTTAATCCATAAAACTGGTCAAACCTCTTAGCATATTTACAAACCTTTCCTAAGTAAGCTCCACTTACAGTAAGTGCGATCCGAGTGCAGTGTTTGTGAATGCATTCTGTCCCCGCGGTGACGTCATCGTCCCTCCCCGCGGCGTGCACGTGGTCACAGCTCTTCGCATCACAAGTGAACGCGGCGCCGTCACGCCGTCACGCCGTCACGCCGCATCGCCACGATACGCGTGTTACCGCACGCACACGAGGCGCGGTGCCCCGGGCTCAGGCTCCGTCTCATACAATAATAATCTCCGCAAACCATGTGAGTACCGATAACGTTTTATAAAACATTGTTTGGTTTCGCTTCAGTTCACAAAGCCGCCCCCCCCCCCCCCCCCCCCCCCCCGCCCACCCGCGCCTCCCGCCCGTGCCCCGTGCCCCGCGCCCCGCGCCCCGCAGTGGCCCGCAGGCACGGACGCGCCTGTTGGGAGCTCCCGTCCCGTTTGTCCCGAATCCCGATGCTTAAATTTATTTTGGTTTCCGCACTCACATGGCGCCACGGGGGAGGGCGGGGGGGGGGGGGGGGGGGCGCGAATGTCACGTGACCAACGCAAATACAAAAACCAACTTATGTTACAGATGAAACGAGCGAATAGTTTTTATAAATCGATGCTCGAACAACGCTATTTTTGCCGAAGAGAAATTGCTGTTGGCGTCAGTACGGTTATTGTCATTTCTCGCCCCATTTTATCGTTTTATCGTCCTAATTAAGGCTCGTTGACATGAAATCTATAGTAGTCGGCAGCGCGTACTCGCGTGTCGTATCGTCAACACTGCTCGCACGACAGTGATGAAGTACGGGTCATGTAAACGTGCTCTTTATTACGAGCGACACTAAAAGTTGACCAGCGAGCCGTTCAAACGAGGAGGAAGCGGGACTCCCGGGTCAGACTGGATAGAGTTTACCTTCAGTGAGTGGGCGAGTCGCGTACCCGCCTGCCACGCCGGGTGTCGCGGATTCCATCCCCGCATCAGGTAATTATTTGTGTGATAAAAAATCGTGTTTGTTCTTAGTCTGGCTATTTAGTAGTATCATAAGTAAGTATTTACATAAAAAAGTGTAAGTTTCAAAATTGCATCAGCTGTCTGGTAACTATAGTACAAACTCTGCTGAATTTGTGACCAGATGGCGCTAAGTGGTAATATCCGAGCATTCGTCCAAGCATTATCGCGTTGGACGGACCGAGATAGTAGGCGTCCGATACAGGAGTCCGACGAAGTCGTCTAGAGACCGAGTAAGTAAGTAAGGAGAGAAAACGATCCCTACTTTCGTCCGCAAGAAGGGACTCGTATTGAAGGGTTGTCGCGTCGCGCTCGACTGGAGGACTGCAGCCAGTACTATAAGTGGGTATTACTTATATACTTGTGCCAACCGCAGCCCGCGCTCGGCGTCGCGACGAGCTCGTCGACGTCGCGCGTCGGCCTGTTGCACCGCCTGTGTGTGCTGCGGCTTAGCTGCGTGCTCCCTGCCGCTCTATCACGCTCCCACTCGAACCCTGCACTAGAAAACACACAAGAAGAAACAAAGTTTTTTACCGTTCTGCTCGTACTTGTATAACTTTGATATGATAGGTCATGTTTGGTCAATCGAGTAGGATTTCGTCTCCTGTATTACATGCAAACTTTTCTATACGATATATTAAATGTTAATCTTGAGTGTCGGAACCGACCGGCCAACAACCGTAAGCCATAGTCCGGTTTGATTTCCAACGAATGTTCGTACCCGAGCCGCCCCGAGTCCCGACGCCACGAGGGCGACTCTGTCCCGACGCCGGCGGTAAAAACGCATTTGCGTTGCGTTCACATTCTTTGTTGCCTTTGATCGTATATCTAATCCCCATTGAGTAAATCAATGCTAATCCCACCAAAAACATTTTCATGTAAAATGATGCCAAGACGAGTCCATATTATGACGGGCACTGTTAAAAAGTTATCAGATCTGATGTAGAGCCAAGCTCATAACATTTTTCACCTTGCGCTCATGTGAATGGAGCGAAATGGCCAAGCCACATATTTCTGACTAAGGTGTAGAGTTTGTGAAATTAGGTCTTGTAGAGTTAGGGTGTGTAGAGTTATAAGCTTGGCTCTACATGAGATCTGATAACTTTTTGACAGTGCCCGTCATATGGACTCGCCTTGGCATCATTTTACATGAAAATGTTTTTGGTGGGATTTCATTTCTTTTTGTAAGTTAAAATTGCGGAATTCTCATACAAACTTCCATCCCCTAGTTTAAGGGGTTGGAGGATAAAAGTTACAACTTATAATTTTTCTGTTGTTTGTGTACTAATACTAGTATTAGTATGTAAGCTAGCTTACATGCCAAATTTCAGCTTTCTAGGACATTAGGAAATACCCTAAGAATTTTGATGATCATCAGTGAGTCAGTGACGAAATCAGGGTTTTTTAAATATCAAAAAAATCTAAAGTATAAGAGCTATGCAAATAAAACTTTATATGTTTGATAAGTCCGCTATTGACAATATATCCCGAGAATTACGTTTATCTAGTATAATCCAAAGCCAAGTTATAAGGGTTCAAAATAACGACGAAGCGTTTCTAGAAAAGATAGGTAGTGCTCCCGCTTCGCTTGGCTCGTCTTGGCGGGGGCACTACCGTGCCCCCAGATCATTTCAATTATAATTACACATATATTTATACTATTTTTGTAAGATGTGGGTAACGTAGTTAGCCATACAACGACCATATTTGGCTGTATACATATTTTCTTGTGATAATATAAATTGTATCGGTTGTTTGTTGCTCTAAATAAAGAAAAATAAAATAAAATACTGAGTTTTATTTTATATACGATCATCATTAAAAGTTTAAAATAACATTTTAATACTCAACATGAAAATATAAAATTTAACAAAATAAATTAGTGTAAAGTTTCAGAAGCAGAACTCTCCACTAATTAGCATAATTGGCTTATTAAAAGAGTAACTCCCTCGCACACACATACACACGCACGCACGCACACACACACACAGACACCCGCACACGCGTCGCATTCACGACGATGTTACAACGATGTTGTTTCATATTAAATCATTTCAAATGAGTTATTTCGCTTCCGCTCTCGCCTGCCTCCAGGGGCGGGGGCGGGGGCGGGGGCGGGGGCGGGGGCGGGCGCGGTCCGTGTCGCTACATTGTTAACATTAATAATTCCCAGTTTCCTGCCCCGCGTCGCCTCACCTATGGGGCGAGCAAGTGCACCCATAGTAACAGGAGGGGGAACGAGGGCCCTGTTAGCGGTAATCGAAGACGACAATCTGTGTGTCCGCTGTCAGCCTGTCACCGACAGAGCGTCAATGTCGCCGAGCTGTCACTTCGCCCCGGCTGCGGCTGACAGGCGCTGACTTTCGACTCTTATTTATTTCTCCAGGTATATCAGGTAAAAGTATCCTGTATCACTCGGAGATTCGGTGACTTAATACCAGTGAAATAATTTGTAGAATCGGATCAGTAGTTCCAGAGCTCACTCTACGTCGCGTCGCTTACGAACCGGGTGATGTCAGTATAGGTAGGTAGGTACATCATGCGGAGTGAAATTAAAACGTTCCTTCATCTCCATCACGGTTCATTTTCAGATCAAGACCGGGTCAGTATTCAGTTACCAATATACCTACGTATTTTGTTCTCTTTATGATCTCTTTGTTATCTTAATTAATTATTTATTGGATGATAAAAGGGAAAAGCTGTTTAAACTCTATTGACAAAATACATATTATGGTGCCATTTTGGTCGTCTTACGTACCATGTTGAGCGACATGTTAAAACGAATGAATAAAATAAGTAACTCAAACCTTAAATTAATTAAATCGACGTGTTTATAGTATTTACAAAGCGAAATCAATATTTCTCCGAAAAAGAGATTTCCGCTCTCACAAGTGCAAAGCTTGTAATCACTCACAAGGTCGGGTACTGAATAGGTATATTCTTTTAACAAGCCATATTATTTACTAGCTGGTCCCCGCGGTTTCACCCGGGATAGAAAGTAAATACATTCAAACCAAAATATTTGTATATAACAAAAAAATTAAAACCGACTTCCAAAAACACAAAACTAGTAAAAAGCTAAAAATAAAAAGCTAAAAATAACAAAATATCGAATTAATCCAAATGACAAAAACACGCGTAATATTATTATTGGTTTGTGCTACCACTGATCGGTTCGAATTCGGTGACAAGCCCGCTGGTGTCTGCCCACTTGGGTTGTTCTGCTCACGAAGAGCTGGTGGCGGGAGTAGACTTAGCCCATCTACCCTCCATATTTGGCTTGTCACCGACTTCATACCGATCAGTGGTAGCACAAACCAATAATAATATTACGCGTGTTTTTGTCATTTGGATTAATTCGATATTTTGTTATTTTTAGCTTTTTATTTTTAGCTTTTTACTAGTTTTGTGTTTTTGGAAGTCGGTTTTAATTTTTTTGTTAAAAATTTGTTTATTTCTTGCTTTTTAGTGAGTCGGTTTGTAATTTATCTAAGTTACAATAGCCTAATGTCAACTGCTCATAACCTTATACAACATATTGCTTTTCCCGATGCAGGGACGTTAATTTTTGAGGAGTTCTGCTGGTACACCACCATCAGTTCCACTTCACCATATACATTGTGACGAACATAAATTGTTTAGAAACCACATTAAAGTTAACGAATCGGAATCTGTGAAATACCTATTATTTAGTAGTTCCGATGACCATCTGTGGTCTTCATCATCAGTTCCACTTCTTCAAATTTCGCTTTCCGAAAGCAAATAAACAATTTACTATAAAAAATACAAAAATCGCTATAGGTGTACCTATAATTTTTGAAGAGTTCCCTCGATTGCTCCAAGATCCCATCATCAGATCCCGACTTGGTGGCAATGGGACCTAATTGGGAGTATACCCTTTCAAACAAAAAAACAATTTTCGAAATCGCTTCAATCGGAACCCGTGAAATACGTATTATTTTTGAGTTGTTCCGATGACCACCTGTGGTCTTCATCATCAGTTTCACTTCTTCAAATTTTGCTTTCCGAAAGCAAATGAATGATTTACTATCAAAAATACCAAAATCGCTATAGGTGTGCCTATAATTTTTGAAGAGTTCCCTCGATTTCTCCAAGATCCCATCATCAGATCCCGACTTGGTGGCAATGGGACCTAATTGGGAGTATACCCTTTCAAACAAAAAAAGAATTTTTCAAATCGGTCCAACCGTCTTCGAGTAATCGGTGAACATACATAAAAAAAAAAAAAAAAAAAAAAAAAAAAAAAAAAAAACATACATACAATCGAACATAGAACCTCCTCCTTTTTGGAAGTCGGTTAAAAAGTAACCATTTACAGGCGATTTCCAATGTCCAGTCAACAGTGAATTCTCGTTCTTCAACAATAAAGTTTCTTTACAACCTTAACTTTCACTCGGACGGCATTACCTAATCACTGCAGCTGCAGGGAGTGAGCCCGCCTGGACTCGTTCGTTATTTTTGAATACAGTTGTTGATGTCTCTCTCGTTGGGCGACCTAATTAAAAGTTTCGCTGGTCGTGTGTCCCCCCCCCCCCCGCGCGGCGGCGGCCCTTGACCCGCCGCCGCGAGGAGCCCCCACTCAGCTCGAGGCGCTCTTTGACCTAAACGATGACACTTTATTATTTTTAGGGTAAAGGGCGAGAGCAGCTGTGGTCTACTGCAATCTTAAGAACAGTGCTGGGAGCAAATTAGAGAAATATATGTATTTCGAACTAATGTTTTACGACATCATAGTGAAAATGCGTAAGTCGTGAGGCACCGAACATCTCAATGTTCTGTTTAATTTTTTTTTGTACCTACTCTTATTGGATGAGTACATTCAATTTTACGATATAGAATGTCTTTGAGTACATTGGTAAAAGAAGACAACCGTGTTAGTTCTTCTCAGTAGCGGGCGCGTTCCGAACTGACAGGCATATGAACATTTTCAAATTTGTATTAACGCATCGCAATAGGGATGTTGACGACTTTTGTAAATCATAAATAATTATTCCGTCAGTTAGAAAATAAAAAATAATGGACATGTATCTTTTGCTTTTTCAAATTAATTAAAATATACATAGATCTAGCGCATTAAAGTTTAGGGTGGGGGCTCGTGACGTCATTAACCACTATAAGCCCCCATATAAACTGCACCGGATAGTGTCGTCATGCGAAATTTATTTTTCGATTAGTACATAAAAAAAGAAAAACAAAGTCTCTTCCCGCTGTTTGGCTGTCCCTATGTATGCTTAGATCTTTAAAACTACGCAACGGATTTTCATGCGCTTGTCACCAATAGATAGAGCGACTCATGAGGAAGGTTTATATTTATATTTTATCCTGGCATTCTCGCGGGAACTCCGAAATTAACGCGGGTGAAACCGCGGGGGACAGCTAGTAAAAAATAAGTTACCTACATATGTATCGATACATAGACAGTGCCTATTATGTATTAGGCACATATTACACGAACGTACAACAGAGAAACTTGAACGATATTCCCGGCGTCCTTGCGTCCCCCCCCGCCCCCGCCCCCCGCCCCCATCGATGAAATTAACAATGTTTTTGTGAAGAAGAAACATAATCTTCTATTTGTAATTTAAGTAAGCACCTAAATAAAATTATTATTAACTAGTTGTGACCCGCGGTTTCACCCGCGTTAATTTCAGAGTTCCCGCGGGAATTCCGGGATAAAAAGTACCCTATGTGTTAATCTGATGTATAAGCTATATTATTGTAAAGTTTCATTTTAATCCATCCAGTAGTTTTTGCGGGAAAGAGTAACAAACGTCCATCCATCTATCCATCCATCCATCCATACATACAAACTTTGATGAAAGCGAGGGACTAAGTACTAATTCATTTGTTATTCTGACTTGATATTATTACCTCGCGGGTGTTTTAAATTTTTCTGTAAAAAGCTTTGTTTTTTTTATATATTAAATATCAAGTTTTTTTTATAATATTATAATAAGGTGAATAAATATAAGCTCCGAACTATTGCTATGTCCGAAAAGGTACGTCACTAGTCCCAGTGTGCACTCGGTCGCAATAAACACTTGGTTTGATTTGAATCTTTTGATGGGACAAAATAAGGTCACATCGGTATATTGTTTCGATGCAGACTGGACGCATATATTATAAAGAAACGAAGAAAATAAAACAAATTTATTGAATACTAGCTGTGCCCCGCGGTTTCACCCGGGGTAATTTCGGAGTTCCCGCGGGAATTCCGGGATAAAAAGTACCCTATATCCTTCTCTGTACTCCTGACAACGTGCATGCCAAATTTCATCCAAATCCGTTCAGCCGTTTTTGCGTGATTGAGTCAACGTATGCGAGGATAAGAGCTCGAAAGCGCATTTTCATCCAACTTGCTTCAAATTTATCGTCACTGCTCAGCTCCTATGTGTCGTAGCGTTATGTTATATAGCCTATAACCTGCGCAGGAGTATGGACTACAATCGTACCAAGTTTGGTTAAAATCTCTTCAGTAGTTTTTTAAACATGCGTGCACATACAGACAGACAGACGGACAGACGGACAGACAAAAATTTAACAGATTACATTTTTTGGATCAGGGTCGATTACCATTCATCCTCCAATATTAATTTTGGATATATATTCAATGTACAGAATTGCCATCTCTACAGTTTTATTATAAGTATATATAGATATAGATAATAATATAATACATCTCACGGACCCACCTGGGTCCGGTATTTAAAACATTAAATATTTATCTGGTTTAGTAGGGCACGTTCGACAAATAAACCATACATGTAAATAAATAGCTCGAAGCGATAAAAGTAATCCGGAAAGCTCTCGAACCCCAAACAAATTAAGCAACTATTTGCAGTAACCGAGCAGCCTCCGCCGCCCGCCGCCCGCCGCCCGGCGCGACGCGGCGCCACTCGAGGCGGCTTCGTCAATTATTCAAATTAAGTGGATAGGTGCGTTCCCGAACACTCATCGTTTATTTATTTGTGTTAACGAGATAATTAAATCTGCCTAAAGCTCCGCAGTAATTAGCGCGCGTAGCCGCCTAGCCGCCCGCCACGCGGCCGCGGCTGCTTCGGGCTGATGCCTGATTGTGAACTCGAACAAGTTGTGGATGGCGCCGACATTAGTTTTGATTGAATAAACATCCACCTACATATATACAATATACATAGCATGTAAACCCGACGGGTGAAGGGCGGCATTCATTCTATTATTGTGTCATGGCTCGGAGTCCCAGTTTCATTTCATTTCCCCACGTTTTATTCAACCGGAAAAAGGAAGATGTATCTACAGATAAGTAACACGTCAGTTTTATGTGTATTGTAGCGATGGCGGTTTCTGGGTTCGCACTCGGGGTAGCTGCCACGCCGTCGCCGACGCAGCACTCATGCGGCTCGCCCGGCCATCTCTGCGCTGGGTCACGTAATCAAGCCTGTACTCGGCTATGGGTCAGCAACGCTTTTAATATTAATATGTTTGATTCGTTAGGAGAATAAGTGGGAATACAAGAATTAGTTTGATGATAACTTATAATCAAAGACGTTCTATATAATAAACTTATTATAATATCCTAGTTATCGATATCCATATCATATTCTCTCCGTCCAATCCCTCAAAATCCTCTTCTCTTTTTCAAAATAAAAATGACATTCCAAAAGAAAATAATAATAAAAAGGTTGATATTGTAGCAGAATGCTACAGTATGCGGTGTTATGTATTAACTAAGTTGCCCTCATGAACTTCAGGATTCCCTCGGTGAGTACTATTTTTGCGGAATACTACCCAATGTTTTATTTCTGAAACTAAAGTAACTACCAAATGAAAGATGATGTCTACGGTGCTTTCGTGTGTGCGTGTCATGTCTTGTCTTTTGTATGATAATTCTATTAAAGGCTGTGTACCTTTGTTTGTAACAGTTGCGGCTCCTTGTTCTCACGTAATGAACCGGAATAAACCATTAGTGTTATTATGTGTATATAACTTTATTTCCCAAAATTAAAACCGACTTCCAAAAACATAAAACTAAAAATCTTAGAAATAAAACGCTAAAAATAACAACATACCGATTTAATCCAAAAGACAAAAACACACGTAATATTATTATTGGTTTGTGCTACCACTAATCGGTTTGAATTCGGTGACAAGCCCGCTGGTGTCTGCTCACTTGGGTTGTCCTGCTCACGAAGAGCTGGTGGCGGGAGTCGACTTAGCCCATATACCTCCTCCATATTTGGCTTGTCACCGACTTCATACCGATTAGAGGTAGCACAAACCAATAATAATATTACGTGTGTTTTTGTCTTTTGGATTAAATCGGTATGTTGTTATTTTTAGCGTTTTATTTCTAAGATTTTTAGTTTTATGTTTTTGGAAGTCGGTTTTAATTTTTTTGTTAAAATTTTGTTTATTTCTCGCTTTTAAGTGACTTAGTTTGTAATTTCTCTAAGTTGCAATAGCCTTATGTCAACTGCTCATCACCTTTTACAAAATATTGCTTTTCCCGACGCAGGGACGTTAATTATTGAGGAGTTCTCCTGGCACATCATCATCAGTTCCACTTCACCATATACATTGTGACGAGCATAAATTGTTTAGAAACTATATTAAAGTTAACGAATCGGAATCTGTGAAATACCTATTATTTAGTAGTTCTGATGACCATCTGTGGTCTTCATCATCAGTTCCACTTCTTCAAATTTTACTTTCCGAAAGCAAATAAACGATTCACTATAAAAAATCCAAAAATCGCTATAGGTGTACCTATAATTTTTGAAGAGTTCCCTCGATTACTCCAAGATCCCATCATCAGATCTCGACTTGGTGACAATGGAATCAATTTGGGAGTATCCCCTTTCAAACAAAAAAAAAAACAATTTTTGAAATCGCTCCAATCGGAATCCGTGAAATACGTATTATTGTTGAGTAGTTCCGATGACCATCTGTGGTCTTCATCATCAGTTCCACTTCTTCAAATTTTGCTTTTCAAAAGCAAATGAACGATTTACTATAAAAAATACCCAAATTGCTATAGGTGTGCCTATAATTTTTGAAGAGTTCCCTCGATTTCTCCAAGATCCCATCATCAGATCTGGACTTGGTGGCAATGGGACCTAATTGGGAGTATACCCTTTCAAACAAAAAAAGAATTTTTCAAATCGGTCCAACCGTCTTCGAGTAATCGGTGAACATACATAAAAAAAAAAAAAAAAAAAAAAAAAAAAAAAAAAAAAAAAAAAAAAAACATACATACAATCGAACATAGAACCTCCTCCTTTTTGGAAGTCGGTTAAAAAGCCGACAGCGCGCTACCGACCGGGGAGTTTGTCGCGCAGCTTCTCCTCTCCAGCCGTAGCTTTAGGAAGCTGCGAAGGGCGGACATTTTATGCGTGTTATCAAAAATATAATAAAATAAATGGAATTAGTTGGTTTAGTTTTTCCCGCAAAGACACAAAATTACTTCATATTTGTAATTTCATCTTTGAAATTCCATTTATTTTATTTTATTTTTGATAACACGCATAAAATGTCCGCCCTTGTAGTGTACTAGACTACCTAAATTAATGAAATGTAATCACAAAACTGACATGTACGAGTAGGTAAGTACGTTCGAACCAGGTGTACTCATTTGAGTAAAGTTAACTATACCCCCTTTTTCATTAATTGCCACTTTGGAACTTTCATTAAAATAATTGTATTATAAGGAAATGTCCGAGGTGTACCGCTCTAGTGGCTGAACGCTCCTTGCTGCCGCTATTATTATAATAATAGATCAATTTAACTTATTATTCTGATACTATAATAACCACCATACAGCTACCATCCAGAGTGAAGTGACATTGAATGCAAACGTTTGTCCGCAATGATAACAATTATTGTTAGTAAGTACATAAGCGAGATAGGTACATATCATGTATCAAGGGCATGTCGTGTATTTACTAAACTGTGCGCCTGAAGACCTGGTTGCTTAATGTACAGTTCCCCACCGATAATTGGCCAACAGTATTTCTGCTACCAGTGTTCGGTTGGGCGCCATATTTGGTCAGTATACTCTCCCGTAGTTTGCACATTATTGACACCGCGCGGTGTCGGTCACTGTAGTCTGTACCTGCTGGTCGCTGATATCGTGTCGCCAACATATCCTTCGGGCAACGAAGGGCGACCGAAACCTCTTTGGTCAGTTTGATTTCTCTCCGTGTACGCAAATGTGCTACGTGCGACTCACAGACCTATGCGTAGCTCTACTGGCTACGGCTCTACGAGATCCGTGCTACGCACTTCGGACATTGTAATGTGCTCCGCGTGGGAAATTTGCACGGTCGCACATAATATACTACGTCGCGCGTCGTTCGAACTGAGGTCGAGGACATTAAGAAGATCATCTTTCACGCCGACATGAAAGGTTGGACACTCCATGCTAGAAATTAATAGTTTACCTATTTAAGAAAGTAGAACATCGAGAAAATATTATTTATGCAATCGTCAAATCTAAATCAAATCAAATCAAATATACTTTATCTTAGCAAAATTGGTAAAACTACGCCTCCTGGCATTGTGTGCTACCAATGATGACTGAAACGCGGCTTCATAGCGCAGGACTCACTGAAGCGTTCCAAAAGTATCAACGTTCAAGTTAAGTTGAAAAGAAATTTTAATAAAACAGATAGTTTCAGATACATTCCTATATATGTAACAAACATGTTGGTATCTTTATAGGTATTTATTTTTTTCTGCACAGATAGTCGTAAAGGCGAGTATGTCGCTCTGTAAGTAAACAGCTGTGCTCGTTATCGAGTATGGTGTGCTGTGAACGTTGAGACAGCGACTAGTGCTGGACACCCGGAGTCGCTCGCTGCGGGTCAGCGCCGGTGAAGTATTGACGTTGGCGAGTGGAAACAAATGAATGCTCTACGATTTTCACTCGAGCCTTTTTCACCTATTGATTGGAGGCGAGCGAGGTGCGAGGAGGTCGCAGCGAGGGTGGGGGGGAGCACAGTGCAAGGTCGGGGGCGACGCGGGAGAGGAGTGGGGGGACGCGTCGCGACCGAGTGATTCAATATTTATCCAGCTTTCTACTCGTTCTGATTACTCGTTTAAACACTTTTTTTTTTAAGGAAGAATACGGATATACTTTTAGAATACCATATATTCAAAAATAATAAAAATTCAGTAATTAATAATAATTATAATAATAATATTTATTTCACAAAGTACATGTATAAGTTTAGTATCATCTGTTGCCGAACTAGATGTAGATACCTGTAGTACGGCGTACAGCGCCCAAACCTCAAACACCCGAAGATAAGTTCATATTATTATATCAAAAATTTAGCGTTTTAGATTTTATCTTGTTGTAGTTTATTAGTAGTCTTAGCGTATTTGTATTATTAACTTCACAGTGCCTTAGTTTTACTGTAATGCTGTGAACTTTTTTGTTATAAATAAATAAATCACTAGTATTATTACAAAGAGATTTTTAAAATAAATAATGTAGAAATAAGATATATAAGATAAGTGAAATATGTAAAATATATAAAGCGTGGTGTTCAGCTGTATAGCATGTCTGTTGCAAGTAAATTGTATAATTCGTTTGTTTACAAACTACCTAGATACATTTTGTACAGCAGCACTGATAGGTTTTTTTTTCGTCAATTTTCAACCAGCACTACGCACGGCGCGGCTGTCGCGTCGGCTCAAACCGCCATTCCACTGCCAATATCAATCCGCGCGGAACCGCTTTCCGAACGATAAACTTTAAGATCGCCCTATAACTATTTGTAAGAGAATGCTTCGTACCCTCGTAAAGTGGGAAATGTTTATTTATGTAACAGTCCCGACTCCCGCCGCGCGCTGGGATGAGCGGAGCGTAACGAGCGTAACGAGCGTATCGAGCGAACCGTACAAGTCAAAGATCCAGCGGCCAGCGCACGTCATCGCCATGACTGTGGGGCCCATTTCGAGCATGGGGGCCACACTTATATAGTACTCATATTACTTATAGTAATCTTTATTAAATTATCGTATTTGTTTTCCTCCCTAATACAATATTTTAAAAAGCTTCATTCGCACCAACCCGTGCATGGAAACTTAAGATATTAAATACACATGGCCGTACTGCTGACTTCCAAGTATGGCGCAAGCTTGGCAGTCAGTGGCTGGAGCAAAATCTCTGTCACTCACGCCGAGCGGCCGCCAGTTTTCTCGGCAGTAAGCAGTGTGCTGAGCCGCCTGCAGCGCGTCGACACGCCGCGGAGATAATATGGTCGACGAACAATTTTGAATTTGAAAGTTTAAAGGGCGACCCCGCTCCCTCCCTCCCCGCGCGCGCGCCTGCTGCACCCGGGCACGAGAAGCTCGCTACCGAGTATCGAGAGCCTCCGATGTGACACGTCACACGACTGCTCGTGTCGATCCATTCAAAAACTGCGTTCTCCGCAGCCAAATAAATAATCAGGTAAAATGTATTAACTATGATTTTATTTTTATTTTATTTTCGTTTATTCAGGACAACAACAGCTACAAAAACATATAATAGATTTAGATTACAAGATCACACTAAGAGCCAATAATAGTTACCCTTATATAAAGTTTAGAATTTCGCAGTACGTACACAAAACTATAACAATTTGGAAACACAGAACTTAAAAGTAAAAATAAAAGTAACAAAGTAAGGCTTTATGATCGGAAATCGGAACGGAATATATAAGTATATAGGTAAAAAGAAATACACATACATACACACACGAATACAAACATATACATATAATCATACAAATAAACATTAATATAAATACATACATAACTACATACATACATACATACTAATATATACATACATAACTACATACATACATTATAGACCATGTGTGACGACACTCGGACCACGCATCTCACAGCGAGAGCAAGAAAAAGAATAAGAAAAATAATCCTTGAGATTGATATTAGGTAAATTGTGAATGGTGGATCAAAAAAAAAAAAAAAAAAAAACTAATAAAAAAGAAAAAATGTATATACTGGAAAAAAAAATCTTATTCAGTGCTCAAACTGTTACAAATTAAACTTAAAGAAGTTTTAATAAACACCTTTACTTTCTCATTTTGATAAGTCTTAGTACATAAAAGTAAAGTTATCGTGAACGAAAGATGTATATGTACTTTGCAATTGATTTATTGGCTACTCTATTCGCCGCCGCTACCGCTGCGCGCGAAGCGCTCGCTCGGCTAGGTATTTACGTGGGTTACAATGTACCGACAGCTGATCGAGGTCGTTCACCCCCGCTGCGGCACACCCGCGTAAAAACGATTCACACGGGTGAGACCGCGAGGCACAGCTAGTCTTCTAACAAGAGCGACAAGATTTTGTTTTTAAAGGTGTTCTTATTACCCACGAAAGGGTCAATGCATGCATACTTTTCGTTGTAAGTCCGAGCGAGACGAGTGAGCACTGCGTTTCGGCCATAATTGGTGCTATGAAAGGGTGGGCGCAACATATGCGTATGTCTGGTGCGTCGGAGCGGCGCGTATAAAAATATGCCCGAGAGGAGGTCGGGACAATCGATACGACCACGCAAAATATCAAATAAAAGACCCATGTCCAGTAAATCACGTCTTTCTTCTAAAGTCAAAATTTTATACGATCGACAAATATGGGAGTATGAACTACCAGAAACGTTGGTTTTAAATTTAAAATTTAAATGCTCAAGAAATTTTTTTTGAATTCGTTCTATACGTTTAATGTGAATAGCATAGGCAGGTGACCAAACCGGACTAGCGTACTCTAGAATACATCTAACATAAGCATAATATACCACTTTTAGGCTTAGTATATGCTTAAACGGCTTGCATGTGCGCATGACAAACCCAAGATTACGAACCGCTTTACCAACAATATTGTCAATGTGATTATTCATTGTCATTTTATTATCAAGGGTGACCCCCAAGTCACGGACCACCTCGGTCCTCGCCACTACGACGCCATTGAAATTGTAAGAGTAATTAATAGGATTATTTTTACGAGTAAAGCTTATACACTGACATTTTTCAATACTAAGCGTTATATTATTTTTTAGATAATAATTATAAAGATTATTAAGATCACTTTGCAAAAGTTCACAGTCAGTAGAAGTTTTGACTGCCATGTAAATCTTTTTATCATCTGCATAAAGCAAGTGATTAGCATTATCGAAGCATGCATAAATATCATGGATATAGGCGTTGTAGAAGAGAGGGCCCAGGTGGGATCCCTGGGGGACTCCGGAGGGGATTGAAATAAAGTCAGACCTAAAGCCGCCGAGGATAACAGATTGGGAGCGATTAGAAAGATAAGAGGTAACCCAACGCAAGAGATCGCCTTGTATGCCTAAAGTGTATAATTTATTTAAAAGTATGAAGTGGTCCACACGGTCAAACGCTTTTTCGAAATCAGTGTAGACCACATCAACTTGGCCCCCGTTCTCCATATTGGAAATAACAAAATTAGTAAAACATGCTAGATTGGATACCGTCGAACGACCCTTCAAAAACCCGTGCTGCATCTCAGAGATACCTTTGATGATAAGTGGATACATAGAGCTATAAACCAGTTTTTCAAAAAGCTTAGCAAGGGTATTCAAAATTGAAATAGGTCGGTAATTTTCAATTTTAGATTTTGAGCCCTTTTTGTGTATGGGGACTATAAGAGCTTTTTTCCAGATAGTAGGGAATACACATTCTTTAAGAGAACGGCGAAACAGCAAAGCGATAGGGAATGCTAGACTATCAGCGCACTGTGAAAGAAAAACCGCAGGCACGCGATCGCATCCCGATCCCTTCGACTTATCGAGACAGCGTAACATTTCGAGTACCGAGTCCTCACAAACATCAACACAAGAGAGGACTTCGTTACAAGAGTATGGGGGAGGATTATTCTCGATAGAACTACCGGATGACGAAGTTTTAACAAAAACGCTTTCGAAGAACCTATTAAACGCCGTACAAATTTGTTGTGCGTCATCATACTTATCGTTACATAGGGTAAAATTTTGAGGATAGCACGATCCACCTCTTTTGGATTTTACATATTTCCAAAATATTTTTGGTGAGTATCTGATGAGTTTTTCTGTATTACCGGTGAATCGCTCAAAACACTGACGCTGTACACGACGCTGGCGAGCTCTTAGCAGTGAAAAAGTATCATAATCCCTCGGATTATTATATCTCTTCCACTTTTGATGAAATTTAAATTTCTCACGAATTATTTTTATTAAGGAAGCACTAAACCAAATTGGATAACAGGAGTTACCAGTCGAAATGGGCACAAATAGAGAGAAACATAAGTATAATTGCTCATAAAATGCATCGACAGCCTCGTCCACAGTATCAGCGCTCAGGACGTCGTTCCAGTTAATATTGTCAAGATATTTTTTAATATGTTTATAATCACACTTATGAAAATTATAACGAGGTTGGACTTTTTCCTTCATAGACTTAAACTGTAAGTCAAGGACATTAATCATTAAAGCAGGATGAAATACATCTAGTTTAGACAGAGGCGAGGTATGTGTAACAGTTAGGCCCAAATTACTAAAGCACAGATCCAAAATATTGTTACAGGAATTAACCACCAGATTGAATTGTTTGAGGCCCATATAATACAATTCATCAACAAATCGAAGTGACTCTTGTTGCGATTCAGTAGTTCCCACATGCAAAGATGTGTAGCCGTCCGCCATCCAGCTCAAGCTAGTTAAGTTAAAATCTCCCAATATCAAAAAATTATCCGAAGGATATAAGTCATGAATTCTTTTTAAGCTAGCTGTAATGCAAGTAAGACGATTAGCAATAAGATTACTCTCAGGTGGCAAGTATATTAAAACAATGTTCAGGTCAGCACTTGACCCCAACCTCCCCCGGGGAATACTTACACATAAAGATTCAATTTCATCACACGTCCACTCACACCTCACATGAGCGCATAGATCGCGAAGGGTACACACCATGACACCTCCACCTGTTGATTTATTTGTTGACGCGAGGTCGCGATCGCAGCGGAATAAGTCATACCTGGCATCGCAGATCTCTGAGTTGAGTACATCAGATTGTAACCAGGTTTCAGTAAAACACATAATATCAAAGTCAGACGATAAAATATTATTATATAATGATACACATTTAGTACGAAGACCTCTTACGTTTTGATAAAATATATTTAAGTTTGATCCACAATTCCTATAATTGTTATTAGCCATTGGAAATACAAAATAATATATAAATTACGCGGAGATTGTTCGATCCAATCGTCGACACACTCATATATATGAAATAAATGCTAAATAAATGTAAGAATAATAATAATATAATATAATAATAAATGTAGATTAATAATATAAATATGTTAGGGTGCATCGCCAACCCCATGCCAGCGCCGACCCCCGCGACGTTATTGCAACGCAATAAGGACGCGGATCGCCCGCACCGACCTACGGCTGACCATACATAAATAAAGATGAATAAAAAGATAAATGTAATATAATACATAAAAATACACATATATATATAAAATAATTCTATGACGTGTATTAACAGTAAAGGTACCATAAAAGTATGTAGGTAGAAATAAATTACAATACGTTCCGACTTACCGCAAAAACAAACACTAAGTAAAATAAAAGAGCAAAAAACACATAACAAAAAATACCAAAAATCGTGAAAAGAGAACATTGATGCCAGAAAACTGTATAACTTATTGAGTCATGATATTTTATTTAGATCACTTGCAGAACGAATAAAAATAACCGGAGAATTATCATTCTTGCGGGCAAATATTTTTCCGTCGCGTACCCAGACATATTTACAGTCCTCTGCCGCCCGTTTTTTACGTGCTTGAAGATAGAGGAGCTTGTTGGAGGGCGTGAGGTGCTCGTTAACATAAATTCTCATGGGTTCGCCAGATACTAATAATCCTATGTCCGATGTGGTAATCATCTTCTTAGCGCGCACACCGGAAATTATCGAGTCCCTAAGCATGTGAGATTTCAACTTTATAATAATGTTTCGCGGTCGGTTCGTTTTCTTCGATCGAGGTTGAGATCGCGATATGTATTCAATATCGTGCGATGAGATATCGATATTAACAAATTTTGCGATTTTTATCATGTAAGTAACCAAATTTTCATTTGTTCATGATTGTAATTTCTTAATAATATGACATTTTTGTTGAAATAAATTATTTGAATTGAATCGAATTGACTAGCGTTCCTAAGGCGATACCTATTTAACTAAAGTATAAACAAAACAATATACAAGTGAAAGCTTCGACACAAAGCTGTAAAGTTTCGACTGCACGTCTTGTTCTCGAACAGCTATAGCTATACGAGTGACGGTGCCTTAATCGAGTTAAGTTTGTTGTAAGGTGAAGGGTGAGGTAGCGGCGGGTGTGTGTGTACGTGTCGACACAACGCGTGGCGTGTCGGTGTGTGTGCGCGACACGCGACGCGCGCCACGCACTTCGCTCATCTGCCCGCTGACACGTTCGCTATGTAGACACACGGCAGTGTATAAGTCAAGTTCACACAGCAAGTGAGTGGCACACCAGTCATGGGTTAGTTTACACGAAACATTTTGGTACACTTCCGACTTAAAAACAAAGCAAAGAACAAGCCAAGTATGTGCAAATATTTTTGTTGCGAACTTGGCATTCTTTCACATTTAGGTATGTTTTTGTGGGGTTTGTTATATCTCGGCACACCTTCACCCTACCCTTGCAAATCGCTCGATGTCCGATGACACCTGTCATATGTCACGAGCATATTTTATTTGTAAGATTCGTGCTGACGCGACGCTTAGACACGATAGGTGGTATCAAAAATATACGAGCGTGCCGTGTACTACAATATTCACGTTTAGGTACGCTTCTCGTGAATCTACCGTTGAGTTGTCGCGACACAACGTACGGACCATTGCAACCGTACAATTTCCCGGTGCATTGTCCATGGATTCCAACAGGGTTACGGAAAGTGCACGAAGTTTCTATGACTACAAAGCCAAATAAAAAAAAGACTCATTCAAGAATTGTGTTACAGTTATGATGAATTATATGTAGAATTACTTAATATTGACTCAGTATTTGAATCATTTGACATTCATATTATTATTTGACGAATTTATTTTAATTTTTTTTTAACATGTTTACTGATTTAAATGTTATTGCACAATTATCTAATTTTCTTGTCTGATTTAATTCAAAACTAAAATTGTTCGTGGAACGATCGTAACAAGTCGTTATTGTCTGACTACGAACCCTTTTGTGCAAGTAGAAGTGCCTCAGTCTCAACTCTCACCCCTGGGGGCGAAACGGTGACGTCTCTTTGAATATTAAATAGCTATTAGAGCATGTTTTATTAAATTTGAAAGGGTTCGCCGAGAAGGGATCGAGAAGTGGATACGTTCCGGGAAGTGGAGTAACGTTCTTGCGTAAGCGAATTATTGGCGGTGTGTCGCCGTGTGTCGCCGTGTGTCGCGATGTGTCGCCGTGTGTCGCGATGTGTCGCCGTGTGTCGCGATGTGTCACCGTGTGTCGCCATGTGTCGTGATGTGTCGCCGTATGTCGCCGTGTGTGCGGGGTGGGGCGGGGTGGGGCGGGGTGGGTACGCTGATCACTGACGAGCCAGAGGAAGGCGCGGTTGAAGCCTCAACTTATCTTTTTGCATTTGGTGGAAATAATAATAAAAACACTTCACAACACACAGGTCTATCCTACACTAACCTATAAGCTTGTGTCGTGGACACCAAGCAACACTTGGTAAATATCACATTTTATTACATACTAGCTGTGCCGCGCGGTTTCACCCGCGTGAGTTTCGGGTTTACTTCTTAAAAACCTTCCCTGAACCTCCTTAAATCTTTCAAGATTAAAATTAGCCAAATCGGTCTAGCCATTTTCGAGTTTTAATGAAACAAACGAACAGCAATTAATTTTTATGTACATATAAGATTATGTATACATTATTGATTTATAAATGCCGATACTGGAAAATAGAATACCGGGAATCGAACCCGAAACCTCTCAATTAGCGGATAGGCATGGTGATCGACTGCTTGTGCCAACCTTGCCATCATAGAGAAAACAAATTTTAGAGAGCGAAAAATATTTTACAAGCAGTTTCCTGAAGTACAGATCTGTGTGCGAGCGATACGGCGGACCGAGGTTCATACCAAAGAATAGAGATTATCTAAAGAAGCATCACTTTCCACCTCCCGCCAATTTCATGCCTCCTCATACCCCGCGAAAATGACCTTGGTAAAGATCGAGGCAAGTTTGTCACATGTAGGATTTACATGTGACAACTACCTATTCACTGACAGCTGACAGTTACTATCTGCTCGCTGTCACCCTTACGATAAGCACACGCGTTCATGTGTACACGTGTACACGTCTTCACTTGTGGGAAAGTACTTGAATTAGTTCATTTGTATGGAGTGTCCCGGGCTGCCTATACCATGATCCGACGCTAAACGCTATCCAAGACGCGTGACGCACTCGTATCACTGAAACTCGGTCAGGATTGCTACAGATACTCATCCGTCGTCGTGACGTCAGCTTACTCAGTGGCGTCGACGTTTACGAGTATGTTCATTTATGACTCCGATGAAAGTGTTTATGTCACCGGTGGAAGCGTTTATCCTTACTATTATTATAAATGCGAAAATAACTTTATATCTTGTGTTTGTTTGTTACACTTCACGTCTTAACGGCTCAACCGACCATCCTAAAATTTGGTATACACATTGTCAGGTTAACAGCGACACAGGGTACTTTTTATCCCGGAATTTCTGCAGGAACTCCGAATTTATAGTGTGTGGAACCTCATGAAATTTTGCATACACTTTGTTAGGCTAAAAAGAGGATGACATAGGGTAGTTTTATCGCGGAATTCACGCGGGAACTCCGAAGTTACAGCGGGTGAAACAGCGGGGAACAGCTAGTAGTATTATGTTCATCGAACAGCAAATGTGGCCGGGGGCGGGCGGGGCCGGGCGGGGGCGGGGGCGGGAGGGTACGCGCGCACAATACAACAAACGATAGTCGCTCAACCAAAATCGCTCACAATTCACCGGCACCGTAGTCGCTACAATCGAACAACAATAAAGGCGGAGCTTTTAACCCTTCGCTGTTTGTTGTTTGTTCGATAAAATACATATCGATGTTGAAGTGGAATCATTGGTAGGTATGCAAATCACGAGTTTCATGCTCTATTTTTTGAATTATCTTACACTTTTAATTTTAATATTATGTACAATACTAGCTGTTTCCCGCATTTTCACCCGCGTTCATTTCGGAGATCACATGGGAACTCAGAGATAAAAGTACCCTCTCGCCTCGCCAAAGTTCTCTGTAACCGTGAAAATGTATAGATATGCGAAATTTCATTATGATCAGTTGAGCCCTTAAGACGTGAAAGCGTAACAAACAAACAAACAAACTCACTTTCGCATTTTTAGTTAGGATTAGTATGCAATTTGTAGGTAGGTAATTATGTAATTCGATACATAGTCTTAGCACGCTACTATTGTTTTTGTACCGGCTATGGATATGCAAATAAAATATTATTATTATTTATTTATTATTATTTTATCTTGTAGATTTTGTTATTAAAATGATATAGAATGTTTAACTTATTATCCAACACAATGAAAGTACAAAGACTTTGTCTACTGCCTTACTTAACCTAGCGACACAGCATCTGTACATAATGTTACATATAAGGTTAATACTCTATACTCTATGTGTACGTGCGGAGTGCGGACCGGTCCACGGAATATTTGCGGTCACGCGGTCGGCGCGGGCCCGGGGCGGGCGGGGCGCGGCGGGGCGGGGGGCGGCAGCCGCCCCTCGCTCCTCGGGCACACAAATTATTAATTCACGAGTCCCGAGTCACAAGGCCCACTCTGCTTCAACTCATCCCCCCCCCCCCCTCACATCCGTGACGGCTGCGACGCCAAGAAAACGGAAGTCCCTCGTCGCCGGCGGCACATGTGCCGCTAGATACTTTGGAGATAATAATATCTTCATAGTGATCCGACATACTTCTTTTATTTATAGTTATATAGCTGATCTCCGTGGTAATTTCGGAGTTGCCGCGGGAATTTCTTGATAAAAGTACGCTGTATCCTTTTCTGTGCCCCTGACCACGTGTAGTAGGTATGCAACATTTAATGCAGTTTCACCCGCGCTAACTTCAGAGGTCCCGCGGGAAATTCGGGGACCCTTCGGGTCGACGACTACATTGTTTGTTCCACCGAGCCGCTTTTTGCCCATGGTACGGTTCAGTTATCCAGTGACGCCGTCGAGCTATTTGTCACTGGCTATGTTAAAGCGCCTTAAGCAGAAGAATAGCAACCAGTAATATTTGCGAGGCACCTACCTACCATCGAGATTTATCCAAAATATAAATTGACCGTTGCGTCGATAGTAAAAAATTATTAATCACTTCGGTTGCATACGTCCAGCGAAAGGACACGACCTTTCTTTGTTCTACAGTCTAAATTGAATATTACATTAGTTACCGCATTAAAAACTTATACTAAATACTTGAGTTTCATTATATATGAAATTCCAATCTTGTGCGTAAACAAGAAAATTTGGCGACCGTGACTGGACAAAATTTGAAATAAAAACTGCAGTCTATAAATTTTCGGAAAAGAAGATTACACTGTCGAAATAAATCAAAATTAGGAAGACGAGATTGGAGCCATGAAGACGATCGACGTGGGCTGGTCAACAAGACATTCAAAATATCGTGCTGGTGCGAAGCTGCCGGCGTCTTCTTAACAAGCTAAGTGCCCTGTCTTTGCTTCCTACCTACACACATTATCCAAATTTCTCAATTTCCAAAAAACTTATAACCTATTATCCAACATTACTAAAATTCATTGTACTAAGTAAATTGACTATTTAAATTGAGCTACTTATTCACTTGTGCTATATTTCTACAATTAAATATTTTTGAAAATTTCAATAATTAGGTATTTTCTAATGGTACCTGCATACACACTATATTCTACATACATCATTTTGCTTAAATTCTATCTTTTTACAATTGCTTAATATAAACAAAATTATCAAGAGGTGTCGTATGTTCACGACTCGCACTTCTCTAGGGGTAGGTAAAACTGTTAAAATTCAATTATTATAATTTTCGTCTGTACCTAACTAAGTTAATAATCTGTTTGTATTCCGCTAGCGTATATTGATGAATCATTTAGCTATTTTTTTCAAAATTTAACAGTATTTGCCGATCAATTTCAGGCCAAAGGCCCACTCCTGTACGCAGTGTGCTTGCGTCAGGCGACATCGTGTGTCGCGCAGCGCACCCCTGGCTTCACGGCAAGTCAACGAAGCGAGGAGCGTCAGGCAAACTTTTATTTATTCATTTACTCCTAAAAGGTCGAATTTTGTTGAAAGGGGCATCGATTTATCGCTACCTACATTAAAAATAAAATTTTAATTTCCATAATTTTATACCTACCCTTAAATTCATTAGTTACGTTTATACAGTTGACCATGTCGACGGATGGCGATAGATTAGATGTACCCCCGAAGGCACCCTTGAAGGATCTATTCGCAAAACGTAGTTCAATCAAGGGACGGTTCGAAGGCTTGTCGGCAAGGTTCGACGACCTACAAACATAGATCGAGGTACAAATGCTCAAAATATGATAGTCGTAGTTGACGAAAGGAGACAGCATTGAAGAAGATTTTATTCAATGTGTCGTCATAGCTAAAAACATGAAAAAGAATTCGATCAACGCAATACAATATAATAAATAAAATGAATAATAGCAGTACCGACGATATACGACAAACGAAAACCATTTTATGATTCCGGTATCAAGCTGCCAACAATACAAAATCCAATATTACAAAATACTTCATCTAGATTTTCATCCTCATTCAATTCTAAATCGCAATTCACACCACGTTCTTCACACAACAACAATTATCAAAACAAAGCTTAAGCTTAAGAAAACAAAGCAAATCTTAATTTATCAAAATATACAATCACTAAGTCGAGAGCAACTGTCAGCTAGTCAGTCGTACGGTCAATATTTATATGCAATCACTGAGTCGTGGGCAACTGTCAGCTAGTCAGTCAAACGGTCAGTGTTTGTATACAATCAACATCTAAATCGACTGAACTTACTAGGTACTAAGTCGTGGGCAACTGTCAGCTAGTCAGTCGTACGGTCAATATTTATATGCAATCACTGAGTCGTGGGCAACTGTCAGCTAGTCAGTCAAACGGTCAGTGTTTGTATACAATCAACATCTAAATCGACTGAACTTACTAGGTACTGAGTCGTGGGCAACTGTCAACTAATGTCAGTCAAACGGTCAGTATTTAGGTACCTATATAGTATATAAAGTCTTTAAGTAATAGAAATCACAAAACTTACACAGTACTTATGTACATAGAATCACAAAATTTACGATTGCGGTATGTTCCCTTATGTGTAGGTAACGCTGTATGTTTATTCTCTTTATTATAACTTTGTTATAGAAAGGTGAACTATCTCCATGCAGCATGGCCAATGAAGCCGGAAACGAACGTTGATCGTTCAGTGGGTTCAACTATGTATGCGAGTCATACTATTTTTGACACATCCTGACGTACAAATGCGTTACGTTTGTAATCAGACTGTTAAGTCTCTTTTGCTTTTTATAGATTAGTGTAAATCTTTCATTGGGTTTTAAAATGTACTATTAATTGTATTGCTTTGTTATTGTAAGTCCGTATTGAACAAGGTTTAACGAATTTATTTTCACTGTCATCGTATTTCTATCATATAATTGCAATCCTAAATTTCAATGAATTAATTGTTTATTAGTGATGATTCATTTATAATTTATCTAATATCTAAATGCATACAGCAACACATAATTATTCAGTTCTATTCTCACCACTATTTTTAATTTCGGGCTCCATTGAATTACGATGTAAGTATCTACTTTGATCTTGTCAACAAGCTTTTAACTGTAAAAACTTATATCGAAAAGTCTCCAAAATAAAATATTCATTGCTAGTTTTCTAAAGAGCACTACGGAACCTCTATCTGCGTTTACGGCTCAGGAGGTCACAAAATTCAATTTTATCCCTGCGCACGCTCCTCACTTCGGGGGAAATATGGGAAGCCGGGGTTAAATCCGCGAAATATCATATAAAACGTGTCGTTGGCAACGTACATCTCACATTTGAAGAGATATCTACTCTTTTTGCACAAGTGGAGGCCATTTTAAATAGTCGCCCCTTATGCCCAATGTCCTCCTCTCCCAATGACTTCCTTACTCTATCCCCAGGGCACTTCTTGATCGGGAGACCGCTGAACGCTCTACCGGCACCCGCTCTAGAAGATCGCAAAGAAGGAACTCTACAACGCTGCGCCCGCCTGGAGCAATTACGACAGCACTTCTGGAACAGGTGGCAGAGAGAATATATATCAGAGTTGCAGCAGCGCATTAAATGGAGACAGGATAAAACCAAATTGCACGTGGGGGACATGGTGCTGTTACAAGAGCATCACGTTCCTCCACTGAGCTGGCGTCTCGGACGAGTTGAGCGCCTCTATCCGGGCTCAGATGGGATCACCAGAGTGGCGGACGTGAAAACCACGAGAGGCTGCGTCCGTCGTCCGCTGGTGCGGCTGTGTCCTCTGCCTACTGCGGAGGAACTTCAGAGTTGAAAGCCCAGGTCTTTCAAGGGGGGGAGTTTATGTTAAAGCGCCTTAAGCAGAAGAATAGCAACCAGTAATATTTGCGAGGCACCTACCTACCATCGAGATTTATCCAAAATATAAATTGACCGTTGCGTCGATAGTAAAAAATTATTAATCACTTCGGTTGCATACGTCCAGCGAAAGGACACGACCTTTCTTTGTTCTACAGTCTAAATTGAATATTACATTAGTTACCGCATTAAAAACTTATACTAAATACTTGAGTTTCATTATATATGAAATTCCAATCTTGTGCGTAAACAGGCTATATTCAATTATGTGCTTACCATGTATTTCTTTTGGTCGGACGTAACAGTTAAAAGCCCTTCACTGGATACGTAATTAGGTACGTCTATACAGAGTGTGCGCAACTTGCGGCGCAGCATAATACGGCGGTGTCAAAGGTCACCGTTCCTCCCCGTAGGGATACAATCAAACCCAGAAACTCTCCTAAAAGTGTATTTACCCAACATCATAGCGCCTTAATGTCTCGCCGGTCGTCCGCCGCGGCTGAGCAGCGCTTCGTATTCAAATATGCGGCGACGTAAACAACAATCCGCCCTAATATACCCACACGAGGGGCCATTATCCCGCAGAGGGCGGGGGGTGAGAGTGCACGCTAGTACGTGCGCCGCGGCTCTCCTCGCGTGACGTCAGGGCCTCCACTCTTCAGCGAGCGCTGTAATTTTCCAGCAGGAATGTTAAGTATTTGCGCGACGCATCGTGGCCTGTGACGTCGACAGCTCGCCGCCACGCAGCCAGGTATAGAGCGGGGACATGTCGGAGCACATTTGCGGAATAACTGGAATGTGTAACTATATTTAGCTGACGCGCGTCGTGACTAGCTCTCGGTTGGCGATGTAGAGATGTAAGTAAATGCTTACTTCATAAAACAGAAATTACAAAAAAGGAACGTCATTATAACTATACGTTCGGGTAGTAACAATAGTATATTTCATTATAAGTGCGGAAAGCCTGTCATTGCAAAGAGTTCCGACAAATGTCTACCCGAGCCGAGGCGCAGCCGAAGGTGAGGGTTGACAGTCGGAACTAGTTGCAATGACGGTTCCGCACGTGTACTGAACAACTATTTTTAATACAGTTGCGAAAAAAATGAAGAAATTTAATAAAATATCAAAAACATAACAAACTCAACTAAGTTCCAACTGTGATCAAGAGATGGCGCTAGTCGTATTAGTAATGCGAAACCTACGTTTCGCAATGCAAAAAAGTGTGTAAAAGTCGTGTCGCCATTTGACAGTTGGCAAAGAGAACGCACGAGTTCGGGAAAGGTAAACAAAAAGCTCGAGTATGTAATAGCCCACATCCCGAACGCTAAACGTCCCTGCAATACGCCACTTTTTGAGCAACTGTATTAAAAAATTAAATACGAACCCGACTTGAAGGACCGACAAAAGATCGAGTTATTGAAATCATTGGAATTGGAAATCGAAACGAAAATTAAACGAGTGCCTTACTTGAATGAAGATCACTGGTAGAAATATATAACCTGTAGTGGCTTTAAGTACTCACAAATACGCAATCCGGTCCCAATGGTTAACATTTGATGATACTTTGACGTCGGTTTTCATTCTTTGCAGCAAAAATTAGTTTTTTATTCTCGCTCTCAACGAATTTGATCGAAATCCGATGGAAACTCCGAACTACAGAGGAACTCACGAAAAGGCAAACGACACGCATTCGTATTAATGATAAAACTTACATGTTTCAACTGGAAAAGTAGGTAAATATTAGTTCATTCCCACATGCCCACGGAAAAATGTATGTACGGGGTGATTCTAGACAAATAACTTATCTTAAAGTTTACAAGGGCCCAGTGAGTACCTAAGGTAGATATTATAGGGAGTAAAAATAGATAATATTCTGCCTTAATTAAACCTCCACTCCCTTTCCCCTCTCCCCAGCATCGCTGAGAACAGTGAGTTTTCTCATTAGGCTTAACGTCCGTGCACAGCGGGGGCGGGGGCGGGGGCTGGGGGGGGAGGACGACACAGATACGAGCTGATTCCGAAATAACAGTTCGGCTCGATTGACCAATTAGCTTTTATTGCCGGCGATAACATCTCAGCGGAGCGTTGTTGGCCCGGCGCGCGGCTCCGGCCGGCCCCGCTGAGCCGCTGCACTGGCTCCGCAACCGGCCCCGCCTGCCGCGCCACCGGCACCTGGCCACCGGATATAACTCTTTGCCTTCCTTCTACTATGGTTTAAGAATATTTAAGTGGATTGTTGACGGGTGGAGGTCGTATAGTGAATACACACCTGTCACGTTATGCGGTTATGCGGTAACCCACATTGAACTGTCGGATGATGTGAACTGTCAGATCTTATTCCGATAGTAGGTACTCGTCATGTCAAACATATTAACCTACTTCCGATGCCGACCGTACCGCACGCGACGTTTCGACTCGAAGCTAGAGTTCGACTGAAGTTTTCGGCGCTCTCGAGCTACCTTGTGATTCATTACACGAGGCAGTATTTACTTCGCGAGCACGTCTCGACAGGTTCGGGACTACTGTAACAAAAGTTGTATCATTTACCCAGTTATTTGTAAAAACTCCGTAGCTGAGCTCCACCAGCGCCGTGCCTGGCGTCGGGCCGTATACAGGGGGAAGAGAACACAACCAGCAGAAGACAAGTTGAGAAACCTAGTCGAACTTGCAAGCTACTCTCTTGCCTCATTCACTCAGACCAGCCACTCGCGCCAGCTGCTCCGGAGGCGCGACAAATAAGTGTAATCGCGCTTTTACACCGCCTTCCGCTCGGCCCCCGCTTCGCGAATCACAAGCGATAGCGAAATTCGTGCAACTAAATCTAATGGCCGATTTACACTTCCATAAGTAAGTATGTAAGTAAAAACAACGCGTGGACGCTGGCCGGCAAGTAAGTGATTAAGTAGAAACTTGCCGCAAGATAGTACCAGTTCTATTTTTTTAGACAGGACAGTAGCGCGTACACCCGCCCGCTTTGTCTCCCGCTCCCTGCTAACTTACCTACTACTTGCCGCCGTGTGGACAGCGACTGGCAAGTAAGTGAAGCAATGTATTGTTGAACTTACTTAGGTACTTAGTAATGGATGACCATCGTTTGGACGTTGCTTACTACTTCTCGATTAAGTAAATTGAACTTACTTAATTACTTACTTACTTATGGAAGCATGAATCGACCATATGGAAGTGTAAATCGGTCATTACTCTTTGTTTTAACCGTTTAATTTAAAAACACTCAGCGACGGCGATGACCGATCACTATTCATTTGTTGCGACCACAAATAAAATATTCACAGGAGAGTGTTTATCTCGAAACAATCCGAGAGAAGTGGCCGCCGCGCGCCGCCCCGGGGGCTCCCAGTAGCGAAGAGCGGGGCTGCGGCCGCGGTGTTATAACTTATACTTATACTTATTATAACCTACTAGCCATGAAAATATTTTCTTTTACTGCTGATAACTGTCGATTTCGCAATCGATACCTCTACGTATTTCAGCATTACATTACAAGGAGTTTACTGGTTATAGTGTGGTACGCTTTTAAAATATTGTATATACTTCGAATATTCTCTATTTGATGCCTACTTGCACAATTATTATTTTTTTGGAATAAATATATTTTTCCTCTATTGTCTTACATTATTTTTAAAGTACACGGTCGAGTATTCGTGTTATCGCAATGTACTCGTGCCCCGGGCGGAATGTAACGTGGCGATAACACGGCGAGGCGAGCCCTCCGCGGCCCCCGCAGCCCCCTGCGGCCTCCCGCAGCCCCCCGCGGCCCCCGCGGCCCCCCGCAGCCGCGCGACGAGCGCTACTTTGTTAATACTTTGATTACTTTGCGGTGAAATATTAGCATAATTCCGCGGGTAGTTGACGCCGCGCCGCGGTGCGCCACGCGACGTCTCATCGACGGCGGAAATGCTTCCAATTAAGCTGCGTCGAGGGTGATTGAGGCTACGGTGTCGCTCGATACCGCATTGAAACCCTTTATAACGACTAAAGTATAAATTACAAGTTGGACGACGCATGAAACACGTCAAATAAACAAAAGAATAGTGAATTTATTATTATGTACAGGTTTCGCCTGCCTACGAGCGCACACGTGCCTCGTTTCCGCAACCTCACTGCTTTGTAGCAGCTCGTAGCCGCTCGTAGCCGCTCGTAGCCGCTCGTAGCAGCTCTACACGTCGTCCATCTTTCTTTTTCTACTTGTACTATGCTTGTACTATGTAATAGAGCTCTACGACAAAGTACATCGTAACTATGCAGGAGGCCGACCGAGCTATGCCAAAACGGATATTCCGAAACATTACTAAAGATAAAAATATTATGTTACTAAAATATTGTATTTCGTAGGTTACGATGCAGTAACGATTTAATATTTACTTGGATGATAATGTTGATTTTTGAACATGTTCCGACCGAGTGAGGACTAAAATAATAAGTAAAAACTCAATTTCGTAAAAAATTACCTATTTCATGAACTGTAAATAATTGATCTTTATCGAATACCCTTCTAGTTATTACAAATTACTACGAAAAGGTTAAATTGTACAAAAAAAAATCTGTAGCTAAAAATGTCACTAAACGCGTCAACTTTTGTAAAGGTAGGGTAAATATACGTTCAGAACAAATAGCGTGATACGGCTTTTACATTGTCCAATTCAAAGTGAAAACAAAACAAAATGAAAAAGTAATTTTCTCTCAAAATGGTTAATTTTGCAATTAAATACCTACTGTAATCTCATGTTTCTCTTTGTATTAAAGAGCAGCGGATATCAGCTGCGGGCGATGGAGGGTGGGGGGCGGGGGGCGGGGGTGGGGGCGGTCTAGGGTCAGCGCACAGCCGCCGATATAAATGATTAAGTATAATTAGTTTTATTTATTTACCACTAGCTGTTCCCCACGGTTTCACCCGCGGCAATTTCGGAGTCCCCGTCGGAATTACGAGACAAAATATACCCTATACCTCTGTACCCCTGACAACGTGCATGCAAAATTTCACGATGAGCGGTCGAGCCGTTAAGGCATGAAAGCGTAACAAACAAACAAACAAACTCACTTTCGCATTTATAATTATATGTATTTTTTTTTCGCGATCGTGTAAGTCATAATCAGATGTTTTTGCTTTTTCATTCTTATCTAGAGGGGCATTTCTGTAAATTTTCTCTGTCATAATAATTAGTAAGGATAGCTTTTCCGGGCGGCATTACCCGCAGCAATTTTGTGATTCCTTCGCTAACACTTAACTAAGATAAGAATAATAACTCAAATACAGCTTGTTTCAGCGCTGATTGCATTAGTTATATCGCCCTCGGAAAAGTTAAAAAACGAAGGAGGGGTCCTTAGCTTTTTAAAAAAAATCTATTTCTAGTATACTACTCACAGCTGCCTAACAATTTAGCATTTTTAGTACCTCCAGTTGTTTTTTATAATTTTTACAATTTAGTTTCTCTTGGAGCGGGCGGCAGTCGGCAGCCGGCAGGTGCGCGCCGAGCCCGAGCGTGCGGTGAGTGATGGCGGCCCGGCGCGGCGAATGGGTGCAGATGACGGGTTTCACGTTTAATTTTAAGGGTCCGCCGGGTAACAAGGTGCAACCCCCCCCCCCACCCCCCCACCCCGAGCACGCCCCTCCCCCACTGCCTCCCCCAGCCAGCGCCCCGCATCCCGCACTCTCTGGAGTCGGATTCCGAACACCTCACGGCACCAGCACTTCGCTGCGACACCACCAGCCAGGGCAGCTATCGACGTGGAATCTCGTCCATATCGCTCGATTCATTGAACTGCGTTTAATTAAAAACATTTCTCTCTCTTACTATAAACGAAAAAAGAAATTCTAAGGAGGATTAGTTCGCTGGAATCGATCTCTCTGTAATCCTTGTATGTGAGTACAGATCGACACGCGACGGGTCCTACGTACCACCTATAGCTACTTAGTGCAAGTGGAAAAAACTTTACAGCAGAGCAATTTAAAGGTTCTAATGATTGGCCTAAATGATGTCAGTTTTATCGATTTACTCATTTGAATTCTCGAAACTTGTTGATATTTTAAAATAAATTTTATGGAAAACAACATTAGGTACAGGTTAATATTTTAATGCTATTGATGCAAAAAAATACATAGTTTTCGCCAATTTGTGGGTTACATTAGTACTCGTAGGGTATACGCAGGACCCGCCGAGATTATTATGTACATAAGCTCTACATCACTACATAGCATAAAACAAAGTCGCTTTCTCTGTCCCTATATCCCTATGTATGCTTAAATATTTAAAACTACTTGGATTTTGATGTAGTTTCCACCAATAGATAGAGTGATTCATGAGAAAGGTTTAGAACTATATTTCATCCTGGAATTCCCGCAGGAACTCCGAAATTACCGCGGGTGAAACCGCGCGGGTCAGTCTCCACTTCCTCTTACTATATTTTTTTGCAGCTGATTGTACCTCTATAAAATATAAATAGAATATATAATAATAGAAAATATAGTAAAATAATCCTTACAAATATAAATGTGAAAGTGAGTTTGTTTGTTTAATTGTTACGCTTTCACGCCGTAACTGCTCAACCGACCATCATTCAATTTTGCATGCACGTTGTCAGGGGCACAAACAAGGACATAGGGTTTTATCACGGAATTGCCGCGAGAACTCCGAAATTACCGCGGGTGAAACCGCGGGGCACATCTAGTTTACTATATAACTAGGTACCTACTCGGATGCTTTTAAAAATCTAGAACCGAAATGTTATTCTGAGGTCGGTAAATATACGTTCCGGAACAAACTTGTTCCCACTTCACGTCGGCGAAGTCTGTGGAGTGTAAAGTAAAAAATGGCTGCGGTTAAAGCTAGCATTGCATAAATTAAACGGTAGAGGGAGAACGTTTTACCTTTTGGAATTGAATTATGGTGCAAAACTGTTTTAAGCGGAATATTATAATAATTTATTTAGTACCGGCTCGCTCCCACGCTTTCATCCGGCGGCGGCTGACGCTCGCAACGTTGCAAACATTCGCAGCACAACTCCGGATGCGATATTGTACCGGGTCTATGTTCAGTAACTATCCTACTAATATTATAAACGTGAAAGTTTGTGAGTATGTATGGATGGATGGATGTTTGTTACTCTTTTACGCAAAAACTGCTGAATGGATTTAAATGAAACTTTACAATAATATAGCTTATACATCAGATTAACACATAGGGTACTTTTTATTCAGGCAATTCCCGCGGGAACTCTGAAATTAGCGCGGGTGAAACCGCGGGCACAACTAGTTTTAATAAGCACAAAAGGGAAAAAAAATCAAAATATTTGCTTTCGTTATTGAATAGTTAGGTCCCCCCCCCCCCCCCCCCCGCCCCCGCCGCCGCGCGCCGCGTCGGCCGGCCCGGTGCGCGGTGCATGTGTACAGTGTACCTACACGTGAGAGCGCAAGTGTTAGCACTGAACTCGACTGGCCCCGTTCGCGTCGCGTTGGCGCAGCATTGTACGTGTACACGAGGTCCCCGGCCGACGCGACGGGCGGCGCTAGGCGACACGATGTGACATGAGGCGACACAACGCGACGCTAGACTACACGACGCGACACTAGGCGATTAAAAAATCGGATTAAAACTAAGCACCGGGTTGATTGCCCATCTGTGCATCTGACGACGTGTATGAAATGTTTCATGGTGATCAGTTGAGTAGGTAGTTAAGGCGTGAAACAGTAATATTCACATAGTCAAAGTCATAAAAAGCATTTTCATAGTTGCCAAAGGAGCATGATGCTCCCCTGCATATCTTTGAGCCGATATCTTTTCTGGAAAAGATTGCGGTATGATCGTGACGACTAATGGTTTTCGATAAGGCTATTCTTTTCGTTGATTTTATAAACAAAACATCAAATAAGTACATCAGAGGTTGCAGATGCGGTAAAATAAAACGTACCTAAGTTGGTGGGAGCCTGGGAGGTAAAGGATCTAAGTGGTACTTGCGATCGATTGTTTCGGTCGCAACCGGCCCGCGGGGCGCGGGGCGCGGGGCGCGGGGCGCGGGGCGCGGGGAGGCGCCTCGAGGTACGCTCCAACATTAAATGTAATAACGAGGAACATTCAAAGCCGAGTAATTTCATTAAAGTCGACACAATCTCTTAGAGAAAAGTAAAATTTTTACATTTCACGAAACCAAAACAATCACTTGCAAACAATGAGCGTTAATAAAACCCAAGCTTGTTTCTAAAGCAATAACACGGAATGACTCGCAGGGGGAGGTGCGGGGCGCGGGGCGCGGGGCGCGGGCGGAGGTGCCGCTAGGTGTGACGCTAATTCGTTTTTATAATAATCAATTGACTTTACCACGAAGCGCGCACTCGAAGCCGCGTCCCCTGAGTTCGAAGCTAAAATGTGTTTGTTTGAGTGTTCCAGTCGACCGGGGCGAGGCGGGGCGGGGCGGGGCGGGGGCACGCTGAATTAGTAATGTACGATACTTTGATGAAAATGAGAATAGCCTCCACGAGATCCACCTCGGTAGAGTGACGGCGCGCGGCGGTATACGGCGTGTACCTACCACCTACGCCAAATGCCAATAAATGCTAAAAAATACAAGACTCAAACGAAACTCAAAATTTTATTGAACTCGATAAGTTATATCATAACATTTGAATTCAGTCAAAATATGTACAATATATTTTTTTCACATTTACCGCTCGCTCGGAAGGCAGATCTCCCAAGAGAAGAGACGATCGGGAAACTCTTGCGTTGCTCTTGTCCAAGTGAGTTCGTAGCGCCATGACTCCGCCACCGGCCGCGCCCCGCGCGTGCTTACAGTTCACCTTGTTAATTGTTATCACGCTATTAACCGTGTTATCGTGTTATCATATAGCTCGGTGCACGCGGAGCCGGCGGGCTCGCCGCCGCGCGCCGCTCTGCAGCCCGCAAGTGGGGGCCGTACATCGGGCATAGTTTCCGGCAATAATAATAATAATAATGCACTTCACAACACACTTTTACTTGATCCTACAGTAAGCTAAGCAAACGTTGTATATACTACATATTATCACATACCTATATATTATACTGATATATATAAACATGCCTAGACTGGAAAGTGGAACCCTGTGTTCATCACACAAAGTCCACCCCCACAAGGAATCGAACCCGGAACCTCTCGATTAGCGGGTATAGGCATGGTGACCTACTGCGCCAATCGAGACGTCAAATCGAATAAATCGACAGAGATACGTGACGGCGCGGCGCGGCGTGTTCACGAGAACACTGTATTGAGTTCGAAACAATATCCATAACCTGCCCGAGACGTCGTCTCCAGAAACAACCCTTTATTGCTCAAGTGATCGAACTCTGTGACGAGCATACTTAGTGCGTAAAAGATGAAACTGCCCGAGTGACTGAACATTGAAAACATTAGATATGTACGCAAACGGAATTTCAATGAATTTTTCATAACTCCACCCCTGAGGGAGTCGAAGGCTATTAAGGTTGATGATTCAAATTCAAATTCATTCAAATTCATTTCATCGCAAGAATTATATAGTACAACGAGATGCCAGTTTGTATTAGATAGTTGACCGCATATTCGCCGTATTGACGTGCAAATTTCTGGAGAATAAAATTATAATAGAAACAATATGAAAATAAAATATAAAATCAACTTAAAAATAAAAATTATTTATATATTTAAAAAGAAAAAATCAATAGTAACGATAAAAATTAAATTAAACCATAATTAAAATAATTGATAATGTAACCGTGAGACTGGCTTCAGATAAGCTGGTGTTCTCAGGTGCTTTCACGAAACGGATTTTCGAATCGTTTGAACTTGTCCCGCTTATATAATGATACACAACGCATTTCCGTACTGAGTATGTTTATTGTTTAATGCTCTGTTGATTAGTGAATAGACTGAAACAGACAGACAAACCATCGGGCAGCAGTTAATCGCTTAACATTAGTTAAAGCCATAAAATATGAAGATCACTGTCAAAAACCTTCGCAATGCCAATAAGAACTTGAGCAAATTGAAGACTGTAATGTGTTCTTCCAGTTAAATATTTGTTGGAACATAATGTAACTTAGTGAAAATCCAAAAGCTGGTCCTGGAGCAAAACGCCCGGATTTCAACAGCCTATTGTACAAAGTACCGATAACTTTATAAGAAGAAACTCGACAACAATATCCAAAATATAACAAGATTCGACGTTTATTAGTTTCCAACTCGACTCGCTCAGTTCAGTATCGATAGACCGAGTCGAAGTTAATTAATTATGAAGATAACGTTTAATCAAAATCGGGAGCCGAAAGTGCGGAGCGGTCGATCACTTTCAATAAAAGTCGAGTGGGACGTCTTCGGCCGCCTCTCGGGGGACGTCGTTGAATGCAAACAGGAAATATTATGATAAGAGACGCCGATCGACCGTCGCTGCTAATTTTAAGTGCGGATTATGGGAGAAAAGATATTTTATATCTTGTGACGAGGGACTGGTTCGGGCTGTGAAAGGCAAAGTGCGGAGAGGAGGCTTTATCAATTACTAGAATTCAATTCAATTACTAGGGTTGCGTCGCGCCGACCGGTACTTGTAAAGGGACTCAGGGCTCCCAACTGTAATGAGTACCTTCACCCAACATCACACTTTACTGCATCACTGACACCACTACTTACAGTGTCCGCCAGCCACGGCGAAATAATCACTACCGAATCGACCTAAGCAATGTGGCGCTTGATACTTTCTAAACCGAGTGCAATTAGCTACACGAACGTGAAACTAGCAGTATTAGATCCTCACGCGAGGATTCCTCTCAGGGGCTCGGTAAATGTAATTAAACCCTGTCAACCTACGTTTTGCCGTGTAAACCTTTAACGTGCATGTCGGTAGGAGCCTAACTGAAATTAAAACACCGCTATAGGTTCGGGTTGGACGCCTAGACTATCACCGCCGGGAGCACAGCGCTCGTGATTGCCGCTGGCTCCATTAGCTGCAGCGATGGGCCGCGTCGCGTCGCCCGTCGCGTCGTCCGTCTCTCTCACTGTGGCCTGTGAGTGAACGTGACAGTGCCATTCGAGTACCGTTTATTTTTAGCGTCCGACCCGCTCTTTGCTCGATTTTGGTAAATTAACGTCGAAACCATTTGGATTTTGCATAATCACCCATTTACGAGAGCAAATAGAGCGTTGGACAAAAAAAAAATGAAAAATAAAGAAAAATAAGCAAAAAAAATCCAGCACACTCGTATATTGTTCGAGCATCCCTTAAAACTGTCGATGGCGCTGTGCGTGTGTGAGCAAGCGTGAAGATTTAAAACTTGTTCAAAATTTAAAACGTTGTATTTAATAATTACTTTCCAAATAAGAAACATTTTCGGACAATGTGAAATGGAACCGCCGGCGATGGCAGATCGCTTCCCGCCCGTAATTGTGTCCCTCGGCGTCATCAATAGTTTTGTGTCAAAAATCACTAAAGAATATTGTGGGGCGGAAATTCGGACATCCGGCGTGGTGAGGGCGCGGGCGAGTAGGAGGGGGACGGGGGGAGAGGGGCACACAGTCAACTGCCAGCCGAGGCGATCCCCGCGCTAATACACTCGCTGCGATCGTTTACTTTGAAGTAGGAGCGTGTGCCGTCGCCGCCCGAGATCCCATTTAGATCGGAAGGGCTGTAAAGGTTCGCACGCATGGTAATATCCAGTTGTAATTGGCGACCGAGCCCGTGTCGGAGCGCCGTTACGCGGCCGCTGTCGATAGCGGAATGGTGTCGTTGCCGTGCGTGTCCCCTGCCGACACCCTGCCCTATATCCGCGCCTGCACCCGCTCCCGCTGCCGCTCCCGCTCCCGCTCCCGCTCCCGCTCCCGCTGCCGCTCCACACATGCTCTCTCACCGCGCCGCTACAAGAGATTACCGACTAATTATACGTACCTACCTACTCTGAACTCTCCAAACAAAAAAAGCTCTCTCACTCATAAAAACCGGGACGCATTTGAATGCCAAAATGCTTTTACAGAAATCGTATTTACTTAAGGGATCGGAACGTCCCGTCCTCGGGAATCGCTCCCTTTCCAATACGCATTAGTAAATTTTCGTTGGTGTTACCATTACTCTGATAAAAGCCTCATCGACTTGAGAGGTTGTATAGTTTATTGTATGGCATCCGGCCAGCGGGAACGGAAGGACGGACGGAAACTGTGACCGGGGAATGATCCGGGCCGGTCCGGGTAGTGCGGGCGGCGCAGTGGGGGCGGGGGGCGGCGGGGAGGGGGCGGCCGTTTGTCAAATTAACGGCGACTGGGCGCACGTTCCCCGGATATTATTTGTCGATCGCACACAAATTATACAGAGAATAGTGAGTACTATTGGAGGATGAGGAAATCTTTTCTAATATCCAATAAATCATGCCATAATGGATTCTGACCGGTAGCGTAGCTTCCCAACGTATTAAGTTATTACCATAAATAAGTGGACACCATAATAACCACACCATTATGCTAGCTATATTTTATGGCGGCATTTAACCAAACTTCTCAGATTGTTTTGCTGAGCACATATAGACAACTTTTTAACACAAATGCGATAAGACATTAGATCACGACACGACACGATTATAGACGGTCAACTAGTTAAAGAGGCTGGGAGTTTTATGGATACGAAGATGGCCCGAAGACAGTACGGCGGCGATACATGACCGAGCTCTTTCAAGAGACAATCTGAGCATCACAACATAATATTATGTATACCAGGGGCTAGGGCGTGCACGGGGGGGGGGGGTGTTATTCTTGGAGCTGGCCGACTGCGAGCCTCGAACGGAACCTCAATTAGTGGCGACGCCGCGCGCCGGAGCCTCATTATGCTAATTCCCTTCACAGCGTCACCACAATGACCCGGCGCTACTCACAATATCTTTAATGTTTCCACGTTTTCTTCGAGTGACCCATTATGTTTGTTAGTAATGTTAACAGCTCTCGAGTGCGACTCGCCGCCTCGTCGAGCGAGGTCGCGAGAGTCACACGAGTTTTGTTTCAAATTGCCGTTATTATGTGAAGGAGGGGGTAAACCCCCCCCCCCCCCCCCCGCAGACTATCTCATCCCCGCGCTTGCCTTTCGATGCTTTACGAGCTGAGTAATGGGCGGGAGGGTCCCGGGGAGGGGGAGCGAGGTGGCGAGGGGAAGTGGGGAACCCGCCCCGCTTACCGAATTAAACGAACTCAATAGATGCCTGCTAATAAGCAATAAACTTTTTATAGGCAGCGGTATTCGAGCGCCGTACAGCTAATAAAGGCGGAACAGGCACACTTTCCAATATCAAATCTGACTCCTATATTGCAGCGTTATCGGGCACTTCATCCGCTCGAATTGCCCATCAAATCTTACCATAACGTTCGGATTCGAATAGTCGGATAAGAAATCTCCATCTTGAATCTACATAAAAGTATTTTTGGCCATCAAACTGTCCGCGAGTCCAGCCAGCCCTAGTAACGAGTTCGTGGAGGGATCGCCGAGTGGGCTGTCCACTGTCCACTGTCCAGCTGGTCGCGTATTGACCGCGCGCTAACAATTATAATTACCATCTAAACGACGTCCGAGCAGTTTCAACACAAACATGGCGCGTGTTTAACTGTAAGCTGTGGCAGCTTAACCTATGTAGATGAGCAATTAAGCCCCGGGCGCTAGGGGACGGGTGGGGAGGGCGCGGGGCGGGGGGGGGGGGGGGGGGGTGTAGGGCAGGTCATGTAGTGTTGCTAAACAAAGGGCTGCAGACGGGCGCAGGACGGAGTCACGCGAGCCCGGAGAGCCGGGGGCGCGCTGCAGCTTCGTACTTGATTTGATTTGGTTAAAAAATAATATACAATATGGCAATTTTAAAAATAAGTTCCCGACATGACACCCGCCGCCCTCCCGTCGCCCGCGGGTCGCGGTACTACTGCTGACTAGACAGCGTACAAGTTGGGTGAACTTGTTCCGTAACGAACATTAATCGGACATTATGGCTTTGAAATGGTTACAATTATTAATATATCTAAACCATTGAAATGGTTTCGGCGCACGATCTCAGAAATGCAAAATGACAGATTCGCAATTTCCAGAAACTCAAAACGTCAACCGACGTAAAATAATTCATTTACGAATTGATCGTATCTTGAACGAAATTATGAAATAATTGAGAGTGCGGATTTTGATGAATACCAACAATAAATAAATGAAAGTTTTTTTATTGAACCTCATCAAACAATAGGCATAGCTTAGGTACCTTCTTATAAAAGGATGAAAAGGTAAGTTAACAATTGAACCATAACAATAGACAAACAGCGAAGGAAGGCTTTACTGTGTGTGCTCTATAGGTCTCTGAGGGTTGTAACGTGAGTATATTATCATGCTTTATTGTGTCCGTCAGGCAGAACCTGTTGGACGCTGGCCATCGCATTCATCACACTCTAGTCTACAGTATAGCTGGGGCGACCGTTCGTTGGGCGATATTTTATTAGATTTTATATGTATTTAACTGCTCCTATTTTTTGTTTATTGTATCATGGATACAATCTTGGTTTGCGATTAACGTCTTTAAGCAAAATTAATTAAGCTTTTCTTTTCCTTTCCACAGCATAATATCTAATATTAATAGCTTGCTCATATATTGTACTCATTGATATATTAAAAAAAAATATTTGAAAAAATATTAATTTTTAATATATCAATGATTGTACTAGAAAATTTTTCATGTTTTCATCAAACATCAATGCAAAGCAAAATTAGCCGCCCACTGTAGTTATAGAAACATAAAATCTTTACAATATCCAGATGCACTGAGTGCGCCGAGCCAAGTTCCGATTACGATAAGACCTATTTGTAAAACTCGTACGATTCATGAGTTAAATTTTGAGTTAAGCCTGTAAAAACTTTATTATCACTTAGACATCAAAATTATATTGAAGCGCTCCTCGTGAAGTGAGTGAAGTGAGAAATTTTTAACAAACTTCGAAAAGGCAGAAGTTCTATGTTCGGCTGTGTATATGATTCTAAGAAAAATATTTATGAGTGGATTTTGAAAGTGTTTTAACCTTTTTTAAATATGTGAGATCGTACTAAAAAAAGTTAGTTTGAAGCTATGATTAAGTCGACCCAATAAGGTTCAGCCCATAAAACCTCTTTCTGGCTATTATTTTCTTGTTTTTGGCATGTTTTTTCTTATATGACAAAAGTAACTTTCTTAAAGGAATAGCACCGGTAGATATGTACTAAGTCAGTAACATGTCGATGGACTGGATATACATAATATATGTATATATATATAGGTGGTACACATGACGTGTCGCTACAATACTAACTTGGAACGCGCTCGGGTTAGACTAGCGCGCTTAACGAAATTAATTGGCGTGCTGTGGCGTGTGACGTCACTGCGCTGCAGCCCCCCGCCCCCGGCTCCCCGCGGAGTCACAAACCACAGTACTAAATTGGGTATTCTCCAAGGTATGAATATCAAAATTCTAATTAGTCCGTCAGTTAGAAAACAAAAAAATAATAGACACGTATTTTTTGCTTTTTCAATTTAATGAAAATGAACATAGATAAAGCGCATTAAAGTTTAGGGTGGGGGGCTCGTGACGTCAATATTCATTATAAGCGCCATACAAACCGCACCGAATTGTGACGTCACGCGAAATTTCAACTCAATGTATCTCTGTTATTTTTTGAGTACGTAAAAAAAGAAAAAATACGTGTCCAATATTTTTTACTAATCTACACGACGGACTAAAAAAAATGTTTTTGTCAAGTAGCCAATTATAAAAGCTCGGTCTCACGGCTTGGGAGCGTGGAGTTTAATGCTATGTTCACACGCGCGCCGTGCAGCCCGGCGGGCTGCCTGGCGGGCTGCGCGGCATGCAGCCCGTCCCGGGCCGGCGGGACATTCAAGCTGTTTACACGCACGCCGTCGTGTCAGTCAGTGCCAGAATGGCGAGCAGCGAGGATCTCGGTGTTATTGCTGCCATATCCTTTGGCTTAACTTATTTTTATTGGAAAAAGAAACAAAATTATGACCATTCCGCCATGTTGTAATATCCGATCGTAGCGACTTTCTTAGCAACGTTGAATGAAGATCCACTCGTCGCGAAAGCGCGGGACAGACTGACTGCCCGCGCGCGTGTAAACAGTCACCGGGCGCCCGCACATTCATCCTTTGAACTTTGCCAAAAAACCGACACTTGCCCGATTCGCGGCATTCACGTTCACAGGCGCGTTCACGGGCTCGGGCGTACCGTTTACACGCTCGTGAATGTGAATGTGCACGTTGAATGTAGAGTTGAACGCACGCGTGTGAACTTACCATAACAGTTTACATACATTCTGAAGTAAAACATCTACAGGCGCGACTGAGGGGTGAATAAATGATTTGCGTCACGTAAGTGTGACGGAAACGACACAGTTATCAGTTCTCATTCAGTGTAATAATTATATTAATGATTCCTTATTTAACTGGCGTATCTATCTTAAAATTTCAAAAGTGTCAAAATTGAAATTTTGATATTTACCTATGTTACAACTAGCTGTGGCCCACGGTTTCACCCGCGTGAAATATTTATACAACAACTTTTTTTCCGACATCCGATTTAAATGAAAAAAAGCCTATATGTTGCTCCAAGCTAAGTTCAATCTACTTGTGAAAACCGCATGAAAATCCGATCAGTAGATCGAAGATTATCGCGAACAGATAGACAGACAGAAAAGAATTTTAAAAACTTTGTTGTCGTTGGTTACTCTTCTTTTATCCCCTCTCAATTTTCCATAATTATTCAATGTACAGAATCGCGGATTCTACTCTTTTATTATAATGACTATAGATTTTGTAGATTGGAAATAAATAATATATTATTTTTAGATTCAATATTAAATCTTTTTAGTGTTTTAACAATATTTTATAAGATAAATATTGTGGATGGTGCCACCAACAGTGGAGCAGAAGAACTACTTTAACCGCCCGCACGTTACACGAACTTTATTATATTTTTAAATTTGCCATTAGTTTCCCTTCAATGTCACACAAACTTCCCAATACGTGTGCTACTCGTCAGTCTGTCACGCGTGTGAATAGTTAGAGTTATAGATGCGATCAATTAGGGGTTGAACAAGGAGGTCACGACGACACAGACCTCCCGCCGCGTAGTGTTGGCGCGCCGGATGACATCAAAGTGCTCGTAAAGGGTTGCCGCCACGGAATTATTAATAGAGATACTTCCTCAATCTGGGGTCGCTTCTAATGGCGCAGATATTAAGTAACGCACGTTGATTCACCTCCACCCACTACGTTGCCTACTCGGTGGGTTCTCAGCGAGGGATCAAACTGCCCCCTCAGCCAAGTTGACAATCTATACATATAATCGTTGACGCAGAAAAAACTAAGGAACGTATCGTCACGTGTCGCAGGAATGTCAAATCGTCCAATCGAAAGTTCAGTTTTACTGGCCACGTGACATGACGTTTCAGCGCCTTAGTTTTCTGTGCGTTAACGATTTATTATAGATTGTCAACTCGGCTAAGGGGACTGGTACAAAAACGCCAATTTCTTGTCGGGAAAATATGCCGTTATTCACCATCAGTGCAAGTGAAACTTTATCCCTACTTAATATTATAAATGCGAAAGTAACTCTGTCTGTCTGTCTGTCTGTTACGCTTTCATGCCTTAACGGCTCAACCGATCATCATGAAATTTTGCATACACAGGGAACTTTGAAATTAACGCGGGTGAAACCGCGGGGAACAGCTAGTTATAATTATATAATATTTGCGTGAATACATTGACATTCTTATTATGATACTTTTATTATTATTATTTTATTATTGACGATCATATTATCCTCTGACATTTTTATTAGTAATATAACTATGAAATTGATAATGTGAAATAAATGAGTCTATTCTATTCTATTCTATTCTACCAAGTATGTATAAAAATTGAAGGGTTCCAAAGTGAGGAAGATAGATTATATTGACGCGTGAGTTTCGGAATTTCCGCAGGAACTTCAAAATAATCTTATTTACTAACTACAAATAGTCTTATAATATCAGCTAATTAGCAATGAAAGTCCCGTCAAAATGATTCCAACCGTTTCTCAGATTCACCCGCGGAGTTTCGGAATTCTCATAGGAACTATTTTTTTTTTTTCGAAAATAACAGTAGCCTAAGTTACTCTTTATAATATCAGCTATCTGCCAGTTAGCAGTTTCAGAGATTAGCCGGAACAAACAGGCAGCCGACAGACATTAAAAAAAATTGGCGTTTCGTTATTACAAGAACTAGGTACCTATTGTATAACAGAAAGTTACTAACAGTGGATAAATTTTTCACCTTACTTTCATGTGAATATAGCGAAATGTTCAAGCCACATATTTTAACTAAGGTGTAGAGTTTGTGAAATTAGGCCTTTTAGAGTTAGGGCATGTACAGTTAGAAGCTTGGCTCTACATGAGATCTGATAACTTTTTGATAGTTCTAGTCATTTGGCCTCGTCTTGGCAATATTTTACATAAAGTTTTTGGTGGGATATATTTTTACCTACACCATTATGAAAAGCGGTTCATAAAATGCATCTTCCTTCCAATTTCCATCTAGTATGCTTTTCACTAATAGCTTTACAAAACCCTAAACAGCATATTTTGAACAAAGTTACTAAGCATCAGCCATCAGCCCATCACCAATACAGAATAAAAGCACCTTAGCGCGGCCCTAGTGAGTAGGTAAGTACTTTATTAGATTATCCACTTCCACCCGTGCCAAGCCTCGTGTACCAGGCCCCCAGAAAGTGAACGGAGGGTTCTTCAAAAGACGTAAAGCACACGATATAGATGTACAATCCTCACCGGATTCCCGATAAAAGACGGTAATAGGGCGGCTTGAGCGATGAAAGGAACGCGGCTGAGTTGAACTCCGATATATTTTCAAGCAATGATTTAAGATTACTCACTAACGCTTTCGAAATAACCTCAAAAATTCCGGAACAGAAAGAATTTAGCTTACGTGTTACTTACTGATAACATATCTACTTGTGTGCGAAATTCAATCCATATCCGCGCAGCGGTTCCCGCGTGGAGGGTTAACAAACTAACTGACACACACACACAAACTTTCGCTCTTATTCATATTAGTGTGATTATATTCGCACTCATACGAGCATACAGAGCGTAACGCTTATCGCATTTGTAGGATTGAAGGAACACAGAACTATAATAAGCAATTGCACCAACATAGTTATAGATTATACAGCATACCAGATATCCGCAGGGAACACGGAGCAGTGCCTGAGACTTGCGACCCAGGTGTAGGTTTGATGGGGCCCCTTTACAATGCATGAACGCTCACCTCCTGCACTGCCCGTGCTCCCGGCTTAAGCAAACCTCTGGAAACAATTAGATGACACAGCACACGTAATCACTATTAGATTAATACGACACTATAACTGCACTGAACCGAACACAAAGTAACAATGAACCGTGGCTTACGCATACCCGCGTTTTATATCAAGTTCTAACAAAGACGAGTCGGGCAATGGAGTGGAGCGGGGGAACGAACGAGTTACGACAACTATTCGTCGACGGGAAACGATACTGTTAACGAAACTACCCTCACGCCGACACATTTATTCTCTGCTAAAGTATATCTAAATGTGTTTTATTTAAATAATAACCTAAATCGTTCCCAAATATTACAACGTCATATTCGTTTTCAATTCAAGCTGCCGCGCCCGCTGCCGCTCGTGGCGCGGCCGCCCCGCCCCGCGCCGGCCAGAGGCGGCGGCGGTGGCGGCGGCGCGCTTGTTGAGGTAGTTCAAAGAGACCCTGGGATATAATATCGTTTTGTAAGCGATCGTCCCCCCGCCCCCCTCCCCGCGCGCCCCACACCCCCCTCCCCACCCCACACGCAGCACGCGGGCACACACCTGAGCACACACAGGTTTGAATGTGTTTCGTGTCAAATGAATATTAAAAGGACATTTTTAGTATTTGAAATGCGAAACAATAATTTTGTTAATAAAAAAAATGGATGTATCTATGCCCAAATGGTGGTTGTATGCCAACTGCCAAAAATCGAGTCACAAATAAGCAGCTTCGTTTGGTTGGCAAAACACACAGAAATACTATTATATAGGGAGGTATTCCTATCTCTATAAGGTGCCAGCGCGCCTGTTTACGTAGTTTCTAACTATTTCAATCACCCCGACTTAGCTACGGTTAAGTTTTAATGGAAACCTTTCAGATTTGTACTTAGACGCACCTCGAAACACTTCGGATAAACTTTAAGATAAAGCTTTCGAGCTTTATGGCCCTTCGTTGTGGCTGAAATAATGCTCAACCTAACCTGTAACAAATGATTCAACTAGAGCTTTGTGCTGGACGGTTCGGTTACTAGAGCCACACAATGCGGCGCGGTGACTGGCGGGAGGTCAGAGTGACTTGAATGGAATAAAATCGCAATAGAGTTTACGAGCGGCACTTGTCACTAGCGGGACTGTCGCCATGTTTTCGTGTCACTGATCCTTACGAGTAATTTAATGGCGACCCGACTGGTGCAGTACCCGCTAATCAAGAGGTTCCAGGTTCGATTCCCGATTGAGGTGAACTTTGTGTGATGAACACAGCGTTCCATTTTCTTGTCTGAGCTTGTTTATAATATATCCATACTATAATATTACGTACCTAATAATATGTAGTACACCCCTTTGTTTGGTTTCCACGACACAAGCTTATAAGTTAGTGTGGGATCACGTAGATCTGTATCATCGTCACTTAGTGTAAAGCGCTAACTAAACAGAAAGTAAGCGCTTAGTGAAGCGCTGCAGCGCTGCCTGGAGCATCGAGTCACCTCGCTTGAATTCTTATCTCACGCGGGAAATTCTTGTAGAGAGAAAACTTTCAACAATGCAAATTAGGGTAATATAAGTGACGGCTCGAGCGGGGCGAGGCGGGGGCGGGGGCGGGGCGGGCGTGGTGCTCGATCACATACAGACACGTATTGTGGGGACCAAACTACTGTACACCTGTGTCGTGAACCGTACACCTACGGCGACTATATCGTCTATTCCTTGTTCTCGTATCGCATTACAGTTTTCTCCGTTAACCGCATTTGCCCTCGGTTGGTACCGAAAATAGTTACCCTACTGACTTTTATAGGGAAGGTATATTTAGTGACAGGTCTTCTCTGTCAGCAATTGCGATGGGGGATATTCCCGGGCGGTCGCTGCGAGGTGCGGGTTCATTCCCAGCGGTTGTCGCTCGCTCGCAGGCCGGGCACACGAAGGGCCACCGCGCAGTAATCGAGAATCAATCGCTTAAACCTCCTCCCCCGTACCCCCCGCGCCCGCCCACCGCCGCGCCCGCTCCACACCTCTCTCCGGCTCCGTGGCTCGCCATCCACGGCTGCGGTTACAGAGGGCCAATTCAACTCACACAGAACAGTTAGGCCACCCTGCTCCTGAATGTATAAGGGTCTTCTCAGATAGGCCCTGATAGCGAAGGCCGGACAGCTCAAAGCGAGCATGCGAGTAATTATTTGTGTGGAAGGAGCCTCATCGTTGTGTTTGGTGAAAGTAGAATTGGCCCTCAGTTCGACTCGTGGGAAAGTGAACAGTCGCTATTGTTGCTAGCGCGAGAACAAACCTAATATCAACACGAGCGCGGCGCAACACGGTTTAATTGCAAAACTCGGTAGATACCTAATGAAACAGCTGTTCCTTATAGTTCCAGACACGTTATTTCCATTACTCCCTTGAGAACTTCTTGTTCCGGGATAAAGATTATAGCCCTAATTACTCTAAAATAATGAAAAAAAACTGTAGCTTCCGCATGAAAGATTTTTTAGAATCGGTTCAGTTGTTCCAGGTTCCCTTGCAAATAACAAACACAATTTTCTCCTTATAGTAGGTATGTTTGAACATGAATTACCTACAGTACCTACTTGTTCCCAGCGGGTGTATTCGATTCCGAATGTTCTCATATTTTCGCAAGTCGTTATAAAGTCAGGTGGCCATAAATATGGAGACGTCGACCGGGACAATTGAAGCAAAAGTGTAGGTGGAGATCAATAGGGAAAATAATAATACAAGCATACTTTGGTCTCGTAAGTGCACAATATACGAGTACCTGTTAACAATTTTTGGCAAATTATAACAAAAATCATTTCAAAATCAACACGAACTTGGTTTTCAAACCGGGACAATTTCGTTGATGGACGGGACACTGGGACGCCACGACTCAGACTGGGACATGTCTCAATGGTCCCAACATACCGAGACGTACGACAACTCTGTTCTAAAGAGGTACTCGTTGTCTGTAGACGGACCGACCTCGCTACATCCAGCGGCAACTAAACTTGAAAGCTTTTCTAGCGAAGTTTCACGAAAAAAAGATTAAAAAAGCTTAGCCGGTCTATTGTGGGACGACTCTCCATCGAGTGACATTGAAAAGAGCGAGCGAGCCGGTGGGTTTTAGGTTTAAAAAAACAAAATAGTTTCTTCGCAGACAGGTAAGCGTATGAAAGGCATCGTCGTTGCCGAGGGTCAAAGTCTAATAATAATTTTATTTATGGTTGACCCTTACACGAGTATATGGCTGTTTTTTACGTCAACAAAATTACAATAATAATCATGAAAGCGCCCTAAAAATGCCCGGGTGCCCTTCACAGCTCCCTAGTGCTATGGCTGCGGAACAAATTCCTCAGTAGCACGCTGTCAGTTTAAAGTTATATAATACTCGTATTCCGAATAATTATGTGAGAACAAAGAGCCGTGACGGTTACAAACTAAGGTACAGAGTCATTAATAGACTTACCTACCTAATAGATGAGACAAAATCAGTACCGGCCGACAGCACCCGTTCACGAATATGACGTGCTCGCGTCGACCTGCCCGCTCTGTCATATAAGAGGTAACCGATGACGCGACTACCGCGCCACCACTGCCGGCGGGATATTTGAGTGAGCGTGACGTCATGTCAACTCACTATTAATAAAATCGTCTACTTGAGCTCGGCAGATGCCCCCCTTGCGCCCGATTAAACACTACGAAAGCAGCTCCATGCTCATTTATTCATTGCCACATAGTGCCGACGCGCGCGAGCCAGCAGCAATCTGTGTCGACGCGCTCAGCTAGCATCTAACTACGCGTGTGGTCGACGCGACATTAACAACGTTCTTCCGCGAAACCATCGTTATTGCTGGATTTTATGTGCTCAGTGTGTATAATGTTAGCTCTCAGGTTAGCTGGAAGGATGTCAGTGTCAGGATGATGAATGACTTACGTCATACTACTCGTAATTACAACTCTCTCTGAAAAAAATTTGTAGACGTAGATAAGAATCCTTTTGGAATCAAGGCAAAAATAGCCTGTACCTGCTTTACAGAAATGTCCTCTCATGCATCGCCTATTGCTCATCCTTGCCACACTAGTTTTAGGTTCAAAATACTTGTATTTGTGTTGATTTACTGGGAAAACGTGTTATTATTTAATATTTTAAATATTCTATTTGCACTCTTGTAAATGATTGTACCTATTCAAATATTATAAAAGCTAGGTCATTGATATATTAAAAACCATTGATATTGTATTAATTATATTTTTAATATATCAATGAGCTAGGTGCGCGCGTATTGTTTATTTAATTACTCTAATATTACATTTATTTATACATTTCTTTGTATTAAAAGAATTGTATTTTATTTATTATATTATAAGTAGTGTATTATAGAAGTTACAGTATTTATTTGTGTACTTGACTAATAATTTATTTACTTGTATTTTTTGCTGTAATTTAAGTTATTATATTTTATTTTTATGTTTAGTTGGTTTATTCATATTTATATTTATTCCCAAAAGTACGATATTATAATTTTTTCCTTTTCTTTTCTTTTGTCCGTACGTGACAACAGGCTGCCAACTGATAACCAGCGGTAGGTGTACCACCCGCAGCACCTAGCTATTGCTGAGTTGGTGACCCTTTCGGCAGAGCATGCAAGAGATATATATTGTGTACAAATTTAGATTAGACATTGCTTATGTTTGTTTCTTTTCCTTGTGTGTTGTGCTGAAATAAATGTATTTTCTTCTTCTTTCTTCTTCTTCTTCTTCTATATTTTGTTAATGTATTTATATTGTGGAGTAAATAAATAAAAAATAAAATAAAAAAACGTCCTCTGCATTGGGGCTGCCGGCTGCTACATTGAAGGGTTGTCGCGTGGCGGCCGGTGCGCGGCGCCCGCACGCACGCCGATTTCACTAATATACATATACAGTTTACGCATAACAACCTTAACGAGACCTTACCGTCTGTAAGCTGCCACGTACATAGAGGTATTAGGTAGTCGCATGTCTTGGAAATTAGTTAATAGTCTTGTTTGCGATAAGACATCGCGCGTGTCATGTAGCCACTTGCCAGCCGCCGCGAGCGCTCTGTGCGCCGGAAGTGGTCCGCCGGAAGCGTGGCCGACGACTTCATTACAGATCGCTTGTTAGCGCGCCCGCTCGTTCACACTCCATTACGTAGTACCTACCCCCCCTCCTCACACACACACACACACCCACACACCCCCGCCGGCTACAGTTGGCATCACAATCCCCTTATAACGTGTTCCCTCGCCGCGATACAAGCCGCACTAACATGTGAACTAAACTTTTAGTTATTTGTTCTTCTTCTTGTTGTTACTTCTCAAATAAACGTCCGAAAACAATTGAGTTTTACTTACTTATTTTACAATAGTCGATCTCCCGCGGTTTTACTACCGCGTGGACTACGGAATAAGAAGTACCCTATATCGCTCAGGAATACTGTAGCACTTTAAGTTAGAGAATTTAAAAAATCGGTCAAGGGGTTTTTGAGTATATCCATTATAAATATACAAGTATAGATTAAACCGGGCGTCAAGAATTGTGGCGATAAAGAATGGCTTTGTGCAAATATAATGAATGGACATCGAGCTAATCAATCTCAAACGGCGACCATTCAGAAGCTTTAAGCGAAATCGGCCATTTGCGTCCGGACGCACCGGAGCCATCAGTCGTCGGGGCAATGTCTGTGTTAATTACAATAATAAAACGTCCGCCCCATTCATACCCATGCTACGGCGGCGCGGCACCACCCCCCGCCCCCCGCCCCGCAGAACACCACTAACTCACCACCAGAAATAACAGGATTTTATTGTACCCATTATTTAGGTCTGAAACCACGTCACTGGCACGAAAAAATGACGGGTACTTATCGACAATAATAAAACAAATTGAATAATTTCTAACCTTCTCCTTTTTCAAAATCTGTAAAAATATAATTTTACCGCCCAATTTACGAACAATCAATTGACAGGACTCGAAAAACATTAATTTTTGTTATCCTCTTTAGAGATGCTCTTACAATAAGCATTGTACGGAATATGAAAATCAAAATATACCTTTTAATTTCGTTAGTTAGATATTGAAAAAAATAATAAACGTATGTTTTGCTTTTTTCAAATTCATGACGTCATAACTACGTATAAACTGTATCAGACATAACGTCACGCGACATTTTGACTCAATGTATCGTCGTTATTGTCTGATAACGTAAAACAAAATTATTAATCTAGATGACGGACTAAAAAATAAAATTTAGTCAACTTGCCTTATTGGATCGTCGATGTTCAATATTGGATTCTACAAACAAAAAAAAGGATGTCACCGTCGATGTCAATTTTAGGAGTAGTACACACAGGTTGTAAGTAGAGGGACAGGTTCGTTGTGTGTGAGCACAACGAGGAGAGCCGCGCCGACCGCGGGGGCGCATTAATCTAGAGCCGTCGCCGCGTCGGGGCGCCGTTAGAGGAACAAATTGAAAAAGTTGCGGCTCGCTGGCCGGCAGCCAAGCAGCCCACAATGTCGCCGGGTCGGCCCACTCCAGCTCATTAACGCGCACACGAAAACACAGCAACGGCAAGTCCTCGCAGCCCCATGCTTCATTGGAAACCGACCATCATACTGGTTACAGTGAACTTTTACCCAGCTACTAGCGATTGTGCACGGTCTCACGGAGTTTCCGCTGGAAGTCCAGGATTCAAAGAACCCTATGTCCTTTACCGTACACCTGACAACCACATGATAATCCGTCTAGTAGTTAAAGCATTAAAATATTCGCATTTCTATATAATTAGGTATTATCGTGAAATTGAAAAAACTTTGTTTGACACAACACAAAGATTTACAGCATACGTATAGAACAACTAAACATATTATAACAAGTATTGAGGGTTCGCTTCTCAACCGACGGTCAGAGGCCGCCAGCCGAAGATCTGTGGGCGGACTCCATCCGACGGCTGAGAAACGGACACCTACTTAAAATAACGGAGACACTTATTTGCACATTGTGATTAGACACCGTGTTGTGACAAAAAGACGGCCAGCTCGGCATCAGCAAATCATTAAGATCTATCGATACATTCAAGTTTCTATATTGCTTAATTTTCCTAGAGAAGTCCAGGCGGGTGGACGGACATACACCAAAGTGATGAGGGTAAAATTTTGTCCTTTTAGGGTGCGGAACCCTATGAAAGCGACGTACACGGTAATCGATAACGGTACATTAGTCGCACTCAACTGAGTACTCACCTACTATGAGTATGTGAGTATTCATTGTGATATCGGGGTTTTGTTGAGTTCGTTATGAAAATAAAGGAACTCCCTACCATTTTCACGTTTGATGTGGGCCCCGCGTGACCCGTGGACGCATTGGAGAGAACCGACGCCAGAAGCGGACCTAAACTAACACACAACTGATTATTGAATCAGGGCCGCCCTTCGACACAAGTGCCCCCCCGCCCTCGTCCTCGCCCCCGCCCCCGCCGGATTGTCTGCACATATTGTGATGCTAATCAGCTTACAGGCACACCCCTTCTCCACCTGGCCTCACCGCCGCATCGCTCCTCACTAAAGCTCAGCTTATATCACAATCCTAACTAAAGACACTGTGTAAACCACACTATACTATACCTGAGTACTGCCTATTGGATCTGTGCATTTGAGCATCATTAAATAAACCGACTAGATACCTACGTAGAAAATGAAAGAAGAAAAATATTTCTATTCGCGACATCCTTTCTACTAGGAATACCTAAATGCGAAAGTGAGTTTGTTTGTTTGTTCCGCTTTGACGCCTCAGCCTATCGTCATGAAATTTTGCTAGAGTTAATAGGGTACTTTTATCCCGGAATTCCTGCGGGAACTCCGAAAGTAACCCGGGTGAAACTGCATTAAATTTTGAATGTTACACGTTGTCAAGGGTACAAAAAATTATATGGTACTTTTATGGTGGAATTCCCGCGGGATATCATAATTTAACGCGGGTGAAACCGCGGGGCACAGCTAGTATGATATATTATTACAGCCCAGCGCGGACACATACGTAATATTAAGGCGGGAATATACAATACACATGCCTGTTGCTGGCACACTTGCGTAATTGATAAAAGCTACTTGCATGTAGTCGTATTTATAGTTCGTGGCGAACCAAATGAAGTATAAACTTGTACTTCAGAATTTTTAATGAAATTTTTAAATAATTATTTTCCGCATAGAAACAAATATTATGTCGCATCACAACTTTATTTATTCGCTAAATTGAACTCCAATTAAAAAAGTGATGTATTTCATCGTATACGTGTGACTGCGTCTTTCAGTAACACTATGAAGGAGGAAACTTGGTGTAACTTCCGTTTGTGTACATAACATAGGTACCGAGCAGCCGAGCAGCCGAGGTGAGTGCTTTATCGGATCCATGAATATTATGTTTGTTTTTCATTTAATCCCCTTCTTGTTTAGCTTAGTGCAGGTTAGTTCGCGCCGCGCTCAACTGTGCTCCCGAGCGCGGCTCCGTCGGTCACACTCCCCCCTCCCCTCTCTCGCCCTGCCTCACTTCATACCCTTCCCTGGCAGCGCGTGATAGATGAGGCTCCGGTAACAAAATTCAAAGTTAAAAAATATTTCCATGTAATGTAAAAGTTTTAATAAATAAATAAGAAATTTTAAATTAATTAGTTCGGATAATCGAGGAATGTCCACGGTGCCACGAGAAAAAACGGAGGTAAACGGAATAATATTCAGAAACAGACTAGATTCATATATTCATCTTTTGTGTAATGCCTGAGACAACGGGTATTTGCGAGGTAATGCAGCTTAACCGCAAAATATATCTGCTGAGCTACGGGCTACGCAGCTACGAGCTACGTGCTACGCCTTTACTGCAGTCCCGTAGCTCCTCTATAGCTCTGCGACGTAGCACAAAGCCTACAATACATACATTTACATACTTTAGTTTAGAGCTGTTTCCTATTACAAAAAACTATAAATAGTTGTTAACTTTTGGTTTATGGCTTCTTCGACACCGCTTTGAAGAGTAATTGAAATTCGTTCATAAAAAAAGGTTTGATTAATTATTACTTTAGAAGATGATGTTTCCTAAAATATAAGAATTTTCAGTGTACAATATTAGATTTGTTCAAATAGCTATTTTCATATTTACAAGTCACGTTACACTAGCTAAAACGACCCTTTCTCGTTCTTATGCGGCGCCTGTTAAGAGCGCGGCGGGGACACATCACCCTGTCAGTAGGGCATGCCGCACGGCGCGCGGCGCCCGCTCACCGCGACGGGCCCGCTCGTGAATGCTAAGCAGTCGAAGGCACTCAGCACCGGCATCGCGTCGCGGGCGGGCGGGCGGGCGGGCAGGTGCGACGAGGATACGACCGCACCGCAACAACACTGCTCACATTACGACCATTAGAGTCCTTCAATAAATAATACTATTTGCTAGCTAAGCTCAATATTGTTCATAAATATATCTATGTACAATAGTGTGTTAAAACGTTATAGAGCAACTGGAATATTACATTTATGTATTATTTTTGTAATAATAGTCGTAAGTACAAAAGAATATCTTACAACCACTGAATAAACCCATTTCCTCACATATCGATAAAAACATAAGATAACACACCAACTAACATGAAATATTGTATCTATACCAATGGCCGTATTGTATCAACGCTTATTGAAAACGTTCATTGATTGTGGCACAATTAGGTGTTCGATGGGCTCGTGAAGCAGTTCATTGGGCCGGGTGATGGGTGTGCGTCGGAGCCCGTCGGGCGTCGGGCGCCGCGCGGTGCGGGAGCCTCGGGGGCGACGCGCGACGCAGCCGGCAGCGCTACCCGCGGGCTTATTGTATGAATAATAAGAACTTTTTTACGTGTTCGAGGCCAGTTTCCGAGCCTCAGGCGAACGATTGACAGCTCTAAGTAATTATAGATTAACATGAGCTACTCCGGCCCGCCCCAGGCTGAGCTCGCCCCGGGGGCAATACCGACTCGGTACAAGTTATGATGCGAAACCAATCTGACCAGAAAATTTAACGTCTATTAAGATCGACAATTGAGCATCAGACATAACAATCGAGTATTAATTGTACCTAACTATCGAGTATTTAGCACATTAGACGAAGACGATAGACACAGGTCTGGTGCCTTTGGAATCTCAATCCATATTGTTGACCCACCGACTCAGAAGCGTACCGATCAAAACGACCTCCAGACGTTGACGTCCGCTATTCGTGTGATCAAATACACAATGATAATTAACTCCACAAAGGCCCCGGTGCTGTATAATATGCGAGTATATTGTAAGTAACATAAAGCTCAATTTCCGAAGAATACATAAATACAGCTGATTAGTGAGCTGTGCTGTCGCTAGGACTGAGATGTTCAAGTCATGGCGAAACGAAACGAAACGAAGGAAACGAGTCTGTCGGTTACGATTTTACCGGTTAAGAAATTATTTCGATCTCTTTGATGTAGGTATCGTGGTAAAAACCACAGAACGGATTTCAATGTAGGTAAATAGTTTGTGGCCTGAGTTAATATTTAAAATACTTTTTATCCCGGTACAAAGAGTTTCCGAGAAAATACCGAAGCACATGAATAATATCGCAAGCATCAGCTGAGCACATTATGGTATTAGTTTAGTGTTGAAAAACATAAAATCATGGCCCCGATCGGTGTCTGGGATCCCTTTGTTAGTGCCGCGGGCACGTGTATTCACGGGCTTTATACAAAGTGTTTTTCATACCGAATAACAAAATAAATGTGTGAGAGAATGAGAAATAAAAAAAATAAAATTATAAATCTGTTTTTTTTATTGCATTTGCGTAATAGGCTTTAGGCGGCGCGTGGGGTTGCTACAGCTTGCTGTATAAACAATAGTACCTAGTCATTACGCAACTGGATGTAATAGATTAGGTAATTTATTAAACGAACTTTTTAACTCGCAAATCCTTACTATTGTAAATGCGAAAGTGAGTTTGTTTATTTGTTACGCTTTCACACCCTAACGGTTAATATAACGGATCATCATGAAATGTGTTATATTTAAATGAAACAACTCGTATCGCGGTTCATGCATGACTCATAATATTATTTAATAGTTTTGAATACCTACATTTCAACAAAATGCATACACGTTGTCAGGGGTACAGAAAAACACATAGGGTACTTTTTATAACGGAAACGGAAACTCCAAAATTAACCCAGGTGAAACTGCGGAATAGCTAGTTAGAAAATAACTTGTAATTTCTAAACCCATATTACCAACGAGAAGTAAAGTTACCGAGGTACCTACCTACATATGTGATGCGGCGCGGCGCGGCGCGACACAGGCGACACCTCGGGGCGGTCGGTGTGCGCCACAAACGCCTCGACTCATACCAACCTCGATGACACAGTCATGCTGTATAGAATTGTAGGTATAATACATAATGTTACGTATTTATACTACATACAAATATTTATTTTTTGTATGTTTGTTTATTTTTAATAGATAAACTTAAAACCTTCTGAACCACTTTTCATTAATTTTTTACATAATTATCTAATATATTCCAAGGCGGGAGCTCCAAAATTAACGCGAGTAAAACCGCGGGGGTTTATTACTTCAGAATCGATATCGTGCGACGTCTACACGCGCGAGCCACGACTACTCGGTCTACGATTTACATGTACTAGGCATATATCACACGACAATATACGCATACCTAATGCTGTACATAAAATCTGGTTTTAGTAATTACCCCTGTTCTATCACTGATTATCTGAAAAAAATGTTCAAATAAAGTACACAACGCATGGCTAATGGTAGGTATAAACTAAGAGAGGCGTAATAATAGATACAAAATTATATGTATTTGACACGGTACAGCCACGTATATTCTTACCGTAGCTTTAACCTGTTGGCCAAATACGTAGTACCTGGTAAATAACACCCAATAAATTGCGATGATAATAAAGTTACTGTATTACCGAGCCCGCCCGCCCCGCCCGCCCCGCCCGCTCTGATGCGATAAACGCTTTACAGCACCACGTGCGCCTGCTATTTGCTCCTGTTTTCCTTCGCTTTTTACTTTATCTTATATGAAAATCCAACCCAATGAGGCGTCTCAGCACCGAGAGAGATCTCGGTTCGCGAATAAAAAAGACGTTCTGTTTTTTTTTTTACGACAGCCGAAGCTTTTAAGGTGAGATTAGCTTTACATACGATGAGAAAGTAGATCTTATGTACGAAATAGGTGCATATATATTTATATAAGCTGTATTTATTAATAATATTTTTTTATATGAATAATATTTCAGACATTTCTTTGCAATAATATTTCCGAATTTTTAAGGAGTGCTCAAGAGGACGGTATTTGTAAATATAAATATCATAAATGTAATGTGACCTCAGCTGGTGGGTCGTGTGACAGGATAATAAGACAGGGAGCGGGCCAGCGGGGGGGGCGAGGGGAGCGGGGGGCGAGGGGAACGCGCGGCGAGCTCGCGGCATTTCGCAACGAAGTCACGCGCGTGCCCCCCCCCCCCCCCGCGCTAAACATGCCACACATCTATTGTCGCCTACGAAAATATTTAAAAAATTATCCACAATCCATGTACAACGGACGTACCCGCCGGCAGTATCACTCGCACGAAGTAACAACATGATAATATTTCATAAGCACGCGTGACCACGGAGCCCGTTCATGAGCGGGGCGTGCGGCGGCGGGGCGCAGTGCTCAGTCCGATCGCGCTTATTTCCCACGGGCTCCGTCCGCGCGTGATGCATGGCGGCCGCGCGCCGTCCATTCTGCAGTAGTTCCACATCGCGGAGCCAATTTGAAACTTCAACTTTAATATCACACCGAAGAACGCGTTATTAGATGTCATAAAGGAACAGAGAGATATTGTTGCGGTTAAAAATAAAAGATTAGGTGCTTTCTACTGTTCAAATAAACGTCGCGTTGGAAGTATATTTGAGAAACTACATATCTCACTTTTACCTAAAATTATTTTGCAACTCGTAACAATACGCGACTCGTAAAGGACAAGATGACGGTAAATTAATATACGATTTCACTAAATTGAGGTAAAAAATATTTTACAACACTTTTATTAATCAAACGTGGACCTGCAATTTTATATCTAAATAAGACTCCTTGTGCGTTTTTAATGTTACAGTTGACTCGAAGTTATAGTACCTACCCTGTCTGGAGGTGACCCCAAAATTGGCACTGGGTACATCTCGCTGCACTCGAGAATGGCAGATTGCATTCCATTGCCCCAGCAACCCGGCGCTTGTGGGCCAATCGATACAAACGCCAACAAAGGGCCATTGTCGGTAGATACGAGGCGGCTCCAGGGAGCGACTGTGCGGGAGCGCGCTACCCGCTACCCGCTACCCGCTACCCGCTCGGGGAGTGTTCGGCAGTCGGCTCGATTACCGGCTTCATCGTGTGATTCTCACTCCGGCCGTGTCTCTACATAAATGGGTGGGGATTTACTACGAGAAAGAACAGCCAGCTTTCGCTCGCAACAATTTTTCACCATTTCTTGACGTATTTATATTTGGAACCCCGGGGGGCTACTTTGTTCATCCTCAACCAACTCGTGAATATAAAACTGAAGGACCTATTCGAATTTCTACCAATTAAATGTTTCTTGGGTCAAATCTTTATGCATATAATGAAATTTTGCTGTAATGAAATCTTGATGTAAATAATAAAGAATACTGTACTGTAAATGGACGCCGATAAGCAACAACATGTTAACCCACTAAATTAAGTTGTTGATACAGAACGCTTTATTGAGAGTTAGAGAACGTTTTTTAATTATGTGTTGACCTTATTTCATTGTTTAAATACCAACATAATGTTGAACATAAAAAAATGTTAGCACAAAATAGCGCTATAATTTTAAAACGCGATTTACTTAAAATTTCTCCAGTGTGGGTTAACACACTATTGCTTATCTATGTCCAAATATGACTATAGTATTTGTCCTGTGTCTAGATACGGTACCAATTATTCCGTCGACATCGAATTGGACCATTTGCTAATTGAACCGTTTGCGAATTGGACATTTTAAACCCTCTGGACCATTTGCGAATTGGACCATTTGCGCCTAAACGCTTGCCGACTGTAATCAAACGGGATAACTTTGTAAACTTTAAACGACTCCTGCGCTTCGCCAACTCTAACAACGTTACAAGTCGGCCCTGAAACCGCGAAGAAAAAAATATTCATAAACCTCGTAGTAGGTAACTAACTTTATGCAAAAAGATGGGATCGGTTTTCTGAGAAGCAGTAACCTTGTGCTTATTATTATTATTATTATTTATTTATTCATTCATTTTTACAAAGCAAATAATTTACAAAATAGTGTGAATAAACTTTCTTAAGTTTCTCCTCACAATGATTCGAGTCGGTAGGCAACTTACGACCATCAATTTTATCATTATTTATCGCTTTAAAATAATTATATAAAAACCTATAATATGTATATCATATAACACAAATTGTATGACCCCCACTACCAAATACACGTAGGTATAACAACATTTGACGTGCGAGCGAAACTTCAGGGAATTCGGTGTTCGGGGTCCGGGGTTCATTAAAGTATTCGTGCCGATGTGAGGGCGCGCGGCGCGGGGGGCGCGGGGGGCGGGGGGCGGAATGCGATCACTGTCCTTAACGATGTACTTTAATCTCGTCAACTTTATATCGCTCTCTCTCTCTATCGGGACACAATAAAACCATTGTCTGCTTACCTGATACTAGCTTTTTTGAATGGACATATTGTCTATAATGTAAGTAGAAAATGTTTGTAATTGTGCATGTTTCTCTTTCTAAATAGATGCCTTTTCTTTCTTTCTATTATCACCATTGTTCCTACCTCTCGTGTACGGCAATGGGGATGTGGACTACTTTTGAAAATCAAAATTCTAATTAGTCCGTCAGTTAGAAAATAAAAAAACCATAGACACGTATTTTTTGCTTTTTCAAATAAAATAAAATATACAGAGATAAAGCGCATTAAAGTTTAGGATGAGGAGGTCGTGACGTCACTAACAACAAAACCGCCATACAAACTGTCAGAATAGTGACGTCACGCGAAATTTCAATTCAATATATCGCCGTTATTTTTTGATTACGTAAAAAAAGAAAAAATACGTGTCCAATATTTTTTAATAATCTACAAGACGGACTAAAAAATAAAAATTAGTCAACATGGCCATTGTATCTATATGTTTTGAAAGACAAAATTGACTCGAGGAAAACCGCAACGCAGGTAAATGCTGTCAAACCAGAAGAGTGTGAAGAGTAAGCAAAAAAGTGTTTCGCTACTTTTGTCTTACTCTTCGAATAAGTCCAGCAATGTACGGTCTAAGTCGAGAATCAAATCAAATTCTTTGACCGTATCGAGTCGAGAAGCAAATTCTTCACCATTTTCTCCTATAGAGTGTGAACCAGTAGTGTTACGTGACGTGGGTATAACGGGCCGAGCGGGCACCTGACTCGGCGTGGGGGGGGGGGTGAAAACCACACGGCTCCATTAAATTCCTCTTTTATCTCGTAATTGTGTTTATCTCAATAAAGAGATATTTTAGTGAAAAAAATCATAGCTAATTGTTAAACGCTGAAAGCGCGTAAGTTTTGTAGTAATGATATATTATAATACGATTTGTGGTCTTACGAGCCTCCATGGCGCTAACCGCAGAGGAAATAATATAACGACTTAAAAAGAGATGTGGGCGGCACAGTTGCGATGGAAGTATGAGCATATGATCTAACTTTCCCAAACTTGTTTAGTGGTATAAATGTGTTGTCCTTAATAGTTATTCCTAAACCTGTGAGTTTTGATAATAATGATTGTACTTCTACTTAATTACTGTAATTTGTTTCCGTTTTACCAGTCCCGTGACACTCCATACAAATGAACTGATTCAAGTAGGTACTTTCCCATAAGTGAAGACGACCGGCGTGTACACGTGTTGTGCTTGTATCATTAGGTTGACAGCGAGCTGTCAATTACTGTCAGCTGTCAGTGAATAATTGTCGCATGTAGATTCACACCACACACCTCACATTTCTCATCTGTTTTATCCGTTTTTTTTCTTAATCTTTTTCTTTTTTGTATTAACTTTTTAATTTATTTTATTAACTTGTCAGTTCTCTATTTCGTTAAGTTTAGTCTAACCTGTCATTGGCACTATTGTGAGTAATTTGTATTGGTTAATCGTTTTCTTAATGTGCTATAGAGTTAGTTTTCAATAAATAAATAAAAATAAAATAAATCATTTCGTCAGTCTTTACCAAGGTCATTTTCGCGGGGTATGAAGAAGCATGAAATCGGTGGGAGTCGGAGAGTATCTTCTGTATCTTCTTTATACCTATAATCTCTATTCCTTGGTTTTACCACCAATCAAAAGGCGTTTAATACTTGCTGTTGCGTCAATGGATGCTTTGTGGACGAAAATCACCCGGCGACACTAGTTTTCATTTGTTATCGTACTAAACTGAGTCGATGCCCCTTCTTCTATCTGTTCTGTGTCGCTAACGGCTCGCTTGCCCCCCGTGTCCCCCCCTCCTCCAGCTCGCCCCCGGCCGCGGCCGCATCAGCACCGCGGGCACGCGCCGCACACTCCGCTCTTTCAGTGGCTCCGTACGATCGGCTTGGAATATTCAGTAACAGATGTATTGGAACGTGAATAATGCATGCGGCGCAGCTGGCGGGGCGAGTACCTACATGCCAACTTGTTACACAACTTTTTATACACTTATACGTGGCTACTATGTGTGGACTATAGTGAATCACCACCGCCGGCTCCGCTCGCCTCGCGCGACTCACGCGAGTATCGAGGTGGTAATAACATTGTCCTGCAAGTCCGGAGCCCGTCGAGGCGTAGTATCAACTACCGAGTGCGTCCGGAATGTCGGCCGAGGGGCGGACTGATGGTTTCGCTGCCATTATTAGGAAACGCTCCTGACGCGTCTCCGTGGCAGCGGTAGCAGCATCCAGTGTGTCTGTGGACCGGTGGAGCTCGCCGCTGTTACGGAGGTGGGTACACCTCCGTGTTAATTAAATTATTTATTCGTGTTATTGTGATTAAAAAATTGTGCGTGTAGACTATGATATCTATATGTAGAATACAAAGTAAATGTAGTGGCAGATAACAGCAGATAGTTATCTGCTATTGTATGACAGCTGACTAACTGATGATGATAACATAACACAATGTAACTGAAGGCAGGCATGACCGAGACTATTAGCTGAGCGACACATCTAGAACGAACTAGAAACTATTACAATTATATCATATATTCTCATAATATTGTCATAAGTTTTAAATATTTTTTTAAATCGTGTTCTATAATGTTAGAAAATAATTGTAATTGTGCATGTTTCTCTTTCTAAATAGATGCCTTTTCTTTCTTTCTATTATCACCATTGTTCCTGCCTCTCGTGTACGGCAATGGGGATGTGGACTACTTTTGAAAATCAAAATTCTAATTAGTCCGTCAGTTAGAAAATAAAAAAAAAACAATAGACACGTATTTTTTGCTTTTTCAAATAAATTAAAATATACAAAGATAAAGCGCATTAAAGTTTAGGGTGAGGGGGTCGTGACGTCACTGACCGCTAAAACCGCCATACAAACTGTCAGAATAGTGACGTCACGCGAAATTTCAACTCGATATATCGCCGTTATTTTTTGATTACGTAAAAAAATAAAAAATACGTGTCCAATATTTTTTAATAATCTACAAGGCGGACTAAAAAATAAAAATTAGTCAACATGCCCATTGTTGCCAACATTATTATTATTATAATAACCCAACCTGGGAGAGGACCACGTTCCGCCATCCCCGGCGCTGTTGACTCCCTAGACACAGCGCGCTCCCGCGCCACGTACGCGAGAACATAAATCGGTAAAATTCCGCTCCGGCACACAAATTAAAATTCCAACGAATTCGGCGGGCGGTGCTTACCTATGTATGTTGTATGTATTATGTATACAGGGAGTGAGGTTCAACGAGGAAGTATTGAAGAAGTTCAATCTCAAACATAAAAAAACAGATTAATTTTCAACATAGAAAAAATTATTCATGGAAACTGAGCACGTAAATTGCCAACGCGCTGACATATCATAACCCTTAAGGTCATTCACCCGTGTAACTTGTAACCCTTTTTATTTATCAGTGGTTTCTTTATTCTTATTATCTTTGCTACGTCATGTAAGCACGAGTTATCGCGGCTTCGAATAACTCCCCCGTTCAACGTTACACCCGTACAGTGCGTACTTCCGCCCGATCACATCGTTACGCACTTCCTTGTGTCGTAAAAGTCGTGGAGCGTGTAGAGCAGTGCGGTGTAGACTGTAGAGTATAGTTTTATATTATCTGTGGCGGAGCTACCGCAAGCACAAGCATGGCGACATGAAGTATCTGTTCGTTTCTCTGTTTATGCCCACTCCGGCTCTATGTATTCGATTTACATATAAACGGTTCTGGATTAAAATATATTTATTACTTACAATATCCTACAATATATTTATAGACCTAAAAAGACCGCAAAACTCTAGCGCAAACCGATCGCTTTTAATATTAAATTTATAATTATTTCACTGTTCATGCGTCAGGAGAATCAGTGGGAATTAAAAATAATGCGCTCCAGTTTCTTCACTTATAACTTATAATATCATAGTAATTTATTTAAACAGTCCAGACATTTGGAGGTAATCAAGTTATTTCAGTAACAAAGCAGTAATAATTTCAATCATAAATTCCAGTGATATTCTCCGTCTCCCATCTCATTGGCAAATGTCCTCTTTTCCTCACTGGTCTCTTTGACACCTTTCCTTTTTCAAAAACAAAATGAAATTCCAAAAAAAAAAATAGTAAAAAGGTAAGGTAGGCAGGAGAATGCTACACAGTGCACTCAATATAAGCAGTCTGGGAACTGCGAAAGTTCGAAATACGCACAATGTGCTTCACCCTTGGAAACCCTTTTTAACCGACTTCCAAAAAGGAGCCTCCTCCTTTTGGAAGTCGGTTAAAAAGGCATTCGGCATTCGGCTTTATGTATGTTTACAGCGGTCGAGAAAATATTTAAATATCAATCCGACCGAACACAATGTAGCAACACTGGGCAGTGTTGCTGACTTGCTGCGTTGCCGTCCCGCGGGGAGTGTAACGAGGCGGAGGCGGCGATAAAACAATTTAAAATACATTCGGTGCGAGCAAGCAGCTGAGTGGCTGGAGTCGGGTGTGAGTCGGGGCGGGAGCGGGCGCGGGCGCGGGCGCGGGCGCGGCTAGCTGAGCGGAAGTACCGCGGTGCAGCGGCTGGTAGAGTCGTGGGGCCATAGAACACTGCGTTACAAGTTACAACAAACTACTTATTGTAAGCAAAGGAGAGCAAGCCTAAACATCGTACTCACAAATGTTAAGTGAGACTCGTCCCCGCCCCCCGCTGCCCGCGCTCACTCAGCCGCTCGCTCCCCGCAACTAATCTTAATTTCAGATTTAAATTGAAATATTGCGTTATTATTTTATTTTATATAATATCGCGGCCCCTCCCCGCCCCTCCCCGCCGCTCCCCGCTCCGCACGAGTGATTTAACATAATTACGGTTTACTTTTATCGGAGTGTTTCATTTAGCGGTGGTCGTATTTGTTTGTATAACGGCCCTCGGGTGCTCGCGGCAATTACACTCTCAGTCTCGAGTTATTCTGTGCTAAGGAATCACGAGTACATTAGGTAGTGTACGGCGGCGTGGGGCGCGGGACGCGGGGGGGCGCGGGGGGGGGGGGGGGACGCATTATGGGCTCGTATTTTCGCTTGGAAAAGAGAGCGTAGAATGAGAAATTGTCGAAAATTTACTTCGTAACATGTTTTTGTGAGGTCACTTGATAAATGAACTAACAGGAAATCGCTTGATTTGAAACCAACACTGTTGGAAGCAATAATTAACTTAGTAGATAATATTAATGGGAATAACTGACTTAATAAAGAAATCTAACCAGAATCGATTATTTCATATTTTGTAAACATGTTTTATTTAATTTTTACTAGTCGATCCGCCACGGTTCCACCCAAGTTAATATCGGAGTTCCCGTGGGAATTCCACGATAAAAGTACCCTAAGTTACTCAAGAACACTGTAGCTTTCTGTAAAAAATGTTTAAAATTTGTTCAGTTTTTATTGATTTTATCAATTTACAAAAAGTATACATTTGAAATTCCCTATAGCTCGTACGAAAGAGCGACAATATGACATTTGTTTCGTGGAATCATTATATTTTAGCAAAATACGAACTTATGTATGTATTATTTAGGTATTATTTTCTTTAAACTGCATGATTTGCTGCCACTTGTTGGCTGCGATGCCTCCCGAGTCCCGCGCGATGCAAGCTTCTGTTTGGAAGTCTCTGATATACATACCTACGAGTAGCTGCAAAAATATTGTGATAAAAAACGTGCACCCCAAGTTTCATTAAAATCCATTTTGATTTTCAGACGGGCCTTCAAAAAAACCAACAAAAACATCCTTGTAACGTACACAACGACGGTTTACAGTTTTATTGCAATAAAGTTTTATTATAACTTTATCATAACTAAACTGACAGCTCGTTATTATATAGAATGTCTTTGGTTGTGCAGCTTCTCTCCGGCCACAGCACTAGGGGTTGTGAGGGGCGGACATTTTGTGGGTGCTTTCTTTAAAACTTCTAATAAGAAAGAAGTCTTTCTTTTCTTTTCTTTTCTTTTCTTTATAAATCGTCGGTGCTGTCATCATTGTTGTCATTTTTTATTGACATCTAAAAGAACCATAGTATTATGTATTAGGGTCCAACTTCGAATAATAAAATATATAAAATAACGTGATGGTATTTTATATATTTTATGCTAAAGTACAAGTTATACACTCACATCGTTTATTGCGGGAGGAGCGCCCTAGTATAGCACCACGGGCAGACACCAACGCCCACTGCGTTGTACAGATTGTCACAATATTGTATTATGTGCCTAGAACGTAATTATAATACAATCGTTGGTATTCGGTACATATAGCCACGTACAGCAGGTACATGGTACAGCGCCGCTATGTACCTAGGTACAAAGTGCACTACTAATACTGTGCACTGTGCAGCGAGCTCCAAATTATAAGGGACGAGCGAGTACATTGTGTGCACTGTACACTAATTTACGTTACGACCGCGCGTGTATTGTATCGCAACCGTGTGGACTATGGAGTAACGAAAAGGAGGGGGAATTTCTAAAGTATCGCAGTCAAAAGGAACGTCTTTAACACAATATATTAAACCTAATGGAAATATTTTTTTTTCTTACTGCACAGAAAAACGAAATGTGTAAAAGTGCGAATTTACCTCAAATTAGATCTTTCCAAAAAACCGAATTATCTCAAAAAGAATGATGTACTGCCAGAAAGGCTGGTGCAGTTTTATAATGTGCTGTAATGACTACAAAGTAATTAGACGGGTAGTGGAGTGCTCAGGGCGGCGGGGCGGTGAGGAACGGCCGCGGGCGTCAGAGGGGATGAGGCAATGGCTCGCTTTAAGTCCCGCTTATGACCGGGCTCGTTATGTTTTCACTCCACAGCATTATTTTTCCAACAGCGTTTCAAGAATCAAAGTGGCGCGGTAAAAATACGGCGGCGCACTTTGCTTAATGCAAACTGGAGAAATACAAAGTTTAAGATAAACTCTGAAGTAGTATCCTCCTAGTATCAGGGAAGGAGGAACTTGTAATGCTAACATAACGAACTAACTACACAATCCCAATGTTACAAATACGAATATGGATTTGTTTGTTTGTTACACTTTCAAGCTTTAATGGCTCAACCGATCATCATGAAATTTTGCATACACGTTATCAGAAGTACAGAGAGAAACATAGGGTACTTTATATCCTGGAATTCCCGCAATTACTTCAAAATTTACCCTACCTACTAATATGTAGACTCTACATTCTAGAGTATAACGCCCCGTTGGGACCCACAAAAAAAAACTTAATTGGAATAAAAACCAAGAAAAAATAACTTAAAATTAATTCCAAGTAATTATAAAAAATTTTATTGACAAAGCCAGGCTTTTTTCCATGTATATTGTATTCTTGTTATCATCAACGCTAACAGACATTAAAATATATAAAATTCAGGTAATATTTACAAAGTTACCCGAGTTTTATTATAGGAAATATTAAAAAAATGTCAGTCACAGCCATTTTATTGTAACGTTGCAAGTATATACATATAGCGAGGGCCTCGTTCGTCCCTCGCCTTTGAGGAGAAATATCTGACAATACTTACCGACACTTTCACAGAGACTGAATTTACTTAATTGTCGCTCTCCAGTCCACTAACTTTATTTCAGTATCTGCGGAAATGAGATCAGTCTACGTTGAACTCGGTGCTAAAGCAAACGGACTGAAAACAAATGAATTTACGGCAGAGCGTCCGGTTTATAAATTACAAGCTGTGACCCGCGGTTTCACCCGCGTTAATTTCGGAGTTCCCAAGAGAGTTCCAAGATAAAAAGTATCTTGCGTCCTTTCTTGTACCTCGGACAACGTGTGTGCAAAATTTTATGCGGTCTCACCAGCATTAATTTCTCAGTTCCCGCGGGAATCCCGGGATAAAAAGTAACCTTATATTATTTCCTGTACTCCTGACAATTTACGTAACGTATAAGCAAAATTTCATGATGATCGATTGAGTAGTAAGGCCTGAAAAGGTAACCGAAAGAATACAAGTAAATAAGAATGTGCGCCAGGACAACTGACATCTCGCTGACAATAAGTATGCAAAATCCTTATACATACACAATTGGACAATTTCCCCAAAAGACGGTATAAGTACAACGGTATTTGTACCACATTACCTTCGTCAAATAAAATTAAAATTGAAATTGAAAGAACTTTATTTGACACAACACATTAAATTACAAGAATTACAACATACAATAAAAAGAAAAGTAAGAATGAGGGACTGCTTCCCAACCGCCAAACGATCAGAAAAGCACCGGGAGATCGCAAGCGCCCTAAACCCTCCCGCCAGGCGAGTCATATGCTTGCGTAGACGCCTCTACGCGCTACCTTCACCGCCGTAGCACACGTAGCACCTGCTACATAACCGAGGCCCCTGATTGGGCGGGCTGCGATGGATAGTTTGTGAGCGGATGAAAGTTTCTAATATTTAATTTTTTGGAATTTTTGATTAATTTTTAGCGTATTTTCAACAATACCTTAGTGTTACGTTGTCAACTTTTTATTGAATAAATAATTAGATAGACGAGTTAATATTCTTCCTTTTTTTATTCGAGTACAATTGAAAACCAATCGAAAACCAAACGAAAACTAATTGTTCGGAGAGCATTTTTATTAAGTACTTGTAGTTTTAATTCGTTATTAGAGAATTCCCGAGTGGAGCACATTTAAGAACGTCCTGAAGAATGATGGCAACTTGCAGCAGTTGCGGGCGATTGTGGGGGCTCGAGGCGGGATAAGGGGGGGGGGCAAAGTTCGTTAAGAGCCGTTCGTCCCTCGCCGCCGCCGCGGCCGCTCGTGAGCATTTCTTCGCTTAATAATAATGCACCATTTACGTTTGCAGCTAATGATCCAATTAAACTGTGAGGAGAAATTTTAAACGGGCTTAACTATCGCAATTAGTATCGTAGAAGCATCTGTTGGAAAAAGGAAGTTACACTTAGTTGTAGGTATTATTATAATATTCAGTGGAAGCGAGCCTAATCCCTCAGTGGGCGACGCTCCGTCGCCCGAGCGGCGCGGCGCCGCGCCCAGGGCTCGTGGGTCTCACCCAAGTACTATAGGCGAGGACGCTTGTCCTTAAAGAAATTTTTAGTCCAGATCCACAAAAAAGTATTATTATTATCTACATACTGATTTCGCTTCAGTAGGAGATCTGTGTACGCGCAATGTGTGTACATTTCTGGACATGAAAAGCATATGGTCGGATCTCAACATACGGCTAAACTGACTTTTAAAGTAGTATGTTAAAAAGTAGTTTTAGTGTTAAAGACCAAAACTATTTTTCAACACTAACATACTAAAATATTTAATATTTTAGTGTTAAAAAGTAGTTTAGTCGGATGTTGAGATCCGACTTTATGCTTTTCATGTCGTTTACTTTCTGTGTCAATGACGGATTTTCCTCCTTAGCCAACTTTACCATCTGTAATGTTAACTTGGCTAAGCGAGCTGAGTTCGAAATTCAAAAACAGTCGTAAAAGGAAAGGTGTAGGAAAGCGGAAAGCTTTGTATTGTCTTTGGGAATTGTCTCTGTGACTTTCGAGTGAGCATCAGTGTCGGAGTAGATTTCAATGTAGCGCAAAGCGACGTTTGCAGCTCTCTTCCAGTGCAGCGAGCAGCTAGTGACTGATAAGTCGGTACGGCGAGCGACACAGCGCTGAAATCGCTTATTTCTCATAAGAATACTTTTACCTCGGTAGTGACTGTGGGAAAGATAGCGAGGTACATTAAATATTAAATAATAATTTGTTTGAATAAAGTTGTCTTCCATCGAATGTTTCTCAGAGTGGAACGTACAACTTTGTGCCAACCAGCTAGCTCTGACACATACTAATATGTATAGGTACTTATAAAGTTTCATTTGTAGTTTGTTTGGTTGGCACGATCGCCCCGTTCGTAAATATTGTATAATATACTTGCCTAAGTTAGAATATAAGTAGGTACCAATTTTTTGCGCTCGCTCGTCTCGCGCGTCATAGTCAGCTGTGAAAACCCGGAGATTACATAATAATCCGCGAATTTATCACATTTAAGTAACATTTTTAGAGAGTAAATTAAGTGGAGTGGATTGTTTGAATTAATAAATACGATAAATAAAAGTATCTACGAATGCTGAAGTCCGTTGGCGTCCCTCACGCGACCCCCGCCCCGCCCCCGCCCCCGCCCCCGCCCCCCGGGCGCAAACATTTACTCTTTACACTGCGACTTCTGAAGAGACGTTTAAAGTAAACCCTTCGCTTTTATAAATATTAACAACGCTCTTCATGAATACACTCGTTACTTTGCCGTCAGCGAGCGGCGGCGGAGGTTCGGATCGAACAGGTTGCAGCTGGAACCTGCGCGTTGTAGAGAGTTGGAGCCTGGGGTTGCGTCTGCGATGATGGAAACCAAACTGTTAGATAGACGGTCTCACTACGTTATTGACTGAAGCAAGCTGAAGCTCGTTAAAGCGAGGACCATCCTCATTCATTACATAGGTAGTAGGTACGTAAAACCACAGGCAAAGGCAAATATTTGTAAGGTCGTACAGTCAGAGAAAGAGTAGAAAAAGGGTTCAGTTCATTAAATAATAATTTAATAAATCAGTTGTGCCAGAAAATAAATCGGATCAAATCAAATAAAATATTCTTTATTTGTCACCGGAATCAGAAATTCATAATACATGGTAGGGAATACAGCCAACAAAGGGTGGCCTATTGCTTAAAAGCAATTTCTTCCAGGCAACCTAATCATATAAACTAAACGTTTCCTGCGGTTCCACTCATTCAGTGGCGACTTTCATCGTTACAGATTTTCCAAATTCCATGTTTCCAGAAGCCCCCTTCTCTAAACCTGTATAAATAATTCATGAACTATGAATTATCAGAGCACAAAAGCAAACAGGGAAATAAAAACGTTTCGCAAATATAAATAAATATTGAACAAGAAACGAGTGCCTTAATAAAAATCTCTCATTGAAAGGAGCTTCTGTTGGAAAATAAGGGAATTATCCGGTGGAGTGGTTCAGGGGGCTGTGTAGGGGGGGCGGGGAGGGGGGCCTGTCACTCCGGAGCACTCGAGGGCGCGAGTGTCCACTCGAGCCGCCCGCCCCGAGCCCCGCGCCGCCCGCCCCCGGAGCGCGTTCCAAAGAAAACATTATTATATCAAGCCTAGGTAGGTGCTGGCTGCTGCTCGCTCCGACGGGACGCGAGCCCGGTATTAGGCTAATGCCGCTTTTAATAAAATACAAAGTAATATTGCAAGTAGGTATCTCTCCATGCAATGGACTCTGCTCGGTGTTGGAGAAATCTAATTTGATAATAGTATAGAATAAAATTCTTAGAATATTCTAATATCATAAACTATCTGTTCATCGCGGTTTCACCCGCTTTAATTTTGGAGTTCTTCCGAATATTCAGTACCCTATGTATGTAGCATGTACCCTTGACATCGTTTTGAAATTTATTTTATTTATTTTATTTTATTTATTTATAATTCAGGCAGGCAGTTAATTAAAAATTAAAATTTAGTTAAAAATTTGCTGTATTTTTGGAGTTCATTGCTTAAGAATCTATTTCATGCATGTAAAAGCTCGGGGTGTGAAAATTTATGGGGAGTAAAATCCAAATATGAAAATGTTTACCCTGAAACGAAAAGTTGCCAACGGAATCTGGATTTCACGCAGACAAACCCGCGGAGAAACAGTTATAGTGCTTTGTATTATCTTCATGTTTGAATCGATTCTGTTTGAAGCAAGTGTAGCTCGAGTAACAATCAAACAGAAACGTTTGAACCCAAGGAAAACCTTTATTCGACTAAGATTATGGTAAAAATATTACCCACCATATTTATAGTATTAGCGGCTTTCCCTTCGCCCTCTTATGTTACCTTACAAATAATATCGAGAATCATGTTAGTTATATTTTAGGATTTTAGGTATTCAAACAGATTTCGTTGTTTTTTTTATTAATAATCATGATACTCCGCACATATATTTTATAATAGTTATAGTATTATATCTGTGGTGATGTTTCTATAAAAAAAATATTATAATGACGGACGTGTCAATATCTTCTATTGCCATGTGTTAGTGGTTATATACTCTTTGTCATTAACACAATTGTAATAAGCAGTAAATTACATTATTATGTGTTCGTAAAACTTTTTTTTTTACTATGAATTTTAAGTTTGTTCACCAAAGATCTATCGGTTTACATATTCAATGCTCATGAAGCCGCCTCGAGTCAGTGATACGGACTCTGATTTATCTGGGCCCATTAGTAACAGTGGCCGGTTCCACGGAGCCGGGCCGACCGCGATATTTCAACTTCACACAAATCGGGGGAACACGTCTAAATGTATATGTAATGTGATCACGCCGGCCGGACGCGAAACCTTTCTCACCGACCAGACAAATGGACGGTTCCAAATTCAATATGGTTCACTTCTAAATTTAATCGTTTTCACCAACAACTCTCAAAATGTATGAGGTCAGCCGCGAGCTAAACTAAACGAATAGTGGAAGTGTAGTAGAGATAGAGTCAATATCGGTTAAACTTGTAGCTACTGAGAGTAGTAGGTTTTATCTAATCTATCAGGAGGTTCACATCCCACAAGTATATACAATAATACGAAGTGCAAGGCAACTATGTAACTTTTGTTGCTTTGATATTTCAGTTTCAATCAGAAGAATAGCGATTTTGTGAATAATTAATGAAATGAAATGAAATGAATTGAAATGAATGATTGTGGTTGATTGCTAGATATAGTAGGTGTCACAACATGCATATTGTAATCGCAAAACCGCCATGTCTTTGACTGCAACCGAAAAATGATAGAAACAAAAGTTACATAATAGCCCCTCTGATATCCATGACGCGAATAAAAAAACGACATACGGATAATATCGATGTGTAGGTAACTTTTTTGTGAGAGTCAGGTGTTTAATAGTACATTGTTATCCTAGGGGTGAAAGTAACTTATTTAGTCCCGAGACGGGGTTTGGCGCCCGAGCGTAGCGAGGGCGCCTATAGATCGAGGGACTAAATAAGTCTTTCTCCCGAGGATAACACTGTGCTTTTCATTACGAATGCAAGGAAAGTCAAAATAAAAATAGGAATTAGCTAAAGAAAAAATGAGTGAAGATCGGATAGTCGCTTGACACTTTCCCACCTATTTCTTTTTCTTTGGCCAGCTAGCTATTCAGCCAGTATTTTTAATTTACATTGTGGCGACCTAAAAAAAATATTATCTTTAATTATTAAGTATTAATTAAAGAAAATAAAAAAATATAAATAGGAATTAGCTTAAGAAAAAGTGAGTGAATTTTATTTTAATTAATACCTACTTAAACTTTACGTTATTTCAATTTTAAATCGCGCTGGCTGTATAGAAAGTTGGAACATGGTTCAATATAAATGTGAAAATAGACCTAGTTTTTTTTTAATAATTTGACAGTTGTCAGTTGAAAGCGATTCTCCCTAGGGCTGAAAAGGGTTACTTTCAACCCGCTTCTCAGGCAACTTCAGACCTACTTTCCGAGCATGAGTAATGAAAATAATATTATGTATACCCATCAATCAGTAGGCTCGCATGCCATAGATAAATAAAAAAAAACCGGTATCGATGACGCGAATAAAAAAAAAATTAAGAAGGAACATTCGAAACGGTGACATCATAAAACATTAGTGCTCATTGATCCAACACAGTGTAGAGTTGGATCGTGATGTGTCAAGCTTGGATTGAGATGGAGCGGTCATGATATTGGCACAGAGTTTATGAGGATAGTTGGTAATGGTAATAGAGTAGAGGTTCGACAAAGTCGACCGGGCAATAGTGCGGTAAGGGAAGGAGATATCCAACAGACCTTCGCAATTCCTGTTGAAGGGTTGTCGTCGTCAATAATATCATTGTGTTAGCATACACACAATACGACCTTCTCATTGTTCCTTCCCATGTTGCTATACATATGAAAATCCGAGATCAACTTGTATATTTAACAGTTAGTAAGTGTGTATTATATTTTTGTGGCAGTTGATTTTCCGAGTATGTTCCCTGGAATCCAATGTATCCACAACTTTAAATAAAGATGAATAATTGCTAATCGTTTGTCTCGTTAAAACTCAAGAACGGCTGGACTGGTTTGGGCTAATTTTGATTTTGAAAGATTTGTAGAAGTTCAGGGTAGGTTTAAACGGTGAAAAGTTCGGAGTTCCTGCGGGAATTCCGAAACTCACGCGAGTGAAACCGCGGGGCCCAGCTAGTTTCCTAATTTAATTTGAATGTCATATTCTTTTTTCAAACTGCTTCGCAAATTGAACATGACGTTTCTCATTTTGTTTGATGTCATTTGTTTTTTTTTGACTCATCCCTGAATAGCGCGTCGCCTTTGCAACGAAACTAACTGGGACGTTTCTATGTTGTGTACGTATTGGAGATTGATTTACAGCGGGCGCCGGACGGGCTTGTTATCGGCGGTGATATATCTGCCGCGCTGTCGCCCCGCGCCCCACGCACCCCGCGCGACACTCGCTCCCGCGCGATGCAACACGGCAACACGTCGCGTCGATGGTCAGCCGGCGCCTGTAATTTGTCGTGTGATGATTTTTTGTAAAGAGTCCATTACATAATGGTCTGTGATGCAATGCTCAACTGTAGGCCACCATCACTTGGTGTTCACACAATGGCGCATGGCTCATTGCTGCCTGGTGAAGCACTTGATATGGACGTGGAAGTAATTACGGAAGTATGTACCGCCACAAAGTTGTTAAAAAAATCGTGACGAACTACGAAAAAAAAAACGAACAAAAAAGTGTTTTATCCCGGTCAGCGGTCGGTGATGAACTAAACAATGAGCGATTGTGTGAACAGCACAGGCCACGCTAGAAAAAAAGAATTAAAAGGAGTTTTTAATACAGTTGCTCAAAAAGTGGCATATTGCAGGGACGTATAGCGTTCGGGAAGTGGGCTATTACATACTCGAGCTTTTTCTTTACCTTTTCCGAACTCGTGCGTTCTCTTTCCCAAAGTCTGTCAAAAATGGCGAAACGACTTTGACACACTTTTTGTATTGCGTAACGTAGGTTTCGTATTACTAATACGACTAGCGCCATCTCTTGATCACAGTTGGAACTTAGTTGAGTTTGTGTTTTTATTATTTTACTAAATTTCTTCATTTTTTTCGCAACTGTATTAAAAATAGTTGTTCAGTACACGTGCGGAACCGTCATTGCAAAGAGTTCCGACTGTCAACCCTCACCTTCGGCTGCGCCTCGGCTCGGGTCGACATTTGTCGGAACTCTTTGCAATGACAGCCTTTCCGCACTTGTAATGAAATATACTATTATTGGTCCCCACTTACAAGGTACAAAATAAGAGACAGAAAAAAATAGAAACTTAACAAACTTTATGAAGGAGATAGAAAGGTGTGCTGTGTGGGGGCCAATCGGTCACTGCCTCAGCATAAATCAAAAAAATCAAAAAAAAAAATTATAAATAATATATACTTGTGTCAGGATATCCAGCTCTTCCATATCGTTAATAAAAACGAATATAAAACAAGAAATACATTACAATTAGATTTTTACAATAAAATTTTAAACTTTTATGAAAAAACAAAATGTGACAAAAAGAAAACCAAAGGGTTTAGCGTAAGTGTGTATGGGTGTGTATGTGTAAGTGTGAGTGTGTATGTATATCTGTTTGTGTGTGTATGTCTCTGTGTGTGTGTATGCGTGTATGTGTGTGTGTGTGTGTGTGTGTGTGTGTGTGTGTGTGTGTGTATAAATGCTTCATTATGTCTGTGGGGCAGAACATAATGAAACGCTACGCCAAATATTGAAATTCATGCGACGAAACTGCTGTTCTTACAGTTAGTCATTAATAAAAGTTAAACCCCTTAATAAAACATATTTTAAATAAATACCTTTTTGTAGTGAAACGTTTTGAAACTCATTTGCAACGCCACAAATATATTACAGTCTCGAACTCTCAATACGTACGGCCGTAGGTTAGTTACGACGTTATGTTAGTATAATTTGTGTTTAATAAACGGAGATAATATTGATATAAAGTTTTTATTTGAAAACCTGATGAGTTTATAACAATATTGTTACAGGTTAAACAAATTTTAATATTTATTTGTATCATATAAGAATTATTATTTCAATCATAACGTTAACAACTTTGTAAAAATACATGAGTACTTACCAAATTCGTGTACCTAGTTATTAAGTACTATGCGGTCGTCGAATAAAATGTTCGAAAATTCTGTTACTCGTATTAGAATAGAATAGAATAATAATAATAATAATATAATAATAATAATAACACACATCACAACACACAGATCTGCTTGATCCCACAGTAAGCTATTATTAGCTTGTGTCGTGGAAACCAAGCGAACGTGGTATATACTACATAGACTTACATATAATATATTATACTATAGATATATAAACACACCCAGACTGGAAAATGGAACCCTGTGTTCATCAGACAAAGTCCACCCCCACCGGGAATCGAACCCGGGACCCCTTGATTAGCGGGTAGGCATGGTGACCTCTGCGCCAATCGGGTCGTCAATAGAATACACTTTAATACATAATAATATAATATGTAATTAAAGTAAAGGTTTCCTTATACCTACTTATTGTTGGTATATTTTACGCGTTTTTCCAATTCTACGAAGTACCAGCAATAGACAAAAGGAAACATAAAGCATTTGAATTACACCCTGGTCACGCTTCCGCTCTCTAGTCCTTATAAAAGTTCTTTTTTAAATTTCTACAAAAAACAAATAGTCTGGTTTCGGTGCTGTGTGCTCGGAGTTTCTATTGAAGTTGTGTGAATACTTTTGTTACTCTTTGGTTATGTAAACTAAGTCGGGCCGCGGGCGGCCCACACCTCCCTCCCGCCGCCCCTCGTCGCCCCCCGCCCTCCCCGCCACCCCCGCGCGCGCCCGACCGTCCGGAACTCGGTTGTAATATTTGTCCGGAAGACGATATTTTCCCGCGGCGCAGGCTCCGGAAGGCTCGTCCGCAATTAGGGCGCCGAGCGACTGCGGCGGCGGCGGTGGCGGACACTTTTAAATGGTTCATGTTAAGTGGATCTTTATAACGTAATAACATCAAAGTTACCCACAAAAATATCACAACTCTCTCTCATTCATTATGTGCTTTGAGAATATTGGCTTTGTTACCGTTACCGTTTCAATGACAAATTAATTGTCTAAAACTCTTTTGCTACGAAAAAGGAAAATCTTATTTTCTTTAAGTTTTTTTACTGAGAGTGTAATAGATTTTTCCATACTCTCTGTTAAATATTAACGCTTGAAACCGAACCCCAGCGTGTTTGCTCCATAAAAGTGTAATGCCTCACACGGGAAACTTCCCCGACCCGAACGAACTAAAACCTAAAACTTTCCGTGCCAGTTTGACAACAAACCGACGATAAAAATAAGAGGTTTTATAAACTTCCGGACAAAAAGCACCCGCTGAGCAGATTCTAAAATAGTAAAACGGATTTCCCGGAACAAAACTTTTCTGCTTACAAGGAATTCTATATTTATTTAAGGGCATGGGAGACGTATTTAAAAAATATTCACAAAGAACATTTTATATTGCAATGTAGAGATTCCAGTGATAAGAGAACGAAAGTATTGAGGTTATACAGAATGTAAAGTTAAACAACGAACGTGTCGAAGGAAGGTATTGAGTATTCAGTTCTCGTCCCGTTTCTTTCTTTCTTCTTTCTTCCTAAATAGGAAAATTGTGTTTGTGATTTGTGTTTTTTTATAAATATAAAAAAAACAGCAAATTTTTGACGTACCCATACAATCATAAGGAAGACTTGACTCTTTATCTCTACATCTGATATTTCATGAGTTTGAAACATGGAGGACATGGGTTTGAAACCAGACGACAAATATTTCGACTGATTGTGAGTTTCATTTGTTTTATTGTACACTAGCTGTCCCACGCGGTTTCACCCGCGATAATTTCGAAGTTTCCGCGCATTGTTCTACACAAACTTTACAGCCCCTTTTCATCCCCTTAGGAGGTGAATTTTCAAAAATCCTTCTTATTGGATGCCTACGTCATACAAAGAACACACCCTCCAAGTTTCATGTCTCTACGATCAGCGGTTTAGGCTGTGCGTTGATCCATCAGTCATTCAGGACTGTGTTTTGTACTATAATTTGTGTAGGTCCTCGACTGTGCACGTAACAGAGTACCTACGTGAACAAAGGGAGCGGTGCAAAGTATAATTAGGTGCGAGGCCTAGGCAAAGGTTTCCTCGCAATCGGCATGACTAGCTCTTTGTACATTTCTTTTCGTGAAATTCGCCGCTCGAACCAGCGTTATTAATCCGCGGGGAGCCCGCCCCCGCACCCGCGCCCGCCCCCGCGCCCGCTCCCGCGTCCGCCCCCGCCCCCGCCCCCGCCGGCGCGCGTCCTCGCGGCGACCGTTTACCTGCATTAATATGTAGGGAGGGGCCGGCTTCCTTAACAAAATTACAAGCCAAAATCCTCCGCGGCCTTTTCCCTAAATTGTGACGTTAACGTCTTCACATGAGGGTGGGCTCACATCTTGTACCACGAAGAATAGCGAAACATTTTCAAGGACTCCTCTCTCTCGGGGTCGATTTAGATCAAATTTAAACTATAGGTACTCAGACTTCCTTGAAAATTATTTTCTTAACCGATATCCCACCTGTTACTTAAACTTGGCACTTAAACAGCTTAAATAATATCACATCAATGATCGTCGAGGGAACACAAACTTGACGCGAGTGAAACCCTATGGCGAAGCCTGTATGTAACCAAATGTTTAGTCTCAACGATCCCTTTGGCATCGGTGTGTTGAATATTACAACAAAGGCTGCATAAATACGGGATATTATTGAATTAGTCGCCGCTCGTGGGGCGAGTGACCCCGCGGGATGAGCCGGGAGGATGGGCCTGCACGCCAAGTCACCATACACATATTATAGGACACACTACGCAAGTTCTCCTAGGGTGCTGCTGTTAAGATGTATTACACTAATTACACGGTACGGTTTCAGTTTGAAGTAAATCTTTGTTAGATAATAAGCACGCTTGATCGAACTTTGACAAACTCTTTTGCCACTTTTAAATTAGAAATACGTAAATATATAACTAGCATTTATTTAACAAACGTTGCTCCTGTAATCACTATACCTACACAATATCATTATGTATTATTTTTTGTTTATCTGTTTGTATGCATGCATGTATCTATTTATATGTTTTGTAAGAAGCTATTGTATTTTTATAGGTAGGTATATATTCGCGTTGTATCTATTATATTATAGAAAACACCATCTCCTCACATTCAATCCGATTTAAATTTTCCTACGCACCCTAAGATTGCCTGGCAGAGATGGATGGCTGTGAGCGACACTTTTTTTTTGTTTCTTTTATGGTGTTCAATAAATAGATAGGTAATCAATCTATGTATCTAATTTTTAGCTGAATGAATCCCTTCACAAGAAGGACTAAATTGCGTTACCATTATGAGCTTTCATTATCTATTCTATCATTTGTCTGTGCACGCTAAGCGAGTTAGTGTGCATAATATTATTGTGCCGAGCACGGATCGAGCAAGCGAGCTAAGGCTCATGCGGTCATCATTTGTACGAGGAAAGCGAGTCAAACAAGTTGTAGTCGCTGCAAAAGCAACTTAATTATGGAATATGTAGTGACTACTATGTGTAATGTGTATACTCTACTTACTCTAGTCTCTTTTTATTTTTTTATTTATCTATGGTATATACATATAAAAATGAATCAGTATTTCCCTTGGTCATGGCGTCACACGTGAAAGGCTGGACCAATCTCGCTAATTTATTTTTTTGTTGTATTTGTTATTGTAAGGAGAAGGTTCTTATGAAAGAATTTTGGAGTTCCTGCGGAAATCCCGAAACTCACGCGGCAGAATCTCCGAAACTGTTGAACCGATTTTGACGGGATCTCCACTGCTAATTAGCTGATGTTACAAGACATAAATTTGGCTACTTTGGAGTTCCTGCGGGAATTCTGAAAATCACGAGGATGAGACCGCGGAGCACAGCTATATATAGTATAAAACAAAATCGCAATCTACGTTGCTCCATCTGTGTGTGCGCATAGTTCTTAGTTCTTTTAAACTGGTTCTACATGCAGTTTCATGATAGTGGCTGGACAAAAAAAAAGTAGATATTATACATCCGGTCAAACTTACAATTCCTTTTTTGGACGAACATACTCTGCATTAACGTAGTGTCGAATTTTAAATTTTTTATATTTATATTACACTAGCTTTCGCTCACGGTTTCACTTGCGTTAATTTCGAAGTTTCCAATTCCGGTATAAACCTCCAACTATCCTTATCTGTACCCCATGTAGTATAGGTACAAAACTTCACAAAAAGAATTACTTTCGCATTGAAAAATATAATATTACTATGTATTGACGTGTACCAATGTACGACCAATATCCAATGAGTAAAACAAAGTGAGGACGATAAAATACAGATGTGTATTCAAAAGCGGAACCAATTCCCGGACTGTAATTGTGTAATTTCGCGAGTAAACACCCGGAAATGGCGTCGGCCGGTGATTGCGCGGCGAGCCGCCCGGATCACATCAATCAATCGGCGGGATCCTGCGCCGGGAGCAAAGTTGACAGCTCACCGATCCCACTCGGGGCCCCTAATCCCTGATCACACGTGGCCCCGCTTCGACCGCTCGTGGGGGCGCAACTGCACCAGCGGGGCAAGGCAAGAGTTCCGCTTACACTGTGGATTATGTTAATTTTTTTATTTTAATCATATTTATTTTAAAGGACCTTTATAAAATCAATTACATGTCGGTCCTATTGTATATACAAAATAATTTAAAAAACCAAAATAGCGACAAAATTAAAATATTAGTTGTTCCCCGTGGCTTCAACTTTCGCTCGTGTAATTTTTCGGAGATTCCGCGGGAATTCTGGAATAAAAAGTACCTTTTCAGTACCCCTCATTACTTGTATGCAAAATTTCTTGCGGATCATATGTTAATCTCGGAGTTCCCGAGGGGATTCTGGAATTAAAGTACTCTATGTCCTTCTTTGTACCCTTGACGATGTATTTGCAAAATTTCATGAAAACCAGTTGAGTAGTTAAAGCGTAACAAGCAAACAAACTCACATTCACATTTATAATATTATTATTTAGGATTAAATTTCGCCCGCGGCTTTGCGATGATGTAGAGTTTGTTAATAAAACTTCCATCCATCGGGAATAGTACTTTTTCTAGATGAAACCCTGTCTCTACGTCCTTTACTGTACCCCTGACTAAGCTTTAAGAACAAAAAAAAATCTCAGAATTCTCAATCATCGAATATTGGTCTAATAAAAAGTGGACCTCAATTTGTGGGCAACATCTGCGCATCGATAAAGTATACGGCGTCGAGCCTGCGGGCTGGTGCCTGCCGACTGGTGCCTGACGCCGCGCCGGCGGCCGATATTACCACATTGATTGGGTCGCAGCAAAAATGGGTTGTTCCTACCAGGCTGATGCATATTCAAACGGTAGGAGAGATGGCTGCGAGAAGGGTCGGTACAGTACATATAGGAACATTGGAACATAGGAACATTGTAATGGGAAAAATGAATGATTTGTAGCCACCACCTCTCAAACAGACCTTTTATATTTGCTCTAACAAGGCAAATGAATCTTAAGAATATGCTAACTTGATCAGTAGTCCATATGTTTGAAGCAGAACTAATTGCAGCTGCTCTACTGTGGACTAGTGTGCAGTGTCCCACAGTGTTCCATGTTCATTGGTCTCCTTTATACCTACTTTATAGCAGGTTTTTATTAGCTTCACTGGTAACTGACTAATATCCTACTAATATTATAAATGTGAAAGTTGGATGTTTGGATGTTCACATTCAAAATATTAGTAGGATAGTAGGATTATATGTATGTAACTAGCTGTTCCCCGCAGTTTCACCCGCGGTAACTTCGAAGTTCTCGCCGGAATCCCGGGATAAAAACGTACCTCCTCTGACAACGTGTATGCAAAATTTCAACTATTGTAGTTTTAACGTGTCTTATAGATTAGGCATGGTAACGAGTCTGATGATGGACTCAGAAGGTGGATAGTGGCTACTGGGAAACAAAAGCGTGTTTTTTATTTTATACAAATCGACTCAGTGTACAGAAGCATATGGATCACGTTGAGGTCAAATATTGATTTACAATTTAGATGTTTTATTTTAGTGATTGAGTATTTGGTATAACCTTAAACTAAGTTCATCGTCGACTGTACGGCTTGGGGATTGTGGGGGTCCTAGCGGGGGGAGCGGGGGGAGCGGGCCACATCTCATCAGGCGCGCAACAAACGCATGCAAATAAGCCTTCCAATGAATATTGACAGCTCCCCGCCTCCCCGCCTCCACGCCTCCGCGCCTCCGCGCCCGTCGCTACTGCTGTAGCCGCTCCGAATGGGTCGTCCCTCGCTCAAGTTGCCATTAATTATTTGTCAAAGATACCTCACGTTATATTATTATTTAAAAGTTGCACCACCATAGTAAATACTAACACGTACAAACAATTTTATCACCAAATAAATAGGTCAAGTGTCCTATGTCACTATACTGACAGGTGCAAACTACGTGCCATTTAAAAATAAAATTAACATAAACAGGAAATTAAAACATACTATATATATTGGCTTTCCACTCAAAGAAAGCAATCCTTAAAAATAGGATACTTATTACAAATTTTGCTTCTTTTATTTAAGTAAAAGGAAAATCTTCCAGTGAAAAGGTTCATAAAACTTGGCTACAATTTAAATCTCACTTTTATAAGCAAAACCTACTTTGATTGTAACATGATCTTAACTTTACAATAAAGTTTTTTGTGGAATTTAGTTTTCAATTAATTAAAATGTAATGTTTTTTTAATAAAACGTGGTAGATAAGACCCTCAGCTTATTCAAAGGGCGGCGGTACTAACCAAATCTCGTATCTATACGTTTTTAAATATAATTAATTCAAAAATATGACATTACTGGGTGTTCACGCGATTTCACCCAAATCAATTTCGGAGTTCCCGGAGAAATTCGTTTGATTGTAACGCTTTCACCCCTTGACTACTTAACTGATCATCTTAAAATTTTGAATATGTACACGCTACCAGGATTACATAAAAGAACATAAAGAAGGTACCTTTCATCCAATTTGTTGACAAAATCTACATCAACGCGAGTAAAGCCGCGGTCGTTAGCCAATATTGCATAAAAATGTTGGTCCCTCGGTACGTTTAATTTAAAAAGACTGACTGCTAACATTGGGCACCCATCTGAGATTCAATATCTAAAATATTCATTGGCTAAAAAAAGATGATAACGAAACCAAATATTTTCCGGTCAAAAAAATACGATCACAGTTTGTGATTTTTATTATTTTTGTGTGAATACCACAAGGTGATTTGAACTGTATGTGTCTGATTTTAGGTGTGCGGTTGGCTCGTATTGGGCGCAGTGCCCTCTCAATGTGAGGGACGCTAAGCCGCTGACCCACGGCGGGCGAGTGGACGCCGGGAATGCAATATCCATCAGTGCTGAGTCGAGCCCACCTCTGAACTGCTGCGATAACCTGTTACAAGCGAGGGGCTTTCCCATTTGGTCATAGCCGATAGTAATCTTTCAAACATTTTGTTTAGACATTTCCTTCTTTTTTTGTTTAAAAGATTACAAGTGTGGACTTCAAAAGCTACACACAGTTCAAAGAGGAGGAATTTAACCTTTTTGAACCTCCAACGACGAACGTGTGTGTTTTTCTTTTCACGGGTCTGATCCAGTGGAAATTTGGTATTCTGTTACTGTAATGACATTGGAAGAACATAGCAACCTTGAACTGTCGGGGTCTCTTTTTTGATTGATCGAGCAGAAACCATACGCCTTCATTCACTACGTCATCATGCATTATCTTCACCTTGATCTATTAATAATCTTCTGCGCACGCGCCCATCGGTTCTTATATATCTCGATGTTAGCCATTTTAAGGATGTCATCTACCACGTCTGTGGCGTACGTCTTCGTAGGACGATCTCTTCTACCATATCCATCCGTCTATCCTTTCCAAATGACCGAACAACTTAAACTCTCTTAGTCAGCGTTATCTTTTATCGCTCACCGTTATCTTAAGCTTTATGTTATGTCTTAGTATGTCATTAGTTAAATATTATACGTATGTCCCCGGTTCGCTACAACATCCGGCCGGCAAACGTTGGAGCCCGTTTCCCGCGGTGTCCCATCAACACTCAACTACACGTCGCGTCGCCTCACTAGGCATCGCACATAAAGCCGTGCACACACTCGCAGACAACCGTCGTACATCGCAGCTACAGCTAGTTCCGGCGTAGCAACAGACGTATTAGCACATGCATCCGGACACAACATTCTCTTGTGTGTATGCCAGTATGTTACGGATCTTGGCAACAGTACGGACAGGAGCGATATTTGCCAAAACAACAGAAATGTACAAACGCTACAACTCCCGAGCCGATCGCGACTCCGCTGCCAATGTTAATGCAATAAATTTACTGTTTTCGAACTAAAAGAAAAATGTTTTGTGATTTTTATAGAACTACGCCGTGTTTTATTAAATCAGATCTTTGATTTTTAATTTACCCTTTTTTTAACCCTGCCATCATTTGATCTTTTATTCAAAATATTTTTTTTTTGTTAATCTCAATTTTAATTGCACCCAAGCTTACTTTGGTTTTAAATACTAAGGCTAAAACGAGATTTTGTAATTGAAATTCTGTAAGGAATCAAAATAACTATTGATCTTGAAACTTAAGAAATCCCACATGGAGATGAAAATAGTGATAGACCAGAGCTGAAATGATACTCCGTCGAGCGAGTGCCCGCGCAGTGGACGCCCACCCGTACAGCGGCGACGGGCAGCGGGAAGCTCGGTTGCAAATTGGGGCAGGTCCGGAGCGCGTCAGTAAATCTCTTCAATTGCCCCATTCTGCCCCGTTGTGCCCCAGTCTGTCCCACTCTGCCCAGCTTTGCCTCACCGCGCACATCGCCTGCCCGTTTCGCTTCAACAAATGTGCCATGAATTTAGAGACATTGCCTCCGAGCTACCAACGTTTTTACGTCTCGCATTACGACACTATCGTTTAGTTGTCGTCTTTGATGGAAAAAACAGAATGGGGGAGAATATGCAAGAACAATATTATCATCTTACTAACTTAGACCAATTCTGTTCATTTGGAAGGCTCGTGTGACACAGATTCAAGACGTAGAGCCTTCTTGAGAAAGAATGTTTAGTAATCACAACGCAACTAACAACGCATTACAGTTTCCGCGTTGCACTCGCTGCTAACGTCGACAGCGAGTAGGTAAAGCCGGCAACTGCTGAAGTTATCGTAGTATCGTAGGGAAAAATAGAGTTCTATAAAGATTATTATAATTAAGATTATGTTGTGAAGTGGATTATTATTATTATTATTATAAATATGAGTTTTAGCTGCACCGAATACTAGCTGTGCCCCGCAATTTCACCCGCGTGAGTTTAGGTATCCCCACTGCAGGAACTCCAAAGTAACCTTATTCCTTATAACATCAGCTAATTATTTAGCAGTAAAAGTCCTGTCAAAATCGGTCCAACTGTTTTAGGAATTCAGAATTCCCGTAGGAACTCCAAACTTAATTTATTCTTCTTCTCCGTACAATAACCAATAAGTACAACAAAAAAAAAAGAATTAGCGAAATTTATCCAGCCGTTCACGCGTGATGCCGTGATTAAGGGAAATAGGGATTCATTTTTAATTTTATATGCATACATAGATGATAAATAAAAGAAGAATGCCACTAAAACAAAAGCTTGTGAATAAAAGCGCTCTGATAGTTATAGCCATGTGAAAGGAATAAGATGGATATACAGTAGAAGATTAATAGGCAGGCTGGGCCTAATGGAAGTGGTTGTTCTGAGAGAATTTATATAGGACACCGATCGGTAAAGAGCACCCTGAGCCGTTGAACGTCCTTCTGGAATCTGAACGCCACCTGGACCCAAACTAAGCGAGCTTGTGCAATAGATGCCCGACATCTAGTATTATACTTATATAGTATACATAGTTTATATACAGTAAACATCAATGATATTATATACTTAAATATCATTGGTTCATCACATGAATGTTTACTCTGATGCGGGGATCGAACCCGCGACACCCGGCGCACGAGTCAGTCACCTTACCCCTGCACCATCGGTGCTGTCCACGACTGGGACTAGAGGTATAGGTACAGTTTTTCACCTCAAAGCGACGGCGTGACGAGATTTCTTATAATAAATATTTCGCGGGTGTAGTGTGTCCCAATTCAGAGTTTTAGTAAAGTAAAATAAAATAGTTTGTAAAGGAAACTAACATTGGATTCACATGAAGTTTCTTATACATGACAACAAAACAGCCACCCAGCGACCTTTCGTCCTTGGAACCCATTGTCCTGCGAACTATTGGGAGCGCTATCGACACGCTGTGGTTCAATCCATTGTCTCGCAGCACCAAGTGTCGATGAATGTACCCAACTAAGTATCCAACTATGTACCCAACAATGTACCCAACAATGTACAGCTTCCACATCAGAAACTGTTGAGGCGTTACGTAGTGAAACAATAACTTATTTATGAATAATGTTTAGTGACACAATAATGAACTCAAGATAATAATAATTATACCGAACTGATGCCGCCCCCGGCTGCACACGGTTTCAAACACGTACCCCTGACATGCATGTCAAATTTCATCCAAATCCGTTCAGCCGTTCTTGCGTAATTGAGTAACAAACATCCAAACATCCACACGTTCACATTTATAATATTAGTAGGATAATACAGGACTTAAATTTATTATTTATTAGGTGTATAGAAGTTTTTCATGAATATTTATGTTGTTCTTTATACATATAATGTTTTTTTGGATGGTGTCCCTTTCGGCAGAGCATGCAAGATAACTTGAAAATCAGAATCCAAAATGTAAATAAAAAGAATAGACAGTTGTGTGAAGAGAAAACTGATTAACTAACGCGTTTTGTTATGTTATTTGGTGAATTACGTTTCAATTCCCATGCCGTATGTATTTTAATTGAACTTAAAAATTATTTATTTATTTTGAACTATTTGGAAAGCTTACAGTTAGATATGCAAAAGTAGGATAAAAGAATAGATAGAAAAAGGCCAATTATCAGTTTTCACAATTATTACTATAAAGAACAGTTACAGAGGTAGACGGAGATGATTTAAATATTAGTAAGTTAAAATAGCGAGAGGCGAGTAGCGAGTGGCGGCCCGGGAGTGATCCCACCGCACTGACGCGTGACGGGATGCAGTGGAGAAGGCAGAGATAAAGCGGGTCGCTACCTATTAACCTATTAAGCATAGTCTGGAATCTGGACCGAGTACCGGCCTTTGTTAACCGACTTACAGAAAAGTGAGGCCAGCGCCTCACCTTTTCTTAGTAAATTAATGCTTACAATTTTTTTCAGAAAATGTGGGACTTTTATCTTCTTTTTACTGTGGACATATAAGGGGAGGGTTTCAGTTTCAAATGTGGACGTAAAGAATTTAGTTCGTTTAAAAAGTCAGATCAGAGAAAGAACTTTTGCCATCACCGTATCATCGCTAGTGGGAGAATACAAATGATCTCTCCACCGGTGCCGTGCTGTCAAAATTGGGTCGCCGTGCCGTGCCGTGCCGTGCAATGCGAGCGCGCCCCGCGCGCCGGTCGCGGAGCGCCGGAGTCGGAGTCACACATAAAGAGCCCTCCGAGGTAATTAATTGCCGTTCAGCTGCGCGATTGTGGAGCTTCTACACTCGACGGCCCCTCCCCGCGCGGGACAGGGGGGGACGGGGGGGGGGGGGGGGGGGGGCACGGGTGACATCCTTGATTTACGATTAAACACAATTCTCTTTTTCTATGCGATAATAAAGTCAATGTCACAAAAGGTCTTTCTTGAGATTTTTCTCTTTTATTTGGAAAATATATTGTCGAGTAAAATGAAGTTAACGCTTTAAATTAGGGCTGCGGCGAGTGCTCGGTGTGACTTATTGACAAAGTTTACGGCTCAATTAAATTGTGTGACGTCAGAAACAATGAAGACGAATCTTCGAGCTGGGAACGTTGCATGGACCAACAGTGTTAGGTATAGTAATTAAACTCCCTTATTGTATGGTGTAAGAAAGAAGGGTCTTGATACTCAGAGTTATCTCTTTGGTCAATCTTTCCGCGGAGACTTGGGAAGTGAGTGCAGAACCAGGAGGATTATAACCTCCTTGGTGCAGAATTAGAAGGAAGAAGGAGGAAGATAAGAAATCCATTTGCCATCACAATAACTTACCCCCGCACTCAGAGTCGACTTAAATGATTACTTAATTTATTGTGGTGACATTAGTGGCATTAGTTAAATGCCAATTAAGATTAATTTATTAAACTTGTCTGATTGCGGCAGTTTTGTTTTAAAAATCTATACTTAACTAAGTAATCATAAAGTCGACTCTGAGTGCGGCCGATACAGATGCTTATTGGTGTTGACATAGTGGTCCCAACAGCCAGCTCAGCACAATACTATCCTACACATTTCGCTCTAGTTTTTAGTTGGAACCAAAATAAAATAAAACTAAATAGGTGACGTCTCGGATCCGGTTCGATAAGCTAATCTCATCTATTATTTATAGATATAATACATAGAAGAAGAAACAGAAATATTACTTGAAAAACAAGCTATTCTTATAGTAATGACCGGAAGTGACGCCGGAGTCATCGGAAAAGGTTCACACTTGACGTTATTGTTATTGCTCGCTCGAGCCGTGATTTATCCCTTCAGTGACCCCACACTATTGGTCCCATAAATTGCATAAGTTGTTCCCGCGGCCCTCGCCGCCGACGGCGCGGCGCCCGGCCCTTTCTCAACGCTTACCTGACCCATTCGCGAAATGGAAATTCATTTTTAGCCGCAACAACAGCTACTAAGATGGTATCTATACTAACATTATAAAGCTGAAGAGTTTGTTTTTTTGGTTGAACGTGCTAATCTCAAACTGGTTCAAATTGAAAAATATTTTTTGTGTTGGATGGTCTATTTATCGAGGAATACCCATACGACCAACACGAGCAGAACATCAAATTAATGCGGGTAAAACCGCGAGGCACAGCTAGTTTTCTTATAAATATGGTAGCTAGATAGCTACTTAATTATTGTTGTAAGTAGCTTAGTAGCTACTAATTAATTATGTCTTCAAAAAAGTATTGCTATCCGCACGCAACACTCCGAAACATACGCACACACCCGGGGCCGCGCTGCCACTGCACTTCCAATCGCTGACATTGCAATTGGCGTTGCATATTTGGCTTAGTATAGTACAACTTTGATCGAATTTTGTAATCGGATAGTAATTTAGTGACCGCAAATTTCATTTCGTATTATTATGAGGCGGCAAAAAAACTCTACAGCGGCAATCTCCAGTTTTGACGAGCTCTTTTCGAGTGCCAACGAAATCTCAGGGAGCGGCTAATTACCGCCCTCCCCGCGCCGCCCGCCCGCCCGCCGTCGCCCCGGAGCGGCGCCTAACTTTACATAATTACCTCATCTGCCGTAATTATGGTTCTTGTATTTCTTCTGACACAAAATTAATAGAAGTGCCTCCTTAACATTTGTTTTAGTATTACAATAAAGATTTTTTGTACGGTCGGTAAAGAAATTCGTAGTGAAAATCTAAAATATTTTTATTCAAAGTTGACCACAAGTGTGACTTTTTTGACGTCAGTAAAAATTATTATATCAACCGACCGACGTCCACTACTGGACAAACGGCTTGAATGACGATTGCTGTTTATTTAGCTGTTCATTTGCATTGTTATAATATTGGTGTTAAAAACTTTAGATATCACTTTTTTAGTTTCTGTGTATATTTTTAGACACGCGTGTCGGTCGAGAAGAAGAGAAGAATGTTATTTGTCATTATATTCACCAGATCGTCAGCTCGTCTTTTGGGAGGTGGCTTATAGAAAAATGATTGTTTTTTGTTGTTGATTAAGAAATACTTAACTGCAAATCAAATGATTACCTACGCTAAAACTACATAAAGTGCTAAATTCCATTTTTCCGATCGCTCCGACTTTTTAAACCACCCCGGCAGCCGTCGGCGAAGCGTCAAAGCCAGATTTCTTTATAGTAAACAAATAATATTTTAGATAGAAAAGTAGAAATAAATTCACGAATTATCTGGTGGGTAGTTAATTCAAATTTATTACAGTAGGATTTAACTGTTAAAAAAGACTGAAGCTAGTGACGAAGTCCACTGTAGTCTGTAGGTAAGTGCTCCCTACAGAATTACCATTCCTTTCCAGCGGCGCTCGCGGGGGGCCGGGGGCCGGGGGCCGGGGGCCGGGGGGCGCCGCCCGCCCTCGCCCATCGCTCTTACATGTTCTTTATTATATAGATCGTAAAACAAATACACAGATTTGATGATGCATAAACAAGTTGTTTACGATGTCGGGTGACCTTTGACCTCAGGGGACGGAGCTGTCTGCTGCGTGGACATTTTATACCTATTTATGCATAGTAAAACTGAAAGGGGTATGTTTGTCAGTGCGCGAATCTAGCGGAAAGTATTACAAATTAAATTCGTGCGAATTCCACCGCGGGTAACAGCTAGTCTTACTAATATCATAAAGAGATAAAGTTTGTGAATTTGTTAGATTGAATAGATAGGGGGTAAACTCTGAATCTACCGACCCGATTTTGAAAACCATCCAAATTCTGAAATTACAGCTAGCAGAAACAGCTAGTGTGACAATAAAAAGCTAGTACTTACTTAATATGTAACATATCAGAAGTTGTAGCGAAATCCAGTCCATTAAACCAGAGCTGCCTTTGAACCTGATCCGCTGGGACACTCGCGACGCACGAGTTACGCGACAGGATGGGAACTTAACTCGAGACTTACCTAGGTCTCTGGGCTGCAACAAGCTGCACGAGCTGGCACCGCAGTTTGGTCGAAAGGAGCAACTTGGCTCCATAAATTCGGTGGGGTGAGGAGGCTGCCAATTGATACTTCAGGGAACAACTTTGGGGAATTTTTTTGATTACAAAGATGGTTGAAAGCGAGTTATACCTACCAAGTTGACAGACCAGTACTTGTATTACCTACCTTATTATTAATTAAGAAGGTTGAAATCCCTATTGCTGAGCCTATAGCCAGGTTAATTACTATATTATAGGTACTTACTGTGCAATAAAGAATAAATAAATAAATAAATAAATAAAATAATTTCGGAGTTTCCGTGGGAATGGCGGTTGCGATTGTTAAATATTAACACCTTTATTAACTTTATTCACAAAATTATATACTGGGCATGTTGACTAATTTTTTTTAGTCCGTCTTGTGGATTAATAAAACTATTGGACACGTATTTTTTATTTTTTTACATATACAAAAAATAACGGCGATACATTGAGTTGAAATTTCGCGTGACGTCACTTGACGGACAGTTGTATGGCGGTTTTAGCGGTTAGTGACGTCACGACCACCTCACCCTAAACTTTAATGCGCTTTATCTCTGTATATTTTAATTTATTTGAAAAAGCAATAAATACGTGTCTTGTTTTTTATTTTCTAACTGACGGACTAATTAGAATTTTGATTTTCATAAGTAGTCAACATCCCCATTCAATAAGTGTAAATACATTCTGGGATAAAAGTACCGCGTCCTTTTCTGTGCCCCTGATGACGTGTATTTCATGACGATCGGTTGAGTTAGGATAAGGTGGGAATGCACCATCATCATTTAATTCACTATCATATACGTTTAGATTTTAAAAATTTCTGTACTATAGTTTGAATATTAGTCACCACTAGCTGTCCCCCGCGGTTTCAGCCGCTTTTATTTTAGAGTTCCCGCGGAACTTCGAGGATAAAAAGTAGCCTAAGTTACTCCTTATAACATTAGCTACCTGCGAGTGGAAGTCCCGTCAAAATCGGTCCAGCCGTTTCAGAGATTATCCGGAACAGACAGCGAACAATTTAAAAAATAGATTTTTTGATGTAAATAATTTCGTATGCAATTTAATGAAAAGCTGTTAATTTGAAATTACAAACGGACACTTGAATTTTATTTATTTTTAAATATATAGATGTCAGCATTTTGATATTTGACTGCAAAAACTGATAGCGCTGATTTTCAGCTTAGACCGTTATATTAGAGATTTACAAGAAGCGTCCAAAACATCTGGAAATTCTCAAATAATCTCGACGTTCAAGTAATGAGAAAATCGACGCAAGAAGGAGTCGACACAACCCCGGGTGGGGATAATAAACAACAAACAACAGGGCAGTAGGTGATTAGCGGCCGATGTAATATCCGGCGATGGTACCCACCACCCACCACCCACCACCCACCACCCGCCACGCGCTGCTACTCGCTAATTGCTAATGATAATGCCTGGGATTTGACGAGCTCATGGATGCTGTCGGATATTCCGTCAGTGGCTGTTCGGTAGCTAACACACTTTTAGTTTATAACTGTATTTATACCATAATGAGAATATCCTTACTTTTATAATTGCGAATGTAAGTTGGTTTGATTGTTTTTTACGCTTTCACGCCCTAACTACTGAACCGATCGTCATGAATTGCATACACGTAGTGAGGGGTACAGATAAGAACATAGTGTAGATACTTTTTATCCCGAAATTCCCGCGGGAACTCTAAAAATAACGCGAGTCAAGCCGAGGGGGATCGACTAGTTGTTAAAGATAACCGGCGCGTTTCTTCAGAGCAATTTTCTAAACATTTTGGAATAGAGGAGGCAGGGAATGGACGATGTGCGTAACGTATATCTACACTGATGTAATTGAAAGTAAACATCGGGGAACGGTGCGCTGAAGCGGCGGGAGCGGGCACTTGTGTTTTTTCAAATTGTGCGTATGACTTTGAAATTGTAGGAGTAGAGCAACTAAAGCCGACCACACACTGATATCCGTCGGATAAATGGAAAGGAGTTTCTGGCATCTTAGAAAACAAAGTAAACCGTTGAATACGTTCCTAATTTTTTATTATAAATACCTACTATACAATAGCATAAATGGAATTTATTTCATTCAAAGTAACAATGATCACGTGTATTTTTACCATCCTACTAATATTATAAATGTGAAAGTGTGGATGTTTGGATGTTTGTTACTCAATCACGCAAAAACGGATTTGGATGAAATTTAGCATGCACGTTGTTACTTGTCAGGGGTACAGAGAAAGACATAGGGTAGGTACTTTTTATCCCAGAATTCCCGCGGGAACTCCGAAATAAGCGCATGTGAAACCGCGGGGCACAGCTAGTAGTAAATAGTTGTGCAGAGATATTTATTTTTAAATACCACACGCAACCACAGTCATGATTACGCCACTGATCTATCACGTTACGACAGATCCCGACGCAAGTATCTCTCGCGTATCTCTCGCGTATCTCGTTCTTTAAACTTAGTACCTGCGAGCAGTATTCGGAACCACACACACACACACACACACACACACACACACACACACACACACACGCACGCACAAACACACACTTACACATTCACGCACACGCACACACACATACGTATAGATTATATAAATTTTTAAGTCCAGGTTGTATAGGTACATAGCTCAAATTTCTATGTAGTTATTAGGTATACCGTATTTGTTAACCGCACTCGCAAATGGCCAAGATACAGGCTCAGCCTAGTTTGGTCACTGATAGATAGTCTCGTAATTTTGTATTCACCGTTTCTTTGTGTAATAAATAAATAAATATGATTTAGATAATAATGACACAAATTGACTAGATTTATGTCTACATTATCCTGGTAAATAAGATATTTTTTTTCCATGTTTCAGTCCATGTACGATAATTCTAGCTACGACTAGCTTCAGGTTGTTAAAACTGCTTGCGAGTTGCGACGCTGAGAGTGAAACTAAACACGACTAGGCTCGCACCGCGGCGGCGCGCGGCGCCTGGCCACATACAAATAAGCTGGAAGTCGTTCGGGCAGCGCCGCCGCGCCGCGGCCCGCTAATGGCCCCTCCAGCCACTTCAATAAATCATATTAGCCCCCACTTAATGCCTCCATTTATTTCAGCTCCCAATCGTCTCGCGAAGAAGTACATTCCACTCGGCACTCATTCCATTAATGCCTACACCAACACCGGAGCTGTATGTACGCCCGGATTGGAATGAATATAGGCAAGTCTATCCGACCGACTAAGGAAGATCTAACGCCTGCTTTTTCCTTTCGGTGTGGGTTTCATTTCTACTTAATGTTTTCAATTTTTTTTATGTCATTATACGTCTCCACGTTGCCAGGGATACAGAAAAGGGCAAAAGGTACTTTTTAACTCCGAAATTAACGCAGTTGAAACCGCAAGGAACAGCTAGTCACCACATAGTGTAAAACAAAGCCGCTTTCTCTGTGCCTATATCCCTATGAATGCTTAAATCTTTAAAACTACGCAACGGATTTTGATGTGGTTTTCAGCAATAGATAGAGTGATTCATGAGAAAGGTTTATATCTATATTTGTCCTGGAATTCCCGCGGGAACTCCAAAATTACCACGGGTGAAACCGCGCGGGTCAGCTAGTAAGGAATAAAATTGCTTATTTTAGAAACCACAAGCTTGAATTTAAAAGATCTCAATAAACGGATAAGAAGAATCTGACATCTGTACTGGAAACAATAACGTGTATCTACGTCACATACTATTTCAACTTGAACATTTTACTCTAAAAGTAATTTAAATAGTTTCTCCCGTGGATTGAGAGCCATGGCTCGTCGGCCCCCGGGCGCGGGCCGCCATTCAGCACCGATTCAAACAATCTAATTAATTGCCAGTCGAATCGATAGCGAATACCCACCGTTCGATCTTTTCAAAACGAATGTAGGTTTTCCTTTGACCTGTTACAAATAATATTGGCTGTATTTTTCCAACATCTATTCACAAATTCAAAGTAACATTACATAACACGCCACTCGCTACACGTCTGCGTCACAAAGGAAGTAACTAGCTCCAAGTATATCTCCGCCATTTATATCAACTTGGTTTGTTTATTTGCCTGAATAATGTAAATGTCAACATAACATCCGCAGTAGACAAGCTTGTTATAAACCAGTTAATATTCATCTGTACACAAATTACACATACCTACATACATGTTGAACACACATTAAAATATACAAACAAAAAACATAATAATATTTTTAGTCATCTCTAAAAATTTTATGAAATCACCAAAAACATAATAACGTTTCCAGTTGAAATTCTTTTGGAGTTATTGGTATGATACCTACAATGTGTAATAAAAAATCTTTTTTAAATGTTGAATGAAATACAATTTAACCTTTTTGTTGGGAGCTCGGGAAACGCGATTCAATATTAATTTGGACGCTTAAAAGCCGAGCACAAACAAATCTTGGGTGGCTTGGGGACCGGCGCGGGGTCACAAGCACATTTAGCTCGCGAGACTAATACAGGCGTTCGGGTTTTCCGTACTTGGTTAGCGTTTGAAAAGGTTAAAGTGGGACCCAACTCTCATCTAACGATTGCAATTAATCATGCCATTTTTTAGGCTGCCCCACTTCTATGCTCTGCTCTTGTTTATGATTAGTGTCTATGGTTACGACAAACCCGATCGAAAACGATTGCGAATTGCATTATAAATAGTATTGTGTGTCGTCATAGGCTTATATTTTATAGGAATGACAAACTTCGTATGACAAATAACTTCGTTTACCGTGTTTGATGGGTTACAAATCTTGATGGATATTTATTTATTTATTTATTTATTTATTTATTTATTGGAGAAAAAACAGACATAAGTTAGGACATAGTTACAGAATGAGTAAACTTACAACTAGACATAGTAACTTATATCCTAGGCTTTCCCACAGTTAAGTTACATTACACAACTAGCATTAGCATGGTGTCAGAAACATGAGTCGCCGGGTCCACTGCCAATACTGACAAGAATAGTCAAAACCGCTACGCGCCACGCAGCACCAAACAACTGTCGAGGAAGCTTCCTACCTCCACAACCATCCGGCACCGCGCAACTCGCAGCAATTTAAGAATAAATAGTTTACGGTTGGAAACAATTGCACTTAAAATATAACGCTTAGCAGGACACCAAGGTGCATACAATTAAAATTATAAGTATCATTAGTCTTATCCTGCACTATGAGTACTACATACATTTAAGAATGTTAACTGCTTGCCGCTTAAAAGCAGGTAGGCTCAGATGGAAAATATCTATGTCATTAAAAGTAATATCGTAAAGCTGGCACATTCTGCGCAAAGGAGCTCGCTGACCTAGGTTAGTTCTACATTTCCTTAAGAAGAAGGTGTGATTTGATCTCAAAGGGCGAGACGGGACATGAAATTTGATATCGAACACAAGGGAAGGGCTATTAATTTGGGAAGCACAGATCTTCCACAGGATGGTTGCACTGTGAAGTAAACGCCGATCTTTCAATGACATTAAGTTAACTTTATTTAGTCTATCTGCATAACACATCTTGCGCAATTTCAATCGATAGGATATAGCACGTGTGAACTTTTTTTGGATAATTTCTAATTTATTGCTATAAACATCATAAAAAGGGTTCCAGACCGACGAAGCATATTCCAAGTGAGATCTTACAAGGGCTTGATAAAGAGTAATATAAGATGATAGATTTTTAAATTTATTCGAAACTCTTAGTACAAAACCGAGCATTTGGTAAGCTTTGGAGGTAATTTTTTGAATGTGCTGATCGAAAATGAGCTTAGAGTCAAACGTTACACCAAGATCACGAATGCTCGATACCCTATCAAGAGGTTGATTGGAGATTTTGTATACATAGTCGCAATTGTTACGTTTTCTGGAGAAAGTGATACTGTAACATTTATTGGTGGCAAGAAACAACTTATTTTTAGTGCAGTAATTATGAAATCTGTCTAAATCCTCTTGCAAAAGTAAACAATCATGAGGACCTCTAATTTGACGGTAAATTTTTAAGTCATCAGCGAACAATAGGGTGTTGCTGTGAAGAAAACATAAGGAGATATCATTGATGAAAATGATAAAAAGTAGCGGTCCTAAAATTGATCCCTGTGGTACGCCCGATGTTATTTCACAAACTCCAGAAGAGAATCCATTAAGAACTACTGACTGATGCCTACGCTCTAAATAAGAGGAGAACCATCTGAGGAGACTGCCCCCTATCCCATTATAACTAAGCTTCTTTAAAAGCATCATATGGTCCACTTTATCAAATGCTTTACGAAAGTCAGTGTATATAGAATCTACTGCAATTCCATCATCCATAGACTCCAAAAGAAAATTTGTGTACGTGAGTAAGTTTGTTTCAGTAGATTTTGATGCCACAAATCCGTGCTGACTTGGATTAATAGAATGTTCAATAAGTGGAAATACCCTACCATAGACCAAGCGCTCAAAAACTTTAGCTATGGCTGAAAGTATTGATACCGGTCTGTAGTTTTCTATGCAATTTTTCGGGCCCGATTTGTGTATAGGCGTGATGCTTGCACACTTCCAGACCCTTGGGATCCGCCCCTCAGCTATACTTTTATTAAAAAGTATAGTGAGAGGCTTGCACAGAGTGGAGGCAGTTCTAGATAAAAGTATGGGAGCTATTCTATCTGGTCCAGGACCCTTATTGCAATCTAATCCTTTTAAAACTTTTTCTACCTCCACTTCCGAAAATTCAATATTGGCACTATAGTTTACGGTACTGAGTTCAATATCATTACACAAGAATGTGACATCATACGACTGAGACGTTGATGGTTCAAAGACTGATGAGAAATAAGACGAGAACATTTCGCAAATAGTACCCGGATCATTCGACGATTGATTGTTGAGTTTCATAACAGAAGGATAACCAGATTTGTTAATTTTTAAGTCATGTGAAAATTTCCAAAAATATTTTATATTATGTTTGATAGCATTTTCCACATTCGCTATATAATCTTTATTGCAACTAGATAAGAGCTGTTTAACGGTACGTCTCGCCTTTGAATATTCAATATAATTATATTTATTGCCGTATACCTTCCATTTAATCCAATGTTTCTCTTTTACTTTAAGCTTTTTACGTAATTCAGGTGAGAACCAACAAGGATACTTTGAATTGTTGACATTTTGAAGAGGTACAATACTATCCAAAACCCTATATAGGTGTGTATAAAAACACTCAACCGCATGATGTGTATCCAGACTATGCAAGTCATGAGCCCAATCAATATTTGAAAATTCATTATTTATTAACTCATAGTTTGCCTTGTAAAAATCGTATTTCTTGTTATTTTTTCTTTTAATGAATTGTTTATTATTAACCAAAGTAAGCTTAATATCTAGCGGTGGATGATAAGAATCCACACCCGATAAAGGGTTAATACACTCTATAACAGAACAAGGTAGGTCACATAAAATTAAGTCAAGAATGCGGTTGTTCTGATTTTTTATGTTATTGTATTGAGATAAGTTAAGTAGTGACATTGTATGTGTAAGTTGCTCTGTAGTCTCACTCGTATCCTCAGTAAGTGTGCCGCAATCAGAACTATCTTTAAAGTCCCATACCAGATAAGATAAATTGTAGTCACCTATAAGGAGAGTATTAGATCCCGGTAACTCGGTAACGATATCAATAAATTTAGCAAAATGTGAAGTGTAAACTGAGGATTTAGATGAAGGTGGTATATAACAGGCTACTAGTAAAAAGTTGTCAGCCAGGGCTGGAAACACCAGGACAATCTCCTCGATGGCTGAAGACTCCCAGTCGGTACGCCTGACAGGTGCCAGTTCCCTCTTAACCGCGACGAGAACGATGCTGAGCTACGGTCCCTCCTGTATACTAGGTAACGGTCGTCCGCTACCTCACTGTCATATATTCCGTCCCTGAGCCATGTCTCCGTCAACACAATTAAGTCATAGTCATTACTGAGTATGTTCATACGTAGATCAGCGAGCTTGCTTCGTACACCACGACAGTTTTGGTAATAAATATCTAAAAATTCACTTGCCATATTTCATAGTATGGTTACCAATCGTACCAATGAAACAACGCAAAAACAAAATAGAATCAAAGGCACCGTCGCGGTATACAGCATTGCCAATACACAAGAAGCACACAGTGTTAGCAGAACATCCCATTGCGAATGCACAGTATAAACCAGAGCCAACAATAATTAAAGTAGATATAAGCATAAGGTTAAGCAAGTGTTTTGTATTATAGAAGTGTTTACAAGCAATGTAAACAAAGCCTACATTATTTGAGTTTACTGCTAATGCAAGCTCACGAAAAAAAGAATACGATCCGGAAGCGACATCTATTAGTAACGATACAATCAGTCTCAATAAAAGTATGCACACCAAGCGAGCCATGTAAACAAAGCATATAGCATGAGAGCACACTATTACTGCAATCCCATACCAACCGTATACACCCATAAGAGAATAATGAGAAAAAAATCTGGCTGCAACAACCGTCGATATGTAATCAATTAACCTATAAAAAAGTGTATGTATAAAGTAAGCAATGCACACAAAACAGATAGCATTTGAGTGTACTAATATTTTAAACTGATTAAAATAAGAAAAAGAATTGAGAGCGACAATTATTAATATAGATATTCTTATAATTACCTTATAAATAAGTTCATATAAGTATTCAATTAACTTATAAAAAAGTGCATATACAAAGCAAGCAATGTAAACAAAACAGATAGCATTTGAGTCCACCAATATTTTAAACTGATTGAAATAACTAAAAAGGTTGAAAGCAACAATAATTGATACAGATATTCTAGCTATGTAAACAAAGCATATAGCATGAGAACACACTATCACTGCAATCCTACAATAACAGTATACTCCCATAAGAGAATAATGAGAAAAAAATCTGGAAGCAACAACCATCGATATGTAATTAATAAACCTATAAAAAAGTGTATGTATAAAGTAAGCAATGCACACAAAACAGATAGCATTTGAGTGCACTAATATTATAAACTGATTAAAATAAGAAAAAAAATTGAGAGCGACAATTATTAATGCATATATTCTTATAATTAACTTATAAATAAGTTCATATATGTATTCAATTAACCTATAAAAAAGTGTATGTATAAAGCAAGCAATGTAAACAAAACAGATAGCATTTGAGTTTACTAATATTTGAAACTGATTTAAGTAAGAAAAAAAATTGAAAGCAACAATTAATAATACAGATATTCTTATAATTAACTTATAAATAAAGTCATATATATAACAAGCATTGCAACACAAAACCAGATCCAAGAAATAAATAAATCCCAATGCCATTCCCATCTCACCCCCCTGGTTAAACATATAGATATTACGACATTTGATAATAGACATTCCAATCGAAAAAACAATGATTAGCCTTGGGTGTTCAAGGTAATGAAAAAAAGATAATAAATATATTTCAGAATACAAAATGTACCAAAAATATGGGCGCAACTGTATCACTAAAACAGAAACAAGCATGAGACCTGCCGTGATATACACGCCCACTGGCTCGATGACACGAAAACAAATATATTGCATTGGAAATAACAATAACACGTTAGGTATATAGATAAATTTTACATCTTTAAGTATTATACAGACATCTTTGCATTGAACAGTGACCGCGCTAACCAAAAACAGTCAACGAATCAACCCCAAGTCAGAGTCACTTTTTATTCGACTAATCTTTGAGTTCTCAGTTTTACGAACAAAGATACTCGAGTTCTTTATGGGTATTTCTGTATGGACAAACTTATAAGATTTTTCACTAGCACGCTTACGTACATTACTATATAGAATCTTATTGTATAACGTAAGGTGTTCGTTTATATAAAACTTAGCCGCCGACGACTTGTCGAACCCGATCTGGTCTGTGGTCAAGGTGCGGCGCACCCTCGCCGCCTGAAGGATGTCATCACGCAGGCGGCGCGTGGTCAGCTGCAGGATAATATTTCTAGGCCGATCAGGCCTGCTCTGCGTCGCCGACGCCACACGGTGGACGGCACGTATACATTCCGTCGGGATCTGAACATCTATGAGATTGCCGATATTTTGTACTGTGTGTATTAAATTCTCATTTTTGTTTCTGTCCGGGATGTTCTGGATCTCCACATTGCAACTTCTGGAAGCCTGGTCGGTGTCATTAAGTCTGCTCTGCACTAGGCACAGCTCCTTACGGAGTTCTTCATTCTGTGACAACACTTCTGACACAGTGACAGCTGTTTTTTCCAGTGAACTTACTTTTGATTCCAAGGTAGTCAGTCTATTTTCCCATGCACAGATGCGATCCGAAAGCGAAACTAACTCACTTTTGATCGGTGACAGCGCCAAATCGATTTCCTCTCGGTAGCTCACTCGCAGGGCAGCGAATTTTTTATCGAAATATTCCGTGACACACGGATCTAATTTTCCAAGTTGACTCATCGACGGAGAAGCTGTTGACCCATCGGAATCATCCTGAGTGGATGTCTTCACCGAGTGCCCGGGCGTATTTGAGCGGTTATCTCTCTGCAACTGCGCACAAGAGTCAGGACATTTCCAGTTCGCCCTAAATCTAGAACTCTGCTTTGCATAGTTTGTTCGCGTGATTCCCAGACACTCAAAATGATAAACATCACAGCAGGCAACGGAAGAACATTTCATCATCTCACTATCTTTGACCGCCTTCTTACAAATTGAACAAGTCGCCATGGTGGTTGGCATGAGATTGCAATAATAAGTTAAAGCAACTAAGCACAGAAAGCAATCACAACAACATGCCACTTATAGTCTAACATATATTCTAATTTAGCCGTATAACACTGTGCGCGCCGACCTTCGAACTAAATCAATCAGAGATGATTTTAACACCGCAAAATGACAGCACTATATCCATCTCACTCAGGCCGCACCCACAAGGCGGAGCAATCGCATCTAAACACTACAAGTTAGAGCGAGATTTAAAACTTTGGACGATTAACCAATACTAAAAATCGATCACTAAAAGCAGCCACCAGCGCGACACACGTCTGCCTCGCACGCTAACTGGATTTGAACTTGATAGATAGATAACTCTTTATTGTATACAAACAAAAAAAGGTTTTACAAATTTTCTAGGCTATCAAGAACTCTCTTTTACCCAGCGACAGGCACGCATCTCAGACTCAAACTCAAAATAGACACCTATTGAACTCGACAAGTTACAATACATATAAAGAAAAAGTAACATATTGTTACATAATATGATGAGCAGTTGTTTCCCAGTTGTGTATAATCTTTCTATATCTTCTTTTGTAATTGTTACTGTTACTGCCTAGGGCATAACAAATTTACCTAGTATATTATACATATTTACTTGTATAAGTGGTAAACTCACCGACTAACGTTCTTGCCACGATGCTAATGTTATGTGTATACCATTTATATATTAGTGGGAATGTTTAGGACATAAGTGATTTTCTCTAACTTAATTTTTGAAATGTTAATTTTATTCCGACTTGTGTCTGTTTTTTCTCCAATATAATAAATAAATAAATAAATAAACAACGTTTGAACTCAGTCTCACATTTAATACCGCTCGCTCGGAAGGCAGATTTCCCAAAAGAAAAGACGAGCAAGAAACACTTCGGTTGCTCTTTTACAATATATAATGATAACTATAATGAGCCACCATACATAACATAGTCGGACACTTTCCATTAAAAATAATGAAATGGAAAAACTCAGTCCCGAGTCTTTGAGTCATCAAGATAATCCGAGACTCTGTAATGAGCATTTTTATTAAGTAGCTACTATTTCCCGCGATTTTGTCCGCGTTCATTTAAGAGTTCCTGCGGGTATTCCGGGATAAAAAGTACCATATATCCTTCTCTGTACCCCTGACAAGTTGTATCTATCATTATGTGTCTTGTTAATATTAGTAAGGATTCCTTTACCACCATCTTTAGTGTTTATGACAATTGCTATCGTGATCTGAATTTTTTTTCTTAAATTTGGAGTCGAAAACGCGATTGTGTTTGTAACGGAACTCATCTCGGGACGGGCTCACTTCACTGACAAATGGCTACGAGCGGCCGCTGCGCCGCCTGTTGTCGTCTGTATGAGTTGTTGTATGTTTCTTTAAGAACACACTGAAATCTTATGATGATAATGATCTTAGAAAATGATTATGATGTCCTTAGCAAGTGGCGCTAGTGAACGGGATGGAATAAGAAATGGTGGTATGCAGAAGCAAATTCACTCTGACCATTGAGGAAAGAATACTATGCCTAACAAACAACATTCCTTGCATTTGACACGCCTTCCTTCAACAAGATTCTCCTCTATAGTGCGTATTAGCGTATCTGTCGTGACACGGCCGCGCAGACGCGGACAGACACGGGCCGTGCCCGACCAGTATTCGCGGAAAGAATATCTTGTCTCGCGGTTCATTTTTGTACGCGACTCACATAATACCTACTTCGATAGTATACTTAAATTTATTATTGATTCCTGTAAAATAATAATAAAATGATTCAAAACATATTGACGCACGAAGGCAGCGAATCTCGAAACTTCCGAAACAACGACAAAACGAGACAAATTGAGGACACCCCGTTCCCCTCTCCACGTCCCACACCCGCTCCCCCCCGCACCCCCCGCACCCCTCGCCCCAAAAACTGGTGCGAACTGAAAAGTACCAATAACGCCGTGGCTATGTTTCGATTTAATTAAAACGTTACCTCTGCCCTAGGGATGTTACGGAGGCAGTTCATGGGCACCGAAGTCGGAGTCGGATTTCTTAAATGTCGGAGTCGAAACCGGCATCGGATTCGGAGGTGGTAGCAGAAGAAAGATGTGTCAATCATCATCCGTACTACATCATTCATATTGCGTATAATAAAACAGTTATCGAGGACAGAAAACACGTGAGGAGGGGGAAAACCGATTAAAAACTTCGATTTAAAAGTGCTGGACCCAAAGTCGGAATCGGAGGTGTAATATCAATCGGTAGTTCCGACTCGTCGGAGTCGGAGTCGAAGCTCCGCAACCATCCTTACTCTGCCCCGAGCGGCCCTCGAGCGCCTCTCGTTATGTTACCGGAGCAAAATACACCCGTTTCATTTAATTAGCGAGTCTTTTTAAAGGCGTACCTTTGTAGCTACTACAGAGGCAGGCACGTGACTATGTACTCAGCACGCGTCACACGAACGTCAAGTACTAATTAAGTGGCTGAAAGGTGAAATTGTGATCCTCATCCTTTTAATTAAGGAATACTCGGCGCAGAGCTTAGAATCGGATTAAATTATATAAAATACTAGCAGTCCCCCGCGATTTCATCCGCGGTAATTTCGGAGTTTCTGCGGTCTATGTCCTTCTTTGTACCTACCCCCTGACAGTAGTTTACGGTGATTAGCTGATCCCCGCATTAAATCCGAAGTTCTCGCGGGAATTCCGGGATAAAAACTATCCTATCTTTTAAGTTGGACCATTTTGTGAATGATTACAAAATTTTATCAAAATCCGTTCAGTAGATGGTTTCGGAGTCCATCGCGGACAAACAACGTGACACGTGATTTATATATATTAGATAAGATAAGATTAATCATCCTGGCATAAGGTATAAGGCATCCTGAAATTGACCTGGTGACATGGTGAGTAATTTTTAGACATGAAAACATAATTGTGAGGTTCCGCTGCGTTGAGCGGGAAATCTCAATAATTATAGTTTCTAATAAAAACATTAGGCCTTTTGTAACTTTCTTGTAAGACAAAATCACTAGTATGCGCATATCTTATCCGACATAAGAAAAAAAACTATAATAGTTATTAGTTGGGATATAATATGTATATCATTGCACCGCTCGCGCTCGTCACTGCGCACAGTAATGATAAGTGAGCGCAAACAGCGACGCGCGACGGTGCGGCGCCCAGCGAGCCGCGCAAACAGAATTCACGGCAGTTGCCAGTAAATGCGATATCATTAGCATAATTTATACTTAACTTTAATATACGTGTCATTTGCATACTTAACTACGCGATGATGACCAGATTTGAAATATCCAATTTAATGCAGAGCATACACCATCCGTCCTATCGTCCAATCGGCGTAACGCTATCGATTGGATTAGTTAGAATCGGGGCCTTACTCTTAAAAATGATTTGAGTCTGATTTCGATTTTAATTTGACTTCGATTTGATTTCACCTCGATGTCATTTTAGTACATACTTTTGAGATCGAAATCAAATCGAGTCATCATAGATTTGATGAATGATCGAAACCGTCATGCTGATTGGATGATAGGAAGGATGGTGTATGGCCTGCATAAAGTATAAAAAAAAAATATCGCTAGGTATGTATCTTTATTTATCAGACCATAGATTTCATTTACTCATTAATAATGTTTTTTTTTTTCAACAAATCAATTTTTTATAATTAGTTAATAAAAAAGAGAAATTAAAATTTAATTAATCTATTTATGTGTACGAGACCGTGGCACCGCGGCAGGGACCACCCCGCGCCCCGCGGTGCACGGTGCCGCGCTCCGCCCGTGTGGATCCTCCGACTCCAATAATCCTGTAAGTATCCCTATTCCCTACTAATTAGTAATTACTAAAAATGCAAAATTAAGTAAGACCATCACGACATTTTGCATACACGTTTCAGGGGTTCCCGCGGGAACTCCGAAATTAACACGGGTGAAACCGCAGGAGCAGCTAGTACACAAACAAACACGCGAACGAAGGCAACGTTGTGTCATATTTCAAAGCGATCGGTGACACGAACGGTCACATTCATCACGATCAATACAATACAATATTTAGTATGATAGTTCTGGAACTAAATATATTGTACCTACATACTTATATCAACTGCAAGACGACAACACTTACCACCGTGTAGTGGATGTCGAGCTCCGACCACTGCCCGCTACTGGAGAATTGTCTTTCGTGTAATTACACGAATAAATTGGATCGGCCCGCTCCCCCCCCCTGCCCCGGCCGCGCCCCGCACCCCCGCGCGGTGACGGCCACGGTCAGAACCTTCGTTAACCTTATCTATACTACTTTAATTTGCGTAAACAAGCGATGCTAGAGCTCGGGGATGCAAATTTTACCCAAACACACAACCATCCTTTATATGTCACTAGGTGGCGCACGCTGTCTCAGCCACGGGTCACCCTTATTACCTTTTACCCTTGGGCTTGAGGGTTAAATTACCAAAAACCAAAACATGTGGTTCTTTGTCTGGAAATAAATACCTATCCAAATACCGATTTCCATGATTATGATTTTATACCCGGGCCCTTATTCACTATGACCAACAACATTCCTTGCCCACAAGCGCTTCCTAAAAACGCAATCCAAAACGTTCCAGGTGCCCAAACATTAGAAATTATTATTCTGTATGCCATAAGAAACGTAAATGTGTTTTTTTTTTGTGAAACTACTTTGAGAACGAGGGAACAATATATTTCATTACGAGTGCGGAAAGCCTGTCATTGCAAAGCTATCCCGAATGTTATACGGCCCTGCAATACGACACTTTTTGAGCAACTGTATTAAAAAGACAATTTTTGCGATGCGTTATCTTAACGCGCCGTGTTATGGTTTTGGAGACTTTGGTACGTGATACGATACCGTTATAGGTATAATATACAGATATAGGATCCCGAAATACAGTGGTTGAAACCTCGGGCACTCGTTTCTTTAGCTTTTATGACAGTATATATAATATAATAAGGTAAATACAGCCATGCAGCGTAATCATTAGAAGCTTGATGTTTTTTCTTAAAACTCGTAGCATACCTTTGAGCAACTACAAGTGTATTATTATATAGGTACACGTACGAAGCTCGCGTATCTGCGAGGCTTTGCGCTGCAAATATTCAATTACCGGCGGCGCTGTTCAAAAGAATTAATAGCAAAAAGGCTGCCACGCTACGACAAAGCACGTGGTATCACGTACACGCGCTACGTACTCCTACGCCGTACGTATCATCTACGCCGTAGCGGCGCTACGCTAACGTAGCAATCTCTATAACCGTCCGTCCCTTATAAAATGGAAGCTTTTGTTTTCAATATTTTCAATGAATAATAAATAATGGTTCTATTAAATATTACAATATTGAAACAGGCGGAGTTTGCTTTATAAGTCTTCATCCCAACTACTAAAGAAGCGTAGCTTCGCTAATAATAACATTTATATTTCAGGAATAAAAATTCTGGTACATACAAAAATAGATCACAATTAACTAAAAAACCAAAACTTGTAATCTAAGACTCGGATTGTCATAAAATGTTGAAACATATTTGCTTGTGCATGTATCTTTATTTATTTATTTTTTCGAAATGACATGAATTTGTCTGGTGTATTTTTAATTTTTTATTTTTGTATGTTAATAAAAAATCCGACCAGGGTCTTCTAATTGAATCCACTGAGAGATTAATTTAAATTTTGAGTTCACACTGGTCCCTTATCTAAGATTTTCCCCTGGGTACGGGTGCCAGTTTAAGTGAATAGCGCAACAATTTGTGGGCTTCTACTCATAAGTAACTTATTTGTTGTACATAATTCCGATATTACTGCCTTTTTTCTACTAAAAAAGCGCTTCATTAAATATTTATTCGGTATGAAAATTAACGCCAATTATGACCAAGTACACTCATATTCCTAGCTAGTTTAATTTTATTCTTAATTATAAGCGAACTGACTTGGGGGCAGAGTGAGAACACTTATATCTGTGCCCGGCTATAATATAGTAAATGATTGTGTTAATTTCTTTGTTCGACCGCGGTCCGGGGCCGAGCTTCGCGTCCGGGGACCATGGTCCACGGGTCACAGATTAAATTTAAACTATATTGCGTCTGCGGTTTGGCTCACGTGAATTTGGTGTTCTCGAATCTCTTTGATGTGCCGGAGTAATACGAATAAGCACTTAACATACCGTGAACCCAAAATAAAAGCTACTTAGGTACATGTCGACTTGATATAATCCGTCAGTAATAATTGAGTGGGTTTGTACGAGAGAAAGCGCGGGTTCTTTGCTCACAAGAGACGGAGGAAGCGCAAAGTTAATCCACCGGCATTTAATATTGGATTTTTTATTTCGTTTACACACTCTAACAATTTTTGGGACATTATTTATTTATTTAGGAAAACATCCAGCCGCAATTATACATACACTAAAACAAAATAAACTACACCTGCAATAGCCAGTACAGTTGCACAAACGCATGTTATCTACCTATAGAGTAGATAATAATGATAGGGACAATGACGCATGTCGCAGCGCCACCTGCCGCTTTACTCTTGAAAATGATTTGAGGCTGATTTCGATTTTAATTTGACTCCGACTTGATTTCACCTCGATGTCATTTTAGTACATACTTTTGAGATCAAAATCAAATCGTATTTGGAATCGTGTTAATATCTAAAGACCACGTCCGACAAGTCAATAACACGACTCCTATATTGAAATCGAGAAATTTGACAGATAAATTCAATAGAGACACGATCCCAAAGCTTCAAAAGTAGCAAAATTTGATTCCGTTTCGATCTCATTTCGATTCGAGTTCGATTTGATCCAAACACGATTACGTCAAAAGTACCTATGACCCTTACTCGATTGCGTCAAGAGTAAGCCGGCTGGTCCCAAACTAAGCAGAGCTTGTACTACATGGGTATACCTGACAACTGATATAATACTTATATACTTTTTTGTAAATACATACCTATGATACATGATATTATTATTGAAATTGGTTATGTGAAAGAAAGAAAACGTTTAGACTGAACAAAGATTATACATACGTATTTATTTGCTCATTCACACTTGAGTTACACAGTACACACGTCTATATCCTGATTCAAAAGGAGGGTAGTAAGGGAGGCATTGGCTACATCACACGACTTTTATACTTATGGTTGTAGGAAGGGGAATTGGTACTACTAGCCAAGTACAATATAACTCTGTAATTAATTTTTGTACATAATTCCAACAATTATACACATAGACTCGGAGTCACCAAAAAGCAATTTTCATCACATAAATGTTTACTTTGATGCGGTGATCACACCCTTGACACCCGGCGCAGCAAGCTGTTCAGACCACTCAAATGATGCTGTCATTACTGTACATACTACTCCTAACACTATTTCACCGATTGATTAACTACCTAACTCATATTTACAAAGCCATGGTTGGGAAGTTTGCAAAAAGCAACAAAACCGTTATCTTGTTGTATCCGCGCCAATTATATACACGGCAGGGAGCGGAGCGCGCCAGCTGCTAACGCCATCTACTAGCGCCAGCCACTGGCACGACTAAAATGCTTAATGTGATAAATGCGAATGTGAGTTTGTTTGTTTGTTAGGTTTCACGTCTTATCTACTACTTACTACTCAACCGATCATCATGTGGCATACACGTCATCGGGGTATAGAGAACGACACAGGGTGCTTTTTATCTCGCAATTCCCACAGGAACCCCGAAAAATTTAAGCGAGTGAAACCGCGGGGAATGGCTGGCTACTAAACTATAAAATCTAAATGCGGCACCACACTGCGCCAGTAGCGCCCGGAGCAGTGTCACTCGATCTATTTGTGTACTGAAACTTGCACGCGGAATGCTTCTGTCGTGTTTTTACTCCAATTAGCTTTGTTCGAAACTGCACATATAGCAGTTCCGGAAACACAAATAGTGGCAACATTGTGTTCAAATGTACTGCCCGTATAACGGATATTTTATTTACCCATGCATTAGCTACAGGCCGCGGTTTCATTCGCGTTTCGCGCGCGCGAAAGTTTTTTGACTGTACAAAGGCCCCCGATGAGCTACTCAGATAGAAACAGGCAAGAGATAAAATACTTTTTGATATACAAGTATGCCGGAATTCGTGCAGAAATTTCGAAATTAGCGGAGGTAAAACCGCGAAGAACAGCTTGTTATTAATAGTTAGTTAGTTGACTATAGCACGCACTGACAGAAATACCTTAAGTTAGAGCACTAATAATCGTAAAAACTACCGCCGAGTTGGCGGAACGGCCGGGCGGCGGGCCCCCGCCCCGCCCCGCCCCGCCCCGCCCAGCAACATATTGTTGCTTTATTAGTCAGTCGAAGTAGGTAATACTGCGATGCGGGAACAAGTTTTAATTAAACATTCTGCGCGCGGCAACTTATTCCTGCGTTATTAATGAACATCACAACCAAAATGACGTCTATACCTATATTATATTATATCAATCAATAAGGTCGACGATGTACCTATATGTAGGTACCTATGTGGCCATATCAAATAATAGGTGGCCATTTCGTGATGTAACTGGGCATTTTAGGAATGGTGACATTTCATAAAATGGTCGGTCACATCATGAACTATGAAAGCAAAATTTGGTGACAATATCTATGATAATAATAATTGACCATTTGCCGCATCGCTGGCCGCTGCCGCGGCACGCTCGCTACGCTCGCTCGGCTCGCGCGACTTGGTCAGCAGTACAAACCTAACCTAATCCAGAATTATACTCTAGTGGTAATATATCATGTTCATGATGTGACAATGAAAGACTTGGAAATAGGTTAAAGAAAAACAGGCTAGAAAGCTCGAGGTTCAAGCTCTTTAGCCTGTTTTGGCCAAGGTGAAACCGCGGGGCACAGCTAGTTTTATGCATTGAAAAGAAACGAACCTATGTTTGAGTTTTGACATCATTAGCTACCGTTCCATTTTCCACGAACGGGTTTTATGACTCGTGAAAAAACCACTCTGGAAACCTCACCGTGTGTGCGCTCCATCAGTATCCAATGGGGCAGGTAGGGTTACCCTTTAGCTGTGTATTTGCCTTGAGTAAAGGGTAAAGGCCTCATCCGAGCGTCGGGCGGTGATCAATCATGCGCGCTCGCTTGCGCCCGCCGCCCGGCGCCGCGCCCTCCCCCCCCCCCCCCCCCCGACACTGTAGCCGAGACATTTTTAAAGTGAATGTGTGTGATTTATGAGGCGGTTTTTAGGTACAAGTTCGCTGAAAGCTAATAGATGCGAGCTGCGTAATTGTCGTGCTCGTGACAGACACCTGAGCATTAGCGTAACTAGGGTCAGACATCATCGATACAAAACATATCTACCCCGCTTCATCACTTCTATCACATCACAATTCTAATGTAAAAAATCTAATCTAAGGTGGGTACCTTTCCCTCTACCCTATAATAGAATAAGGAGGAGGGAGTATTGATTTGAGAGTTTGTACGAATAAATTTTAGAAATTCGAACGCTCGTAAGTCACACAGGTATTTTTTATCCAGGAATACCCACGGGAACTCCTTAATGAACGCGGGTGAAACCGCGGGTAACTCCGAATTCTTAATAAAGATGTATCAACTTTAATTAATATGATCCAAAAACCATAAAATATAGTTCTTTTTCCCCGGTCGAGCCCTCCGAAGCCTTCCCCGGAGATTGTTGCCAAGTGCCAACTATGTAATACACCGACGTGAGAGGGCAAAGACAATTAATATCGTCATTGTAGGTATGAAGTTTCTTCACGGACGCAAGACGCGGGTATTCCCCCGGGCACCGCGGGCCGGGGCCGGGGGCGGGGGCGGGGGCGAGCTCCAGCTATACCTGACAGCTGTTTAATATAAATGGAGGAAGCATCCTCATATTTTTCAGCGGTTGCAACATCTGCCACCGCCGCACCGAGTTCATAAATCCAATTTAAATTTTAACCAGCGAGCGGCGCTGGGCGCAAACTAGTTTGTGGAATGATGTAATTCAAACTGCAGCACGTCGCTAACATAAAATTTTTATAACCACCAACGTATCTAATCTAGTCATTTTGTTATTATTTTTCACCTCTTTCACCAAATAAATACCAGGCTATATGCATTTTATGACTTTACTAGCTGTGCCCCGCGGTTTCACTCGCGGTAATTTCGGAGTTCCCCCGAGAATTCCGGGATAAAAAGTACCCTATGTCCTTCTCTGTAGCCCTGACAACGTGCCTGCCAAATTTCATCGTAATCCGTTCAGCCGTTTTTGCGTGATTCAGTAACGAACATCCACACTAATATTAGTAGATTTGGTTGTTTAAAATTTCATATCTTAATTAAGTAAATGTAATAAACGTAAGTACATGTAGTTTTTTAATGTACCTAAGTACTTTTATGTTATAACTTAAATAATATAAATAGTTCATAAATGCTGATAATTAAATATTGAAGCCACAATAAAAACGACACATAAAAGCAAGTAATAACAAAACATAAAACGCACCGAAAGCCGGGGCTCGAGCTCGTCTAACGATGTAAATAATGAAACGGAAGGCAAAACGAAGGGATTTCATTTGCCCGCCGCGCGACTTAACTCGGATCCGGATGCTGTAGTCCACTGACGGGCTTAATGGCAGGCGATTTTCAGTCAAAGATAAGGATAGACTTAGACAATCGTATAGTGCTATCCTTTTTTGAGTTTGTTATACCATGATAAGGACTTAGAGAGTGAGTGAGCGGTGGCGGGCGGCGGGCGGGGGCCAGCGTCAAAGGGATCAAAGGGCCGCTGATGCCGCCAGCCTGCCCCTCGAGTTCTTCGCTAGATGACGCGAATACTTTCTCCGAGCTCAGTGGCAAAGCCGGCTCTACATTTTTATGAAGCCGGGTCATGATTCACTTTATCTGTTAATGTTTATTTACTCGTATATACCTACCGAAGGAAATAGGTATCGATTAAGCCTTTGTACCCTGGGAGTCTACTAAGAAATCTCATTTGAATCCATCAAAAAACCAATCTATTTTAAAGGTACCTATACCTATTCACCGGTAAAAGTGAAAATTTGTTCTCACAGTAAAACGAATTTTCGGCAAAATTGTATATTCCCCTCACGACTTTCAACTGAACGTAGGTACTTAATTGAAAAGTTCATGAAGGCTTATTATACTAAACTTCCGCCTAGAAATTTCGTAAAGTAATAACACCAAATGTACTGCCAGGTTCTGAAGATAATGACTGTGTGATTGACAACAACGTTTACCTTACTTATACCTTAGATAGGCACCTACTATACGAATCTAACACCTTCGGTATGGACAAGGTTAGGCTTTGACTTCTAAGGCAATAGTGTTCACCCTACGGCCACAAAAGCCGTCACAATTTAATAATATCTTGGCCGTGTAGGTTTTCAATATTGACATTTACAAAAAGGCACCTTATATTGGAAACTCGATAGTGGCACAGCTGCGCGCCGGGCGCCATTTGTCAACGTTGGAAGTGGGACCTACAGGCTCTTACTGGTGCGGAACGTTGACAATTCACCCAAATTCGCATTTCGGGTTTCTCGTTTTGTTCACGCACGGGAATAAATAATGACCGTACCGTTTTTATTACAAAAATATTTAAAAAAAAAACATTCTAACGCATTTAACACGTCCAATAAATTGCATAACACGCCGCTTACTGAATACAATGGGGACACAAATTAAAACGATTTAGTCGCTTTCACGGCAATTTTCCCCACAGTTTTTATGTCCTGCGCCCGCCATTGTTTGAGCGCTTGACGCTTGTCGACAGTGTTCTGTAATTACACGTTTTATTCAAAAAAATATTGCGTCGCAATGCACAACAAATGACCGACAAGTTCGAGTGTCCCTTCTGCATATATACTTCTACATTGATATTATAAAAAAGTTAAAATTCAAAAGTTGGTTATGTAAGTTTGGATGTAGGGAGCAATATCTGGAACTATTGAAAATCGCCGATAAGAAGCTACAGATATCCAATGACATAGTAGAGTATGGATGCCTAAGTAACTCTGTCTGTCTGTAAGCTTTTCGAGGCTTATCAAGTAATAACTTAACCAAACAAAAGTTTGCACACATGTTTTTAGGGGTACAGTAAAGGGTTATTTTTTTCCCGGCATTAGCACGGGACTCCAAAATAAACGCGGGGGAAAGCTTGTTATAATATTAAATATAGATGAGCCCCGCTCACTGCTACTGAAATTTTGAGGTTCTTTATGTAATGTCGTAATGTTCATATAATTGATTATAATTTATATTGGATATAATCTAAGACAAAGCTCATTATTTTTTCTATAGAACAAAGTGAACACCAAAAATAAACGTTCCTTAAAAATGCAGTCACAAAAGCACTGATATCAGTAACCAGAGACCATCTCTGGAAAATGATACTGTGCTTCGAATAACTACGTCGGTTTACCTTCCCAAACTCTATTCTATCCCACGGTCAATAATGTTCAAATTTACTCGGCCGAGTGCGCTTCAGCAAGCGGATGGTCATTTCGCTCGTCTTGACGTAATATGTTAGGCGCGCGGCAGACGGGCTCCCACTCGGGCGAGATTCACTCGAGCTCGTAGCGTTGTGCCGTGCCGTGCCATGCCACTTATGCAATATCATGCCAGTACACGGGCACTGGCGCTAGTAGCTCGCCCTGTTCCTAAACTATCCTGAATCCTCGGCATATTCATGACTAAAACATACTATACTCATTACTCACTTGGATCCCTACGTAACATTATCTCACACGATTTAGCAATATTTTATGAAGACAAAGGTTTTTCCTCAGTTCCCTGAAACTTTGGTGATAAAAATATTATTAGGTAAGTAAACTGTACGAATCACTGAAATATATCTTTTCCTTTGGGTGAGGATACAAAGCACTATACCTAATAATATCGTCATCTATAGGTATTATTATAAAGGGGTAAAGTTTGTGAGGCTGTAGGGGGCTAGGGGGTATTCTCTGGATCTACTGAACTTATTTTAAAAAGTATTTTACCAATGCTACAGTGTTCCTGAGTGTCAAAGGGTCTTATCCCGGAATTCCCGCGGGAACACCGAAATTACTGCGGGTGAATCCGTGGGGAAACAGCTAGTTAAGTGTTAAAATAATATTTCAATTATTATTTTGTTAGACTTCCAATAAGATTTAGATCAGCGTCGGGCCCCTAATGGTTCCCGGCTTATGCTGAGCTGGTTGCCCTTTTGTTGCGACACGCTATTTAGGCTACTTTTTGTTTATTCATATTGTTTAATAATACGTGTTTAATATGTGTACGTACTGCGAAATTCTAAACTTTATATAAGGGTAACTATTATTGGCTCTTAGTGTGATCTTGTAATCTAAATCTATTATATGTTTTTGTAGCTGTTGTTGTCCTGAATAAACGAAAATAAAAATAAAAAATAAAATATAAAAATGTATAATAAAATAAAAATATAAAAATATAAAATATTGTTTGTGTGGTCGTAACGAATAAACTATATTTCATTTCATTTCATTTCATTTCATTTCATTTATAAGAAGCACAATGTTAAATTATGTGAAAGTGAAACATATAATTTTACCAGCTGTTCCCTGCAGTTTCGCCCGAATAAACGTAGTTTCCTCGGGAATCCCGAGATAACATAGGGTACATAGGTTACGGTACGGTACGGTTACCCAATTTACCAAAATTTCATGATGATGGGTTGAGTAATTAAGGGGTGAACAGGTTAATAGACAGACAGACATACTTACTTTCACATTTATAATATTAGTATGAATGTGACTTCTGAGATCTAGCTAACATTACAAATTACAGTACCTACCTAGAATACCTGGTAACTAGGTTTCATGCCGTTTTTTTTCCGTCTTAAAAAAAGGGATCGTTGTGCTTTAGCCATTGGAACTCGTTAAATGAATTCTTCGAATCTCATTTTATGGGTTGCTATCGTAAAATGAGTAGCTCTACAATATAAACGTATCATTGATCGCTACTGTAGTCTGTAGCAACAGTTTTTATGGGGCATATAGATTATTATTATAGATGTTACTTAAATACTAAAAAAAACTGTTGGAAATAATTTTACCTCCTTGAATTTTCTTTCTTGAAAAGTTTGCTATAGTACTAGGCCCTCCGCAAAAAGACACTAACCGCCGCCCTCAGAGTCGACTTTAATGATTACTTAGTTAAGTATAGATTTTTTAAACAAAACTGCCGCAATCAGACAAGTTTAATAAATTAATGTTAATTGGTATTTAACTCATTAAGTTACATCTCATTAAATGCCAATTAACATTAATTTACTGAACGTCTCTGATTGCGGCAGTTTTGTTTTAAAAATCTATACTTAACTAAGTAATCATTAAAGTCGACTCTGAGTGCGGCCGAAACACTTTCCAACTTAATTATCATTAGACTAGCCGTCTCCCGAGGCTTCATCCACAGTAATTCCGGAGGTCCCGCGGGAATTCCCGGATAAAAAATACCCTAGATATAGAGAAGTCTCTGTACCCCTGACGTGTATGCAAAATTTGATGGTGATCGGTCCGTTCACGCGTGATGCTGCGACCGAGGGAAATAGGGATTCATTTTTATATAAGTACCTACCTACTAGCTGTCCCTGTGTCGCAACTCGCAGTATAGTATTATATTATCTGTGGCCGCAGTTTTATTCCAGTATAAAAAGTACCCTGTGACACTCAAGAACACTGTAGCATTTTATTGATAAAAAAATTTCAAAATCAGTTCAGTAGATCCTAAAATCCCCCTACAACCTTACAAACTCAGAAACTTTAGCTCTTTATAATATACACACCGGCAGAATTAGCGGAACATAAAAAGGCAGAGTATAGATATAATTACGTATATATATTAAAACAAATTATTATCAGGCATGAAGTAATAAACTAATATACATCTTTTAACATCGACTTTAAGAAGTTTTTAGTTAAATTTTATTAAAAGTAATCAAAATAAAAAATAAATAAAAAAGTCTCTAGTTTGTGAGAACTCAGACAGTGTTGCAAATAAAAGTTGAATCACGAAGGGGAAACACACGTTATTAATCGTTCATTTATTTAGTGTTAAAATCACAGTAATCTTTAATTTGCAACATTATTTGTGTACCCACAAATTAGAGAAAAAGTGTTTTTTTTTATTATTATTTTAAATAAAATTTAATAATTTAATTACAAACTTTTAAAGTGTTAAAAGATGTATATTAATTTATTACTTCACGTCTAATTATTATTTGTTTTAATATATATACGTAACTATTTCTATACTCTGCCTTTTTATGTTCCGCTAATTCTGCCGGTGTGTATATTAGTATAGATTTAGATAAACATTGTAAAAACAGCAAATCTCCCATAAATAAAATACACTAATACATAGGTATTTTATAGTGACACATGATAGGCATTGGTTGATATAGACTTATAGAGGCATGAAGTCTTTGGCACACAGGAAGATCCACTTGGCCTATTTCGCCGAGGCTCTTGTTGTCTATCGAATAACGGATTAGTGACCACTACGATATGACTACACCGTCTATATATTATGTACGCTGGTCTACCAAAGTTACTTTACTTCTGTCTATTCTACGCTACGTTATTAATTTAAAATAAATACGTTAAATTTATTGAGGAGTAAATTTGGTTATAGCTATAGAAAACATAAAATCTTCCGATAAAAGTCAAATTTTTCGTGACCACGTGACATGAAAATACGTAGAATCAATCAAAAGTCAAATATTTCTATAGCAATAACAATAACGATTATAGATTGTCAACTTGGCAAAGGGGGCTGGTATGAAATGCTCGCAAAACAGTACACTTTCTACCCAAACTTCATGTGCCAATAATCTCTGCGTAAAATGACTAACGAACTAAGCAGGTATGGAAATGTATAGACAAAATAAATGCACTGGACTAAATGACGAAATTACCTATAGGTTATAGGTAGATACTTTCGGTTTTGTCATTCGGTGACGGGACCCTAAGAAGAGGAGACCATATTGATACAGCCACGATACGAACGCTATAATATTTATTAAACAACAAACACGAATACAAAAACACTATAATACAGACGCGGCCGGGGGCCGTAACTACGCATCTAGCGCGGTGTTCCTTAAAAAAGCTAAGTCCTCGTCGAGGTCCTTCTCGAAGAAGCATTTGGAGGGCGGGCCGCTGTGCGCGGCGAGGCAGCGGTGCCGGCGCAGCAGCAGGTACAGCAGCAGGTTGTACTCGGAGGTGGCGCTCTGCACCAGGCGCAGCGTCGCCTCCAGCTGCTCCTGCTGCGCGTCCCACGCGCGCAGCCGCTCCACGCTCGCGCCCAGGCACACGTTCAGCTATGGCAGACCCATCTAGTTAGGCAGGCTCGGGAGGTGCTTGGTCCGATTCCCATGTGGACTTTGTGTAATGAACACAGGGCTCCAGTCTGATGGACGTGTTTATTTATCTATAGAATATCTACTATCTATCTATCTACTACTTATCGATAGTATCTACTACATATCTTTAAACGAGCAATTCTTGTTCTTGTAATAATAATTTAGTATTTTACTTAAATAAGTACGCCACGGCCCACGTTTGTTCGGTTTGCTCTACCTGTCGCCTCAGATGCTTTCGTCTGAGCCTATCGCGAGTCGTTTCTCAAGCTTACCTACAGCTTAGTGCAGGCATGGTGCAGGGGTACGAAAATCGTAATTATATTCATTCCGCCAGTTAAAGACACGTGTCTTTCTCTCAAGACACTAGTTGTCCCGCGCAGTTTCACCCGCGATAATTTCGAAGTTCCCGCGGGAATCCCAGATTACAATATAGCGGCTAATGGCTATATAATAACCTATGTTACTCAGGGATAATGTAGCTTTCTAATGGTGATGGAATTTTTGAAATCAGTCCAGTAGTTTTTGAGACAAACAAACGAAAAATCAAATCTTTCCTCTTTAATATATTAGTAATTTCAACTGAATGTCGATATCTCCGTAATTTTTTTGGTTACGTAAAAAAATCAAAAATGTCTAAGTTATTTTTTTAGATAGGTAAGCAATTAGGATGGACCGCCGAAAAGCGAAAGTAGAGTGAGATGCAAGTACGAACCCTCTGCCCCTGTACGATAGAATGGAGGACCAATAAATACAGCCCCAAAAAGGTGATTAACCGCCGCACTCAGAGTCGACTTTAATGATTACTTAGTTAAGTATAGATTTTTAAAACAAAATTGCCGCAAACAGACAAGTTTAATAAATTAATGTTAATTGGCACTTAACTAATTAAGTTACATCTCATTAAATGCCAATTAACATTAATTTACTAATCTGTTATTTTTGTCTCTACATCCTACTTGCCTGAACCGTCTGCTGATACTTACTTTCAAGTTTCAATTAGTTTTCGAAAACATGTTTTCGACAAGAACCGATTCGTTTAATTTATCGCATTTCTATACGAGTACCTAGGTAGGTACCTACCTACGGTTAGCGTTATGAGTCGCACAATCACCTTGAATATCCGCCTCTCCATAACTTTCCTCTGTATCCACTCGCAAAGGTATGTAAATAGTCCCATCACGAGCAACACTGCGGTGAAGAATAGGTCGAGCGGCGGGAAGTGGTCTAGCGCGAAATCGAACCAGGCGGGCGGTGCGAGGGGCGCGAGCGCGGTGAGGGCGGCGGCGGGGGCGGGCGCCGCGCCGGGCCCGTACAGCTCCGGCACGTAGTACGGCGCCGGCAGCAGCAGCAGCGTCACCAGCGCCGTCGCCAGCAGCCCGCTCGTGCAGCCGTGCGCGCTCAGCGGCATCGACCCGGCCCGACCGCAACGCACTCACATCGCTGTCCACAACACCCTAGGGACTCACGCGCGCGCGCCTCTGTGTTAACCATAAAAATTGACTTATAAACTGGCTACTGTAATATTAAAAATTTGTTTTATTTTGTCCCAATAACTCGATAACGGTGTTTGACGAGATCGCTTTTTTCTTCTGTTATGACTGTGACAGTTACAGTAAGAGATCAAGAAGTTTATGTGTAACACGGATTTACCTTAGTTTCTCAATTATTTTGTTTTATTTATAAATAAACGATGAAGCCAGAGTGTTAAAAGTGTTGTAGATATCCTATTTTCTTAACATAGGTGCTAAGTTTTTAAAAACATTCTCTTTCTGTGGAAGTTTATTTTTTAGAGCCACTAACACTGTAATCCATGGTCTTGTTTTAAAAAAAATTACATCACCTTTGTCAGCCTTTGTCAAAGTAGCAGACTGACAGTGTCAGAGGCGCGTTCCGTGGATTCGCACGAATGCACTCGAACGCGGTCGAGCTATATGTCTAGTTAATTTGTACTCGAGCTGTGGCTTGGTGAAATTTTACTCTGACCGCTGTCAGAGCGTAGTTTCACCCGTTCCGTGGCTTAGAGTGCAGCAACCAAACAACCATCTCCAAAGCAGGTTAATTTTCACTCTGACAGCTATGTATTGTTTAAGAAGTGTCAAAGTTTGCGCCAAAAACCGGATTCGTCGAAAAAGAAATCAATCGGAGTTCTTACAAACAAAGGGGAGGTATCGTTGTCACAAAAAGTTTATAATTGGATGAAAAACAGTCTTATTTGCAATGTGAGTTGAGAGAAAACGAATGGCGCCTGAAATTTCAAATATTTTGAGGTTATAAAAACAACTCGATTGTACCGTGGCTTGGTTGCAACTCAAACGAGTGAAATTTTAACCGAACAACTACGCCCAAACCCACGGAACGCACACCAGAAGAAGACAACTATTCATTCAGTATTGCAAGTTAAAATCTTTACTGAATACTTAGCAAAAAAAAGTGCTTGCTACTCATTAATATAATATTATCATTATTATTTAGTACTATCAATGTTTACAAATATTTTTAACAAATCCCCATCACAGAAAAAAATACTAAAAGCTAAGTTAAAGGTGTCGACTTTGCTTCTTCCCGCGCTACGAAGATTTCGCCCACCGCAAGTTCAGCGACCGAAGTGTCCGCTTGCCTCAACTCACAAACTCCTAAGTTATTAACATAATGTTGTAGAAACAATGCTACATCACTAGGTATTTGGTCCATCTCTATAGGCCATGTATCTACATTGTTTTTTGGTGTGGCGTACTCTCTTGTTGGATAGCTGCCCGCCATTGCGTCGTCATGTAATTCTGTGTGCGTTAAATAAAAGATTTCTCCAACCATAAGTATTTATTTTATGCTCAACTCATTAACCTTGAACAGGTTATGGGCCCAGAGCCGCGTGTAGTGTTTGAAGAAAATTAAAAGTGGAGATGCGAAGTTTGTTCGATTTCGCGATCGTCAAACAGGCGGACATTTTGACCGGCCGGTTTTAGGCGGTACGAGCTGTGTGGAATTATTAAAGGAAAGCAGAGGTGAAAAACTACAGTTACGATCGGCGGTAAATGCGGCGTACTGGCAGTTAAAATGGAGAGTCGTGTTGAGCATAAGTATGTGGTTTTGAACGGAAAAAATTGGGCAGCATGGAAGTTCCAACTGTCAATAATTTTGAAGGCGAAGAAGCTCTTCGGAATAGTTACTGGAAGCGAGTCGATTGAAAAAGCAGGCAGTGAAAAAGAAAAAGAAGTTTGGCATGACAAGGATTGTAAAGCACAAGAGTTGATAGTAACTAGAGTCGATGAACAGGTTATGTCATACCTGTCCACCTGTCTCACAAGCAATGAGATGTGGGAAAAGTTAATAACTTTGTATGAGCCGTCGTCGCAAGTAAGTGTTCACTTAATTCAGCAACGTTTTTTCAGTTTGAAATATGAGGAGCCTATGATGAAATTCATTTCTAAATTAGAAGAGGTGGCGAGTCAACTTAAAACCATGAACGAAGGTCCATCCGAAAGAATGATAATCACCAAGATATTGATGTCCTTACCTGAGAAATATCGGCACTTTGTAAGTGCATGGGAATCTGTACCAGACGGCCAACAGAACTTAAAAGAACTAACAGCAAGACTATTAATAGAAGAAGAACGGAGCAGCCAAGGGGAGTGTACAGCGACTTCATCTGCGTTCATGACTAGGAGCCAGGTCAACAAAGGAGTACGAAAGTGTTTTGTCTGTGGCAAAGTCGGTCATGTAAAAAGTGAATGTAGGCAAAGAAAGTGTTATCGTTGCAAAAAAAGTGGTCATATGGCAATAGAGTGTAAAGAACAAGTTAAGTGTTACCAGTGTAATAAACCAGGCCATTTGGCTAAAGACTGTAGTTCCTATAGAGAAAAGAATGTTGTAAATGCTAATGTAGTAAAAGAGTCCAGGTATCCTAAAGATAAGAATTTTAAAAATGCATTTGTTGTCCAGGAGCCCATGTATGCCAGTAGGAATGATATAGAATTTATCATGGACTCGGGAGCGAGTGAACACATGACTCATAATAAAAGTTTGCTTTGTAATTTTAGTGAGATTAAGAAACAAGTGTTAGTTGGGGATGGAAAACAATTAAATGTTGAAGGGATAGGGGACATTCATTTGTTAGCTTATGATGGATCAAAATATGTACCTTCGGTAATGTCTAATGTACTGTATGTCCCTGGCTTAAGTGCAAATTTGTTTTCTTTAATTAGTGCAGTAGATCATGGTTATATGGTGTTGTCAGGTGAAAATTATTGTAAGTTTCTATTTAATGGATCTGTCATGGCTCAGGCTAAACGTGTGGGTAGTTTGTATTTAATGGATTTTAAATTTAAGAATAATATTAATAGTAGTGGCCTTGCTTTGTTAAGTTTGTCAATATGGCATGAAAGATTGGCTCATCAGAACCTAAAACATGTTAAAGAAATGTTACATAAAAATAATGTGAAATATGAAGGGCAGATATACCAGTGTAAGTCTTGTATACAGGGTAAACAGCATAGGTTACCTTTCTTTAATAGTGTCAGCCGTGCAGGTGGTCCAGGTGAGTTGTTGCATGCAGACCTGTGTGGGCCGATGGAGACGAAGTCTCTAGGTGGATCATCCTATTTCTTACTACTAAAAGACGACTACAGCAACTACAGGTTTGTGTATTTTCTTAAAAGTAAGTATGAAACTAAAGAGAGAATAGCAGAGTTTTTTGAGCAATTTGAGAATGAGTTTGAATGTAAGGTTAAGAAGTTCCGATCAGATGGTGGTGGTGAATTTAAAAGTAGAAGTATGGAAGAAATGTTTAAGAGGAAAGGGATTATTCATGAGGTTACTGTTGCATACACGCCAGAGCAGAATGGAAGGATAGAGAGGGAGATGAGAACAATTGTGGAATCAGCTAGAACAATGATGATTAATGCAAATGTGGGTAAGGAGTTGTGGGCAGAAGCGGTGAATAATGCGGTTTTTACAATTAACAGGACAGGTTGTAGTAGTCAAAAGGGTAGGACTCCATATGAATTGATGTATAACAAGAGGTTCGACATAAATAGTTTGAGAACATTTGGAAATGAAGTATATATTCACATACCTAAGCAGAGAAGATATAAGTGGGATCCGAAAAGTAAAATGGGGAAGTTTGTCGGATATGGCACTAATACAAAAGGATACAGGGTGTGGTTTGAAAGTGAAGGAGAGGTAGAAACCTACAGAGATGTAGTATTTATTCAGGAGCCAATGAAGAATAAAGAGAAGTTGCACACAGATAAGGAAGGGGTATTGGAAGAACATGGGGAAATTATCGAAGAAGAGGAGAAAGAACTGGAAGAACAAGCAAGTACAGTAGAAGAGCAAGAGATAGAAGGGAAATCAAACTTAGAATATGAAATAGAAAGATGTGAAAACAATTCGGATACAGACACTGAAGAGGAAGAGTATCTTGAAGAAGAGTGGCTTGAATGCCCAGATGAAGCTGGAGTGGAGGAAGGGAAAACCAGGAGTGGTAGAAGAACAAAGAAACCTAAATGGGCTGATGATTATGAAGTGGGTCTATTAGTACAAGGGGAAGAGGAGTTAAGTTATGAAGAAGCAATAAATGGAAAAGACAAAGATAAGTGGTTGGAGGCAATAAATAAAGAGTTAGAAGCACTTGAAACAAATAAGACATGGATAGAAACAAATTTACCAAAAGGGAAAAAGACAATTGATAGCAAGTGGGTATTTAAAATAAAGAAGAACGAAGACACAGATATCTATAAGGCGAGACTGGTGGCTAGGGGATTTAAACAAGAAGATAAATTTGATAGCTCAGAAATATATGCTCCAGTAGCAAAGCTAACAACATTACGTGTATTGTTGGCTATATCAAGCAAATATAATTTAGACATGCATCAAATGGATGTGAAGAGTGCTTTCTTAAATGGTGATATAAACGAGGAAGTTTATTTAGAAAAACCAAAAGGTATGAAAAAGAACGGTAAAGTACTGAAATTAACAAAATCCTTATACGGATTGAAGAAGTCACCACGATATTGGAATGACAGATTTGACAAGCTGATGAAGCAGGAAGGGTTTAATCGTAGCAAGTGCGATTACTGCTTATACTATAAGCAGGGCATAAAATTCTATGTTCTATGTTACGTTGACGACATAATCCTAATTTCTGAAAGTAGTAGAGAAATAGAGAAGTTGAAGAATGTGATGAAGAAAAATTTTGATATGAAGGACATGAAAGGAGTTTCTAAATATATAGGCATTAATATAAGAAAGAAAGAAAAGTCAATAGAAATTGATCAAAAGGACTATTTAAATGGGATATTGAAGAAGTACAATATGGAAGATTGTAAGCCAGTGTCTACACCAATGGAGCCTGGTATAAGAATTCAGAAGTGTAATCAAGAAAATAAACAGTTAACAAGAAAGTGCAGACAACTTATCGGCAGTCTAATGTATGCTATGTTAGGAACTCGACCTGATATATGTTATGCTCTAAGCTATCTGAGTCGTTTTCAGTCAAGTGCAAATGAGGATGTATGGAAGGGTTTAAAAAGGATCTTAAGATATATAAAAGGCACTTTGGATATGAAGTTAGTTTATACAATGGGAGTGGATGAGGTTCTGGTTGGTTATACTGATGCAGATTGGGGTGGAGATCAGACAGATCGGAAGTCTACATCAGGATATATAATGAAGGTATATGGTTGTACAGTTTCATGGTCATCTAGTAAGCAGCAGTGTGTGGCGCTGTCTTCAACAGAAGCGGAGTATGTTGCTCTTGCTAAAGGGATTTCAGAGGGGTGCTGGATTAAAAATTTACTGACAGAAATTAACTTAAAATGTGAAAATATGGTTATATTAGAAGACAACCAGTCTGCCATTCATATTGCAAAGAATCCAGAACACCATAAGAGATTAAAACATATAGACTTAAAATTTCATTTTATCAGGGATAAAGTAGAGAAGAAATTTGTGATTTTAAATTATATTGCAAGTGAGGAGCAGCTTGCAGATATATGTACTAAGCCTTTAAGTAGACTGAAGTTTGAAAATTGTAGGAGTAAGTTGTTTTTTTGAAGTTGTAGAGTAAATATTTTTGTTCTTGTTTAAAGATGATTCAATAGAAGTGTAATGTGTAAGAGTTTAAAAGGATAAGTTTAAGTTTTGAGTATTTGATTAATAGTTAAAGGTCATAGGTCAAATTAAAGTTTAAGGGACTTAAAATTTGTTGTTAGTAGTGATGTAACATTGAGGAAGGGTGTTGTAGAAACAATGCTACATCACTAGGTATTTGGTCCATCTCTATAGGCCATGTATCTACATTGTTTTTTGGTGTGGCGTACTCTCTTGTTGGATAGCTGCCCGCCATTGCGTCGTCATGTAATTCTGTGTGCGTTAAATAAAAGATTTCTCCAACCATAAGTATTTATTTTATGCTCAACTCATTAACCTTGAACACATAATACCATAATATTAAACTTATGCTTGTAAAATACGTCAGGAAATTGCAGAAAAACTTAACGTTAAATTTTAAATAATAAAGGGAGGAACCTTCGAGTAATGTGGTAACATATTCCTCAGAATGTCATGTCAAGAAGTGACAAGTGACAAAAGACATTGACAAGTTTGACTGAACAAAGTAGGACAGCTTTTGTTTTGATTTTGGTCTCGTTCTCGCACCGAGTTATTTCGCAATGTCTCGTCTCACTTTTTGGCTTTCGCTTTCTACTTTCGATAGTTAAATTTTAGTTTCACTTTCGAACACTGTTAACAACTAGTTTCCTAACTCGAAAATATTCTTCTTAAACACTGCAACTTCTAAACTTCACTTACTGTAACGCGCAAGTCATGATATTGGTAAAGTTCGCATTAAAACGAGATATTATGACGAAGTGAACTGATAGTAAGTAAGCAGGTAGGTGGGACATGATTAGCTTCCGTGTCACCTCATTACGTTCGCGTACCATGTCTCACTGTGTACGCGACTTCCTTGTTCCCAGGGTCGGGGTCGGGGTCGGCGTATGGCGCGAGGGCGAGTGCTCGCGGCGACGTTACCAGAATAATTCCGGTCGCGAGTGTGTCGCCTGTTTGTCATGAAGAGAGTGGTTTTATTCAGAACTGCGTGCGAGGAGTATCAAGAAGCGTTCAAAAGGTGTGACTATGATGTGGTATTCGTGGAGCCTCTGCAGTTCGTGTACGTGAACAGCGAGGAGTTGAAGGACAAGCTGCAGCAGGACGCCTACACGGGCCTCGTCCTCACCAGCCCGCGGGGCGCCGAAGCCATTTCCAAGTGCTGGGACCCCTCCAAGTTTGTATTATGGAAAGAAAAGAAAATCTACACCGTAGGTGAAGCGAGCGGTTACAGAATTAAACTACTACTAGGATTAGACGCAGTGGGTATGAATTCTGGCAACTCCGAAAATCTAAGTGAACTCATCGTCAAGGAGAATCCTGAGGGCTCCAAGTTCCTGTTCCCATGTGGCAATTTGAGACTGGAGATACTTCCAAATGCACTCAGAGAAAAAGGAATAGAATTGGACTCTTTGACAGTGTACGAAACCAAAGTGAATGAGCGGTTGAAAGAGGAGCTGATAGAAGCGGACAGTGGTGATGAGGTCCCGGTGTGTCTGGTGTTCTTTAGTCCATCAGGCTGTGAGTACGTCCACCGGCAACTCCAGACTCTGACCAACAGGCTCTCTCACCTCCCACGCTTTGCTATCGGCAACACCACGGCACACAAAATTGAGACTCTTGGCATGGAAATTGCTGGTGTAGCCGAGCATGTCAACCCCAATTGTATGGCAGAAGCAGTACAAAAATATTTCCAAAAACAATAAAACTGCCAGATAGAAAGTGCATTTTAATTGTTTTTTATTGTGTATAAATTATTAATTCAGCCATAACCTTTGGCCTGACTCAATATATTTTTAATTTATCGATAGTGAAAAAGAACAACTAGTAACAGATAATATAATTTAATATGTCAAGAAATCAGAGGTCTGTCCTACAGGGCCTTTGCGATGTAACAAGTTAACTTAGTTTCAGGTGTTGGTGATATTATATTTTATACTTTGTTAAGAATGTGTAAAGATAAAAAATTAATAATAATAGTTGTAAAATAAGTAACACCTATATACTTAGTTGAACAATTTGTTAAATAAATGAATTTGTATTAGTACAATGAATTAAGAACAAAGGTGCAATTAAAATGTTTAGTTAGTTAAATATGTTTCCAGTTTTTTCAGCATTCCAGTATCTATATAAGTATAACCTGGATTAATGTGGTCTCAAGAATACACAGTGCCTAGTGTAGGTATAAACCTTTTAATGATCTCATTCGAGCTGTTATCACCTTCAAAGTTTTGCTCTTGTTTGTTAAGTTTTGTCAAGTAATGATTATGTAGTAATAGTTATTCTCTGACTCTGGAAGCGAATCGCGTGCTTCCAAAACTATCGGGTACTAGACACTAAGTGGAAAGAGGCCTAGAAACCGTATTTTAATGAAGCCATCATAGGCTTCTTTGCCCAAGAAAAATCGACAGTATTATAAAATAATTTAGTTATTGTGTAATCACTTTTTTATCCAAAATCAATATCATCAAAATCGGACGTCTCTATCACAGATTACAAGTAGATAAGCTGTAGACATACGCGCGCCATCCATTCGCTGGACGGCTGTCCCCGTCTGGATAGAACCCCTAACTACGCCGACGCGTAATATTGAGACTATCGTCCCCGCTAGAGGGCCGGAGCCGGTGCGCAGCGTCGCAGTCGGCCGCCGCGCCCGCCCCGCCCGCCCCGCCCGCGCAGCGCCGCGCTACACGTCGAGGTCGCGCGCGGGGCGCGGGCGGGCGGGGTCGCTGCGCCGGCGCAGCTCGTCCCAGCGCGCCGTCACCGCGCGGTACGTGGCCGCCGCGCTCGCCACCACCGCGCACACCGTCAGCACCGCCAGCGGCTGCGGCACCGCAACACACACACACAACCATAAATACTTGCTCGTAGATGTAAGATGAGGTCAGCTGTAACTTTCGGTCTCGAATCTGTCGCAGCCACAACGAGATAATATACAAAAATAATAAAACCAATGATCTGTTGAATTGTAATCTTTAGGGTATTAGGTATCAGCTGTAGGTACCTCGCGATTTCACCCGCTTTAAATACGGAATACCCGCGGAAATTCTAGGATAAAAAGTAGGGGCAGCAATGTGAACCTACCTAAGCTGGTGTATTTCTGTTGGTTGACTAAACAAATAAAATACCTTGGGTAGCGATTCGATTTCTTCATACGAACTTTTTGTCTCAAACTTGAGCTTTCAACGCTTGCCGTTTTGGGTGCCGGGGCCCGGGGGTTCGGCAATATTATCCATCACATTTCCCAAATCCTAATAACGTTGGTCCTATTTTTGAATATCAACCGTGCACTTAATCTAAACGTTTAGTCCTGGTCCTTCGAGCCGGATCTACGCGGTAGTACCCCTGCAGTTGGCTCACCACACACAGGTAGTCGCCCAGCGCCCCGCCGCCGCACAGCGCCGTGCGCAGCGCCGTCACCACCAGCAGCAGGAGACTCGTCGACGTCGACAGTATTATGTCCTGAAACATTCAACAACACATCACCAAAAAATACTAGCTATCACTACGTAAATTTTATTTTTTAATTTATTTTTATTTAACGACTCGCCGTCCCCCACCTACGTTTGGCCTCCCCGCGCTCCGGCACACGTAGCGGCGAGCCTAGATTTAATACCGGTCGGTGGGGACTGTTGTTCTTGGTGCTAATGGTTAATAGGTATTTAAAAACCTAATAGGTTTTTTTAACCGACTTCGAAAAAGGAGGAGGATCTATGTTTTTTTTATGTTTGACGTACGTATATGTTCACCGATTACTCGAAGACGACTGGACCGATTTGGAAAATTCTTCAACAGTTCAGTATAGGTACCACACCTACGTGCATTGTCATCTTTTGGATAAATTCTAAAGTAGGTATACGTACGTATGTATTTTCTTTCTTTCTTTCTTTCTTTCTAATAGTGGTTAGAACTCACCGCGATGAGCCAGAGCAGCGGCGCGTGCGCCGGCAGCGCCAGCAGCAGCGCAGCGTAGCTGGCGGCGGCGAGCCCCGCGGCGGCGCCCGCCAGCGCCAGCGCGCCGGCCGCGCCCACGAGCGGCGAGCGGCCCGCGCACACGCCCGCACTCAGCGACGCCGCGCCGCACGACACGTACAGCACCTGCGGCATGACACTCGGCTGTCACTATCTCTTTCGCCACGAGAAATAGCTTAAAGAAAAACGCCCCGAAAGGAATAAATTTTACCAAAAAAAATCTCTTCGGACACATGCGAGCGCGCGGTGACCGGCGGCCGCGGCAGTGGCACAATATTTTTTGCAACAGCTTTTTTTCCCGACATCCGATTTCAAAGCCTATATGTAGCTCCAGGCTAAGCTTAATCTACCTGTGAAAACCGCATGACAATCTCTTCAGTAGATTTGGAGATTATCGCGAACAGACCTTAGAGCAACGCGGGCCCTCGGCGGACCGAGCAGACAGACAGACAGACATTTTAAAACTTTTTTTCTGTGCTTGGTTACTCACTTTTATCACCCCTCTGAATTTTAGGTAAAAATATTCAATGTGCAGAATCGCGGATTCTACTCTTTCATTATAGTATAGATAGGTAGATAGATAATCTATAAATCACGTGTCACGTTGTTTGTCCGCGATGGACTCCGAAACTACTGAACGGATTTTGATAAAATTTTGCAACCATTTATAATATGGTCCAACTTAAAACATAGGATAGTTTTTATCCCGGAATTCCCTCGGGAACTGAAGGACATAGAGTACTTTTTTTCCCGCAACCTCCGCGGGAACTCCGAAATTACCGCGGATGAAATCGCGGGGGACAGCTAGTATTTAGGTATATACAACAGAATAATAAATTTCATGTATATTTTAGACAATATGCTTATTTTTCCTGTGCAACCGTGGCGCACCCGCCTCGCCTAAATTGCCCCTTATTTTTGCTGTGGTTGCACCAATAGCCTCTTCAGGACTCTTTGCTGTCAGATCAATCGCGGTTCGTATACGTCGATATAAACACATTAGTGAAAAAGACAGAATCCAAGGAAGGATAGATCCAATAAATAATGAACCTAACTGCTAGACTCCTGAACTATGGTTCCTAAACTTTGTTCCCGTGGACGCGTAAAGGAAATCGAAATTACCGAACCTAGACAAAATGTTTTAGACTGAGACAGTTGGTACATGTGTACGTAGTTATAAGTAGGTACATAAGTATAGATACTCACAATAGACAGAGCTCTCAAGTTATTTTCCAGTGCAAAGAAGTCAGTCTCCTTGTAGTACTCGCGGAGCACCCCGCTGGTCCCGAGCGCGTCGCCGCGCGCCGCCATGCTTGTGGCGCTGCGCCTGCGCTGCACTGAGCGGCCGGCGCGCGGCGATCAAACCACGCCGACATTCATTGATTTGAATTATTTAATCATAAATTTTGGGGTCCCTCATCATTCTATTCTAACTGAATTCTTGACATTAGATAATCCTTACTATTATTAAATGGGAAAGATAGTGTGTTTGTTTATTTGTTACGCCTTCACGCCTCAATGGCTCAACCGATCATCATGCCATTTTACAATGAATTTCTTATTGCGATACAGATTACATCGTCAGTTTCGCTAAGGAGACAGGACCAACTATACATATAAAAAAAACAGTAGAGCAATTCAGCTTACATAAGTTTTTAAGACAAAAAAACGTCGAATATGTATTTTAGTAATTCAAGAACCCTCCACATTTAATCTAGCACTTTACATACATTACATTTTTATCAACAATATCACAGCTCCGATAGATAATACATATTAAAAAAAAAATCCTATCTACAGTCGGCATCGACTTCCGACCGCGTACATCCATTAGGCGAGCGCAGCGTAGGAGCCAGTTCAGTCTACGACAGCAAGCTTTTCCGATACGATAACATCACCAGATACACACAATCATAATTACGATAAACTGACTTTAAAAACACACAAAATGCACTATGGTAAAAAGCGAAAAATAACAAATACTGATTTAAAACAAAGGACACAAATGCACGTAATATTATTATTGGTCTGTAGCTGTACTACCACTGATGTTTGAAGTTGGTGCAAAGTCTGCTTGCCCGCAAAACAACCCTGTTTTGTTTAACGCGCTCACGCTCACACGCTTGCAATGTGGCGGGAATGGATTTAGTCCATCTACCCACCCCCTTATGGCTTATCAAACAAAAAGAATCCAAATCGGTCCAGCCGTCTACGAGTAATCGAATCGGAACCCGTGAAATACCTACGTACTGAGTGACCATCAACGGTCGTCATCAATTCCACTTCACCAAATTTTGCTTTCCGAAAGCAAATGAACGATTTAATATAAAAAATACCCAAATCGCTATAGGTCTGCCAATAATATATGAAGAGTTCCCTCTATGTCTTCAAGATCCCATCATCAGATCCTCATCAAGCCAGGACTATGGGACCAATTTAGAAGCATACTCTTTCAAAAAAAATTATCCAATCGGTCCATCCGCCTTCGAGAAATCGGTGAACATACTACATATAAAACAAAAAAAATATAAACACACATACAGGGGAGCACAGAGCCTCCTTTTTTTTGAAAATCGGTTAAAAAACGTTCCAAATCGATTTTATAATTTACTTACCTACCTACTAACTACTTATACGTATAACCATGTATAACTATTTCGAACATTTTAGGGTGAACAGGTTAATCAGTAAATTGTATTATTGTATAATAGTAGTAGTATAAAGTAACTCTTATAATATGCCAGCTCAGACGAAATAAAAAGTTTTTATTTCGTCTGAGTACCTATGCCAGTAGCTTTTTTGACGGCGAAGTTATTGAAAGTTTGGAGGCGATTGTGATTGTAACATCGTTTCTTCTGCCGAAAAACTCACCAAACATAATATTATTTCAAGAGTTTTGGTCCTTCGACCCAGATACATGATTACCCACAATTTACATAATAATAATAATAATAATAAATCAAAACTACACCAGCGGCGATGACGATAAAGAAAACACAACGGATTGTATAAAACCATATATTATTATTATTATCATTAAAATTTTAAAAGTAAAAATTACTCGCCCACGCCTGCGAGGCGCCTCGTACAAGTATATTATAATGGAATGAATCAATACATAATATTATAACTTACTATACTTACGAATTGGTACTCTGACGTCCGCAGACGCCGAAATATGCTTATGATATAAGGGTGTGTACAGACTAAAACATTAGAATAAAATAGCAATATAACAATATTATATGTATAACCATTGTCGTTTCTCGTTCTTCAGTGCTATGCTATCCACAATGTCGTCGCTGAGAGCTGCGGCAGCGACTGCTGTAGGTACTTTTAAATAACAAAAAAGTTATATAACATGTTATTATGACATTCAGTGTCCACATTATCTGGAACATGTCGTGTAACATGTTGTTACATAGTCTGTACGCACCCTAATATATGATACAAATCACACATGTAACCTAGGCAACACCACTCCACACGACAGCGCCCGGGGGCCAATGAGACACAGTCGCCCTCTGGACTCTAGGATTTCACTGTGAATGATTAATGATTTCCATGTACTTGTTTGTACCTTGTAATTTGTGAGCTGGTGTATTTCTGTTGGCTGAATAAATGAACAAATAAAATAAATTCCTCGCTCATGACACTCTATTATGGGAAAAAAATCATAAATCAATAGGTCTTCTGTGCCATAAAACACACTGTCTATTTTTTTTTGTGAAAGTTCTTAGGGCACGGGAGCGATCATTTTTTGTGGCGCAGTCCTAGTGAATCAGGAGTTCAGGACACACCGGCTGAGGGCGACCTGGCCTTAAGTTTATGCGAGTACAATATAAGGCTACATATTTAGAATACGTTCGTAGATAGTGGGGATCGGCGAGGATCGGTGGGGACTGGGGAGCGACAGCGCAGGGCTACAGCCTCGAACCTTCTCCCGAGGCTGCAGTGGAACGGAACGACCTTGACACAGAACCGAAAATAAACTGAAATAGAGTAAGCAGCGCTCCAACGCGAGAACTTATAAATGTTAGGTTTAGACGAAAAAAGTGTCAAGGTCTGCGCTTACGTTGGGTGTCGGGTGAAACACCGGACATATTTTCTTTTTACTAAATGAGAGTAACAAAGATTCTTAAAAATTATCATTAATACGTATTACATTGATAAAATTGCTCCAACTCTTCACCGGAATGATGACAACACTGTACAAGAATATTGAAATGGCAATCTTTGGTTCTTAAAATAAGTTATAAAATATTTACAAAAAATATATAAAAACTATTCAACAAAAATATAAAATTGACTAGAATAAAAATCGACTGAAACTCGTTCGGAACTATTTTAAAGTTATGTAATAAAAAAAAAAACAAATATTCTCTGCAAATTAGTTTTACGCTAATAATAAATGATAGAAAATAGAAATAGAACCACGTGGCGGGAATGCATTGAGTCACTGTGTGGCTTAGGACGACAAACACAACAGTCGAATAGAAAATGCGATTATAAAAGTCATAATATAACAATATACGAATACATAATCATACAAATATCGTGCACATTTTTCTAAAGTAAATCAGCTTGTACTTGCATAAAAATGTCACCGGCCGCACTCAAGAGTCGTTTTACTCATTACTTAACTTTAAGTAAGAATAAAAATAAACTGCCGCACTCAGAGACGTTAATCGTTAGACGTTAAAGTGCGGCAGTTCTTTTAAACCTTTACTTAATATTAAGTAATCATTAAAACGACTCTGAATGCGGCCGTTAGTATAAATTACTTCAAAGTTCGGTGCGATGTATTTCATTGGATAAGATTTACCTTTACTACAGTTTTCTGCACTTAACTCCTTTGTGATTATGTACAATATTATGTAGTATGTCGCATAATGCACTATTCTCTTATCGTTATCAGGTTTAATAAAACAATAGATCTATATCAGTAATTTCAAATACTATGCACTTTCATTATCATTTGCCGCTTTGATGTCTGATGAGGTGTCCAAAAATTGACATTGAAAATAAGAGTTAATACGTGCAGTAAACTGATAATACTGATAATACATGTACGGATTTTGAAACACCTGTACAGAGGGCGCCAACATTGGCAAGTTTGTAAGATCGAGTCAACTTATAATACGATACATTCTCACACAGGATATAAAATATGACGACAGTGTCGGCTATTGCTTACATTCATTAATATATGTACATAATCATAATAGAATCATAACTATATAAATAACCCTTAATATTATTTTACCCTTTCACGTACATTTGTGTATATTTAAAAATGTCGATTACAATTAATTATGTAAACGAGAACAATGGACGAAATAGAAATCAGGACAACTTATGCGTTACGTGGACGTCGGCTCCGCGAGTCGGGGCCCGCGGCACTAGGCTCTACCGCGGCTCTGCTCGCAGGCGGAGGCGACCGTGACTATTTGGAACTCATTCATGTAACTCCCACTAGCTCTCGCAATGTATTCCACGCCGAACGCTAAAGAGAATATTTTGACAGTGAACCAACAACAAGAAACTTTACACTCCAGAGGAGATAAGGAAGAGAGCTCCAGGCTATAGAGGCAAACCAGGAAAATTCGATCCGACCAAAAGGGACCAGGGCCCTTATTCACTATGACCAACAACATTCCTTGCCCATAACGCGCGACCCAAATAGTATATTTCATTATAAGTGCGGAAAGCCTGTCATTGCAAAGAGTTCCGACAAATGTCTACCCGAGCCGAGGCGCAGTCGAAGGTGAGGGTTGACAGTCGGAACTAGTTGCAATGACGGTTCCGCACGTGTACTGAACAACTATTTTTAATACAGTTGCGAAAAAAATGAAGAAATTTAATAAAATATCAAAAACACAACAAACTCAACTAAGTTCCAACTGTGATCAAGAGATGGCGCTAGTCGTATTAGTAATGGACGCGACATGATAAACCGTGTGTCGTGCGCTTTATCCATGTGACGCTCGCCTTATTCGCTGTCACAGACGTCAAGATCGGTGACACTACGAGCGGTTAAAAATATCATCGAGTCGAGAAGAAACCGTTGCAATTACCTCGCGTCCGCACCTAACTTGTACCATCTTTTTTATTATTCGTTATTATACTTATTATACAGTCCACTACACAGTCTATTCATTTCTTAGGCGTTAGGATCCTGCGCATCCTTAGTTGAGGACTAACGCCACCAACATTTGGTCTATCTTCGAGCCGGATTGGTACCTACGCGCCGCTCCTGAAGTCATCAGTTCGGAGTCACGAGCACTTGTGGGTACAACCAGCATACATAAAAGGAGTGGACGTCTTCGAGGAAAACGGTATCGCGACAGCAAGCTCATCATCGTCGTCAAATTGGCTGTCTTCGGTCATACTTCGTGGTGCATCAACGTAAAGTCTTCGCGCGAACGGCTTTGCAGACATCAACGGAAACCGCAGTCAAACTTCATCGCATCATTCATCATCTTGCAGTCGTCTTGAAGCCGGGCAACATCACATCTACCTACATATCACGTCATCAATAAGAAGGAAAAAGCGATTCCAAGGATACAACCAAGTGAGATCGTTCCATATTTCCATCTTTCATATCATAATCATCATTCATCTTTCCTATTCATTCCATATATCTATCATTTACCTACTAATTCGCTTCATTTGTATTTGCATTGCTGGACCGAGCGCATCGCTTTCGCAACTAACGGTTCATGCTTATCGCTTGCGCATAAAAACATAGCTACTTAGGTGTACAAACTTTAATTTTTCTTAACAATAGGTATTAAATACAATCATAATATCACTTCGAAAATTCATTAATAATTTCATCACTTATTACAATCCTTTAGTTAGCATCACAAAATCATTATCAACTTATCATCAGTTCCTTTATTTGCAGGTGATATTCACTAAATTTACAATTTAATATTTGATATTCACAAAACGTACTTAAAATATCCAACCGACCTTTAATCGGTGGGTAGGAAATTTATTAATAAAAATTGTACTTGATTCCGCAGTGCCTGTAACAATTTAATAGCAAAAAATTTAGTGATCATAGCTTGGATAATTTTTAAAGCTCCTCTCATTTCTTAAAGGCAATCAACCCTTTTCATAACCTTGCCATTCTTTCACTTAGACCTTTCACAATAATCAATAAATCAAAACAAAATGTCTGATGCTAAAATAGTCGAATTGACGAGGGCGCTTGATATTGTAAAGGGCAAAGTCACTAATTTCAGCAACTACTTCAATTCCATTGACGCAAGCAAAAATCTTACGCATCATGCTCAATTCATCGAGCTTGAACGTCGTTTGGAAATAGTTGAAAATTCATACGATGAATACGATCAATTTCAGACCGAGTTGGACTTGCTGAGCGACAGCATAGAGGATGGTCTCGCTGACCGAGAGGCATTCGACGCGCAGTATTATCCGCTCGTCGGCAACGCTCGCGCATATATTGAGCAACATCAAGGGCAGTGGCAGCTGCTTGGTGAGGATGCCGAGTCGGGCTTCGGTAATGCTGTGCACGACAATACTACGGAGTCGTTTCAGGGTCATAGTTCCGTGATGCATACTGGTAACGACCTCCCTCTCTTCGACGGTCGCTCTCAGCACCGGCTTCAGATCAAAGATAATTTTACATCACTCATTCATAAAAACAAATTTCATCATCCCCGTACTTCTCTTCATGGAAGTGCGGCCGTAATCATACGAAATCATAACGTCGATGCTAACAACTACCCGTACGCTTGGCAAGTATTATGCACTCGATACGATAAAAATCATTCTACCGGTATTAATCTCCAACATTGTGACCAAACTAATGTTTGCTTACCCACACAGGAGTCTTCAAAAAATACCCACATCTTGAATTCTTCAATGTTGCCCTCTAGCACACAGTCTGACTCTTCCTTGCCAGCAGACTTCTTTGTAGTGTTAGAGCAGCTTGCGACATCACCACATCATCATCAGCCGTTCGTTCGTCATCGTTTTTGCGAGATATGGGATGGCTTTCCCTGTCACGAATGGCGCCATATTGCCACAAAACTTAAACGCGCCGATCTCGTCCCTCGTAGACTCGATACGAACGAGCTGAACAGCATCATGTTAACCTCTCGTGTAATTCATAATATACAAACATCTACCTTTTCAAAACTACATCGCATCGTTGCACATGCTAGGCCGGTGATAATAGCGAACCGCCAGAGGAGAGTATGTGTCATGCGTCTGTGGCTTAACCTGCTAAACAAGAAGTGCAGCTTATCGGGAGCTCGTCTCGGACCTCGCAGAGCGAGCTTACATTGTATCTTCACGTATTCATAGTCGTTGTAGTAACAAGCTGTGCTCTCGGACAGCGAGAGCATCTTCGTAGGTACCTGCTGTCTACCTCATTTATCTTATTCATCTAACTTACACGTCAATTCTTTATTCCAGGTTACATTATTTACCTAAGCGAATCGTGGGAATCAGCTGCAATCGTCTACGCATGCGATACAAATGGAAGATTCTACATTCCCATCATCCTCTTTATCCCATCACACCTCTTTTTCACATTCCCTTTATCTTATGTCTCCCCAGGCCAGCTCTCTTCCTCATTGGACGATCTCTACTTTTTGTGCCTCATCTACAGATCACAAAAATGCCATGCTTCTGCCTTGGACGGCCTGGTTGACTTGAACTTGACCGACAAAACGGAATGAAGAGGATCCTCGTTCGTCGCGTCTACACATCACCACACCTACCGACTGCTCATCTGTTGAAGATACTTCAACCGGGGGAGTATGGACGCGACATGATAAACCGTGTGTCGTGCGCTTTATCCATGTGACGCTCGCCTTATTCGCTGTCACAGACGTCAAGATCGGTGACACTACGAGCGGTTAAAAATATCATCGAGTCGAGAAGAAACCGTTGCAACTACCTCGCGTCCGCACCTAACTTGTACCATCTTTATTCATCATTATACTTATTTATACAGTCCACTACACAGTTTATTCATTTCTTAGGCGTTAGGATCCTGCGCATCCTTAGTTGAGGACTAACGCCACCAACAGTAATGCGAAACCTACGTTTCGCAATGCAAAAAAGTGTGTCAAAGTCGTGTCGCCATTTGACAGTTGGCAAAGAGAACGCACGAGTTCGGGAAAGGTAAACAAAAAGCTCGAGTATGTAATAGCCCACATCCCGAACGCTAAACGTCCCTGCAATACGCCACTTTTTGAGCAACTGTATTAAAAAACACATTTCCAAACGTTCTAAATGCCAAGATATTAGAAATTAGTCAGTTCCTACCGGTGAGAATGTCCTTCCAGCGGCGAAGGGGACGAACCTGATAAATAAAACCAGGCCGACATCCGCAAACGGTAGCCCAAAGTTACGTTTGGTGCCTCATACACCATGGGGTATCGACTAGAAAAGGTGACGGTAGGCCAAGGTAAGCAATGCCAACTGGTGTTGTGTTGAAACTATCGACATCCACAATCCATGGGTCATTCCACCCGAATGGATTGAAAATAGAAACGCGAGGAAAGCTCTGCCGGCGGGGTGAAAAGGTATAATCACAAATGCCAACATGCGAAATAAATAAATCAGTCCGCGTTGAACATCACCTCATACAACCGAGTACCACAGCGGGTACAGTTCAATGTACGTACGTACGCACGTACTGTGTTACGTAATTTACTCACTACACTTATATACAATACTTTATAATGTAAATCTGTTGGCAAACCAATAAATAAATAAATTAGTAGCCCTCGAAAGCGACGCCATTTTCGTGTAGGTATATTTATAATAAAATTCACAAAAAATCTCCTGTTTCCGCGAACCGATTACGGAACAAAGCCTATAGATGTTACAGGCAGGACATTTAGAAATTCTTAAAATCATCAATTCGTCGGGGGAAATGCAAATCCGCGTAACTAGCATTGAATAAAACTGCGCATGTGACAAATGTAACCAATTTATAATACCGTACAACAATACACAGAACAGTAGGGGGAGCACGAATTTTTTCGGTATCGTCTAGTCGATATCGTCGTAATGTCAAAGCGTTTTTTTGTATGGAAAATGAACGACACTGGATAGATGGGGCTGTTCATTTTCCATACAAAAAAAATGCTCGATAACGACTAGACGAGAGCGACAAAATTCGTGCTCCCCCTACAGATAAATTAATTACCTATTATCACTCTGCGTAAATACGAGCCCGGGATCTGTTAAAATAAAAAAATATATAAAGTTTTAACCTTCTCCAGTACACTTATTTGTACTGTGTAGAGCAGATGCGTGCAGCCTATCTGTAGTAGGTTCGCGGTTTTACACTGTCCCCGACGAATTTGGACAGGAAGTTGAAAACGCAGTAACCATGAGTTCAGTCAAGGAAGAGAAGATCAACCTGTATCTCTCCCTCGCTCTTCTTTGGAATTAAATACGAGGCAAACCCTGATAGGCAACCATAGGCACGACAAAAATGAGCTCCACACATAGTACGGTCACCTCTCGGTCTATGGTCAAGGAGGGGTTACACGTGTCGCGGAGTTCAAGAAACAAATTGTAAACGGGGTAAAACGGTGATAATGTGGTCAATTATCAAGAATCGACAAACGGACAATCGTCCGATAAACCTAATATTAATTGTGCAGAAATCTATCTAATCGACAAATATTGTTTTCATTACATTATAACAATCGATTACAACTAAACGGACTAGCTTCGAAATCAGACTTGTGTAAATGTATAGGATTACCGTTGATCTACGCAATGAATTCTATAGCTGCAGAGTCAATCTGTTTGTTCCAAGTAATAATTAATCTTTTTATATGTTTTAGTTACCTCTCCTGGGGCAATATAGCATAATATTTGAATTAATAATTAATCTGTCGGTTCTATGTTAACTAAAAACAAGGTAAGCCAAAAAGGGTTCCCAAAACTCCATAACAATGAATAACTTCAAGTCTGATACAGTTTCGGCTCGGCGCACCCTTTCCGACTAACACAATACATGGTGTTACAAAATTTTCCCCAAATCTCCGGGAACAACGGATGTATTTACAACCACACACGTGTCTCCGGTCTTTTTATTATTTATTGATGATTCTATTTTTTTTTTTATTTTGGTTCGTTGGATAAAAAATTGAAACATACCTACAATTGTTTTGCTTGGTTTCCACGACACAAGCTTGTAGCTTACTGTGGGATCAAGTAGATCTGTGTGTTGTGAAGTGGATTATTATTATTATTATTTTATTATTAATTGTGTTCTCTACGAAACATGGCTCGGTAACACCGTGCAGAATTCATTGAATAATCTCACACTACCTACGTTGAATAAAATACAAAATATAAATAAATTAATAATGAGATCAACCGACTGATGCTCAGACAAATGAATGGACGTAAAAAATTCACTGGCAGAAGTGGGGCGGCCGTGGGCCCGGGCGGCGCGCGGCGGTGGGCCCGGGCGGCGCGCGGCGGTGGGCCCGGGCGGCGCGCGGCGGTGGGCCCGGGCGGCGCGCGGCGGTGGGCCCGGCCGGCGCGCGGCGATGTGTCCGGCCGCCAGGGGGCGCCACGCGGTATAACTGTATCACGCTGACCAATACACTGCGCACGCAGGAGTACTAAGGAACGCACCGACGCGACGTGTACACCCATTATTAAATTGAATTGAAAAAACTTGAATATATCAAAATATTAACATGTAAATCTTTGAATTTTCACATGGTCCTTCGAGCCGGATAATCGTTTTTAAAAATGTTCGATATGTACCGCATCGAAACCTATTCAATTTTCACTACAAATACAGCGACGAAACGCTAGTCATATCATCGTATCCCATAGATGCAGTACGATTCAGAAAACAAATCGAATCACACAGTTTAAAGGAGGGCAGAAATCGTTTCTGGTCCTATCGATATACAATTCATACTCTTAAACATAATTAAATACATAAATATTTGAATTTCATAGAAATATCAGTAGAAAATTCCATGGCTGCACTTCATGGAAGCTGACGTCACAATGCTCATTGCGGTACTTCAGAAGTTCAGAAGGAATGAAATCTTTCAGAGGTCGCGCGCCAGAGCCGGGGCCGGGGCTACCCGCGCCCACCGCGCCCACTGCGCCCACCGCGCCCACCGCGGTCACTGGCACTGGACGTCGCTGGCCGAAACGTTCTACAGCTGCCACCACGAAGGGTTCCCCCCGTGACACAACAACCGACCGCTCGCGAACACTTAACTCAGGCCCGTGGTCCCCCTCCCCGCCCCGCCGCCCCGCCGCCCCCTGCCCGCCGCTCGTCACCGCTCAGAAGTCGGTGGTGACGGGCCTTCACTATAACGGGTTGTCCCTCGAGGTGGAAGGCTGCGGGGCGAGGGTGTGGGCGAGGGTGTGGGAGGCGGCGACGGCGGGGGCGGCGGGCGCGCGGGGCGGCGGCGGCGCGGAGGGCACGGCGCGGTAGGCAGCGCGCAGCGAGCCCGAGGCGGAGGCGGAGGCGGAGCGCAGCGCGGCGCGGCGGCGGCGGCGCCCCGCCCACCAGCCGCGCGCCGCCGCGCCCAGCGCCAGCAGCGCCGCCAGCCCGCCCGCCGCGCCCAGCGCCTGCGGCGACAGCGGCCCCCCGTACCGTACAGAGCACAACATTACAAGTATGCCACAGCCCACAGCCCACAGCCCACAGCTGGCCTGGCGCAGTCGTCGCCGTCGCCGAGAGGCTGCGGCCAAGGCCGTACGGATCGTCACGCGATCGTTACACCGCGCCGGCTCCGGAGGTAGACTTCATATAATCCCTATTCGTATATACCTCAGCTTGCTGCCCTTACTGTCCCGTCGCAAAAATTCAGCCTGTATAGAGTAACTGTTCTCGCGGTTTTACCCGCGGTAATTTCGGAGTTCCCGCGGGAATTCTAGGTTACAATATAGCCTATGATATTCACAAATAACGTAGTTTTCTATTGGTAAAAGAGTTTTCAAAATCGGTTCAGTAGATCCAGAGATTACCCCCTACAACCTCACGTGAATCTCACAAACTCACAAACTTTACCTCTTTATAATATTAGTATAGATTTCTTCTTTATATTGAAAATAATATGGTAAGAGATCCATAAAAGAACAACCAAAAAATTAACGAATGGATATCCGGCACATGATAGTGAGTGAGTGATGAGTGATGGAGTGGTGAGCGGTGGAGTGGTGAGCGGTGGAGTGATGAGCGGTGGAGTGATGAGTGGTGAGTGGTGGAGTGGTGGAGCGGTGAGTGATGAGTGGTGGAGTGGTGAGTGGTGAGTGGTGAGTGGTGAGTGGTGTGTAGTGGGTGGTGGGTGGTGAGTGGTGGAGTGATGAGTGGTGAGTGGTGGAGTGGTGAGTGGTGAAGTGATGAGTGGTGAGTGGTGGAGTGATGATTGGCGAGTGGTGAGTGATGAGTGGTGAGTGGTGAGTGGTGAGTGATGAGTGGTGAGTGATGAGTGGTGAGTGGTGGAGTGGTGACTGGTGAGTGATGAGTGGTGAGTGGTGGAATGATGAGTGGTGGAGTGGTGAGTGGTGACCAACCGCGGCGGCGTAGAGTAGGCGCGCGAGAGCCGGCGGCGTCCAGCGGTACTCGGGCGCGGCCAGTAGCGCGTGCAGCGTCAGCGCCGCACCGCCCCACAGCGAGACGCAGCTCCACGCGCAGCACCACACGCCCTGCGGCCCGCGCCGAGCGGACAGATACACTTTTTTAAACAAGGTATTCAATCTCGATGCCCTGAAAACCAGGTAATCACCCCGAGCATCCTGGTTTTAAACCCGATCGATTGCACATCTGTATAATATACTTCCACTAGGTTTTTTATTTTTTTAGAATCAATCAATAATACACTCACATGACCGACTTTTGGAAATGGAAAACTTCTTTACATAGTATAAAATTAAGTTGCTTCCATTGTCTGTTTGCAATAAACTCAAAAACTATTAAATGGATTTTCATGCGGTTTTCACCAATAGATAGTGATTCATGAAGAAGATTTATATCAGATATCTATATTTTATCCTGGAATTTTCGCGAGCGTTCTGAAATAGCCGCGTCTGAAACTGCAGGAGACAGCTAGTAATAAATAAATATAAAGAACTCTCGACATGGTGTATGCAAAGTTTAATACTAATTTAATAGTTTACGTGTTGTTTTACGTGTTATACTCACGAGTCGCTCCCAGTGTATGGGCAGCAACAGTAGCAAGCGCGTGCAGTGCATGAGCAGCAGGGCGCCATGCACCAGCAGCGAGGACAGCGCGCCCAGCACCAGCAGGCGCGCGCGCGCCGCCAGCGGCAGCCGCGCCAGCCGCACACCCACGCCGCCCCACACGCAGCCGCACACCGCCGCGCTGCACACCTGCAGCACAGCGCCCGGAACGCCATCATGTATACAGCAACAACTTTAAAAACAGATTGGATAAACAATAATAAAAATAATGGATAGCTGCATATGAGCATCTTCTAACTGTTGCCTGCATATTATACATCATGGAGTTGACCCTGCCAGTCAGCATTCAACAGTCACCACCCCACAACAACAAAAAGGGCGGCGCCAGTCTCGGCGGCGGCGGCGGCGGCAAAAACAAATGGTAGACAACATGAGAAGTTGGCCACACCTACCCCCACCCCCCATTTTTTAATCAAAATTTTTGTATGAACATATTTTTGTATGAATAAATATCCAAATAATGTAACTGTCATCTTCATCTGATCTCCTTGGGATGTCATTTTTGCAAAAAAGTGAAAATCACAAAAACGTTGATTACTGCAAGTACAAGTAGCAGGGCAGAATAATGCTTGGTTGCACACATTATAACATAGCACCATCTAGTTCCAAACTAAGCAGAGCTTGTACTATGGGTATCAGGTGTAATGGGTTTATTAACTGCTACACAGATGGTGCTATCAAAAGAAAGCATTTAGCAGCAATTTGATTCAAAAGTGGTATGAAATAAATTTACATTTTACAAATACTTTACAAAGTGAATCTGCCATAATAATTATAAGCCCACCAGTGGCGAAGGGTGAAATATTGAGAGAGGGAAGCTAGAAATCTACTTTAATTTCAACTTATTAAACTATTAACTGTTCCCTGTGGTTTCACCTGCGATAAGTTCCGGAGTTCCCACGGGAATTCCGGTATAACAAGTCCTTCCCTGTATCCCTGACAACGTTCTCAATTACGGAAAGAGATGTTGTGTCTGAAGGGAAGCCGGTGGGAATCGGCTTCTATGGTACCTTCGCCACTGAAGCCCACAGTTCTTACTGGTTTAAATTTTAAACATACTAGTCTGTGGCAAGACACACATGAAGCCCGCAACACACGGAGCTATAATATATATTAATACTAGCTGTCCCCCGCGGGAACTCCGGCACTAATGCAGGGAACAGCTAATCACCGTAAACTACTGTCGGGGTCTACAAAGAAGGACATAGAGTACCTCCGCGGGAACTCCGAAATTACCACGGATGAAATCGCGGGGGACAGCTAGTATTAATATATATTATAGCTCCGTGTGTTGCGGGCTTGACACCACAAACCTGTGCATTACACACTACACATATACAGGTACCGAATACTGACCACAAGCAGCAGCTGGCAAAGACCGGGCAGCGTGAGGCAGTGTCGCGGCCGGCAGTACAGCGGCGCTAGAGGCCGCGGCGCGGGCGGCGGCACGCGCGAGTAGTGCGCGTGCGAGTCCCACGAGCGCTCAGTGCCCGCCGGGGAGCGCCCGCCGCCGCTGGCACCCGCGCCGACGCCCGCGCCCGCACCGCTGCCCGCGATCTCGAAGTCCTGCACGTCCTCGCCGAGGCAGCTCGTCGGCTCCAGCTCGCGGATCTCGTCCAGCAGCAGCTCCACTTCGTCGGTCGAGTACAGCTCGCTCACGGACACGTAGCGCGTCGGCGCTCCCAGCATAGCAGTCGCCGCTCCCGGGCCCGAGCCGCCCCGCCGCGCACCCTCTGCGTCCGCGTGGTCGGCCCGGGGCGTTACCTGGCCCCGCCGGCGACTACGCCGCACGCGCCGCGCCCTGATGTCACTATACTCATGCCGCGTATATTAGGAGCCTCAACAAAAAAGAAATATGACTACGCCTCCGCCAGACCGTGTACAAGAACTTCAAGACGCCATATTTGTTATCATTCGATCTCCTCAATAGGTACCTACTCATAGACTTGTCACTTTGTCTAATTTTTGGTCACTTTTGACTTTACTAAAGTCTACAGATTACGGATTATGCTTGTCTAATTTGTCTATAGAGGTATGGAGGGTAGAAGTAAGGAGGACCATCTCAGTGTATTAAAAAGTGTCCGTTGAAAGGGAGCAAATTAAGGTAGTGCCATAGTAGTAAGTAGAAGAATTTTCAAAAGAGCGCCACAAACTATTAGAGTAGGATACTAAATTAAAAAAGGAAAGAAGAGTTTACGGTTTGTTAAAGCGCATTTTTTATTTAATTTTTCCACTCATCACACTTCACTCTGTTTATAACTGCTAAGTTTATATCAACAATAATTTGCTGTTTACCGCTGGACACTTTTTCAACTAATCCCCCATGCGAAACGGTTTTCCTTACTTCTACTCTCCATATATCAGTAATGTCTGACCATACGTACATACGTAGAGACGGAGAATGAATTCATTCTCAGTCTACGAATTAGGTAGTTGTTAGGTAGGTAGGTGTGTGTTCCGTGGATTTGGGCGCAGTTGTTCGGTTAAAATTTCACTCGTTTGAGTTGCAACCAAGTCACAGAACGATCAAGTTGTTTTTATAACCTCAAAATATTTGAAATTTCAGGCGCGATTAGTTTTCTCTCAATTCACATTGCAAATCAGACTATTTTACATCCAATTATAAACTTTTTGTGACTACAACACCTGCCCTTTGTTCGTAAGAACTCCGATTGATTTCTTTTTCGACGAATCCGGTTTTTGGCGCAAACTTTGACACTTCTTAAACAATACATAGCTGTTGTTTTGTTGGTTGCTGCACTCTGAGCCACGGAACGGGTGAAATTACGCTCTGACAGTTGTCAGAGTAAAATTTCACTAAGCCACAGAACGGGTTCAGAGCGCGCTCGAGCGCGTCCGAGTGCATTCGTGCATTGGGGAAATCCAACCAACTATCCCATCTAAACCATGGTTCTTTAAACATCGCAGCTTCCCCAAAAGTGTCACTTCCACTATTATTCGTCTCCGCCTGGGACACGTGTGCTCCCCTGTTTTCCTGGCCAAATTGAGAATCCGGGATCACTCTCGGTGCGAGTGTGGGCTAGACGAAGGCACTTTGGAACACATATTTTTCAGCTGTCCTAAATTGTCTGTCGCCTTACATGATCTCCTTCCGCCTGACTTCCCCCGTCCAATCAATATAAACTTTCTTCTTACTCAGGTGTTCTCCTCTTCCATCATTCCCTTAGTTAAATTTCTGTCGACTAACAAATTAACACTTTAGATCCCTATATAAGTATTTTTATCTTTATTTTATTCAAGTACTTCTCTATAAATGTTGTAGCCTACTAACCGCCTGATAGCTTACTGTGTTGTTATATGCTCATTACAGAATTTCACGTGCAGGAAAAAGAAATTAATCGGAGTTCTTACGAACAATGGGGAGGTGTCGTAGTCACAAAAAGTTTATAATTGGATGTAAAACAGTCTTATTTGCAATGTGAGTTGAGAGTAAATAAATGGCGCCTGAAATTACAAATATTTTGAGGTTATAAAAACAACTCGATCGTTCTGTGGCTTGGTTGCAACTCAAACGAGTGAAATTTTAACCGAACAACTGCGCCCAAATCCACGGAAAGCACACCAGAGTGCGCTCGAGCGCGTTCGAGTGCATTCGTGCGAATCCACGGAACGCACACAACGTAATAAATAAAAAAAAAAAATAAGACCATAGTGTCAAGGTCAACAACGTCAAGTGTCAACCTCAACTCAAACTTGTGAATATTAATTACCGGTAAATATCTCTAGTGTTATTGTAGTTTGTGTCGTTAAATGCAGACCTAGGCAATGCATATTTTATGTACAATTTGCAGTGACTTAGTGAATCAAGCGGAAAGTATATATGTGACGAAATGCGGACACTTATTCCACTATCAGTGCTTGGCACAATGGATCGAGAGGTATACCTACTTAATTTGTTTGATTTAGCTTTAAATTCCAATTTGTGAATAGCTGATGTGTTTTTTATACTTACTCAAGATTATGAATTATGTTAAGAAGATTGGTCTTTCAACCGAATGTGGAAAAGAAAATTACCTACCTACACACTCTTTTTTTTTGTTAAGGTCGAAATCATGTCCTCAATGCCGCCACAAAGTGACAGAGAAATGTATGTTCCGAATATATCCAACCATATCCAACGACAACTCTGATGAGGATGTGACCAAGGTGCAGTCGCGGCTAGATGATGCACTACTACAGCTGAGACAATATAAGGCCAGCTGTAATACACTTGAAGCCAAAATTACTGAACTTACTACCAATTTGAAAAGTAATGGGTATGAATAGCTCTGCAAAAAATATTTTTTTAAATTTGTATTATCATTAATACTTCTGATGCCTATGTTATCCTACTAATATTATAAATGTAAAAGTGTGGATGTTTAGATGTTTGTTACTCAATCACGCAAAAACGGCTGAACAGATTTGTAAGGAATTTGTCATGTACGTTGTCAGGGGTACAGAGAAAGACATCGGGTACTTTTTATCCCGGAATTCCTGTGGGAATTCCAAAATTACCGCGGGTGAAACTGCAGGGCACAGCTTGTTTAAAATAAAGGCACTATTTATGCCCAACTGCTAAACCCCACATTTTAAAGCAAACTTGTTGTGTATTGTGTATGTAAACATAGAATAATTGTTTATATCCTGTTGGGTACTGTTGACAGATTGAAAATAATATTTTCATACTCAGCTCAATCAGAATAATTTTACTTTGAACCTGTGGTTTAATGTGAACAAATAAAAAAGAACACAGAACCTCCTTTTTGGAAGTCAGTTAAGAAATAAGAAATAAAAAAGTTTATAGCTAGAATCACAGCTAGTTTGAAATCAAGCTGGATTGTGTGAAGCAAAGAATCACCTTTGTTCTGATCTAGCCAATCAATTGGATTTTTTCTTTATTGTAAACAGGCTAGGTGTTTGCACATAGCTCACTTGATGTTATGGGATGGTGGTTAAAGATTGTAAGTCATCTAACCTAGAATAAGAGAGTTTTATGTGTTGACTAGCTGTTCACTGCGGTTTCATCTGTGGTGATTTCACAGTTCCCGCTGGAATTCTGGGATAAAAAGTACCCTATGTCACTTTCTGTACCCCTGACTATGTGCATGAGAAATTTCATGATGATTGGTTGAGCCATAAAGGCATAAAAACGTAACAAACAAACAACAAACTCACTTGCATTTATTTTGAAGTCTCAGGTCGTTTGGTCATCTCTTTCTGACTCTAGCTGATTGAGTAGGGTAGAAGCCCCTTTCATAATAGGCTATTTAACTAACTTTTTTTTTTACTCCGTCTTGTAGATTAATAAAAAATATTAGACACATATTTTTTCATCTTTTACGAAATCTAGACACGCGGCAGCGTGTCAAGCCAAGTTCTAGAAAAGGAACTGGCTAGCCAGCGCCGAGTGTAATATTACACGAACCACTTGGTGCCACTTTTGACCCTTCTATCCCACCAAAATCATAAATTTAAATGGCACTTATTTAGATCTCCATTCTTTTTGTGGGAAGCCCACAGCCAAGCATAACTTTTGTATTGAACTTGGGTTTCCTTTTTTACATTTATGTTTTTGGTGGGATCAAAATATAACGGCGATACATTGAGTTGAAATTTCGCGTGACGTCACTAACCAGTGCAGTTTGTATGGCGGATTGTAGCGGGAAGTGACGTCACGAGCCCCCATTCTAAACTTTAATGTGGGTTATCTCTGAATATTTTCAATTATTTGAAAAATAAAAAAATACGTGTCTAATGATTTTTAATTTTCTAACTGACGGACTAATTAGAATTTTGATTTACAAAAGCCGTCAACACCCTTAACGTAACAGTCGTAACTGTGTTTTTCCTATTAATATTGAAAAGTCACCAACACCATGGCATATTTTACAGAGATTTGCTTAGAAAAACCGAAAAACACCTAATAAACAAAGAAGCAGTTATATCAACAATGAAACAGCAATGGGAATTTTTCAAAATACAGTTGAAAAATTTTGATAAAATGGAAAAAGATAATGAAGAGCTCAAGAAGAATATAGAGACAATGAAAGGGTAAGATTCATATACCGTTTTTAAGAACAGACCAGTGTTCTCTACAAGTCTGTCAATAAAAATGTTTCTCTTTAATATAAATCTCTTCTCCTACTATATTTATGGCAAAGCACCAATGATAATGTTCTATTGTTCCCTAATACTGCTGTCACAAAAACAAGCTTTTTTGCTTTTATTGTAAACAAAATGTTTTTAAACAAATTTTGTATTTTGCGTTTTGTTCGCCTGCAGATTTAGTCCGTTCATATGAATTTTCTGTACCCCTGATAAGTTGAGGTTACATAAAAGTGTAATAAAATCACATCACCACCACACAAAAAATATGGCATGCGATTTTGAGTTATCAAAGAGTAGATGTTTCACATTCGAATACATTCGTGTATTCGTTTGATCGCGTCGGCAGGTTGCAGAAGGTCCTGAATGCGACGAGCGACGATGTCGAGGAGATGCTGAAGGACTACGGGGACCTGCGCACCATCGCTACCTTCGCCGCCGCGCTCAAGCGGTAAGTATCGATTACACCATGTAGCATTATTGACGTTCGGTCTGCTCATTAAGAAGGTTTTCCTATAGAGTGAAAATTGTAAAGTACCAGGCACCATTTGGCCCGCGCTCTAAGGTTTTACAAGTCGCGTCGTTGCAGGGCGCTGCTGGAGTCGGAGAGTCGGAAGGCGGAGACGCGCTCGCGCCTGCAGCTCGCCACGCAGGAGCTGGCCGAGCAGCGCGCCGAGCTGCGGTGAGCGTCCCGCCCCTGCCGCGGGCCTCTTACATACATATAATACATACATACAAAGACCGCTAAACCCCTCTTTTACGTCGCGCTGGCTGGTAAATATCCTTGTTCAAAATCACACGTTATCGATGGCAGGACACTGGAGAAGAAACTATTGCAATACGAACGAGAACAGGAGATATCGAAGAAAAAGAGGAAGGCGGCCGAGGGAGGCGAGGAAGACGCAAGCGGGGGCGAGGACGGAGCGGTGGGCGGCGAGGGGAAGCGCGCGCGGAGCGACGGGGCGGGGGGCGGCGGCGGCGGGGGGGAGGCTGACGTCAGTTTCGTAAGTGTATGGGGTTTTCTTTCTTTCTTTGCTATAGATTTTCGCATATAACGCATTTAGCCAGTTTCAGGTTGTTTTCTTTTTGACCGATTTATGTATCGGTGTTGTTTAAAAAAAAAAATGTTTTATCTTTTTATTTTATGAACATATTGTTTATAACGATGCGATGTACATTGTACACTTTCAACTCTGTAAATATTAGCAGCTAATTCTGCCACATCTTACGGCCGCACTCAGAGTCGACTTTAATGATTACTTAGTTAAGTATAGATTTTTTAAAACAAAACTGCCGCAATCAGAGACGTTCAGTAAATTAATATTAATTGGCATTTAATTAGATGTAACTTAATTAGTTAAATGCCAATTAACATTAATTTATTAAACTTGTCTGATTGCGGCAGTTTTGTTTTAAAAATCTATACTTAACTAAGTAATCATTAAAGTCGACTCTGAGTGCGGCGGTAAGTATAGATTTTTAAAACAAAACTGCCGCAATCAGAGCGTTCAGTAAATTAATGTTAATTGGCATTTTACGAGATAGAACTTAAATAGTTGAATGCCAATTAATATTAGTTTATTAAAGTTGTCCGATTGCGGCAGTTTTGTTTAAAAAATCTATACTTAATTAAGTAATCATTAAAGTCGACTCTGAGTTCGGCCGTTATTTTTTTTTTTTTTTTTTTTTTATTAAAAAACGGCGGCGGCGCAGGCGGAGTCGCCGTACCTGCGGCTGCGGCGCGGCGCGCTGCCCGGGCCCGTGCTGCTGGTGAGTTTCTATTTAAGGTCTCAGTTCATAATCCAGTTCGTTGCGGATGGCACGACAGGCGTGTCGTCGTTTTTTTTAACGTGTGACACGAGAGGCGTATAAATTTTTATTATGAAACTCCATCGAACCAAATTTTAGAAAGATTCACCCGAAACAAAACTATCATATTTTTTCACGTGGATCGAGCTCGAAACATGTTTCTGGATACGGTGTGTGTTTCAGGGATTTTAGGGGTTGTCAACTTTTTTGTAAATTGCGTTAATATTAGGTAAATATGTGTCACGAAATATCACCGCCAGAGATAGAAGTTGGCGAAATTGAAAGCGTGCTACTGAGGAGTTTGTTACGCAACTTCTCCCCGCCCCCGCCCATAGCACTAGGGAGGCGTGATGGGAGTGCTAGCATAATTGTTGTAATTTTATTGACGTCGAAAAGAGTCGCACATAAAGGTCGACTTTGAATGTTAATAATCTTCGACTTTGATCCATGCACCGACATCAGTTAGTCGTTTCCTTTAACTTCCAGCCGTCCGAGTACGCGCTTCTAAAGTACAAGGGCGCGCCGCCCGCCCCCCCCGCGCGCCGGGCGGGGGCGGCGGCGGGGTCCAACGGGCGGGGGGGACGCGCGCGGCCCGGCTCGGCCCCCGCGCCCGCGCCCCCCGCGCGCCGGCCGGGAACGGGGGTGGGCGCCGCGGCGGGGAGGGGTGGCCCGCCGCGCAACCAGCACAGTATATTCTACAAAAAGCCGCCGCTGGGCGCGGGTGCGGGCGCGGGCGCGGGCGGGGGCGGCGCGGGGTACGACGGCCTGGGGGGACGAGCGCGGCCCGACTCGCCCCCCGCGCCCGCGCCGAGCCGCATCCGCCCCCCGCGCCTGTCCGCGCGCCCCCGCCTGCGCCCCCCCGCGCCGCGCAGCTCGCAGAACATCGCCGTCATGCTGCAGAACACCCCCACGAAGACCTCGGCTGGGACGAGCTAGAACCGACTCCGACACCTGTTGTAACAACACTGTCGTGTCGTGGGAACTGGGAGCTCTCTATCTATGACAGACCAGCTCGCAACAGTGAAACATTACCTAGTTTATTAATATGTAATACATTATATAATAGACACACAAATCAACGTAGACAATATGCTGTGAGCTAAATAAGTGTCGTAGAAACCAACTGATCGTATTAGTATAGTGTACGAGGTGACTGCTGACGTGAACTTCGAACCGCGTTAGCTGACGTCGGTGCTGGTCGAGTCGTGGAGCTAGTTCGTCAACATAGGCTTGGGTGTAGCGTTAGTCGGCAAGGGGGCACCGAGCCGAAAGGGTATCGTCATCGATCTATGGATGTGTTTATTTTGTTTCCAAAAGTCAACATGAGATATGTTTTTGGGTTCTTTAGGTATTTATTGACAAAATCTAGACAGCTAGCTGTGTTCCCGTATTTATATTTGGACATAGATAAGCAATAGTGTGTTAACCCACACTGAAGAAATGTTGAGTAAATCGTGTTTTAAAAGAAAAGTTTAGCGCCATTTTGTGTCAACATTTTTTATGTTAAATATTTAGTTACATATTTAAGCAATGTAATAAGGTAAACACATAGGTAATAAAAAAATGTTCCCTAACTCTCAATAAATCGTTCTGAATCAATAACTTAAGTTTGTGGGTTAACATGTTATTGCTTATCTGCGTCCATTTCAGGTCATTGTTCATGTTCAAGTATTCCTAGCTTAAAATACAAATTAGCCGACTTTGTCCATCCTGATTTGTAGCTTTACCTAACTTTATCGAAAACATCGCGAACACGTTCCCTTGGCTATCATTGAAGTGCTCGCGGCTTGGTACCCCCTTTTCTACTAAACCAGTATAAAAACGCTGCGCCGTAATCTAAGCTGTGCGTTCACATATTTTGAAGTACATGGATTTACAGTTTTGAGCTTCAAAAAAAAATATTTAAATGGAACACGCTTAATGCATTACGAACTTACGAAAAAAGGAGTTTGCTGAAGATCCTAGCAGCTGGGTGAAATTATCGTCACTTGTACTATTTAAATGTAAAAAACCAATAAATAATAATTATTATTACATTATTTATTGGTTTTTATTATTTTTATTATATTATTATTATATTATTTTATTATTATTACTTGCTATTAAAAAAATTATATTTTCTTATATATTATGCTTAAAAAAAATCTATAGAAGGTACACAAAATGGGGTAAATAATATGAATTTTTGGTAACTCTGCATTAGATGGCAATATGAGATAGAAACATATTGAAAACCACCAGAAATGTCCGCTTTAGTATAAATATAAAGTGTTTATTACTCAATGCGTTTTAACCACTTTACCCTATTTTATAATGATTTTCTATTGATTTCTTCTCAAATATCTTCTCGTTTGAACCCAGGTTTAAAGGTCCGCCTTGTCGTTACACAGCTGGTTAGTGTAGCGTCGAGTGCGATGACCATTCCCAAAGTCACATCACAGACTTGAAACACTGGAGCCGCACTCATACGTTGAAATTTTGTAAATCAAATTTGTTCAAATGTATCTTAATTCTCAGCTATTTGGAGCCTTTGAACCAAAGTTTAAATCAAACTTGCTTCGTTCCCTAACGGCCGCACTCACGGGTAATTTTAATGATTAGGTAACTTAATTTTAAGATTTTAAAAACGATACTGCCACTCATGTAAATTTAATTAAGTGCCAATTAATATTAACTAGTTGTGCCCCGTGGTTTCACCCGCGTTAATTTCAGAATTCCTGCGGGAATTCCGGGATAAAGCGTACCCTATGTGTTAATCTGATGTATAAGCTATATTATTGTAGTTTCATTTAAATCCATCCAGTAGTTTTGCGTGAAAGAGTAACAAACATACATCCATCCATCCATTCATCCATACATACTTACAAACTTTCGCGTTTATAATATTAGTAGGGTTTAATGAACGTTTTGAGTGCGGCAGATTTGTTTTTAAAATCTAATCATTTAAAACGACTCTGAGTGCGGCGGTGTGTTTCGAATGCAAACTGTACCTAAGTTGACCATCCAGTAAGTAGTTAGTGTTATATAGTGTTGTTTACGACGAAATTGTACCATCGCTAGTGTTTAAAATAAAAATTTGAGAAAATTATCATCTGTAATTAAAATATAGGTACGTTAAATTATTTAATTTTTTATTGTGTTCTGTAAAACCGCACTGTAAGTACCTACAGCGGGCCACACAGACATTAGACAAGTATACCATCTTGTAAAATTTATACGGTTTGTAAAACGTCTTTATTAACGTTATAAGTTGCCGTTTTGCAGCTGCAATATTCGTTTTTCGCTTGTATTGGAATTGAAGCTTGGGACTGCAACTTACAGACATTTTACAAACCGTATAAATTTTACAAGGTGGTAGGTATACTTGTCTATGTGGCCCACTGGAGGTACCCACCTACTGTTAGTGTGAAATGAATTAATTCTTTAAAGTTGTAAATGTTAATTAATCTGTAGATATTAAAAGGGCCGATGTTTCAATCCTCGTATTTAAGGAATAACTTGAGGATAAGTTCAAGAATGGAGCATGTTTTGTATATAGTCTATCGGATGAAGCAGTCTGCCTGTTGATCTGTCGATTGATACCTCAGTCCTCAGTTAAAAGTTAAATCAAACAACCAGTCAATAAAAATCGTTTATTTATTAAGAAAAAAAAAATAGAAAACACTTCTAAATATTCAACTGCGTGATCACACAATGCAATTATTAATGTCAATTTTCTATTATGATTGAATAAAAAAATGATATTTTGAGAAATTGATTTTGAATTTTTTTTTTATTTTGCATGACTTTATACAATTATCCCTAATAATTTTTCTAAGAATCTTATAAAGATGTTCATGATAACCGTTCGAAATTTGACTTCATTATATAGTAATCATGAATGTCATAGACTTGACAAATAGAATAGAATACTCTGTATTGTACACCAAAACAGTACAGTGAGTTCAATTAATATCAAAATATAATGTTTCAATAAAATTGCTAGGGCAGTTTGCATTGTGAGACTGCAGTTTGTGGCACAGAGCAGATTGTATCCGGAATATGCATAATGCGATATAGGGAACGGATATTACATTCTTTGCCTTGCCTCGAGTGGCGCCACTACAGATCGATTATTATTTATATTATACCCCACTCTATCGGTCTCTTCTCCCGCCGCGCGCCGCCGGGGATGAGAGAATGAGATCGCAATAGAATAAACCCTTGTTAGACAATCGCCGTCCAAACGAGATATCTCTAATGCTGTGGCGACCAGACCAACACTAAAAGACAAAATCCAATTACCTACTTTGTACAAATATCCAACAACGTTGAAAGCACACGGCGAGAAAGTAACTATCACTGCCCCATTAGCCAAGTTGACAATTTATAATAATTAACGCCATAGAAAAAAAAAACATCCAATCAAATGTCTAACTTTGCATGACCACGTACCAACGATCCCGTCCATTAATTTTCTATGCGTTGACGATGTTAGTTTGTCGACTTGGCTAAGGGAGCTGGCGTTCACAACCATTCGAACATAGAACTGGCCGTTGTCTTATCGCCACAGCACTAAAGTTCAATTTTGCTCGGCTAGACACTTGTGATTGGCGAAGCCTTAGGTAAATTTTAGTCCAGACGCCGGCATCCGGTGCAGGCTTCCGAAAATAGGTACACAAAAAAAAATACAAAACAATTGTAAACTTTACAACTACGAAAATAAGAACGATGGGAACATGTCAATACACATTCATAGATGAGTTCACTTTGAGAACAGTATAAACTTAAAAAGGTACAGGTACACGAGTACTTTTGTAGTCATTTATTTCGGCGATTGATAAACTTGACAACTAGTTACACACATTTTTATTGAAAATCTAGGAACGTATTGTAATAATGTAACAACTAGTATGACAGCCTTTGTTCGCTATAATTATTTCACCGAAAGCCATAAAAGTAAATAAATTAAACCTTATGTCAATTTACTTTTATGGATGTGGCCAAGATTCTATCAATATTTACAACACTGCATAAAAATAAGAGTGTTAAATAATCTTTAACAGCAACGTAAGCCACTTGAGCTCACTATACCAACTATTGCCTACTTAACTACTGTTCGCCGTTCACTTCACTTTTTAGCTGGCTTCTCCGTGACGGGCACAAAAATTTCGCCAATGTCAAGAAGTTTTAATTAGTTTTTAATTTACAGCACAACTGTAGTTTAATAATAATAATTAAATTCTATTGATAGAAATATTACCGAATTTAGAACCTTAAAAATGGCGCCTAATCATATCCTTCAAAATGATTTACGTTACATATCTGAAGGAGTTTTGTGACCGCCATTTTAGTTTTACTTATCATCCTGCCCGTTTGCTCCCTATTCCATAAAAAAAAACTTTTAGAAATGGCAGACAGTAGATAAAATAAAATGTACGATTCTTTCATAAACTTTGACTCTTATCTGTTAATCTTACCAACTACATATCAATCCTCCGACAATTTGGTAGGTACTTACTTATATTTAACAATAAATGATCAATGTCTCAACCATAACATTACATAATAATATGTCACAATCAGTCGATAAGTCCCGGGGAACTAACTACCTCTAGTCTACTACCTACCAAAGTAGCGTCACTAACTTGTAAAGATATTATGTATTTATTTGGGGATAGCGATCCGAAAAATCTGTTAACTTTTGAGGATCTTAGTTACTTTTTATAATTTTATAAAGATTTTTTTTATTAAAAATATAATACTTTTGCTTAGGTACATGTATTATATGGACTCGAGTGTATATTAAAAATATACTTACTTACAGCTCTAATAGCCTCGAGACTTATCGCATGACGTCATACGCATCGTACATCTAAATATAAAACATATAGGGTAGAAATATGTATTTCTATAACAATTCAGATCCTCACTATAAACATTAACAGTAAGTATAAACATTTGTAGTACAGTGTACAGTCAGCATCCTAAATATGCGATCGTTTAGAACAATCGTTGAATCTTATTGCAATATAATAAACTTGAACGACTGACAACTCAGCTGCGACGCGCGACTCCACAGTGTAAGTACGTATATATACAAAGTCGTATGTTTGGACGTACCTATACATTTATACTACACGGCTTTTGGCTGACGCGTGACGGCACCTCAGCGGTCGCGGTGGTGACATCGAAAAACGCGAATTATGACTTAAATATCCGTTTCTCAACTGTACGTGTTGTACACCTGGGACTGACTGACTGACCAATGAAATGTACCATGTGTATGTACTCTATCACTATATTAACTTTTATTCGAATTTCGAACCATCAGGCGGACACGTAGATCACAAATAATTATAACAATGTCACTTACGAGTACAATCTTACATTCTATCTAATAATAATTATGAATTATGTACATTTTAAAACTGAGATATCTTCAAAACTTACGGAAATATAAAGATCACACCGTTGAGATAAGACGGCCGGTGAAGCCATGGAGGTAGAACTGGAAACTCGGCCCGGACGAGCTCGCCCGAGACCGACTTGGAAATTACGTCCCCACCCCCACTAACGAGCGAACGGATCGATAAGAAACAGTCTCGTGGGTTCCGGACGAGTTCCGGCCCCGGGGGCAGCGGGCCGGGGCAGCCCCCGCGGAGTGAGCACGGCCTGGGCGGGTGGGCCCCCGCCCCCCGCCGCCCGCGCGCCCCTACAGCTTGATGAGCACGTCCACCGGCACCGAGCTGTCCGTCTGCGTCTCCGCCGTCACCAGCCGGAACGGGGGCGCCTCCGGGTTGAGGGCGCGCGCGGCCGCGGGGGCGGGGGCGGGCGCGGGCGCGGGCGCGGGCGCGGGCGCGGGCGCGGGCGGGCACGGCGCGCAGGGCGGCGCGGCGCCGGCGCCGGGGGCGGGGGCGGGGCCGGGGCCGGGGGAGAGGAGCGAGAACTTGCGTTCGATGGCGTCCACCATGAAGCGGTGCGCCACCTGCGGCTCCACCATGTTGAGGAGGCGGAACACCTCGCACTCCGACGCCGACAGCGTCACGGCGCCGCCCCCGTCGCCCCGCGCGCCGCTGTACGGGGGCGGCGGGCCGCGGCAGGGGGGCGTGGGGGCGAACATCGCGCGCGGCGGGGGCGGGGGCGGGGGCGGGGGCGCATAGTACAGCACGGGGGGCGGAGCCAGCCCCGGGGGGAACGAGGGGCCGTACCCGTTGACTCCGTACCCGCCCGGGAAGTAGGGCGGCGGGAACGCGGGGCAGGGCGTCGGCACGCGCGGCGGGAGGGGGGCCGGGGGCAGCGCGATCGCGGGGAGCCGGGGCGCCGTCGCCGCGGGGGTGGGGCGGGCGGGGGGCGCGGGCGGCGGCGGCGGCGACGGCGGCTGCGAGGGGCGCGGCGCGGGCGAGGAGCGGTCGGAGGGGCGACTGGAGCTCGCCGAGGCGCCCGAGGTGTCCGGGGGCGAGGAGGACGACGAGGAGGTGCTGGAGCAGGGCGGGGAGGCGGCGGGCTCGGGCGGCGCGGGGCAGGGCACGTGGCGGCGGTAGGCGTCCACGAACTCGAGCGCGATGCCGTCGCGCAGGTACTCGTGCAGCTCCGCGTAGTTGGGCGTGTCGCCGCTCTCCAGCGCCTCGAACGACGGGCACAGGTAGCTCTCCGCCGACTGCAACACGCGGCGACACGTTAGCGCGCGACCACACGCCCGCCCCCACCGCCCCCCACCGCGCCGCGCCGCGCCCCGCCCCGCCCCGCCCCGCCACAGCGCGTGCACAACTCTGACGTTGTCTCCTCTGGTGAGTCGGCTCGCTTTAACAGCTCTGCTAGTACCGAACGAGGTAAACTCGCAAATAAAGTTTCAGTTTGGTTTCTTTCACGTTCTGTTAAAGTGGGCGGTTGTGGCGCGGGGAGCGCCGGGGGAGCGGGGAGGCGCCCGCCGCGCGGGGAGCGGGGCAGTGGGGGAGGGGGCCGCAGTGTTTCAGAAAATTCCTGCAGAACGTTTTTCGAATTGCTGGGGTTCACGTATGTATATGTACGAGTATATAAGATGTTCCAAAATTTGCTGCAAATATGAAAAATGAAAACCGACTTCAAAACACAACAAAAATGCACTACACTAAAAAAGTTAAAAATAACCTACGTATATGCTACCTACTAACCATTTCGAAGTACACAGTACACGTAGCTCACTAATACGTATGCAAGGCACGCGCCACGCACAGCGCGCGCGATGCATCAGCTGGTCAAATACTAGTTAGGTCATCTTAAGATACCGGCGATGTGTGTACAAGAGATTGAGCGGCGAACGCCTTTAAAGGTTGTTTTCTTTTTGGTATTTTTTTATATTTATTATTTATCTTCTTTTTATCTTTTTTATTTTATGAACATGTATATAACGGTGTATGTTTTCAACCATCTAAATAACTGCAGCAAATTTTGCAACACCTTATATTTATTTATTTATTTATATATATATATAAAAAAATTTATATTTTTATTATATTTTACTTTCCTAATAATTTATCTACATAGAATAAAAAACAGATGGCACGGTATAAGTGGCATAAAAATTATTTAATATTTATTTATTTCTTGGGAAAACCACCAGTAGTACAATATTTGTATATAGTATAAAATCTAAATAAAACCAATTGCTAATGATAAGAGTATACGCACAATCATTCCGCGATTTCAGATTTGGTCCGATTTTTACGTTAAAAATCCAATAAAAGTATGATTCGCTTCCAGGGAGAGCCGTGGAGAAAACACAAAATTCTGAGGTCAATTTTTTGCTGTCTCCAAGCTTTTCCTGGCAGCCGATCGTACTTCTGGATTAAGTATAATTGTAAAAATCAAACCTTTGAAATCCCGAGTGCCTCGACCGGGAGTCGCGGGGTACCTCACAAAAGTCAAGTAAGAAAATATCTCAGGTCAACATGGATACAAAAAAAAACTAAGTAATTGCACGCTTTCTTGTAAGTAGGACATGAGAAAGTTAGATACATTGGACGGGAGCTTGATATCAAGCTAAAGATCACCGAGGCCCGCAGAAAACATATCAACCTCACGACATAATTATTTTGATGCAACTTTGTAAACGCTCAATTTAGGTTTCTACATTATTTTACTCCTTCTTTTGGATAACCGATTGTCACAAAAATAATTGGCACATTTTGGGTGGCCGTATTCGCTGTGAACCGTATGCCTGCACTACATTATCGCCGATGATCGTGTGATCGGCGATAATGTGGACGCCTCAACTCGATCATCGCCTGTAATCGAGTTTCGACCCTTTGATGCGCGCCCAAAAATCGACAATAGGCTAGTTTCCTAATTTTTTTTTTTTAGTCCGTTTTGTAGATTATTAAAAAATATTGGACACGTATTTTTTTATTTTTAATGTAACCAAAAAATAACGGAGATATATCAAGTCGAAATTTCACATGACGTCACGCCTCGCTACAGTTTGTTCGCACGTTATAGCGAGCTGTGATGTCACGAGTCCCCCACCCTAAACTTTAATGCGCTTTATCTATGCATATTTCCATTATTTTAAAAAAGCAAAAAATACGTGTCTTTTATTTTTTTATTATCTAACTGACGGACTAAATAGAATTTTGATTTTTTTACCCAGGAAACTAGCCTATTCACGGGTCGCAGGCGATCATAGACGATGATCGGCGAGTACAGCCGCGTGTGCCCTCTACACTATCGGGCTCGCGCATAACCTCTCTCGACGATAATGTAGTGGAGGCGTTAAATTTTAAGTTGGTATATCGATGCAGGTTATAATGGGCACGATGACGGGGGTATCAAAATTAAGGATTCTATTTAGGCCGACAGTATCTGACTGATTATAGAAAAATATAATAGAGACATATTTTTTGCTTTATCAAATTATTGAAAAATACTTATCGTTAGACAAAAAGGAATAAAAGTTTAGGAGTGGCCGCTCGTGATGTCATAACTGGGTATGAAGCGTACTCAAGTGTGACGTCGCACGGTAGATATTTCAATTAAATGTATCACAGTAATTTTTTTTATGACGTTAAAAAGGAAAAATACATGTCCAATATTTTTTATTAATCCACATGATGGAATTTAAACTAAAATTTAGTCAACTAGCCCATTATGTAATAACGTGAATGCGGCGCGCCGCGATCTCGAGCTTGCGCCGCAGCAGCGCGCTGGTGAGGGCGCCCCCCGCGCCCCCCGCGCCCCCCGCGCCGCCCCCGCCCGGCGACGGGGCCGCGGGGCGGGGCGCGGGGGGCGCGCGCGAGTGCGCCGCCACCAGGCGCGCCAGCCGCTGCGAGCTGAGCGGCGGGGGCGCGGCGGGGCCGGGGCCGGGGGCGGGAGCGAGGCTCGGCGCGCGCGCGTGCGCCGCCACGAGGCGCGCCAGGCGCTGCGAGCTGAGCGACGCGGGCGGCGCGGGGGGCGTGGGCGGCGCGGGCCCGTCGTCCGCGTCCCAGGTGCGCATGCGGCGCGGCGGCGCGCCCGCCACCTGGCTGGCGGAGGCGGACACGTCGCTGCGCTCGTCGAGCGCGCGCCGCAGCCGCGCCACGGCGCCCACCAGCGACTGCAGGTCGCCCTCGTCGCTGGAGCCGGAGCTGGGGTCGAGTAGGGCGGCCGGGGCCGGGGGCGGGGGCGGGGGCGCACTCACCGCGAGCGCCGAGTCGCGGCGCGGGTCGGCGTACCCGGCGCGCACGAGCTCGTCGGCGATGGCGACGTCGTCGTCGCCGGCGGTGTCCACGAGCAGCACCTCGAGCAGGTCGCGCTGCGCGTCCACGGCGAGCACGTGCGCGACGAGCGCGCGCTCGTGCACGAGCCGCAGGAAGTGTGCGGCGGCGGCGCGCGGCCAGGCGGCGCCCCCCGCCGGCGGCCGCACGCCCGCCAGCCGCGCGCGCACCGCCTGCGCCGGCAGCGCCGCCCACTCGCGCCGCAGCGGCCGCAGCGCGCTCACCGCCGTGCGGTCCACCGTGCCGTAGTCGATGTGCCGCACCTGCACACACGGGCCCGACGCGAGGCTCACTACGCCGCCCTGCCCTCGAGGGACGTCCCTCGCGGGGCGCCGCGTCCCCCGGCTCACCTTGACGGCGTCCGCGTCGAGCACCTTGACGATGAGCGCGCGGTGCCAGTCGCCCTCGAACAGGCTGGCGCAGTAGTGGCCCACGCGCACCGCGCCCAGCGCCAGCGCGCGCTCGCGCCCCTCCGCGCTGTTGTAGTACTTGCTGCGAGCGCACAAACACACGACACCCTGCTTTAGTTCGAGCTTAGTCGAACGAATACTACTATTCATTTGTTTATTAAATATAGTATAAGGTGCTTCAAAATTAACTTTAAATATTTACAGAGCAGAAAGTATACGTTATAACAAACGATATAAGCGAAAAAATAATGTCATAAGTTTGGTAGAAGGTGCTATTTTTGTATTCAAAAGTGTTTTTATCTGGAAAGCTGTTGGTCTTCCTAAAAATTAATTAATTAATTAAATTCCAAATAAAATAAAATAATAAATAAAATAAATATCACCCATACAAAAAACTAACAACTACATTCACAAAGTACCCAATACACGTAGCTCACTTATACGTATACAAGGCACGCGCCACGCACAGCGCGAGCGGTGCATCAGCTGGTTGAATACTACTCAGGTCATTGACCTTAAGATACCGGCGATGTATATTTATAAGCGACTGAGCGGTGAGCGCCTTCACAGGTTGTTTTCTCCTTGATTGCTTTTTTTTATTCTTTTTACCTTTTTTATATTATGAACATGTTTACAACGGTGTATACTTCCCACCCTGTACATATTTGCAGCTAATTTTGGAACACCTCATACAGGTATCCAGTGTCTTCATATAGAGTTGGGGACGAACAAACGATGGCAGGAGTCTCGTTCCATTAGGCCGTAGGCGGCGGTGGAGGGTGGGGGTGGGGTGGGGGTGGGCGCGGGCCCGATAGCCCAGGAGTGCTGAGTACTGAGTACTGACCCCATGTCGTCCATCATGTTGTGCATGGCGATGTGGTAGTCGGGCCCGAGGCGCATGAGCCAGAAGTGGCTCGGCGAGTACACCTCGCCCAGCGCCACCTCGAGCAGCGCGCCCGAGCGCACGTCGCGCAGCGGCAGCGGCGGGATGGACTGCATGAAGTGCACGCAGTCCTCCGGGAACACGTCCGCGTCCTGCCGGCGTGCCCGGGGCGCCCTGAGCGTCAGCTCCCTCGGCTACGTCTACGTCTCACGTCTACTACATCTACAGTGCTGTCTAGTCTATATCGATCTATACTAATATTATAAAGAGGAAAGATTTGATTTTTTGTTTTAACTCAAAAACTCCTGGACCGATTTCAAAAAATTCTTCCACCACTAGAATGTTACATTATCTCTGAGTAAGCTATATTGTTATCCAGAATCCCCGGGGGAACTCCAAAATTATCACGGGTAAAACTACGGGAAACAGCTATTAGGTATATGATAACCTTAAAAGGAATCATCCACAAAAAGTTTTGGTACGTAGCTCATAATTATATTGCGACGCAATCTTCTTTTGCATTCAGAGAAAGAAATAGAGTAAATTTTGTTCCGGAATGGGGATGTGGATTAATTTTGAAAATCAAAATTCTAATAGTCCGTCAGTTAGAAAATAAAAAAAAACAATAGACACGTATTTTTTGCTTTTTCAAATAAATTAAAATATAAAATATAAAGCGCATTAAAGTTTAGGGTGAGGGGGTCGTTACGTCACTAACCGCTAAAACCACCATAAAAACTATCAGAATAGTGAAGTCACGCCGAATTTCAACTCAATATATCACCGTTATTTTTTGATTACGTAAAAAAAGAAAAAATACGTGTCCAATATTTTTTAATAATCTACACGACGCGACGGACTAAAAAATAAAAATTAGTCAACATGCCCATTGCCGCGGGAACTCCGAAATTAACGCGGGTGAAACCGCGGGGAGCAGCTATGTAGGTGTAATACAGTGATACAGTGCCAGCGAGGAGGGCCGGCGGTGGGGCGGGGCGGGGTGGGGGGCTCGGGCGATAGTTACGAAGTCGATGCCGGGCAGCGCGTCCTCGGGGTCGCCGCGGCGCGCGGGCGAGCGGCGCGGGCGGGCGCGGGGCGCGGGCCGCGGGCCGCGGGCCGGCTCGGCGGCGGCGGCGGGGGGCGCGGCGCGCGGGTCCAGCAGCAGCCAGTCGTCGCCGCGCCGCCGCACCGCCAGCGTCGCGCCGTCCTCCAGCGCGCACGCCGTGCTCATGATGCTCGTGAACCCGAACCGGGTGAAGTTTATCTCGCGCTCGTACCGCTCCCTGGTGGAGGAGGAGGACGCCCCGCGCCGCTGTTACGGCCGCTCAACATTCCCGCCGCGAAACGTCCGCGACCCGTGAGCGTGGACTCATGGATCGCGGGTGTTTCGCGGCTTCGCGCGCGAGTGTGGAGATAGGTCTTTACTATGTATACTGCATCGCATCAGTGCCCCCGTTCACTACGACCGTAACGAGATAGAAGAAGCTTTAAGCTAGTTTCACTTTTAGAAAAAAAAAAAAAATATTTCGTCGCCGGCCATTGAGGCCGTAATTAAGCAACAGTTGTTTAATTATGGCATACAGAATCTTGAATTGTAACATTTTGGCATTCAAAGGGAATGTTGTGGTTGGCCATAGTGAATAAGGAAGTAGGTCGCTATGGAGAGGTATTGCTGAATGACTAGTGTGTGGGGCGTGTGGGGCATGTGGGATATGTGAGGCGTGTGGTGCGTGTAGGGTGTGTGAGGCGTGTGGGGCGTGTGGTGCGTGTAGGGTGTGTGAGGCGTGTGGGGCGTATAGGGTGTGTGAGGCGTGTGGGGTGTGTGGGGTGTGTGAGGCGTGTGGGGCGTATAGGGTGTATGAGGCGTGTGGGGTGTGTGGGGTGTGTGAGGCGTGTGGGGTGTGTGAGGCGTGTGGGGTGTGTGGGGTGTGTGAGGCGTGTGAGGCGTGTGGGGTGTGTGGGGTGTGTGAGGCGTGTGGGGTGTGTGAGGCGTGTGGGGTGTGTGAGGCGTGTGAGGCGTGTGGGGTGTGTGAGGCGTGTGGGGCGTGTGGGGTGTGTGAGGCGTGTGGGGTGTGTGGGGTGTGTGAGGCGTGTGAGGCGTGTGGGGTGTGTGGGGTGTGTGAGGCGTGTGGGGTTGTGTGAAGCGTGACCGGCGTGTAGGGCGTGTGCATTCACCGGTAGAGACGGATGATGTCGGTGCAGGGCACGCCGGCGGGCCGCGACGCTGCCAGCTCGGCCAGCTCGCCACGCAGCACCTCCAGCTGCTCCAGCTGATGCGCAGACTTGCCGCCCCCGTCCCCGCTCCCGCCGTCCCTCGCGCCTATGCACGAACACAACACAACTCACTCCTCACTCCTCACCTCATTATCAATCCTCATATCTCATATCCAATCCAAGTGTTAAAAGAAACAAATAAACTCGCTTTCGCATTTAATATTAGTTAGAATTTATGAAGAGCTGGAACTTTTTGGGTAGAACTTTAGCCTTTTTTATATTTACGTTTTTTGTCGGTAATAATTATTATTAAAAATAGATTTTTCAAGTAAAGTAAAATAAAAAAAAATATATTTATCACACAGTTCCAGTTAATAGTTATATATTAGTACATTAGTAAGCAGTAGCAATGATATACTTTAAGTAGTAAGCTGTAAGTTGGTGCCAAATGAACCTGAAATTTGTATCAAAATATTATATGGCTATATGAAATGAAATGAAATAAACTTTATGTGCTACAACAACCGTTAGTATGCAATAACAAAAAGAAGCACAACCAGCGTGTCGCAAAAAAAGGCAACCAGCTCAGCATAAGTCGGGATCCGGGGGGCCCGACGCTGATCTTCCGCTGGTGCCGCTATAGTATATAGATACCAATCTCATAAAACTACTTAATTTTGATTAAATAATTTTTATTTTGACTACTTAAAGCAAAAATTGAATAGGTATGTGTTGTAGGAAACAAGGATGAAGCATATTATACACTCACTGGAGGGGTCGCCGGGGCCGGGGCCGGGGCCGGGGCTGCGCGGCAGCGGCATGCGCTTCTGCAGGAAGCTGCGCACCGCGTCGCGCGAGTCCTGCGCGCCCGCGCCCGCGCCCGCTCCCGCTCCCGCTCCCGCGCCCGCTCCCGCTCCCGCTCCCGCGCCCGCGCCCGCGCCCGCCCCGCGCACGTCCCACCCGGCGCGCGCCCCGCGCCCCGCCGGGCCGGGCCGCGCGGGCGGCGCCGCGCCCCCGCTCCCGGCGCGGCCAGCTGGCGTGCTGTCGTCCCTAGTCCTGGAACTGTGGAACGTCCTCGAGACCAGGTTCTCCGTTTCGACAGGTTTCGGCTTTACCTTCGTCTCGGGCACGCTCCGCCTTTTGTCTTTACTGTAAACAAAATTAAACGAATCGAAATTCAATGACATTATCTAGGTAGGTACCTAATATTTACGAGTTTGTGAGGTTGTAGGGGGTAATCTCTGAATCTACTGAAACGGTTTTGAAAATTCTTTTACCGATAGGAAGCAGCTCTTTTATTTTCGAATTTCGAAATTACTGCGGGGAACAGCTAAATACGACAAAACATTAAATTAAATTACATTAAATTTATATAGGTAAGTTTTTCCTCTTATTTATTTACGTAAGTATGTATAAATATTATATATTTTGCTTATTTTTAACTTTTCACTATGCAAGTCCAAGTTACCCAGAGTCAGTTCTGTACTGCAGCAACTCCTTCTTAAAAGCATTGAGTGAGCAATGATGCAAATCGATACCAGCTGCCTCTCACACCAAATTGTGGTCGCTGCATATCCTAGTAATTCACAGTATCCTAGTATCCTAGTCAGCTCACATTGGATCTGCATCGCTTAGTAGTCAATGGTCTAAGGTTACACAATCTAGAAGAACCACGAGGCACGCACAAATTAACCTGAGCCAACAGCTCGGGACAGTTGAAGATGCCATGCACTATTTTATAAAGAAATATCTGATCTGTCAACCAGCGCCGATCTTGTAGCGAAATCATATTAAAGTAGTGTAAGCGGTCATTGTATGTTGACAGCGATTTAAGCTTACCCTGGTGGAAAGTCAAGTAATATAGAAATTGTTTTTGAACTCTTTCGATCCTGTCAATGTGGCATTGATAAAAGGGGTTCCATATACTGGAGCAATACTCTAATGTGGAACGAACCATCGCGAAATAGAGTATTTTTAACGCGCGAATATTCTTAAATATTTCGCCAAATGAAGCCAAGTGTTTTTAGTGATTTGGCAATAACTTTGTCGTAGTGTGTGTGAAATGATAATTTCCTATCAAAAATAACCCCGAGATCTCATATATTGTGTTGTCCAAAACAATAAACACTTACTACTTCAATGTGCTGGGAACCCTCTGCCGCTGCACCATGGTGTCGATGTGCTTGATCTTGTCTGTCACTATCAGCGTTAAAATAGGGTTGGTGCTCGAACCGGTGAACTAAACAGACAAAGTTATATCATAACCTCACTATTGATTTGGGTAAATAGATACAATATAATATTGTTATAATAAATGTGCTGATTGGATTAGACATGATAACTTTTGTCCTTAACACTTTTTCCAAATAATTACTTGTATACACATAGCATTAGCATGGTAAAAGGAACATGAGTCGCTGTGTCAATTTAATACATAGAAAAAGAAAAAGCATAGTGACCAGGAAGCAGTCGCTGAACCGCTCCCGCAGGAAGGCGAGCGGGTCGCGGTAGCCGTGACGCGCGGCCGGCAGCGGCTCGCCCATCATGTCGCGGTAGTCCCGCAGTAGCGTGCGCGCGTCCATCTGCGTCGGGGACGACACCACCAGCGCGCGCACCACCGTCTTCAACTTCTCCAGTGCCTCCTCCATCTTCCTCTACACTACCTCTGATACCTACAACAAAATTATTCAGTTGCCAGCTGTTGCCTTCAGTTTCACTTGGGTTAATTAACGAGTTCCTGTGAGGAATGCCGAGATAGAGAGTACTCTATGCCCCTCCCTCTATCCCTGATAATGTGTGTACAACATTTCAAGATGATCGGTCGAGTAGTTAAGGCATGAAAGTGCTTTTTTATTTTAGTTTTTTTGTTTAAAGTTATCTTTTTCTACACATTACGAAAATTAGATATATTTTTTACTACTATGACTACAAAAATCAACTCTTTGAATATTTTTTTGGTCTTTACATCTAGGATAGTATTTAAAGTTGGAGAAGTCTGATTTGAAGACACTCTAATTATTTTAAATTGTGAGTCTAAAAACTGAAAAAGCACAGAAAAAAATTAATTAGGTGCATGATGGAAAAATTGCTAATTTTGAACTATAGGTAAGTTTATTTTTTTTAGTTTTTGCCTTGCCTGTGTGATTTAATAAAACACATTGAATAAAACATATTCACTGTGTCTGTCCATATACATTTGCTTGGTTCTCATAAATTATGCAGGTGATGTTGATTTACTGGACATTTACAGTATTTCTTCTAACTATTCTAGCTATTCTTTTAATAATGTTTATTATGGAATTTCCAACACAGTCTTGAAATCAGCATCTAAGAAATATAATAATAACTAGAGGGATTTGAATAAAGCATGGTGTGTAAATCATTAATGTTTTTTTTTAAACTTCTAGATTGGTATACCTGCACTAAATGCTTTATGATATGAAGCACTTATATTATGATCTCATCTGGTTATATATTTTGGAATGTTCAGTTTTGTTTAATCTCTAACTGTGATCTGTAAAAGCTCAGACCAAATAAGAAGTCAAGACAAAGCCCCGCAAAACAACGCACTGAGGACGGGTAAACTGCCTCGCCGTATACATACACAGTTACATTCACACACATATAACGAAACAATGCCTAAGGTACCTTGTCAAGGGTCACGGTATAATAATTCACAATTTTTGAAGAAACAATGCCAAATTGATGTAAAAACCATATTCGAGTAATGAAAAGCAGGATGGAATCACATTTCATACATAAGTAACATATTTGAATATGGCATGGCAACATTCACTAAGTGCACATATGCATACGAAACCGATCTCACTTCATTGTTGATGGCACTTCCTCTTGACTTCCTATTTGGTCTATTTGGTAAAAGGTGCTACATATTTTATAGTTTGATAGCACCTCAGAAAGCACAATTGATAACCATTTATGGTAATTTTTAATTCTAAGCACTAATGAAACGTACAGGGCCCTTATTCACCATGACAAACATTCGTTGCTTATAACGCGCGTCCACGCACAATTCCAAACGTTCCAAACGCCAAAATATTATAAATTAATATTCTGTATGCCATAAGACAGGTCGTGTGTCTTTTTTTTAAGTGAAACTTCTTTGAGCGCATGGGACCGCGGCGTGCGGTGTTATGGTTAGAGTGAACCTGCCCTTAGGCCCTGTTTTGACCAAATTCAATTTAAAGAATATATTTGGTTGAAACATAACTTACCGAACTTAATTTAAAAGAACAAACGAAACTAGTGAACATAACTCAAAAAAAACTTTATACAATTCTCTTTTATCAACACCAATATTCATTAATTAATAATATTCTTCTATGACTCAGTAGCACCGAATATGACAAAATAATTTTAGTAATAATCACTACGTGATTCAAAATACAAATAGGTAATGAGAACTTAAGTAAATAATTATTTTAAATAAATTCTCAAAATTAAACATCCAGATTCCTCATTCCAGAGTTTTCACTTTTCAGTTTAGACTAGGGCTGTTGATAAAATATCAAAATATCGATATTATTAGAAGTATCGATACTTATTACTAATACTTTTTTGACGATTTATCGAAAGTTCGATACTGAAATATAGATATCGAGGCTCGATATTTATTTAAATATGTTTTGTAGCGTGTGACGTTCCAAGACCCGCGCGTTCTACTCGTGGCATAATGCCACGACGCTATGTTTAGTCCACTCGCTAGTTATACTTCCGCTTCCGCCCTCTCGCCTCGGTAGCGTTTGAGATTTCCGTTTCCGCCCTCTCGCTTCGAAGCGTCGGGGATTTTAAAACCAGTGTCCGGTCGAGCGGCAGATAGATGAGTCGCACGCGCCTAGCTCGCTTAATCACAGCCATTATTGTAATTTGTGCAATTTCAGTGACTTAATTGTATTACAAACGCTTGTTGCAATGTTGATTAAACTTTTTTGAAGTAAATACCATCATCTTTTGTGATATAACCAGAACCCCGGGTCACAACTGGCGCCCCAACGTGGTTTTTTCTTTAAAGTTTTTCAATGCGTAAAAGTTTTAATGGCTGCCGTGATTCGCGAGTGAGTAAATTTTCTCGTGCAAACTCATTATTGTATAGTACTTTCGATCAGTATTTGTGTTCAGTTTAAGCTACAAGTCGTTTCTGTGTGTCGTGGAATATCTACGTACCTAGAACTTACTTCAGCGTCGCACATACCTACTTCATCGAGTACCTACCTACGGCTTACGCTGCCGTTAACCGCCTACAAGTTCAAACTTCAAGTATATGATTCGACATGTCGCGTCGCAATCGAACTTCAGGCACCGGCATCAATGAAAATGAAAACGTTACGAATACGAACGTAACAATGTCTCAGGAGCACTTCAACGCTCTCCTCTCGTCGCTCCAGCAGTCACAAGCAGAGTTTAACCGTCAACTCCTGCAAGAATTGCGCGCCTCCACACCGGTGCATCATGACGCGACCGCCACTGCTGCGGCTGCGGCAGCCGCCGCCGTCGCCTCGGCCGCATCATCGCAACCGGCATCCGTGGGCAACTTCGCCAGATGTACTGCGCGCTACGGAGGAAAGCCAGATGAATCGTTGGAGAACTTCCTTGACGCCGTCGAGGTCTACAAAACGTGTCTCAATGTCTCTGATGACAGCGCACTTCGAGGTGTATCCATGCTACTCACAGGCCCCGCTGCAGTCTGGTGGCAAGGTGTCAAAAACGCCACCAAGACTTGGACAGAGGCCGTCGATCGGCTCCGCTCTGCATTTGGCGAGCGTCGCCCGCCCTACCGTATCTACAGGGAAATCTTTGATCTCGTCCAAGGTACTGATAACACCGACCTGTTCATAGCCAAGGTACGTGCATTATTAGCTAAGCTGCCTCCAGATGATTTGACTGAGAAAGTCCAATTAGACATGACATTCGGTTTATTAGACCGCCGAATCAGAAAACGTATAGAAAGAGTTTCTATTGTTAGTTTCAACGAGTTGCTAAATAAAGCTCGTGTCATCGAAGATTCATTAAAAGAAACGAATGCCCAATCGCCACGTATCGTCGAGAAACAGCTGATGAATAAGTTCTCTTCGTCGTCCCGTACAAAGGTCGATGAACCCCGCAGTGTTATTACCGATTCGACTCGAACGAAAGTCGCCGACACTTCGAATAATTCATCGTCGCAGTTTACGATTAGCGAGAAGAATAAACGTATTTACTGTGTCTATTGTAAACGTAGTGGTCATACGAGAGACGATTGTGCGCGTTTAAAAAGCAAAGTTGAAAGTAAAATTATCGAAAGTGAAAATAGAAGTGAAATAAAAAGTTCGGTTTCGTCCGAAATTAAGTGTTACGGGTGCGGTGCCGCGAACGTTATTCGTGCGAAATGTCCGAATTGTAATCCAGTTGCGAATTCGAAAAGTGCGTTTTATTCGTTTACATGTAAGCCTCAGTGTTCGTCACCAACCATCGCCTTAAAACGCCCGGGAGGCGTTAGCGCGAGTGAGCGCCCGCTTGCGCGCCCGACGACGCGCTCGCCGTCGCAGTCTTCGATTTTCCCGCGCGGTGACAAGGTCACTGCAGTTGGCGATCGCGCTAACCTTTCAACCGCCGACGTCAAACGCGTTAACCGTGCGTCCGCCGGTTTGGTTTCAGGTAACCCTACGAGTGCCGTGGGTAATCAAGTTGTTGAACTTTGTAATGCCAAAAATAATTATTCTAATGTATGTTTAAATGATAATTCATATTATTTCGATAATAATTTAAATTTTTGCGAGAATAAAGTTAATGCCGAAAATTTTTGTATTAAAATTTCGAAATGTTCAAATACAAATTTTAAAAGTTATGATGTTAATTCTATGTGTGTTAACGTATGTAAATGTTCTGTTTCTTCAGGAAAATGTATATGTGTACCTTCTGTTTGTCAATTAAGTGATTTAAACGTTTCTTATAGACGACCAATCTTGAATATAAGTATATTAGGCGAGCGAGGTATCGCGTTAGTAGACTCTGCGGCGAAAAATTGTATCGCCGGTCACACGCTGCACGCTGTCCTAAAACGTAAAGGTCAAACGTTTATGCCGTCAACTAAAATTGTTAAACTTGCGGATGGTGTCAGTAGGGTTATGAAAGTACTTACCACTGTTGTTGAGGTGACACTTAAACATAAAACAATGAAAGTAACGTTTTTTATTTTTCCTGATTCAGAAACAAATGAAACACTTTTAGGTATCGATTTTTTAACAAAATTTAATCTTTCCTTTGATTTTGGAAAATCTAACTGGAATTTTAGTGAGAATAATTGTGAAAAGTTTCAGTTACAATTTGAGGAAGCCCATTCCTCCCCCTATAATATTCACGTTACTTCTTTGAATGTTCTTAGGGATGACGAGGCGACCTCTCTTAACCCTTTGCAACGCGAGGAGCTAGCCCGCCTCTTAACGGATAATAAAGATATTTTTGAACCCGTCGGCGAGCCCACTCCTTTCGCGGAGCATAGGATCGAGGTTGGAGATCAGGTTCTTATCAAGTCCCACGTTCTTAGTAATACTGCCAAAACTTTGTCTGCTAAGTTTGTTCCGAGAAGGGATGGGCCGTATCGTGTCGTTAAGAAGACGAGTCCGACATCATATGTCGTAGCCCGGTTAAATGCTCCAGATGAGGTTCTGGGCAAGTTCCACGTTTCCGAACTTACGCGTTTCCATAATAGGGATGACTCGCCTCCTGATCCCATCATGCTTAAACGTAATAGAGGTAGACCTCGTAAAGATAAGCCTGTTGAAACTGTTAATTTACGAGTTCATGAACGAGGTCGTTCTCTTGAACTCGAGGGGGAGAGTGTAGCGTGTGACGTTCCAAGACCCGCGCGTTCTACTCGTGGCATAATGCCACGACGCTATGTTTAGTCCACTCGCTAGTTATACTTCCGCTTCCGCCCTCTCGCCTCGGTAGCGTTTGAGATTTCCGTTTCCGCCCTCTCGCTTCGAAGCGTCGGGGATTTTAAAACCAGTGTCCGGTCGAGCGGCAGATAGATGAGTCGCACGCGCCTAGCTCGCTTAATCACAGCCATTATTGTAATTTGTGCAATTTCAGTGACTTAATTGTATTACAAACGCTTGTTGCAATGTTGATTAAACTTTTTTGAAGTAAATACCATCATCTTTTGTGATATAACCAGAACCCCGGGTCACAGTTTTTATTTTTTATTTTCTTCTCGCCATTTATTTAGAATACAACATCATTTTAAACTTAAATACAAGTCCACTCAACCACATTTAAACGAAAATAATAAAAGTGTTTCCTCCTTAAATTATTTATGTTCACGGCTGCCATTTTGTGAAAATTGAAAATGTAATATATCGAAGAAACGACATTTTTTTTTTCGGTAAATCAAACTCCGATGTTGATCTATACAAAAATGTTCACACTTATATCGAGAATCAAATATTTATAAAAATATAAACAGCTTTTTAGATTAATGGTAATATTGGAGCCTTTATTTTATTCGAAAAAATTTGTTGAACTCGTATTCACATCGAAATAATAAATATACTACGTTTCGTACGTATTATGGAGGGTAGAGGTAAGGAGCATAATCTTATATGGGGAAAAGCTGAAAAAGTGTCCAAAAAACCCAGCAAAAGACAACTCAATAAATAGCGCTAGCGTAGCTTGAGAAAATAAATATCATTGGTGAGGTACTCTTTGATTGGTTGGATGACGACCCGATTGGCGTAGTAGGTCACCATGCCTACCCGTTAATCTAGAGGTTCTGGGTTCGATTCCCGGTGGGGGTGCACTTTGTGTGATGATCACAGTGTTCCACTTTCCAGTCTGGGTGTGATTATATATCTATAGTATAATATACATATATGTACTTCTATGTAGTATTTACCACGTTTGCTTGGTTTCCACGACACAAGCTAATAATAGCTTACTGTGGGATCAAGTAGATCTGTGTGTTGTGAAGTGGGTTATTATTATTAGTAACTACTAGACTAGTGTACTAAGTTGATTGATTGATAAACTTTATATAATACTTTTTCGTTATATTTTTATATTCCTGACTATAGTAAACTTTAGAAAATATATCGAACAATAATGGGAAAACTCTGTGGAGTGAAAAGTTGCCCACTGGGCGTAAATCGAAAAAAAAAAAGAAAAAGCGGAAGTAGAAAACAATTTGATGCTTCTCGACGGACACTTTTCATACACAGAGATGGTTCTCGAAAATTATTTTGATGCATATTCGAATGAAAACAAATTTGACTCGAGTTCATTTGCACTCGAGTGATGTAGTTACCCGAGTGACTCGAGTCACAAAATCCCACTCGAGTCACATCTCTATTTTAGACCACAAACCGTAATGATTACCTGTGTAAACCAAATAACCTACAGTCTCCTATCCAAAATTCCGAATCCGCATCCTTTTCATGTTTATCATCGTTTCCCTACCTTGAAACTGGATGTGCAAACCGCGCGATGCCATAACAAAAAAAAAAAAAAAACATTATTTTTTTGTACTATAGCGTACGTTTATCATTGAAAGTTGAGATATTATATCTTAGCATTTAGGGTACTGCTCTATTGGGCAAGTCTAGTTGTGACCGCATCTAAGTAGTTTGTGGGTCCGTCTAATATCTACCAAATATCTACAGACATTGAGGCGTCCGAGCAGACATAAGTCTAGTCTAGCTAAGAAGCTGAGAAGTTTACGGCAACGGACAAAACATTGTTGACGACGCGCGACGCTTGAACATAGGCGGTTTATACTTTAATTATATAGATAATGTTTGGAAGTAATTTATAATAGGGTACTTGCATGATTTTTTTTTTCAGTCTATTTTAAAGATTTAATATGGCCTACTTAAACCTTAGAGCAACTTCCTTCCTCGGAACTTTTGGAGGAAACCGAAGAAATCAGCACGAAATGTCTTATTATATGTTCATGAGCACATAAAAAACCATCAATTTGAAAATTATTGTCCAATACAGCACCTAATAATACAACAAAATCCATTTATATCCATTTTTTATCGACATGAAAAAAAAATGACCAAACCAAAATCTTTGATCCCGCCAAAAAACTACAAAATTATTATTCTGTATCTGTGGTTCTATGCCATAGGGCATCTACATAGTCTGTAGTGCCGGACTTTTGGCGGGATTTTTACCAAAAAGGATGTCAGTGTAAAGATCTGCTGCCAAAAGTTCCAGTAAAGCATCGAAATGCATCTCATCAATGCATTTCAAATGTAAAAACTTCAGAAGAAAAATATAACTGAATTGGCTGTATGCACTTAGCTTCTTTTGCCTTCCCCACTGGGTTAAATTTAATAAAAACAAACCTGTGTTACCTTGACCTGCTTGACAAATGAAAAAAAAAAAAAAGACAGTTCAAAGTTGACAAGACTATTGAATAATGAATATTGATCTAATTCTATTGATGAATTTGTATTTCTATTTGTGAGTTAATTTTTGTTTCTGTTGTAAGAATTACGTAAGGCGTTGCGTTGGGGACAAAATTAATAAAGAAGGATGTCGTTCTTCTTAAAACGCGCTACAAATACAAGCTACCAACTCGGCCGAGCCGTTTTAAATTATGCAAAACGGCCAACAATACAACACGTCGCTATGAAAAGTGATGATGCTGCACTGCAAGTAGAAACAAGGCCTACTGTGGCCAAAATAGATCCACTACAAAAGTCGCAGCTTGTAGACTTTGGAAAATATGTAGCGGAATGTATGCCTAAATACGTACAGAAGGTGCAGTTAACATCTGGTAACGAGTTGGAGGTTCTTGTGCCCACCGAAGGGGTTATACCCGTACTACAGTTCCTGAAGGACCACCACAGCGCGCAATTTGCGAGTCTCGTCGACATCGCTGGCATGGATGTGCCCTCGCGCCAGTACAGATTCGAAATCATATACAACCTACTGTCTTTGCGATATAATGCGCGTATTAGAGTAAAGACGTACACAGATGAACTGACCCCTGTCGACTCTGCATGCGAAGTCTTTAAGGCTGCTAACTGGTATGAAAGAGAAATTTGGGATATGTATGGAGTGTTCTTTGCCAACCATCCTGATTTGAGAAGGATACTAACAGACTATGGATTTGAGGGTCACCCTTTCAGGAAGGACTTCCCACTCAGTGGCTATGTAGAAGTACGCTATGATGATGAGCAGAAGCGTGTGGTTGTGGAGCCCCTGGAACTGGCTCAAGAGTTCAGACGCTTTGAGCTGAGTGCCCCATGGGAACAATTCCCCAATTTTAGAGGAAACCCTGCCGAGGAAGTCACTAACCCATCAGAGGAGAAATCTAAGCAATAAACTTTGAGCTGTTTAATTTTAACTGAATTTGTAAATAAAATATGTAGACACACAGTAAACCTCTATTTTTTTGATGTTTCTTTTTGTTCATGATGTAGGTACATTGATGTAAAAAAGTTAACATAATATCACTGATGGTGTAGCATCACTACATGCCAAAACCTTTTTATATTAAATTATGATAAATGTATCGATTCTCCTTATTTCTTCAAGCTTATCGAAATAATTTTCTTATCTTTTCTTATTTTACAAAATAAAAAAAAATATCGAAAGTCATTTTAAAAACCTTATTTGGATTTTTCAAGAACTGGCATCTTTAAGAAGAGAAAAAATAAAGGAAGGTGAAAGGGTAGCAAGACACCAAGTTTGTGTGAGGAGTGATTTCATTCTTTGATTCAAAACAAACTATGAATTGGAATTGTTATTATTTGTATTGCACACAATTAGTGTCCAATCAACTGCCTGAAAAAGAGTCTTTAATTTCAACTGAGGAGCTGACAGGAGCCTAATGTGTTATTTTATCCTAGCAATTGGCGCCCATGCGTGGTTGTTTTCTGCCATTCCCATTCCTGATTCTAGGTTGGCAATGCACCTGCATGCTTTCTGGTATTGCAGATGTCCATGGGAAGCAGTAATGACTTATCATCAGTTGTGCCACCTGCCTGTTTGCCCCCTATGATATTATAAAGACTATCTGTGGCAACATGAGGTGATAACTGAGCAAGTGCAAAAGCGCCAGAGCATACTGCATAGAGACAGTAGCAATACAGCACGCCCCGCGGGTGGCGCAGCGGCAGCACGGGAACTGTATTGTGGCGCTAGCTTTTTTTTTATATATAACATTGGATTTTTTTATCGCTATGAGAGTGATTATAGTTATAAGAGCCTTTTAATTAAGTACTTTTTTTGCCTGAGGGGATTCGGTTCCGAAGTTAACGTGGTACACACTAACTAGATTAAATGAATATATTCCTTAGAATAAACAGCATTTACAAAAGTTTAAGTCTCAAGTAATTTGGTCACGGTTTCGAAGTACGTTTTAGAAATTTCTATGGACCTAATCTTCAGAAATCATAATAAAAATTGTAAAACTCGACATGCCGCTCGTATGGAGTGCCACTTAGAGCAACGCGGGCCCTCGGCGGACCGAGGGGAGTAGCCATACGTAGGCGTTCCCCTCTGTCAAAGTATAAGTCCACGCGGCCATATACGTATAATAAAACTAGTTGCAGCCGGACTGCTCACTAGACTAAGTTTAGTTGCGCGAGTGAATTGACGTCCTTTAAAAATGCCGAATTGTTCTGTTTTTTGCTGCAAAAACAGATCTGCCACATCGAGTTTACAAAACAATGGCGTTACCTTTCATATGTAAGTAATTTTTAATCACCTAACTACTTTTAAGCGTTTTTAAACTTAAAAATTACAATATTATCGGTCGTGTTGTTTCGGATTTTTTCACCAACACAGGCCGCTCGCTCTCATACAATATGCGGATCGGTCGAGCGACTGATCCGAGTCTATTTCCGAGAAGTCACTGTCGCCGAGCGATAGTGTTGTTACCGGTTTGTTTGTAGATACCTAGTTATCGATAAAAATGGCAAAGGTGTCTATGCAGACATTATTGAGATTAAGTTTTCTGATTTATTTAAAATATTATATTATTGTGAGCTTTATTTTAATATACATAGTTTTATAATAAAATTGCATTAAATCAAACATAGTACAATACTTACGAGTATTAACACATGTTACTAGAATTACTTAGTGTGAACTTGGACCATAATGTTTTTTATTTCTTATTTATTGCAGGTTTCCTAAAGATCCAAATTTAAGGGATGCATGGAAGAAATTTTGTAATAACAAAATAACCTGGTCGCCCACAAGAAATAGTGTCATTTGCTCAAAACATTTCAAGACCTCTGACTTTCAAGTATTGGCGAACAATAGAAGGAAATTAGTCGAGGGCACCAAACCAACTCTAACGCCACTCTGTGTTTGTCCCGTAAGTTTTTTTTTAATCTCATTTACAAGGTAAACAAGCGTACATCAGTCCACCTGATGTAGTTCACCTTAGTTATAGTGGTGAAATGAAGCTTAGATTTATCAACTTCGAAGACTAACAATTTTTAAATTTCTCTTTCCAGAGTCATCAACAATCATTCACTCGAGCAGATGACGGACATAATGCAATTAGTGCCACCCTCACTATACCTGATTCGTTGACATCTCCGTGTTCATCGTCAACTCCTCAAAATGTGACTTACCTTTTGACCGTTTATTGTAGATGAAGATGTTTGATTAAAATAAATAGTTGCATATGGATCAAATAGTAATTTCGACTATTTTACTATCAAGTTTAAGTAAGCTTTATAAAAAGATGATAACAGCATAATTATTTTTATTATCTTATTTGCTTTTCAGGCTCAGTCAAAAGAAACATCTAAAAAATGTTGTATGATTCCCAATATTGCACTTACACCAAGAAAAAGAAAAATGCAGCAACAGATAGACGATCAGAAAAAAAAAATCAAAAGGCTTCAAGCTAAAAATCTTTTCTTAAAGAAAAAAGTTGCTGGGTTAGAAGAAATTCTTCAAGTTCATGTCATGATAAATAAAGTCCATCTTTATAATATCATCTGTAAGGAAGCGGACACGCTCCCGCGTGCCCGCTCCCTCACCCCGCGTCTAAGGCGCACACGCGTACGCCAAGCGCATGGTAACAGCCCCGTTACATGCGCTGCGTACGCCGCGCCGCCCGCGCCCCGCTATCGCGATTATATAAGCCGGACCGGCCGGCGTGACGCCGACACTTGCCGACGGGTTCCCGCGCTGCATGCACGTGCGCCCTGCGCTTCTCCACAGAGCGTACGTGTACAGCGGCGCCTGAACTCAGCGGTACAGTGACCATCCGCTTCCGCCTCCGCACATACCTCGTCCGACACCTATCCTCGCTCGCTAGTGTGCCCGCATTCTGTCGGCCTACCCAGACGCCGCTCACGCGCCGTCTGGCGACGCCCCACGCTTAGCGGACTCACTAGTGTGGCGAACTCCCGACTTCCTTCCGTCCAGACCCCACAGACCCGTCCAAAACAACACCCACACACGCCCCGACGGTGACGGACGGTTTGCGCCAGGGGGCCCCGGCACCCTACGCTGCACCCGGCCGCCGCCCCGCGGGAATTATCTCACCTACACACGCCCCGACGGCGACGGATGGTTTGCGCCAGGGAGCCCCGGCACCCTACGCTGCACCCGGCCGCCGCCCCGGGGGGGATACCACTCACCTACACGCGCCCCGAGGGGTACTCAGCTACTCGCACCAGCTCCGACGGTGACGGACAGTTTGCGCCAGGGGGCCCCGGCACCCTACGCTGCACCTGCCCGCCGCCCCGGGGCGAACCCAGACAGACACCCACTCACCCACGCCTACTCACCGACCGACCTCAAGCACACAGCCCCTTCCGCTACCGCCTTCCTGCCCCGATTCCCGACCGCCCGTCCGACCGTAGCGACCGCGAGCCCCGTAGGGCCTGTGTACTGGGTAGTAGTATAAGAGTAGTCGTTAAGTGCAGCCTGTGTCATTAATAGTGTATTCGTAGATAGTTATAGTGGAAATAAACGGGCATCCGCCCGCTAGCACCGTAAGCCGAGCGTTTCATTCCGGATAGGGACCGCCGTACCTCTCTCCTCCTGGAAACATACGATCGCCCGTGGCCCCGAGACGACGCCCCGGGCCACAGCATCGCACATCTTACCATCTTTATAATATCTTCCCTAACCGAGTACTTTAATTTATCGATAATGCGTATCGACAGTGTCACAACCATGGCTGTAAGCAACGTGTCAATGTAGTTGTGTCACCTCATTATACTGTTATGACACAGAATGTATCTATGTGTGTGTGAAATTGTCAGCGTATTTTTTAATTTGGTATGTGTGAGTTTCGTAGTGACAGACGATTATATTTGTGTGAGAATTAGAGAAAGTGTGCGTAGCGCAGATTTCCCCCCGCAAAAAATGACAGATAGTTTTGTATCGGTAATTAACGCGATGGCTACTCCCCTCCGTGTTGCTCTAAGGAGTGCCACAAGTAAGCCACAGGGGACAGAGTGGCGGCGCGTTAGGTTTCATCATACGGGCGAAGTCACAGGTCCGTTATTATAGGAGTACTGTGGGTCACACACCACATAGTCCACCGCCGGCTCGCGTCGCGCGGGGTGCCGCGGCCGCCCGGCGCCCATCCTCGGGTGCAACCAAGCGCCAGTGTAACTGTTTAAGAATGCGAAGATGGCATGTCCTACCACTATACACGCCATATTTAGGTTGATGGTAAAATTTTATTCTTGAATAATATACTAGAATTTCTAACAATTCCTCATACTCATTCACATTTATGCTTAATAAAATAAAACAACAATTGATTCATTCTTTTGTTTATTATACTCATTATTTTTATCAAGTAAATTATAATAAAAACTCCACCATTATATTAAATAATCAATTCATCAGTTGAAGTAAAATTAAAATGTGACTGAATGTGGTGCTTCTCAAGGAAGGTTTGTGCTGCTTATACAAAATCGGTTTAGTATGATTCATGTACTAGTTAAGAATGCGTTTGTATCATGGTTGCCTGAGAGAAATTTCTTTTAAAAATAAGGCCGCTCTTTGTTATCTATTCTAGTTAATTATTCATGTACCTATTTTTATTATTATTGTGGTAACAATAAAGAAAATTTGATTGTATTTTTTTTTATGATGGCAGGAAAATATTATTGCATATGGTATAGTTTTTATCTCGACCGTTTACGTTTCTTTTTAACTGAACCCGTTCCGGCACAAAAGACCACATGAGTCATGACACTCGCACGGTTCCTGAGGCGCACTGCCAGTTGCCACGGATACTCTTGCGCCAGGAACGACCCGGAGCGAGAGTCGCAGCCTTCGACAGGACATCTCCTATACAGTTAATTACATCTTTGATTTTTATAATACTATTTTTCAGATATTTCCTTGTAGTACAGTAAATTTTACACTATGGTAACGTCGATCGCAATGAACCTTGGGACTGGCAATAAGCATAGTGCTTTATATAAATAAAAACAAAATCCAAGCGGGAAGCGCAACAGGCGGGGTTGGTGGTGGTGGGGGTGGCGGGGCGGCTACCGGCGGTAGCGGTACCGCTTGAAGTGGAACCACAGCTGGAAGATGTTGTTGTGGAAGTGGCAGCGGAAGCCGCGCTTGTACGAGTACTCCCACTCGCGGTTTACGATCTTGAAGGCGATGTCCTCGTAGGGCGGGCCCGCGTGGAAGCGCAGCACCGCGAACTCGGGGTTCTCCGCGCACGGCTTCTGCGCACAAGCGAGCCAACACAACAATAAAAATAGAGAAATTGTTTTATTTTCACTTTTTTGAGCAGCTATTGTTTACAATCACTCCCTTTGAAGTATTATTGTTCTATTTCACCTCTGTTCGGCTATGATTGTGTTGGGATGTGCCCATGTAGGTGATGTTCACACACACAAATGGACTCACCGGTACACGTCACTACTACAGCAGCTAGGGCAGAGCGGACTTCGTGAAACAAACACGAAACATTTTGTGGTGCAACCAAAATTGCCCCCCCTCAACCAAATCCTAGATCCGCGCCCATCTAAGTGTACCAAGAATGTTTTTTTTTTTGCCATTTTAATACACGTATTGTTAACTAGCTATGTCCCGTCGTTTTACCCGCTTTGTGTATTTTTATATAACAGTTTTTTTCTCTACATCCAATTTATATGAAACAAAGCTTATAATGATGTCGCTCTAAGCTAAACTTAATCTACTTGTGAAAATCGCATGATAATCGCGGATCATATTCTTTGATTATATTGTAGTATTGTAGTAGTTTTTTTCTTTTAAATAAATAGCAATTAAAAATTTCTACAAAACAACATCAATCATTATTCTAAGATAGAATAAAACGTGACAGTGAAAATAAACGAGCACTCACCAACGAGAACTCCGGCGTGGAGGTGTTGTCGATGAGGTCCGGGTAGAAGATGTTGAACTTGTACCCCTGCACGATCTTGGGCGGCGGGTTGTCCATGTCGTAGTGCGTCTGGTTGTACTTGTTCCACTCGAAGCCCGTGTGCACGCGGTTGAAGTAGCGCGGCTTGCGCGGCCGGTACTTGTCCGCCCACGGGCACGGCGCCTCCGGCAGCGCGTGCTCCGCCGAGAACTGCGCCTCCTCCGCGCGCGCCGGGCCCATCGCGCGCCGCGCCGCCGCCTCCAGGGGCTCCGCCGCCGCCGCCGCCCCCGCCGCCGGGGGGCGCTCCGCCGCCGCCGCCGCCAGCAGGCGCGCGCGCAGGTAGGCCAGCCGCTGCGCGTCCTCCGCCGGCTCCATGAGCAGCGTGCCGGGCTCCAGCGCGCGCGGCGACAGGCGCGCCGGCGAGTAGCGCCCCGCCAAGTACTGCGCCTCGCACGCCGCCTCCGCCCGCTCCTCCTCCGCCTCCGCCGCCGCCTCGGCCTCCGCCTCCGCGCTCGCGCCCGCCGCCGCCAGGGCGCTCGCCTGCGCCTCCGCCGGCGTCTCGCCGGAGTCGAGGGGCGGAGTGCCCGCGTCCCGACTGCGCGACCGCTCGCGCTCGGGCCCCCGGGCGGGGGTGGCGGGGGCGGCGACGGCGGCGACGGCGGCGACGGCGGCGTCCCCGTCCGCGGGCTGCACGCCCTGCTCCTGCTTCAGCAGCTGCAGCTTGCGGCGCAGGTTGTCCTGGTGGCGGTCGCGGAGCCGCGCGCGGGCCATGTGCGCTGCCGGGAGAGGGGAGCGTGAGTGTGGGCGAGTGCTGGCACGCCGCACGCCTGCCAACTGCCGGCCACTCACCCATGAGCTGGCTGAGCAGGCTCTCCCAGTAGCCGACGTCGACGCCGTCGCGGCGGCCGCTGATCTTGCGCTCGATCTGCGCCTGCAGCGCCTGCAGCTGCGCGCCCGACTTGCCCTTGAAGATCTGCCCGCCCCGACACAAATTTCAAATTTCAAATATTTATTCTGTAAATAGGCCTCAATGGGCTCTTTTACACGTCAATCATAATATTATATAAAGTTAAGTAATAAAAATAAAAAAAAAATACAAAATGCATCAGAGTGACCAAAAGAGGCCTAATTCCATGCTTGCTGGTCATCCAAGTACTCACTCACACTATAATACGCCTTGGAAATTAATTTTTGTTTAACATAAGTTTTAAATTTAGTAAGAGAGAAATTTGTCGCTGTTTCAGGGATTTTGTTATAAAATATTATACTGTTGACTATAAAAGTTTTACTTGTTTTATGGAGCCTAGTAATGGGTAATGCTAGCTTATTTTTATTTCTAGTATTTACGCTATGGATATCACAATTTTTCTTCATTTGTGTATAATTTTTATGAACGTAAATTAAATTTTCGTAGATATACTGACAGTGGACTGTCATTATATTAATTTTCTTAAACTTATCCCTGAGCGATTCTCTGGGGCCCATTCTATAGATAGCTCTAACAGCTCTTTTCTGTAAGACGAAGATACTATTAATATCAGCAGCACTACCCCACAACAGAATACCATACGACATAATGCTATGGAAGTAGCTGAAATAAACTAAGTTTCTAAGTTTGTCAATTGACGGATTTTTTTAACTGCATAAACTGCAGAACTGAGTTTACTCGATAAGCCAACTATATGTGGACCCCATTGAAGCCTAGCATCTAGTGTGATACCCAAAAATACCGTGGTGTTCTCTAGTGCCAACATTTCATCCTTAATTTTTACATTAGTGTCAACTTGCCTTACATTTGGCATGGTAAATTTAATACATTTGGTTTTTTTCTGATTTAAAAGCAAATTATTTATATTAAACCAATTCACCACCTTTGACAGTGCACTGTTTACATCGTCATAAACCAATTCCTGGCGCTTTACTTTAAATAAAAGTGATGTGTCATCTGCAAACAATACAATGTCATGATGGTCTTTGACGAGGTATGGCAAGTCATTTATATATACAAGGAATAAGAAAGGCCCCAATATCGAACCCTGCGGTACGCCCATAGCAACCAATGATCCAGAAGACAGCCCTCCGTCCACGTTCACCCTTTGAATTCTACAATGTAAGTAGGATTTTAATAAGTTCAGGGCAGTGCCTCTAATTCCGTAATGGTGTAATTTCCTGATCAATGTTTCATGATGTACGCAATCAAAAGCCTTAGACAAGTCACAGAAGACACCTAAGGCATCGTGTGACTCCTCCCAGGCAGAAAAAATATTTTTAATCAGTTCAACTCCAGCATCGGTCGTCGAGCGACCCCGAGTGAAGCCAAACTGATTTTTATGCATTAGTTTATTAGTGTAAAAGTAATTTAGTAATTGATTCAAAATTAATTTCTCAAAGATTTTACTAAATGTGGGTAGTACTGAAATTGGCCTAAAATTTGTGGGGTCTGAAGAACTACCTGATTTAAACAATGGTGTAATTTTACTGTGTTTCATTAGATCAGGAAAAACACCACAGTCAAAACAGTTATTGATAATAACCGCTAAGTCAGGCGCTACAACTTCAATTAGAGACTTAACAACGTCAACAGAAATTCCCCATAGATCAGTAGTTTTTTTCACATTAATCAATTTAAACGCTTTAATAATATCAAAAGTACTAACTCTATTGAAATCAAAAGTCAAGTCAATATTAACGACATTCGACTCCAACAGAGCCATTGCGTCAGAGGGCGATGACTTCAAAGACTTAGTAGTGGAAACTGGTATATCAGCAAAAAAAGATTCGAAAGCATTAGCCACTTCTAAATGTTTATCTATAAATTTACCATCTATATCACATAGAACAATTTTTAGATTATAATGTATTGTGTTAATTTTTAGCACTTAAAGTTTTGTTAATTATTACTAGCTGTACGCCTGTACTCGCGTCAATTTCAAAGTTACCGTGGGAACTCCAGAGTGGAAAGTACTCTATACCCTTCTCTGTACTTCTAACAACGTATGTGCAAAATTTCGCGACGATCAATTGAGTAATTACCTAAGCTGTGAAAGCGTAAAAACCAAACTGTTAGACTCACATTCGCATTTATAATATGTAAGATGGCAAAATTAGCCACATCTTATATTTATTTATTTATTTATTTATAACACAAAAAAGTTCACAGCATTACAGTAAAACTAAGGCACTGTGAAGTTAATAATACAAATACGCTAAGACTACTAATAAACTACAACAAGATAAAACCTAAGATGCTAAATTTTTGATGCATTCATCCGCTCGCAATACCTCAAACATTCATCGCGCACACACATCCATCGACTGGCAAACAAATCACAGTCAGGAGCCGATGCGAGAAGTGCATTGAGGCAGTGTAAGGCACGGACAAGCGGAGAGTTTCTATGGGACACGGTTCGCGCTGACGGTATCGCCAGCAGATGGTTCGAACGAGGCCGGAGACAATATGCGGGTACTGGCGGGACATACAAACGCAGCAATTGCGTCACCAGCTCGGGACAATCGGAATCTCCGCGTAGTGTTCTGCACGCCATTGTCAACAGAGTAAAATTGCGCCTCACCTCCAAAGAGTTGAAATTTAGAACTCCAAGTAAAAACTTTGTTGGATAAAGAAAGGGATAGTACCAATATACATTTTTGTATAAAAACCTTAAAAAAGCTTTTTGGATCTTCTCCAAAAGGAGAACGAAAGTAACCTCATATGGGTTCCACACAACTGAGGCAGCTTCAAGCTTGCTCCTTACTAGAGCGGTAAAAATCACTTTAATGGCTCTGGCATCATCAAAGTCACGAGCGCTACGAATGCAAAAACCCAATCTTCGGTAACAGTCGGTAGCCAGAGTTTTCATGTGCTCGTGGAAGTTGAGTTGCGTATCAAAGATGACACCCAAATCCCTGATTGTGTTCACACGAACTATAAGATCGGTGCCTAGCACATAATTAGCAGACTGGGGGTACCGAGATCGGCCAAAAGTCATAACGGAGCATTTGGATGCATTAAATATGAGCCTGTTAGCCTGGCTCCACTGATATACCCGGTCAATATCTTCCTGCAACAATTTGCAATCGGTATCCTTTTTTATTTCACAAATGAGCTTGAGATCATCAGCATAAAGTAGACATTGTGAATGCTGGGGAATGGTCGCCAAGTCATTGATCATAATACCAAAGAGTAAAGGGCCCAAAATCGAGCCTTGACTGACACCGGAGGTTGTTTTATATGGTTCGGAAACAAAACAACCGAAACGGACGTACTGTCGTCTGTCACGCAAGTAACTGGCAAAGAACCTTAATAGTTTGGGGGAGAATCCAATGGCGCTTAGCTTATTAAGAAGTACGTCATTATCTACTCGGTCAAATGCTTTTTTGAAATCTAAATAAAGCACATCAACTTGTGAACCCCGGTCCAAGTGATGTGATATAGTATTTGTTAATGTTAAAAGGTTTGTTTCTACGGAGCGCTTCGATCGGAATCCATGCTGGGAGTCACACAGATATGGCCTAATCTGCGGAGACACAAGCTTGCTCAAAACTGATTCAAACAGTTTGGCTACCGCTGAGAGAATGGCAATAGGGCGGTGATTCTCAACAACACAACAATCTGTGCATATGAATATATACATATGTACAGATTGTGTTCATCCTGAGAAAATCATACACCGTTTAAAAAACAACTATGGTATTTTAGTGAACCATCATTAAAAAAAACCGAGTGTCAGGACTCAGGAGTCAGCCTCACCAGCGCCACGTCCCCGGCCACCGCCTCGTGCACGCCGTCGCGCCGCGCGCCGGGCGCCGCCAGCCGCCGCAGCGTGCCCAGCTCGGCGCGCACGATGGTCTGCACGTCCGCCCAGTACGACGCGTTCGAGTTGTTCTCCAGCTCCATGTACACCTGCCCGAGACAACCACACACCGCCCCACAATCATAATCTATACTCATACTAGCTGTCCCCCGCGATTTCATCCGCGGTAATTTCAGAGTTCTTGCGGGAATTTTTTTTTTCGCCACTTTTCACTCATAACAGACGTTGCTACATACTCACAACCATCAAAAAGGCTTTAGTCTTAGAGAAATTAAAATTTATACTTATAATAAAACTGTAGAGGTCAATTCTGTATATTGAATATATAATATATGTATATTCAAAATTAATATTGGAGGATGAATGGTGATCGATACTGATGCCAAAAATGCAATCAGTAAATTTTTTGTCTGTCTGTCTGTATATGCATGTATGGGTTCAAAAACGACTGAAGGGATTTTAACCAAACTTGGTACGATTTTAGTCCATACTCCTGGATAAGGTTATAGGCATATAACATAACGCTAAGACACATAGGAGCTAAGCAGTGACGATATATTTGAAGCAAGTCGGATGAAAATGCGCTTTCAAGCTCTTATCCTCGCATACGTTGATCATACACCAAAAATATGTATTACGAAGACAATCCTTACATAATCGTCTTTATAAATAAAAATGAATGTTTGTATATCTGTCCTCTATGCGTTTCGAAACACACTTTTTATTTATTTTTATTTTATTTTATTCGGAAAATCAACTACTACAACAATATAATGAAAATTTAACTGTTCAACAAATAGCCAATAACAGATTTTCGCAAGTAGGTAGTAGAATTACAAAAAAAAAATCAATTGAAATCGCAAAACTGTCAATTAGTCACTGGCCCACCTTGATGTCTTCCAGTAGGTCCTCGAGGTCCTGCATCTGGAGACCGTTGAGATATGTGTAGGGCTCGTGCATCTCCAGCGCGTCCACACACTCCTCTGAACTGACATACCAAGCCAGGAGATCTATTGGTTTTGCTGTAGCCATAAAAAATATTATGTAACACATTAACAATGACTTGCCATTGGCAGAATTCCTGAGCATTAACAGCCATAGAAATAAAGAATTGTAGTGTTTATTTACATGTATGCAGTAAAATGTGCAAATCATATTTTTGCTTAAATGAATCTTTCTTTCTTTCTAGTAAATATCTCTTGATACCTACGTCTTACATAGATAATATCTTATACACAAAATATCTTTAGAGCAAAGAGCAATGCATGAGCAACTGTATAATAAGAAATAATACTCCACTAGATTTGATAAATAGATTTGAGACAAAAAAATGAATTAAGTAACAGAAATTATGAGGTCATTACCGCGTCCATCGCGAATGCGTATCTGCGAACGCAGCCGTGCCTGATGCAGATGGAAGGCATCCTCCTGGCGCGCCCAGCTGCTGAATTGCGCCGCCTCGCGAGCACGCGCCGCCGCCAGGGCCTCCGCCTCCCGCTCGGCGCGCTCTGCCTCTCGTTCCAGCCGCCGCTGTTTCACCTGCCAACCACAGCAACCGAATCAGTCTTACAAATTCAATCCTAAGTGTACTAACCACTTATGATTTAATATGAGAGACTGTCCAGGTCAGTAAGAAAAAAATAAAAGAATTTTCGCAAAAACAAAATTTATGTGAAAATACTTGCTTTTACTTCTTAACTACTCAACTGATCATCATATTGTGTGAATAAAACCATAGGGAACAGCTAATTAGGTAATAAAGTACATAAAATAAATTAATTTAAATATGACAGATCCACAACAAGTGAATTTACCTCTCTTCTCTCTCTCTCTCTCTCTCTAACTTGAGCAGAAATTGAATGTCAATATGATTTCATTGTTTTTCAAATTAGTTGTGTTTATGGTTGTTATTGTGTAAATGTGGTGAAATATGCATAACAGTATTCCATTAGAGATATAAAATTAAATAAGAAATATTAAATTAAATATTAAATTAAATTAATATGGGGCCAGACAGTAGTCATTTTGCAAGTACTAAGAACCACCTATAAATTAACATCTTACTTCACGAGTTTTGGTTCCAAAAGTTTCATTTAAACATTGAAATGCATCTCACCATCAATAAACAATATGGTCTTGTTTCGTAATTTGGTTTATAAGCTGATGACTATAATATTGCCAGTGTTCAATCAATAAAAAATAACATCAAATACTATTCAAAAAGAAGAAATTCATAACCCATACCTTCTCTAGTTCTATTTTATTTTCCATTTGCTTTTGTCTATTAAGGGCTTCCAGCTCCTCCCGCGATACAGACTTGACACCTTCTTTAGCAAGTTTCTTGGTCCAAACAAATGTGTTTGTCAATGCAGAGTCACCAAAAGGATTGTCCTGGTTTGTGTAACACTGATACTCAGTGTCCCAGCCCATCCTTTCTCTACGCTTACGTTCTTTTTCTTGTTTCTCACGTAATCTCCGAGCTCTGTAGAAATAGTGAAGTTTTACACAAAAATTAATAGCTTAGTTGATGTCTGCAACATAAATAAAATACAGAAACTATCAAGAACTTTATAACAATATCTTACCTCTTCTGCTCAGGTGTCTCCATTGCCTTCATCATTTCTTTCTGCTTACGTTTTTCTTCTTTCAATCGTAATCTCTCCGATTCGAGCCTCTGCAGCAACTTCAATTCTTCCTCATCACTGTCACTGCTAGAGCTACTGCTTGAAGAACTGCTGTGTTTCTTTTTCTTTTTTTTACTTTTTTTATGTTTTGATGACTGTGACCTGTCTCTGGACCCCTTTGTTTCTCTACTATCAGATCTGTGTTTTTGTTCTGTAGTACTCGGCGATATGGATTTCATTCTCTGTTTTTGACGTTCTCTGCTGTGTTTATCTCTACTCCTGGCGCGATGGTCGCGGCGATGTTCCCTATTACTGGGCGATCGTTCACGACGTCTACTTGTTTCACCACTTTCATGTCTCGACGACCTACAATTTACAAATTATATATTGCAAATAATTACTAGGATATGTAACCTAAAAACTTATTTATCCGAAAAGATCGTTAAATCAGCACATGAGAAGAAAAAAGAAACTTACATGTTTTATGTTGAAAACAATCTCAATTTTATTCGGAGTAAAAAAAAGCCTTACAGCTCAACAATTTGATTTTGAGCAAAGAAAATAATAGGTAGTTATTTCTAATGCCACAAATTAACTACACTTTTTTTTTCTCTTCTTTTTGGACTCGACACTAAGTGTTATTTGCCATTTTCAAACTAGACTATGGTTAATACTCTCTTAGTTCCACAACCTACATTATCGCCGAATACAGACGATTATACGCGATCACGACTGTGCATACTCATCGCCTGCGACCCGTGAATTGTCTGTTTTTGGGAGCGCATCAAAGGGAATCGCCTGTGATCGCGTTAAGGCGTCCACATTATCGCCGATCATACGATCACACGATCAACGATCATCGGCGATAATGTAGTGCAGGCATCTGACCCACCTCGACTGTCAAGTGTCAGTCTGTCAATGTCTATTTTGAGTCTGAAGGAAGAAGTGGTTGACGGAATTTCTTTAATTTTTGTACGTGAAAATTGAAATCGAGTGCTTTACGTATTTTGTAGCCCCTGTATTTGGACCTAAATATAAGTAGAGTAGATAATTTTTTAGTTCAATTGTAGCAATAGTGGAGTTTCATGTTTATTTTTAGGTGTATTTTAAATAACAATATTGATTTACATTATCAAACTTTCATTATTCTGTAAAGTGGTATCAAAGTGACTTTCTAAAATATGTCTTTCTTGAGAGGCTCCGAAAACTATGTGTGGTGCACGACAAGCGTTCTGGGCAAAGGGGCCACTGGCGCTGTGTTCCAGGGAGTCAATAAAAACAACGGCGAACCAGTCGCAGTGAAGACCTTCAACCAGCTCAGCCATATGCGACCCCACGACGTTCAGATGCGTGAGTTTGAAGTCTTGAAGAAAGTCAAACATGAGAACATTGTCAAGCTCTTAGCTATAGAGGAGGAGCAAGAAGGTCGTGGCAAAGTCATCGTCATGGAGCTATGCACCGGTGGCAGCTTGTTCAACATTTTAGATGACCCTGAGAACACATACGGTCTTCAGGAGCACGAGTTCCTGCTGGTGTTGGAGCACTTGACAGCTGGAATGAAGCATTTGCGTGATAACAATTTGGTGCACCGTGATCTGAAGCCAGGCAATATAATGAAGTATATAAATGAGGATGGAACAACTACATACAAGCTGACAGACTTTGGTGCTGCAAGGGAGTTGCAGGAGGAGGAACAATTTGTGTCCCTCTATGGCACTGAGGAGTATCTCCACCCTGACATGTATGAGAGGGCTGTGTTAAGAAAGCCAGTAGGGAAGAGTTTTGGAGCCACAGTGGACCTGTGGTCTATCGGGGTAACATTGTACCATGTGGCCACTGGGCAGCTGCCCTTCAGACCATATGGTGGCAGGAGGAACAAGGAAACAATGTTTTACATCACTACCAAAAAAGCATCAGGAGTTATAGCTGTGAGTTCACTAGGAAATAGGGGAACTTTGTTCATAATTAGTTAATAACTAATAATATTTTTATGATATTTCTTTAATGAATGATTTATATATCTTGCCTAGCTTTGAACTCAAATGTTCAACATTCAAGCTATGTTTTTGTTTTGTGTTTTGATGAAATACTAATAATACTAACATAGAATGTAAGCAGAACCTGTTATTAACTCCTCACTAACCATTTATGGACTTAATGTCTGAATTAAAGATTTTATTATTATTACTAGCTGTGCCCTGCGGTTTCACCCACATGAGTTTCGGAATTCTCGCAGGAACTCCCTTTAGGGGGATGAAAAATAGATGTTGTTCGATTCTCAGACATACTGAATATGCATACAAAATTTCATAAAAATTGGTCAAGCCGTTTCGGAGGAGTTTGAGAACAAACATTGTGACATGAGAATTTTATATATTAGACGTAGTTGTAGCTGACAGGTTACTTATCTTTCCTCTATGTTAGGGCACACAAACAACAGAAAATGGGCCTATAGAGTGGTCCCGAGAGCTGCCTCCACATTGCCAGCTGAGCATAGGGCTCCGCAAGCTGGTCACGCCGCTGCTTGCAGGCCTGCTAGAGGTGGACCCACACAGAATCTGGACGTTCGACAAATTTTTCTCTGAAGTGCAGGCCGCTACATCCACCAAACCTGTACATGTCTTCCATATTAACAAAGCTACTAGTATCAAGGTAGGTTGGTGGTGATATTGTTTTTAATTATTTTTATATACTAACTAGTTGTTCTTGGAGCTACCCACATTTATTTGGGAGTTGCCCACAGGAGAACCATGTGAAAATCCTTTCTTAGCTGACGTCTCCTAGTTCCTACCTTTAAACTACCTGCCAAACAACTTCATAAGTTGGTTTTCACTTTTCAGATTTTGTGTTTGTTTGGTCAGTAACCTTTCGCTTCCAAAACACAACCATTGCACTACCTCCTTTGAGTCCTATTAATCAGCCACACTGTAGTTGTCTTTGCCTCATAATTTGAAAACTGCAAAGTAGAGTCACTTCCGCATCTTCCATGTTTGACCTCGCGCTCGGGCCCGCGCGGCCCCGGCGGCGGTTTGCGTAACTCGTCTCGCTCAACGGCGCCCGACCTACATGCGGGTGGGGAACTACCGGACAATACGACCTTCGTTGCAATGTATTGTTTCAATCGCCTCTAGACAATCACCGACAGTAATTCGACAATGAAATTGAGACGTTTAAATAAAAATATTAGAATTAAGAAAATGCAATTCTGTAGTAAAATTGTCGTCGTTGACTACCAAAGTCACAAAAAATATAATTTTTACTACTCTAATAAAATATTAATTGTATCTGTTTTTCTCCATTTAAATAAATAAATAAATACTACTCCATGCTTACGTTACGCATTCATGCAATCTAAAAAGGAAAAAATATTGCTCACTTAATCACCATCCAGATCCCCTCATCCTTATCTATCTATGCATATAAAAATGCTTTGTCCTGATTGATTGACAGACGGATCAACACACAGCCTTACCCACTGGTAGAGACCTGAAATTTGGAGGGTGCGTTCTTTGTATAACGATTTTTAAAAATTCTACCCTTAAGAGGGTGAAAAGGGGGGGGGGGGGGGGGGGGGGCAAAGTTTGTATGGAAAAATTCTGTGGGAACTCCGAATTATCGCAGGTGAAATCGTGCGAAACAGCTAGTGCGATCTAAAGTAAGCAAAGACCTTTAGTGCTTACGTAATTTATTTATTACCAAGTAGTATAGTATTATATTATCTGTGACCAAGTCCTTTGTGGTTTCACCAGCGGAAATTTCGGAGTCCCTGCGGGGATTCCAGGATAAACTATATGTATAAACCTTCCTCTCGAATCACTCTATCTATTGGTGAAAGATATATAAGTTTATACGCATTAAAATCTGTTCCGGTGGTTTTTGAGTTTATTGCGAACAGATAGACAGACGCGGCGGAGGACTTTGTTTTATAATATGTAAGGATTATTTATTAGACTTGAATGTCCCCTTGGTTACAAAGAGATGAAGAATAATGTGATCGCCAGGTGTTCCTGAAGCCGGAGGAGAGGTACGAGCACCTGCAGACGTACATCTGCGAGCAGACCAGCGTGGTGGCCGAGTCGCAGATCCTGCTGTACGAGGACCGGCTGCTGCTCACCGAGCTGGACGAGAGCACCCCAGGTACCCACCCCCGCCGTCAGGGGATAGATTCGGAGATTTAAATTTTGGTTCGGAAGGTATTTTAGTAAAGGGGTAAGAGTATCCTTAGAGATTAATTTATGTACTAGTGTGCCCCGCGGTTTCACCCACGTTACTTTCAGAGTTCCCGCGGGAATTCCGGGATAAAAAGTACCCTATGTGTTAATCTGATGTATAAGCTAATTATTATTGTAAAGTTTCATTTAAATCCATTCAGTAGTTTTAGCGTGAAAGAGTAACAAACATCCATCCATACATTCTTACAAACTTTCGCGTTTATAATAATATTAGCTATATTAGGATTAGGATACTAGCTGTTCCCTGCTGGGTCACCCTGCGGGAATTCGGAGAGAATCTACCCTACCCCTGACAACGAGTGCTATGCAAAATTTAACGTAGTTTCACTCACGTTAATTTCGGAGTTTCCGAGGGAATTCCGGAATAAAAAGTACCTTTTCTACAACGTGCATGCATAATTTCATCAAGATCAGTTGAGCCGCTGGCGTAAAAGCGTAACAAACTTACTTTCGCATTTCACAAGGTGTAGTGTTCACCATTACTACAGGAAAACCTCACTAGGTATAGGTTTGTTACTGACTCACTACTCCTCCCAGATCCAAGCACGTCCGACTCGCTCCGTGCCTAACAATAGACTGTCCGTCGAGTGATGTTGACCATCTTTAAATACCCATACGATATTTCTTTATACCCTCTCTGAGGTACATAGATAATGTATTATCTCCACTTAATAGATACAAACACTACACAAGGATTCCTAAGTTAGAGAGAGCGTCACTCTCGCACCCAAGATGTACCGTTGGTAATATCTAGTGAGGTAGGCCGCCGACTGGCTCGCGTCATCCCGCTGTCGCTCCCCGCAGCCAAGCACTACCCGGAGACGGAGGAGGAGCGGCCGCTGATGCTGTTCAACAAGAACAACAACAACGTGTGCCTGCCCGCCGAGCCCGACGTGCCCAAGTTCCCCGTGTTCCCCAACATCGTGTCCGTCGAGAACGACGCCAGCCTCGCCAAGGTGGCTGGCCATTATATTTATTTACTAGCTGTGCCCCGCGGTTTCACCCGCGGTATTTTCGGAGTTCCCGCGGGAATTCCACGATACAATATAGTCTATGATATTTACAAATAACGTCTATTTTCAAAATTGGTTCAATAGATCCAGAGATTATCTTCAACAACCTCATTGATTTACAAACTTTATCTCTTTATTATTAGTATAGATAAGTTTACACATAGTTTAGCATCGCATCGTCTATACTGAACATTTTTATTAGTTACGTAATTTTTTTATTTTACAAAAACAAAAACAAAAAAAGGGTCAAACAAAAAAGTCGATTACAGATTTTCGCAATTTTTTTTGTTAAAACACAAAAGGTATTTTGTATAACATGAAGTGATCGCGTGCGGGCGCGGTGTGCTCGGCAGCTGGCGTGCAGCGTGGGGCACGCGGTGCGGCGCCGCGTGGAGGGCGTGTGCGGCGCCTCGCGGCGGCTCGCGCGCGGCGCCGGCGCCTGGGCCGCGCTGCTCGCGCGCCGCCTGGCCGCGCTCGCGCAGCGCGCCGACAGCCTCGCGCAGCACGCGCAGCGCCTCGCGCAGGCGGCGCGCGCGCTGCAGCTGGCCGCCGCCGCCGCGCGCCGCCTGCCCGCCCTAGCTACCGCCGCCCCCGCCGTGCCGCCGCCAGGCCCCGCCTGCGACGAGGCGGAGGCGTGGCGCGGCGCGGCGGCGGCGCTGGTGGCGCGGCACGCGGCCGGCGCCGCGCTGCGCGCCGAGTGGGAGGCGTGCGCGGCGCAGCACCCGTGCCCGGCCGAGCTACGCATGCACGTGCAGGCGCGCACGCTGGTGGAGCGGCTGCGCGACTCGTGGCAGCACCTCGTGCGCGACCGCGCCACGCGCTCGCTCACCTACAACGACGAGCAGTTCCACGTGCTCGAGCGCATCACCGTCGCCGAGACGGGCCGGCGGCTGCGCGCGCTGCTGCAGCGGGCGGCGCCGCTGGCGCGCGCGCGCGCCGACCAGCTCGCCGACTGGCACCAGGCCGCGCAGACCGTGTTCCTGCAGACGCAGATCCTCGACAAGGACGCGGCCGCCGTCGACCTCAAGCTGCTGGCGCTGGCGGCGCGGCTGCACGACGCCGAGGTCGCGCTGCGCGCCCACCTCGGCGACGCCAGGGGAGCCGGCGCGGGCGGCGCCGAGCGCGGCGAGGAGGGCTGCCGGGCGGGCGGGGGCGCGGCGGTGGGCGCGGAGGGCGCGGGGGTGCGCGCGCTGCTGGCCGCCAGCGAGGAGGCGGCGGCGGCGGCGGCCGGCAACGCGGCGCTGCTGGCGCGCCTCGCGCAGCTGCTGCAGCCCTAGCGCGCGGCCCCGCGCCCGCCCTCGCCCCCGCCCCCGCCCTCGCCCTGGCCCCGCCGCAGCAGCAGCGCCAGCAGCCCCGGCAGCTCGTGGGCGGGCTCGGACGCGCCCACCGTGGTGAGCGCGCCGCGGCCCGCCCGCGCCGCCGAGCCGACCTGCGCCGTCGCGTGAACGACACCGCCCTCGTGCAATAATCATTTTACTTTCTATGAATAAAGAGTGACAGCTTAAGGTACAAAATGTGATAAAGTTGTGTATTTTTTTTATCAAATAAGATTCGTTTTACGTTTATTAATTTCAACACAGATATATAGTCGAAGAAACATTTTAAATAATAATAATTCATGAAAACAATTCCATTTGGGAAGTTTTTAGGCAATAGTTGAAGTGGACACTGATAGTGATCTCGCTTGGAATCTAAGTTAATTCTTTACAGAACATAAATTACAGGACCAACTTTGACATTCCCTGTGGCGACAAATAGTGCCCGAAGCCAGAAACTAGAGAAAAAGTCGTACCCGCTCTCGACTAATCCTTATCCTGATGATGACGGATTACCATGATATAAACACAGAGCGAAAATATGATATAAGTTCCTCTTACGATGTAACATTAAAGGTTTTAAAAACTTGAACCCCAAAAAAAGTGTGTCAGATGATTTATAAATCCCAAAAATTAAACATCTAGTTGTTTTACTAACTAGTAGAAAAATATACACTGTGCTTGTGACACTCTGTAGTAAAATTGTTTTTTTTTTTATTGTTTATTTTAGGTGGTGATCAATAAAGAGTTTATTATTATAAAAAATCACAACATAATTATATCATTCCTATTTTGTTTTAATATAATTTAAGTTCAAATTAAGTTGTAATAGTTTTAAACCATTGTTCTAATATAAGAATTAAATTTTTCAAAAAAGAATTTTTTATGATTACAAGTAAAGCATTCAACGAAATTAAAAGTCGTTTGGGAATGTTCTGATTAACATTTATTACCTAATCATAATGATATAATACATACATATTCTTAATATTATAAATAAATACATAGTAATTAAAAAAACCGATAGTCCAACCGTATCAGTTATAAAAATTATGCTCTTTTTGAGAGATCAAAATAATAACATGGATTTAGATGACTTAATAAAGTCAAAAAAACGCATTCATTCATTGAGGATGATGGATCAATGTTGATATCTATAGCGATAACAGTAAACGTTGCTTTTTTGTAGGAGCTACCTCTCCTAGGTGTACGTAGGTAGCCACTGGCAACATCTTGAAACGAGTGAACATACGCTTTCAGCTTCCAAGTTTATGTAAACTGACCTTGAATTCAAGTTAAAACATCACTAAACTGAGAATTTCATAGTCAGTGTATAATGAATTTTGATGAAAGTCGCCCTTAAGTATACTAGTTTGGTTTCGATAGTTCAATGATTATTGAGATCACTACATAAAAAAATCTGCGGCCCCGGGTTCGATTCTTATTGGAGACAGACAGTTTTTTTAAATTACAGAAAGTCAAATATAAAATAGTCTAGATTAAATGAGTAAAATTATAAAAAAAAAACTTGAGTTTTGTTGCTGTAGGTATCACTAAAATTATTGTTGGATCGGTACATTTTTTTTACAATCTCAGTGAAACTTACTTTTGTACTAGCACAACTACTTCTGTAAACTGCTGCCTGCTGACTGTCAGTTTTGTATAGGTAATAAAAATGCTACATTGTTAAGTTTACTTCTCGATATTTACTAATTATTGTAATAACTAATTTTATTCATATATTTTACTACGCCACTTATGGTGTGAACTATAGAAAGCTAAGGAACGTATTTTCACCTCACGCGGTCACGTAAAAGCACCCCAAGTTAAATTTTGCGTGAATACGTGATATTTAGATTCGCTCCTAAGTTTTCTATAGCGATAAAGATTATAGACTGTCAAGTTCGCTAAGAGGGCTGCGCCTGCGTGCCACGAGCGGCGCGCGGCTAGGAGTAGGGCTGCGGCGGCAGCTTGGCGCGGTCCAGCAGCTTGTACTCGCGGTGCCGCGCCTGCACCGCCACGAACTGCTGCAGCAGCTGCTCGAAGTCGATGTCCGGCTTCGGGCCCGCCCCCGCCGCCCGCCCCCGGCACTCCCTGCGGGCACCACGCACATTATCGTTTTGAAAGCCAGCTAGATCCTCCCGAACGCGTACCCTCTGCGAAGCGACACCTGGTGATAATCATTGAGATTTATCTTTCATTAGCTGTCTCGCGCGGTTGCGCCCGCGATAATTTCGGAGTTTCCGCGGAATTGTTCCATACAAACTTTGCTCCCCTCTTTCACCCCCCTTAGGGGTAGAATTTTCAAAAAAACATTCTTATCGGATGCGTACCTCATAAAAAGAACACACCCTCCAAATTTCAGGTCTCCACGACCAGCAGTTTAGGCTGGGCGTTGATCCGTCAGTCAGTCATTCAGGACAAAGCATTTTATATGTATGTATAGAGGACGAATTCATTTGTCGGGGGTAATCTCTGGAACTATTGAACCGATCGCAGTCCAGCGCGTGTACACTGTACACTGTACGCACAAGGCGAGCGGCTGCGCGGGCGCGCAGTGCAGCCGCCGGCGCAGCGTGTGGAAGGCGTCGCTCTGCGGCAGCAGCATCAGCAGCCCGTACAGCGCGCCGCGCAGCTGCGAGCTGCCGTCCGCGTGTCCGGCCTCGCCCGCCTCCCCAGCAGCGCCGCCCAGCAGCTCCAGCCGCAGGTCTGCGCACACCCGAGCCCGTGTGTTCGTGCACTTAGTGCCACAGGAATGGTGCCAACCCACACGATGAGGTGCGGCGCCGCAGCCCAAACCGTTTCGCCGCATTGGCGACCACACGGGCAGCGCGGCGCCGCAGCGGCGACAAAGAGTAGGCATGCCCATCGCTACGTGACAGAACAGGATAAACAACAGCGAGCCGCTTACTCCCCTCCCCGCCTCGTCTCGACTCCGATGCGAGCGCGGGCGGCGCCGCGTGGCCACAACGCATTTTTGTACGTAATATACCGCAGCGGCGCCGCTCAGGCGCCTGACCTGAGCCGCACCGCACCGTGTGGGTTGGCTCTAACGTACACGAGCGACCGCGCAGGAGCAGTCGACGAGCACTAAACGATGTGTTACGTCATAAGATAAACATTCTCTCCCCCCTACGGATCTTAAAACTCCTTGCCCCGTTCCACGTTCGTTGAATATGCGCACGAAATAAAAGATACAAGATTTACAATCGCATTTATATATCGCATGATTGTAAGAAAGTTTTGCGAAAGTTCATAAAAAGAAGAAAGGAAAGCTAACAACGTTTCTGGCCCCTACGACTGGCTTGTCGATCTCAGCGCTAGTGCTCGGTTGATTAATTCTAAATACTCACACGCGAATATAGGAGATTCAATCAGCTGCACCAGCTTGTCCACTTCGGTGAGGAAGTCCACCGTAATCTCCAGGTCACCGCTGGCGACGGCACTTAAGGAAACTTCGCATACTATACGTAGTTATTTTGATTATTTACGCTATTTTACTTCTAGAAGGCGTTCCTTTCTTTTGGTAAAAAGAAATAACGTGCCCTGCTCAAAAAAGGTACGAAAAGACTTGGCCTCTTTTCACATTTAAGTATGTTTTTTTTTGGAATTTTAATTTGAGTACTACATATGTGTGTTAAAATAAAAATGGGGAACTTGCTTGTTGATAGTGTCATCTGACACTGACAGCTAGATAAGTAATCTCAATATGGTAGATAAAGTGAATTTAAGATTCAACTGTGAAGAGTTGCTTTCAAAAGGACTTAGATAAGCAATAGTGTGTTAACCCACACTGGAGAAATTTTGAGTAAATCGTGTTTTAAAAGTAGGAGCGCCATTTTGTATCAACATTTTTTATGTTCAATATTTAGTTACATATTTAAGCAATGTAATAAGGTAAACACATAATTAAAAAAACGTTCCAAACTTTCAATAAATCGTTCTGTATTAATAACTTAATTTTGTGGGTTAATATGTTATTGCTTATATGCGTCCAAAAGTTCTGGAACTTCGAAATGTATGCGTGCGCGTGTGTGTGAGAGTGTGTATGCGTGCGTGAAGTGTGATAGTGTGCGTGTGTGTGCCAGCGTGTTTGTGTGTGCGCGCGTGTGACAACACCACCTCGGCAAAGGATACAAGGTGTGTATGAGCGTGTTGCAGTGGCGGTAGTTGTGCGTGAGCAGGCACAGCGCCAGCAGCGCCACGGGGCTGTGGCACCAGCAGCCGTACAGCTGCACGAACAGCTCGTGCGTGCTCTGCGCAGGGGCAGGGTAGGTTAGGTGAGTGCGCGCTGCGCCAGGGGTGGCTCGTGGGGTTTAGGCTCAAAATGGCCAGACGGTACAAATTGTCCTTATCGCAGAATGTCCATATCCCGAAACGTCCACATCGCAGAATGTTCATATCACAAAATGTTCATATCCTAGATCGTCCAAATCCCAGATCTGTGGCACGCTTCGGTTACGTCCGCTTTTTGTACCCTGTTGTTCAATAAGGTTAAATAAATAAATAAATGTCCATATCCCAAAACGTCCAAATCCCAGAATGTCCATATACATACCAGAGTGTGCATTTTACTTTATTCAACCAAAAATATATAGCGGATCAAGTGGACGCACCGGCTTGGCGAAGGCGCGCAGCTGCAGGCGCAGGTCGTAGAGCTCGGCGGCGGTGAGCAGCAGCGTGCCCAGCACGTGCACGGCCGTGGAGGCGAAGCGCAGGTCGCGCTCCGCCGCCAGGATCGCGGCCAGCGCGCGGTAGATGTGCTCCGCGTTCAGCAGCACGCACAGCTGCCTGCCCGAGCCCACGCCGACACACGCAGACACACACGCACGCACGCACCGAGTTAAACTCACGACCAGCCTCCACCCGAGGGTGATCATTGCACCACATTTATTTTTACAATATAAGTATTTTAACTGATCTCCGTTGTTCCACTGGCGTTAATTTCAGAGTTCCCTCGAAATTCCAGGATAAAAAGTACCCTATGTCCTATCTGTACCGCTGACAACGTGTATGCATCAATAAATTTTATGATGATCGGTTGAGTAGTTAAGACGTGAAAGCATTATTTGTATTTACTAACTCTAGATTGTAAGGATACTGTTACTAACAAACTATGGATTTTTTCCGAAATAAAAAATATTATTACTAATATGACGTAATGATTCTGAAAAACTTTTGAACACTCTACCGTTAACTGAATCCAGGAGAATCCCCAAAATCTTTTCCTAGCAGTCATAACAGATACGGAAGCTGCTCTTTTTACCCAATCAATATACCTTATTAGTTACTAGCTGTGTCTCGCGGTTTCACCCGCGATAATTTTAGATTTCCCGCAGGAATTCCGGGATAAAAAGTACCCTATGTCCTTCTCTGTACCCCTGACAACGTGCATATTAAATGTTATCCAAATCCGTTCAGCCGTTTTTACGTGATTGAGTAACAAACATCCAAACATCCACACTTTCAAATTTACAATATTAGTAGGATCACCTTATTATAAATGCTCCCCTATCTTCCAACAGGTTCTCGTCGGCCGCCAGCAGTCGAAGTAGAGCCTGAAGGAACTTGTAGTAGTACGGACTGGACTCTAGGTCACCTGGAAATTGTGATTCGTGGCGTCACGTCACTCACGCTCCATGCCGCTACATTTAGCCATGAAATATCGGTATTAACAACCTTGGAAAGATACCAGTGTTTTACCAACCATATCAATTGCATAATTTTTTCCGTATGTGAAGCTTAATTGCTATTATTGTACTTTACTAGCCATCCCTAGTCCTCTCCCCCGAGACTTTTAAAATAGGCATTTTAATGTGACCTTAAAAAAATTTTTGACACTAGATTCTAATAATTTCGTGGTGCAACCAAAATTGCCCCCCCTCAACCAAATCCTACGTCCGAGTGCTACGCGCTACGCGCTACACGCTACGCGCTACGCGGCGCCGCGCGCTCGTCAGACTACCTGGGCGCTCGCCGGGCGCGCGGCTCTCGCAGATCTCGGCGAGCACGGCGAGGCTGCGCCGCACCACGTCGTCGGACGCGTCCGTGAGGCTGCCCACCACGCTCACGAACAGCTTCTCCGTCTGGTAGAACATCTGACACCACACGCGCCGCCCACGTGCACGCCGTTAGTTGATACCGCACAGATAATAGGTTGACTGGGGAGGCCGTGCAGGTCCTCACTTGCCCAAAGCAACTGAAGTTAATTTTTCGAAACAGGGAATAGAGAAAAATTTCGTTGTTTTTGAATGTTTATGGGCATGACTAGTTTTGTGTACGAAAGTCAACCGGAGAACCGGGGTGTTCATTTTTTTTCATACACAATTGAGTTGATGTACCTTCAATCTGTTCTGTGGTTGATAGCCATTCCCCACCGCCCCCAGCTGCAGCCCCCTCCCCGCGCCCCCGCACTGACCTGCCCCGGCAGCTTGTTGTAGAGGTGCAGGATCCAGTCGAGCGCGGCGGCGCGCGTGTGCACGGAGCTGTGGTGCAGCTGCTGCGTCAGCACGTTCACCACCGCGTCCAGCTGCAGCCGCCCCGCCCCCGCGGCGTCCTCCTTCCCACCCACACCCTCCACACCCTCCCCGTCGCTCTTCACTCCCTCCCTTTCCACTTCTACACCTTCTTCTTCACTCTTCGCATCCTCCTCCTCACTCTTCGCACTCTCCGTTTCGACTTCACCCTTCGCTTCGTCTTCCTTTCCCCCCTCTTCCTGTGCCCGGCCCTCCTCTTCGGACACCACGAGTTTCATCAGCAGCATGTTGACCGTCGTCGCCGTCTCGCGTATGTCTGATGACGACCGCTAAGGCAATTCTCCCGAGGGGATAAGTGTCGTAAAGAATGTGTGCGAGCATAACATTTGTGTGTGCTGTGTGTGTGCACGTGTGCGCATGTAAAGGATACTCTTCCTCGGCTCGTCGGAGTAGGCGAGGCAGGGCAGCGCGGCGCACAGGATGCCCGAGGCGTAGGGCAGCATGGTCGCGCCCGCCAGCTCCAGGAACTCCTTGATCCAGGTGATCGCCGTCAGCTGCGCGGCGACATCCACACAAAAATTAGACTATCGACCTGGAGCCGCGTGCAAGTACGAGCGCTAAATGTGAAAATGCGGGCGGCGCACCTGTATGAGCTCCTCTGGCGACTGCGCGTGCATGATGAGGATGTTGATCATGGCCTGGAAGTCGACGCGCGTCGGGCTCTGCTTGATGCTGCGCAGGAACTCGCCCAGCTGCACGTCCACCCTGCGCGCAGCGGGCGATGCTGGGTGAGGAGTGGGCGGGTGGGGTGCGGGCCGGCGGGAGGGCGAGGAGCTCACTGGGGGGGCAATCCGGGCATCCACCCTGGCAGCAGTTTCAGAGGGGAAAATCTCCACAAAGTGCCTAGCATACGGAAGCCCGGTTGGCTCACCACACCGACTTGTAAGAAAAAGGTCCATACTAGAAGTGAACAGTATATTGATAATAATCCACTTCACCATACACAGATCTACTTTATCCCACACTAAGTTATACTATAAGCTCGTGTTGTGGAAACCAAGCAAACGTGATATACTACTTATGTATATTATATTATTCTATGGATATATAAAAACTCCCAGAGTGTAAAGTGGAATCCAGTGTTTATCACACAAAGTCTACCCTCAGCGGGAATCACACCCAAGAGCTCTGGATCAGTGGGGAGGCATGGGTTTATTTAAGCCGGACGGAGGGGCGCCATTTGCCACTATCAAGTTTCCGTTCCGGTTAGATCAGTGGTGGTGCTCACATGCGCCGTATCTCGTGGTGGTCGTCGTCCAGCATGAGCAGCAGGCCGTCCAGCAGGCGCGGCAGGTGCGGGCGCAGGTCCAGCGCGGGCGCGGCGTCCAGCACGGCCAGCCACGAGGCCACGAACTGGCGCACGGCGGCGTGGCGCGCGTACATGCGCTCGCGCACCAGCGCCACCACGGCGCCCAGCCGCACGCCCGGCGCCTCCGTCACGATGTCCTTCACCAGCCGGTCCAGCAGCTCGGCGCCCTGCCGCACCTGCCGCGCCGCGCCCCCACCCCGTCTCGCCCATTACTATGCCCGCATATACTATGCCCGGTTACGGATCACACACATACATCCCTACTTATCCTTACTAATCTATCTAATATATATAAATCACGTGTCACGTTGTTTGTCCGCGATGGACTCCGAAACTACTGAACGGATTTTGATAAAATTTTGTACCTACCTTTTTATTAGGTAGGTAGCTACCTAATATGGTCCAACTAACTAACAAAGATAGGATAGTTTTTATCCCGGGATTCCCGCGGGAACTCCGGAATTAATGCTTATCACCGTAAACTACTATCAGGGGTACAAAGAAGGACACAGAATTCTTTTTCCCGGAATTCCCGCGGGAACTGCGAAATTACCGCGAATGAAATCGCGGGAGACATCTAGTATTTTATAAATGCGAAAGTGAGTTTGTTTATTACGCTTTGCGCTTTCACGCCTTAAAGACTCACCGATCATCAAGAAATTATGCATGCACGTTGTCAAGGGTACAGAGTAGGTATCAGGTGTACCACTTGCCCGTTTGCCCCCTATGACATAAAAAAAAAAAATCTGCTTACAAAAAGATTTGCCGGTGAAAGGAAACGTTTCTGTTTACTAATTATGTGTTGTTTTTACAAATTTTTAACGGCACAAGTCGGCGTTTTTAACTAACGTTTTACTACGTTAGCGGTCGGGCGTAGACTGACGGCTAACGTTCTCAAGTTTATGTAACTAAAGCTGGGCGCGCGAAAAACATACATACATTTACAGCATCTACTAATATATAGGGTTAGTGGTGGGCGGTGGATACCTGGGGCTCGGGGTCGGCTACGAGCCGCGCGAGCGCATCGAACACGGCGGGGAAGAGGTCGCTGGAGGCGCCGCGTGTAATCTTCAGCACGTTGAAGAGCGCCTCGGTCGCCTGGTAGCGCACGCGCGACTCGCTCTCGCTGAGGCACGCCATGATGGGCTGCGTCAGCTCGGGCAGGTACACTACACATCCCTGGCGATGGAATCACTTGCATTATCATTAACAATAAGTGTGTAAGTTTAATTAGCATTAGCAGGGCCATAGACTAACGCAATTTGATTTTGAAACTGAGACATGTTCTGATTTCTATTCAGATGGAAACAAAATTAATTAAATTGCTCTGCTGAATCATTTAATGGCCTGTGAAGAGGAAATAGTTACAAAGAAGCTAATATTGACCAGTAAGGTAATATTTATTTATTTATTTATAATTCAGGCAAGCAGTTGAAGCAACTGATAGGTGCCTGTATCCAGTTATACATTACTATTATTATACATATAGGGTGGAAATTAAAGGATGTAGTCTGAGGGAACAAACTACTATTACTATTATTATACATATAGGGTGGAAATTAAAGGATGTAGTCTGAGGGAACAAACTACTAAGATCCTTGCAGGACAAATATGTAACTTTTGTTACTATCATATTTCAATTTCAATCAGAAAAATAGCTATTTTGTCTTCAACTTTTGAAGTTTGTTTATTTTGGTTGATTGCTAGGTAGATATTGTAGGTGTCAAAACGTGCATATTGTAATCGAAAAACCGCCATGTTTTTGATTGCAACCAAAAAATTATAGAAACAAAAATTATATAATAGCTCCTCTGAACTCAATTAACTTTATTTGCGAAAATATGGAAGTCATATTGGATTGCTTTTTTATATAACACCCTGGAATTGGGGATTGGAGTTATATTTTTTGCTTACTTTGTCCTTTCCACCCTTAATAATTTCAAGTTACTGATGTTTGAAAGCAAACCTTCCCCAATCCCACAGCAACAGAGGAGAGGCCCATGAGGGCTCCATTTTTCACATTGGGGTTTGTTGATGCCATCAGGTCCTGGCCTAGCACTCTGATCAGGCGCTTTATTTGGCTGGTGTTGTTGGCATCGCTGAAATCTTTCACCATTCTGAAAGGAAGTTTACTGACTGAACAAGAACATCAATCATTTTTGTTGAGCTTAGCTAAATTTACAGTTCCCTACAAAAAACATAACATACACCAGCAAACCTCGACTCTACTAATAATAACAATCCACTTCACAACACACAGATCTATTTAATCCCACACTAAGCTTTAAACTTGTGTCGTGGAAACCAAGCAACACATGGTATATGGTATATACTATAATATAATAATAATAATGTTATATATAATAATATTATTATTGATGATAGTACTGTTTTTGTCAAAATAAACTTATTAATATTACACAGAGGCAGCGGAAGGTGTGGGCGATGCGGGCGACCGCCCAAGGCCTCGCGCCTCAAAGGGCCTAACAAGGGGCCTCGCACCTCTAAGGCAATTAGTCTATCAGATAAATACGAACTTTAGCCCCCTTCAAAGGCAGTGGAATGAGCTTTTTTTTAATGGGGTACTTGCATGTTTTTTTTCCAGTCTATCTTAAAGATACAATATGGCCTACTTAAACAAAGAACGAACAAGAAAATTTATTCAAGTAAACTATTGTTTAACCTTTAACTAGTGACGTGTAGTCTCACAGGTGTCACATGTTTTGCAAATTCTTAAAATTGACCACGTCCCCCCCGCTTGCTGCGACCCCACATCTCAGTAGCTTTTGTTTTATTGCTAAAACTACCGTGGAAGAAGGCAGACCTGCCATCGGTTGTTTGATACATAAGTAATACTAATTAGAAAGTCGGCTGTCCCTTGGGAAGCCTGGGTTAAGCTCGATTAAAATGCTAAGAAAAGGATCTCATGTCAATTGGGGCCAATTTTTAATTACCGTTTATTTTCTAAATAAATAAGAAAAACTGAATTTATTTAAATTTATTTTATTACATACCAATAGTTAAATATCAACATAATTTTGAAACATCCAAATGCAATTTTATGAAAATATTGACTTTGAAAGTAGTAGTCTGTGAAACGTCATGTCCCTTATAGTGTTACAAATTTATTGTCACTAGTTAAAGGTTAATAAATAAAAAGTAGTTATTAACTGTTTTTATCTCTTACAAAACTCTGAATATTATATTAAGGAGGGCCTTTCACAATATACCTCGCCCAAAAACAATGAGTATAATATACTACATACATAGGTATTATACTCAATTACTTTTAAACCAATTTCTTTTTATGTTGTCCTAGAGTACATTAATTGTAAAATAAATATATATTATACTATAGATATGTAAACACACCCACACTGAAAAGTGGAACCCTGTATTCATCACACAAAAGTCACCTCCATCAGGAATCGAACCTGGAACCTCTTGATTAGCAGGGAGGCGGTGACCTACTTTGCCATTTAAATCGTGCTACTGCTACTGAGCTATTGCACTGCTGCAGCTGTAAGAACTTGTGATGGGATGCAATACTAATAAAAGTATGCTTAAACTCACAATCTAGAAAGCTAGTTAGACAATAGGTTTCACTGACTGAAGCTATTTGGATATTAAATAACTATAAAATATAAATACTTTTCAATTTCGGCGCCAGCAAATTTCCGCTTGTCATAGATTTTGTCACACAGCCCACGGACGCAGGCTATGCTTAAAGGTGCATAGTCCTTTTCAGACATTTTCGCTTATTTGGTTTAAAACTTATTTAATTTCTACAAAACCACAGGGCCGCTGAACCGAGCCAGGGATATTTGGTCCTCAGATTAACTAGACTTAGATTTGGTCTGACTCAGAGCTAATTTATTAGACATGCCAGGCCGTCGCCGCCGCCAGAGAGAAAATCAAGTAATTTTACCCGGTCCCCACACAAGTTGCAATTTGCAAAATAGCTACCAAAGTTAATAAATCAAAGTAGCTAAATGCTCGTAACTTCCCCGTTATAACAGGTGATTGAGGTGAATATTAAATTCTATAATTCGCCGTTTTATTGTGTGATTCAGGTGAATAGGTACTAAATTTTATTTTTTGTTTTATTCTTTAATCGCAAGTCAATTCAATTTCTTATTTCTTGGTGGGCGATGCATATTTGACAACCATGGAACACTTCTGTCAAGTGTCAAGTCACAAGCGCTGTCAGCAATCAGCTGTTCTTTTTTTTTAAATTAGGTGATGACTCAGAAGAATAACTGGTGATGACCTCAGTGATGACCCATCAAATGATGGTCATGATGGGCCATCATTAGTAGATGACACAGTTAGATGATAATCAAAAAAGGCTTGTTGTCGTAGATCATTCTCCATCTACGCTTGTTGTTTTACTTTATTTTTTTCTTCTTTTTGGACTCAACACTAAGTGTTATTTGCCACTTTCATTTTTGGTATTAAGACGATAGGAAACAAAGGTTTTTTATTACCGGCAGAAAATAAAAAGCTTAACCGATTTTTATGCCCTCCACACAATCGTGCATGTCTATGATGGCCCATCATGGGCCCTATTGCGATAATATGGACAGCTCAACGCGATCACAGGCGATTCCCTTTGATGCGTGCCCAAAAACCGACAATACACGGGTCGCAGGCGATCATAGATGATGATCGGCGAGTACAGCTGAGTATGCCCTTTACACTCATTACAGCACTGAGCGGCATTATTATATAACGTTGAATGTTTCAACTACAGTAAAGGTTCGCACAATCGAGCACTTCAAATAGTACTGCTCGCGCGATGCATGCAGATACACCAAAGTGTCCTTCCTAGATCGGAAAAAAAAAAAATATTTTTGGAAACAATAAAAAAAGAGTAGGTTTTATCTACATAATTCAGACTGAAAAATAAGACGTATGGATGAAGGTATAAATTAACTAATTTTATCCATACTAGTATTATAAAGAGCAAAAGTTTGTAAGCTTGTTGTAGGGGGTAATCTCTACTAAACCGATTTTGAAAATTCTTTCACTTATAGGGAGCTAAAGTGATCCTGAGTGACCTTTTATCCCGGAATTCCCGCGGGAACTCTGAAATTACTGCGGGAATTCTGGGATAAAAGGTCACTATTAAAAAACCGCGGGAGTCAGCTAGTATTACATAAAACTTGAATAGGTACAATTTAATTTCAAAATTCAAAACTATATAATAAATTTACAGAAATCTATCAAAGTGAAGACGACGACAACACAATCTAAATTGGTTGATCATTACGAAATTGAAAATAAAGAAAACCATTAAGAACAAGTATTTATCTACGATAAGTCTGAAATTTATAATTCATCACCGGGTAAAAATAATTCTTATTGATATAAAATTTAATGTTTTAGAATACCTATATAAAAGTAAAAAAAAATTATCTACTGATTAGAAGAACAAAGTTTTATTTGTAATTGTTTTTATTTATTTATTTATTTATTGCACGTCCATTAAGTAACAAAAAACACAAAATTGTACCTATTTGTATTCTTTTTTTCAACACTGAACTTGGAAGATGGCGGTAAGAAAAAAAACTTCTTAGCGCACTCTGCTGGTGCACTTGAAAACTACTTCACGTTCCGTGTGCCACTGAGTCACATTATGGAAAACAGCGACTATCGTGCTCGCGCATAATCGTCTGTACTCGGCGATAATGTAGTGGAGCCATATGCTTCTTGATATAAAAATAAAACTCTTTAGTCTTTGGTACCAATCGGATGATGTGGATTGTGGTTTGTTCTCGCTCGCATAATCCATTCCAGTTTACTTCAAAGATCATAATCACTACGTTTTACTTATTTGTATCGGTGCGTTGAAACACTAATTAGTGTTAAAAAACGATTTGGACTGCAAATTGTTTTTTAAATATCGAGTGTGATTAAAAAATTACCTATCTTGTTCCGAAACTGAAGTAGTAGTGCGTGCTAAAAACAAATGTCATTAATTTTTTTATCGAATCGAATTTTCATTAATTTTATGCAATAAATTAGGCAAAATCATGCCCGTGACACTGGTGGACAGGTTGCCTTTGCCGACCCTCAAGGTATACTCGGCGGGGAGTGTTTTGTTGTTGTCGGTGGCAGTGTATTATGCGATGAGCGTGACTAGCGACCCGAGCTGGCGGCTGAACGTGACGCAGCAGGGGCAGGAGGCGGCAGCCGCGGCGGATACTGATGGAGAGGCGATGCTGGTGCCGCCGCTGATGACGCCGCTGGAGCTGGCCTCCAATGGCACCAGAACGCTCGGCGACCAGCTGCTGGACGTTGTTGTGTTCATGATACACGAGCCGCTCTGCATGTGGGTGAGTGGATCAGCTTGTTGAAGGCAACAGCTACCTATCTAAATATTTTGCTCCCTCTTATTGACTTTCCTGCAGGTTTCACACTTTGATTTTTTTTTTTTCAAGAATGCTTTGTTTTTCTTGGTTATTATGAGGAAAAACATTCTATATTTCTATAGGTCCAAACTCTAAGATTAGATGCTTCATTTCACTATTTTGTTTTTATGTATATCAACATGAATAAGTAAATATACCATTAACTAGTTTCCACTGACTTCCACCTTAATACATATTTTTGGAAAAAAAACATACATACAGCCGAATGCAGAACCTCCTCCTTTTTGGAAGTCTGTTAATATAAGTATGTTTCCTTTCAGTAAAATTTGCTTATTTTTGATATCAGAAATATTGTGATAAAATTTTTTAAAATAGTATCTCAATGTAGGCCTTTTTCTTGTAAGTTATTATTTTAATTATTTAATTTTTTTATATGAATTCAGCAAATTATTGATTCTTTATTTTTTGTGTACATCATGAGTTGAAGTGAGACTGCAAGAAAACATATTATAATGGTATCTATTGAGTGATAATGTTTTGTTTCTTAAATCCCTAGTAATTTAAATTTAAACTACACTTTCACATAATTATGAGTATACTTTCTAAAACTCTAGTAGCAACTTTATGCTCACATTTTAGTTTCAAACTTAAATAATAGAGTCCAGTGTTTGATAAAACCATATACACATATTATAGATTTTTTTCTTAGTAGGTATTCAAAAACAGTCCTTTCTCCTAGAATTCTGCTAAGTACCCACTAAATACATATAATGACTGATGCGCAAATGAATATTCTTTTTTTTTAGATGACCTTAACCACAATTAAAATTAATTTTATTGTGTCTTGTTTTCTATATAATCGTGCTCATGTTTCAGCATTTTTCTCTTTGATGTATACCTATCTAGTTTTTAATTATATAGCCTTAATCAGATTTTCATAATATACAACCTACCTAGTCAATCCATCTATACTATAATAAAAGAGTAGAATCTATCTGTACGTTGAATATTTTTACAAAAATTGACAGAGGGTGATAAAAGAAGAGTAAAAAGTTTTTAAAATTATTTTCTGTCTGTCTGTCTGTCTGTGTGTCTGTTCGCGATAATCTCTGAATCTACTGAACTGATTGTCATTCAGTTTTCACAGGTAGATTAAGCTTAACCTAGAGCTACATATAGGTTTTGTTTCATTGAAATCGGATGTTGGGAAAAAAAGTTGTTGTATAAAAACCTTTCGCGCGGGTGAAACCGCAGGTCACAGCTAGTAATAAATATAACTATAAACATCACTACAATTTTACCCACAGATCCATTTGCTTGTCTTAGAAAATGCACTGTTACAAATGTCGACATTTGCATTTTCATTTCTCATAACCCCTCTGACCATGTATTTGACTGACTCGTGAACCAGCTTTATTTTATCATTAGATAATATGAGTATACAGGCCATGGCAAACGCCTTCAACTGTTTTATGCCTAAATAAATATTAATTATATTCTGATATTAAAAACCTGTAATAGAATCCAATGCTGGACAACCTTGTATTTGTACATAAATAAAACCTGTAAATGTAGTTTAATTTGATAACTATTAATGAAACACCATAATATTATGAAATTTATTTTATTTCACATGCAGGCACGCACGCATGTACGCAGTACACACGGATGGGCACAACAAACACGCATACACACATACAAACACGCAGGCATGCAACTGTAGTTCCATATTTATAAATATATACCTAGCATTCGTTACAATACCACTTTACTAAAAAGTAAAAATTATAAAATAATATGAAATGAATAAATGAATGAATAATGAATTTTTAATTTTGAGTTTTCAAATCTCAACCTTATTATATCTTTGATAGAGCACTTACTTTAAAGTTTTCAAAGGAAAAGTTTTTACCAAAATGCTGAGTACCTACCTCAAGTCATAGAGTTTTGGTTGTGTGCATAAACAATTTATGTACCTACATTTTATAAACATGATTAAATAGCACAGATCATTGTACATTAAATAGAATGTAGTAAATATCTACTACTTATCCAGTAGCATAAAGTATAATATGTATTGTAAATTGTGATGTAGTCCATTTTCAGTTATCAACCTCTATTTTAAGCCCTGAGATCTTAAAATTATTTTTGCTTATCAACAAAATAGAGATAATAAAGGAAGATTGTGTCATACTCATAGTATTGTTATGAGCTAGGTGTTTGGGATAAATTAAAAATTGCTGAAATCTCTACTCAAACTTTGTAATTCACAAAATGAATGCTACTTATAAAATTACTTACTCCCTAAATTACTATGAATATGCTGATCTCTGCTTCAATTTTCATAGTTAAATAAGCTTCTTCGAAACTATATTATGTCATGTATGTATACCTAGTAGCTGTTACCCATGGTTCTATTAGCTTAAATCGGACTCCTTCAAGAGAAAAAGTTTTTAGAATAGTTTCAGTTACTAGTTCCAGAGATATAACCAAACAGACTTTGTGTCTTTATAATACTAGGTCTATACTGTACCTAATTTCGGAGTTCATAAACTATATATGTAAACCTTCCTCTTGAATCACTATCCATCAGTGAAAACCACATGAAAATCTGTTCAGGTATTTTTGTTAGTTTATCGTGAACAGACAGACAGACACTACTAAAAGGCTAAAATAATGTGGTAGTCTTTTGAATCGAGGATTTAATTTAAATGTTTAAATAAAGTTTAAAATCCTTTTGATAGAGAATAGAGATACATAAAATAATAATTGATGTACTCATATATTTTATTCTTGGTTTTTGTTTACAAGTTGCTGCTTTTCTATTTAAAAATCTAAATTTCAATCAGGCATTCAGTGTCAACTGCCAAGAGACCAATACAAAAAACAATCGTCACATAACATTATGTATTATACAATATGTATATTAAATTTTGAAAGTATGCCAAGACGTCATCTTGCATGTGTAGATAGATAGTAGACTATTTACAAAATATTGTTACTTCCACTGAAAACATGTTGAAATAGAAATTTTACAGATTTGTTAATGAACTGCGTGCTTTTATTTAAAGTGTAGGTGTGTATAAAGTTGAATGTACGGAGAGTGGTCAACTCATACATTCCATACAAACGCTCATACCTCTTGAATGGGATTAATTAATTTATTATTGTACCCCGTCAAATTCAAAAAAATTATTGGGCTCAGATAAAGCGCCTTAAAAAGAGTGGGTGACTCATAACCCTCTAATAAAACAGGATCGTGACGCAACATTTCGATACAATTTAGCGCCGTTATTTATTCATTATGCTACTGCTCCACCTGCGTTAACGTTAACGTTGATGTTAATGTCTAACGTGGTAATGTTAGTAAGTTAACGCGTTAAAATGTTGGTCACATCTAAATTAGCGCACTAATTTACGCGTTAACACGCAGGTGGAGCAGTAGCATTACTAGCTGGCCCGCGCGCTTTCACCCGCGACAATTTCGGAGTTCCCGCGGGAATTCCGGATTACAATACAGCCTATGTTACTGAGGGATGATGTAGCTTTCTAATAGTGAAAGAATTGTTGAAATCGGTTCAGTAGTTTTTTTAGTTAAATCGTAACAAACAAACAAAAAATAAAATCTTTCCTTTTTATAATATTAGTAGGTATAAACGTAAATAAATTCAAATTACGAGTCCAATATTTTTTATTCATCTATGACGGACGGACATGACGGACTACAAACTAATATTTAGTCGGCTGTCGGAGTAGTAGAGCCAAATCGACATTCTAATTTCTACTATGCGTTGACGATTGTAGAATGTCAATTTGGCTAGGGAGGCTGATCTTACCATGCATAAATCATACTATGATAGTCCACCTGCATGACTGTAATGTGGCCCCACTGCGGATTAGCTAACTCTAATACGCAAACTCAAATTGCTTTAAACCTGCACACACGCTGCTTTACCTTACGATGTACCATTTATTTAGCCTGTTGTCATAAAGTATTTGTAACTATTTTATCCTTATGTTTTTGCTAAGCTTATATATTAGAAAGGTCTCTTTAAATCGACAGTTAGTTTTTACGAATGGTTAAAGCACGGTCCAAGGTTACGAGTGGGTAGGTGCTTCCCGTTTTGTTATTGTAAACTTATGAACTAGCAGTTCTCCGTGGTTTCACGCGTTTTATTTTCGAAGTTCCCGTGGTAATTCCCTTATAAAAAGTACTCTGTGTGTTTTTTTTTCTTTTTGTACTCCTAACAACGTGTCTGCTAAATTTCTTGATGTTTGTTGCGTGACAAACAAACAAATAAACAAAATCACTTTAGCATTCATAATATTAGTTCGGATGACGACGTCAAAAATGTTATGCCTATTGTTTATAAATAAATAGCTGTTGAACCAGTGTTAATTTACTTTGAGTAGGTACCTCCTGAACGATTTGATATATTATATCAGAAGGAAATGTAGACTATGTTATAACGAAGGCTAAGGTCACGTCAAAATATCACGTGATCACGTACAATCGTCCAATCAAAAGTATAATTTTTCGTGACCACGTGATATGACGATACGTCCCTTATTTTTTTATGCCGATAACGGTTAGGACTATACTAGTTGTAGACTATAGTATATAGATTGTCAATTTGACTAAGGGGGCAGTTTAGGCTGTTCTTCAAACGTTGAACGATTATACTAACAATGAGCTGGAGCTGTCGATGAAGGAAAACATCGTGAGGAAACCATAGCATGGTGATAGGGCGCTCTCTAGTGCCCGGCTGGCTAGCTACCACCTTCAAGTTGCAAATCTGTCGCCGAGCACCTAACGGTGTGTTCCGGCAGCCCCACTTGAAAGCCAGTTCCCGTCCCCGTTCCAGGTCGGCAACGCACCTGCAAGCCTTCTGGTGTTGCAGATGTCCATGGGCGGCGGTAATCACTAATCACTTACTGTCACCACCACGTGTACCACCTGCCCGTTTGCCACCTATGACATAAAAAAAATACTATGATACATTAGATATATATACATTTGTGTGTATATGTATTAGATCCCCCACAGTTTCACTAAAACTTATAATGTTCTGAGTTGTGGCGTTGCGCGGTTGCAGACGGTGATCAACCTGGGGTACTGCGCGCTGACGCTGGCCGGGTTCGCGGTGCAGCGCGCGGTGTTCGGCGAGCTGCGCGCGCTCGAGGCGCAGCGCGTCAAGGACAAGTTCTGGAACTACCTGTTCTACAAGTTCATCTTCGTGTTCGGCGTCGTCAACGTGCAGCGCATGGACGAGGTGCTGCTGTGGGCCGCGTGGTTCACGCTGCTCGGCTGCCTGCAGCTGCTCGCGCAGCTCTGCAAGGATAGGTACGAATATGTGAGTATGCACACCTGATAACTATGGCAACCCCTGTGTACCACCGTGCACCGCTGCTATTGCATGCCGGCGCCCGACTTGTGTGCCGCCGTGCAGGGTGTGCGCATGGCGCAGAACTTGCGACGGGGGGAGGATACTTACATTTTAAAAAACCGTTGGTAACCCACAGATAAGACAAACAAAGAACGTGGGATTACGGAGGTCAATGACCGTTAAATTTGATTTGTCGTCGCGTCTGCGGCAATACAAAGAGGGCGTTGAATGACCCAATAACTCTGGGTATAAACGGTTGGCGCGTCGGCAACTTGCGCACTTAATTTTCATATACCTATAATAATAGTTATTATTATTAAGACGATAAATAAAATTTATAGAATACTGAATACAACCTACAGCATTCCTCGCCCACAAAGAGTGTGCCTGTAAAACTGTCTCACAAAATTACATTCACAAATTACATTCTAGAATTTCTAGATTAGTTTTCTTGATGCCTTATATGGGCGCGCTACTGCGGGAAAAACAGTTATGTGGCTTGTTAAACAGTCAAAATTGTGATTCAGGAAACCGAAAGGTTAAAAATATCATCGACCATGATGTAATAATATCTAACTGTACAATTAATATTAGCTTTGCACAACATACGAATGTGCTTGTTAATATCTGACTTTGTTATAGGTCAGATTAAAGAAATGACGTTTCATGTTTATAAACACCCGTACATTATAAAGTTAGTTATTATTATAATAATATTTATAACTACTTTTTGTTGTTTTTTTTTTATCTTTTAAAAAATACTTTTTAGTTAACTGATATTAAATATTTAATTGGTTGTTAAATTTCGGTTTCAAGTACGATCGTTATGAATAAACTTTTCGGTACAGTCGGCAGCAGAACACTTTGGTCAGGCTTTGAACTTTATTGCTATATAAATATGATAATAAGGTTGAATGACTTTCAAAAGAATCTAAGTTTTCGCTGCTGACGGTACGAAGACACTAGCGATGATAAGACCGCGGTTCAACTCGTTTGAATTTTTAGTACATATAATATTTTATAGGAAAATTTTAAATTTACACTGATTGTGAGACAAAAAAATTATAGGTGTATACCTACTCTGATAATGAGACAGAAGTAATTATGATTTACAATGACCTAAAGATATAAGCACGCAGTAGGTACACACGCGTACACACGCACCAAGTGTTATTCAACTTGTGTAGTTACGGTCAGTGTTCGGAACCGTACTATAATTATCGTACACATTCGTTAATATGTGCCTACGTACGATATACGATAGCAAATAGCGATAAAATTTTGCATACACGTTATCAGGGGTACATAAAAGGGCAAGGATACTTTACATCCCGGCATAGGTACCCGCGGGAATTTCAAAGTTACCGCCGCGCCGGTGATACCGCGGGCAACACGTTTACAATAAAAGCATAAAACGATGTGTAATGTGTGTCAATCCACAAAACATTCACCCTGATTCACTTTTGATACAACACGGCGCAAACGCTAGCTTGTTCCCGCGTTAATTCCAGGATAAAAGTACCATGGTCCATGACCAAGTTTAAGAATAATTGCATGCTGTTTCATCAGCGTTAAATTACAAAATTACGATCACTAGTATGACCAGTCTCGCCCTCGACCTTCTACGTAAGGTTTTTGGAATGCGAATTGAAATAAAATATTAAATAATATGTTTACTCGATTAGTAACATTATGCGCGTAATATAGCGTAGCAACTGAGCGCCGACCTCGCCGGGGCCGCGCCGACCTCTGCGGCCGCCGCTGTTATTGAGGAGTAATGCCAAATAGCATCCGATTACGAATCATGCTGCAGCATAACTTCATTACCTTCGTACAAGTGCTCTTGGAAATTTCGCCGGCGCAAATGTATCCGGGAAACTGCATACACAGGCGAACCGATTGAACTCCCACCACTGCGGTCTCTACAACAGGCGGGCGGCGCGGCGTGTGTGCACTGTGCACACGTGCGGGGGCACTTGTGGCGATTTTGTGTGTGATGAATGGCTTTGTGTGCAAAAAACAGCTGACGACACTAATTTTCTTTTATCGGTTTTCATACTAGAATGAGAGTCCCTTCTATCCGTTCCCTGTCTCCAACAATCTCTTTGTATAAAATGAGCGACGCGCAAGCCGAACTATAAAATACTTTCATATTATTATATAAATTAAGTAAGAGAAGCGAAAAGACTAATTAGTTATTCGAGAATTATTCAAATGGCCACCCGACGACGTTGGGCAAACAAACACTCATTACGTAGGCACATGGCTGGTTTCCGGAACTATAGCAATGGCCTTAATAAATTCAATCCAGTTCCAAATGCCATCTTTTGGTTCTAATCTCTGTATAGGTAACTAGCTGTGAACCGCAGTTTCACCCGCGGTAATTTCGGAGTTCCCGCGGGAATTCCGAGATAAAAAGCACCCTATGTCCTACTCTGTACCCCTGACAACGTGCATGCCAAATTTCATCCAAATCCGTTCGGCCGTTTTTGCGTGATTGAGTAACAAACACCCAAACATCCACATCTTTCACATACATTTATAATAATAGTAGGATTAGAATAAAACAGTAGAATCCGCGTGCCAGTACGTTAAATACCATATTTGTTTACCAAAAATTGAGAGGGGACGATAAAAGAAGAGTTAAATAATTAATACATAATAGGTATAAAAGAATCCATTTTTATTTTTTTTTTACTGTGTGTGTTCATACTAACCTTCGAAACTATTAAACAGAGATTTTTGTTTTCACAGAATTACGTTTATATTATTTGTGGTAAGGAGCAACACAATGTTAGGTTTTGTTAATTCCTCAGAAGAATAACTAAAGCATTCTTCTGAGGTTAATTCCGATGTAAAAAGTATTTTGACTCTATGTTCTTTTCTGTAACCCCTGACAACGTGTGGTTATGCAAAATTCCGCGACGATCGGTTCGGTTGAGAAGTTTAAGCGCGAAAGCGTTACCAAAAATTTCACATTCGCATTTATAATTTTAACTAGCTGCTCCTCTCGGTTTCACCCGCGCTAACTTCAGAGTTCTTGCAAGAATTCTGCGATAAAAAGTACCTTATGTCCTCTGCACCCCTGACAACGTGTATGCAAATAGTATATTTCATTAGGAGTGCGGAAAGCCTGTCATTGCAAAGAGTTCCGACAAATGTCTACCCGAGCCGAGGCGCAGCCGAAGGTGAGGGTTGACAGTCGGAACCCCGTTCCTTGTGGCATTTTGACAGTTGGGAAAGAGAACGCACGAGTTCGGAAAAGGTAAAGAAAAAGCTCGTGTATGTAATAGCACACATCCCGAACGCTATACGTCCCTGCAATACGTCACTTTTTGAGCACAGTTGCTCAAGTGTTAAAAATTTCATGATGATCGGTTGAGTAGTGTTTAGGTCACATTCGCATTTATAATTTGAGGTTAAGTGTTTTTTTTTATCTAAACCTGTTGGTGTGTTGTGCAGTTGTCATCGTCGGCGAGCGCGGCGCGGTGGGCGCACGTGAAGCTGGCGCTGCTGCTGGGCGGCATCCTGGCGGGGGCGGGCACGCTGCTGGCGCTGGCCGCCGCGTACGGCCTGCCCGCCGGCCGGGACACCTTCGCCTTCATGGCCGCCGAGGTAGCGACGCCACACTAACACCGCAACACCACACAACAACACGACATCACAACACGACACAACAAGACACCACACTCCGCAACACGACACAAGAAGACACTACACTCTGCAACACGACACCGCAACACGAGATTACAACACGACACCGCAACACCACACAATAACACAACACCACAACACGCCACAAGAAGACACCACAACACGACACCGCAACACGCCTCAACATTACACTGCAACGCAATACATTTGCCTTGATGACCGCCCACGTAATGTCCCTGGGGTGGAGCGTCCAGTACACTACACGCAGAACGTTTAAATACCATGAGGTGACAGCGAGGCGTATATTGACGTCGATAAACCAATACCAACAACACGTTGAACATAAAATAATGTTGACGCAAAATGGCGCTATAATTTTAAAACACGATTAAAAATCTCTCCAGTGTGGGTTTTTTTTTAATTCTTTGACACACTATCACTTATCTATGTCCATACGTGCGCATGTGCCTAGTGCGTGCTGGTGCTGGTGGCGGCGCTGCACGTGGCGGCGCGCTACGTGCTGCAGGCGCGCGGCGCCGACGCCGCCGGGCCCGCCGCCTACTACACGCACCTGGTGTTCGACGTGAGTGCCCACCGCAGTGAATAGGTGTCTGATTGGCGGACGTGGAACATCGTAGTCCATATCTTCGCTTACCATCAGGCGAGATTATGGACAAATGTCTGACCGATCGGTAAAAAAGTCTGACCGATCGGTAAAAAAAAAATCGTTCCAAACCACCACCTCTACCTTCTCAACCGAAAACCCCTTAGGTACCCCGTTCCTTGTGATTCGAAACTCGGTGGAACGAAAAACGACAGAATATTATTCTACAAATAGCTGTGTCCCGCGGTCCAAAGTAGCCTAAGTTACTCCTTATAACATCAGCTGTCTGCCAGTGAAAGTCCCGTTAAAATCGGTTCAACCGTTTCAGAGATTAACCGGAACAAACAAACAGACAGAAGAAAAAAGTTTTTTTATGTAAATAAGGTACCTTGTACTTTTACCTTATACTTGTAGTTTATACTTTCATATTATACATTCAGTGAAAAGCTTTAATTTGGAATTACAAACACACACTCCAATTCCATTTATAATTGTATAGACTAGAGATGTATATCTATACAATGTTTCCTATTATCTTGGTTTCCTAAAGGTTTCACTTCCACTGCGACCATCACGTCCACACTCGCCGCGACGTAGCGGCGGGGCACGGGGAGGTACGAAATAAGCGGGGCGGGGGCGGAGAGTGTCGCTTTTCAATTTTGACTTGGATAGATTGCACGAAGAGTTCGCTTCCTTTGAATGAAAAATCAATCACATTTACGTAATATATGTGTAATAGTGTTGTGTTGCGGTGTCGCAGTCGGTGTCGCTGGTGACGGAGCTGCTGCACGTGGTGCACATGGTGATGTGGTGCAGCATGCTGGTGTCCATGGCGTCGCTGGTGCTGCTCATGCAGCTGCGCCACCTGCTGCACGAGCTGCAGGCGCGCCTGCGCCGGCACTCGCTCTACACCAAGCTCACCGCGCACATGAGCCGCAAGTGAGTGCACATCACACATCGCACCCTACACCCTCATCCCCGCCACACGTCCCACAAGAATGCACACAGCCCACAATAATGCACACAGCCCACAAGAATGCATACAGCCCACAAGAATGCACACACCTCACAATAATGCACACTTTTCCAAAGAGTGCATACATTCCACAAGATAGCACACAGCCCACAAGAATGCACACAGCCCACAAGAATGCACACACCTCACAATAATGCACACTTTTCCAAAGAGTGCATACATTCCACAAGATAGCACACAGCCCACAAGAATGCACACAGCCCACAAGAATGCACACACCTCACAATAATGCACACTTTTCCAAAGAGTGCATACATTCCACAAGATAGCACACAGCCCACAAGAATGCACACAGCCCACAAGAATCCACACAGCCCACAAGAATGCACACAGCACACAAGAATGCACACAGCCCACAATAATGCATACACCCCACAATAGTGTACAATAGTGTAGTGTACAGGTGCCACTTCTACAATCATACATTATTTATTAGATGTGCCCTGCGTTTTCACCTATGATAATTTCGGAGTTCTTTCGGGAATTCCGGGATAAAGAGGATGCTATGTCCCTTTTTGTACCGCTGACAACGTGTATGCACATGACGATCGGTTGAGTAGTTAAAGCATGAAAGCGTACCAAATTCACATCCGCATTAGTAATATTACTCGATCATCAACAAATGAACATTCTACAATAACACATCTGGGCCGTGAGTAGAAGGTCTCATACTCGCTGCGCTGGAATGTTGTACGAAGAGGCCCGGCGGTCGAGGTAGCATATTGTGAGACGGAATATTTTAAGAACGTTGTTATTGACCGACACGACCTGTGCGAGATAATACAATAATAAAATTATAATTGCTCTCCTATCTATCGCTAAATAAACAATACACACTGTTGTTTGTGAGTTATTTTTGTTATTTTCGAGTTCGCAGCGGTTTGAGAAACGTCGTAGGTCATAAAAATATGATACCGTCCGTCGTCATCGCAGTGCGCAGCAGCAGATCGCTGATAAACGATATGTTACGTAGCTTAGCTGTTTTTTTGCTTGCGCAATATTTTCCTATTAATTGGTAATACGTAATTTTGCTTTAAGGCCCGTATACACAATTAATTAATTAATTAATTTGAGTCTAAATGTGAAGACCTATAATTAGTCATTTGTTTTATATAGAATCTATACATAGAAATTTAAGTGTGCTGCTGGTCTTCCTAGTAAATAAATAAATAAATAAACTAAAAAAATATAATTTTTTGTAGTAATATCGAAAACTAATGGACTGATATACACATAATTATGTTATGCTAATTTTTTAAACAATTCACGCGGGATTTTAAGTTTGGGTGGGGAACACAGGGACGCATTTGATGGCAAAAGCGCTCTAGGCCAGAGTTAATACACCTTTTTCAACTACAACTTTTAAATCAAAATCAACAATTTATCCACAAGAACCACCGGAGTTATTTTTCCACAGTATAAAAGTGGGATAAAAATCAATCGAAATTCGGTCTCACAGTCGTCCTTTTGCTAACCTCTTTAAATCCTCACGGGTCTTGACTTAAATATCTGCTACTGGAGGAACAACAGAAAAATATGAAGCTAAGCTAAGCTGAAGTAAAACCTCATTGACTATCGCCGTCTGGTCCTAAGTATTTAAGGTGACTATGGTAAATGTGTGTATGTTTGTATGTGCAGCTACCCCATGGCGAGCCCGGAGGAGGTGGAGAAGAATCAGGACAACTGCGCCATCTGCTGGGAGCCCATGACTGAGGCGAGGAAGCTGCCGTGCTCGCATCTCTTCCACAAGTAAATTGGTTTACATTATTTTGTTAGAGGTCCACTAAACTGGATGCGACTAGAGATGGGTTTTGGTCCGGCGTTAATGGACGTCTATCGGGCATTTACTCAAAACGTCCGTAAATAACGGACCAAAACCCATATCTAGATGCGACACAAATCATATCCAGTTTAAGGACCTTTAGATTTTTTTTACATACATACATATATTTTATTGATAGAATGCTATTGCGCACCCACGATGCTTCATACAAACGAACAGATTTACCAATTCAGTAGTATATTTCTTCTTCTAAAGTTTTTTACATCGAAATGCATTGGTGAGATGCATTTCGATGCTTTACCGGAACTTTTGGCAGCAAATCTTCGCAGTTGAACCTTAATAGGACGCTCTGTGGGGCGCGGCGAATCAATTTCGAATGTTATTTTTTTTTGTAAAGTTTACCTCTATCGGGATAGGCGAAGGAAACTTAGTCTATACAACCAAATCAGATGTTTTTTTCTTCTTCTGAAGTTACATATTTGCATCGAAATGCGCTGGTGAAATGCATTTCGATGCTTTACCGGAATTTCAGGCAGCAAATCTTTACAGTTGAATCTTAATAGGATGCTCTGTGGGAAGTTGTATAGTAAAACGATAACCTCCCGACGAACGCTCCATTCTGTCTTATTTCACTGTTTACACACACTTTTCATCACTAATGGATCATTATTTTGTAAAATCCACTACATTTACACAATAAACTAATTTTCGAAATAGAGAAATAAAACTGACGTTCATTGACAATAATGTTTGTTTATTATTTGTTTTAGTTTATATTGGGTTTTTTATGCTTGGAATAAAAAGATTTATTATTATTATTATTATTTCTGCTCAAATCATCGCGGAGGAGTCCTTTCGAATGTGATTAGGTTATTTATTTCTAATGTATTTTTTTGTCAGCTCGTGCCTGTGCCGCTGGATGCAGCACGACGCGTCGTGCCCCACGTGCCGGCGCGCGCTGCACGTGGCGGCGGAGGCGGGCGCGGGCGCGGGCGCGGGCGCGGCGGCGGGAGCGGGAGCGGGGGCGGGCGCGCGGCGCGACGATGACGTCATCCCGCCGCCGCGCGTGCAGCCCAACAGGCTGTTCCGATTCGACGGTGAGTGTGACAAATTAAATAGAGAAAATTATATTAATAATTGCTGTTTAGTGTTCACTGTATAGAAGAAGAGAATTTTGAGTGGTGGAAAACTTAGGAATGTATTTGATAACGGTGACATTTTGTGAGCAAGACATGATCCTCACAACAAAATGTAGAGAGCTAACTTCACGTAACAGTTATCGCATTGCTTTTTTTCCATATTTCCTAACAGTATTATCTAAGCTATTTTATTTACAAACACCATGTATTATGTCTTTGGTTTTATTATAAAGTATCGGCATTGGCACATTTATTAGCTCGTGGGCCGCAGCGGCGCGACAGAAATGCCATAGAAATGCCGTCGCAAATATACTTTTTGGTCACAAACAGACGAAATTGGAACGCTTTGACATTTTTGACTGAACTGACAGTTGACATTGGCAGACTTGCCAAACATGTCTTTGTCAAATTTAGGTGCGATAAACCGCAATAGATGTCGTAGAAGAAATTGTGTGTAGGTTTGTCGCTGGGAAATGCGTTAGGTGGTAGTTCCGCAAGCGGGCCCGAGCTGGCCGCGGTGTGCGGGCGAGCTGCGTGCTGCGTGCTGTGTGCTCTGTAGTGAGAGTGACTAGTGTGTAGCGAGTAGGGCTGGCGCGGGCGGCGCTGCTGCTGCTGGCGCTGGGGCTGGGGCTCGCGGTGCTGGCGGTGCTGGGGCGCCGCGGGGCGCTCGCCGCCGCACCCGCAGGTCACGGACACTCCGCGCGACACTGTATTGTAGCGGCCGTGCTCGAGTGGAGATTGAGATTGCCTCGCAAATACACACCACTGATATGTTATATAGCCTATAGATGTATTAGTTGTAATGCATCGCCGATCCTTCTTCAAGGGAAGCAACATTTCAGCTCAGGCTCAACTGTACAATAAGCACCCGCGATTTAGAGCTTCATATTTTTTATGTGTGTGGGACTTTGCTTAATATAACTTCACATAAAATCCCTAATTACGGAAACTCATCGTTTTCGAGAAAAAAAATACTAAAGTTTCACAATTTCATACAAAACTCCGCGATGTGTCAACCATTTGCCATTGACTTTGTAAGAATTGTTTCGTTTTACATTCGGATAAAGTGATTATATTATTTATTATCTTTGATTATTATAATTTGCTAATGAAAATGAAAATTTGTTAAACTTGAGTTGGTTAGGTTAGGTTTGCACTGTTGACGAAGTCGCGCGAGCCGAGCGAGCGCAGCGAGCGTGCCGCGGTAGCGGCTGGTGAAGCGCCATAGTCAAAATATTATCGTAAATTGAGTAAGGTTTTTATTATTTTTTTTTTCTCGAAAATTATGAATTTCCGTAATTTGCGGATTTGAGAAATACACTATAAACACACTATTCTATCCAAAAAAAAATTGTAACTATTAAAAATCGAGGGTGCTTAATGTACAGTCCTTCCTCAGCTCATGTTGTAATTTAGTAGTAGTAGAAATAAGGTTTAAGTAATAGATTTTTGGGTATCATATCAGGGTGATATAATTGCGTAATTATACATAGTTTTCAAATCTTTCTCCTTGCATATATTAAAAATATCCACTGTTACAAATTATTGTCCCTTAAAGTAGTAAATCAATGCTTAAAGCACTATAAAACACAATAAATTCCACTTTTATTTATTTATTTATTTATTTTTAGGAAAACCAACAGCTTTCCAGATAAAAACACTTTGTACAAAGAAGGATATAGGGTACTTTTTATCCCGGAAGTCCTGTGGAAACTCTGAACTCTGAACCCGTGTCTATGTATTTTTGTTTGTCCTTTCGCTTAATTGGTTGTCTGGAAGAGATCGCAACTATGCGATAAGACCGCCATTTGCTTTCTCCTTTTCTTTAAGTACTGTATCATTGTTATTTTATGTGCAATAAAGGATTAAATAAGTAAATTAAATAAATTACCGTGAGTGAAACCGCAGGGCACAGCTAGTATATTATAAGTATTGAAGCGGTAAAGAAGTTGTAAAGATATGTACATATTATGGAAATGTAAGTTAATACTAATATGTGAAAGTGTGGATGTTTGGATGTTTAGATGTTTGTTACTAGATCACGCAAAAACGACTGAACGGAGTTGGATGAAATTTGACATTAGTATAAAATAATAATTAATGTACAAATATGTGTGTGTCAGTTGTGTGTACGTACTAAGTTGTCAGTGTGTGGTTCGCAGGTGTATTTTTTGACGAATGTGTAACACAATATAAAAAGAAAGGATAGATACTAAATAAAGGACTAAGGAAAAGTCTGACACACAAGCATAATGTGTCAATAATAATATTATTATTATAGTCGTTCTATTTCACAAAGTCCGTTTGGCTATGATTGTGTTGAGATGTGCACACGCACATTGTTTTAGTGTGCGTAACTCTGGGAGAGCTCAGTTTCTATTGCAATGATGTTCACACAAATGCGCTCATCGGTACACGTCACTACTACAGCCAGGGCCGAGCGGACTTCGTGAAATAAATAGAACAACTGTACCTATTAAGTTGAGTGCTAAGCTAAACATGTCCGAGACGCTCGATGACCGCCGCCCCGGTTGTACCCCAGGCTCGCGCTACGTGTCGTGGCTGCCCAGCTTCTCGGTGGAGGTGACGCGCGTGCGCGCCGCGCCGCTCGCCGCGCACCAGCTCGACGCGCTCGCCCGCCAGGTGAGTGCCGCCTGCCGCCTGCCGCCACCGGCTACACTCAGACTGCTAACACTATAACTAACGGATTTTCGGCATGCTACGAAACCTGAGTGCCGGATATCCGGCTCTGATCCTAGCGAACAGACGTACCTATTGAATTGAAATTGGAAATGAAAAACTTTACTTGACACAACACAAAGATTTACAGCATACCTATACAACAACTAAACATATTATAACAAGTATTGAGGGTTCGCCTCTCAACTTTGGCTTATCGTTAGCCTGTCTTGAGGCAGTTTCCGGAGGTACTAGACTTATTTCACTTGGGAGTTTGTTTAAACGAGTCCGCAGTTAGACTCGCACTTGGCCAATTTTCGGGTGACCGTGGCCGTTACCTTTTGGGGGGGGGGGGGGGGGGGGATCCGCGCCTGCACGCCTCTTTATTTAAAAAGCCGAGTCAATATGTGAATTTTCAATGTATTATGAAACTAACTCTGAGATTTAGACTGTGTTTCGTAACTAAACACTGCGTATGATCTCGTAGTTTCGGTGGAAAATAAGTAGAGATGCCGTGTGATATGTTTCCGAACGACATTTTTGATGCTCGGTAATACGGGTGGCACGGAATACTCCGAGTCCTCATCGCACTATTTCACCGGGCGGTTTAGTGGCACACCAGTGTGTACTGCTGCATATTTCCGAACGGCTCACTCGATGGCACACGCGAGAATTTCGGAACGGCTTGTGCGGTCCGTGTGCACACGAGTGGTGTTTCGGAACGCAGCCTCCACGTGTATTGTGTACGCGTTAGGTGCAGGCGATGTTCCCGCAGTACCCGCTGCGGCTGATCGCGGCGGACCTGGCGGCGAGCGGCTCGCCCGACCTCACCGTCGACAACATCCTGGCGGGCCGCCTGCCCGCGCCCGGTGAGACACCACACTCTATATTAGGCATGTTTTTTTTTTTTTTGTAAAGTTTACCCCTTTTGGGGGAGGCAAAGGAAACTTAGTCCATACATCAATTCACATGTTTCATTTCTTGCTTACATATCGAAATGCATTGGTATGATGTATTTCGATGCTTTGCCGGAGTAAGACTACAGGGCATAGGAATTCTTTGCAGTTGAACCAATAGGACCCTCTGTGGGTAGTTGTATAGTAAATCGACAACCTCCCAACGAACGCCCCATTTCATCTTATCTTATTTCACTGTTTCCGCCAGAGAGAAGGTAATCACTACGTGGTTTCCGCACACTGTTCATCACTTTTGGAACACTATTAGGCAAAAATTGTATTGTAAAACAAAGAAATAAAACTGACGTCTATTTCTGCTAAAATCCCGCCAAAAGTCCTATCATATCAATGTTTTATAGACCTTCGCATATAATGCATTTAGCCTGTTTCAAGTAAAATTAATTATATTATAAATGTTTAATATTAACGTTTAACACCGTTGTACGGGTTGAAATCGCAAGCCATGGTAATACAGATTGCAAGAACTTTCTCGGATCTCTTAGAGGACACTGAAGAAATCAACTCAAAATGTCATATACTTAGGTATCTTTTTGAGCACATAAAAAACCGTCTGTGAAAATTATTGTGCAATACAGCACCATAAACACTGATAGATAGCCTGTATGCAGTTATTCACTGTTATTTTTATTATGTTTTGATAGTTTTAAATATTTATCTAATCTTTTATTGTTTTGAAAGTTATTCATTAATATTACATCATATTATTAAGGTGCGGGTGTTAGGGCTAGTTTTCATACAAATTGCCTACCGAGTTTTCTTGCACTACGGCTATTTTTATTTATTAGACTTTATTTAATAAAATACTTCTACTTGTTTCGATGCCGCATAAGTCTCAAATCTTTGCAGATAGTGAACAAATAACATAATTATAAGCATTTCAAAAATATTAAATTTTGGTCGAATCTCTTACTTGTGTGAGAGCGTATACAGTATATGTGTACGAAAATGGCGGCCCGGTCTATAAACAGCTGTGGTTTGGCTGTAGACTGACAAGTCCCCCGAATGCAGTAGTTTGTAGTGAGTTCCAAAAGGATCGAAAGGTGTCGCGGCGTTGAGCCGTGAGTTTTGACAATTTTACCTACCGGGATAATTTAGAATTGAATTTGGAATATACATATTACTGATATAGTTGGTAGGTATTTAGTAGCCGAAGCGAAGGCATAACTACATTTTGTTTTGAGTCCCGTACAAGTAGGTATACCTTATAAGCTACAGGTAGCCCGTACAAGTATTTTATATTTTTGTGTTGCATACATTCTTGCTATCTCTTTCTTGTTTTCTCGATGCGTAAAAGAGAGAGACCATATTTTCGAATGGTTGTATCTCACCACGGCCCAGGGTAATTTAACTTTTATCTTCGATGCAATCAGCAATGACACGCAGCCATATAATGTTGGTACAACTTCATATTTTTATTGTGTCTATGTGACCACGTGATCAAATTTTTAATATCTTCAAAAAAAAATTTTTTTTTGTAAAGCTCATACCCTCGAAACTAGTATGAGACAACCCCATCATGTTGCTGTACTTCATGTTTTCGTGGTATCTATGTGTTCACGTGACAAAATTTTTGAACACTTATAACTCCGAAACTATAGGACGCAGTCATATCACGTTGGTACTCAAACTTCATGTTTTGTGATATCTATGTGATCACATGGTCAAATTTTCGACAGCTCATATCTCCGAAACTGCAAGTTACAGACTCATCGTGTTGGTAGGTCAAACTTCATCTTTTCGTGATATCTATGTGATCACGTGAAGTAATTTTCAAAAGCTTATAATATTTTTTACTATTACCTATGCATATACCTACTTTGTATTTGTTAATTTATAGGCACTAATGATAAAACTGAAGAGTTTGTTTGCTTGTATGGTTGAACGTACTAATCTCAGGAACTACTAGATCGAATTGAAAAATTATTTCCGTGTTAGATAGTCATTTATTGAGGACGGCTATAGGCTATAACATCACGCTATGACCAATACGAGCGGAGCACGACACGACACTCACGTGGTTTTTTCAGTAAGTTTTTTCTCCAATTTATTATTTCCTTGATTTTGTAATAAAAAAAAATAAAAATAAAAACTGACGCGAGCAAAACCGCGGCAGGATCAACTGCCAGTAAAATATTTATATTTTACAAATAATACAATATTATAATAAATCTATCTTCCCAACGCACTGCTTTGACGAAACTAAATAAAAGAAGATCAATATATTCAAATGACGCGCGACGGCTGAATGCATACAATTTTTTCGGCAGGAGGAACTATGCGATAATGGTCCAGTGGTTAGAACAACTTCCGAAGAAGTCTCAATATTATATGACTAACTGTGCCCTGCGGTTTCACCCGCGTGAAAAGTTTTTGTGTAACAACTTTTTTTCCCGACTTTGAATGAAACAAAGCCTACATTATGTAGCTACAGGCTAAGCTTAATCTACCTGTGAAAACCGCATGACAATCTGTTCAGTTGATTTGGAGATTATGGCGAACAAACAGACAGACAGACAGAAAAGAATTTCAAAAACTTTTTTTGTGCTTGGTTACTCTTCTTTTATCACCCCTCTCCATTTTAGGTAAAAATATTCAATGTACAGAATCGCGGATTCTACTCTTTTATTATAGTTTAGAAGTATAGATAATTTTTTTTATTATCTGTCATTTTTTATGCTTTTGTTTACGATTTCAAATCTAAACTGCTTTTTCATAATATACATTATGCACACTTCTAGATAAACTTATTATTAGAAATGCGAATATGAGTTTGTTTGTTTGTACCTATGTTACGGTTTATTACTCAACCGATTATCTAGAAATTTTGCATACACTTTATTAGTAGGGGCACAGAGAAGGACACGGTAGTTTTTATCCCGGAATTCCCGCAGAAACTCTGTAATTAGCGTGGGTGAAACCGCGCTAATTTCTAGGTATATTATGAAAAATAGCTAGTGTCATTATAAAAAAAGTAAAGAACCAGTTTTTTTAAATACTTCACTCATAAGAAACTACAGTATCCTCCAGTATCAGTTGTTAATTTTATAAAAATGTTTCACGCGGGTGTAACCGCGGGACACAGCTAGTAGAATATAAAATACTTTACAAACTCAACGTACCTACTGATGAAACTCAATAAAATATAAAATATTATTATCACGAGATGACAAAATTTAAATTTTGAAATGGAACAACGGCAGAATGCGTTTATGTTTTTTTTTTCGTGTAATAACGCCAAGCGGTACTATAGGTTGAGTGGCTAGACCAAAGAGTATATAACCACTATGCGTACTAACGTCTGGCTCTAATCCTTTTAGAATTACGATTCAAATCTCGGTTTATATAAGTACTAGCTGTTCCCCGCGGTTTCACCCGTGGCAATTTCGGAGATCCCGCAGGAATTCCGGGATACAAAGTACCCTATGTATATAGGGTACCTTCTCTGTACCCCTGACAACGTATATGCAAAATCTCATTAGATTTCACCGGTGTTAATTTTGGAGTTCCCGTGGGAATTCCAGCATATAAAGTACCCTATGTCCTTTTCTGTACCCCTGACAACGTGTATGCAAAATTTCGTGATGATCCGTTGAGCCATTGACGTAACAGACAGACAGATAGACAGTGTTACTTTCGCATTTATAATATTATCAGTATTTAGTAGGGATTCTAATGTCAGTGTCTTTGTGGAATTATGTACTTTTTTTGTAAAGTTATCATACGAATCATTCAGGTTTTGAGTTGAACTGCGATTCTATTTAGTTTTGTATTTTCTATGATTGATTTTTTCTAAAATTAAAAACATCCTAGTTGGATGACGTAAATCACATAGACTGTTGAAATATAAAGATGATGGTATTGTGGTCATAGTGTCGGAGATATTATAAGATTTCAATTTTTTTATCACCAAGTAAATCCCGAAATCTTGAAATTTAGATTAGGACCTAGAGTTCTTTTTATACCCAAAATTATTTTCAGTCCCAATATTTACGCAAATAGGTACGTGTGTAACCTGCAGGTAAAGGTTGTATTGAAAATAAGTCCAATATTTTTATTTAGCTTTATCCATCTTTACATTTTCTAAGATTCTAGTTCTATATCCTTTAAATTTTCTTTTTTGGAATTAAAATAAAATTCCAAAAAAGAACGAAAAATAAATCGTTTGTAGATCTATAGATCTATTTATAAATAAGTATATATAAACAAATTTGAGAAAATTAGTTACAAAAAGTGGAATCGCAATCTTAGATTTGAACACGAGATTTTCACGATTCATTATTTACAAAAAGAGACGTATTACACCACAGCGCCAACAAGACTCAAACATAATAAGTCAAATTCAGAATCAGATTCGGCTAATACTAATCGATTTGCATGTGTGTGTGACTACGTTTCGGGCGGTTATTCCTAATTTTCTTGTAGTTAAAGGATAATAATGCGCGTAAGACCATATAAAAATTTTAAATGAAAGATGTATTAAACACTCATCCTGTCGCATTTATCATCAAAATCTATCTTTTAGCTTGCGATTCTCTGTAAATTGAGAAAACACTTTTATGGCGCCGCACGCGGCCTCTATCGGCTGAGAGGCTGCATAATATGGTGGCGCGCCACCTTAAACTATTATAACAGGGTACTTGCATGAATTTTTTTCCAGTCTATTTTAAAGATATATGGCCTACTTAAACAAATCAAGAAAAAGAAAAAAAATATATGCATAAATTAATTAAATAGAGCGTTTCAAAGTTCCTACTTTCGACTTTACCGCTGAAACGCGGAATGACGTCACTAGTTCAAAATTACGCCTTATTAATCTGTGCTAGAAATGCCACTGTCATATTGACAGGGTCGTGTGACACTGACAGACAGATAACTTCAATATCCAAAAGCGAAATGAAGGTTTAACTGTGTCGAGTTACTTCCAAAAGTTCCAATAAAGAATCGAAATGCATTTTAAAGTAAAAAACTTCAGAAAATGGAAAATATGCGTTGAATGTATGCACTTAGTTTCTTTTGCCTTCTCGAAAGAGGTAAATGTTTCCTAAAAAAATAAAAGTGACGTAATGTGTTAAGCGAGGCTATGATTGGTGTTTCGTTGCAACGTTCCGTTTCACAAAATTCAAAGTTGAATATTTTGGAAACTATTGAAATTTTTTTAGTAAATCTTTCACGATAACGCTTTTCTACGGCTCTATTTTTGAAATATTGACACAATTTCTTATAATTAATTTCATGCAAGTAAAACATGCATTAAAACTCCTGTTGTGTGTGTGTGTGTGTGTGTATGCCTGCAGACGCGATGTTCGCGCGCGAGGACAGCCCCGAGCCGCGCCCCCCTGCCCCGCCCGCCCCCGCCACCCCCGCGCCCGCCCCCGCGAGCCCCGCCCCCGCCCCCGGCGCGCCCCGCCCGCTGCTCGACCACAGTGAACAGTAAGTACCGAGAACTAGGGATAAAATGGGCATGTTGACTAATTTTTTTTTTAGTCCGTCTTGTATATTAATAAAAAATATTGGACACGTATTTTTTCTTTTTTTATGTAATCAAAAAATAACGGCGACACATTGATTTGAAATTTCGCGTGACGTCACTATCCGGACAGTTTGTATGGCGGTTTTAGCGGGTAGTGACGTTACGAGCACGACCCCCTCACCCTAAACTTTAATGCGCTTTATCTCTGTATATTTTCATTAATTTGAAAAGCAAAAAATACGTGTCTATTGTTTTTTTTATTTTCTAACTAACGGACAAATTAGAATTTTGATTTTCAAAAGTGGTCAACATCGCCATTATACTAGTAAATACAAGTATTTACTCAATACATTCCTTCCGATACCGAGTACTTTTTGTATCGATACTATGAAACTAAGGATCAAGTAAGTAGTTATCGGTCAAAAGTACTCGTGTCGATATACCAGTATTAAAATTACTTACATTTTAACACATAAAACGCTGTGAAAAATATTCTTTTGGGTAACTTTATTGGGAATATTTATTGAATTTTTTCAACAAATCTTTTTCCTAATTTTGTGTATTTAGCAAGCTCGTTTGTCGATACCCGAAAGAAAAAAATTCTATACTATTGTTTTTTTCAATTAATTTCAAATTTCACTGTGAAAAATCGACGAATTCGATATGAGTAAGTATCGATACTGATTACTGAGTAAATATAACGTGTCGATAGTTCACGACCGATCCTAATAATATTATAAACGCGAAAGTTTGGAAGAATGTATGGATGGATGGATGGATGTTTGTTACTCTTTCACGCAAAAAACTACTGTATGGTTTTAAATGAAACTTTACAATAATATAGCTTATACATCAATCAGATTAACACATAGGGTACTTTTTATCCCGGAATTCCCGCGGGAACTCTGAAATTAACGCGGGTGAAACCGCGAGGCACAACTAGTATTATATCATCCAGGAGGCCGGAGCCGAGCGAGACGGAGGAGGAAACGGAAGCGGAAGCGGAGGCGGAGGCGGGCGGCGCGCGCTTCCTGCGCAGCTGCGACGAGCGCCAGGCGCTGCTGCAGCGCCGCAAGCGCCGCCTGCTGGCGCGCGCGCGCCGCGCCTACCTCGCCAGGGCCGCGCCCGCCGCGCCCACCGCGCCCACCGCGCCCACCGCGCCCACCGCCCGCGACACTGTTACTGGTCAACAATAATAAATAGGATCGTTTTCTAAATTTTTGTTTTTACCCCGTCTTGTAGATCCAGAAAATATATTGAACACGTACTTTTTAATTTTGTACATTATCAAAAAATAACGGAAATACACTAAGGCCGATTTTTTCAATCGTCAGATAAACAGTTAGATAGTACTTATTCGACAGATAGCAAAATATTACATTTTTCAATCGTCAGATAGGCTCTATCTGGGCAATAAGGGCCCTAACTGAGGAATAAATCTATCTGCCGGTTTGACGGCCAGATAGGCGGCTATTCGATAGATAAAACAGATCCATTGACGTTGAGTTTGAGGTTATTTCTTCTTTTTCTAAAGTAATATGAAAATTATGAAAGTTTTCGATACTGTTGACGATCTCGCAATCGAAGAAGAGGCTATAATGTATGAACATTTAAAACTGAAAGGAAATAAAGAGTAGTCAGACCAAGGCCGGACCAGTTTGCTATGTGGGATTCAAAAGAAATTCATAGCCGTTTCAGACTTAAAAGAATCTGTACCTACTATATTTGCTTCCCCTGATAAGGGATAAAATTATACACGAAACACAAGTAAAGTCCAGCAAATTTTTACAATAAATAATAGTAAGTTAGTAGCTAGGCAACGGGATGCACCATGAAAAAAAAGGTTGGATTTGCTATCCTCTTCTAACACACAGTACGACGTATGCGTCTTTCACGCTCCTACAGTATTAAAGTGAAGTTGGCAACAAAAATCCTCGGTTAGCTATTCGCTTGCTATCTAGCCATTGAAAAATGCAACAGTTTTATTTGTCCTTTTATCAGTCAGATAAATTTATTCGCTAGTTAGTTATTAGTCGAGTTATCTGACGATTGAAAAATCGGCCCTAAGTCGAAATGTCGCCGCCGCGCCGCGCTACAGCTTATAGCAACGTTGTGACGTCACACGTTGTGACGTCACGAGCGGACTCCTAAAATTCCTTCTTCCTTCTTTATCTATTTATTTTTTTCATTAATTTGAAAAATGTGACGTCACGAGCGGACTCTTAAAATTCCTTCTTCCTTCTTTATCTATTTATTTTTTTCATTAATTTAAAACGCCCATGCTGAGCATATTTCCGAACTGTTGAGCTAATTTCGACACGATTTTTTTTATACCAGCCTCTTGGACCGAAACCAAAATTTATCTGTAGATACCAACATTTTATTTATCTTAATTTTTTTTTATTATTATTTTCTAAGCACTTTGCAAAGTTTCTAAAACTGTATATTTTTTCTCCAATTTATTCTGTTCATATATTTATTTATTATTGATGTATAGAAAAGACTTATGTTTTAGATGTTAAGCATGGTTAAGCCTAGTTTACACACAACACATATTTTGTCTGACAACGTGTGTTGATAAGGTCGACTTAGATGTAATTTATAGTCGCCAGAAGAACCTGATTTAGCACTCGGTTGGTTTAAACTGGCACAGATATGATCCATTATATTTAGTTGAAATATTTTAAATTTTGACAATATGAGAAGCTGCGGGACTTCAAAAATCAAAATATTATGCTGGCATAGATATTCATTCTTAAATTTTTATTTTGTAAATAATGAAATTGTAAACCTATTTGGCGAGGCACATTTTTTTTGTTATTGGTTACAATTTATCGTACCTTCCATGAACGTTAAAAGCCGGGTTTGGTTCTATATTAATAAATAATAACAATACTAGGCTGGAGTGGTCATTTAGTCTTAAAAAGCCTGACATATTTTTACAGCCTAAATAAGTTTTTAAATAATGTCTTTAATACAAAACGATAAAATCCCTTTTGCATCGTACGATGGGTGTAGGAGGGATTCGCGGTCGTTCACCCCCACCCGTTACTCTGACCAAAAGTCAGACACGACTGTAAGTTTAAACATGCCAAACCTGATACCTGGCAACCATATTTATGAATCAACACTTAACCACAGTCCTCTACCAGAGTTTTATAATAGACTTAATTGTTTTATTAATTATTTTTCCTTTGTTCTGTGCCCCTAGAAAGTAATTGTAAATTAAACTTTTTTGTGATATTATTTTGACTAGATTTTAAAAGAAAAAATATCAAATCGTAATTTTTATGTGATGTTTAGCTAATAGCTATCCTAATGTGTTATGTGGCCATTAATAATATAATAACTTATTGAAATAACACTGGCTTAAATTTTAATATTATTAATAAATTTTTAGCTAAGAATATATTTTTTAATGAAAACTGTCTAATTTATCTAAAAAAAAAATGAGTAGCTATCAAAAACTGAAATAAAGATTTTTCTTATTTCAAAGCCAAGTCTTTTACACTTACGAAGATGTAAAAGACTCAATGCAGCTAAGCTAATATATTATGTTGCCATTTTTTAACAGATTCATTAAATTTTCATTTTCCTATACTTATTTTATAAAATATGTTATCTCTAAACATACCTAATGTAATTAAAATATTCACTGCTTTATTTTTTTTATACTTGATTTTTGTAAATATATTGAAACAGTTTTGAGGTGACCCAAATATACTAAGATTTTCGTTGATTTTTATCATTATATTGACACATCAAAAGATTTACCAACTTTGGCTTATGAACTAGAAATAATATGAAAAAATAACAATAACTCAAAGGAAGTTGGTCAATATGTGTATAATAATATATGAGTGAGACATACATAATATTGAGATAAAGTACTTATTTTTGGATAGGTATAAGTCTCTGAACTTTCAGCATTCTGATTAATTTTTTTTTATGTAATTCACACTGTTTTAATGTTAATTATATTATGTCTAAGATAAATTGATTACTAGTCAAAAATAAAAGTAAAGCTACACTGATGTGCTAATTTTTTATTTATTTATCCACTCTAACTTAATGGGCAAAGGCCGGTATGGCCAGTTGCCCATCTCTGTTTTTATCGCAATAGGTAAAAGTTGAGTAACAGTAAAAAGCACTTGTGTGATCCCAAGTCCCATCCCATCTTAACATGTTCCAATTTTTCTCCCAATATTGGTACTTTTGATAGGGGACTGACTAATAGAATTTTATTTTACATTTAACTGCTGTGTGTTCAAGTTTCGTACAGGAGTTGAATATTTATCCAATGTTATTGCTGATGTTTATACTCTTCCTTATTTTAACTTAAAAAAAGTTAATGTTGGTTACAACGATCAGAGAGAAAACTTATTTTAGGTACTTTTTTACCAATTTTAAACAGACAAATGTTTCTTTTTAATATAATTTTATCTCGCAAACATAGGTAGGTATAACTTTTTATGTTGCATTAATTAACCTATGAAGTTGATAACAACTATGTGTAACACAAGGTGTGCAAATATGAAGTCTGCAAAGCCTCGTTCAGCGCTGATGCCCTGGAACTCATGTTTGTTGTCCGGGTTCACCTGCAGCCGCAAGCACACTGGAAACCACAACACGAGCATTAAACGATAAACTTGTAAATACTCGCGTTCGATGATGAATATTCACTTACCAGCCAGTACAAATGAGCTGACGGTAGATATAAATCCACTCAGAAAGGAGTTGAAAGGGAAGGTTCCGACTAGACAGCAATAACCGAACTGTATCACCGCGGTCAGGAATATGTACAGCAGATAGGCGTCGATGATCTTCAGTTTCTTTGGTGTTTTTGTTGTGTACTCTTGATACAGTTTTGGTATTACAGATCCCAAAGAAGTCATTATAAATATTTTTTTTTTAAATTTGGTCGATACAATGGGAATTACAGGACGATCACTCACGAAATCCCGGCTTCTAGCGAACGTGCAAACTGCAAAGCAAACGCAAAGTTATTTGACACAGACGACGACGAATAAAGTTTACACGACACACGTCATCAGAAATTTGACAAATGACAAGGCGAAGACCCTGGCTCCGAGCAGAAAAAAGAAAATACTTAGGACAGGTCGGTACCTACGAGTTTGATAAAAATCCCATAAAAAAGAGTCAACTCCAAAGGGCATATACCTCAAGCAGTAGACGGAGAAATCTACGCCTGTCGCCTCAGGCAGGGTATCTATGGGCAGGGTTTTTTCATTTTACCCAGGGCCGTAAAATGCAAAAAACGTGACACTGGCAACAAAGTCATATGTCATTATCTAGTAGTAGTAGTATCGCTAAGTAGTTTGTGGTCATTAATGACAATTGCCATTTTTTTTTAACAATGCTTCCTAACCTTTGCTTCCTATCGTCTTAATACCAAAATGAAAGTGGCAAATAACACTTAGAGTTGAGTCCAAAAAGAAGAGAAAAAAAAAAACACTTGGAAAAGTGCATGTCATTGGTCTGGAGTTTGGACTAGGGATGTGACATTGAGAGAAAAAAAAATCGATTTTTATTTTAATCGATTATTCTCTCTTTAAAAATAATCGATTTTGGATTAATCGATTTAAATGAGGGAAAAAATCTATTTTTTAGAAAAAAACAATTTTTTATAATGAAAATCTGCAAGCTTTTAGTAATAAAACTCTGATATGAGAATAATTTTAATAATTTATGAAAATAGAAATCAAATAAAATTTTAAATATGAATACAAATTTTTTAAAAGCCTCAATCGACTAAAATACAAAATTATCCTGATCATTAAATCCTAACCGGATTATAAATAGGCTCTGTTGTCAGGGTTCCTGCAAAGTATACCCTTTCCAATAAAAAAAGAATTTCCAAATCAGTTTACAAATAACGAAGTTTTAAAGTAAAAAAACCTCCACGTTTTTGTAGCCTTAATTTACCCCTAGCGCCACATGCTTTAGGTATGATTTTTCCTAGTGTCGGGAATGCTTAATATCAATAAATAATTAAATCAGTGCAGTGCATTTTTAAAAGTCAGTGCAGTGTTTTGTTCGTGTATACCGCTAATCGAGAATATTCTGAAATGTTTGAAAATTATCTGGAATATTCCGAAACGTTATAAAACCGTCTTGAAGATTCTGGAAAGTTCAAGCTGTAGTTTAGGAAATAAGGCGATAAGACAGTTTGTAACTAAAATAATTTATTATTATAGGTAAGTACTAGCTGTTCCCTGTGGTTTCACCCGCGTTTATTTCGAAGATCCCGCGGGAATTCTGGAATAAAAATACCCAAAATTGTTTTCTGTAACCCTTATAAAGTATAGTATGCAAATTCAATGAAAATTCACTCGCGTTAATTTCGGACTTCCCATGGGAATTCCGGGATTAATATCGGATTGAACGATTATAAAAAAATCGATTTTTAATAGATTATTTTAATAATCGATTATTTTTTTACATCCCTAGTCTGGACTCTGCACAGTGCACAGTTTTGTTTTGAGTTTTGACTTTTGGCCAGTTTGCTTTGGTTACAATACAATTTCATAATTTGTAAGATAGCTTTACAGCAGTAAAGTTTATTAAAAATGTTGAACATCGACAACTTCCCCGAGTATGCCGTACCTGGAGCTAAACAAGTGGGATTCGAGCCGTACGCCGATAACGGAGGTAGCGTCGTGGCCATCGCTGGCGATGACTTCGCCGTTATCGGTGCCGACACCCGTCTCAGTACAGGATTTTCCATCTACACACGAGAGCAGAAGAAACTGTTTAAGCTGTCTGACAGCACGGTGCTAGGTGCCACAGGCTGCTGGTGCGACACGCTCACTCTAACGCGTCTGCTGCAAGCGAGGATGCAAATGTACGAACAAGAACACAACAAGCCAATGACGACGCCGGCCGTCGCGCAGATGCTCTCCACCATGCTTTACTACAAACGTTTCTTCCCTTACTACATATCGAATGTGCTGGCTGGGCTGGACGCCGACGGGAAAGGTTGTGTGTACAGCTACGACCCGATCGGACATTGCGAGCGATCCAACTACCGCGCCGGTGGGTCAGCGGGCGCGCAGCTGCAGCCTCTACTCGATAACCAGATAGGTCTAAAGAACATGCAGAATGTGAAAGAAGCTCCTCTACACAAGGAGAAAGCCCTAGCTCTGCTAAAAGATGTGTTCATCAGTGCAGCCGAAAGAGATATCTACACGGGTGATAGTATTTACATTTTAGTGATCACAGCTAATGGCATACAGGAGGAGAAGTTTGAACTCCGCAAGGATTAGTTTTGTTAAATAAAAAAATGTTGTGTATTTGTGTTGCTTTTAATCATTCTAAACCTTGACTTTAATAATAACTGATTTTAAAAACCTAACAATCTTAAACAAACCAAACAAAAACTGATTTTAATTTTAGGAATTTATTTTGTAACTAAAAATAATCAACTAGTACTTTGTTCAAGAATTATTTACATTTCTTTCTATAATTTCATAAAATAATAAACACATAAAAACTATACTTAAACCAATATGAAATTTCATTTATTGTACTTAGGCATAACAAATATATTACTTGGAAAGACTTTATCAAACATTTCATTTACTACATCTTGATGTGACTTCTGTTTATCACCAATTATAACTGCTTTTAGTCTCGGTGGAACAGTGTTGCCACAGACTAGAGGCTGTATGTTATAGAGCAACTCTACACGGCCTTGAGGTGGCACAGTGACAGACTGTGTCTTGTAGCCAGACAGCATGTAGGCATCCGTGCCTTCCATGGTGATACTCAGTCTCACTGGCCAACTTGATTTGCCAATTAGTGTATATTTTAAAGGAACTGAAGTCTGCAACTCCACAGTCTCTGGATAACTGAGTTGTACAGATACTGGACACTCATCTACTTGCAGTCCAGACAGTGCTATGCTGCTCATCACAAGATAATTGTTTTCATCACTTTTTCGTCTCCATTTTATATTATACAGCCCTACTCTAGGTGGAGTGTCCTTAGGTTTATATTTAGCTTGAATACACACTGAATCTGCTGCCACATAGTTCTCAGATACTTCAATATGTTTTATACATGAAGGTGGTTTAGTTTTATCACTATATCCAAAACATTCAAAGAGATCTAACTCAGTGTCTACTATTACCAAATCCCATGGACTAAAGATTTTGATATAAGGCATTACTATAAATGGATCATCAACAAAACATTTCTTGATGGTTTTAAAATTCATTGCAGTAAATTTTGTATTAACTTCAAAAGGTTTGACAACGGTAACTTTGGTTGTGAAATCTTTAACACATTTTAACTTTGCAATTTCTGGTAGATCCACATGGTATGTCAAATTTATCTGTACAGTGGCAGAAGCTGTTCTGTTAGTTTTCAAATAAAATTTACTGGAATAACTTGTTGATGAATCAATACTTTTAAACTCTAAAACTGGTTGAGTAGATGGTTCCCCTTCTTTCAGACTCAGTTCTATGACGGATTCTGGATTGGGATTGTCAGGGGAGCTCAGTATTGTTAGAGCAATTCTTACATCATAGATAGGAGTATCTTCATTGTTTGTGATTGTGAAGGTGGTAGGAAATAACTCCCCCTGCAGTGCAGGACTCTTATTAGTTGCAGAGATAGCTACCCGACACTCCCGTGCTGTGACATGTGTGGTGGCTAGTGGAACTAGACCATCAAATTCATGGTCAGCTTTAGGGCTCAACTTGAAATGCAAAAGTTCAGGGTGCAATGCAGGTGGTACCTCCTTACTTTCTTCCATATTAAAGTTCAGTACAACTTTTCTGGCTTCATCTGGATAAAGTAAAAATGATACACTCTTAACTCGTATTTCAGTTCCATTAGCAAAAGGGTGGGGATTGTGATATTGGCACAAAAATTTCTTAAGTTCACAGAGTTCAAGTTTAATTGGGGTGTCTTCTTCAATTGTAATTTCATTTTCATTCTGCTTTGTTCCATCAGATAGAGTAACATTTATTTTTCTCACTTGGAGCAATGAGATGTTAGTTAATCTTACATACACATCTAATTCAATTGTTTCTCCCATTCTATACTTGGGTTGTTTGAAACTGGGCTTCACCTCTAAGAAACTTGCTAAATTTGCCATGTCTATGACCACATTTATGGGTTCCCTTTCAATAGCATTTTGCCATAATGCTAATGCCTTGTTTAGTGCAGAGGTGGGCAGGTCAGGCTCAGGACCAGGAATTTTCATGTTCATAACTGACATAATATTTTTGAAAATTCTCTCTCGATCATGATTTGGCACTTGGATATGCTTTGACAATGCTTCTATAGAGAGCTGAAGGTAATCTTGGATTTTGGCTGATAAATATGCACACTGCAATGCACGATTCAGAACATGAGACCCTAAGAACCACCATCTCTCATTCCTGTAGTCCCAGAGCATGTGTGTCAGAAGTGTCAACGCCTTGCCATAGTCAGCACAATAATAGTATTCATTTGCCATCTCTACAACCAGCTGCTTCCTCATCCTCGGTGAATTGAATTTTTTGAATTGAGTTATTGCATATCCAAGAAACCCAATGATCATAGCGGAGTGGTCAAAAAGTTTTTCATTGTGCTGCAATGCTAAAACAGCAGCTTGCTCTTTCTGAGGATCATGAGGATCAGCACTGAGGCGTCCCGGACGCCATGGCCGCTGACCATAATATTCTACAATACCTTCTAAAGGATTAGGAGGTGGAGGGTAGTGAAGTGCTTCAGCACAAACAGAGCGCATTGCTTGACGTCTTTTGGCTGTGAATTGTGCTGCATGTTGGTAGTAGAAACCTGGATGCTGAGACTGTATAGCAGGCAGCCCAGCACGTACTGCTTCATCAAATAACTCCCCAAAGACACTGTACTGTCTTGCTAACCAAGCATAATGCTCAAAGAGCAACTCAGTAGGCCCCACTCTGCTTTGATACCTTTCTATATGGTTTTTAAACTGTGAAACTGCATCCCTTGCCATATTCATAGAGAACAGCAGCTTGCAAATCTTATAGTTAATGTAGCCTGCAACAGTTCTAATTTCATTTATATTTGTGTCTACCATTCTAGTATCAAACAGGTTGTTATATGCTTGCACATAATGTTTGTGAGCTGTGCTCAAATCCTGCTTCATCTCATTGAGGAATCCAAGTTTGAACTGGTGTCGGACAAACAGGTATTGATGGGTTGTTTTGTTTAAATGGTCTCTATGTTGCTTAATATTTTTACTTTCATGGTAATAATAATTTTGAGCAAGTTCAAATAGAGCATTTTCTAATCGTATAATATAACCCATCAGATGGTCATTAAGAGTGAGTATAAACAGTGATTTGGATTGTATTTCACATGCAGAACATAGGACTTGTGTCCTCTCTGCACCAGCTATGTGCTCGGAAGGCGGAGGCGCCAGCCCGCTCTGCACCACGACGACGGCCACGCGCGTGGCGTGCCCCTCCACCGCCGCACGGATCGACTGCACCCTCGACGCACACTCTATTATCTTCTCATTCCACTGTGGATCATCCCATTCCATTTCGTAGAATATCACAATCAAGGCGGGAATTAATGCGGTTCGTTTATGTATCCAATTTTTTTTTAGGATCCCTTTGGGTATGTACCATTCGTAGGAGTTCCTTTTGGGCTTGACTACTGGAAACTCAAATGTGTTATTCAAAAGCTTGAAGCGCACTGCGGCACGGTCCGCTCGTCGATTGTTGCTGAATGCATCCCATATAGACTTGTGGACGGCATTGTTCACATTGTCTAGGCCAGAGAGCCCGACCAGGGCGAGCGGCTTCAGAACTATCTCAGACGGAAACTCCGTGTAGTCTTTTGGCTGCGTTGTCATAGCTAAAACTAAGACCTACAACCTCAATTACACTGGACGTGTAGATTACCGTAAATACGCTTTCATATTTGATTTGCACACATTAATAATTTCGAGAAGGAGGTTACCTCAGATAAAATTTTAATGGAAAGCACAAACTACTTAGGTAAAATGTAAATTCAGGCGGTAGGTAGGTAACAGGTCACAGACTACAGAGTTGTCAGTTGACACCACAAATTAACTAGACATATGTCTAAAGACACTTGACACAAGTTGACACTTCACACTCTGATGTGCGTTCCATGGCTTCACTCAAGTGCACTCGAGCGCGCTCAGGCACGCGCTCTATCCGTTCCGCGGCTTGGTACAATTTTACTCTGATAGCTGTAGTTTGTGTTCATTATTTGCTCAGTTATCGGTCCTTTTTTTTCAAAATTTTCGCTCGATCATTTTAAATTCTATTTTTAAATTACATTAACGTGACACTGGCAACAATGTCATTAATGACAATTACAACTGAAAAAAAAAATCAGTGGTAGTTTGTTTGTGGTGCTTTAATGCTCTGTTAACGTCTAAACATATTATGTTTATTCCAATATACCATTTCTTTTTCTTTCCATAACCTAATCCAATCCAATAATCCCGTTCTGTCAAAATTCCTTATTTTTTTTTAACAATGCTTCCTAACCTTTGCTTCCTATCGTCTTAAACCAAAAATGAAAGTGGCAAATAACACTTAGTGTTGAATCCAAAAATAAGAGAAAAAAAAATGTCTAGTTAATTTGTGCTCTTGCCTCAAGTCTAGTAATCTAGTTAATTTGTTCTATCTCTAACATAGATAATACAACTCTAAGTAGTTTGTGAATTTGTTTACCAAAATTAACTTAAACCGTAGTGATTAAAAATTAAAATCTCTTTACTATTATACCATTTTATCTAAACGTAGTGATCTCTACTTTTTATCTAAACAACATTGCTACACTATCACTTTAATCGCAGAAGACTTACTGGTGTTTGGTTGTTTGTTATTGTAGGAGAAGTCTTTACTTGCTTTTTTTAATACTCTAATAACATTAAGATAGGAAGGATATAAAAAACAAGATGACTTCTCACGCGCTAGCTTCGCTCACAGCAACTTACACAGACTCGGAAGGTGAAGAAGATATGGAGTATGGACAGCAGACGCCCGACAAAGACGAGGAAAGAGGGACGCACTCGGCGCCCGCAAGTCCGAAACGAGCAGAAGACACCAACAAACCTATGTCAGCTCCCACCTCACCGAAGAAGAGGTTGGTGTCCTATGTGGACGACACGATTCTTTCAGACGAGGAACCGATGTCACCACGACCAGAGAATCAAGATGACATGCGGCGGCTCTCCATGGAGACAGATACCGACGAGGCTGTGCCACGCTCGGAGCCCGATGACTCAGAGGATGGCATCCCTCCCGAACCACCTGGTAAGTGTCCCAAAGAGCTACAAGAAACCATTGCAAAATATTATCACCGAATGATAAACGAAGGCTTAGATATGAACAGTCTGATCCAAGACAAGAAAAATTTCAGAAATCCAAGCATATATGAGAAACTTATTCTGTTCTGTGACATAAATGAATTAGATACTAATTATCCACCAGAAATCTATGATCCATTAAAATGGGGAAAAGAGTCTTACTATGAAGAACTTGCTCGTTTGCAGAAAATTGAAATGGACAGGAGAGAGAAGGAAAAAAGAGAAAAATTGACAAAAATTGATTTCATTTCGGGTATCGCAAAAAAGCCTGAGAGTGATGATGAGAAGAAGAGGAAGTCCAAGTGGGACCAGGCAGCCCCCAATGTTGCCAACAAGCCCACCATCAAGCAGCCCGGTCTCGTGCAACAACCTCTCACCAGTAATGTTACAGGAACAAAGAGCACTGTCATCTCTGCATTTGGATCATTGCCAAAAAAACCTAGAATATGACCTGACAGCAAGCTGACACTAAAAGCATAAAATTTGTAATTAAGTGTAACAGGGCCACTGAATGCTACTTTGTGTATACTGTATTATACTGTCTGTATTAACTTAAATAATGTTTTAATTTAATTAATGTTTTTTTCATATATTAAAATTGGTGTACAAATTGTTTTGAGATGTTAGTTTGTAGTTAAATGGAAATTATATTTTTTAAAATATTTACATAATTTTTGAAGTGTAGTTGTGTACTATCTATTTTACTGGGATTTCGAATAGAATAGAATACACTTTATTGTACACCAAAATAATGTTAGTGTGTTTACAAAAACTTATAACTAAAGGCATACAAAAGGCGGTCTTATCGCTTTACTAGCGATTTCTTCCAGACAACCATTTACTAGGTACACTTCAATACACAAGATTTAAAAGATTGTTAATGTCAAAAACATTTATTGGGACCCAAGTGGGAGTATACCTTTACAAACAAAAAAAAATCATCAAAATCGGTTCACACAGTTGAGAGTTCTGAGGTAACAAACAAAAAAAAAAACAAAAACATATTCATCTAATAGAGAACCTCCTTTTTGGGAAGTCGGTTAAAAAACGTTTCGATATCGGAAGGATAAGACCGAAAAAATCTGTCGCGACCAAAGAGTATATTATAACCACTACGTTTTGTCGCGACACGACACAATATAAACTGTTTTACCTACCCTACCTGAGAAAAATAACAGTTATTCTTCTGAAGTTTCCGCCATAAACATTTTATTGTACCAATTCGTCTGAAAAACTAACTTCTTTAGTTAGGAAATAGTTAAAAAAAAATTACCATTGAAGATTTTTTTTTATTCTTTTTTTTACCTGCGTGTTAACGAATAACGCGTAAATTAGTGTCCTAAATAAGGCCAACATTTTAACGGGTTAACTTACTAACGGCATTACTAAATAATTACGTTAAACGTTAAGTGACAGCTCGGGTGTCGGTTTTTTGGACACATCTGACATCAAAGGGTTTTAGCGCGTTATTTAGCGCACTAAGCGGTGTTGGCTACATTAACGCCTTCTCATTCTGCGTGGCACACGCGCGGAGCAAGACCGTATTTAGGTACTTTGTTTTGGCGGGAACAATAAAAATACGACAGTGGAATGGTCTAAAATTACAGCTGCTTCTACCCTCCTAGTTCCTACCTCCATTGCAAAAAAAAGCTGTTTGAAGCTTCAACCTCCATTTTTCCAGACATCAAGATGGTATGCTGATTTTTTTTTCACATTCACATTTCATTACAACATTTCTTTTATTTACCCATTTATTGTTCTTCTTCTTCTTCTTCTTTTAAAATATGGCTTCCACCGTGTTGCTTTACTCACAGTGACTCCGCCAATGTCACGTAGTTGAAAGTAAACGAAGGAGTACAAGCTTGTTCGGTGGGATCGTGGACGGAGAATAGAATGGACGAGCTGCTAAAATAATAATAATTACAAGAGTGAGAAAGTGCGAATGGTAAATACGTAGGTGCGAGCTGGACGAAACAATTGTTTTTGGTCTCTTTCTTGCGTATCGTTTATTTTTGTCTGCCTACAATTAATTGTAGGCAGACATCTACATTGTTCTTTGTTTATTTGGATAAAAAACGTTGTTTTTTTCAATTATTGAAAGCTAAATAGACTTTCATATCGTGTTTAAAGTGTTTATTTTTGTTGTGGACATAGTGTTATGTTGTATTTTAGGCTGTAAGAGCCGTAATGCTAGGAAAACGGAGAATGTAACATTTCATCGGTATGTAATGATTTACTTTCATGTAAATGTGTTTTGTTTGTGCGAAATAGCAAATATGTTCATAATAACAGCTTTGTGGTATAAATCGTATAAATATAACAAAAAAATCAACATTAATTTACTTTCTTATTTTAATGTATAATCTTGCCAAATTACGTAGTCCTTATTCCATAATGGCGACTATGTCGTTACCACAAATTAACTAGAGTCGTTATCATGCTTTCCGTATTAAGTCGGGTTATACTACAACAAAGGTTGCTAGCTTACCCAGATTAATTTCCCAATTTTTCATAATATTAGTAGGTACCTATGAGGTGTAACAAAATTATTTCGACCAAGTATCGTGCCAAGTGCCAATCGTTTCCATCATTTCTTTTTCTTATCAACCTGGGACAAAATACTGAAAGATTCTAGTCAACTATCTCTCAGGCGCTGTATTTTAAAACTTCGGTGTCGAATTGAATAAGTTCAATAGGCTACTTACATGAAATTTATAATAAGAAATTGTGTCAATATTTCAAAAATAGAGCCTTAGATAAGCGTTATCGTGAAAGATTTACTAAAAACATTTCAATAGTTTCCAAAATATTCAACTTTTAATTTTGTGAAACGGAACGTTGCAACGAAACACCAATCACAGCCAAGCTTGACACATGACGTCACTTTTATTTTTTTAGGAAACATTTACCTCTTTCAGAGAAGGCAAAAGAAACAAAGTGCATACAAATAAGGTAATAAAAAATAAGGTACAAATAAGGTAGTAAAGGTGCAGGCAAAAAAGGTAATAAAAAACATCGCGTTCAAGTCCCGCGTAATTTACATAATATAAAGTGCATACAGTCAACGCATATTTTCCATTTTTTGAAGTTTTTTACTTTAAAATGCATCGGTTAGATGCATTTCGATTCTTTACTGGAACTTTTGGAAGTAAATCGACACAGTTCAACTTTAATTTCGCTTTTGGATATTGAAGTTATCTGTCTGTCAGTGTAACATGACGCTGCCAATACGACAGTCACATTTCTATCACAGATTAATAAGGCGTAATTTTGAACAAGTGACGTCATTCCGCGTTTCGGTGGTAAGGTCTAAAGTAGGAACTTTGAAACGCTCTATTTAATTAATTTATGCATATATTTTTTTTCTTTTTCTTGTTTTGTTTAAGTAGGCCATATATCTTTAAAATAGACTGAAAAAAAAATTCACGCAAGTACCCTATTTGACCGTCAAGAGAATAACGTGTACTGTACCCTTCGTGTGTAAGACTGGTGCAAAGTGAGTCTAAGCTGAAAAGCTTGCATGCTCTTGACTGTATGAGTAGTGTTTGAAATAAACAATTTTATATCCAATTTGATTTGGAAATTTTAGAATATTGGGCCTGATGACTACATTGTCCTCGTCATATTATTTTTTAATTTTTCATGTTAATACAGTTTGTATTCTATATTTTTTTTCAGATGTCCTTTTAAATCGGTTAATCTTATTAACTGGATAGCATGCACTGGTCGTGTAAATTGGAAACCAACCTATTCAAGGATTCGTTTCAAGCATTTCCCAAGCAGTTTCTGTTGAAAAACTAACCTTACTGACAATGAGAGCAGCTGGCGCGAACCAATAAGCAAGCAATAATAATCGTTTCAAAAACCATAAACCAAGCGCGCAACTTTTATGATGCCATGACGAGAAATATTAAGCTGGTTTGCCTCATCCGTACCGTGCGCTAAGGAACTTAAGTTCCAATAAAACGTTATTTGCACCTACATAGTTTTCATTTCACTTGCTCCGCTTAAATTATAAATCCCCTTGACACCTTCACGAATCGATGATAACCTATCTACTCTATAAAACTACATTTTACTTCCCATATAGCTTTTTCATCACCAAACAAGCTAGAACTCCCTGGAAATTTGAAATAATTTATTTAGTGGTAATACTGGTAGTTTACATGTGTGCTTAGGAAGAATATCACTTTCTCTTACCCTATACGCGAATAGCCTGTCCATTCTATTCTCCGTCTACGGGTGGGATTGATACTAACCAAGAGCCTGAGTTTACCTAAAAAAAAAAACGACAACACAAAAGTTCATTATTGTTTTTTTTTTTTTTTTTTTTTTTTTTTCACTAAAATATCAATTTTTTTTTGTTATGGCGTCGCGCAGTTTGCGCATTTTGCCAGTTTCAAGGTAGGGAAACGATAATAAACATGAAAAGGATGCGGATTCGGAATTTTTATTTATCCATTTATTGTTTTAAATTCAAAACTAAAACATATTTTTTCATATTTTTGGAATTTGCATGAAATGGAACGCTTTGAATTTTTGATGCGCACGGTGTTGCGCAAAAAAATATGGGGGTGGGAAACGTACCTACCTACCTTTTCGAGGCTTTGTTTGTTTGTTTTGTTTCACGGTTGAGAGTTGTCGCGGGTCTCGGTCACTCTCGGTAGAGTTAAAGAATTAGATATTATATTAATTGAGCGATGTCCGAGGTAGCTGAGACTGAGCCCGTGCCCTCGTCTAGCGACAATACGATCGCTGCAGATGAAACTGTTAAAGACGAGTACGACGATGGTCCATTGCCGGAGAAACGTAGGAAGTTATCGGAGAAAGAGCCGATAGAGAAACTGGAGCATAGGCTGGGGGGCATCCTGTGCTGCGCAGTCTGCCTCGACCTGCCTCAGGCGGCCGTGTACCAGGTATTCTAAAACAGCTGATTGTTGTCGCACACGTACCATCAGCTGTTTTACCAATTCCACCTTTTACACATTTTCTTTTTATTACCTATTTAAATTACGTAATACGGTACGGTTACCTATGAACTTTTCGACGGAAATTTTACTGAGGAAAGGGGACAGTGTTGTAAATATTGTAATGTCTGTCTTGCTCTCACAGTAGAATTTGCGTCGTAAGTTTGTAGTAAACACTTCTTAATCTTCTGGTACTGACACCACAAGGCTAGTGCCCGACACCTGCACTGCTGCTTTGTGTTGTCAGGACACCATTTTGAGAGCACAAACTTAATAATGGTGTCAGTATTATGATAAATTAATCTTACATTATGTGGTTATATTGATTTCTTTATCATGATTTAAGATAATTTTGTATTTGGACCAAAACAGTAATTGTACTCTGTTGTTATAACATTAGTTGTTTGAAAAATAAGGTGTAGTATTTAAGTATTTGTTCTGTCTCTGTGATAACTAGTTTTTACTGTGATAATAGTTACTAGTGTGTATGGTTTCGTAGCAGTAAACATAGTATAGTGGTAACTCGTGTAACATTTCACGTTAATAAAGAAATGTTTCAGAGATATAATTCTTTCTTTATTTAGTACACTACACCTCCCTGCTAATCCCTTATCCTAAAAACAAACCAACAATGAGGATCAATACATAAAAATACATTTAACAAAATTTAGGTAGGTATATATAATATATCTCTCTCTTGCATTGCAGTCTTTGAAAATAATAATGTACATTACCAAAGGATACATTTGTGTGTAAGATGATTTAAATTGAAAAAGTAATATATTTTATCATTGCAGAACTTTCATTACTCAGTTTCACAGAAGCCCCAGGGCCAGAGTTGTGGGAGAGCTAAAACACTTTAGACATCTATGTTAACAGGAGTATAGGCGCATAGACAATGAAATAAATAGACAGGATAAAAATGACCCACTCATTTAAATATTGTTCCATTTATGTTTACCTGTATGTGTCATCTATCTAATCTATCTAATCTAATCATAAGTGGCATTAATTAGAGATCATCATCATCAGTTAGTGATCAATGATATTAAAAAAAAAAACATATTTTTAGAAAGAAAAGATTTGTTTTCATGTGATAAAAGTGTTATCTCTATTATTGATATTGATATATTTATTCGTAATATTCACTACATGTCATATTATAAAGTATATTAATATTAAATGATTGCACATTATTAATAAATTACATTTGAATTGGATCAGTGTATAAATTGAATAATAAAATTAAAATAAATTTACTTACATTCGAAGAAATAAAAGGTAACTTAAGGGTGCACACACACACATCTAGCGAACTCACCCTAATAGCGTTGTTGGAACCCTTTGTTTGCTTACTTATCGCAACTCACGCGACATACGTAAATTCTCAATACTATCCCTACCTAATTATAAGTAGGTAGGTACTTCTGCACGCCTTCTAGTGTTGCAGATGTCCATGGGCGGCGGTGATCACTTACCATCAGGTGTACTTGCCCGTTTGCCCCCTATGACATAAAAAAAAAACTTATATTTTTTAATTAATTAAAATTAATTAATTAATTAATTAATTAATCTATTACATTTGCATACAAAGATAAAAATTAATATTACTATTCTCATATTAGCAATGTACTTGATTAAATGTTTGGTCCTAATAGCGAACTGTCAACGTTGCAGTGTAGCAATGGTCACCTAATGTGTGCGCCGTGCTTCACTCACCTGCTGGCTGACGCGAGACTGCGCGATGAGCCCGCCACGTGCCCCAACTGCCGCGTGGAGATCTCCAAGACTTCAGCCTCAAGGAACCTGGCCGTCGAGAAGACAGTATCGGAGCTGCCCTCGGAGTGTAAGTTCTGCGCCGGAGTGTACCCCAGGCACTCGCTGCAGCATCACGAGGAGAATACGTGCGAGGAGAGGTGAGAACTTTTTTTGAAGTTATCTTTTCTGTGTCATCATCTTTCCTAATACTATTATTTATTTATTTATTCAAATTACAAGCGGTTTACAGAATCTTCCAAAGCATATATGGTATAGTTATATCCTTCATCCGCGTGAGTTTCGGAATTGGGTATTCTCCAAGGTATGAAAATCAAAATTCTAATTAGTCCGTCAGTTAGAAAATAAAAGAATAATAGACACGTACCTACTTTTTGCTTTTTCAATTTAATAAAAATGAACATAAGGGTGGGGGACTCGTGACGTCAATATTCATTATTAACCGCCATACAAACTGCACCGGGTTGTGACGTTGCGCGATATTTCAACTCAGTTCTTCCTTATTTTTTGATTACGTAAAAAAAAATACGTTTCCAATATTTTTTACTAATCTACACGACGGACTAAAAAACAATTTTTGTCAAGTAGCCAATTCCCGCAGAAACAGAACAGAACAGAACAGAATTTTTTTCTAAAGCAATCGTAGCCTAAGAGTATTATATTATCTGTGCTCCTTATAACATCATCTGCCAGTGAAAGTCTCGTTAAAATCGTTTCAGCCGTTTTAGAGATTAGCCGGACAGATGAAAATAAAAAAAAAACTTTCATATTATGCATTTGCAGTGAAGAGCTGTTAATTTGGAATTACAAACAGACACTTGGATTTTATTTAAATATATAGATGTATAAATTGAGCACTTGCACTAATCTATTGAATTGCACACACTATCTCTCTTTTGTTGATCTCTTGTCAGTTCAGCCCCACAAGTTATCGTCTCTGTGAAAACAGTCGTCACTCGTCCATCTGATGCGCCTTCGCAGATTTTAGAATAGAATAGAATAGAATAGAAAAAGTTTATTTGATACCATAAAAATAAAAAAGTGTACAAGCGTGAGCCTTAAACTAAAATAGAATACTTGGTACCACTCAGCATTATGCCGTGGAACTAAGTTTCACGACGCTGATTTTCAGTGGCGTAAGAAGGGCGATGGCCCAAATGACACTATAAATAAGACCGTTCGTTTTACTTATAGACAGCGTTCATTGATTGCTAATTAATTTACTATGCAATCTCTTTTTACCTCACTCACATATTATTTCCTCGCATGTTCCGGAGCACTGAATCAATCGGTCAATAGGAAAGTACAATTTGAAGCCACATCGCTACAAAAGTGCATCTGTGGGCCAGTGGGCAGGCGTGCTACAATTTGTACGCGCACGAAAATCTTATCGCATCGCGCAATTCACAGCACGTCCCGCCATCTCGTGCCACACTAGCTTCCGATTTTAGGATTTTCTACTTCGTTTAAAAGCGTAAAGCGTATATCCCCCCCCCCCCCCAGGGAGTTCAAGTTTGCGCAAATAATAGTGGATTCGGCTGTGAAGCGTCGTAGCCGTGACCGGTTGGCCGGCGTGGTGACCGCGGTGGCGGGCGTGTGGGGGCTGCTCCTCGGGGCCGCCGGAGCCCTGCGCCGGGTGTGCCTCGTGGCGGCGCCGCGGGGGCGGGCGGCGGCGGGGGGGAGACGGTGGCGCCAGTACCACAGGTGCATTTACCGTGTTAGTAGACTAGCCAGTAGCCGACCCTCCCCCCTGCCTAGAGGTAACAGCGGTGAGTGGTATCGCTGCTGTGTTGTGTCGGACAATAGCAAGTTGAATGTGTGGCCCTCTCCGCCCGCCGCCCGCCGCGCCCCCGCGAGCCCTGCGCCGCACGCGCACCCGCGCGAGTGCACACGAGCCACTCGCCCGCAGTAGTGGGGGGGGGGGGGGAAGTAGTGGTAGAAGGTATCGTTTCGCTGATCGTGAATACCTGAAACTTGGAGAGTGTGTTCTTTGTATGACGTAAGCATCCGATAAGGAAGGATTTTCCGAAATCTACGCTTTAGGTGGTAAAAAAGGGGAGCAAAGTTTGTATAGAACAATTCTGCGGGAACTCCGAACTTATACCGGGTATGTAACATATGTAAATGTTGCGTGACGGTACTTGATGTGTGTGCCGGGTGCGGGTGCGGGTGCGTGCGCGGGTGCAGGGTGACCGGGTGCGAGTACGCGTGCATCGGGTGCTTGTGGCGCGGGCCGTGGCACGAGGCGCGCGCGCACTCGGCGGCGTGCGCGCACCCGCGCCGCTCCGCCGCCGACGTGGTGGGCGCGCTGGCCGAGCGCGAGCGCGCCGCCCGCGACGAGCTCGCGGTCTACACGCAGGTGCTCGACCTGCTCTCCTACGAGAAGATCGCCTTCAACGGTGAGCGCCACACACATGGCACTTTCGCCTGCACTCAGAGACGTTCATTAAATTAATGTTAGATGACATTTAACTAATTAAGTTACATTTAGTTAAATGCCAATAATTTAATGAACGTCTATGAGTGCGGCAGGTTTGTTTTTAAAATGTATACTTTAATATATTTTATTTATATGTAGCAGGATTCTAGGTAGGCAAAGCTCTGTGGATCAATCTAGAAGATATTTATGTTTTGTTTATGTTCCTGTAATGTAACGTGATGTATGATGTAACGTGATGTATGTCTTATATTCTGTATTTGATGTCTTAATGTCTGTAAATTGGTTTCTATCAGCGGAGACCTATAATTAGCTGCTATTTTTGTATTCAAAAGTGTTTTTATCTGACAAGCTGTTGGTCTTCCTAAAAATAAATAAATAAAGTAATCATTAACTAGACTCTTGAGTGCGGCCATTTGTATTCAATTTAAATAATAGTGCACTTCATTCACTCCCCTGTTTACCATAGTAATTATGACCTCTTTCATCACTACCCACCCAGCACCCTATCCTCCGGCGGTCCAGAATCTTAAGTTAAAAGCGATTAAAAAAATCTTCAATCACACATCTTTCGAACAACGATTTGGTTTCGGTCGCCTTAACCCTCTTCGGTCTGATTGGCTTCTCTTCGTGTACGTATATTTTTTGTTTGAAAAAATTATGTAATGCGGTATGCAATGTGGGTATGGTCCAGACTTGCAGCTGAAGCCGTACCGCACGGAGGAGTGCGTGCACAAGCTGTACTACGAGTCGTCCCGGTTCAGCGCGTTCGGCCAGCAGTGGGTGGTGAAGGCGCACGTCAACCGCAACGAGCGCGACCCCACGCAGAGCGCGCTGCGAGAGATCACCTACCAGGTGAGTGCGTGCTGTGCGACATCACCATTCACCACACTACACTCACCATTCACTACGCCACACTCACCATTCACTACGCCACACTCACCATTCACTACGTCACACTCAACATTCACTACGCCACACTCAACATTCACTACGCCACACTCACAATTCACTACGCCACACTCACCATTCACTACGTCACACTCAACATTCACTACGTCACACTCAACATTCACTACGCCACACTCACCATTCACTACGTCACACTCAACATTCACAACGCCACACTCACCATTCACTACGCCACACTCACCATTCACTACGCCACACTCACCATTCACTACGCCACACTCAGCATTCACTACGCCACACTCACCATTCACTACGCCACACTCACCATTCACTACGCCACACTCACCATTCACTATGCCACACTCATCGGTCACTTGGGGTGCCACGCCGCAGTTGATCCTGAAGAGCAAGCCGCCGGCGGCGCTGGGCGTGCAGTGGGTGGCGCTGCGCGGGCCGTACGGCGAGGCGCGCGTGGCGGCGCGCGTGGCGGCGCACGCCTTCGCCGAGCCCGGGGCCGAGGCGCCGCCGCTGCCGCTGCCGCTGCGCGACCCCGCCGACACCAACCGGCTGCTCGCCAACAAGGCGATACACTTCAGGTGAGACCGGCGCCCCTACCCTCGCCCCCCGGGGCCGAGGCGCCGCCGCTGCCGCTGCCGCTGCGCGACCCCGCCGAAACCAACCGGCTGCTCGCCAACAAGGCGATACACTTCAGGTGAGACCGGCGCCCCTACCCTCGCCCCCCGGGGCCGAGGCGCCGCCGCTGCCGCTGCCGCTGCGCGACCCCGCCGACACCAACCGGCTGCTCGCCAACAAGGCGATACACTTCAGGTGAGACCGGCGCCCCTACCCTCGCCCCCCGGGGCCGAGGCGCCGCCGCTGCCGCTGCCGCTGCGCGACCCCGCCGACACCAACCGGCTGCTCGCCAACAAGGCGATACACTTCAGGTGAGACCGGCGCCCCTACCCTCGCCCCCCGGGGCCGAGGCGCCGCCGCTGCCGCTGCCGCTGCGCGACCCCGCCGACACCAACCGGCTGCTCGCCAACAAGGCGATACACTTCAGGTGAGACCGGCGCCCCTACCCTCGCCCCCGGGGCCGAGGCGCCGCCGCTGCCGCTGCCGCTGCGCGACCCCGCCGACACCAACCGGCTGCTCGCCAACAAGGCGATACACTTCAGGTGAGACCGGCGCCCCTACCCTCGCCCCCCGGGGCCGAGGCGCCGCCGCTGCCGCTGCCGCTGCGCGACCCCGCCGACACCAACCGGCTGCTCGCCAACAAGGCGATACACTTCAGGTGAGACCGGCGCCCCTACCCTCGCCCCCCGGGGCCGAGGCGCCGCCGCTGCCGCTGCCGCTGCGCGACCCCGCCGACACCAACCGGCTGCTCGCCAACAAGGCGATACACTTCAGGTGAGACCGGCGCCCCTACCCTCGCCCCCCGGGGCCGAGGCGCCGCCGCTGCCGCTGCCGCTGCGCGACCCCGCCGACACCAACCGGCTGCTCGCCAACAAGGCGATACACTTCAGGTGAGACCGGCGCCCCTACCCTCGCCCCCGGGGCCGAGGCGCCGCCGCTGCCGCTGCCGCTGCGCGACCCCGCCGACACCAACCGGCTGCTCGCCAACAAGGCGATACACTTCAGGTGAGACCGGCGCCCCTACCCTCGCCCCCCGGGGCCGAGGCGCCGCCGCTGCCGCTGCCGCTGCGCGACCCCGCCGACACCAACCGGCTGCTCGCCAACAAGGCGATACACTTCAGGTGAGACCGGCGCCCCTACCCTCGCCCCCCGGGGCCGAGGCGCCGCCGCTGCCGCTGCCGCTGCGCGACCCCGCCGACACCAACCGGCTGCTCGCCAACAAGGCGATACACTTCAGGTGAGACCGGCGCCCCTACCCTCGCCCCCCGGGGCCGAGGCGCCGCCGCTGCCGCTGCCGCTGCGCGACCCCGCCGACACCAACCGGCTGCTCGCCAACAAGGCGATACACTTCAGGTGAGACCGGCGCCCCTACCCTCGCCCCCCGGGGCCGAGGCGCCGCCGCTGCCGCTGCCGCTGCGCGACCCCGCCGACACCAACCGGCCGCTCGCCAACAAGGCGATACACTTCAGGTGAGACCGGCGCCCCTACCCTCGCCCCCCGGGGCCGAGGCGCCGCCGCTGCCGCTGCCGCTGCGCGACCCCGCCGACACCAACCGGCTGCTCGCCAACAAGGCGATACACTTCAGGTGAGACCGGCGCCTCTACCCTCGCCCCCCGTCACGCCCCCGTCACGCCCGCCCAGGGAAACCCCTCTCGCAAATGACAGCAAGTAGTCTGTCCCCTCAAGTTTACAGAAAAGGAAGGAATAGTACATTGTTATCCTAGGGGTGAAAGTAAGTCTTTCTCCCGAGGATAACACTGTGCTTTTCATTACGAATGCAAGGAAAGTCAAAATAAAAATAGGAATTAGCTAAAGAAAAAATGAGTGAAGATCGGATAGTCGCTTGACACTTTCCCACCTATTTCTTTTTCTTTGGCCGGCTAGCTATTCAGCCTGTATTTTTTATTTACATTGTGGCGACCTAAAAAAAATATTTTCTTTGATTATTAAGTATTAATTAAAGAAAATAAAATAATATAAATAGGAATTAGCTTAAGAAAAAGTGAGTGAATTTTATTTTAATTAATACCTACTTAAATTTTACGTTATTTCAATTTTACATCGCGCTGGCTGTATAGAAAGTTGAAACATGGTTCAATAGAAATGTGAAAATAGACCTAGTTTTTTTTTAATAATTTGACAGTTGTCAGTTGAAAGCGATTCTCCCTAGGGCTGAAAAGGGTTACTTTCAACCCGCTTCTCAGGCAACTTCAGACCTACTTTCCGAGTATGAGTAATGAAAAATAATTTTCGTAATACGTCTAACCCGCGATTAGAATGTAGGTATATTGAAATTATTAAAGTGCTGGAGTGATGGACATGATAGCGAGGTATGAAAATCAAAATCCTATTTAATCCGTCAGTTACAGAGTAAAATAATAATAGGCACGTATTTTTTGTTTTTTAAAATTTATTCTAAACTGTTCTATCTCAGTTTAGAATAAAAGGCGTTGAAAGTTTAGGATGCCATAACTATGCGGAAAGTGTACCTAGTCATGACGTCACACGAACTCCCGATGTATCGCGGTTTTTTTTTATTATAAAAAAAGGAAAAATACGTGTCTAATATTAAAAAGAATAAAATATCTTTATGGTTATATTGTAAAAGGTAGACGGAATCTATTGCTGCACCGTGAGCCACTACTATGCACGAGTCAAAATTTTAGTGATTCGCAATAACGCCAATACAAAATATAGACCTCTAAATATATCAGAAATTCCTATCGGAATCACCTGAGGCAATCAAGCCAGTGTTAATGAATCAACAGATATAGATGAAACTCGTACAAAAGTAGCTTAATCAACATGCAGGATAGTTTTTATAGATACTGGTGCCGGAGGTCCCAGCTCCAACTCCGAGACATTCTCAAATTATGTGCGAGTAACAGCAAGTTTTAACTTTTATGTCGTGTGTTGCAGACTCATAATGTTCCTGACGTCCAAGTAGCGCGGCGCCGCCAGCGTCGCGCGTTACGGGTCGCACGTCACGCGTCACGCGTCACGCGCCCGCCCGCGTCGGCTGTACGGCTCGGCCCCTTCGCCTCGCGCACCCGGACCGATAAAAACAACAGTACGACCAAAGATCTCAACTCGCACTCCCTTCTTTATATCTATGTTTCATTGTTTCTTTTTAAATAAAAAAAATTATTACGATGCTAGAAATTCGATAGATATTCACATTCATGGAATTGTTAATCCAACTATATTTCAGATTTCCAAATCATATTACACGAATGTGTATGGCGAATGTTTTGTAAAGTCGCGACTAACGGTCAGCTTGGATCAGACGGAAAAATAAAATTCAATTTTGTACTTCCGGTCAGTGCTAACAGTTCCGTTATCCTGTGGCACCGTTAAAAAAGCACGATTAGTTTGGTCTGAACCAGCCCAGCGACACTCCCCTGAAGCAAAAGTTACTATGGATCTATGCGCGAACTTCCTTACCAACATTGGAATACTTAACCAAATCCCTATGACCGCGTCGTACATTGCATTGGTAAGGTTGGCATAAAATGTTTTCATAGATCGGTTCGGCGATTGGTATGAAAGTGCCGACTCTTGAAACGTAGTGATTATTTGCTCAGTGGTCTGAACTAACCCATATGTCGTGCTGTCTCTACTCTCCCGAATTATCCGCCGCACTCAGAGTCGACTTTAATGATTACTTAGTAGATTAACCGCCGCACTCAGAGTCGACTTTATTGATTACTCATTAAATGCCAATTAACATTAATTTACTGAACGTTTCTGATTGCGGCAGTTTTGTTTTAAAAATCTATACTTAACTAAGTAATCATTAAAGTCGACTCTGAGTGCGGCCGTATGTTTGCCAGATTAAGTACAGATTTACGAATCGCGCTGTGCGCGACACTTAGCAGGCTTATATCGTGACGTCACAGTATAGCATTATTAGCTGAGACGTCTGTTTAGGTTAAAATTCTATTTCATAATGGATTGATTCATCGTTTTCTACAATCTCAATTTACTGTCGAAGATTTTTCACACGTCTTTTCAACTAATCGTAAGTCCTGTACTAACCAAGAATCATTGTGCAAAAAAAATAATAAAGTACAAAATTGATGCTAACTAGATCTCTCAAGCCCTGAGGTTCGTGTAGGAGCCCGTATAATATAAGTCGTATTATTGGTAATTTTTTACCAATATAAAAACGCTGTTTCGTTAAAAAAATACCTTGTATTTCTGTAGGATTTTTCACCCCCAGACTCTCTAGTGCGCCCGCTACTGTGAGCATCCTAAAATTTGTTCAGTGTATTTATTGAGCTTCTTTTATTTCTATTCTCGTTACTTGATTTTTTTAATACTAGTTAATTTTCTACTTATCTATCAATATTCGTTTCTATCAAGCTTTAGGATGATCAGGGTCCCAATCTATACTCTCCACTTTCTAATATAATTATTATTTCAAAATGTGTTTCATGAGAAGACGCGTCAATGATGTGCGAATAGATAGGCAATTAATATAATTATTGTTTGCGTGCGTTTGTATGAATTGTTACAATGGTCTATTTTATTCTCTAATTATTTGTAATAATTAGATTTTATTATTTAAATATTGACGAGTTATATTTTTAAATAGATTTAATTTTTAATTTTGGGATTATATAAATAAAGAATGGTCGATTGTGTATAGAAAATACAGCAGTTTTATTTCGAATACACATCATAATAACATTATTTACAAAAGATATTATATTTAAGAACGTCAACGCTTCATCTTATTACAAATTAATCACATTGCACAAATCTAGCTTCGTACTTAAAACTATAGCAAAATATTGAGTGACTCTTCAGTTGTGACGTGACGATGATCGTGGTCACTTTGAATGTTTAGCACTATGTGGACCAGTCTTCGGAACCGTACGATTATTATAGTACATACACGATAATTTGTGTCTACGTACGATATACGATAGCACAATATTATCGTACATCGTACATATTTATGGCACAAATTAACTAGACCTATGTCCAAATAGTCATAATCCTGATAAGATAATTTTTTCCGTGTTTCGGTTCAAATAAGATAATTTTACGCCCCTGGTACGATAATAAGTTTGCTTCAGGTTGCCAACACTGATGTGGTCACGTGGATTGCTTAGCTAATTTTGATGCGAACTGCATTGAACTACTGCACTGAAATCTATATAAATTATTGTAATTAGCACGTCAGCGCAGCTCGGTGTGCACTCAGTAGGGCCTGTGCCGGACGTGCACGCTCCTGAGGGCGTCCGCCAGCTTGCTGCCCACGGCACCCACCTGGGCCCGCCCCGTGCCCACCTGGGCCCGCTCCGCGCCCACCGGGGCCTCGTCCGCGCCCACTTGGGCCTCGTCCGCGCCCACTTGGGCCTCGTCCGCGCCCACTTGGGCCTCGTCCGCGCCCGGCCCGCGCCACACGGACACGACCCCCGCCTCGCCCGCCGTCACCAACAAGTCTCGCTGTTGAATTTGAAACGTTCATACAGTTTTTCTGACGCAAGCCTTGAATTGGGGGAGTGTCACTTCTTTATGCAGTAATAGCAAAGAGTGGAGATTAAATATACAAGATAAAGTGCATTAAAGTTTAGGGTGGGGGCTCGTGACGTCACAAACCGCTGTAAGCCGCCATACAAACTACACCGGTTAGCGATGTCATGCAATGCATCGCCGTTATTTTTTGATTAGGTAAAAAAATAAAAAATACGTGTCCAATAGTTTTTATTAATCTTCAAAACGGACAAAAAAAATTAGTCAACATGCCCATTTTAAGCCTCCTCATGCCCTGTGAAAGTTTGGTGGTAGTTGACAGCTGACAGTTACTGTCAGCTATAAGAATAGAGGTTATATAAAGACGCGACAATCTCCGCCTCCCGATTTCATGCTTCCTTTTACCCCGCGAAAGTTTCTTGGAAACTCCGAGGAAAGTTACTGTCAGCTCACTGTCGACCTTCATGTGCGTACACGCGCACAACACGTGCACGTGTGTGAGTCCAAGTCGGCCGTGTTTACTTGCTGGAGAGTAGTTGAATCAGTTCATTTGCATGAAATGTCCCCGGGGTGCCGCTGTCTCCTCTACTAGCGGAGAGGCGCGGAGTCAGCGGGGGGCGAAGAGTGTCGCTACTTTGTGCAGTGACTAGCTGTCCCCCGCGGTTTTACTCGCGATAATTACGGAGTTCCCGTGGAAATTGAATAAGCAAAACCTTTGACCAGGAATTCCTCCCAAGATTGCGTTGTTCCATACAACTTTGCAACCCCTTTTCACCCCCTTAGGGGTTGAATTTTCAAAAATCCTTAAGTGCACACCTACGTTACTTAAGGAATATTTGTGCAAATTTTCACGGTTCTAGACCCAGCGATTTCAGCTGTGCCTCGATCAATCAGCCAGTCAGTTTTTTTCTTATATAAACTAGCGGCCCCGCTCGGTTTCACCCATGTTAATTTCGGAGTTCCCGTGGAATTGTTCCATACAAACTTTGCCCCGCTTTTTCACCCCCTCAGTGGTAGAATTTCGGAAAATCCTTTCTTAGCGTATGCCTACGTCATACAAACAAAACACCCCCCAAGTTTCATGCCTCTGCGATCAGCGGTTTAGGCAGTGCGTTGATCCATCAGTCATTTAGGACAAAGAATTTTATATGTATGGACAGTATAGTATAGTATGGTATAGTGGGCTCACGTCGTCGAGATAGCAGCAGCAGCGCACCGTCTGCCGGTTGCCCTTAAAGTCCGCGCACGGCTGCAGCTTCTTATCCGACATCAGCACGGTCCGCAGCACGCCGCTGGTGAAATACGGACATCATTACAACCAAACATACAACTATGTATATTATACGACACTAGCTGTTCTCCCGCGGTAATAACTGGAATTCCGGGATAAGAAGTACCCTATGACACTGTAGCATTCTATTGGTAAAAGAATTTTCAAAATCGATTCAGTAGATCCAGAGACTACCCCTACAAGTTACAACCTTACAAACTTCACCTCTTTATAACATTAGTGCATAGATTATGTTCCACCTTGTAGTAAAATTGTTTTTGTTATTGTTTATTTTAAGTGGTGTTCAATAAAGAGTTTATTATTATTATTATTATGTTCGGCATTACGTGCGTGTTAAACTCATAGTTCGAGAGCTGATGAGCAATTTGGAGCAGGTTCTTGAAGGACAATGAGAAATTTTATAATAGTCCTAGAAAGCCCTAAATAATAAAATTGAAAGTCTGGCTGAAGGATAGCGGCCCCCTACCCTACCAACCCTTGATTTTTTTCTAAACTGAATTTTTTTAACAAAAAGAATGTTTTTGAATCCTTTTTGAAATTTTCTACATCTTTACCTACCTAAGTGAAATAAAAAAGTCATATCAATTCGTCGGCACTAAATTTTAATTAGCCTCCTGCAAAATGTTTTTTTTTTTATCCAAAAAATATTCTTGAGGCACTGAGATTTTATTTATTTATTTATTTATATTTTCATCCTGGCTTATTTTGGCACAGTAATATATTAGGTACTTTAAAACAAATAATCCCAAACAGCCAGTTCAATTTGATGGAATTTTCCACTCATGAATGTTTTATATAATCCCAAACAGCCAGTTCAATTTGATGGAATTTTCCACTCAAGAATGTTTTATATAAGTATGTGTAAACACGAATGTGGCTCCACAGAAATTGAATTGTTAAAAGCCACTAGAAGTTACGGAAGTGTTTATTTCTGTAAACACACTCAGTGCTCACAGAAGTTGATGGGGGAATAGCAATGCTGACAAGGTATTTTGAGAGCCGCATGGTGGTACAAACGCTTTGCTATACAATCACCGATATTACATCTATTTAACCTTGCAGCAAATACGTATGTCATCGGCTTCCTTATGGCCGGAGAGTGGCTACAAATTTTTGCAAATTTCATTATTGGCGATACAGCAAGACAAGTCGAAGAGCGCTGTGCACACGACTGTGTGAAACGACCAATTTTGGAACAACTCCAAATATTTTTCCATCAAAAAAACGAATTTGCTGCGTTATTCACGACCGCATTAGATAGTTTCAGATAAGACGCCTGCTGGACAACACACAAGACGTTTTAATGCGCCAAGACAATAAATAATTACATACATATACAATATTATAATTATAAAATCATAGAAATAATTTTCTTTTTATTATTTATTCCAGTCCGAATCGAATATTCATGGCTAAGACAGGACTACGTCCGTCTGTCGAGTCAGCTAGTACTTAGATATTTATAAATATACATTGACATTATCCACATAATATATACTAAGTATATCTTATATTACAGAAAAATAGCAGCTATCAATATTGTTTATTTCTTTATTTCAATTTTATACGATTCTGTAAGTTTATAAACGAATATTGGCATAATATAGGGTATGTATAACTCCGAATACAATAATAATTAATAGCTTATTCGACCCCAAAGCCTAATACTGATTCTTTTACTGATTATTTTATGCAGTGGCGTCTTTCACCCCGTCCGCCATTTTGTCAAGGACACTTTTCTCAGTGGGCTTGAAGACATTGACGATAGCGTCGCCCGCGTTGTTGAGCGACTCCTTCGCGGACTCCAGCACGTCGCGCTTGGCCCTGACGTCGGGAACCTCATCGGATCGAGGCAACGCCGACACAAGTACCATTAGAAACTAAAAAGTTTCAAAACATTACATTACATTCTATAACATATACATAATAATATGTTGTACCATTACTAGGGTAGCGTTTTCAACGCAGTGCCTTCTAAATAGATATAATATATACTATGTTTATTAGTAAATAATTATAGGAAAACTACTTCAAAATGGAGATGGACATTGTACTTTCACGCGACTTGGCACCTAACATCGACAACTTTAAAAACATATTCGATTATTATATAAAACAATAAAAAAATAAAAATAATGGATACACGCATCTATCATTTGCTTCAACTGCCTGCCTGAATCCTTACTAATCTTTACTAAGATTATAAATGCGAAAGTAACTCTGTCTGTCAGTCTGTCTGTTACGCTTTCACGCCTCAACGGCTTAATCGATTATCATAAAACTTTGTATAGGGTACTTTTTATCCCGGAATTCCCGCGTGATTAAATAACGCCGGTGAAATCTTAATAATCTTATGAAATTTCGCATCCATCGGTATCTCCAAATTACTGCGGGTAAAACTGTGGGGAACGGCTAGTTATAAATAAATAGGTATATAATTATAATAAATAAATAAAGTTGTCAGACAAATTAAATTGGCGATTGATACTCACAAGAAAAAACAATGATGCAAATTTGAAACCCATTTTTGAGTATGCAATTCTTCGTTGTCAAATATCAAAATTATACGACTGGTGTGTTGCGTACGAGTTGCGAACATGTACTGGGTGTGAACTGTGAAGACAACAGGATGGTGGAGACGTAGGTTTGGCAAGTGCCCAGGAAACGTGTAGAGTGGATAATCAGGGGCAATAACAGGGGGACAATAGATCCAAAAAAGCCACGACGCACGGGGCTGCAGAGAAACTAGGGTTGGCACCGATCTGCACTTTTTATAATCGCTCTTTTTCGACTTTATATTCACGTTTGATTTATTTTCTGATCCAAAAAAAAATTTTTTAAGGTTGGTTTACATCTACAGACATTGAGCGTGCCAGACACGTTCCGTGACAGACACCGTTTATTTATATCTGAGAGTGCCAGACACGTGTCAGGGCAGAAACACCGTTTAATCACACTGCTAGGCATGTAGAGACAGATACTACAGACATGTACTGGGCAGACAAAATTTTGTTCCTGCGGATACCGGCCGGGCACGGCTCGCGTCTGTTGGCGTCTGCGCGGCCGTGTTACGATAGATGTGAATACGTTAATACGCACTGTATTGGAGAATATTATTTTGTCTGCGACGGAACGTGTCTGGCGCGCTCAATGTCGCTCAACGGCCAAAATGACGCCGGATGATTGAAAAAGCCGAACCCGGGTAACGGGACAGCGCGAGGATAAGGAAGAAGAAACAATTTTATGTGTAAAGTGTTCACATAATTTTCTCTAAAAATAAAAACTAGATTTTACTGAGAATTCTTTTGACAAAACATTAAATTAAATACGATATTAAAATTTAATTCAGTCAAAGTGCGATCGAATCCCGGAGAAATCCAAACCAAGATTGATTTTCTGATAAATTTCCATACAACTTATTTTTGAGTCGTACAAAATATAATATGCATGTACCTATGTCCTATATAATGTACAAATGGCAGCCCTACTAGAAGCGTAAACAGTGCAACGATCATTTCTATTAACGCATTAAGGTGAATAACAAAGTTAAGCTGTTTAGGTATGATTATATTTACTCTATTTTAAATTTAATCTAACCAGCCCCTCTAGCCAAATTGACATTTCGGAGTTCCCGTGGGACTTCCAGAATAAAGTACCCTATATCATATAGGTATATCCGTTTCTGTATCGGTGATAATGTGTATTCAAAATTGATCATGCGACACAACTCCTTGAAACCTTTTACAAAAAGATCGCCATGAAATTTTGCATACACGTTGTCGGGGGTATAGAAAAGGACATAGTATACTTTTTACCCCGGAATTTCCGCGGGAACTTTGAAAATAACGCGGATGAAACCGCGGGGAATAGCTATTTATAGAATAAATTTAAAATTTTATTTAAAAAGGGGTAATTAATTAATTAATTATTAAATACAATTTTTTTATGATGATTCTCCAGTATTCCGACAGACTATGAAAAATAATAGATACTTTGTTGTTTCGACTTTTTCATAATATTATCAAGTTAAAATGCTGCATCTTCATTTATGTTAGAAAGAGGCAGAGTTTGTATGTTTGGATGTAGGAAGTAATCTTAGCAATTACTGAACCAATAAAAAAAAAGGCGTGAGTGACGTGAAACACTCCGATAGAAAGAAGTTTTTGCACCTCGTAGTTTCCGAGAGTAAAAACCAATAAGCAACCAATAATAATAATAGTTCCAAAAACCATTAACCAATAAGCGCGCACCTATGGCGCCGTGACGGAAAATTCCTTTCACGCATGAAATTCTAGACCCTATCCGTACCGTCGATAAAGAACTTCGTTCCAAAAAAATCTTTCACCATAGTATCCCGTCCAGCTGTAGTACAGGTAGCTGTAGGGAAGAAAAGTTCCCGCGGGAACACCGAAGTTACCCATTTTTAGGGTTCCGTAGCTAAATGGCAAAAAACGGAACTCTTATGGATTCGTCATGTCTGCCTGTCCGTCCGTATGTCACAGCCACTTTTTCCGAAACTATTCACCCATACCGTTGAAACTTGGTAAGTAGATGTAATCTGTAAACCGCATTATGATTTTCACACAAAAATAGAAAAAAAAAACAGTAAATTTTGGGGGTCCCCATACTTAGAACTGAAACTCAAAAATTTTTTTTTCATCAAACCCATACGTGTGGGGTATATACGGATACGTCTTCAAATATGATATTGAGGTTTCTAATATATTTTTTTTTTTCTAAACTGAATAGTTTGCGCGAGAGACACTTCCAAAGTGGGAAAATGTGTATGGGGGATACTACGATACGACCTGTAACTTCTAAAATAAGATAGGCGAATGATAAAACTAAAAAATATATATGATGTACATTACCATTCCACCCAAAATTGGTTTGAACGAGATCTAGTAAGTAGTTTTTTTTAATACGTCATAAATCGTAAACCGCAAAAAATACACTATTATTAAAACATCGATCAAAGTTACAACGAACTACAAGAACTTATTATTATTATTATATTATTATGTTACTTGCTGCTACGGAACCCTTCATGGGCGAGTCCGACTCGCACTTGGCCGCTTTTTTTTTAAATAGCTATCTTAGGAGATATAATTTTTAACCGACTTCCAAACAGGAGGAGGTTATGCATTCGATTGTATGTATGTTTTTTTTTTAATACAGCAGGTGAAGCGCGCGATGTTAAAGTGGTGAAGTAATGGTGGCTATTCACTCGTTAATAATTGCTATAGTCTTTTGGCGTAATCCTCAATTCTTTTATTAAATTTATATTAAAAGAATAAATAAATAAATATTTATATGAGTAAACCGATCCCTTTTCATTAAACATTGTTTGCACCACTCGGCTCGATCTTTTCTTTTTTTTTTTTGTTTCTTTTTCACAAGTAAAATGCTCAAAACGGCTGAAACATCGTCGTCTGTCTCTGGGAAATGTATTAAACGCTTTATGGTTATATTTTTACTTGGTTAGTGTTTTCAATATTCACAGTTTTGAGAATATTGTGGTAAATATACTTGGGATGGCGGCAAAAGAAGTTTTGGGCAAGTTAGAGCATATGCTCTAACTTCCTTTGCAACGGTGGCGCGCCTGCCCCGCCTACAGTCTACATGTCTTCTCTAGTTAATTTATTTGCTCTGTGGCTTCAACTGAACGTCGCTGCCGATCGGCCAGTTAAATCTGGGCCCTTATTGACTATGCCCATAACACGCCGCGTTAAGATAAGACGCCGAAAAAACTGTTTTTCCCTCGCGACCAAAGAAGTTTCACTTTAAAAAAATAAATTTACAAAGTGTGTTATGGTATATAGAACATACCGAGTGTGACCGAAACTTCTTCGGTTGCCAGAAAGATGTTTTTGCGACACAATATACTGATATATCGCCCCGCGCGGTGTCAACGAAGCGCAAACTACAGAAGAGTTCACTGACCGAATATGGCGCCCAACCGAACACCGGTAGCAGAAATACTGAAGACCGATCCTCGGTGGGGAACTTTCGGTCGCGAACTTTACCGAACGAGCCCTTATTTCTCTCTCAGTGATCGAGGTTGGTGGAGTTTTTTGGCGGGCATCGAAGATGGCGGTTCGGTCATTTATTTTCGTGTTAATAAAAAAATGTTAAAAGTGGATTTTGTTGTCTTTTATGATGCTGTATTGGACAATAATTTTCACAGTGACCGGTTTTTGCGTGCTCGAGAAGATATATGACATCTCGAGCTGATTTCTTCCATATCCTTCAAGAGCTCCGAGAAAGTTCTTGTAGTCTATTCAGTACCATGGCCTACAAGTTCAAACCGAACAACGATGCTGAACGCTAATTTGTGCATTTAACTAACTTATTTTACTTGAAACTGGCTAAATGCATTATATGCAAAAGCCAATAAGAAGAAGAAAGAAAGAAGGTTGGTGTGTGGCCACCGTGAGGGCATTGCAATGTGAACATGTATGTGTTTGTCCCCCCGCGAGGGTGAGCAGGTGAGCGGGTGAGCATGTGAGCTGGTGAGCGGGTGAGCAGGTGAGCAGGTGAGCAGGTGAGTAGGTGAACGGGTGAGCAGGTGAGCGGGTGAGCATGTGAGCAGGTGAGCGGGTGAGCAGGTGAGCGAGTGAGGAGGTGAGCGGGTGAGCAGGTGAGCGAGTGAGGAGGTGAGCGGATGAGCCGGTGATCGGGTGAGCGAGTGAGGAGGTGAGCGGGTGAACAGGTGAGCGGGTGATCGGGTGAGCGAGTGAGCAGGTGAGCGGGTGAGCGAGTGGGCAGGTGAGCGGGTGAGCAGGTGAGCGAGTGAGCAGGTGAGCGGGTGAGCAGGTGAGCGAGTGAGGAGGTGAGCGGGTGAGCGGGTGAGCGGGTGAGCAGGTGAGCGAGTGAGGAGGTGAGCGGGTGAACAGGTGAGCGGGTGATCGGGTGAGCGAGTGAGCAGGTGAGCGGGTGAGCAGGTGAGCGAGTGGGCAGGTGAGCGGGTGAGCAGGTGAGCGAGTGAGCAGGTGAGCGGGTGAGCAGGTGAGCGAGTGAGGAGGTGAGCGGGTGAGCAGGTGATCGGGTGAGCAGGTGAGCGAGTGAGGAGGTGAGCGGGTGAGCAGGTGATCGGGTGAGCGAGTGAGGAGGTGAGCGGGTGAGCAGGTGAGCGGGTGATCGGGTGAGCAGGTGAGCGAGTGAGCAGGTGAGCGAGTGAGCAGGTGAGCGGGTGAGCAGGTGAGCAGGGGGCCGCACTCGGCACTCACCCGGGCGCGAGCGAGCCGGCGAGCAGCGCGGGCGCGCCAGCGGCGTCCCGGAACGCGCCCGCCACGTAGCACTCGTCGCCGCGGCTCCGCTGGCGGACAACACATTGTTGACAATACTCTCCTGCGACCCACTGGATGATTTTAAATAATATTTATAAACAACTAGCTGACCCCCGCGGTTTCACCCGCGGTAATTTTAGAGTTTCCGCTAGAATTCCGGGTTAAAAAGTACCCTATGTCACTCAGGATCACTGTAGCTTCCTATAAGTGAAAAGATTTTCTAAATCGGTTCAGTAGATCCAGAGATTACCCCGTACAACGTCACAAACTCACAAACTTTTGCTCTTTAATTAAAATATTAGTATAGAATACTATTATCTGTGGTATAGATTAGCAAAATTAACACACTACCATAACAAAACATGTTTTATAACATTATTGTATAACATGTATTTCATGGCAATCGAAATATATAACAAATTATATGAAAGTTTCAACGGTGGAAGCCTCTTCTCTATCAGATTTAAGCTAAATGCATGGCTTCTGGACAAATGTTACTATACAGTTAGTGACTTCTTGAATGATAAAGTAATATGATAATTCGTGGTAATTCTATCAATGTTTCCCTGACTTCAAATTATTGATCCTAGAGTTTTGACATTTTAATTGACATTGAATTTATTATTATTTTATTTTTTAATTTTAATATAATTTATAGAATTTTAATATAATTAATATAATTCTAATGATTTGTTACATAGTTATTTTTTGGTATAATGTTAATTCTAATAATAATGTTAATTCTAATAATGTTATTCTTATAAATTAATTGTATGCCCACATAGGCAGAACATAATGGACCTACAGCAAATTAAGATATTTTAGAACTCTTTATTACCTATGTTCACAATAAAATTTCATTTCATTTCATTTCATTTCATTTCATTTCATTTCATTTCATTTCATGTTACAGTAAATGTGGACACCGAATGTTATATAATGTCGCGGTCGAGCTAGATTGATAGCGCGCAATGTATGCAAAACGCGCAATGCATACAAAACACGCAATGTAAAGCAAACACATTGGAGTAGCGAATTCGATAGAAGTTCTATTCTAGAAACGTTCGGCCGAGTGGCTAGTAAAACACATCGGACTCGAACATTCTAGAGCCCCGTTCGGTTGGGTATATAAACGGCGCAACCGAACCGGACGGGCAGTTCAGTTTGAGCTTTCGAAGCGATAACTACGAGTGAATCTTGAGCGATACCTGCGACTACCTGCGACCTTGGCGAGACTATTGGACTTCGAGATCTGTCGTTTAGTGTTTGTGTTGCGATACCTAGACCTAGTGTTTTTGTAAAGTTAGTGTTAAACTCCGAATAAAGAACCCTAGCACGTAACAATTTGGTGTCGGAAGTGAAATTTGGAGATGCCACTAACTCCGAGGGAAGACATCGCCGAGGAAGGCGTCAGGACGAGGGCACAACGTGCTGCGGGGGCTACGCCTGCAGCCCGCCAGGCCACACCCACTGGCCATCGGGCCCCGCCCACTCGCCCCGCCCACCACCCTCCACTCACTATGGAGGCCCCGCCCACCGACCTGACCACGCCCACTGGTCCCGCCCATTCGGTACCACCCACCACCGAGGCCCCGCCCACCGGTCAAGTGGTCACGCCTCCTGGCTCCACCCACGTGGCCACGCCTACCCTAAGCCCCGCCCTCTGGACCACGCCCATCGTCGAAGCCCCGCCCACTGACTCCGCCCACCTGGCCACGCCCACCGGCCATGGCCGGACTACAACTACTGCACGAGCAGCGGACGTACCAACTCTGGATATACGGAGCTTGGTGGCGATGGTCGAGAGCATTAATAAGGGCATGCACCAGATGCGTGAAGATCAAAGGGAGCGCGCCAAACTACTTCACGTCATACGTGAAGAGCAACAACAAAATCGTGAAGAACAACAGCAAAATCTTCACACGGTTTTGGCGGCCGTTGGTAAGGTCAGCAATGTAGTGAAGCAACTCCGTGAAGACGTCGATTCAGTAGGAGGGCGCGTCACAGTATTGGAAACCGATCTTACTGGACTGAAGAATGTAGTCGAGGAGCGGGTCACAGGATTAGAAACTGGTGTCTCTGGACTGCAAAAAGAATTGTTGCGACTTAAAACTGTGGGAATCACATCAAGTGGAGCCGTCGCCGTAGTCCAGGGACCAAGAGTGAAGGTGCCACCTTACGACGGAACTACGTCTTGGCCCGCGTACCGGCAGCAGTTCCAGACCGTCGCTACTGCTAATGGGTGGACGGATGAGCAGAGCCTGACAGCTCTCACTGTGGCGCTCAGGGGCTCAGCATTGTCTGTCTTAGAGGCACTGCCTAGCTCAGGAAGTGGCTTCAAGGAACTGATGGAAGCCCTTGAATCCAGATATGGGGAGCGCCATCTTGAACACGTGTTCCGGGCCCAGTTACGAGATCGAGTCCAGCGTCCAGGAGAAGGACTACAACAGTGGGCACTGGAGGTTGAGAAGCTTGTCCGCAAAGCGCACCCGACGGCTGACACCAAGATGGTGGACGCAAACATTTTGCAAGCCTTCGTCGATGGCATCCGGGACATGGAGATAAGGGCTGCAGTGGGGCTTCGTCATCATGCCTCGCTGAAGGATGCCCTGGCACATGCCCTGGAAGTTGAAGCAGTGCGGCGAGATGTGCGTGCGCATAAGCTGCGGGAAGTCACTGAAGAGATTAAGGTAATTAAGGCACCCCTAAAAAAGACTGGATCCTTGTGCTACAAATGCGGTGAACGAGGCCACCTGCAGTTTTCCTGCCCGAAGAAGGATGAGGTGACAGAAAAAATCATCAAGCTGCAGAAACAACTTGATGAACTGACAAAGAGGCAGGAGACTCCGTCCTCTATCGGGAGTCAGGGAAACGAGTAACAGCCAGGACTAAGGGGCGGGTACTGGCTGGCGTGAAAGAAGCCCCAGCAATGGTCATCTCACAGGCGTGCAATGGGAACAGTCTATCGATATGCGGCACGGTTAATGGGAAAGACTGCAAAATGACTATAGACACCGGAGCCTCTAGGACGATAGTTCAGCCGGACATGGTGAAAGGTGCGTTGGGACGCAAGAATGTCGATTGTCGGCTTCTTTCCGCCTCCGGTCAGCCAATACCCGTCCTGGGGGAAATATCAGTCACAATGTATGTGGGAGAAGTACCGTACACTCACAACGTCATCGTGGCTGAAATTATCGACGAGTGCATTTTGGGCCTGGACTTCATGAAGAAACATAACTGCAGAATTGACGTCACTAACAGTGTTTTCAAGTGCGGCAACGAGGAGATATTGATACTTGGAGGTCCCACTGGAAAAGTGACTTGCCTAAACAAAGTTGTCATACCTGGACGAGCACAAACTCAAGTAGAAGTGAAGCTGCCATCAGCTAAAAACAATAAGCCAAGATGTGTGTTGATTGAAGATATACCAAACAAAACATCGGCTCGGAGACTCCTGACAGCAAGAACCCTTGTGAGAGGAACCAATGCTGCAGTAATAAGAGTCGTGAATCTGGAGAACCACGAGGTTACCTTAAATAAGGGTGAAGTTGTTGGACAATGCGAGGAAGCTGTCTGGGTAAAACAATGTCAATCAACGCCGATAGTAGATGCGTCCAAAACCAAGAATGAGTCTACTATTACAGAACTTCTTGACGGCTGTAAGAACAATCTGACCTATTCACAGAGCTTCAAAGCCAAGAAAATGCTGTTGCGCTACGCAGATATCTTCTCTTCCCAGGAAGCAGATCTTGGAAGGACGTCGTTAGTTCAACACAGAATCGACACCGGGAACGAAAGACCTATTCGGCAGCGAGCAAGGCGAATCCCAATCGCTAAGGAAAGAGAAGTGCAAGACATGGTAGAGGATATGAGAAGGAATAAGATCATAGAACCATCTGCAAGTCCGTGGTGTTCGCCTGTGGTCTTGGTGAAGAAGAAAGATGGTAGCACGCGGTTCTGTGTAGATTATCGACGGTTGAATGATGTCACAAAGAAAGACAGCTATCCACTGCCACGTATCGACGATACCTTGGATACCCTGAGTGGTATGCAATGGTTCTCGACCTTGGACCTGAAATCTGGCTATTGGCAGGTGGAAATCCATCCGAAAGACAAAGAGAAGACAGCATTTACAACTGGCAAAGGGTTATGGCAGTTTAACGTTATGCCTTTCGGATTGTGCAACGCGCCAGCTACCTTTGAGCGTCTCATGGAGTGTGTACTGGCAGGGTTAGTGGGAGACGCCTGCCTAGTCTATCTGGATGACGTCATCATCATGGGTCGAGACTTTGAAGAGCACCTGCGGAATTTGGAGCAAGTCTTCGGAAAAATACGAGGTGCCAACTTAAAACTGAACCCGAGGAAGTGCCATCTGTTTAGCAATAAAGTCAATTACCTTGGCCACGTAATCACCAGCGAGGGAATCCAGACTGACCCGGAGAAAATTGAAGCAGTACAGAAGTGGCCAACTCCCAGAGATAAGACGGAAGTGCGAGCCTTCCTGGGACTGTGCTCGTACTACAGGCGATTTGTTAAAGGATTTTCCGAAATCGCCAAACCGTTGCATCGCCTGACTGAAGAGAAACAGCCATTCTGTTGGGATGAGAGCCGCGAAGAAGCCTTCCGAAAATTGAGGCAGTGTTTGTGTGAAACACCGATCTTAGGCTACCCTCAGACTTGCGGCCAGTTCATTGTCGACACGGATGCTAGCAACACGGCGATCGGTGGTGTTTTGTCTCAAAAACAAGGCGATAGAGAAGTCGTGATTGCTTATTTTAGCAAATCATTGTCGAAACCTGAACGGAACTACTGCGTGACAAGGAGAGAACTCTTGGCCGTGGTAAAGACGCTGCAACACTTCAACAAATACCTCATCGGAAGACAGTTTACACTTCGCACTGATCACGCCGCCTTGAAGTGGTTACTTCAGTTTAAGAATCCAGAAGGTCAAGTCGCCAGATGGGTCGAACAACTCCAGGAGTTTGACTTCGTCACCGAACACCGCAGTGGGAAGGCCCATGGCAACGCTGACGCCCTCTCAAGAAGACCATGCCCGGAAGATTGTAAGCATTGTGTCAAACAGGAGTCGAAGGAACTGACCGTTAAGCTTACGAGAACGAGCCCTCCGGGACTGTGGCAAGATGAGGCCATGAGAGAAGCTCAGGAAGATGATGAAGACGTTCGACTCATCGTGGCTTGGAAAAAACGTAGTGCGGATAAACCAAAATGGGTTGAGGTCGCGCCCACTGGGCCTATCACTAAAGCCTATTGGGCCCAATGGGACAGCTTTGTTCTGCAGAATGGAATACTTTACCGAAAATGGGAGAAACCTAACGGCAGAGAGTTCCATCTTCAGTTAGTTGTTCCAAGGACCAGGGTGAAAGATGTTCTTCGTGAAATACATGATGGGGTTTCAGGTGGACATCTTGGCGTGAAGAGAACATTGACAAAAGTAAGGGAAAGGTTCTACTGGCTTCATTGTCGAGAGGATGTGCAGGAATGGTGCCGCAAATGTACCACTTGTGCTGCAGTCAAAGGTCCGTCAACTAGGACCCGCGGAAACCTCCAACTCTATAATGTTGGTGCACCCTGGGAAAGAATTGCTGTTGACGTGGCTGGACCTTTTCCGGTGACCGAGTCAGGGAACAAGTACTTCTTGGTCGTCATGGATTATTTCACCAAGTGGCCGGAAGTGTTCGCCATACCTAATCAGGAAGCCGCGACAGTAGCCTCAAAGTTGGTTGAGGAAGTGATATGTCGATTCGGTGTTCCCTTGGAAATCCACTCAGATCAAGGAAGGAACTTCGAATCCCAGCTATTTCAGGAAATGTGCAAAATCTTGGGAATGCACAAGACGAGGACCACGCCATATCACCCTCAGTCCGACGGCATGGTGGAGAGGTTTAACCAGACGCTAGAAAGGAATTTGGCGAAACTGGTTGATAAACACCAGAGAGATTGGGACAAATTCATACCGCTGTTCCTACTCGCCTACAGAACATCTGAGCATGAGAGCACGAAGGCGACCCCAGCGTATGTGAATTTCGGTAGAGAACTACGGCTACCAGTGGATCTACTGACAGGCGGACCTCCAGATGACCCCCAATCGATGCAGGACTACGTCTCCGATCTACGGGAGAAGATGCAAGACGTCTATGCTTTGGTTCGGGAGCATGGTTTGCAGTCAAGCGAGAACATGAAGACGAGATATGACCGGAGGGCGAATACAAGTGGTTTTGAGGAGGGATCACTTGTATGGCTACACAATCCTATCCGTCGAAAAGGAAAATCTCCGAAATTACAGACTCGATGGGAAGGTCCGTACAAGGTTGTTACCCGGATGAATGACGTGACGTACCGGATTCAACGTCAACCAAGGGGAGCTTTCAAAATAGTGCACATCGACCGCTTAGCACGTTATCAAGGCAGCAATAGTGACGCTCGGGACGAGCATCTCTAAGAAGGGGGCAGTGTCGCGGTCGAGCTAGATTGATAGCGCGCAATGTATGCAAAACGCGCAATGCATACAAAACACGCAATGTAAAGCAAACACATTGGAGTAGCGAATTCGATAGAAGTTCTATTCTAGAAACGTTCGGCCGAGTGGCTAGTAAAACACATCGGACTCGAACATTCTAGAGCCCCGTTCGGTTGGGTATATAAACGGCGCAACCGAACCGGACGGGCAGTTCAGTTTGAGCTTTCGAAGCGATAACTACGAGTGAATCTTGAGCGATACCTGCGACTACCTGCGACCTTGGCGAGACTATTGGACTTCGAGATCTGTCGTTTAGTGTTTGTGTTGCGATACCTAGACCTAGTGTTTTTGTAAAGTTAGTGTTAAACTCCGAATAAAGAACCCTAGCACGTAACAATAACTTAGTTACTAATTTCAGTAACAGTGAATGTTATATAACAAAAGAAAACTAATGTTAGTTTTCTTTTGTTATTTAAAAGTACAAAAGTCGCTGCCGCAGTTAGTGAAACATCCTCTCAGCGACGCGCGACGGTATTGTGGATAGCATAGCACTGAAGAACGAGAAACTACAATGGTTATACAACGTGTTAATGAATCAACTGAAAACTAGAAAGTAGTTTGTTCAGAATCGACTTCCAAATCGATCGCACCATGTTTTAATATAGGTTATAATTTTCAATTTTTACTGGCCCATGTCTTAATTATTTATAATGCAATATTTGGCGCGTACGCCGCCCGCAGAAAAAAAAAGGATTGGTCATTGACATGTAGGCGCGGGCGTAGCGCTTGGAATTTCGTAGATAGATCACCTCCCAAACTAATGTTGAATAACTTTTAGACTATTAATGTTTTCGACATAATTTTACTATTAATCGTATTATTGTTTATTTTTTTAAATGGGATCTATCAGGTTTTTGGTTAACTCATTAACACGTTGTATAACATTGTTATTCTAATCACTAATGTGTACAGTCTTGTTTTATGTTGCAATGTTGCATAACATGTTACATAGTTTGTACGCACCGGAAGTCGGAACAGGCAAACAGACGCGGCGGGGGACTTATGTTTTATAATTATGTAGCGGTAGTGATAAAGTGATTCCAGTTCCAATTCACCTTGATTGCCTTGGCGATCTTCTCCCGGGAGTACGTCCTGAGGAGGTCCCCGGCGGCGGCGTCCCACAGCTGCGCGGCGCCGCCCTGCGTGACGCAGGCGAGCCGCGCGCCGCCCGCGCCCCCGCCCCCGCCCGCGCCCCCGCCCGCCCAGCGCAGCGCCTCCACCGCGTCGGCCGCGCCCAGCGAGTACTGCAGCGCGTCGTCCTCCGTCGCCTCGCGCACGTCGAACACGTTGATCAGCGAGTCCGAGGCCCCGCTCACCAGCAGGCCCGGCTTCTCCTCGTGGAACTTCACCTGGAAATGTGTTGAGTACCCTATGTCCTTCCCTGTACCCCAGACAACGTGCATGCCAAATTTCATCCAAATCCGTTCAGCCGTTTTTGCGTGATTGAGTAACAAATATCCAAACATCCACACTTTCACTTTTATAATATTAGTAGGATTACATAAATAAATTATCCCACAATAGATTACGCGTCACGTTGTTTCTCCGCAATGGACTACTAAACTACTGAATCGATCGTGATGAAATTTGGTCACTATGTTGTAATTTGGTCCAACTAAAAAGATTAATTCCGGAATTTCTGCGGAAATTCCGGAATTAATGCGAAAAGTTAAACACCGTAAACTACTGTCAGGGGTACAAAGAAGGACATAGAGTACTTTTCCCGGAATTCCCGCGGAAACTCCAAAATTGCCGCGGATGACATCGCAGGGAACAGCTAGTATTATTTATAAAACAAAAAACAAAAAAAAAGGCTTCGGCCGCGTCTGTCTGTTTGCGATAAACTTAAAACATACTGAACGAATTTTGATGTAGTTTTCATTAATAGATAGAGTGATTCAAGAAGAAGGTTTATACATATACCTAGTTTATCCTGGAATTCCCGTGGAAATTCTAATTAATTTTTATCTTTTAATAATTTTAAATATTTATCCAATTCGTTTTAACTAATTTTTCCACACATTTTTTGGAAATAACGTATTCTGAATGTTCATTCATTGATGTATTTATTCTGAAACCATAAACCTATATTCGCTCTATTCAAATGCAACAAATAAGTTTCATATAGTGCGCATTCTTTAAATCGGACAAATATGGTCCTCCGAACCAGATTTTGAATTATTAACTGGGGATCTCAACTGCAGGTCGCTCACACATCGCGTAACTTTCAAAGTGACGGAGTATAGACTAAGTATATTGTTGGAACACACCTGTGTGATATCATCAGTGTGCGTGTTCCAGTAGCCACCGAGCGGCGCGGGCTGCCTCTGGTCCCAAAACACGAGGTACGCGTCGTCCTCCACCAGCTGGCTGCCGGCGCACAGCACGCGCCCGGTGCACGACACGTCCATGCACTCGTAGGGCTTCGTCACTTCCTCAGCGTCGCCTAAACATTTTTTAGATGAACTTAGAACCTATAGAAAGGCAACTAGAATGTCATTTGGGATGATAGCTGCAACTGTTATGGGTTATGAGCTACTACATGGCAGTATATCCAGTAGTTTAATGTGATACACATACAAATAAACTGACAAAAAGAGAAATAAACATTTTTCAAATGGTTGATATTAATCTTATTGGTTGATTTTTTTATCAACTTGCACAAGCCCTGACTAGATCACTGGAGAAAAGACACCTAAAGAGACATCACATATGGGACTCAATGAGCTCATAGTATCCACGCAATAGGCATACCAGGGATGGTTGGCTATGCCTCAAACGCAACTATCACACAAAACAGCTGCTTATGGTCCTTTGACCGATCGCATGCTTAAATAAGGAGGAAAAAATAATTTTTTTTTTTATTAATTTATCAATTTATGGATATGCGAAGTCTACATTTTTTATATTGGAGAATATCTCAGCAAAATGAGATTGATGAATTGTTCAATAATGTAATGTTGTGCTATATTTACAATATTGCATATTATGACAATAAATAAATAAATGACAATTCAATACAAACATTATAGTATAGACATTTATAAATACTCCCAGAGTGGTAAGTGGAATCATGTGGTCACCACACAAAGTCCACCCCTACCGCGAATTGAAGCCAGAACCACCGGCCTGGTCATCAACCTTACCTTTATACTCTTGCACACAGCTTCCACTAGTCCTGGTATCCCATAACTTAACAAGGCCATCGTTCCCACACGAGTATACCAGGTGGTCTTCTTTAGGACTGAGCACCACTTCTGTTAGAGCTTGCTGGTGTCCACTTAACCGACACACTTTGCTCAGAGATGTGTTGGTTAATTCATATACCTCAATTGAATTATCCGAAAGGCCTAACACTATTTGTGAGCTGAAAGTATGAAAAAAAGTTTCAACCATCAATTATGCATCTGATATTATAAAATATATGAAATTGATTGTTTGTTATTTTTAACCGACTTTCCAAAAAGGAGGAGGTTCTCAATTCAACGTGTATGGTTTTTTTTTAATTTTTTTTTTTTTGTAATTAAATTGGTGGAACGATTTTGATGTTTTATTAATATACAATAGTTGGTCTAGCAAGTAACCTATGCCTAGCACAGGAGGATTCATAGTCTCGCAAGGAAGAACTCGCTAGTAACAGCCAACAGGCTTGAAATCCTACTAAGATTATAAATGTGAAAGAGTGGATATTTGTTACTCAATCACGCAAAAACGGCTGAACAGATTTGGATGAAATTTGGCATGCACGTTGTCACCGGTACAGAGAAGGACATAGCGTACTTTTTATCCCGAAATTCCCGCGGGTGAAACCGTGGGGCACAGCTGATTACTGATTTCCCTCCACAAACAATCAAACCATATCTCAATTTATTAAATAACTAGCTGTGCCCCGCGGTTTCACCCGCGGTAATTTCGAAATTCTCGTGGGAATTCCGGGATGAAAAGTACCCTATGTCCTTCTTTGTACCCCTGGGCCCTGACAACGTGCATGCAAAATTTCGTGGTGATTGGTTGAGCCATTGAGCCGTGAAAGCGTAACAAACAAACCAACACACTTTCGCATTTATAATATTAGTAAGGATGATGAGCCACGAGGTGGATATTGTTATATGTATCCAAAATCGTAACCTTAATCAATATTAACAACTTACAACAATTTACAGAAAAAAAATATGAAGTTACACTAAACTCCAATAAGCTTGATAAATTGCTTATTTATTGGTATTATACACTGAAAGTTGAATAAATTCTTACTTTTTACAACTTAATTTGTTTATATACGATTTCGACACTGCTTGTTCGGTTAGTAAACTGAATTTGGTAGAGAATATTTTTTCTAATTCTTCAGGTTTCACTGTATCTGTATCAACTTCCTCATTTTCAATAATATCCTCCATGTTACTTAATTAAATAATTAAAAAAGCGGAATTGCAAAATGCAAAAAAACGTAAACAAAAACACACCGAATCTACTAACCCCCACGTGCGTGTTATGTTAATAACTGTCAACTGTCAAGTGAAACTGCTGTCAACTGTCAAGTTGGCAAGCAAGCTCTTTGTTTTTCTTTTATAAGGACTTTCAGATAATGCATTTAGCCAGTTTCAAGTACCTACGTATAACGATTCGACAGGTTCATTTTGCGTTTACGCTCATGGTTCATTCAACAACAAGCAATTTCGTAGAAAGAAACATGTTGAAAGCAAAGAAGGTAATTTTTAGCAGATAGTAGGGACGTAAACAAAATCCGCCCATGGATTGCTTTGAGATTTCGATTAGAATGTCAGATTTCATAAAATACCTACCTACTTAACTTTCTAATTTGCAAGATTCATTGAATAAAAATAATTTTTACTTATAAGTGTTTATTTACGAATTAGATGAATTACATAGTACATGCCTACAATTGTTGTTGTTTTTACTCTATAAACGAGGGTCATGCTTTATAAGTTTTCGCTAGTCATACCTACTAACAAGCAACTAATAAAAATACACAAGTAAAAAACAAAGAGTAATGAATGATGATCTTTACATTTTATTTGAAAGCGCTTTACCTTCAACACACAGAAGTGTTGAACTATCCTAGCGTGATGATCTGTAAGCGTGACGACTGCTCAACTTACATGGTCATTTTTTTTTATATGTGAATCGAGAATAGATTACTGAATAGTATTTTTTAATACAGTTGCTCAAAAAGAGGCGTACTGCAGGGACATACGCGTATAGCGTTCGGGATGTGGGCTATTACATACTCAAGCTTTTTCTTTACCTTTTCCGAACTCGTGCGTTCTCTTTCCCAACTGTCAAAATAATGTCTATTAAAAAGAAAAAAAACCAACCACGAAGTTTTTACTTTTACTAAAAAAATTAATAGAAGTTTTTATGATTCATGCAAATATTTCTAAAAAGAAGCTACTAATTTATTTCAATATCAGATTTAATTATTTGATTCAATGAGTTAGGGTAGGTTTCATTTCATTTCATCTCATTTTTATTTTCATTCCATATCAATAAAAAAAATCCACTGAAGACTTGGCTTAGCTTGACTGTATGGGCATAGTTCCCTTTGCCTACCAAGAATGGGTGAAGAAAACAAAAAAAATCTCTGCCTAAATTATTCTTTTACGGTTGGCGCCATTTTCCAAAATAATGATTAATTAAGTGAGTTTAATGTGTTTTATTATTTTATTAAATCGCTTCATTTTTTCGCAACGGTATTAAAAATAGTTGTTCAGTACACGTGCGGAACCGTCATTGCAAAGAGTTCCGACTGTCAACCCTCACCTTCGGCTGCGCCTCGGCTCGGGTAGACATTAACTGTCGGAACTCTTTGCAATGACAGGCTTTCCGCACTCGTAATGAAATATACTAATATCTACTTTCTATTCTTCTTTAACCTCGTGTAACTAGTATTATATTATTAACCTAACACCCAAAACGACCAGCTGTTTCATTTGTACGCGTTCCTCCGGTAGGTGGCGCGGTACCGCGGGCCGACGCGCTCCACGTCGCCGGCGGCGAGGCGCAGCGCCACGGCCCGCAGCGGCGCCGCGCCGCAGCCCGGCCCCTCGCCGCGCCCCGCGCACAGCGCCCACCGGATGTAGCGCTCCATGCGTATGTGGTCTGGGTTCAAATAATAATCATTGCCGCATCTAGGATTATTTGGACATAGATAAGCAATAGTGTGTTAACCCACACTGGAGAACTTTTGAGTAAATCGTGTTTTATAACTATAGCGCCATTTTGGGTCAACATTTTTTTTATGTTCAACATATTGTTACATATTTATACAATGTAATGAATTTAACACATATAATTAAAAAACGTTCTCTAACTCTCAATAAATCGTTCTGGTTCTGTATCAATAACTTAATTTTGTGGGTTAACATGTTATTGCTATCTACGTCCATTTTTCAGGGGGGGGCATGGCCCACATGTCATATATTACTCGCGGGAGTCGCGAGTGCAAACTTTTAAAAATTAAGTCCACATATTTGAAGAGTCGTCTGAAGGTAGTTATTATCAGTATTATAGAACTTCGAATCGGTAGCCCAAATACGTGGGGTGGGCACTAGACCATCAAAATTGACATATTCTTCCGATCAAACCCAATTAAAAAGTTGACCATCAATCGGTCGACACAGTGGTAGTCGGTGATTGTAGCCTTTTAAGAAGGTAGATTGAATTTGTCTTATTTCGTCACCATTTGCTATGATCGATAACATCTATACCTAGGCCTAATAAATGAGCAGCGTTGAACGATGTAATATTTGGGAAACCTCAATGACTATTGCGCTTTCATGGGAGGCTGTTTGGCGACAACTTTCAGCTAGAAGGTGGTAGCTAGCCAGCCGGGCACTAGAGAGTGTTCTACCATCATACCACGACCATACTATGGTTTCCTCACGATGTTTCCCTTCACATGATTCCATACAAGCAAACCGACTGAACTTTCCAACAGTATCTACTGCAGACGGGCGGCGGGGGAGGGGGCATTGTCCGACACACACACAGCAGCGAGAGCACACACCGCCATTATCTCTAAACTGAGATGACGTATGGCGGTTGACGTAATTTGGTGGGGAAAGGAGTATCGTTTGTCCAAAGTGTGTCCGAGAGTTGTCGTTACCAATGGCTGGGTCGACGATGGCGAAGGCCCTCTTGAGGTTGTCGACGGTGACCAGCTTGGCGGCGGCGTGCCTCCCGCCCAGCTCGGCCACCACCTCCCGGATGTACTTGTCCTGGGCCAGCTGCCGCTGGCGGTACAACTCGCGCGATATCTCCACGCGGTCGAAGCCTTCCTCGTTCTGTTGCAGTAGAGTGAGTAGACGAAGAGAATGAAGGCAACTATGGAGACCAAATCTTTGATATAAACTACTTGCACATTACATTAAAAACGATACGATAATAGGCATCTAACCTCTTGAAACAGTTTGTCCAAGTTGATTTCGTTGTTGTTGATCTTTAGCTTGAGCTGCTTCTTTACTACGTCACTCAGGTTCTTGATGTCCACCTCGCTCTTCAGGGGGAACGTTGCCCTGGCAACCTTCTCGAAATCTTCCACGGTAATGGTCTGCGAAGACTTGGGTAATTAGTTCATTATACCCATGGATTATACCCAACAACAGTCGTGTCAGAGTGAAGAAAATTGAACGACAAGTGGTAGTCTGTCTACCCGTCTAAATCGTTGGGAATATCAAAAATTTTCCGATCACATACATATCCCAGGGAGGTCGTGGTCTGATCAGGGGTTCAATCAGCATTCAGGATCTCAAAAGTTATTTTAACACCAAAAGAATATTTATGATTTTTTTACTTTGAGTAGAAACTATTGCTACGTGGAGGATGATAACCAAAGAGCAAATAAATTAACTAGAGAGGACATGTAGGCGGGGCAGGCGCGCGCCACCGTTGCAATAAATGTTAAAGCAAATGCTCTAACTTGTCCAAAACTTCTTTTGATGCCATCTCAAGTATATTTTCCATAATATTCCCAAAATCGTGAATTTTGAAAACAGTGCCTAAGTAAAAACATAACAAAAAACCGTTTAACACATTCCTTTACGTTACTGAATGTTTTAGTGCGTGATGAATAGTTTTGTGTGCGAAAATCACCCGGCGTCACTGGTTTTCATCTGTTTTCATACTAAACTAAGTTGATGTCCCTTCTATCAGTTATTTTCTGTTCTATGAATGAACCATGGTTCCATGGTTGGTATATTTTCCGCCGTGACTACTATGCACGTGCAGGGTGCGCGTGCGCGAAGATAGTCGCTTCTTTACGTAGAGTATTAAATTATCTGTGACGTAGTTAACTGGAACCTGTTAACGGCTGCCCTACGGAAAAACAAAGTAATTGCAGCGGAATAGATTTTACAGGAGAAGCAAACACACCCGAAATCGCTTTATTGAAAACACACCTACCGTAGTTTAACGATTTTCGTTATTTTAATTTCCTAAGACTAAAGCCTTTTGATGGTTGATGTACCTAGCAGAATAAATTTAACAGGAGGAGAAAAAAAACCGGAAATCGCTTTATTTAAAGCAAATCTTCCATTGTTTAACGATTTTATTAATTTTAATTTCTCTAAGGCTAAAGCCTTTTTGATGGTTGTGACTGTGAGCAAAGGTTGTGAGTATGTAACAATGTCCGTTATGCGTGAAAAGTGCCAAAAAAACGTCAGTTGCTTTGTTTTTCCCTAGAGCAGCCGTGTACTCTCACCCCACCTCCCCGTCCTTGCTGTGCTTGTGCAGCTGCTCCTTGAGGGCGAGCCACTGCGCGCGCAGCCCCCAGTAGATGTGCTCGCTCAGGTGGCCGTGCAGCACGCCCCAGAACAGCTTCACCTGCGGCTCGTCGAGCATCTGCTCGGCGCCCGCGCACAGGTTGTACGCCCATTCTGCGCGCACGCACGCCTGCTGGTATCTGGGGTTAACGGTCAATGGTGATGGTAAAGATTCCTGATCCAGTAGGTACTATGAAAACATCAAAGCAGAGCATCGTCGATATTAGTGCGTTTTTTTATTGTGAACGTTTGACCACAGCTCACTTGGTGTTACAATACGTGATGTGATGGTGTGGTCGAAGGTTAAAAAAAACACTTAGCCTAGAAGGGGAACTGGTGGAAACGAAAAGTGGGACCCTGTTTTCATCACACAAGTCCACCCCCACCGGGATGTACTTTGCTTATAGTTTGTGACCAGGTGGCACTGTGTACAAGCATTATTACCACAGATAATATAATACTATACTAATATTACTATTGTGGACCTGCAACCGCCTACCACATATTATTATTAAGGCAAAACACTTTAGAGCTAACCAATAATACCTGTCCTCAAAGTACATGGTGACGTAGTCCTGCATGGTCACCTCTTGATGCTCCATCTTGCCGAGCCAGATGTCGTTGATGATGACGCTGACCTCGCGCCGCGACAGGCGCAAGTTGCGCACGCGACCCTCGTAGCGTAAGTACGGGGGCACCGATGGGTCAACACCCTTCATGAAGTTGTGAATAAAGAGCCCATATGAATCACATTCAGAGGTAAGTATACGGTTCCCAAAGGACAATAGGTTTTCGAGTATACCTACCTATCTTATACCTGATGTATCATTCATAAAGAGGTAAGTATTCAAAAACTTTTCACCATATTTATAAGGAAAAGTTCCAGTTTTGAACATAATTTATTTATTTATGATTATGAACACTTTATAGCCTTAGGGCCAGGCGCGGTACATGACCCCCCCCCCCCCAAATCATCAAATAATTTTTTTTCATAATGTGTGCAATAAAATTGTGTATTGTGCAATATAGTCTAATTTACTCGACATATTACATTATTAGTGACCCCCCCCCCCCCCCAAATTTCAGCCTGCGACCGCGCCTGCTTAGGGCTCACGGTATGCTACGTTTAGGTACGGTTCAAAATCTCCCTGCCTAGTTACCGTTAAGAATTGTAGGGGGAAATTTCGTTAACGATGAAGCTTAGAGTAACTATTAAATACCTACTACCTATACAATGAGATATAATAATCATTATATAGGATTCATCTTACAAGTCCATCAAAATACTCCAAGTGGTCTGACTCGGCTGCTGGTCCGAGCTCCTTCAGCAATACTCTTAAAATGTCTCGCGATGACAAACCGCTAGCGAGCTGCCACCACCTGGAAAGATATCAGATCAAAACAGGAATTGATTTTATGTGATAATATGCGATCGCCGTCCGTCGCGTCGTGATTAACACATGACTTGTTAATTCTATCCTCGATATTTTTTCTCCAAAAATTTGTAGTACAAGGAGAAGTCTTTGACCTACTCATCTAGCTAAATACCTGTCTCTCCCCCCACCGATAAAGTCAGCACAGAGCTCCCAGCGCGGTCGAGGAGTACCAGCACGCTCTAACTCACAGCATTTCTCTTTCACCTCCGATAGCTCCTCATCAGTGCTTTTCTTTGCAGCTAGAAAAATAAACTGAAAGTAATAAGTAATCCTCAGAATAGTTAGTGTGTTGGTACAAGAAAATCGTAAAATGGAGAATGTACATATGTAGACTGTTTAGATCAGTCACTGAAACAAAGTACAAACAAAAACATATACAATTAAATCATTACATGCTCTACTAGTTTGACCAGGTACAGCTTTATAATAATCTCCAAACAATATTATTTTCAAATTCACCTTGAACCCGTTTAAGCTTCTCCTCGAGATGTTCCAGTTGTAGCTTCAACGAATCCGCTTGCTTAGACATCTCGTTATATTTGGCCTCGAGGACGTCGTACTCTCGACGCGGCACCGTGTCCGAATATTCGTCGGATAGTTTCTTCAAGTCCCGTTGGGTTGCAGCAAGTAGTTCTCTGATGGAAGAAGCGGATTGATCAACAACACCCGCCAATCTATTCTACATACAAGCTGTGCCCCAGCAATTGGACAGGAAATTGAGAGATTTATTGCGAGAGAGTAGGTAAGTAATAAAGTTTTCAAGTGGCGCTACCATGAACCCGAAGACTGTGGGTCCACAGCGACGTCTTGGTGAAGGTTGTGGGGCGCCATTAGATGCTCGAAGCGTAGGACCGGTCTTTGTGCGATTCTTGAGTGAGGCCTAGTGGACGTCTTTTGGCTGATATGATGATGATGAGTAAGCTTGTCAGCAGTTTCACTCAGCACAGCAACTGCTCAATAGGTATGGCAAGACCTTCGGAGCTCACCTACACCGATCCAAGGCGATCTTCAGCACCACGGGATCACCGATGTTGTCGTCCACGGGGTGCGCGCTGCCGTCCAGCTCCTTCAGCTTCATGTGGAGTCCCAGGTTCTCGAAGTACAGCGTGTACCGCGCGTCACGCTCGCGCATCAGAGCGAGATAGTCGGAGAATTTGTCGTCTTTCAGCTGGATGGGTGACCACACAATATGAACCTAGCCTTTTAAAACACAATGGTACAAACTTGGTGTGAGAAAAAAACATGGGACCAGCACTTCGCTCTAGAAAATGACCCAACGTTTTCTCTCTCCGGGTTGAATTAATTTGGTAGGTAGGTTTTTTTTATTCGGAAAATCAACATAAAACTTAATAAAAGAAATTAGGCGTTTAGTAATTGGCTTATACCGTACCTTATTCCTCTAAAAACAGTATTTTGTCGTTCAATTGCGAAGAACCCGCGGGAATTCCGGGATAAAAAATAGGTAGGTGCCCTACATCCCTGTCAGAGGTATAGAAACGGACATTGGGTAAGTAGGTACCTGGAACTCTGAAATTGATGCGTGTGTTGGCACTTGGCGGGGACCAGCCCGTAGGTCTAACTATCCTAACTAATATTTAAACTAGTTGTGCCCCGCGGTTTCACCCGCGTTAATTTCAGAGTTCCCGCGGGAATTCCGGGATAAAAAGTACCCTATGTGTTAATCTGATGTATAAGCTATATTATTGTAAAGTTTCATTTAAATCCATCCAGTAGTTTTTGCGTGAAAGAGTAACAAACATCCATCCAGCCATACATATGTTATACCGCGGGCATTATTTATAATGCACGAGCATTATGAATAATGTCTAGCTTTATCGGACTAAGTGATTAATTACTATCTTAACTTCATTATTTATCACATTGCAAGGTCATTATTATAATGCTACATGACAATTGGGCAATTTGATAATAAAGTTATATTTAACGCGGTACGAGGGCGGGGAGGGAAGTACGCATGGCGTGACACGCTTTGGCCAATCAGAGACCGCCATTCCGCGTGCGGCTCGTGCGGCGGACTTCAAGCGCCTTCAAGCTTCAAGATTATACAAGGTATTAATGAATTAACTGAAAACCTGATACACCCCATTTAAAAAATTAAACAATAATATGATTAAAATATATTTTAAGTCGAATAAATGTATACTTTAAAGGTTATTCAACATTAGTTAGTGGGTGATCTGTCATCTGACTACGAAATTCCAAGCGCTACGCCCGCGCCTACCGGTCCGAATGTTTTTGCTGCGGGCGGCGTAGGTACACGCCAAATATTGTATTATAAATAATTTAGACCTGGGCTAGTAAAAAAAAAAAACATAACCTATATTAAAACATAGTGCGATCGATTCGCTAGTCGATTCTGAGCAAACTACTTTCTAGTTTTCAGTTAATTCATTAACACGTTGTATATCAAGATTATCAGCGTTTGCGAAGATTTGACGTCATGATTGGAGAAACAGAGAAATTGATGGTTCCAGTCAAAGACAATATGATTAGGTAGTTAGTTAAATGTCAATAACAATAAAAAAAATTGTAATTAAATATGTTTGTATTACTCTGCCCAAAAGGTGATGGGCAATATGTATAATGCCCGGTCAATTTGATTATTTGAATAATTATTATCAAATTGCACTCTCATATTGGGCATTTTTCATAATGACCGGGCATTATGTATACTGCCCAATTTATCACTTGGTCCATAACACATACAAACTTTCGCGTTTATAATCGAAAGTGAGTTTGTTTGTTTGTTACGCTTTCACGACTTAACGGCTCAACCGATCACGACGAAATTTTGAGTTGTCAGGGGTACAGAGAAGGACATAGGTGCCTAGGGTACTTTTATCCCGGAATTCCTGCGGGAACTCCGAAATTACCACAGGTGAAACCGCAGGGAAGGCTAGTAAATTATAATTATCCTTTCATCTCACGTCCTCCATGTTTCATCTGCAGCCCATATACCTTTGCCCGAACAACACTTACATTAACTGGGTGCCATGGAGATCACACGACATTCACAACATTTAAATATATTATACATACAAGCCCGGCGCAGATCTACGGGGGGTGTGGGTGCATTTGCCCCCCTCTGAGGACTAAACTAAGTACTTCATTTAGAACTTATAAAAATCTCTAACCCTGTAAATTCTAAAAATTTCGTGATGCAACCAAAAGTGCCCCCCCATAACCAAACGCTACATTCGCGCCTGTATAAGCCACAACCTAGTAAACAAGAAAAGATTGGACAAATATTTTGATTAGACGAATGCTAAAAATAAACCAAAGTTGTATGAGACATCACCCACACATACTATACAAACAACATAAAACTTAAATGTCTGTTTGCTAACAGCTTTTTACTATACAGCATATGAAAGTTTATGCGGTGCTTATTACAAAAAACGATTCTAAATTTTATTATCTGTTTGTTCTGGTTAATTTTGGAAACAGTTGGACTGATTTTGACGAAACTTAGATACTGTTAGATATCTGACACACAGCTAATTTTTAATTTTTTAAAGAGTAACTTAAGCTACTTTTATCAGAATACCTGCAGGAATTTAAATTTCACGTGGGTGAAACCGCAGGGCACTATCACTCCCACAGAGAAAAAAAATATCATTAACCTTAGTTAATATATTATTTATTCGATGGCAACATAATAATGCAAAAATAGAATCTTTAAACTTCACAAAAACTAAAAAAAAATTGGTTTCAAAATCATAAACTTGATCATATTTTTGTAACAAATAAGAATTTAATAACATTAGCTGCTTAATAACATTAAAAAGCACCATTTTTTGTAAAGTAGCTACAATAAATATTTGAATCTTTATTTATTTAAGTGTTTAGAAATCAAACAATAAAGTGTACAGAAACAGGGAAGCCAGGTAACACACAAAAAGAAGTCCATTTCTGACTGGAGGATTATAGGACAGCACTGATTTAATAAGGAATACCTTGCCCATATTTTTTTTCAATTTTGTTACATCGAATGTAAGTTTCAAATTTTGCTCCCTCAATTCCTGGTTTTCCTTTAGTAAATTTTTAATTTTCTCATCCCTCTGTTTCTTCCATGTGGATATACCGAATACTTTCTGCAAATTTTTGTATGTATAGCAGTCTTTTATCTCTATACAATTTATACTATTTTCTACCATATCATAGCTCTTATCATGGACTAGAAGAAAATTTAATGAAAAATAATTTGATAAATGATTTAAAACATAATATTTCAACACCAATAATAATATTTTGTAACAGCAAATATACTAGTTAAAATTTTACCTAAAATAGATTTATGATCTGTAATTACTCCGCTACAAACAAGAGCCGAATTTTTTACTTAAATACATATAAATAGTTACTTATATCTGGACTAACAAAAAACATTTAATAAAATACATATTTTACATGCTTAAGATAACAATGTGTTGTTAATTGCACCTTTCATCAGAATTCAAAACTGAATGGAGATGTTTATACCTTTTCCTATCACACCAACTTTGTACCTTGATGCGAATGCAAGAGATATCAGCACCATAAGTCCTGCAACACCCTCCAATGTACCTCACACCGAGATCCAACCAGTTATCGACAAACTGCTCCAAAGCCTCACGCTTGTCTCTGTCTATCCAACCTATCTGAGGATTGTAGCTCTCGCCAGAATTTGGATATACAACAAACGGTATGGCTTCAGACCGTTGATTGTTGATACTTTCCAATAACTTGGCTATTATCAACGGTGAACAGCAATTGACACCGACAGCTAATAATTGCTTAGGATTCGCCTCCCAGCATAACACAGCAGCACTCTTGAAATCCTCTCCGTTAGCAAGCTTCCCTTCGTCATTACAACTAAACGACAACCATGCTTTCATCGACGGGTACTGCTTTAGCAGTTCAACTAACATTTTAGCCTCTTTTACACATGGTATAGTCTCGAATGCGATGATATCAACTCCAGCCTCTATCAAAGCTTCAATACGGGGTTTGTGCCAGTTCCTCATCATTTCTATTGATGTGGTGTTCCCGTAGCTGCCATCGTACTCCGAGAAATTGCACAAATGCGCGCCATAAGGGCCGACCGAACCGGCTATCAACGGAGTGCTTTCCTGTTGAATATTATCGCCACATTCCTCGAGATACGAGTCTCTCGCCTGTTTGGCTAACTCCACGGCGCGAACGATCAAGCCGCGGCCCTCTTCCAGGGTCACTCCGCAGTATTTCACGAACCCGTCCACCCAAGCTTGGTAAGTGTTGGTGATGATGACATCGGCGCCGGCCCGCAGGAAGTCCATGTGAGTGTTGACGATCGCTTCTGGGTGCGTTTGTAGAAAACGAGCGCTCCACAGGGGGCTGCCGTCGACGTTGCCGACGTGGCACGACAGCTGCGACGAGAACCCGCCGTCAATCACCAATATTGTCGGCACTTCTTCTTCGCCAGCGGTCGCACCCGCCTCCATCGTTCAAAATAATAGTTTCGCTTCCCCGGCACACGCAAACAACCGGTACGGACAATAATATATAATTACAATTCCAGTATTGTCTAGCAAAAGATTATTAAACTTTACTAAGGATAAACTTCTAAAGTATAACGATAAAAAGTATTCCTTTATTGGAAATCGTTTCGAGAATCGAAATGAATTGAGGAGAAGCGATGATCGAGCAAAGAAGAAATATGATGAAAGGATATTGTCAAATGTCAAGTTGTCAACAATAGGGATGTGAAAACATAATCGATTTTTATAATAATCGATCATAAAAATTTCCGTTAATATAAGTAAGATATAAGTGTTCGATTATTATTTATGTTGTCATTTTATTTCTCGTACTAAACCTATCGTTTCATTTTATATTGATTCTAATAAATTGTTTAAGGATTCGGAAAATTGGTGGCAATTTTCATTAGTTACTGTATTGTTAAAAATTAAAAGAAGAAAAAATACCTTGTAAAAATATATTATTTTAGTTTCGAAAGAAGGTTGTAATATTAATTATTTCAAACCGACTTCAAAAAGGAATAGGGTCTATATCCGAGTGTACAGTTAACACTTTATTTAAAACGAATACTCGGCATTTGCACTGAGTTATTCGGCCGAATACGTATATAAAAAAACGCCGAATACACCGAGTAGTAAGCGAGTACTCAGCGCATCTCTACTGAAAAGCAAAAAATAATAAAATGCAAAGCCCGCATAGTTGTGTTTTAAAGTAAGATTACGTGTTTTGTATAATTTTGTAATAGTCTTATTCTATTCTAATAAATTGTTGACTTAATTCTCCTTGTTTTACTAATATTAAGAAAAGCATGCAGAATTTCATTAGCTGTTGTTGTTGTTGTTTTCCTGAATAAATAAATATTAGAAAAATCGATTATTTCTTCCATATTAGATCGATTCCATAATCGATTATTATTGCAGAAAAATCGATTATAAATTATAATTTTTCTCTCTGTAGGTAGGTATGTTCTTCTTAGTCAACGATAAACGATGTCCACGAAGTACGAACAAACATAAATAAAGTCAAGTTGTCCACTGCTCAGAACAATGTCCACTGTCTTCTCTGAATGACATTGGCATGAATAGTGCGCCCTCAGAAGAATTATTCTTCTGAGAGTGCGCCTTATCCAAGGCATCTGTTGCCATATTGAAAAAAAAAGAAGAAGAAGAAAGTCACAAGTCGTAGACCATTCGTACAATCGTCTTGAATATAAAGTGTCTGGCAAGCTGGACTTTCCAGGCTACAGTCCGTTTCCTATTGGATGTCAGATCCGTTTTTTTATTAACATTTTCGGTTCAGATTAAAGCTGGTTGCTGCATCCCATTTTTGGGTATTCTACTATTCTCGCAGTAGTGCGCAAAGAATTTAATTTGTTATAATTTTTTATCGATATTATCATTGCTTTGCGTTGTTTTGTTCTGAATTTTACGACATGAAGTTTTTATAGTTTTTTCATAGCCAAGAATCTATTCGAATTTCAGTCTTTTCACCTTTGTCATGTAATCGTAAAAGTAAAACTAGTAATAGACGATCCAATTTGGTTGGATCCAACCAAATTACCGCCGTCGTGCCAACCGTTCCGACATTGCTACAGACGTACCTTCGGTTAGGCATCCAACCGTCATTTGCCTATGCACTGAAGAAGTGTACGGACGTCATGCCGCCTGCTCTTAAAACTTCCAAACAAAATTGTATAAGCTTGATTTCTCATTTCTTTATTAAAGTAATCTTTATTTGTTAAATCCCACAAACAGGGAAAGTCTTTATATAGTTCTAAAACTTCACAGTTATGTCGCATTCAGAGTTTTGCTCCATCGTCGTCGCGTCGTACTTATTTATAATAATACTAGCTGTCCCCCGCGATTTCATCTGCGGTAATTTCAGAGTTCCCGCAGGAATTCCGGGAAAAAAGTAGGTACTCTATGTCCTTCTTTGTACCCGTGACAGTAGTTCACATTAACTGTTCCCCGCATTAGTGCCGGAGTTCCCGCGGGAATTCCGGGATAAAAACTATCCTATCTTTTAAGTTTGACCATATTATGAAAGGTTACAAAATTTTATCAAAATTATTTCAGTAGTTTGGGAGTCCATCGCGGACAAACAGCGTGACATGTGATTTATATATATTAAGAAGATAAGAAGACAAGATAAGATTACCTGTATTTGTTTTTAACATCGAAATAATAAGTATTACGTAGTTGTAAGTTGTACGTAGTACTTATTATTTCGATGGTTTTTACTTTTTACCTACTTTTCGTCAGCGCTCGGTGGCGTTTCGAATGCGACTGGGACACATCGGTTGGACCGTTTGCCTCCACACGTACCAATTTGGTTGGACGGTTGGCTTGTCGGGTGCGTCGGCGAGTCGACCACGTCCAACCCGTATTAATAATAATTATGTTGGACCGACTACTCTATACACGTTCCGATTTGGTCGAGATCGGGCGGTTGGATCCAACCAAATTGGATCGTCTGATACTAGTTTAAAACGCCATGTCACGAATGCCATGATAAGGCGTTCCGGTATCACTGATAGTACTGTAAGGTATGACGTCAATTTAGTATATTTTAAGTTCTTATAATTTTTATAATTAGCTATATTTTAAGACGGAACGCAGTCTAGAATAGCCGACCGACGCGGTTGACCAATCATTGGTCCGAGGTTGATCACGTGATCAAACAACTAACTGAGAGTTTCTTAATTCGACAGCACCATTGCTCACCGTACAAAAATTGGGACGATTATGACGTCATACCGCCTACTACGGATACTGCGACAGTATACTGAAAGTTATTAGGAACAAATTTCAGGGCCAGTGCCATCAGTGCATTTAGGAATATACTCTAAACTTACATCTTGTGTTATGAACTGCGATATCCTTTTGTCTCTCACATCCAAAGCATTGTCGTATGCAATTTTTATATCATTAAGGATTAAAGAGTATGTGACCGTTGTATCTATTAAATCGTGAAAAGCATCCTGATAAACCTGTAATGTTGGTAAATAAAATGCTATTATGAAAGCGCTCCAAAACCATGTTGTTCAGCTTTTAATATCATTTAGGTAGCTAGGAGTCACTCACCCACCTCCCACTAATAATGATTTAATATATAAAATTCTCGTGTTACAGTGTTAGTTATCATACTCCTTCAAAACGGCTTGACCGATTTTTATGAAATCTTATAAATGCATATTCATTAGGTCTGAGAATCGGCTACTATCTATTTTTCATCCCGGAATCTCCTCAGGAATTCCAAAACTCACGCGGGTGATACCGTGGGGCACAGCTAATAATAATCTATACTTGATCCCACACTACGTAAGCTGTATTAAGCTTGTGTCGTGGAAACCAAGCAAACGTGGTTTCTACTACATATGTACCTATTATTACATATATACAATATACTATAGATATACATGCCCAGACTGGAAAATGGAACCTTGTGTTCGTCACACGAAGTCCACCCCCACCGGGAATCGAACCCGGAACCTCTTGATTAGCGGGTAGGCATGGTGACCCAATCGGGTCGTCAGACATAAAGTAACAGACATTTTATTCAACACGTTATGCCTATGGCGTCTTCTTTTGGAAGAAGCTTGGAGTATAATTATGTTACGAGTACAGATTTAGATCTCAAACAAGGTACGCCACCACTTTTAGTGTTCTTTAGTCAACTGCAGTTAACAGTCGAATAGATACTATCTGTCAGATAACGTTTACCAATGATAAATCTCTTCAATAAAAAAATAATAATAAGTATTTGCGAAAAACTTCTTAGGTAGGTACAAGCAATAAAATTTAAAAATTTAAGTATTACCTCAAGCACTTCATCATAATAAAGCTGCTGTGTTTCCAATAAGTCATTTGAAGACTTTTTTATAACTTTTAATTTCGAATCAACTTTAGTCTGAAGTTTTTTTAAATATATGGGTGAACTATTTAGAATAATTTTCTTCATGATTTTACTTAAATGAGCTATTGGAAAGATTCTCATCCTTATCATTAAAGTGTTTATTTGGTTACTGTAGTAATTATCTTTTACACGTGCTTATCGCTTTTTAGGTGGATTTTATCACTGATCAATACATGTGTGTTAGAGCAAGCTTAGAGCACTTAATATTTTCATTAGCCATGTAGTATATTTTTTTATTAACCTCTTTCGGTCCTTCGAGCCGGATTTAATAATTCAGTCCCTGTTTTTAAAATGTCAAAGTGGGAAAAATTTACTCGAATGTACCTACTCATTTTATGCCGCCGTCAAAAGAATGATTCCATAGCATTGAAAAAAAAATAGTCATAGTTTCACCCAGAGGTTTCACCGTGGAACCTCAGCGTGGAACTTTCTTGAAACAACGAGAAGAGAAAAATAACTAGGTACCTAGGTAGGTACAGAACGGTACAGAATCGTATACATATTCTTATTTTGTCTATGGTATTTATCGTCATTGCTGCCACCTTTCAGCGATTCCATGAACTATTTAGAATTTGTTGTGTGCCGTAGACGGAGAATGAACATAGTCGCCATTATGGAATAAGGACCACGTAATTTGGCAAGATTATACATTAAAATAAGAAGGCAAATTAATGTTGATTTTTTTGTTATATTTCTACGATTTATACCACAAAGCTGTTATTATGAATATATTTGCTATTTTGCACAAACAAAACACATTTACATGAAAGTAAATCATTACATACCGATGAAATGTTACATGCTCCGTTTTCCTTTCATTACGGCTCTTACAGCCTAAAATACAACATATCACTATGTCCACAACAAAAACAAACACTTTAAACACGATATGAAAGTCTATTTAGCTTTCAATAATTGAAAAAAACAACGTTTTTTATCAAAATAAACAAAGAGCGCTTCGCTTTGTTGGGCAAACTATAACTTTGCCCAACAAAAAAAACCTATACGCTAGATAAAGACAAAAGATAATTGGAAATCTCTTTCACTCTTAAGAACTTAGCCATAACACTGTCTCGCTTACTATTCGAAAGGGAAGGAAATCGCCTCATCTATTCATTCTCCATCTAGCTACGTTGTGTGCCGTGTGGAAATGACGTCACTGTCTAGTGACTGACATAAATTACGAAAATTAGAAATGGCTGCGATAGGTAGTGGACAGGGAACTATGGATTCCCAAAATCAAGTGCAAAGTGATACTGTAGATCGTTTAAAACTTCTCTATCCTAATGTAAATGAACAGGAAACTCCTTTGCCGAGGTCTTGGAGCGCCAAGGATAAATTCAGCTACATCGGGCTGTCGCAAAATAATCTCAGAGTTCATTACAAAGGTAAGAACTTATTTTATTGTTAGTTTTTCGTGAAACTCTTCTATTAATAACTTTAAAGCTACGAAAATAGTGTTGTTTAGGCTTTTAGCTAGTTATGTAGATGATGAGTTGCTTGACGCGTCCTAACAGGAGTCGAATTTTTGTGGAGCACAGTGGTAACAGTGTCGCATCACTCAAACAAAGGGATCAGCTGATCGTATATTTTCTAACAACACTGGATTATAAATGATGACTCGACTTTTCCTGCTTGAAATTAAATCAGTATGGCGTTCTAATTTTATTTTAGTCGAATAGGACCATTTTAAGTGATATTACATCAAGCGTTTTTTTCCTATAACCCATCTTTCTGATTGCTTACAGACATTTTTAATCACTATTTATACTTATTCTATCCAGTCACTGCTTTGTTTTAATTTTGAAATGTGATGTTGATGCTTGTCATGATGGGAACCATCCAGAACCCTATAGATATGAACCTTTTTTTCTTTAGAACTGTCTTTCCTTTTTTTATATTTTGTACATTCTTATGGAAAATGCTACAATTCACACAGCTTGTTTTTTTCCAATTAGTTTATTTATGAATTAAAATGGTATGTGTTCTGGTATTTTATGATGATTAAACCTAATGCTTTACTAGCTGAACTATCAGTTCTTCTAAATATAAGAACTATTCAAAACATAATCATAAGATGTTTACCTTAATTAGATTTATCTACTAATTAGGACTAGATGGACATACCCCTGTGTGTTAACGTTAAATAAATAAATACCACTGTCTCCTACTACATACAGCCTGTTGCCTGAGGTTGTTGAACCTTTTTAAGTTGACAAAGAATAAGTATATTTTATTGCCAGTTAGATAGCCTCTGGAGTGTAACTCAAGGGAATTTTAAAATTCATACAAGTGAAACCACAGGCAACAACATGTATTATACTCAAAATAAAATTTAAATAAATAAAAGATTGTTTATTCTCATATTTTCTTAATAATTATATTGGTCGGAAATTATTCACTATTTATTTATTTATTTATAACACAAAAGTTCACAGCATTACAGTAAAACTAACGGCCACACTCAGAGTTGATTTTAATGATTACTTAGTTAAGTATAGATTTTTAAAACAGAACTGCCGCAATCGGACAAGTTTAATAAATTTATGTTAATTGGCATTTAATTAATTAAGTTACATCTCGTTAAAAGCCAATTAACTACAATTACTATTAATTTATTAAACTTGTCTGATTGCAGCAGTTTTGTTTTAAAAATCTATACTTAACTAAGTAATCATTAAAATCGACTCTGAGTGCGGCGGTAAGGCACTGTGAAGTTAATAACAATAGTAGAACTCACTTAATAGAAAACTATTTTGCTGACAATAGCTATACATACACATCTACCATTGTTTAGTTAGTCTTACAGCTCCAAGTTATAGCATTCACAAAACAGGACTAATCAGGATATTATATGTTATAACTTATTATCTTTCCAAAGCACCAAATATAATGAGTCATTGTCTATTTTAATTTACCTCTTGTTAAATAATACCTCCCAATGCAGGCATTTGTAGCTGGCGAAACCTAGCTGGTTTTTGCTGGTTTTTGCTTGTTTTTGCTGGTAATGGGCCAAATTGGTGGTCGGTTGGTGGTAAAAGTTTCAATTTATGCAATGCCTTTTGATAACTAAACACTTTACAGGAGAGTTATTTAAAGTTAAAATATTCAATTTTTTTTTTATAAAAGTTCACTTAATTATTGAATTAAAGTTATTTCTGTGACTGTTAAAACAATTTGAATCCAATACTTTATTTCACATACTAGCGGTTCACCCGTGTTAGTTTTGGTTTTAGTATTTCAAAGTTTTCATTGTCCTTTCTGGTAACTCTGGTTAATGTTTACCTCGACCAAAGTATTCTAGCATCCTGTGCAAACCTATTCATCAACTTGGTTGCAGTTACTTTTTAGCTTAGTCCTTGTCTCAGTGTCAAATAGTATATCTATTATACTATAATAAACTAGTAGAATCCGCGATTCTGTATATTGAATATTTTTCACAAATTATGACAGGGAGCGATATAAGAAGAGTAACCAACCACAAAAAAGAGTTTTCAAAATTCTTTTCTGTCTGTCTGTCTGTCTGTTCACGTTCATGATAATCTCCAAATCTACTGAACTAATTGTCATGCGGTTTTTAACAGGTAGATTAAGTTTAACCTGGAGCTACATAGACTTTGTTTCATCTAAATCTGATGTTGGGAAAAAAGTTGTCATACAAAAACGTTTCATGCGGGTGAAACCGCAGGGTACAGCTAGTAGTAAATACCAAGGATCGGTTCAGACTGTTCCTGGTGTAAATAGTAGTGTTTCTGTCTCTCCATATTCTGTCAGGCTGCGACATGCACTCCCGCGTCATTGTCATGCCATAGATTGAATCCACTCTAGAACTCTACAGTCTACTACATGTCTCTGTATCCTTGATTATATATTTTTGTATCTCATAATAGTTTACCCCATTTTCACCTTTAGTCGTACAAAAACGGGCCATTGTTATAATATACTAGCTCTGCCCGCGGTTTCACCCGCGTGAGTTTTGGGATAAGGAACCTTTGCGGACGCAGACAGAACCACCCGCCAAAGTTTCATCACAATCGGACCAATGATTTCGAAAATTGGTTAGTTGGATACTATACGCAAGTTGTCCCTGAAAGCGTGTTTACACGTGGCTAGCTCAATTCGCTTTTAAATATTATGTGGGCGAAGCAAATTGTTATAAGTACAACAAATCTTTAGTTTATACCAATAGGGTACTTGCATGAAATTTATTATAAGAAATTGTGTCAATATTTCAAAAATAGAGCCCTAGAAAAGCGTTATCGTGAAAGATTTACAAAAAAAATTTCAATAGTTTCCAAAATATTCAATTTTTAATTTTGTGAAACGGAATATTGCAACGAAACACCAATCACAGCCACACTTGACACATGACGTCACTTTTACTTTTTTAGCAAACATATACCTCTTTCAGAGAAGGCAAAAGAAACTAAGTGCATAAAGTTAACGCATATTTTCCATTTTCTGAAGTTTTTTACTTTAAAATGCATTGGTAACATGCATTTCGATTCTTTACTGGAACTTTTAGAAGTAACTCGACACAGTTCAACCTTAATTTCGCTTTTGGATGTTGAAGTTATCTGTCTGTCAGTGTCACATGACCCTGTCAATACGACAGTGACATTTCTATCACAGATTAATAAGGCGTAATTGTGAACTAGTGACGTCATGCCGCGTTTCGGCGGTAAAGTCTAAAGTAGGAACTTGGAAACGCTCTATTTAATTAATTTATGTATATATTTTTTTTCTTTTTCTTGCTTTGTTTAAGTAGACCATATATCTTTAGAATAGACTAAAAAAAAATTCATGCAAGTACCCTATTAATTATTATAGTAAAAATGTTAAGCTAAGTTAATCCTAAACCATAAGTTTTTAAAAGCCCCTGTCACTGCTTACTCTTTCTCTCATACAAACAACAAAAAAATGGTTTAGTTAAAAAACTCCAAGTTCGGTTTTAATTCCAACAAAGTAGGAATTACTCCTTCACTTCCTTCACACTACCAGAATTTTACCAGATTATGCTTTCTCCCGCTCTTCACCTTGCGCTGGATGAAATAGCAATAGGTACCTACTCGTCCTCATTTAATGCAATGTTGCGAACTCGCCTTATCTGCTCTATTCTATGTCTGCGCTCGGCGCTGGTTCCCCGGGGTTCCCGGGTATGACGTCCGGGTATCGACCGCGCGCGGGTGCCCCGTGTCCTGCCCCGACCTGGTGTCACTGCACTCCGCTAGTCTAGACTCCGACACTCCGGCCAAAGACCGAAGCCCTCGCGGCGACCTCTCTTTCACCGTGAAAGGGATAGTGCTATAAATATGAATGCCATTAAAGTGCATCGCTCTCACTCGAATTCGAGTACGAAATAAATAATAATAAAAGTGCAAACATTATTTTTAAACAAGCTCTTGCCCGCGATTTCTGCACTCGCGTTGATATTGGCGTTCCTGCGGGAATTCCGGGTTATAGAGTACCATAAAGTTTGTGGAACCCTGACCACGTGTATGCAAAATTTAATGATGGGTTAAATAGTTAATGGTGAAAGCATAACAAACAAACAAACTCACATTCGCATTATTATGTTAGAATTAGGACGGTCAATAATTGATTTTGATGTAAAATAAAGTGTTCCTCATAGCAGAGATATATTAAGACCTTGTCGCGATGGTAACCGCTGATAAACTCACGCGCCTCTGTTCTCAAACGAACAAAACAAAAATGTAGTATTTTTTTAATTATTATCGTCATCCTATAGTCGACAGACGTCCATAGCTTCGCACCACCTCGTCGGTCCATAATATGGTGTGGGTCCTGTGTACCTCAACGACCTTCAGCTCTGCGAGTAATATGCCTCGCCCACTGATATTTATGCTTAGCGATTCTATCGACTATTTCGTTTATCTTGTTCTACTACGGATCTCTTCAATCCTGATTTGATCTAACAGGAAAACTATAATGGGCATGTTGTGGGGGTATCGTGACGTCATAACGTCGTACAAACTGTAGCATAGCGTGACGTCACACGTTATTACGACTAAAAATAGAAAGAACAAAATGTTAACAAAAAAATTAAAACCGACTTCAAAATACACAAAAATGCACTACACTAAAAAGTTAAAAATAACAAAATACCGATTTAATCCAAAAGACAAAAAAGAACGTAATATTATTATTGGTATGTGCTACCTACTGATCGGTTTGAAGTTGGTGCTAACTGCTAAGCCAAATAGGTATAATAGGTATATAGACTAAGTCCGCCCCTGGACAAGCGCGCTTGGCACCGACTTCAAACCGATCAGTAGGTAGCACATACCAATAATAATATTACGTGCACTTTTGTCTTTTGGATTAAATCGTTATTTTGTTATTTTTAACTTTTCGAGTCATAATAACCTCCTCAGTTAACAAGCGGATTAGTGGAGTAGCACTTTTGTGATTAATTTCTTTAATATTCGCGTAATGTCGAACAGAGGTACACGCCCATGGTCCGCGTTGGCAATTTTCTGGGCAAGCCTTGACTAGCATTAAACACGGTTCGAACTAAAAAGATCAGGTACGCTTGACTTAATACGTCTGGGCCCTTATTCACTATGACCGACAGCATTCCTTGCCCATAACGCGCCTTCCAAAAACGCATTTCCAAACGTTCTAGATGCCAAAATATAAGAAATTATTATTCTTTATGTCATAAGAAACGTTGTGAATGTATTTTTTTGGAGTGAAACTTCTTTGATTACGAGGGAAAGACAGTTTTTGCGGCGTCTTATCTTAACGCGGCGTGTTATGGTCATAGTGAATAGGGGCCTTGGTTGCAACGTGACTGCAATTTGTTATCTTTTGCGGCTCAATTTAATTAGGTGACGCTTTCCGCATTTACTTTTTTTTTAAACCTATAGTGCTCATATAATTCTTATAGTTAATTTTTTTCCAATGCAGGTTTCCACCTGAGCTATACTTATCAATCAAGCTTTAGTGTGAGATCAAAATCTGTGTATCGTTTAAAAGTCAAGAAGTTGTTGTTAGTATTCTGCCTTCTTTCCGATTCAGTCTATGATTTTTTGTTAGCTTATTAATTGAGTGGGAACTTTTACATTGGACTCCGCAGATGTAGAGCCATTGACCTTTATAACGGATCCACAAGCGGCCGAGCAGTATATGAGATATTTCTTAAAAATTACGAAAACTGCGAACATTGCTATCGCCGTGGAGGTCGGAACAGCAATTTTTTTTACAATATTTCTTTCTGTCTGTACACTTATCCCGCAAAAACTACTAAACGGATATTTGTGATGTATCTAATCAAGATTGGGTATGCTTTATTTCTGTGGATCAAAGAATTCCCGGGTCAATAAAGTTAAATGGTTGCGGTTGAAACAGCGGGCGATACTTTATTACATCAACTAGCTTCGACATGCGGTTTCACCCGCGTGAAACGCTTTTATATAACGACATTTTTTGCCCAACATCCGTTGTAAATGAAACAAAGCCTAAATATTGCTCCAAGCTAAGCTTAATCTACATATAAAAATCGCATGAAAATCCGTTCAGTAGATTCGGAGATTATCGTGAACAGAAACACAATAGTATATTGTTATCCTAGGGGTGAAAGTAACTTATTTAGTCCCGAGACGGGGTTTGGCGCCCTCGCTACGCTCGGGCGCCAATAGATCGAGGAACTAAATAAGTCTTTCTCCCGAGGATAACACTGTGCTTTTCATTACGAATGCAAGGAAAGTCAAAATAAAAATAGGAATTAGCTAAAGAAAAAAATGAGTGAATTTTATTTTACATAAATCAACCATTAGGTGTGCTACTGGCCAGTAAGTATGCCCCCTATGACATAAAAAAAAAAACTTGAGTTCCTGCAGTATCCAGCTGTCAGTTGAAAGCGATTCTTCCTAGGGCTGAAAAGTGTTACTTTCAACCCGCTTCTCAGGCAACTTCAGACCTACTTTCCGAGTATGAGTAATGAAAAAACAGTTTTGTGTTCGGTTTTGTGTTCTTTTATCTTTGATGCAATAAAGTAGGCATATTGTATTGTATCTTTTTTGGTAAAAATATTCAATGTACAGAAACGCGAATTCTACTCTTTTTACTTTTATTATAGTAATTACATCAGTAATGTAGCTGGTCACATTCAATTGATTAATGCTTGAAAAAGATAATAGTGTCGCGCTCCACCACTGATGCTGATTAATTTGAACCGGGGCGGTTGCCATCCGCTTAGTTGTGGTTTCCTTGATTAGTTCTTTGTCAAAATGTAGTACGAGTATAGTTTCCAATCGCCTTTTTATTTATCTAGATGACCCACCACCGTACTCACCACAATCATCACTAACACTTGCTTGGAAAACGGAATTATATTTGAGGTCATCTACTTGGCAAATACTGTAATCTTGACACCGAGAATTAATTAATATATGTACTTGTAGCTGTTGTTGTCCTAAATAAACGAAAATTATACTAATATTATAAATGTGAAAGTGCGGATGTTTGGATGTTTGTTACTCAATCACGCAAAAATGGCTGAACGGATTTGGATGAAATTTGGCATGCACGTTGTCAGAGGTACAGAGAAGGACATATGGTACTTTTTATCCCGGGATTCCCGCGGGAACTCCGAAATTACCGCGGGCGAAACCGCGGGGCACAACTAGTAAATAAATAAAATAAATATGAATAAGACTGTGAAGACCTCTGACAAAAGTTTTTGTCATATTGCTGAAGATCATTTTGTGGTAGACCTACTACAAGATGGTCTTTTCAATCTTTGATGCGTTGCCTGTAATAAAGCAAGCAACGGAAGTGACATGCTTAGACAGTTAATGTAAAATCGATTGGCGCAATGGTTACCATGCCTGCCCGCTAATCAAGGGGTTCCGGGTTCGATTCCCGGTGGGGGTGGACTTTGTGTGATGAACACAGGGTTCCATTTTCCAGTCTGGGTGCGTTTATATATCTATAGTATAATATATAAGTAATTCTATGTAGTATATACCACGTTTGCTTGGTTTCCACGACACAAGCTAATAATAGCTTGCTGTGGGATCAAGTAGATCTGTGTGTTGTGATGTGGATTATTATTATTATTATTATTATTATTATCTACAGAACAGGATGTTTTCGCGGTCAACGAAATCCGGAAATTCGCCTTTAAAATAATTTAAAATTCAAATTAACTGCACACTTGTTCATAAATCTCACCTGATGCGAATTTAAATGTTACTGTTTACACACTTATTCTAATTTTTTTTTTGTTAAATCATGTTCTAAATCTTCTAATCTACACTGACATTATAAAAAGGTAAAGTTTGTGAACTGTCAGTTTGTGGGTTTGTGAGTTTGTCACGTTGTAGGGGGTAATCTCTGGATCTACTGAACCGATTTTGGAAATTCTTTCACTTACAGCTTACAGCTACGGTAGTCTTGAGTGGCATAGGGTACTTTTTATCCCGAAATTCCCACGGGAACTCCGAAAACACCGCGGGTGAAACCGCGGGGGACAGCTAGTGTAAGTATAAAATTATTCTAATTACCTGTTCACTCGAATCGTATCAAACAAATAGAAAATAGAATACATTATTTATCTCGTTCCACAGACTTGGCTATTATAAATAGGTACCTAAATCTTTATTAAATTATTTATTTGTTCGAGTTAAAATTACGAGGCGGTTAATCTTTGAAGCGAACGTAACAATTAGCTCGGATGGCTTGACAGTGAACGATGCAATAGAATACATTTTCTTCCGTGACATTAAACTGCCAACTCTAGGAGAGCTTCCAAGCGATTTGACGACAGAATAATCCTTAACGAATGCCATTCCTGGACCTGGATCATTAGTTGGGAACCATATTGTACTGCGCTCCTGAGCAAAGTTAAATTTTTTTTTTAATAAATTAACGGCATTCTAGAATTGAGATGATAGGTTATAAACAATACACAATTCCAAACGAAAAATCATAATATTCTTATGGAAAAGTTGTGTCTAAACCCGTTGGACACAACTTTTTTAATGTCATTACTAGCTACAGCAATTTCTAATATTATAAACGCGAAAGTGAGTTTGTTTGTTTATTTGTTTTGCACAAAACCTTGACAAATATACCTAAACCTTCCTCTCATCGGTGAAAACAGCATGAAAATCCGTTCAGTAGTTTTTGAGTTTATTGCGAACAGACAGACGTGGCGATGGGCTTGGTTTAATAATATGTAAGCATGTAAGCATATGTTATTGTGTATGATAAGAAAATGCGTATAATAATTATGCCAATGTGAAACTTAAAGCGTGTGCGAATATAGACTTAAAGCCGCGGGCACCAGCTAGTAAATAATATCGTTATCTTTGCCAAAATTCAATAAAAATAATAATAACTTCCTCAAAGAAACAACGTTAGCCTTAGCTGCAACCTAACCTTATGCTTGTATCGCGTAGAATACTCTCCAACAACAAGGTCTCCCCAACACGTACACGTTTCAGTTTGAATACATAGAAAGTACTAGGCCCTCAGGAACCAGTTATCGAGGAGCGCGGGTGAACGCCTCGGGGAAGGCTCGCCCATTATCCGAACTGACCCTCGCACGCCCCACTCTCACTACGCTTTGATACGGGATTAGGTTCAAATCGAAAGAAATTGGTTAACCCCTATTGTGACGCCGCGCCGCGGGAGTGAAAACTGAAAAATAATAGCACTTGGAGATTATCATAATAGGGTTGGGTGTGTTAGGAATAGGTGTTGTTCAGTTGTTTTGGTGAAGATTTTAGACATTGGCATCATAGAATTTCCTAAAAATAATACCTACATGCATCAAAATTAAAAAGAACCGCGTAGCAATTGTTGTGATGCCAAAATCCGCAGGGCTATTATGGTTTTCAGCGGAGCCCATATTATGAGGATGCGTCCGCGTGAATTAATGTAACTAGCTTTTCCCCCAGCGTTTCATCCTTTTCTTACCCATAAAGGGGTTGAATTCGAAACCCTTTATTAGTGTCATAAGAGGGAACTTTGTTCAAAACTTCAAGTTTGTAGAGCCATCGGTTTGGGTTGTGCGACCTGAGCAGGCTAGTTTTCAGTTAAGTGCTTAATACACTTTACAATTTGTCAGACACTTATCTAGGAAATCGGAAGGTGTAATCGAAGTTAGAACAGTTGGTTCCGATTTAGGATCAGTGAGTGAGAGAGAGCGAGTGATCACACTACATTAAAATGTAACCTAGAGTAGTCGATTTAGGGTACAATTTAGTGTCGTGTGATCACTCGCTCTCTCTCTCTCTCACTCACTGATCCAAAATTGTATCCGATTTAGATTCCCTAAATTGGAAGTAGTGTAATAAGCCCATTAGTCAGTTTCTCCTATATATTGAGAACTAGCTGTTTCCCGCCGTTTCACCCGCATTAATTTTGGACTTTCATCAGAAATTCTGGGAAAAAAGTACCCTATTTGTATGTCCTTTTCTGTTGTACCCTTGACAACGTGTATGCAAAACTTCATGACGATTAAGGTATGAAAAGGCAACAGACAGATTTACTTTTGCATTAATATAATATTAGTGCGGATGTAAAGTCTAATTAATTACCGTTTTCTGGTTAACGGTTTATTAAAGAATGAAGTTCATCAGTGCGAGTTTCAAATGAACACCGGCCACAGCTTACAAAAAAGTAATTAAGATTTGTAGCTTGCAGTTTTTTCAAATTCCAGTTCCGTTAACTAAAGATAAAGCCAAAACTTCTGTGAAAGTAGATTTTAAATTAACGTAGAGAAAGAAAGAAAGGCATTTATTGATTGTCATTGTGCACGTTTTCTCTTTTGGGTCTCATTGTACTCACTGATGAGTGGGATATTCTGCCCGTTGAATTATGGACATGATGAGGGGTGTTAAAAACCAAAATTCAATTGAATCCGCCAGTTTTTCCTTTTCAAATTATTGAAAAAATACAAGAGGTATTTAGATAAAACGCATTTTAAAGAGTGGGGGCTTGTGACGTCGTAACTACGTATAAAGTGTACCTAGGTGTGACGTCACGCGAAATTTCGACGCAATGTATCGCCGTTTTAATTACTTACGTAAAAACAATATTTTTTATTAATCTACACACATGACGGACTAAAATTTAGTCACATAGCCCATTGTTGGAGTCTCAATGGGTAAGTGGGTGTTGCGCAGTACAAATGACTGATGACTTTTGACCTCTCTGACTGCGTTCGTGTTTTATGAATGAATGAAGGGTCCGAGGTGAGCACGCCGACCATTCATGACCCTTTTCGTTCTGTCCACAAATTAAAACATGCGTGATCCTTTCGTAAATTCTAATTGATTTTGAGTGAACTTTGTTTTGTCCCTTTATTAGTTGAACTTCTTGCTAGGGTCATTGTTTATGGTAATACCGGCTGTCCCCAGCGGTTTCACCCTAATAATTCACCCTAATTTCGGAGTTCCCGCGGCAATTCCATGATAAACTTTACGTATAAACCTTCTTCTTGAATCACCGCATCTCGCCGCCCCGCATTGCGATGCGGGGCGGCTTGATGCGGCATCAAAATCCGTTGCGTAGTTTTAAAGATCTAACCATACCTATGTATGTCCCTATGAACAGACAGACAGCAAGAAGCGACTTTGTTTTGTTTTATACTACGTAGTGAAGTTTATTCATATTTGGATGAATACCACAAAAGTATCCAAAGCTTTAACTTTGATCGGTTTCAACCCGCTATTTTGTCAAATGCTAGTAGCTCTGTGTAGAAATGTTAGTATCGTATATCATTTACGCCCCGAGGGCACGAAGGGTAACCGTCCTCGCTAATAACGGCACGCCCGAGCGCGACGCTAAGGGCAAACGGCTGCTGAATGAACATGTATTATCTGATTCAACTTTGATCTCTCGAGAGGTCGTACATACTTGGTATGGATTCAAATGAGTCATTATTGTACCGGCTCGAATCTCGACAAGAGATCGATTTATTTTCTGCATATTAGGTATGCTACAGTTTAGGAAGATTGGGTTTTGGGATTGAGTTGGCATAGCGTTTGTTTGGTGGATTTGAAATTAAGCTTTTGTGTATAGTTTCAATGTGAAATATTTTTAACGGATCACTTTGTACCTACTGCAGTCTGCACTGGGTGATATCGGTTTGGCTGCTCAGACGAATTCGTCTGAGTTTGGCTGTTTACTAGATTTACACAACTCTGCAGTACATTATTGTAATAGCTATCTACTCTTAGATTTAGCTTATTTAGCACTAAAGAAGCACTTCTTTTATCATATTATTTACTACTTGCTAGCTGTTCCTCGCGGTTTCACTGGGACAAAAAGTACCCTATGTTCTTCTCTGTACTTCTCATAATGTGTATGCAAAATTTCGCGATGATCGATCGAGCCGTTAAGGCGTGAAAGCGTAACAGACAGACAGACAGACAGAGTTGCTTTCGAATTGTATGAAATATATGTATAGCTGGTCCCCGTGGTTTCACCCTCAGGAATTCCGGGATGCAAAGTACCCTAGCTCGTTTTCTATACCCCTGACAATGTGTATGAAAAATTCACCAACGTTAATTTCGGAGTATGCGGGAATTCCAGGATAAAAAGTATCCTATGTCCATCTCCTGGTTCTAAGCTACCTCCCCACCAATTTCCAGCCAAATCGGTTCAGCCGTTTTGAGTTATAAATAGTGTAACTAACACGACTTTCCTATTTATATATACTAGCTGTCCCCCGCGATTCCATCCGCGGTAACTTCCCGCGGGAATTCCGGGAAAAAAGTATTCTATGTCCTTCTTTGTACCCCACCGGCCCTGACAGTAGTTTACGGTGATTAGCTGTTCCCCGCATTTATTCCGGAGTTCCCGCGGGAATTCCGGGATAAAAACTATCCCATCTTTTAAGTTCAGTAGTTTCGGAGTCCATCGCGGACAAACAACGTGACACGTGATTTATATATATTAAGATAAGATTAAGATAAAGAAAGATATAGATAGGTATTTTATTTTTTATGATTAATCCTGTAAATTCGTGTATCAATCGCTATTGTTGACTTTTGTCCAGTTGGATGGTAGATGTTGGTGTCTCCATTGTGTGCTGGCAATGAACCGTGCTCGTTATAGTGTATTAAGGTCCGTATTCCAAAAGGTTACTCAAGTCATGAATCTAGTTTTAAAACTAATTTCAAGTAAAGCTTTAATTTTAGAACCTTACTTGAAACGCGATTCATCAATCAACAATCAGCTGAGTTATTTCCTTATTCTAAAACGACGCTTGAGTACTAATCTATACTCAAGCAAAGATTTAATCTTTGTTTACGTCTGTCATGTCAAGATCACTCAACCAATCAGAGTTCAAAATCTCTACTCAAGACTAGTTTCAAGTGATTAGAAGTTAAAACGCATTCTATAGCTTAAAACTAATCTCAAGAGAAACGTGATCTGAGTCACCTTCTGGAATACGGACCTAAGTCAGTCCCTTCGGTAATCATTTGATAAAGTTCGCTTCGCATTGTCTTGTTGCTTTGTTCTAACTGTATGCATCAAAGTTTCTTTGTCTTCTAACACATGTGTATTGTGTACATAAAATATAACGTGACAGGAGCAAATCATCCTTATTTAATTTGTTGACTCTGTACTAAAACTAACAACAAGAATTCGTAGGGCTATTATGTATTGTAACTTTTGCTGCTATATCATCTTTAGGTCGCAATCGGAATCTTGGCGGTTTTGCGATTACTTATTTTATACTCATTTGAAAGGTACAATTTCTAGCAATCAAATAAAATCAACGTACCATACAAAATTTTGCCATCAATTTTATCTAGCGTCACATCCGATGGAAATCGTAAATAGCAACAAAAGTTACATAATACATAATTATTAAGCATGCTAATTTAATTTCGTTAACTTGAAGCGTTGATGTTTTTTATAGTTTCGTTATCCTTATTATTATTATATTAAATACATAAAGATATTTCATAGCGCACGTGAAGCGTGCGTCGTGCTCTTGTTTGTTTGGAGGCAGAGTGCCAAATTATACAAGTTTAGATCGTACGCCGTCGCCTGTGGTGGATTCGCTGTCTAAAAGTGCTTGTTTCGACTTCATTTTTGCTATTGTAATAATGATTCTCCACAATGCATGCCTAATCACCGTCGCGTAGTAGGTGATAATTAGTTTTAAACTTTAAACTACAGTTTCAAGTTTAACTCGTCCTGACTAATATTATAAATGCGAAAGTGCGTTTGTTTGTTACGCTTTTATGCTTTAACGGCTCAACCGATCATCATGAAATTTGGTATACACGTAGTCAGGTATACAAAGAAGTCCATATGGTACAATTTATCTTGCAATTCCCGCGGGAACTGCGGGTGAAACCGTGGGGAACAGCTAGTTCTTTTATAAATAAGTGAATTTGTAAATTTTTATATTCAATTTGCGCAACTATAAAACTCTGGTTAACTAACTATTGCAAAAGGTGTTAAAAGCCAACTGAAGAATATTAACCTTCAAGTTACAATATGCGCTTCAAATTATTCCTCCGATGAACAAAGGCACAAAGGCATGTTTCGCTACAGCGCTATTCGTTCACATAGGATCGACGCTAAAGGGCCGTCCTTGCTTTCGAAATGGGACCAAAATGGTGGAGGTACTAACTGGGTCAAGCTCGCTTGCGCTGTGTCGCCACTAGCCACGTGTTCGCCCCCACTTGATCACCTTTCACCTACTTGTCATCCTCAAATCAATCATAATGAGTTGTCATAAAGCTTGTTTTCCTTTGAAAAAAGATTACGCTATCAGTCTTATTGGTGTTGGTGGACAACTCGAGTTTCTTTCTTCCGTTAATCCGTTTTCAACTTTATGGGAATAATGTTAGGGCTGATAATAATTTGCCGATGACGGTTTCGACTTATTGATATTGTATGGCATGATGCATTCGTTTCTGATCATTGTTTTTCCACACGATTACAGTTCATATGCGGAAGTGTTAATGCATTTGGAGTTCTTTTGCTGTTTTTGTTGTTAATGACTGTAATTAACCTTTATCGCGTGGCTGATTTAATGGTTTTACAGTACTTGAGTTATAACTTTCTTTATTACTGTTATATTTATTAACTGGTATTAGCTGCAGGAGTAAAATAACCTTGCTTTATTATTCATCTTTCTACGTAGTAAAAGTACTTAGATCGTGGTTAGAGCAAAAGTAATAATGCTTTATGCTAAATTACTAATTAAAATGTTTTACTCTAACAACTATATTTCAGTTTATTTCACTGAATTACAACATTTTATTCCCAACATTTGCAGTGAATGTGAAAGAGTAGGTACTAGTTTCTAAACTCGCAGTTGAATTGTTATCGGCGGTGCCAAACGTGCGTCTGTCGAATTAATGTATGTAGGTCGAACCCGTCCAATGGCAGGTCAAGTTCGTTTTGTCTTAACATGAAAACACAGGCAAGCAAATTTGTTTCTTTCAGCCTCAGAACGTGACGATAAATTTTGTATCCAATTGGGCCTCATCGACTGCTTCGCTTATGTGACCATCCAACTAAAATCGTTTTCACTGATATCGTGACTTGCGCTTCTCGGAAAGGACTTCTTTTAGAACGACGTGTCGTGAGAATCGCAATTCATCTGATTTAAACTGTCGATGCTTCTAGAAGTTAATTATACTGCAGTATTTTCAATTGATGTTTGCGTAACTTCTGGAATAACTGTGTGACGAACTTGTTACCGTTTCTTGGATATGCCGTGTGTAGAGTCAATCGCGCTGTTGGGTTGGGAACACGGAGCAGTGCCTGTAACTTGGGGCCAATCACCTTCACTGCCCGCATTTCTTTCCCTGCCCAGTCTTTGATATGACCCTACTAACGCCGTTGTAGATATTTTTTCCATTAAAGAGTCTTTTATTATAGAGTAGCGAGAGAGATTTGACATGTTTAACTCTCTCCGACTTCTACTGCAGATAAACAAACTGCCCACACAGCAATTTCTGGATAATTCTTTGGTTAGCTTGTGTTTGTTTTTATTTTGTTGTCTTCAAAGGGATGTTTGTTTCTCACGAATCAGTGCGCTGTACGGTCGAGTTCTCTTGAATCAATAGGTCTGGTGGTCTGGACAGCGAAACACCCACCCACTTCCTCGATAGTTCCTTGATAGTTTACAATGATATTGTATTAATTACTGTTTATAATCTCATGAACGTTTGCTCTGTAAAAAGATATTCGTCAAAATTAATATAATGGATAATAATGGGGCGGCGGGATCAATGCGAAATAATATGCCTCGATGCCTCAATTTCTATCATAACGAAAGTAGAATGGTGTCGTATTGATTTTACCGAGCAATATATTTTTTTTCTATGCTACACAATGTGCAACTCTAGCGTTGTCTTTGTGCGAAGGTCATGAATTCTGATAAATGGTTTTACTACATCAGTCTGGTGGGTGGATTGTAATTTTATTGTTGTTATACAAGCATTCCGTGATCTGACCTAACCTTTGCCTTATCTGGGTTCCTACTGGCGTCTACGTGATATTGCAGCTCACACGACGTGCTAAAAATGTTTAAACACTGGTCTTTGCCTCATACTTTTTGACGCAAGATTACATGGACGTTGGAAATTGTCAGCGATCGATATTACTGCAGACACTTGCGTTTGTAATGTTTGAATATTTTAATTAACCTTTAAGATTTCAGATTACACTGTTGGCTTCTCATTACAAAATATATCAGTACGTACCTAGTATTGAGTCTAACTTTTTGATTGCGGTAAAATATATTGAAATAAGTCGCGTAATAGTTGACGTTTGTTTTCGCATTTGGTTTTTTTTTATTCCTTTCAACTCATTACACAATATAGTACAAAAGACAGACTTAATATCACAGTGGCATTCTCAGCCAGTCAACCCTTGTAAACTGTAAGCTTTATGGTGTAAATTCCGTGTGACGTACGTTCCCCTGGGTACACTTTATATATAGTTATGTTATGACGCGTGACGTCGCGACTCGCAACCTCCCACTCTTAAACTTTAATGCGTTTTAACTTTTATCTAAGTATTTTTTCAATAGATCGCAAAGCAAAAAATACGTGTCTGTTATTTTTTTACTATCTAACTGACGGACTAAATAGAATTTTGATTTTTATATCTTGTCATAATGCCCATTGCCATCACCATCGAATTTTAACGGCTCTTCTTCTTTTTTTTAATATGGCAACAGACGCCTTGGATTGTTTTGCGTTTTCAATGTTTACTGACTACTGTTAGTTCAGAGTAATAATATATGCTGTTCACGTAGGAACACGCGGGCGCGGTGACGGGTGACGGGCGCGGGCGCGATGTTCGTGCGCACTCGCGTTCGCATTGGCCGCAAGGCGTTTGAGCGAGTATGACATGTTGTCAGAGGTTGAAAACATGGACGACGATGTTTAGTCGAAAATTCATCCCTAAAGTCAGAGATGACAAAAATTTGAATTTCTGTTCATATGTTGACTATGTTTACTTTGCCAAAATGTAGTTCTAGCCTGAACAGCACTGATAAACTCTTCTGTATTGAGCGACACGATGAAAACGTGCTATCGTTTCTAGCGACAAGTTCAAAATGGTTGAACTTATCTGACGTTGCGAGCGAATCGCCCGCTCCGCCGCTAGTTCGACATGAACACACACAAACATTATCAAAGGTTTAACTACTAACTTGTAATCGCGAGCGCGCCGTGCGCTCCAGTCGCTAGCTGGCCCGCTACTTTCGCCGCATCTGCGTTTTGTACGTGAACACTTGCATATTAAATGCTGTGTGTTTGATATTTCGTGACCGCGCCCGCCGACATCGCGCCCGCCACCGCGCCCGCCACCGCGCCCGCCACCGCGCCCGCCACCGCGCCCGCCACCGCGCCCGCGAGTCAACGTGAACGAGCACTTATCGTTTGGCAACTCGCATGTTGACGATTTGCTCGTGGAGCAGCGAGGAAGTTAATTTAATTTGACATAATCACCCGGAGCGCGGCAGCCGTGTTGCGGGGACGGAACCAAAGAACACGTTAACAGTCACCACTTAGCTTTGTATGGAAACAAAGTCAATTGGATTACCTTTTTTTTTCTGTAACACCTACGTGCCTACATTTCAAATGGATTCGCTCATCATACTCTGTTGATTTTCCCACGTCCGTATAATAGTCTAGGAGACACAACCATATAAACTCTTACATTTATCTTCGTTTTGGTACATAACTCCTTTACTAGATCCACTTCATTTTATTCACCGGCTATATACCTAATCAAAAATAATAATTACTAGTCTACTACTTTTTCGCTGGTTATAGCTATTGATAAAATTCTAGCATTTTAGTAATAATCTCTATGAATCTTGCGTATGCGTAAAAAATTAGTCACATAGATGTTTAGTTGGCTATGGCACTTAAGTAATTTCTTTCACCGAGGTACCTCGTACGCACAATTTTATGATATCAATATTCTACAGAGTGATAATGTCATCTGCTACTTATATTGGTTTTAAGTTCTAAGTAATACTTGCTTCTAGTCTTAACGATTGTTCAGTTGATTTGTTAGATGTTATTTAAGATATTGTACCTATTATAGTTAGCTTAGTGCTTAATTTAGTCTTAGTCTAACCTATTGTCTCGGCTCCATAGCACCACTATGCTCTTAACGCTCTTTTCCCAGTTAGGGTATACCATTATTACGAATGGCTGGAAGCAAAGCTTGCTTGTTACTTGATCGAAAATCTGCGCCATATTGTACGGAATGATCGAAAATATGCGCCAATAACTCTTCCAAGTTTTGTAATATCAGCAGCAAACTTGAGCAAAAATTTACAGGCATAAATTGACATCTTCACAAACCACGTCATGTGAAGTTAGTTAAATTTTATTGGTTGGTAGCACAGCGTTTGTGATACGAAACGTTGTGTAGACTGTGCCAAGGAGTAATGTAACTCATATTCACTGTACTGTAACATTCGAGAACTTTGCAATCCTTTAAATAAATGCGAATGTGAGTTTGTTTGTTACGCTTTTACGCCGTAACTACTTAACCGATCGTCATGAAATTTTGCATACAAGTTGTCAGGGGTACATAGACGGACATGGGATACCTTTTATCGCGAAATTCCTGCGGGAACAGGTCTTAGTGCTGCTAGAAAGTGAATCCGGCGTTCCGTAGTTCCGAGCGGCCAGACGCGTAAGTGGTGTGTATGGGGCCTCCGATAATGTGGATTTGTTTAATGCAAATGGGTGTTTTCTCTATTTGTTGGAAGGTGGGATGCAGGGCCCGGGCCGCCGACCCCACCTGCCCTATCTCCACTTACGCTTCTGGATGTATCGTACGTGAACCATTATAAAACAATCTTATAACGCTTAATGATAATTAATTAATTAATAATTATACAGTGCTCTATGTGTTCACTCGCTGTCCTGTACTTGTCAATAATTTTCCTTATTAAATAAAATTAGTTTCTCTAACGGGTATTGTAGCAAACCAACATTATTTATATTCTAGTTCTGTGGTGATGATTGGATTGTCACCGTATTTACTATTTTTTATTTTATTCTGTGCATAATCCTACCTAGTATGCGATCGCGCTAAATTTAGTTAGTATCGTCTTTAATGTATCACTTTATCTTATGTACTTAAGTAAGCACGACCTCATACTAAAAATGTCTTCCTTGAAATTCGTGTTAAACTGGTTTGCTTTCATATTATTATTTTACACATCTTTGGTATTGTTTTGTTGGTAATTTTTGTTCATACTATACTATATTCTTGTTTTAACAAGCTTTTGTCTCACATCACTTGCACCTACTCCTCATTGTCTGTAGTGTATTGTTTGCATATATCTAGGATCAATTACTTATCATTGCCTAAAATGGGGATTGTCTAACTGGTGTTAACATTTTTGTGTAAGTAAATATTATTATTAGTTTTTAATATTCCTACATTTCAATAAATAGCTACTTATCTAGATACTACGGTCTCAACAGCGTCAGCTTCGGAGTTCCTGCGGCAATCCCGGGATAAAAAACAACCTAAGTCCTTTGTACCCCTGCCGACGTGTATGCAAAATTTCATGATGATCGGTTGAGTAGTTCAGACCTGAGAGCATAACAAACAAAAAAATCACTTTTTCATTTTCATATTTACACATTAACTTAAAGCTCTCGTGCTAATAAAATTTGCTATCCAAACACTAATATTTGTGTCTACACGTTTAGTCATATTACGTATATTGTAACGTATCCTCTTTCCTCATGAATGGGGGATGTGGACTACTTTTGCAAATCAAAATTCTAATTAGTCCGTCAGTTAGAAAATAAAAAACGATAGACACGTTTTTTTTTTTGTTTTTTTCAAATAAATTAAAATATACAGAGATAAAGCGCATTAAAGTTTAGGGTGAGGGGGTCGTGACGTCACTAACCGCTAAAACCGCCATACAAACTGTACAAATAGTGACGTCACGCGAAATTTCAACTCGCAAATTACGTAAAAAAAGAAAAAATACGTGTCCAATATTTTTTAATAATCTACAATACGGACTAAAAAATAAAAATTAGTCAACATGCCCATTGTCTCTGGTCGTTTTTTTTTTATTTAGAATTACAAACAGTCACTTCAATTTTATTCATATGTACTGTATAGATTAATAGTAATGATACGAGTACCGAGCAAAATCAACGTTTTGGTACGTTTACGTATCGCGTTTGGTTCGAGGATATAATTATTTTGAACGTTAACGATCTATTTTTGGTTTAATCTTAGTGTTGATTCGGGCCGATGCCGGTTGTAATGCTATTTTTAAAATGAAACGATGCTTACGCGTTTTATTTGCAAGTGGAACCGTGGTCCGTGAATGGTTTGCGAATGTTGTTGTCTCATACAAAACGGCAGGCGGATTGTTTATGTGATTTGGATTGTTTCAAAATGGCATTAGTAATAAAGCTTGGTCATACAGCGCCATCTGGTCCCAAACTAAGCGCAGCTTTTACCATGGCACGGATACCAAATAACTTTATAATCTTTACTATTAGGTATGAATCGGAATCGATAAAATGGCTCGATAAAATTTTATCATGTTGCGCATCCTAGCTCCGCAGGGGTACAGAAAAGGATATAGGGTACTTTTTATCCCGAAATCCCCGCGGGAACCCCGCAATTGACGCGGATGCCACCGCGGAGAGTAGCTATTGTTTCATAATTGTCATGCGGGGCTAAGATCCGCAACACGATAAAATTTTATGGAGCCATTTTATCGATTCTCGTCGACAAAGCCATACAATAGTCGACGAGAATCGATAAAATGGCTCGATAAAATTTTATCGTGTTGCGCATCTTAGCCCGGATGGAGTGATGTACGAGTCTGAAGTCATGACTTATGATTCAGGGCCCCTATTCACTATGACCAACAACATTCCTTGCCCATAACGCGCGTCCCAAAAACGCATTTCCAAACGTTCTAGATGCCAAAATATTAGAAATTATTAATATTCTTTATGCCATAAAAAACGATTGATTACGAGGGAAAGACAGTTTTTGTGGCGTCTTATCTTAACGCGGCGTTTTATGGTCATAGTGAATAAGGGCCCAGATGTTGTGCGCAGATTGGACCGAATCAGTATCGTCTCAACTCCCAACGGTACTCAACAGCTGCGCTGTCTGCTCGCGTAGTCGCTAGTCGCGATCAGCATCAGCCTCCAGGGGCGATCGATGGTCCGCTCCGCTAAAGACGTCTAACTCGTACTGTCGTGTATCGAGGCTATGTAATACAATATATTTTATTCAATTTCGCCCAGTAATTTTCCACAAATTTCACTTAAAAATTAAAGTATTAAAGGAATCTCGATTGTTGACCCGTACCTGTGTACCTAAATACTCATTATAAAAATAGATACGTTCGAGAGAATTGCTTCAGGCGCGTGCGTCTTACTTTGATATGTACATAACATGTAGTATGTAATACGTAGGTACTAATGTATTTATCTTTACATAGGATAAAATGACGTCACTTCCGCTGTCTGTTCGCGATAAACTCAAAAACTGATGTGAATGGATTTTCATCCGGTTTTCACCAAAAGATCACTCGATTCATGAGAAAGGTTTATCATATTATCATCTGTAGTTAGTCCTGGAATTCCCGCGAGAACTTCGTAATTGCCGCGGGTGAAACCGCAGGGACAGCTAGTCTATTCATATAATTGAAATTGCGCACATTTGACGCATTTCTTGCAGAATCTTCGAGTATATTGCGCGGGATGCGTATATGCAGATGTAACGTTCTTCTTCTTCTTCTTCTTTAATAATGGCGTCTATAATTATAATTTGCCAATGACAATGTTTCTTAATAATAACAATCTCTTCATCTACTTCTTCAATTACATGATAAGTGGTCAATCAATAGCCTACTGATGTTTGTAAATTTAAATACTAGGTAACTACCTATGGCACCTATATACCTTTTGCATGTTGTTTTAGCCTATTATAGGAAATACCCTAACAATGCTTTCCATAGATTTGTACGTTGTAATTTGTAAGCTGGTGTATTTCTGTTGGCTGAATAAATGAATAAATAAATAAATAAATAAATTATGGCGAATCGTCAATGACAATGTTAGATTGTTCTCCAAGTTAAAACATGGCTCTCTTGAAAGTCAGTTTCCTGCTCAGGGTCCAAAATAGATGCTGAAAAGTGACTGAAATAACGAAAAACGTGACACGCGTATTTTCGATACGGCTTTCACTCGTCAACAACCAGATGTAACGTTACAGTCTCGTCAATACCAGCGCCCTTATTCACTATGACCAACAACATTCCTTGCCCATAACGCGCGACCCAAAAACACTATCCCAAACGTTTCAGATGCAAAAAAATTATATTCTTTATGACAAAAGAAACGTTGTAAATGTATTTTTTTAAAGTGAAACTTCTTTGAACATGAGGGAAAAGCAATTTAAGTGGCGGGCGCGTTATCTTACCGCGACGCGTTATGGTCATCCCACTAATCCTACTAATATTATAAATGTGAAAGTGTGGATGTTTGGATGTTTGTTACTCAATCGCGCAAAACGGCTGAACGGATTTGGATGAAATTTGGCATGTGGGTACAGAGAAGGACATAGGGTACTTTTTATCACGGAATTCCCGCGGAAACTCCGAAATTACCGCGGGTGACACCGCGGGGCACAGCTAGTAGTGAATAAGGGCCCAGTATTATTTTCTTTGTATTGCCAAACGGGAACAGCAACACGACTCAATTCAAAGTTCAAACTTCCAACAAGCATGTTTAAAGTCGTATGGTTTGATCCGTACCTGTGCAATACTCGATAAGTTCTATCCACTGGAACCTTGCTGTTCATGGTTCGAGACGTTTTTATTATTTTTCCCTAAAAAAACAAATGTTATTTACATTTCCTTTACATTTAAACTTTATTGCTTTAAAAACAGACATACAAAAATAAAGGACAAAAGATAAGGCGACCTTATTGCTAAAGGCAAATCTTTTTCATTTTTCTTTTCTGCCCCCTTAGGGTACCTACTAAGCTTATGGGAATAAAGAAAAGCAAATGACGTAACGCAATCATGTTTATCTTCTAATATATAAAATTCTCGTGTCGCGGTGTTTGTGGTTAAACTCCTCCGAAACGGCTTGACCGATTCTCATGAAATTTTGTGTGCATATTGGGTAGGTTTGAGAATCGGACAACATCTATTTTTCATCCCCCTAAATGGAGTTCCTGCGGGAATTCCGAAACTCACGCGGGTGGAACCGCGGGGCACAGCTAGTACCTACCTATATAAAAGTTAATTATGTAATCATCCGAATCATATAAATTGGATGATTGTTGGACTTATTGGTTTTTGATTCATCTCTAGGGATAAACATGTTTGTACTGGTTGTCAACAATTTGTTGACTACATACCTATAAGTATACAAATATTTTGGTGAAATAATCCCTACTAATATTATAAATGTGAAAGTGACTCTGTTTGTCTGTCTGTCTTTTACGCTTTCACGCATTAACGGCGCAACTGATCATAATGAAATTTTACATACACGGTGTCAGAGGGGTACCAACAGAGAAGGACTCACATAACGTACTTTTTATCCCGCAATTCCCGTGGTAACTTCGAAATAAGCCTGTGAAATCTCATAAAATTTTGCTTCCACAAACTGTCAAGGATACAGAAAAGAACTTATGGTACTTTGTATCCAAGTATTCCCCCGGAACTCCCAAATCAATACGCGTGAAACCGCGGCGAACAGCTAGTAGCATGTGAAGAGGCCATCCAGCTCCTCGACAACACTGATATAAAACGAAGACAAAAAGGGAAAAACCTTTTGAGTTAGTTTAGTGTATAGTGATAGTGTATTTAGTGCTGTGAGTACTGTATCCAAAGAACACAAAAACAAAGTGTCTTCCCCCAATAAGAAAAGTATTATTGGACACATTCTTAGCATAGTCTTGTTTAGAAGTTTAGGTCAAAAAAATACTTATTTATTAGTCATTACTAGATTGTATTATAATGATTTACCTTCTTGGGTATATATTATATCAGGAAAAAAGCCTGGTCCAAAACTAAACAGAGTTTGCAGTATACCCAATACATATTAAACATCCAGACTCATTATTAGAGTAATAACCAATAAGGTTTATCACGTAAATGTTTACCCCGATCCGAGGATCGAACCCGCGCCACCTGCCGTTGCCGTCGGTTACCTTGCGGCTACACCAACGGAGCTGTCATATCATAAGCATCATGCGAAATCTGGTGAGATCGTGATTGTCTTTGTTATTATTATGATCGTGTAATTTCTAGTGCCGTGTTTGTGGAGTAAACACGTGGCGGTTCGTTGCCCCGAGTCGCGGTGCGCGCGCGCATCTCTGTGTGTGTGTGTGTGTGTGTGTCAGCTTGTGTGCGCTCGGCTATTGTGTACGCGCGCTGTTGCTACATGATTGGCTGCTGCTAGATGCGTAGTTACAGACGGGTGGGAGCGAACGTTTCATGTTTTTCTGTTTTGTTTTCGTTCTTTTTTGTTTTTTTTTTTTCACTGAACCGGCCAGTTTCGGAATATTCCCACTCACCGAGTGTGTATACAACGTTGTATACAGACTCATTAGACAGTTTTATCTATGTTTGACAGTATTGTTCAGTCTCTATCTTATCTTTTATTGAGTAGGAAGCGTCTATGTGATGTGTTTTATTGCATTATGTTATTCGCAATTTCTTGTTATATGATCTTCTTTGTGTTATGAATATAATTATGATGTATGATGCAATTTTTGTACATTTTATACATATAAGTAGCAGAGCAGTTAGTTACACATCAAATGTCAAGATATTCTCGAAATATTCCAGATTTTATTTTTGTACGAAAAGTTGCGATTTTTTTATGTTTTTTTTTTTTGTTTTTATAATAATATCATTGACAAAGACCTATCCTCAAGCGTTTACCCCCCCCCCCCCCCCCCCACGGCAAAGACTTTATAATAATCAATGAGATTTTAATAATAATTGATGAGTCAGTCAAAATGAGCGGATTGAGTATTAAAAACTTTGAACTTATTGATAGGCACCCGGTATGTTGTAAATATTAAAGTTTTATATTATAAAAGGTAGTTCTCTAAATAGATTAAATTTCATTTCGTCGTATTATCTGACGGTGAAATTAAGAGATATTATATATCTGGTACACGATCCCATTCGAGCTGTTTATATCAATAAAACCGATTTTGTGTAATTTGCACATTGCACAATACGAGTCTTGGCCGAAACTTGGCCCAGCCCTACAGTACTCTTGGTTGACGTCGATGAAAAACGGGGGAGTAGAAACTTCCGCTGAGCACAACATGGTTCTGTGACGCGATATTTGTTTACATATTTACAAAAAAAAATACATCGCGTGTAGGTACGTTTCTAGATCACACTTGACCTTGATGAACGTTATAAATTATGATAATTCCGTACAGATTAAAAGGAAACTTTATCACCGTTTGATTAAAGTTCAATTTAACTAGTTAAGTGCCCGCTGTGACGTCGGTGGTGTGGCGACGCGACGGCTATTCAAATGGTTACAGCGTTTGCATGCTAAATAGCTTCCTGGCAACCTTAAAGCGAGATTTAACTATTCAATCTATAGGATTAATCCGCATAAATGTCGGCATTCCCGCGGGAACGCTGTTCTGAGAAAAGGGGATTTTTGGGCTCAGTAGTTTTAGGTTCGTATTCCAGAAGGTGACTCAAGTCATGAATCTAGTTTTAAAACAAATTTCAAGTGAAGCTTTAATTTTAGAACCTTACTTGAAACGAGATTCATCAATCAACAATCAGCTGAGTTATTTCCTTATTCTAGAATGACGCTTGAGTACTAATCTATACTCAAGCAAAGATTTGATCTTTGTTTACGTCTGTCATGTCAAGACCACTCAACCAATCAGAGCTCAAAATCTCTACTCAAGACTAGTTTCAACTGATTAGAACCAATCAGAGTTCAGAATCCCTACTCAGGACTAGTTTCAAGTGATTAGAACTTAAAACGCATTCTATAATAAGATGTACGCTTGAGTTATGATCTGTGCTTAAAACTAATCTCAAGTAAAACGTGATCTGAGTCACCTTCTGGAATACGGACCTTTTAGTTACCCCTGCGTCTAACCTTACAAATACCTTTTAATAATAATATTTGTATAACGGTAAAACTAATTACATATCTACAGTAAATTAATTACCATAGAGTCTGTATGATCTATTCGTATTATACGCACAAACTAACTCACAATATTCGAAGACACTTTTTCATACTTACTGTTGCAAAACCTCATCATTCATTCATTCATTATCTCATTCCATGCATCCGCATTCAGGGCCCGGAGGGAGGGCGTTGAGAGCATCCATTCCAAGATGAATGATGCAAGCAATGTTTTCATTCATTCATAGACTAACTCGTTCCGCGGAGAGCGGTGGATAGTCACTAAAGACTCTTCCTTGCTTGTTTATTATATCTATTGTTATAATATTATAATCATTATTAGGACGAAGTTCTTTATCGCGCGGTACTTACGGATGGGAGTAATTCAATTTCTGCTGCCCTACAGATTTCACGCATAACAGAGTACGGACTCAGTTTAATATGGAAAAAACTTCGTTCTAAATCTAACCAAGTGTTCCACGACACGCATTTTTATTTTTGCCGTTTCACCAATCATTAAAAGTTGTAAAAATCCTTTGCTTTATTGTAATCTAACATTAAGATTTAAGGGTGTGTTCATATTGAGCTCTCAGTTTGCTTGCTCTCTGTGAGACAATCATAATTGAGCATTCACACAAGGCGCAGTGCGCAGTTTTCGGCTGAACGCTCGCCGACTCGTTCTGTCAGCGGTTGATTTGCAGCGTAACTTTCGCAAAAGTCAGTTGGCTTAGCCCAAGCTGCTTAGCCTGACCTCAGAGTAATGGCTGACTAAGTATAGATGGACAACCTACCGGGTTTAGACCCGGTGCTTGGACAAAAAACCAGTGTCAGCACCCAGTTTTCCGGGTGTTTTTATAAGGGTTATCCCGGCACCCGATTGATTGCTAATTATATTAGTCAGCCGAGAATGTGAGCGGCTCAGAGTCAGCGGGCAAACAGTACGAAGCTCACTGTAAAGCTTAGTGTAAAAACGCCCTAAACAAGAACCAGACTGAACTGTGTCATTTTTGTGTCATCATTCTCACTCCCACTAATAACTACATAAAGCTTACTAATTATAATATGTTTACTTTTTGTTTGCATAGGTTTCGGGCAGCCAATCATCCGACAGGGCGGTAAGTGAACGGCTGCCTGTAAACACTCAGCCGCCTCCTGGCATGTGGAGGGGCCTGATTCAAATTCGCTGTCATGTTTTTTTCTTAGGGTGTCGCTTTCAGATGCTCAACGCACAACGCTCTTTTGAACGGTCGGCAACTTGAAGTTTATTCTTTTTAATTTCACGGTCAATACCTGCATCGGTCAGTATCTACATGCTTTCCTTTGCCTTGCGTCGTGTTACAATTTCAATTTCAATGTTTTTATTTTAATTCCGCAGTCAGCAACATTGGAGTGTTCCAATCTAAATTTCAAACTAGAGCGTTGTGAGATTGAGTGTCTCGGGCGTCGCGCCTCGTTTCTTTGTCGCGGCGTGAGGTTAAAATTCGACGTGCGCGCGCGTCGTTGTCGCAGGTCATGGCAAGACTCACAAGGACGCGGCGAGCGTGCGCGCGACGCACCCCATCCCGGCGTCGTGCGGCCTCTACTACTTCGAGGTGCGCATCGTGTCCAAGGGCCGCGACGGTTACATGGGCATCGGTCTCTCCGCTCAGGGCGTCAACATGAACCGGTTGCCCGGTGAGTGCGCACGCAGACCGACTGCAGACTAGGTTTATACTTAGGATCTCCAGCTCCAGCCAGTATTGCTTTAGCTCTGGTTGAGCTGGTTATCATCACCAGATCAAAACTATGTAAAGAAATAACAATACTCTCGTCTCGCCACGGCATAGCCGCGAGTCTACAGGTGATAGATTGCTGTGTGTCTCTCTCTTCGCTGCACACCCTGCTACATATTGTGTGCACACAAGCCGCCCGCCTGCAGCAGTGGTGGGGAGTTCAATCGGTTCGCTCGTGTGGAGTGTGGCGGGAGTGGCTGAGTGTAGTGTGTGTTTGTGTGTCGGCGCAGGATGGGACAAGCACTCGTACGGGTACCACGGCGACGACGGCCACTCGTTCTGTTCGTCGGGCACGGGCCAGCCGTACGGGCCGACGTTCACCACCGGTGACGTCATCGGCTGTGGTGTCAACCTCGTCGACAACACGTGCTTCTACACCAAGAACGGACACCATCTCGGCACCGCGTTCAAGGGGTTGCCGGTGAGTGATCAACTGCCCTCCCTGTTTCCCCCCCTACCCCATGCCTTGTCAGTTGTCGCGGGTTCGATACCTACCCGCTTAGCGGCAAACATGGGGCGTGTGTGTATGTAATTACAAAAAAAAAGAAAAAATATGAACTGGTATAATAATATCAGTTGAATGATGCACAGAGTACCAGCTCTACTTAATTCCGGACCCGGTGGCGCTGTGTGTTAATGTCCAAGCATTATTTTTAAACCTCTAGCCGTGGTAATACATAAATCTGCTTAATCCTTTTTAAATCTATGTTACACGATATGTGCGTCAATTGTGAACCGATTTTTATGTTACAATTGTATTTTTCATTTAAAATTGTAGTTCTAAACAAGTTATGATGCTCGAAATTGAGAGGACTAAAGTGAAATGTGATGTGCTATGTTTGTTTGTTTGTGTGTTGTTCGACAGCAAAACCTGTACCCGACGGTGGGGCTGCAGACGCCCGGCGAGGTGGTGGACGCCAACTTCGGCCAGCAGCCGTTCGTGTTCGACGTGGAGGACATGCTGCGGGAGCTGCGCGCGCGCACGCGCCTCGCCATCGACCAGTTCCCGTTGCCCGAGGGGCTCGGCCACTGGCAGCAGCTGCTGCATAGGTAGGTACAGTACTTCACGACACGCACCACACATACACACCACACATTACACATACCACAACTACACACTACACATTCACACCACACTACACATACACACACACAGTATGCATACACACGCACACTATGCATATATACACACACACACATTCACACCATACAATTCACACACTATACATAAACACCACACACTACAACTACACACTTCACATACACACCATACACTTCACATATACACCATCTACACACCCGCATAAATTAAATGAAATACCTTTTCAGTCTTGTAACGTCTTGTGTCGGGCCGACAATAGCTCCTACAAAAACTGTGTCGCACGCAAGCGTCCCAACTTGAATCTTGCTGTTATAGTAATAGAGTGGGTTACCGCTCCGCAGGATGGTGTCCACATACCTGGTGCACCACGGGTACTGCAGCACGGCGCAGGCGTTCACGCGCGCCACCGGACAGACCATAGAGGAGGACATCGCCTCCATCAAGAACAGACAGAGTGAGCACCACACACATGCACACACAGTCACACACATGCACACATACATCTTCTCTACATTACGTTACATTACATTTTTATGCGGTTTTCACCATTAGATAGAGTGATTCATGAGGAAGGTTTATATCTATATTTTATCCTGGAATTCCCGCGGAACTGAAACCGCGCGGGACAGCTAGTTAATATATTTTTATTTTTCTTTTAAATTTATTTACCCCAAAAATCAAATACATTGCCTGGGCTTATTGTTGTCGCATCTGACTGTTTTAAATAAATAAATAAATTCCGAAATTCACGCGGGTGAAACCGTGGGGCACGATTAGTAGGTACTACAAAAATGTGTGTGAAACAAAATATGTAATGTGTGATGGGTGTGCGCCGTCGGTCGTCGCGCAGGGATATCGAAGCTGGTGCTGGGCGGGCGCATCGGCGAGGCGATCGAGGCCACGCGCCGCCTGTACCCGGGGCTGCTGGAGCGCGACGCCGACCTGCTGTTCCTGCTCAAGTGCCGCCAGTTCGTCGAGATGGTCAACGGCTCCGACTCCGAGGTATATTTACTGCCCCCCTGCTCTCGGCTCCCTGCTCCCTGATCCCTGCTCCCTGCCCCTTGCTCCCGGCTCCCTGCTCCCTGCTCCCTGCCCCCTGCCCCCTGCCCCCGCCCCCTACTCCCTGCTCCTTGCCCCCGCTTCCTGCCTCCTGCTCCCTGCTCCCCGCCCCCTGCTCTCTGCTCCCTGCTCCCTGCCTCCTGCTCCCTGATCCTTGCTCCCTGCCCCCTGCTCCCTGCTCCTTGCCTCCTGATCCCGCCCCCCTGCTCTCTGCTCCCTGCTCCCTGCTCCCTGCCTCCTGCTCCCTGATCTCTGCTCCCTGCCCCCTGCTCCCTGCTCCTTGCCCCTGCCTCCTGCTCCCTGCTCCCTGCTCCCTGTATCTAGTTACAAGAACTTTCTGACTTTAGGCATGGCGTAGGGCACTTTGGCTAGGTTAGGTTTGTACTGGGGACTGAGATGCGCGAGCATGAATTGGCCAATTATTAGATGTGACCACGATATACAAGCTGTTACGGAAAGGTGTAGTCATATTTGAAGTTTGTGGTCTGGTCATCTTATAGTCTTAGACAATAACTAGATTCGCCCTGTGCGCGAGCTGCGAGCAGCTCGCGAGGCTTGGTCGCCCTGTGCCGCATTCTGTAGTAGTGATAGTAAAAATCCAAAATGACGCAATCGAAAAACTGATTCGATATTCGGCATCAGCGACCCCAAAAACCCCCGGATGCCGAACCTCACCCGGATCGGATCAACTTTTTTTTCGGCCGCCATTTTGAATCCGCCATTTTGGATTTTTACCACGCCAGGCGGTTGCCCTCCATTGACCTCTATGACATTTGTTTGAGCACCCCCATCAGACTCCTATAGTTTCGAAGATAATCGAGTTTGAATTTTGTTCGGCGGCCATGTTTTTTTCCGCCATTTTGAAAAAAAAGTTACACTATTGAAATTTGCCCAAGGTGTGGATGAAATTTAGTTAGAAACGTTTTCACTTTCGATGGATAGTTTCGGCGGGCAGTCGACTCACTACCTGATGAGAAGCAGGAATCGAAGATGTCGAGGTTTTCCCATAATCACCAAAACGTCCCCTCTACATGTTCCATATCAACCTAGAGATGCTCCTTCTGGGAGAACAATTATGTCAGTGAGTGAGTGGTAATCGAGCTTTATATTAGGTATTATAAATAATTTATTTGTGGTATTTAGCTCAAAAATCGCACTTCAAAATTTCATAACCAAAATAAAAAAAGATTTTTATCGACCACTTCGCAACAAAATAAACATGTCACATCACTGGGTAGGCCATAAACTGGTCACAGGTGACGGATTCAAGATCATTTTATGCAATTTATGACCATTGGGGTGCAGAGAAACGTGGATAACAGAAAGTTTAATTTTCATGCTCAGTTACTAGTGTCAAATCATTGCAGACGATAACGAACACGATCGTCAAATATGAAGCAACCTGTATATACCACCTAGAAAAGCGATACTTGCAAAGGGCTAGGTGCCTAAGATTGGATTTTTAGTCCGTCATGTAGATTAATAGGAAATTTTGGGTAGGTACGTGTTTTTCAGTTGAAATGTCGCGTGACTTCATGATTCGATATAGTTGTAGCAGTCGAAATCTGTAGGCTTTTTTGTTTGACACTTTATGTAGCTGTTGATTTTCCAAATAATGTAAAATAAAATAAGTATAAAATATTTTATACGTGGATATGATGTCACGAGTCCCTACTCAAGCTTTGAGCTATCTAAGCATTTTTTCCAAAGCAAAAAATACGTGTGTTTTATTTTTTATTATTATCTACCTAATTTTGATATTTATGACCCGGCACCATGCCTATTAAGCTGATCTGTAATTTTTTCTGTATATCTCCGAGTTCCCCGTCCTGAAGTGAGCTGTATGCTGCAGGTGTGCGGCGCGAACGGAGCGCCCACCAACGGCGTGGCGGAGCCCCTCCCCGCGCCCACGTCCGCCCCCGCCGCGCCCACCGCGCTCACCGCGCCCGGCGCCGCGCCCACGACCGCCTCCGTGATCGCGCACACGGGCCGGCCGCCGCTCGCCGCCGCCCACGCGCCCACGCCCGCGCCCACGCCCACGCCCACGCCCGCCCAGCACGACGCGCACGCTCACAACGGCGACGCGGGGACGCACAGTAACGGTACAGTCATTGTCATTAACTTGACAACACCCGATGGTGTAGTAATGGGGATGTGGACTACTTTTGAAAATCAAAATTCTAATTAGTCCGTCAGTTAGAGAATAAAAAAACAATCGACACGTATTTTTTGCCTTTTCAAATAAATTAAAATATACAGAGATAAAGCGCATTAAAGTTTAGGGTGAGGGGGTCGTGACGTCACTAAACGCTGAAACCGCCATACAAACTGTCCGAATAGTGACCTCACGCGAAATTTCAACTCAATGTATCGCCGTTATTTTTTTATTACGTAAACAAATAAAAAATACGTGTCCAATATTTTTTAATGATCTAAAAATCTAAACAGGACGGACTAAAAAATAAAAATTAGTCAACATGCCCATTAGCTCGCCCGACTGCGGTGTGGGGGTCGCTGGTTCGATTCTCGCATCGGGGAAATGTTCATGTGAGGAACGTTTCGCATAACCCTTGTGTTTAATGTAAAAATAGCATGACTGTTAAATATGTGCGAAAATGGATTTTCTTATGGACGAACATATTTATCTTATGTTATGATGTCTTACCTTCCTAGATCATCACTAGGAAAGTGTAACACAAAATTTCGCCCTTATAGCTACGGTCGTTTACTAAAAACCGAATAAAAAACTTACTTAATAAAATTTATAAGATATGGTAGTTAAATAATATGTAATGTCATTAGTTGTCACCCGCTGTTTTACCCGCGGTCATTTCGGGGTTCCCGCGGGAATTCCAGGATAAACTATACCTACAAACCTTCCCCATGAATAATTTTATCCATTGGTGAAAACCGCATGAAAATCCGTTCAGTACTTTTTGAGTTTATCGCGAACAGACAGACAGATAGACGCGGCGGAGGACTTTGTTTTATATTATACCAGCTGTCCCTCGCGGTTTCACTCGCCTGAGTTTTGGAATTCCCGCAGGAAATCTTTATATCAGGAACTTTTGCAGCGTAGGCAGAATAACCCGCCAAAGTTTCATCATAACATGATCAGTGGTTTTGGAACTCATAGAGGAAACATTCATTTTTATTTATAAAGAAGATGTAAGGATTATTCAATGAATGGTGTATATTTTTCTAGGCGTGAGCGAGGAGGCGGAGCCGCCGCGGGAGCCCGACGTCGACATGGTGGCGGCGAAGCCCGCGAACGGCGCGCACGGAGGTACGCGCCCACCGCCCACCGCCCACCGCCCACCGCCCACCGCCCACCGCCCACCGCCCACCGCCCACCGCCCACCGCCCACCGCCCACCGCCCACCACACAACTCCAACACACAACACACCCGCGGCACTACACAAAGGCGGACCGATCGAACACCCCCCTCCCCCCCGCGCGCGCCCACCACTGCTCGTGGGCGGCTCGTGTGCGAGTAGAGATGGGTTTTGGCCCGGCGTTAATGATCGGCGGCATTTATTCAAAATGTCCGTAAATGCCACATTCAAGTTAATACAATATTATACGGTCCGACACACAGCGGCCCCAGCGCGGCGGTGGCGCTTCTTAGTAGCAGCAAAGTATGCAACGTGTTAATGAACTGAAAACCTGATACACCCCATTTGAAAAAATAAACAATAATGATTAAAATACAATATATTTTATATAGAAAAATTCATACTTTAAAAGTTATTCAACATTACTTTGGAGGTGACTTATCTACGAAATTCTAAGCGCTACGCCCGCGCCTATCGGTTCGAATTTATTCGCTGCGGGCGGCGTACGCGCCAAATATTGTATTATAAATAATTTAACAACATACTGTATTTTTAATAACATACTGTGATCGATTCGCTAGTTGATTCTGAACAAAGTACTTTCTAGTTTTCAGTTAATTCATTAACACGATGTATAAAGAAGAAGCGACACTCCGCCTCTCCTACCGATTCCATACCTACTCCTGCCCCGGGCAATGACCTCGATAAAGACCGAGATTTGTCGCATTTAATTCTGCCAATGTACGTATTTTTAGCAATTAAAGTAATTATGGCGAAACGCCAATGACCATTTTAGATTGTTCCCCGAGATAAAACACGGTTTTCTCAAAAGCCAGCTTCTCTCTTGGAAAACAAAATGGCTGCTGAATGGCAGTGAAAATCCTTCATCCATAAATGCAAAAGGGAGTTTGTTTGTTTGTTACGCTTTCACGCTGCAACGGCTCAACCGATCGTCATAAAATTTTGCATACACGTCCGGGATACAGAGAAAGACAAAGGCTACTTATTAAACCAAAATTCCCACGGGAACTCCTGCGGGGAATAGCTAGTATCAAATAAATAACGCGACAGGCGTACGTACACTCGCTACGACTTCCACCGGAGTTTGTCACATGTAGAATCTATATATGAAAATTATTCACTGACAGCTGAAACTGCTGAAAGTTACTGTCAGCTCGCTGTCAACCTTACGATACAAGTGGAGGCTCGATTCAATTCGATACAATTCGATATTTTCACCACCGTTCAGCAGCTATTTTGTTTTTCAATTAGGAAGCTGATTTTCGTGAGAGAATGGGGGGGGATGTGGACTACTTTTGAAAATCAAAATTCTAATTACTCCGTCAGTTAGAAAATAAAAAAACAATAGACATCTATTTTTTCCTTTTTCTAAATAAATTCAAATATACCGCTAAAACCGTCATATAAACTGTCAGAATAGGGACGTCACGCGAAATTTCAACTCAATATTTCGCTGTTATTTTTTTATTACGTAAAAAAAGAAAAAATACGTTTCCAATATTTTTTGATAATCTACAAGACGGACTAAAAAATAAAAATTAGTCCACATACCCATTGTGTTCTCTCATCTTGGAGAACAATTCTAACACGGTCATTGGCGTTTCGCCATAATTATTTTAATTGCTCAGAATACATACATTGGCAGAATTAAATGCGATTAATCGCGATAGATTACCATAATTGAAGGAGAAAAAGAAGAAGATACAAACACACGCACACAACACGTGTTCATATTATACATATATCCAAGTCGGCCGAGTTTACTTGTGATGAAGTACTTGAATCAGTTCATTTGTATGGAGTGTCTCCGGACTAGTTAATAATAATAATCCACTTCACAACACACAGATCTACATGATCACACACTTAGCTATAGCTATATACATATATAGCAAGTTGTATTGTTGTTGACAACACACTCCAACAATCGGTACTTTACCCGACAGGCCCATGTTAAAGCTTTCGCTTTTACCGTGCACTGAGTTTTTCGTCTTATTAATTATATCAAACAATGGGCATGTGGACTAATTTTTATTTTTTAGTTCGTCTTGTAGATTATTAAAAAATATTGGACACGTATTTTTTCTTTTTTTACGTAATCAAAAAATAACGGCGATATATTGAGTTGAAATTTCGGGTGACGTCACTATTCTGATAGTTTGTATGGCGGTTTTAGCGGTTAGTGACGTCACGACTCTCCACCCTAAACTTTAATGCGCTTTATCTCTGTATATTTTAATTTATTTGAAAAAACAAAAAATACGTGTCTATTGTATTTTTATTTTCTAACTAACGGACTAATTAGAATTTTGAATTTCAAAAGTAGTCCACATCCCTATTGTTTTTATCCAATCAGGTGTTATAACCTCGTTATCTGTTTTTAATGGAATGTCCCAAAAGAGTTTTTGACAGTGATTTGAAATAATGACCGAGTAAAACTCGGTTATTTAGCACAATTTCACGAACTGGAGTACCTACTACTGTTATATCTAGTTAATTATTATTTATTATTAACGAATCAGCATTCACATGAATACTACACAAATAACAGTATTATTATCCAAAAGTAAACAATATATAAAAATAATGTTATATTTCTTATAAAATACTTAATTATGTGATTTATGAAATTGTTTTTCATTTTATTTTTGTATAAAATAATTATGACACTAATTTTTATTCTTTTTTGGTAATTTATTTATAATTTGCACACCATACCCATTCCATTCATTCATAATTATTATAATTAATTCAATTATTTTATTATTTTATTTTGTTTATAATTTTTTTTTGTCCATCTTTATCATAATGCATTAAATATGATATTTAACTATGTTTTATTTGCTCTAGCGCTTTGTATTATATCTCGCTTTGTGTATACTCACTGGTGAATGGTGTAGCTCCATTGTCCAACAAAGAAAGAAAGAAAGATTAATTTAAGCAGATGGTATAATAACAACTAGTGCTTAAGGCGGGTCGTCAAGGCTCGTTTTCGTGTGAATTTTAATTGGTATTTTCTCGTTCTACGGCCATTTTAAGAAGATAACTACATATTAATATGGTTGAGAGATTTCCGAATAACGTACCAAGTTACTGAAGTTATGTTACTTTCAACTGTACACTATTTTACGTAGAGCTTGCATTTGTTTTAGAAGAATCAATAGGAGGAAAAATTGTAATATAATAATTTTAATTGACATTACGAGTACTTACATATTTTAGTCCGAATGTAATCTCTACGTTGTTGGTTATGTTACGAGTAGTAAGTAAAAATATGCTACTGATTTCAGTAGCACCCTGTATATGATGTCTTTGACATGCGACACGTCAAACATAGATAGGTCGAAGGCAGATCGACGATCGAAAATATTGACGTGACGTGACGTGACCTTTCTTTCGGATATTTTTTCATAAAATTAATTGCGTCTTGAGATTACACTACGCTGAGACTTGAGAGTTTAGTTTCAGCGGACGACGGATGTGACGCCATGATGAAGTCGGACGGAAGTGACGTTGGCAACGAGCGCAACATTTCATGTTCATGTCAAAGACGTAACTTACGTATACGTACAGTCAGCTGCAGAAATATGTATACACTTTTGATAGTTATTAGATCTTATTGCAATAGTAATAGAGTTCAAATACTGATCGAAATTTATACATATCAGTGCTGGTGACTGTACATACATACATTACATACAAGGGTACACACGCTTTTCTAACCCTCGATCTGACGTCTCAAGCCAGATGTAATATTTTCAGGACGCTATTGAAAACGGTGATAGATTTGGCGTTTCCTTCGGTTTTAACCGTCTCCTTGGGAAATATATACGCAATATTGGCAGTCCTTCGGGAATTAAGGGATATAAAGTATCGTATGTGTTAGATCAGAGTATAAGCTATGTCCCTTCTAAATTTCATCCGAATCCGTCCAGCGCTTTCAGCGTAATGAGTATCAAATATACACAAGTTTAATTCAAGTACAATTACATTTTCGCTTTCACCTATACAGGGTGTAAGGTTCAACTTAGGAAGTATCGAAGGAAAATGTTCAGTATTCGATTCTTGTCTCAAATATGTGTGTAAAAAATTAAGCGCGCTAGTTGCCGACGCGCTGTCGTTCAATGCCCGGCCTTGCCTTTGTTTTGCCACTGGCGCGCCGACAAATCAAATGTAAAGGTACACCCATGTTTTTATCTATGGTTTTCTTAGTGTTTTTTTTAATTTACTTATATTTTTATTATTTGTAAGCATGAACTATCGAAGGCTTATGTATAATATGATATTATGACACTCGTTCAACCTTGCACTCTGTATAATATTATTTTGAAATGTCAAAATAACGTGTATAATAAATATTTTGTACGCATTATTTCACCAAAGCGACAAGACTGTAATTCCTAAGGTCCATTGTACATAATAGGCGTTTTACTAGGACTAAGCATGTCGTGTTCTGATTTTATTTGCTTCTCAGTTCATTTGGTATTATTTTACGCATCTTTTCCAAATATAGAGAACACCAAATGGGCTTGTTAACCAAATTCTAGTTTTTGGTCCGTCTTGTAGATTAACAAAAAATACATATATTGGACACGTAGTTTTTAATTTTTTACGTAGGTAATGAAAAAATAACGGAGATTCATTAAGTCGAAATGTCGCGTGACGTCACGCCGTGCTACAGTTTATAGCAAGTTATGATATCAAGACTTTAATGCGTTTCATCTTCGTATTTTTTTCAATAATTTGAAAAAGCAAAAAATACGTGTCTAACTCACGGACTTAATAGAATTTTGATTTTCATACCGCTGAAACTACCCCTTTGAAGGGTTGTTCAGAAAGTAATTCTACGTGGATTCTCAGCAATCCTTAGAGTCAGTTCAGACCAAAAGGTACTTTTTGATGTCACTTAATAGAGTATCGTATTACCGTTATTTTAAATACGTTTAAGAAATAAGACGCACATCCTTTGTCAATTTATGAAAGGAGTTAGGAGACGCAATATTAATAATAAGTTGTTATTGAAGACAGAAAACTATTTTTTCACAATAGAGAGAGCTTAATACTTGCATTAGTTAAATGTATAACTTTTACTTAAGACATCTCGCTGCAGATTTATATATTTTAGTGTTCCGTTAATCTTTTTGGAACCTCTGAATCGTCATTCAAACAATAATTTAATATCATAGTCTCAAATAAAAAAAAATATAACGTAAATTAAAATCTCCAATAAAAATTAAAATAGGTCGACCACTTTCTGTACGGACTATCTTTAACTGACCTACCGAGAATTTTCTGGGCCAGTCTTCGTTTCGTGAATCTCTTATTCTCTCCCTCGGGTCTAGAAATACCTGAGATATTATTTACAGATTTGGGTCACTTTATTTGGAAAACTGTAATCACTTCATGGTCGCATTTCATCCACCCCGCACTTAGACATGCATGTTTATTTTTAGTTTGTTAATTTTAAACCGTGCCGTACCTAGGTATATATTATTTGAATTTTGGGTTAGCGTAAGTCATCGCTTACGCATGTATTTAGGTGATAGTGACGGCTATAAGAAGGCATCTATCTCTTTTTTCCGAAACGAATTCTTTACGTGACTTTGACCAAACTGTAATAAGAGCAGTCTTTGCTTGAAGCGAAATCTTTCATTATAGTCGTCAAAAAAATAAACACAAGTCAAGGGAGACTTGTGTTTGCACGCTTTAGCCGAACCGACGCTGTCGCTGTCTGCGGGAGTGATCATCGAACTGATAATAGCTATCGAATAGCTATTGAATTAAATTAAAATATTGAAAACCTTCAGTAAATAACTTACTCATCATATTGAAATAAGGCAAACTGTATGAGCAAAAGAAAGTATTAAACAAAAGAAGGAAGTAATGATAGAAAAAGTGAGAAAGAAAAGGCAAATGACGAGAGTAATGATGATGAGAGTCGAGAGCCAATCAGTGGCGATGATCACAAACGTAGCGGCGGCGACACGGCAGCGGGTGACGAGGGCGTGGTTGTAGGTCCGCTGGAGCTGCTGCTGGTGAAGGGCATGCCCGGAGTGACCGCCAGCGTCGCCGCGCTCATGCCCGACTACCACATGGGTGGGTATCGTCGACAGACGCCACTCTTACAGACTCACTGCAGGCGAACATCTATGGCATCGTATTTTATAACTATTGCTGATGATTTGGCAGTGACATTTCTTTTTACTTTTTTTTTTGAAATCGCAAATTTCACCGTGCTTCCACGGTATTTTACCAGAAGAAACTTTTCTACTGTGTGCTCTGATAAGTCCTGTTTTATTTCGATCACTAAATACACTAAATACTTGTCATTATGTGCTCATAAATGCTTACGATATCGCAGCCAATGGTGACCATAAAATAGGCCATCTGTTTTTCAGATCGTGCATTTTCTGCTTTATTCAAATCTTTCTCTTCATTACGTTTGCTGATCTTTAAAGCCTCATAAAACTCATTGAGATGTTATCAGTGACCTCTCAATTATCTTCCCTCTATTGTTTCCCTGCCAAATCATCCAGTACTTCGTCCAGCTACTGTCATTCCGTCACATCGCGATGGCATTCGTAAGTATAAAAGACTTGGTTCCTTGGTTCCATTTTGTATTCAGTGATTTGCAAGTAAGTACTTCTTGGGCGTAATTTCACATCACCAATCTGGGTAATTGTTTTTAAGGTTCTAGCCATCGTATTTTATTCTATTAAACCAGTCTTTTTCGACCCGGAGAAATGGAAACATAAACATAATAAGTTACCCTTAAGAATGGTTGCCCTTTGCATGTTATAATGTGACACCTTTATTGATAAAAAAGTATTTGAATATATAGATGAAACGGTGTTTTCTCTCTTTCTCACCATTGATATTGGTCTAAAATCAGTAAGGGACAAAGTAAGACTAGTTAATCAAATGCTTTCTTTATTAATATTGATGAGATAATTTGATAAAATCTATATTAACGAGTCTTAAATATATCGGGATTGGAGAATTTTGCATGGGTTGTTAAAACGTGGAGTTCGAGGATCACCAGGGATGTATTGCATGTCATAAATTACGCCTAATATATTATACTACTGAAAATGTATGACAATATAATATAATATGGCTTCTTAAATAAATATTATGTACTTGTGTATCTATTATTATCTACTAGATCACTAATATGTATTTTTGTTAAAAAAAATAAAGAATGAGGTCAAACTTCATTAAAAACTGCATGGTTGGCCCAAGAATCCTTCTGACGAAGTTATCTGTTCGAATAATTTCTTGATTCATCGTAAACAACACAGTTTGATATTTGGTTAATGCACATTCTATTAAAATCACGTCACGCTTGACAGATTTGTGTGGGTTTATTTAAACCGTTCCTTATTTTGTATTCATCCTTCGACCAAAATCCGTTTCGATGATCGACATTCAATGTTAAACGATCGATGGAGCAATATTGTTGTGTAATTGCAAAAGTTTCTATTTTAAAAGTTGATGACACAGGGAAGTCCACTTTCGTTTGACGATCACCGAAGTTTCGTTCCCACAAAACGATTTGGGATCGACTTTTTCGTAAATTAGACAATTCGATCGCATTTTATTGACTAACGTCAAATCCCAGTCTGCATCGGCGGATCTGATATTTGTGAATGGTCTAAATATTAGAATTTTCTCGAACGAAAGTTTGAAGCTTTCGTTTCCGGTGTATCTATTTCCTCCATCGATCCGACTAAATGTAATGCGGCGTCTACCTACCGACATGTTTAACACTCGGTGATCGCATTCTGCAGAGGTAGACGGGTGCAGCGCCCGCGCGTCCGTGGAGCGCATGCTGGCGTTCGGCCGCGAGCTCTACGCAATGAGCCAGAAACTGACAGATGATCTGCATTATAAAAATATGCTGGAGGTAAGACAATATTTGTAATAGATAATATTTATTTACTTCTTGTTTGTTGTGAACTTCTCGTTTTCTCAAAGTGAGCTGATCCCTGACCTTACTCTATAATTAAGACAGATTCAGCGTTTACCTTCATTTCAGTTTTAAGATGATCGAAAGTATGATGTTAATGAAAAGGAATTTTTAATACAGTTGCTCAAAAAGTGGCGTATTGCAGGGACGTTTAGCGTTCGGGATGTGGGCTATTACATACTCGAGCTTTTTGTTTACCTTTCCCGAACTCGTGCGTTCTCTTTGCCAACTGTCAAATGGCGACACGGCTTTGACACACTTTTTTGCATTGCGAAACGTAGGTTTCGCATTACTAATACGACTAGCGCCATCTCTTGATCACAGTTGGAACTTAGTTGAGTTTGTTGTGTTTTTGATATTTTATTAAATTTCTTCATTTTTTTCGCAACTGTATTAAAAATAGTTGTTCAGTACACGTGCGGAACCGTCATTGCAACTAGTTCCGACTGTCAACCCTCACCTTCGGCTGCGCCTCGGCTCGGGTAGACATTTGTCGGAACTCTTTGCAATGACAGGGTTTCCGCACTTATAATGAAATATACTATTTACTAATTGTACTACACCGATTGGTATGATAGACATAGGAAGAGCATTATTTACAATACCATATTATTATATCCATTATTTATTCCGCAAGTCTGAAGTAGTTCTTGGTATTTATCGTGATATGTACGTGGTAAAAAAAAAAATATTATTTCCAGGACGCCTTCAGCCTTCTAGCGTACAGTAATCCATGGGACAGCCCCATGGGCTGGCAGCTGGAGCCGGTGCGGCGCGAGGCGATATGTGAGGCTCTCAACTCCGCTATATTGGGTATGTTTAGTATCAATAATATTATTTACAGCTCGGCCAATTTGGCCTCAATATACCTCCTTGGGGTACACCTGTGGTATAACGTTAGATTTCTTGATTTTGTGATAACAATTTGTATTAATTAGAAGTATTTTTCTATAATATGAGAAAGGAAATTAAGATTATAAGTACATATTTTGTTTAAACATTGACGCATTGTTGATTATTCTTGGTGAAATTTATCTAAAGCTTCAGTGAGTACGATATACGATATTATGTTTAGATGTTGTTTATTAATAACCATTCACTTTATATTAATATTATAAATGCGAAATTCCCTGTTTGTTACCTTTTCACTTCTTTTAACTCAACCGTTCATCATGAAATTTGGTAAACAAGTTGCATGTGATACAAAAAAGACAGGTCACTTTTTATTTTGGAATTTCCGCAGGAAATCCGAAATTAACGCGGTTGGTAACCTTTTTTTAGGTAAATTTTTTTTTAGTCCGTCTTGTAGATTAATAAAAAAATATTGGACACGTATTTCTTCTTTTTTTTAAGTAATCAAAAAATAACGGCGATACATTGAGTTAAAATTTCGCGTGACGTCACAAACCAGTGCAGTTTGTATGGCGGCTTAGCAGTAAGTGACGTCACGAGCCCCCACCCTAATGCGCTTTAATGCGCTTTATCTCTGTGTATTTTCATTTATTTGAAAGATAAAAAAATACGTGTCCAATGAATTTTAATTTTCTGACGGACTAATTAGAATTTTTATTTTCAAAAGTTGTCAACATCCCTATACGTTTATATAAAACACGGCTAGACTGGAAAGCGGGACTCTGCGTTCATCACACGACGTCCATAACAATATCGTTTGATCCCACAGAGTCGATGGGCATGCAGTGGATATCGCCGGTGGAGGCGTGCGCGGCGCACTCGCGCGACCTGCTGCGGCGCATGGCGGGCGCGGGGCTGGGCGCGTGCGCCTTCGCCGACCTCGCCGCGCTGCTGCGCCGCTGACCGCCCGCGCCTCGCGCCCACCGCGCCCCCCGCGCCCATCGCGCCCATCGCGCCCACCGCGCGCCCCGCGCCGTCCGCCGCCACCCCTACCGCTGACTGCCGCGCGCCCGGTGTGCGCACCTAGTGGGGTGTCGTGCACAGCTGCGATGTGAACACGGTGCCCGCGATGTGTGCGCACTTAGTGGAGTGTCCTGTACCCGTGTACCGTGCACAGCAGCCATGTGAATACGGTGCCCGCGATGTGTGCGCACTTAGTGGAGTGTCCTGTACCCGTGTACCGTGCACAGCAGCCATGTGAATACGGTGCCCGCGATGTGTGCGCACTTAGTGGAGTGTCCTGTACCCGTGTACCGTGCACAGCAGCCATGTGAATACGGTGCCCGCGATGTGTGCGCACTTAGTGGAGTGTCCTGTACCCGTGTACCGTGCACAGCAGCCATGTGAATACGGTGCCCGCGATGTGTGCGCACTTAGTGGAGTGTCCTGTACCCGTGTACCGTTCACAGCAGCCATGTGAATACGGTGCCCGCGATGTGAGCGCACTTAGTGGAGTGTCGTGTACCGTGCGGTGATGGCAACGTCGTACAGTCAACAGCAAACATAATTATGTAAACACTTTTGATATCTATTGAATCTTATTGGCGATAAAGTTCAAAAAATCATCGAAGTGTTTCCATATTGCCGCTGGTGACTGTGCGCGACGGTGCCCGCGAAGTGTGCGCACCTGGTGGAGTGTTGTGCGCCGTGACGTGACGTGAACGCCGTACGCGAGGGTGTCAGTGCCAGTGACGCGACGGGGACGTGATTCTTGCATGCCTCTTGATAGTGGTACTCGGCCGACGGCGGCCCGTGATGAATTTTTACCGTAGCGTCTGTATCGTAGACGGCCTTGTATATAGAGATCAATTTTTAATCGTAACGCCCGCGATCTGAACGTGTGACGGAGTATTCAATATAACGCACAGTCGATGCCTTAGTGACCGCTCGTTGAGTCGGACGCTTCAACAATACAGCTGATGCCCGCACTGAGGTGGTTACGTTGACAACAATGTATTGTAGTACGAGTGTCAGTAGGATACTACATACTTTACTAAGAATTTCAACTATTTTTATTATTTTGTTACCCGAGTGTTTTCGCGTCACTTTAAACTGACGTGACGTGAGGATATATAAATAGTAAAGTTTGACAAACTGTATTCTAACCTCTAAGACTATTTGTTCACGAAGGCGAAATACGAAATCGACAGCTATGTATCACATAGAATTTTTATGTGCCTATATATTTTCTAGTCTTTTATTGTAATATTACAGTTGTTCAAAACTTAATATTAGATAGGTAACTAACTACTTGTCTTGTAAAAATAAGTTTGACAAACATCCATAGTCACATTTTACTGACATTCGTACTGAAGTCGAAAAATATATGAACATATTATAATCAATGACTCCTTTTTGTACTTCTAAAGTGTATGATTAAAAAAAACATGTTTTCTTTTACTTTAAACAATGTGAAAAGCTTCATTAGGAGAATCGAACATACACTCGGACTGATATCAATGAATACATAAAAATGGACGTTGTAATTTTAAATAGAGATGAGTTTAATAAATAAATAAATACAGATAAACATTATTATTTATATATTATTATTATATGATAACAATAAATAACATAGATGATAGTATAATGTCTCTTAAGCCCACGGAGGTTCGCGTTGTGTATTTGTCGTATGCGTCTAATACTATTATATACCTAGATTTATCGATAAAATTCGCAAGAAGGAAATTTGTATTCTAGTTACACGTTTAGGCGAAACGCTGTGCTGTGCTTAGGTTGTTCCCGGGTGATGATTATTAAGAAATATCATCACAGTAACCTTCGTGTCCATGCACCTTTGTCCCGACCCCTTTGTGATCTCCGAGAACCCAAACGAAACTAACTCCGCTAACAAAGTCCATAATATTTTTAAACTTTCGACGACTGATCTGAGATTTTTAACTCTTAAGATTCCATATGTTTTATTCATTGATTAATAAAAACTTAATCGGAAATATCCTTTCTAGTTTGTAATCAGCGCCCTCTGTTATCGGATTGTAGTGGATCGATACGATATTGTTAAAACTTTATACCTACTATAGTAATTGCAGTCGATGAGAAATAACTGGATGACGAAAATGAATCGGCGCATCGCATCTAGATCTATAGAGAAACGTAATGGTTAAGACGCGAGAGAGTTATTAACGTAATCGTTAAGATATTAGCCAGCGTAGTGGTGGGGACCCGCTGCCACTGCTTTTAGAGTATGGTTTTTTCTTAAAAATTTACCCTTTCTATTCTCTAAGTTTTAGATATTGTATTGACCGTCTCGGGCTGCCGACCGCATCCGCGGCGCCCGCGAGTGTTCTCTATTAGTGATATTCTAAACGCAGTGGTGATTATCGGCAAGCGCTGACGATCTTGTAATGCGTATGTATTTTTTAAATTCAATAAAGATGTGGGATTTTATAAATGAGCTTTATTTGTGTACACCCTTGCGACGGAACGCAAAATCGCAGCATAAAATACATCTTTACACATCTATATCTATCTATACATATATAATTGCTTTGTCCTGAATGACTGATGGATTAACGCACAGCCTAAACCGCTGGTCGTAGAGGATGTGCTCTTTGTATGACGTAGGCATCTGATAAGAAAGGATTTTTGATAATTCAACCCCTAAGGGGGAAAAAGGGTTGCAAAGTTTGTATGGAACAATTCCGAGGGAACTTCAAAGTAGAAAAATTGAAGTGTCTTTGTAATTCCAAATTAAAAGCTTTTCACTAAATGCATATTATGAAAGTATATGTATATACCTACGGTACTTAAATAAAAAAAAAAAATCAACTTTTTCTAGCTATCTGTTTGTCTGTTTGTTTGGTCGGACTAATCTCTGAAACGGCTGGACCGATCTTAACGGGACTTTCACTGGCAGATAGCTGATTTTATAAGGAGTAACTTAAGCTACTGTTATTTAAAAACAAAAAATAGTTCCTGTGAGAATAGGGATGTTGATTACTATTGAAAATAAAAATTCTAATTAGTCCGTCAGTTAGAAAATAAAAAAACAATAGACACGTATTTTTTGCTTTTTTAAATAAAATATACAGAGATAAAGCGCATTAAAGTTTAGGATGAGGAGGTCGTGACGTCACTAACCGCAAAACCGCCATACAAACTGTCAGAATAGTGACGTCACGCGAAATTTCAACTCAATATATCGCCGTTATTTTTTGATTACGTAAAAAAAGAAAAAATACGTGTCTAATATTTTTTAATAATCTACAAGACGGACTAAAAAATAAAAATTAGTCAACATGCCCATTCCGAAACTCACGCAGCTAGTGCAGGATAAAGACGTTGGCACAACATAAAGATGAATACTGTTCTCCAGTGTGTCGAAATTCTACAAATGACACTTAATGTGGAGACAAAAAGAAATCTATGATCTTTGCCAAAATACCAAAGTTGTCGATCCCGATCTCAATGGATCACAATCACATCACAATCTTCTAAAAATTCTCTAATTTCTTCACTTTGCAGGCTATCCAGTATCCTGCTCTGGAACTCATTGCCCACTGTCCACTGACATTCGACAATCCTCGAACTAAAGTATTTTCAAAAATAACGTATTTAAACATCTCCTTAGCAAACAACAAATTATTTGATATTACCTTTCTAGGTTGTACCTATTACTACGTGTAATTTATTTGTGCATTTATGTCTCGTCTCTAACGGCCGCACTGAGTCGTTTTAATGATTACTTAATTTTAAATAAAGGTTTTTAAAACAAAATTGCCGCATCAGAGACATTCATTAAATATTAACGTTAATTGGCTTTTGACTAATTAAGTTAAATTTAGTTAAATGCCAATTAAAATTATTATTATTATTATTATTATTATTATTATTATTATTATTATTATTATTATTATTCATTTACTGAACGTCTCTGAGTGCGACAATTTTGTTTTGAAAATCTTTACTTAAAATTAAGTAATCATTAAAACGAATCGCCGTTAAATTCCACCTGCCCACCGGAAGGATATAAATTTCTAATTTCGCCTAATCCTTTGCACAGGTAGTTATTTAATAACGGAAACATCAAGGTTCTAGAATATTACATACATTAGGTACAAAAAGAATAACATTTTTGTCCAATATTATTATCGAGAATATTAAATATACCGGGAGATCAAAGAGCGCAATCCTTTATCCCAGGAGTATAATACATCTATCGATATTTAATCAAAATTGATGTGGGAGCATGTCTTTGTATTCCTTGTAGGTTGTTTTTGTGGCTCTTTGAAGCTCCGCTCCGTTCGCTGTTTCCTAGGTAAGGTAAGTAGGTACAGTCGAAATAATACGTATAAGTAGCTAGCTTATTACGGTTGATTCGTAATGGCAAATGGTGTAGTAATAAATAGAAAAAAACATAATAATACTAGCTGTCCCCCGCGATTTCATCCGCGGTAATTCCGGAGGTTGCGGGAAAAAAGTATACTCTAAGTCCTTCTTTGTACCCCTGACAGTAGTTTACGGTGATTAGCTCTTCCCCGCTTTAATTCCGGAGTTCCCGCAGGAATTCCGGGATAAAAACTATCTTATCTTTTAAGTTGAACCATATTATGGTTACAAAATTTTATCAAAATCCGTTCAGTAGCTTCGCAGTCCATCGCGGACAAACAACGTGACACGTGATTATACAACGTGTTAATGAATTAACTGAAAACCTGATGCCCCCATTAAAAAAAATAAACAATAATATGATTAAAATATGTTTTATGTCAAAAAAAATTATACTTTAAAAGTTATTCAACATTAGTTTGGAGATAACCTATCTACGAAATTCCAAGCGCTACGCCCGCGCCTACCGGTTCGATTTTTTTGCTGCGGGCGGCGTACGCGCCAAATATTGTATTATAAATAATTTAGACATGGGCTATTAAAATGAAAAAATATAACCTATATTAAAACATAATGCGATCGATTCGCTAGTTGATTCTGAGCAAACTACTTTCTAGTGTTCAGTAAATTCATTAACACGTTGTATATGTATATTAAGATTAGGAACTATAGAATATGCGTTCAGTAGGTACACGCAGAGTTATGAAATTTCTAGTGTGGTGGAAACACTTTACTAGGTACGTCGTAGTTTGAATGAAACATTCAATCTATCCTTACCAATGGGCAATGACATTCTTTGTATTAAAAATCCTTACATTATAAAACAAAGTATGTCTGTCTGTTCGCGATAAACTCAAAAACTACGGAACGTATTTACATGCGGTTTTCACTAATAGTTAGAGTGATTCTAGAAGAATGTTTATAGGCATGGTTTATCCTGGAATTTCCGCGGGAACTCCGAAATTACCGCGGGGGGCTGTCAGTGTTTAACATTTTTTTATACATTAGCCCGCCCACTGATTAATAATACATATTACATACCTACTGTGGCCTCAGACTGTAGCTTCTATCAAAAATCATAATGGTATTTATAAAGTTTCTTTTTTATGTAGGACCTTTTTTTAGTAGAACCTGCTGTCGATTATAAGTGATTGTAACAACCCCTAAGTAATAAAAGGCTTTGAATTTTGAATTTTGCGTTTTAGGTACCTACCATGGACCAATAAAACTAATAGAGCATGGTACCTACTCAAAACAGAACAAGTAATGCACGGACTAGCAGACGAACAAAACCTCAACCCAAAGAGAAATATATAGATATTATGTATATTTAAAAAAAAATTCAAACGCGAAATTTATCCCCAATATAATTTTGCGTACAGATAACGAGCTATTGAATAATTATGATAATTATAAAAGAATTATTGGGGAATAAATTCAATAAATCGGTGAAGGGAAGCGATTGGGGACATTTTGTGGCGCCCGCGGGAGCTGACGGCGCCGCTTTTTGGGCTGTGCTTGATTTATAGCCGAGAAATGCGCTGCTGGGGAAGCGTTCCGTAAATAATGATTTTTATTATATATATACCTATGCTAGCTGACCCCGGGTGATTACGGAGTTCCCGCAGGAATTACGGGATAAAAAGTCGGTACCGAATACCCTATGTCAATCAGGATCACTTTAGCTTCCTATCTATACTAATAAGTAGCTATGTCAATCACTTAATAATAAGTAGATCAATCGATAACAACCTCACAAACTCCGGAGTTCCCGCGGCAATTCCGGGATATAAAGTAGGTATGTCACTCAGGATCACTGTAGCTTCCTATAAGTGAAATAGTTTTCAAAATCGTTTCTGTAGATCCAGCGATCACCCCCTAAAACCTCACAAACTCACATACTCCGGAGTTCCCACGGGAATTCCGGAATAAAAAGTATCTTACCTCAAGATCACTGTAGTTTCCTATAAGTGAAAGAATTTTTAATATCGCTTCAGTAGATTCAAAGATAGCTGTTCCCGCGTAGTTTTATCCGCGGGAAATTCGGAGTTCTCGCGGGAATTCCGGGATATAAAGTACCCTATGTCACTCAGGATCATTGTAGCTTCTTATAGGTGAAAGAATTTTCAAAATCGGTTCAGCAGATCCAGAGATTACTCCCTACAACGTCACAAACTCACAATTCACAAACTTTTTGCTTAAAAACTTAATTGCAAAAAACCGTCATCGAAATTTGTGAAAAACAAACAAATGACAACTAATTAAAAAAAAAGAAGGAACCAAGTAGGTATCTACCATAATATTATATTTTCCCCGCGGCTATGTTTGCGTGAGTTTCGGCACAGATAATATAATACTACGTTTCGGGATCCCTCAGGAACTCTGTTTCAGGTGAAAAGTAGTCTATGTTCTTCTTCAGGATGTAATTCTAAACTTCTTGCTAAAGTTTTCAGCGGTTTAGGCGCGAAAAGTAACTGTAGAATACTCGCAGATTAAACTTGCATTTCTAAAAATACTGTACTTTTTTATTGTTCTAATTAGATCTTTTGTGCGTAGTGGTTATACATATAATATCTACTCTTTGCTTTTGTTGTTTTTTGGTTAACTAAACCTTTACCTACTCTAAAATATGAGGTGACAGATTTCGTCTGAGCTGACAGGCTTGAGGCTTATCCGTGAATGGGATTCAAGACGTGTGGGGCGTGATACCTACCTCCTCACCTATGTATAAGTTGTCTCAATAGAAAGTTTATCTAATATATATAAATCATCAGTCAATGAAGCACGGGCATCTTTGGAGGAGGCCTTTACCCAATCAGGGGTTCTTGCTAACAAAATTTAGAAAGTAAGAAAGAAAGTAAACTATACTTATTCCAGCACAACACACAAGAAGAAACAAACAAACATTGAACAACTTAAAATAACTTTTTAATTAGATACCTACTTACTAAAAATTTATCCATCTAACCATTACTACATACATTTAAAATTATTTTGTTTTCTTAAAGTTACTTACAAAAATGTTACTTAAACCTTGTAAAAGCAAGAAATAAATGGCTTATTTATTTATTTATATAAATCACGTGTCACGTTGTTTGTCCGCGATGGACTCCGAAACTACTGAACGGATTTTGATAAAAATTTGTATCCATTCACAAAATGGTCCAACTTAAAAGATAGGATAGTTTTTATCCCGGAATTCCCTCGGGAACTGAAGGACATATAGTACTTTTTTCCCGCAACCTCCGCGGGAACTCAGAAATTACCGCGGATGAAATCGCGGGGGACAACTAGTCTAATATATGTATATAAATCACGTGTCACGTTGTTTGTCCGCGATGGACTCCGAAACTACTGAACGGATTTTGATAAAATTTTGTAACCATTCATAAAATGGTCCAACTTAAAAGATAGGATAGTTTTTATCCCGGAATTCCCACGGGAACTCCAGAACTCAGGGGTACAAAGAAGGACGTAGAGTACTTTTTCCCGGAATTCCCGCGGATGAAATCGCGGGGGACAGCTAGTATACTTATATTATGAACTAACCTTATATTATAATTCAATTAAAAACGTTCTTTTGAGACATTCTGTATTATCTTAATCTTATCTTATCTAATCTAATATATATAAATCACGTGTCACGTTGTTTGTCCGCGATGGACTCCGAAACTACTGAACGGATTTTGATAAAATTTTGTAACCGTTTATAATATGGTCCAACTTAAAAGATAGGATAGTTTTTATCCCGGAATTCCCTCGGGAACTGAAGGACATAGAGTAATTTTTTCCCGAAACCTCCGCGGGAACTCCGAAATTACCGCGGATGAAATCGCGGGGGACAGCTAGTATTATAATATAATACAGAATGTCTCAAAAGAACGTTTTTAAATGGAGGTTGTAGTTGTAGCATTGATATATCACACTAGTAGTAAATCAATGGTTGTAAGTCAAACGTGTTCATCGGAATGTGACCTCGATCACTCCTATCCTATCAGGTACTTTCACGAAATTTATACAGGTACTTAGGTACACATACTAAGCAAGGTTATTTTCTAGAACATGCGGTGAGGTTTCAAATAAATTTAAATTTTATTATTGTTGCAATGTTAATGTAACCATAGGTATCGTACAGGTCAACGATGTTATGTTTATGCCGATTGTCTGGCGAATGGAGAGGACTCGACTCACTCGGGTGACTCGGCAGAAATTGAATGAAAATATTGAATATTTATTCAGTGGCGAATGGCGATGCGTCCGCTGCATCGCGTCGGTTGAGCATAGATTAAGTACTCTAGTAGCGCATTGCCAGAGAGTTCATACCTACATCGCCCTGAGGTTAGTCCATTGTTGCTTGTTATTACTTAGCTGATTTGAATAACATAAAAAAGTGAGCAGATACCTACTAGCTGTTCTCTGCAGTTTCAGCCGCGTAAATTTCGGAGATCCCGCATGATAGAAATTCCCCTTTGTCCTTTTATTTAACTCTGACAACGTGTACATACAAAATTTCATGATTATCGGTTGAGCCGTTAGGGCGCGAAAGCGTAGCAGACAGACAGACAGAGTTACTTTCGCATTTATTTATAACAAGGAAGAAGGTAGAACTTCAATAAGATGATGATGAGTACCTAATGATAATTTATTTGTGTGAAAAAATACACACACACAGAAATAGTCTCCACCAACTACAGGCAGAACTCCTATATGTGGCGAGAGAGTGACAATTTCAACAAATTATCCAAAGAATATGACTTTGATTTGTTTAACACTAGCCTGCTGTGAGTCGGCGAGGCGAGTATTAGAAAATTCGTTTTTTGTAACCAAAAAATAATACATGGTCGGACTTAGTTCCCACTAAGTAAGTTGCTGCTGCCTATTGATGATGATTGATGTTTTTGTTTATTATTCCACCACCCATGTGATAAAATCTGTAATCGGCTTTTTTGTTTGACACTCAAATGTTCATTATATTTTTGTAGCTGTTGATTTTCCAAATAAAGTAAAATAAAAAAAATAAAAATAAAGTATGGTAGGTATTTTTTATGGTATTAAGCAAGTACCTATTAAGTATCTAAACCAGGTTGCAACCTATATGTATCTAAATCCCTTTCAATAAAGGTTAAAAAAAATCCAAGCAAACCTACTTATTCTTTGCCAGCCCGTTGTGCCAGCGGTCCTAGAACATCTTTGTGCTCTGTGGTTTTCCATATAATATATTTTGATCTGCATATTATTATATTACTTCCACGTAGTGGTTATAATATACTCTTTGATTATTTCATTGAATCAACTGTAAGGTTATTTGCTGCGCCCGTGGGCGTGTTTTACGATATGAAATAGAATAAAATATTATACAGTTATATGATTTAAATAATTGCATTGATTAGGTAAACAAACTTGTCTATGTTACTAGCTGTTCATGCGCCGCGGAAATTTCCGAGTTCCCGCGAGCATTCCGAGTTTCAATATAGCCTATGTTACTCATCGATAATTAATGTAGTATTCTTATTATTTCCTATGGTGAAAGAATTTTTGAAATCGGTCCAGTAGTTTTTAAGTTAAACCGTAACAAACAAACAAACAAAAAATCAAATCTTTCCTCTTTATAATATTAGCATAGACTTACATCGTTGAAGAATGCGGTTCGAATATGCAAAACCGTTCTCGGAGCTCATGCCTCATAGAGGATAGGCACCGAAGAAACCAGCAGCGCAAAACATTACGTACCTACCTATCTTCTTGCGCACCTAAAAGTCCGTCGCTGCGGAATTTATTATACAGCACCATAAAACAAAATTTTTTAACGACTCAAAAATCGTCATTTAGTGTTTAAGTTGCACTGAGCAGCACTCTCGCACGGCACGTAGCCCGGCTGCCCGTAAGTGCACAGCATTTTGAGGAAGAAGGAGTCGCGCTGACTCGTCAGGTTGACGAGCCTCAAGTGACGGTCAAGTTGCAGCGTGTGAGAGGCAGCGGTGGAGGCAGGCGGCCAGCGCAGCGGCAGCAGCTTCGTGGCGCGAGGAGTCGGGTCGCTGGAATATGGAAACGGCGTCATAAGTGACTCAAAATTGTTCATGTAAGGGGGGCGCCACAGTCTTTGCGGTGGCGGTGGCGGCCGCGGCGGCAGCGGCAAAAACAAATGGTAGACAACATAAGAAGTCGGCCACAGCTCGCGCCGCTGATAGCTGTGGCCATCTTCGTATGTTGCCTGCGATTTGTTTTTGCCGCCGCTGCCGCGGCCGCTGACACTGTCGCCAAGAGGTAACACGCGGTGCTGCTCGCCAGTTCTTTTTTCTCGAAATTGGCTTGACATGCTCTCGCGTGTCTAGATAAGTACGGAGAATATCGCTCCAGGTGTTTTTGAACATATTTTTGTATAGTAATTTATGAACGTAGCTTTGATTGGTTCTTATTTTTCATAAGAATAAGGACTGCGTGGACAGGGAATTGGCAGATATTGGAGTAAGTAACTACAAACCAATCAAGGCTAGGCACCGTTGATTTGTTTGCAATTTTAGGTTTTAGTTTCATTCTCTTTTTTCGTTACAATAAGCAATCAAAATCAACGTTCGAAAAGATTTGTCTGTCTGTCCGTCGGTTCGAAAGATGGTGATGAAGTTATCCATAATCCATTTTACAAATGGTATAGATTTTAAAATCACTAAATTTGCCTCTTATTATAATGGATCGATAGAATAAGATTAGGTACAAAGATGATATTTTTTCAAACTCACCCGAACTTCATGAAATTCGTCACCATAGTCGTCAACTTGTCAATGAACAGCTTATCTTTATCGGACATTACGAGGGATACTCCGGCTGGTTTGAAAATGTAGAAAATATCGTCGGAGTGTGTCGCTCCTGTCACATTCGTGCTTCTTCCAAAAATTAGAGAAGCAAAATTCCTGCCCCCTTTATAAGTGAATAAGTACTTATACACCGGTTTATCAGACACTTCATTAATTAGGTTAGAAAACGCATCAACCGTGGAGTACACTATGAAGTCCGAATAAACATCCACCACCCCTTTGACGGCGGCTTTGTTTATACTCCCGATAGCAAAGTAATGGGATCTGAACTTCTTTGCTATCATCCGTTTATCAGTTAAGGAGCACCAAGAAAATACAGAAGGAAGTCTGTCGACCAAATTTTCATTCCACTCCGCTAATGTCCTATCATCGTGCAAACCATAAAACAATTTCCCTTCAACATCGGTCAAACCGATCATTATAGGCACTTTATTGAAATTGCCAGATTTTATGATGTCGTACGGTTTGTCTCGAAAGAAAGGATCGTCAAAGCTGGTGTCAACACATGGAGTGTATTTGAAACCTCGTAAGTTTGTCGACGTGTCGCGAGTAATTGATAAAATATCTTCTATTGAAGCGTTAGCGAAAATATTGTACACATCTGCTTCGTTTATGTCTCCTGACATCTTCTTTGCGTCATTAATAATATCCCTGAGAGGTTCAAGATTGAAAGACCAAGGCGCTAGAGGAGTCCCACTCATCAGAATAGCTTTATGAAACAACCCCTTACTGTGTTCTGACAGGAACAGCAATGCAGCGGCACTCGCTCCGGAACTTTGACCAGCTAAGGTCACATTGTCAGGATCCCCACCAAACGCTATAATATTCTGACGGATCCACTTTAAAGCTGCCACTTGATCTTTCAGTCCAAGATTTGCGGTGCCGTTCAGGCATAGGAAGCCTAGGGCTCCAAGTCTGTAGTTGATAATCACTGCTACTATATTCTTTGCGACTAGGAATGCTGGATCGTAATGACCTTTGCTGCCATAGTAATAAGCACCTCCGTGTATAAAGACGAACACCGGGAGATTGTTTCCCCGCTTGGCTGTCTCAGGAGTGTAGACGTCGAGGTGTAAGCAGTCTTCCTTGCCCAGCGCGAAGATAGATATAGCCTGGGCGCAAGAGCCAAAGGGATTGACTGCATTGAACACGCCGTCCCATTTTGGTGGATCTTGTGGGGGCTGTAATTTAAAGAATATGGTTAAAATTTACATCACACATAATATAGCGAACGTCTGTCTATTATAGACTTCTACTTCTCCATTACACGTACATCGTTGGTCGAACTATTTACCATATGGATAATCCTTTGCATATGGTAAATAGCCGTTAATTCTTATTGTTTTAGATGATTGTCTTTCTGAGGACTTCCTGTACCTAATCGACTCTCGGACAACCTCTGCCGACACACCTTTTCCTATTGCTTTCCTTGCATAAGTTTCTTTAATCTCACTATTTCTGAACTCATCATCAACGGTCACACCAAACATTGATAAATCTAATTTCATGCCTCTTCTGCCAGACCCAATATACACTTCAATACTTCTCATGAACAGTCAACTTTACTAGGCTAATCAGACGGCCTTTAACTTTATTTCCTGGTTTCACTATTCGTTCTTTGTTCTTGATATAGTGAGCATACATACTCAGCAGTACCTAGTGCCTAGTATATTTTAGAAGTGCTTTCAATAGTCAATAGTCAAATGATTTATTCTAATTAGGTTTTTTTGATGTCAATAAAATAACAGTTTACAGTTGACAGCACCCATAAAATGTCCCCCCTTCACAGCTTCCTAGTGCTATGGCTGAAGAGAAGAAGCTGCGCAACAAACTCTACAGCAGTACGCTGTCAGTTTAAAATTCGAATATTAGTGGTAACCCAACTTTAATTATGTGAGAATATTGAGCCGTAACCAGCAATAAACTACATGCGGCAGGTACAGCTGACTATAGAGACATTAGGATTTAGCATCTATAATAGTAGATCAGACATGACCAGTACCAGTACCTTTACTAACTTTGCGATTTATTAAAACAATAGTATTGTTTCATAGCCTGGATAATTTGCTGTTGATCATGTGTTTTGTTGTCTAGTTTTTTCTTTCTTTGTACTGAAAGCAATAAAAACATGAGGGTTCAACTCACCTGGTATCTCTTGCTTGTCGCGTAAGGTATGCCGTAATACCGGTTCTGTCGGAACACGCTGCGTGACCCTCGCAGCCTACCCTGACCGATTTCGACGACTGGCGTGAAGATGCCTCCCACAGATATGGCCAAACACACAGTCCATGTGATGCGCATTTCGGCCTTTCACACCATTTCTCTCATTATTTAGATCTCCGAAATTATTTACTTCAATAGGAAGTATTGATTTATGTACACTGATCACTCGCCTAAATTTTGGGATTCCCTTCTGTACACTTTGTCACACTTACCAAGATAAGAATTATACTAGACATAATTGAAGCGTTAGTATTCTAATATATAAAATTCTCGTGTCACAATGTTCGTTCCCATACTCCTCCGAAACGGCTTGACCGAGTCTCATGAAATTTTATATGCATATTCAGTAGGTCTAAGAATCGGCTACTATCTATTTTTCATCCCGGATTCCCGCGGGAACTCCGAAAGTCACGCACTAATGCGGCACTAATGCGGGAAACAGCCAATCACCGTAAACTACTGTCACGGGTACAAAGAAGGACATAGAGTACCTACTTTTTCCCAGGAATTCCAGCGGGAACTCCGAAATTACCGCGGATGAAATCGCGGGGGACAGCTAGTTGTTTATAATAAGTAAATAGATACTTAGAATCATTCAATGGTAAGAGATTCCAAGGCAATTTCGAAATTAACGCGGGTGAAACCACGGGACACAGCTAGTATGATAATAATCACATTTCACAACACACGGGTCCACAGATCGACAAGACCTAACAAATCCCCTTCCGTACTACTGATGTAATCAATCACTTAGAATTTTATCATTTTGTACCTACACCTTGTTACTAATGTCTTCGAGTAACACCATTCACTTTCTGCACAGACGCACTTGAGTGCGCCAACTCAGTTGTTTTCTCAAGACTTTTAAACTCCCTTCTACCAGCTAGTAGCTACAAGACTGCAGTCTCTGCAATAATCCAACTTCGCAATCCCACCACTCGTTGCTAAAGAAAGGCGTCGCTTCTCAAAGGAATGTTATTTGTAAGGTTGAATGGTTCAGTCACGCAGGTAAGGCTAAATAAGGGGCATATTGAAGTCTTTGATAATTCGTGCTAATAAAACGAATAAAAATGTTTACTATTATACAAATACGAATGTGAGTTTGTTTGTTTGTTACACTTTCACGCCTTAACGGCTCAACCGATCATCATGAAATGTTGCATACAATACACGTTGTGTCAAGGAACGTGCAGAGAAGGACCTATGATACTTTTTGTTGAACTCCAAAATTAATGCGGGTGAAACTGCGGGAATCACCTAGTAGAGTAAGATGAAAACCAGTGTCACATTTTCGCACACAAAAGTATTCATCGCGCACTAAAACATTCATTAACGTAAAGAAATGTATTAAACGCTTTATGGTTATGTTTTTACTTAGTCACTGTTTTCCAAAATCGACAGTTTTGGGAATATTGTGGTAAATATATCTACTTGGGATGGCAGCAAAAGAATTTTTGGGCAAGTTAGAGCATTTGCTTTAACTTCCTTTGCAACGGTAGCGCGCCTGCCCCGGCCTGCCTACATGTCCTCTCTATTTAATTTATTTGCTCTGTGATTGCAAGCGTTACACTTTTAATTTTTTAAATTAATGTTGACATTTATAAGGAGGTTATAGAGAAAATGGTTTTTCAGAGAGCTCGTTAATGCTTACATAAATTGAAGCGAATCTCTCGGGTTCACTTGCAAAGATCCTTACAAATCTTTTTAATCACCTACAAACGTCTACAACAATAGATAGGTACCTACATCTTATCTTATCTTAATATATATAAATCACGTGTCACGTTGTTTGTCCGCGATGGACTCCGAAATTACTGAACAGATTTTGATAAAATTTTGTAACCATTTATAATATGGTCCAACTTAAAAGATAGGATAGTTTTTATCCCGGAATTCCCGCGGGAACTCCGGCACTAATGCGGGGAACAGCTAATAAATTACCGCGGATGAAATCGAGGGAGACAGCTAGTCACGTGTCACGTTGTTTGTCCGCGATGGACTCCGAAACTACTGAATCGATCGTGATGAAATTTGGTCACTATGTTGTATTTGGCCCAACTTAAAAGATAGGATAGTTTTTATCCCGGAATTCCCGCGGGAACTCCGGCACTAATGCGGGGAACAGCTAATCACCGTAAACTACTGTTAGTGCAGGGGTACAAAGAAACCGTAGAGTAACTACTTTTTTGCCGGAATTCCCGCGGGAACTCCGAAATTACTGCGGATGAAATCGCGGGGGACAGCTAGTACATATATAAGTTACACCACCGCACAATATTACAGGAGTTGCATCCCCGAGTCTCTCTTAAGTTCCATGACCAAGTAAAATAACATTAAGAGATATGTACTGGTGTGTTGTATGTATGTATGTATGTACCTGCCTACGTGATATTCGAATTATTCCTATAAAATGCATGTACTTACTTGAATTGCAGATTATCCCGGCAAAGGTCGTGCAGCCTCTTTAAAAAGATAACTTAGCAATTAAAAGCCTTAGGAAGTCCGTTGCTCGTCCAATTTGCATGTTCGCTCAGTTTATAACAATTAGCCGGGACCGGGGCGCGCGGTGCCCGGTTATCTTTCTTTGTTATCCGTATTACGACGCTCGCCTCGCCTCAGTCTTCTTAATTATGTTTTAATAACTGAATTATTTATCCACACTACTCACAACTATCCTAAGCAATGTTGTAAATCTGTATTTATAAACAATTATTTGATTAGGTATTACTCTTGGATAAGGAGGAGTGGAGCTTTTTGGGTAGTTTTCGGGGTGTGAAAATCAAAATTCTATATAGTCCGTCAGTTAGATTAAAAAAAAATAATAGATAGGTACGTATTTTTTCCTTTTTTCAAATTATTGAAAAAATACCAAGAACGCATTAAAGTTTAGGAGTTGGGGCTCTTGACGTCATAACGTGCTATTTATAAACTGTAGCACGGCGTGACGTCACGTGACATTTCGACTTGATGTATCTCTTTGTTATTTTTTCATTTCATAAAAAGTTAAAAATTACGTGTCCAACATTTTTTATTAAAAACTAGACTAAAAACTCTAATTTGGTTGACAAGCCTGTTATTGCTTAAAGGAAGACTCCAAACTGTGGTAATTTACTGTAATTATTGTTGAAGAAAAAATGATTTTTCATTTCGATTTTCATTTTAAAATGCGAATGTGTGTTTATAACGCTTTCATTCCTTCAATTATCATAAAATCTCGCAGGGGTTACAAAAAAGTATAGGCACTTTTCATCCAAGAAAAAGTACCTACCTACTACTGTTCCCGAGAGATGGAAAATCGATTGACAAAAAAAAAAACATACGCGTCGAATTGAGCACCTCCTCCATTTTGGGAAGTCGGTTAAAAAGCCAAGTCGCGAGCAGCGGTTACTTAGAAAATAGTTTGCAAAAGGTTTGATTGAACAAGAAAAAATAAATAGAAGGTAGGTACATTGATATACCAGGTATGGGAAAATTAAACTCTATGAAGAGAATTTGATTGTATTATATTACTCAAACAAGGCGCACCGTAAGATTTATTTGCCCAATTAACAGCCAATTTCATTATTAAGGGTATTAAAATAATAAACGAGGAGAGGATGAATGCACGGGCTGTATGCCATTAAATCTGTGCCTGACAGAATGACCCATTTAAAAATGAAATATTAATGCAAAAAAAAAAGTCGCGGGCCAATTATTGCCAATTTTCATTACAAATTGAAATATTGCGCAATATACCGTTCATAAATCAAATTATTTGATTATTATCAACAAGACACGAACTTTTGCACTTCGATATTCGGCAGTAGGTACGGGAGCGAGCACCTAACTACTACTTCCGACAATTTGTTTTTGTTCATTTTATATTTTTTTTTATACTTAGATCATAGTGGTTATATACTCTTTGACTTAGATATTTATATTTTTACCGTTGACACTAATCGGTTCCTTCCAATTCACAACACACAGATCTACTCAATCCCACATTTGGCAATGAGATTGTGTCGTGGAAACCGAGCAAAATATGTGGCACTTATATTCTTACTATAAATGCGAAAGTGAGCATTTGTTGTTTGTTACGCTTTCACACCTTAACGGCTCGACAGATCATCATGAAATTTTGCATGCAGGTTGTCAGGGATACACAGAAGGACATAGGATACTTTTTATCCCGGATAACTCTCAAATTACCGCGGGTGAAACCGTGGGGAACAGCTACCACATACTTAGGTATATCACGTATTAAAATTTTGCAACCTCTTTTCACCCCCTTAGGGGTTGAATTTACAAAAATCCTTTCTTATCGGATGCCTTTTTTTTTTTTTTTTTTTTTTTTTTTTCGTGAGGAGGGGAAAATCCCTAACGGACCCCTGCCACGCCATCACTGGCAGGGAGTGTCCGACTTGCACGGACTAAAAACCCCTCCTCCAGGCCACTCATTGAGGCGACTGCCCGGAACTATCTAATAATACATCAGGCAGCCGCTGAGTGCTTTATAGAGCCTCTCTATCAGCGCTCTCTAGTTCCCTTTCGCGGGCCTCCTTTATCTTCATGACCGAGATTACAAAATCATTAATGCGGTTCCAATTTTCTTCACCATGCAGCATAATCTCGGTCATGTTTTGCACCGTTATTTTTTGCTTGAGGTCTCGCTCGGTGGCAGTCCTTTCCAGTGAGAACCGATGGCAGGTGAATAGGGTGTGCTCAGCCGTGTCAGTCTCGGAGCAGAACCAGCAAGTGTCGGTCACACTTTTTCCGATCCTTTTTCGGTAACTATTAAAGATTCCATGGCCGGATAGGCACTGCGATAGATAATAGTTTACCGATCCAAACCGTCGCTCATGCCAGGCCTTGACGTTCGGCAGTATTTTTTTGGTCCAGGAGCCTTTCTCGGATTCGGCCCACGAGTTCTGCCAATCGGCGAGCGTTTGCCGTCTGAGAGCTGCTTTCATTGCGCCGGTCTTCTGGTCAAGCCTGTATATTCGACAAGATTCGTCAATGACCTGTCGGATCGGTATCATACCCGCGATGACCATCGACGCGTCGTACGACACCGTACGATACAGGCATGCCACTCGAATCGCCGCGAGTCTGTAACAGCTCTCAAGCTGCGTCCTAGCTTTGCTGTATTTAAGTGCTTCGCTCCAAGCCGGTGCCGCATAGCATAGGATTGATTTAATAACCCCTGCAAATAGTCGACGCTTGATGGTCCTAGGTCCTTCAATCCTCGGCATCAGCCGCCCGAGTGCCTGACATCGAGCGACAGCCTTAGCAGTAACCGCTTTAACATGAGGTAAAAAAGTCATAGACTTGTCGAGGAGCACTCCCAGGCACTTCACAGTGCATGCAGGTTGGATCCTTTGGCCTTGCACTGTGAAGTGGAAAGGTAGGTGTTTCCTTCGACCAGTCACGACCATGACCTCAGTCTTCTCCGGTACTAAACAAAGACCCCGTTCTTCCATCCAGTCCCTGACCTGGCCCACCGCCGTGTTGCCCCTTGCCATAAGGCACTCTTCATGTTTGGCTGAGACAATTATTGTCAGGTCATCAGCGAATCCCACAACGCTAGTCCCCGGTGGCATCTGTATTCTTAGTACTCCATCGTACATAATATTCCACAGAAGTGAGGCCAGGACGGAGCCCTGGGGAACTCCTCTTCTGACCGCAACTTTCTCAGGACCAAAGCAACTAGTGAACTCAATGAGTCGTTCCTCGAGATAAGAACCTATAACACGGATGAGATAGGGCTCAATTTTTCGGCGCAGGAGTTCGGCCATTATATGACACCACCTCGCTGAATTGAACGCATTCCGCACATCCACAGTAATGACCGCAGCGAACTTTCTTGTTCGCCAAGTTCCGCGCCGGGCACGTTCAATGGCCCCACATATGGCTTTCAGAGCATCTACCGTGGATCTTGCTTTTCGAAAGCCATATTGGGACTCCGCTAGGTCACCCTTGCTTTTAAGATCTAGCGTCAGCCTCTCCACAATCAGCCGCTCGAAGACTTTTCCCAGATGACTCAGGAGGCATATAGGCCGGTAAGCGTTTGGAGCCGTTAGCATTTCTTTGCCCGGTTTCTTAAAAAGCACCAACTTGGCGTGCTTCCAAGCCTTCGGGAAGCGTCCCGTCGATAGACATGCGTTCATTAGTTCCAGCAGTGCCTCCGGGTAGGCCTCTCCAAAGACCTTTACAGCCACAGACGGTAGGTGGTCCGGTCCCGGTGCTTTCCCCGGCTTGAGTCGCGACAGGGCCAGCTGTAATTCCTCAGGAGTCAGAGGATGCGGAGCTTTCGTAACTATAGGCAATTCCACCTTCATATCGACGTCGCCTGGAAAGAGCGCATCGACAATAGCGCGCACCTTTTCAGGCTGCAGAGTATCCGTCGTGGGAGGGGCTCTCAATCGTTTAGTAACAATCTGGTAGCCCCTTCCCCATGGGTCGTTATTGAGTTGTTCCAGCGTCTCCTTCCAAGCGTCGCACTTGGCTTTGGTTATAGCCTTCCTGAAGTTTTTTCGTGCATTGCCAAGCTCACTAGCGTGAAACTCGAGGTTTGCAGGTTTCGCTCTTTTTAAGGCTCTCCTTGCACGAGCGCATATTTCTCGCAGCTTAGCCATTTCAGGCTTCCACCAGTATACCTCCCTTGCCTGTCGTTGCTTGGGCTTCCTTGGCATTGCAACGTCGCAGCACTTTGCAAGCAGCGTAGCGACGCTGTATGCATACTTGTCTGGGTCGTGCGGTACCTGATTTCCCCCGATAAGTTCAACGCAGGCAATGAAAGTGCCTCTGTCGAATTTTCTGCTGATCCATCCGGTTTTTCTCTTTGCCGGCGGTCTTGCGTTTCGCTTGAGGCGGAAGAAGATATACTGGTGGTCGCTTAGCGTTTCTTCGTCCAAGACCTTCCATTCAGTAACCGAGCACATCGCGGAATCGTCCGCGAGAGTTAGGTCAAGTATGGACGCAGATGTTCCCCTGAGAAAAGTGGGTTTGCGGCCCGTGTTACAAACACATAGTCCACAGCTTGAGATCAGCTCAGCCACAAGGCGACCCCTCCAATCCTGCACAGGCGCTCCCCACTCTGCTGACTTAGCATTAAAGTCGCCAGCTACGATTTTTGGAAGAGGACATCTACCAATGCATTCAGCCAGGCGTTGCAGGTCCAGCGAGAACCTCTCAGGTTCAGCGTTCGGGGAGAAGTAGCAACTATAAATAGCAAACTTGCCTATCCTGACAGACACAAAGCCAGTCTCTCGGTCCAACAGTTCCATGTCGACATTCTCGGTTATTGCCACCGCCGCTCTGCTTGACAGGTCAGAAAACCAACCCTCGCCGACCGATGTTCTGTGGGGTTCGGAGATGATCGCAACGTTGATGCGTCGCTGCTTCATCTCCGCGAAAAGCAGATCTTGTGCGTTCCGGCAGTGGTTCAGGTTTATTTGGAGGAACCTTAGATCTCCATCTGCACTACGGCAAGCTCCAAGGGCCTTGGCGGTGGCGCTACCTCGTTTTTTGCCATGTTATTGGTAGTTCGCCGGACAGGAACACCAGGCACGTTGACTTTCCAGGAAGGGCACAGCCTGGACCCAATACGATGCCCAACCGACTCCATTCCCTTGTCGCGACACACCGGGCAAGATGGCACTGCTGTACAAACCCGTACTTTGTGATCAGTGCCCCCGCACTTAACGCACATATTGCTCCGGTCTGGGCCCGGGCATCGAGCTGCACGGTGTCCGTATTCCAAGCAGCGGAAGCATTTGATGCGTTCCTCATATGGTCTCACCGTCGCACGCATCCATCCCACACGAATTTTCTTTTCTTCAGCCAGTTTAGAAGCGTCAGCCTTCGGGAGCTCGACTATCGCGTTCTTATTGACCGAACCGCTGGTCCAGACCCGTTTGATAGCGAACTCCGTGTAGCGATCCTTGAGCGCGTCAATTATGTCAGCTTCCTCTGTATCGACATCGAGACCAGAGATGAGTATCGCAGCCATGTCGCGTAGAGCCTTCACGTTTAGGTCAGGGCATGCTTCCACCACTGATCTCCTCACATCCTCGGCGCGGAAGTGATTTCCCTCCAACTCCAACAAGAGGTCTCCTTGTTGAGTCCTCCGCACCGAGGAGAAAGTAAGTCCACTTAAGTCGCCAGTGAGGCCAGATTTGACCTTCCTGAGTGCATCCGAGTAGCTGGTACCAGAGATACGGATCAAGACAGCTTCTGGTTTAGGTCTTGGTTCTCTAGCATCATTTCTGGACTTACACGGCTTGGGTGGCACTTTTATTTCACGACCCTTCTTCGAGCCTCTCGACACAGGAACTGATCTCAGCTCCGTTGGCAATCCGGTATTCTCAGCCAGAATTTCAGCCTCCTGTTGCCGTTCGCCATTATTCTTTCCTTTCTTCTTCTTTCTTCCCCGCTTTCTGTCCTTACTATGACAGTTGCTTTCCGTCGTATTGGGCTTAGGACTCGACAAAAGCTGTGTGCTGCGGAAAGCAGAGGACTGTGGCACTTCTTGAGTCAGCTCTGGGACCGCCATCACTTCGGGGAGACAGATAGGGCTCGGCTCCCCATAGACGATACCCATGTAGGGGTCCCACTCTGGCCCGGTCATTTGGCTGATTATAGAGGTGTTTATTCCCACATCCACCCCATGGGGCGACGTGGTTGTGGCCTTCTCAAGCCGCTCATAGGACCTCTTCGCTTTTTTGGGCACAGCCTCTTGCTCTTCGTCCCTTTTGAGTCGAGCTATCAGAAGTCTAACTCGCACGTCACTCATCCTCTGACAGAGACCCTGAATATTTTTAATCACCACTTTGATGTCTGTAGCAGTGCTACGATACGGGCCTTGCTTTTTCGATAGCAGATCATTGACATGGTCGACTTTTTCGGCCACAGAGATCCAGCAAGCCTCCTCTTCTCTCTCTAGCCTCTCGAGGTCCTCCGATGGGGTCTTTATTGGAGATTGTCGCTTCCGTTTTTGTTGTGCCGGTGTGCTAGCCAACGGGGAGTAGAAAGCCACCGGGCTGTTCTGTGGTGGTGAGCGCGCCAGGCTCTTCCTAGGCTTGAAGATTTCAGCATCTTGCAAGGACTCTGCTGTCTCCGTGGCAGTATCCGACTCCGTACTGCCGAAACGAGCTGCAGCCTGGCGAACCGGGCGACAGGGGCTGGCCACATCACTGTTGCAGGAGGTATAATAACTCGTGATAGTTCCCCTGCGAGTGGCAGGGGCTTCTGCGTCGTCCGAGTCTCGTGGCGAGGATGTTGCTTCGCTTTCAGGCTCCTTGCCTCGTTGAGCTCTCTCTTCTTTGCTTATACCTAAACTTAAATCTAGTCTGCTAACTAACTTATTATTTCTAAACCCACCCACCCGACCAAAGTTATCATCCATTTTTGATCCCACGAGTACGGGGGAAATAAGCGGTCAGCCCGGGCAGTGCCCCCTGTACCCGGGTAAGCCTTACGTTTAACGCCCTCAGGGGGACGGCCGGTACCCTGTGGGCGAGCGCGCTAGAGACTGAACCTCCCATCAGCCATGCATCCCTTCACGACACGCTATCGCTTGAGATTCGGGGTAATTTTTTATAGAGGTTTTCTTCCTCGCAATCCGGGCGGTCAAGCCAAGATCCTCGGTCCCACCCTAAGCCGCGAGACATGATCCACGACACTCGGGGTGGGATTACGATATGCTAAGGGGTTCCGCTTGGCTTCACGACAGAAAAGTCGCTACTGAGCCCCCTCGCCACGACAAGGCGCGGACCCGGTTGAGGGGGAAAAGGGGACGGCGCGTACGCAGTCCCCACTACCAAAAATTACGCGTCCGAGTTATCCACATTAGGGATAATCGCAAGGGTCAACCCCACCGCAGTGCAATGGAGGGGCCTCGCCCTGGGGGAACCGCCTTCGTGATCACGGTGTCCCCTACGCCAGGTAAGTAAGTAAGTATCGGATGCCTACGTCATACAAAGAACACACCCTCCAAGTTTCAGGTCTCTACGATCAGTGGCTTAGGCTGTGCGTTGATCCATCAGTCATTCAGGACAAAGCATTTTATTTTTATATGTATAGAAGAAGATAGGTATATTTTATAACGCCAAGATTGACAAGTGGAACCCTGTGTCGATCTCCAGTGGGAATCGAACCCGGAACTTCTTGATTGGCGGGTAGGTATGGTGACCTACTGCTTCAATCAGGACGGGACATCGTAATAATGAAACACTTCATAAATTGCAAATTATTTGTAGCTTTCTCTGTTTCGTAGGAAAATGCGTTCTTATAGATAAAAGTTTTATAAGTAGTTTTACCTTTATAAACCAATGCAACGTCTGAATAGTTTTTTTAAATTCTACTAATTTTTGACTTTTTCTTCAGTAGTTTTCAAATAAAAGCTGGTTTTAAACATGTTTTTTTTATGTTTATACTCATTGATATACATAGGCGTTTTTACTGAAAGAAGCCGCTTCCGACTTGAGCTTTTTACATTGAAAACTTGGCGGTTTATTTTTGCATTTTCGTTTGATTTATGTATATTGTTGATTGTGACGGGGCATTGTTTGCCTTTATTGCGGCCGCTGCCCCTCTCGCACGTTTTATGAGACTTCTTTAACTTGTTTAGCTCTCTTGCCATTTGTCCTGAGATCTTCGTAATGGTGTATTCTCGAAACAAATGAAACTTAGTTAAACTGTATACTTACCTAGCTATTTTGACTTTTTTTTTTAAATTTGATTCCTGGATGTTGTCAGTAATTCTTTAACATTCAAAGTAACACTCAGTAACATTGAATCTTGGGGTAGGGGTAATGTCCTGAAAAACTGACGCTTTTGGTGATAATATATGACCGTTCCGATCGTTCCGATATCCCAATGAGATGTGAGTACCTAATTTCTTAATGCCAACGACAAAATTGGATCAATAATGTCTGAAAAATTTAACCAAATGTCATAGATTACTAGAATAGATTTTTGGTTTGGTTTTGGACGGACGGATGTGAACTACTTTTGAAAATCAAAATTCTAATGTTTGTCGGGCTGTCTGTTTGTTAACGGCTTACGGCCTTAACGGCTGAACCGATAACCATCAAATTTTGCATATACAGGGGTAGATACAGAGAAGAACTAGGGTACTTTTTATCACAGAATTTCCGCGGGAACTCCAAAATTTCCTTCGGTGAAACCGCGGGGCAAACAAGGTACAAAAATGACAGCAGTGCCAAGTTCCCAGGTGTTTTAAACATGTTTTTAATACCTTCACTTGTTACTATTAACACTGTAATAAAATCTTAAAAGTCTATTCCAAACTACTTTTTATTGTCGGATCGAAAACAAACTTTGTATGTTAGTGTAGTTCGGATGACAAAGTAGTATTATTATGACACGGAGCTGATTTGATGATGGCGCCGGAAAATGCCTATGAGAGTTCATTAAACGACGCAACTCCATCAAATTGGGGTTTGCTTGATCGATTTTGGCAAATATGTACTCTGGTCCTAGATGATTGATGACTTTGTTTCTATCATTTTTCGGTTGCAATCAAAAACATGGCGGTTTTGCGATTATAATATTATGCACGTTTGGACAACAATATGGACTTACAGTATCGAGCAATCAACCAAAATTACCATAATACCTACTTCAAAAGTTATAGCTGTCTAAACATGATTAATTAATCACATTTTTATGATTGAAACTGAAATATGATAGCAAACAAAAGTTACATAATGGCCCTGCGGGTGACTCTTAAAGCATTTTTTTAGTTCTTTTTTTACAATTTGAACTCATTTCTTACTATGTACATTGTACAATGTACATAATATACTTAGTTAAATCTTAAGTTTTGACGCGTTATTTACGAACCACTTGCACTCGGGTATGTTTATATTAAGTTGTATAGGAATCCTTTGCAAACAACCTCATGTAATTTTCACTTGTGCAAACATAATGTTAACATATTTGTGGATTTGTGGATTGTACGTATGGCATATATAATTATATTGACAAGTAAAGCCAGGCGTATTTACAATATATCTGCGTTCTCATTATACCAACCTATGGGTTATCGTTGACTGCTTTGATAATAATTAATTAATATTAAATTATCTCAAAGGGCAAATTATATTTGTAATTAATAGCTACCGAAAATTGTATTTTGTGATATTAATTCGTAAAGCTTGTCATTGGATATGGAAAAAGAAAAATATGTATTTTTAAGTTATTTATTATAAAAACAAAAAATTTAATAATATAACATTTAATTTAGGTGTTAGATTAACACATAAGATGAAAGATCTAATCATAAACATCCTACAAACGAATCACCTAATGTGTTTTCTTTAGCTTTTTCCAATTTATGATCGTGTCTTATTTAATATCATGTATAAAGATAATATGTCTAAATATTTAAAAAGAGACTAGATAAACTATCACCCGTTACTATACTTACTTCTAGCAGGTACATACAATAACATATTATTTAAAACATCACAGTGCAAAGCCGAAAATCACGAATTTTATCTGAGGCGATAGATGAGCAATCAACCCGGTTTACACCCGGTGCATGGGCTTAAATCCGATAAAAGCCTGTAAATGCCCAGTTTTAAATTAGGGTTTAAACCCAATCACCGGGTGTGAACCATCTAGCCCATCTATATCTGAGACAATTACAATTTACAACATATCAGGTTACACGCATCTGTTGCTTCTGCTACCTGTCAGCCGACATCGACATTTTGTTTTACCCATGATATTTTATCTTGGATAACAACAACCATCATTGGCTTTATTAAATTAATAATTAATTATAATGAAAAACATAGCTATAGAAGAAGGCTCAGCATGTCGCGTTGAAGTCTAATACAGAAAAACGAACCGCGTTGGTAAACTAGCGAATTAGGTAATATACAATTCCCCTGACCGACATGACATTGTTTGTAAGTGATCAAATTATACATTAAATTTTCCGCGAAACGTACATCTTTTTTGGAAGATGTTATTTAGCAGTTAAATACTGGAATCCATAGTATTTCCTCCTGTGATTGGTGTATGTGTCGTTCCACAGCGCGACCGAGGCGTGGTCCCACAGCGGCCCGGTGGTCATGTGCTGGTCAATGACCAGCGCTGTGGGATCCCACGGCCGGCCCGGGCGCCAGCGCTCCGGGAACTGTGGACAGCTCTTTGGCGTTGGGTCACTGGAAAATTAACGACGGTTGATTTAAAATCACAGCATAATTTCAACTCATTATATTAACTTATCAAAGATTTTGATGTTGTCTATCTACGGTCAAGGATCTATGTACCTATATAAAACAGAAGTGTACCGGATGCGTGCGTTCATTGCTAAAAAATTACGCAGCTGTAATCATTATTTTTGCTCCTGCAGCCAAAGATGCTTTACTTCACTTCAATGTAGTTATAGCATTAATGTTATAAAAGATCCTCACCCATATTTAGCGAAGTTCGTCCAGAGAGTAACTACACGCTCTATCATTTGGTTCTCCAGGTATCGTTGAGGGGTTGGGAAGGAGTGAGGCTTGAACATGTAGAACAGCTCGTCCGCATGGGAAGCTCCGCGGGAGTACCCGAAGCGAGACACCATCTTAGGAATGTTCATATAACCGCTGTACTTAAACAAATAGTAATATATAGGTCGGTCGTTGGTCTGCGCGTACAAATGTGACTCGATCACAACGGGAAACTTGAAATGCAGATCCGAATACAAATCCACCAGTTCCATGATCAAATCGTCTTTTTCCATCGAGAAATAACGTTCCTTTACGATCTGTACAGTTTGGTTTCTTTCAATTTCATTTCTAAATACAAGATCTTTGTTGAACGTTTCAATCGGGTCGACTTGTTTTGCGCTCGTGCCGTAGTTCTTAGCCACGAAGTATATGCCTTCGTTGTCGTTGTAGCCTATAATCATCGGCACTTTCGAATAGTTTCCAGATTTTATAACTTCAGCAGGATACTCAGTAATAACAGGTTCCACTCCAGGTATCTTGTTTTCCACACATGGAGCAAAAAGCATATCAGATGTGATGAAACCTTTATTTTTGCTGTTTTTGATTGCATTTATTAGTTGTGTGACTGATTTCTTAGATAATATATCGTAAATCTTGTACGGGTCTTTGGTGTCGTGTCCGAATTCTTTGAGTAGAGATCTGGCTGTTTCAATCGGATTGTGTTGCAGTGCCCATGGTGCTAATGTCGAACCACTTTGTAGTATCGCTCTATTAAACAACCCTTTAGCAGCCGGTGATAGAATCATGAAAGAGGTGGACACAGACCCAGCACTTTCACCGAACAGCGTCACTTTGTCGGGATTTCCTCCGAACGCCCTGATATTTTCTTTGACCCACCTCAAAGCTGCTATCTGATCTTTCAAGCCAGCGTTTCCCGGGGCCTCTTTTATTCCCAGGCAAAGGAAACCTTCGACATTCAGTCTGTAATTGATTCCGACGAAAACTACGCCGTGCTCGACGAAATAATCACCTCCGTAGAGAAAAGATGAGCCGGTTCCTTCTATGAAGCATCCTCCATGGATGTAGACCATCACCGGCAATAGCTTGTCGTATCTTCTGTTGACTGGCGTGTAGATGTTCAGTTTGAGGCAGTCAGGGTCCCCGACGACCACGGAACCGAACATCTTCTGGGGACATCGTGAGTTCTCATTCACCGCTTCGAATATCCCTTGCCATTTGGGTGGCGGTAACGGCGCCTGGAAAGACAATACCATATACTCGTATCTAGTTTTGTTATTACACTACCACATACCTACAATATAGAGATTTAAATAACTTTAGCACAAATAATAATTTTGAATCTTTCCATAGATAGCTACGATGTTTATTGCGATCAAAACGATTTTAATTATAACAAATCACTTTGCATGTCATTAAATTTTTTTTGCTCGCAGTATTAATCTTGGCCAAATATCCTAATTTATAAAAATGCGAAAGTGAGTTTGTTTGTTTGTTAAGCTTTCACGCCTCACGCTCAACCGATTACCACGAAATTTTGCATACCCGTTGTCAGGGGCACAGAGAAGGGCATACTTTTATCCTGGAATTCCTGCGGGAACTCTGGAATTTCCGCGAGGAACAGCTAGTAAAATATACATTTGTGGGAGTCCAAGCTAAAAGATACGTCCTCGGCATTTAGTTTCCGAGATATAGGTTTTGTAAAGTTGGGTGAAAAATTCCATCCGCGATTTTAATTGGCTATTAATAAATGCTCAATTTTCTACAATTTCATATATCTTAATCTACAATAATATAAAAAATCTATGTAACAAACAAGTGTGTGTTTTTTTTTCACTCGAACTTTTATACTATACTTTTTCTCAAATCAAGCTTTTTCAGAATTTCAACTTCAAATGTCTGATAAAAAAAAATTGTGCTAGTTTTTGAATATTTTTTCAATCCTTACTATCAATTGACTATTCTAAATAGCAAATTTAGTCTTAACTCAATATCTACTAGTACTTTTTTACGTGGACGCCCACATTTGAAAATTTAATCCTATAATACTATGTAATCTATTCTAATATCATAAATGTGACTATTGGATGGATTTAGGGTTGCCAGGCGTCCGGATAAAGCCGGACATAGTTAGGCTTTTTGATTGTGTGTCCGGCCAAAATAAACGGTGTTCGGCTAGTCCGGCTTTTTTAGGCTTTTTACATTTCGCAAACGAGCGAGCGCCGAGCGTGGCCTTTAAGAAGAATATAAAAATATTAATGAATTGTTTATTTAGAATTTAATTTTGACTGATGGCTTAAGTATTAGACTGATTTGGCGACCTGGCAACCCTAGATGGATGGATGGATGTTTGGCTTAAAGGACATGTATCCATGGCCGTTAAATAAATTAAAAAAAAAAGGATGGATGTTTGTTACTCATTCAGACTCAGGCACACATATAGAACACCTATTATATAGTCTATCTATCTTTTTATCCCGATAGTCTTGCGGGAACTCCGAAATAACCGCGGGTGTAATCGCTGGGAGCAGTTAGTATATGAGAATGTGAGTAAGTAATTATTTATCAAATAAACGAGTTTGTTGGTGGCCTTGGTGGTGGCCTATTCAACAATATCTGCGTGGTCGACCTTCACTAGTGCAGCAAAACCGCAGCCAGCGTGGCCTTCGCAATGAAACGTTCTCGATTGCCGAGAGATTGATGCTACCACTACATTCGAGGTATATAACTAGCTGTTCCCCGAGGTTTCGTCCGCGTTGATTTCGGAGATCCCACGGGAATTCCGGGATTAAAGCGCACGCGAAATTTCATCGGTGATCGGTTGAGCCGTTGAGGCGTAAAGCGTAGGTAGGTAACTAACAAACACACATTCGCATCCTACTAATATTGTAAACGCGAAAGTTTGTAAGTATGTATGGATGGATGGATGGATGGATGGACGGATGGAAGGATGGATGAATGAATGGATGGATGGATGTTTGTTACTCTTTCACGCAAAAACTACTGGATGGATTTAAATGAAACTTTACAATAATATAGCTTATATATCAGATTAACACAGGGTACTTTTTATCCCGGAATTCGCGCGAGAACTCCGAAATTAACGCGGGTGAAACCGCGGGGCACAACTAGTCTATAATAATATTAGTTAGGAACTACTATTACCTGAAATCGATTGGTTTCGTCAACGGTGCCGTACGGGATGCCGAAATACTGGTAGAACTTGCCATCGTCGCTCACTCTACCCCGGACCCGGCCGTTGCCGGTCCACACCACCGGGGCGGGCTCCTGGACCAGGTTCGCAGCTATCAAGGATATGAGAGCGAGCCACTTCATCGCATCGCTGAATCTATCACTGATGAAAAAAGGACGCCTTTATGGTTTGTTGATTGCTTTTTTGTCTTTGGTCGCGGTTTTCAATTTAAAAACCTCACATTTGAGTTTTTTAATAATAATTTCAAATCTATAGCAAAGTAATTACTAGTTTTTAGGTATATAGAGTATAGCAATTTGTTATAATATTTTAAATTTTGTTTTGTCAGTTACTTTATGTTCTTTTTTTATATTAAATACATCAGACAATATTGTGTAAGTATAAAATTTATTGAATAAAACTTGTTTTGATTTCGACTGCGACACTCAACTCGGGTATTATTATTTATTAATTATTTTTATAAAAGAAACGACATGACGTCCTAGTTCCGACACGTCAATAAGGCAATTATTCCATTTCTGCCCTGAGACTCTAGATCCACATTAAAGTCGTCGTTTTCACCTGACCACATGAAACCGAACTTTAATTCCACGTAATAAAGACGGATTTGCTATCGTGGTATTGTTAATAACACGAAAATTAACATTTTATCGTAGGTAGTTAGATATATTGAACTGTTTGCTACATGAATAATAATTTATACCTAATATTTGTAACGAGCGTTTTACAAGTTAAAAAAGTATAATGTACGTAGTTAATTTTTAATTTAACATCGAGGTGTAAATTGAATTTTAATTAGGCTCTCGTTTATTCAAGGACGCCTTGTTTCTGTTGTCTATTGTTTCAATTACCTAACGGCATGACTTTTTAGATGCCATACCGCCGCACTCAGAGTCGACTTTAATGATTACTTAGTTAAGTATAGATTTTTAAAACAAAACTGCCGCAATCAGAGACGTTCAGTAAATTAATGTTAATTGGCATTTAATGAGATGTAACTTAATTAGTTAAATGACCATTAACATTAATTTATTAAACTTGTCTGATTGCGGCAGTTTTGTTTTAAAAATCTATACTTAACTAAGTAATCATTAAAGTCGACTCTGAGTGCGGCCGATATTCTTTGGTAGATCACTGGGTTACGAAGTATACGTATTTTATGTTGACTAAGGATTTACGCTACTAACATATTTTATGTTTCGTGTCAATGCATCCAGTAGTTTTTTTTAGTAATTCTGTTTCAACAAGACGAAAATTTCCAAAAAAGATACGGACCATTATCTAATAATAATATTATTATTACCTATGTATCTCGCTATATCTACTAGCGATTCGCCCCGGCTTCTTATGCGTTTTACTCTTGTACTAGCTGTTCCCCGCAGTTTCACCCGCGGTAATTTCGGAGTTCCCGTGGGAATTCTGGGATAAAAAGTACCCTATGTTCATCTCTGTACACCTGAAAACGGGCTTGCCGGACACCTTACTAATATTATAATGCGAAAGTGAGTTTGTTTGTTTGTTACGCTTTTACGCCTTTACTGCTCAACCGATCGTCATGAAATTTCTATACCGGTATTCCCGCGGGAACTCCTAAATTAACAGGGGTGAAACATCGGGAAGCGGATAGTAAATCATAAAGCATTCAGAAATAATTATCTACGTGTAGTTACGAATAATATAAAGAGATAAAGTTTGTGAGTTTGTGAATTGTGAGTTTGTGGACATTGTAGGGGGTAATCTCTGGATGTACTGATCCGGTTTTGAAAATTCTTTCACTTATAGGAAGCTACGGTAATAGGGTATAACTTTTTATCCTAAAATCTCCCCGGGAACTCCGAAATTACCGCGTGTAGTGTGTAATGTGTAGGTATAGCTACGTATATGCATTCCTTGGAACGTAAGTACATATTAATGTGAACACTCGAATAAATGACATCATTTCGTTACTGAGACACCGGGCTACTCATTTCTACATCCCGACATGGCGACCCTGCCTCGCGCAGGTGTGCGTCCGCGCGCTGCGGGACGCTACATCAGCGGTATTCTACAATAACAGTGCGTGGCAACTACTGCATTCGGACTGCATAAGTGATACTAGACAAGTGTTTAAAGAAAAATAAAATAACGGAGTTGGACTGTACGACAAAAAAAAAACAAAAATAAAATATGGGAAAAAACATACTCGAAACAAGAAGAAAAAGAAATAAAAATAAAATAGCTAGTGTAAAATATCGTGAATACTGAATAGTCTTATCCGTTGCTTATTTTAGAAAAACAAACAAACTGCCATAGACAGCGTATTTGCGTAGTTTCCGCGGGGATTCCGGGATATGAAGTACCCTGTAGATGATGATGATTGGTTGAGCCGTTCGGTGAACGGTTAAGGCGTGCACGTGTAACAAACAAACAAACTCACTTTCGCGTTAAAATAGTAAGGATATATTGTGTATAGGTAGACGACGTTTCTCAAAGGTATCAGCTATTATTTTCAACTCTGCGGTTGAGCTATAAAATCAAGTTGAGCGCAGAAATTTTCCATGAAGCGTGATGCAATGCAAAACACTACAACAAGGACGTACAGAACGCCGTTAGAATCCTCTATGTATAGTAGTAAACAAAATGGTCGTTAAAACAGAAGGACATAAAGACGTAGGTACCTACCTAACACTTTATTGTACACCACATTTTGTTTACAAATTTTCTTAAAATAGTTATACAAAAGGCGGCCTTATCGCCCATAGCGATCTCTTCCAGGCAGCTAGCTGTAGGTATACATGGATAAGGATAGGTATACAACAAAATATAATTTTTATTTTATGAACATGTTTATGACAGTGTATACTTTCGACCCTCTAAATATTTGCATCTAATTTTAACACATCATATCTGTTTAGTACAATTTATTCCTAAGATTTTATTTTATTTTTCGTTTTTTTATTGTTGTGTATATGTATTGGTAGGTTGGTGGGTAGATATATCGTTTGTTTTCTGAAATTAAGTAATTGTATATACTTGTCGGCGAGAGGGTAGTTTTATTAAAAATAACTGTTGTTTCCCGCCGTCGAATGGCGGTGGTAGTAAGTTCGTTCCCCCGCTCCACTCCATTGCCCGACTCGTCTTTGTTAGAACTTGTTATAAAATGCGGGTATGCATAAGCGACGATTCATTGTTACTTTGTGTTCGGTTCAGTGCAGTTATAGTGTCGCAACAGTGTAGTTTCAATCTAGAGTGGCTATAGTGATTACGTGTGCTGTGTCATCTAGTTGTTTCCAGAGGTTTGCTTAAGTCGGGAGCACGGGCAGTGGAGGTGAGCGTTCATGCATTGTAAAGGGGCCCCATTAAACCTACACCTGGGTCGCAAGTCCCAGGCACTGCTCTGTGTTCCCTGCGGATATCTGGTATGCTGTACAACTTCTATGTTGGTGCAATTAATTGTAATAGTTTCTAGTTGATTCTAGATGTGTCGCTCAGCTAATAGTCTCGGTCATACCTTTCCCTGCCTTCAGTTACATTGTGTTATGTTATCATCATCAGTTAGTCAGCTATCATTACAATAGCAGATAACTATCTGCTGTTATATGCTACTACTCTTCCTTTCTATTTCCGACATACTTATATAATGAAACTGGCAAATAATTTATATTATAAAGATCCTTAAAAATAAATAAGATAAAAATAATTGAAAGATTCAGTAAGTATTCGATAATTTCGTCTCAAATATTAAAAAAAAACATAAGTAATATATTATAATAATTAATGAAAAAAAAGTTATTTATATTCTTTTTTTAACATATCATAGGGGGCAAACGGGCAGGGCAAAACACCTGATGGTAAGTAAATACCTACCACCGCCCATAGATATCTGCAATACCATAAAGCAGCAGGTGAGTTGCCGACCCGGAATGGGGATGGGAACTGGCTTTCAAGTGGGGCTGCCGGAACACACCGTTAGGTGCTTGGCGACAGATTTGCTACTTGAAGGTGGTAGCTAGCCAGCCGGGCACTAGAGAGCGCCCTACCACCATGCTATGGTTTCCTCACGATGTTTTCCTTCACCGACAGCTCAAGCTCATTGTTAGGGTTTGAACCTACGCCCCCGCGGCGTTTGATCCCAACCCTCCAACCACTGAGCTATTACGTTTGTATTCATGTAAATGAGCACACAAAGTCGATGTTTACCTATTGTGCAAGATCCTTTTGCTTTCGCGCGGCACTTTTAAAAAATTGTTTTTCTTTTTAAAAACTTTCTTTATTGTTTTTACAAATCACTTTCACTAGATTTAACTTTTTACACATTTTTGGAAACAAATATAAACACTTTATTTTTCTTCTTCTATACATGTACAACCACTTTGCCCCTCACAGAGGATCTGGTGAGCCAGTTAAGAAACGCGATGAACCATATAGTGCGGGGTAATATTGCACCTTTTAGAAGGAAATTATGACAGTTGCAATGTTAACTTTAATACGAAACGGATGGGTTTCCTTTGTTGTAACTGTTGCTATTGATCGCGTGCTCATCGGAGTAAGTAAGTAGAATTGTAGTTCCATGCACCTTACATCTATGTCTCTATGATTCCATTGCACTGAACGGTGGATATATAGATCTAAATTCAAAACTAACACGCGGTGCTCTCGTATCTAGTAACCCGAAAATTCTACCATTTATTGAGGTCTTCTATCTTTGGTTTTTTATTACTAGGTACTATGTGTTAAAATCTGAATGTTTAGATGTTTTCAAATCCATCACTTATAACGGCTTAATATTTTATGTGTACGGCTATATGATTACATAAAAAAAACAAATCCTTACTAATATTATAAACGCGAAAGTGTTTTTGTATGTTTTTTGTTTGTTATACGCTTTCACGCTTTAACGGCTCAAAATATCATGAAATTTTGAATGCACGTAGTCAGGGGTACAGAGAAGGACATAGGGTACATTTTATCCCGGAATTCCCGCGGGAACTCGAAAATTACCGCGGGTGAAACAGCGGGGATCATTTAATATTGTGTAAAACTAATAACTATAATTAATTTGAAAAGTTATGCGATCATTGACAGACGCACGGTCAGATTTGGAGCACAAATGGAATATAATCGGGTAACACAAGATTTGTTTCATCCCGCTATAAGAAGCTCTATTTCAAAGATCTTAAAGGGTTTGTTTGATACTTGGAAATCTGTATCTGATAATCATGACTTTAATGGCAGGTACTATAAATTCAATAGGTTAATTCTTTTATTACCTACGAAATTAATTTTATTGACGTCAAAAAGAGTCCTGATATTCGACAACTTTGAATAAAATTACCTATTTGACTTTGACTTTAAACAATTTGGATTTGAATACGTAATTGAATAAATCTTTCTTTTGTTTTCTTCTAATAAAATTATTGAATACCTACTTATTAATATTTACCTAAGCAACTTCGTCATAAAAATCAATGGTGGACATAAACAAACACTTACTGATGTTGTTTAAAACTTTAAGAGCAAACTAAACATTTGAAACACATCAAAAAGTAAAAACTCGATTCTGATCGCGAACGATCATATTATCGTGGCTGTAAACAATCGATTAATTTAATATTAAAATCAAGTTAACGGTTACGGCGAGTGGGTACCTATTGTACAATCGGCGCGTGATTCGATGTTGTTTCGCGGCAAAACTGAGGCAGAGACAACATAAACTATGAGTTGGTGCAGTACCCGCGGCGCCTTTCACAACGTTGACTCAAGGATCTGCGCAAGAGTGACCCATGGTCGTGGTAGCTAAAGTACTACGACAAGTTGATCAACATGCACTGCCCCCTTAGCCAAGTTGACGATGTACAATCGTTACTCGTTAACCGGCCGCACTATGACGTGCGGAACGAAGCCTACAGAAGACATAATATTTGGGACAACAATGATGGGGATGTGGACTACTTTTGAAAATCAAAATTTTAATTAGTCCGTCAGTTAGAAAATAAAAAAACAATAGACACGTATTTTTTGCTTTTTCAAATAAATTAAAATATACAGAGATGAAGCGCATTAAAGTTTAGGGTGAGGGGGTCGTGACGTCACTAACCACTAAACTGTCCGTCAAGTGACGTCACGCGAAATTTCAACTCAATGTATCGCCGTTATTTTTTAATTACGTAAAAAACTAAAAAATACGTGTCCAATATTTTTTATTAATCTACAAGACGGACTAAAAAACAAAAATTAGTCAACATGCCCATTATGTTTGTTGATGTGGGAGGATGTAATGGCGTATTGGCTTCTCCCATGTCGGAACAGGCCAAAACGCTGTATCAATTAGTTAGATTATATTTTAAGCATAGAAAATAAGTACCTACTTACATCTACTGTTTACTTACAGAGCGACATAGTAGTTTTAGCGACATACCGCCGCACTCAGAGTCGACTTTAATGGTTACTTAGTTAAGTATAGGTTTTTAAAACAAAACTGCCGCAATCAGACAAGTTTAATAGATAAATGTTAATTGGCATTTAACTAACTAAGTTAAATCTCATTAATTTCCAATTAACATTAATTTACTGAACGTCTCTGATTGCGGTAGTTTTGTTTTAAAAATCTATACTTAACTAAGTAATCATTAAAGTCGACTCTGAGTGCGGCCGATAGTCTTTTTAGTGACAAAGCTCTTTAAATAAAGATTAAAAAAAACCGGCTTCACTCAGAGTCGTTTAATTTTAAGAAATGTAATGTTGATTGGCATTTAACTAAATTAGTCGAAAGCCAATTAACATTAATTTAATGAACGTCTCTGATTACGGCAATTATGTTTTAAAAATCTTCACTTATAATTAAGTAATCATTAAAATGACTCTGAGTGCGGCTGTGGGGACAGAGTCGTTTTGACACGTGGTCACGCTAAACTGGAGTTTTACGTGACCACATGCCGTCAGAAAGAAGGAAAGAAGAAGAACGAAAGAAACTACATTATGATTGATTTCTCAGTTATCTATGTGTTAACGAATGTAGATTGTCAACTTGGCTAGGAGGGCGTGGTGATGTTTGATAGCTGAATATAATTGGAGGTCGACTGCTGACTCATGACGCTTTGAAGGCCAAGTGTTGCGTTACTGCGCACAGTCAGGGTCGCGGGTTCTACTCCCATCGAGGATTATGCAACTCCATTTGGATTAGAACAACTATATACGTACTTATTTGGTTTCACTTAATTTGATGCGAATGTGAGTTTATTTGTTTGTTTGTTACGCTTTCACAGCTTAACTTCTCAATCGATCGTCATGAAATAATGCATCCACGTTGTGAAGGGCATAGAGAAGGACATACTTAGTACTTTTTATGGCGGAATTTTGAAATTCATTCGGGTGAAATCGCGGGAAACAGTCAGTTTGACGGAAACATGTACCTATCGTTATTTACAAATTAAACCTTGTATTTTCATACTTTTTTTTAAAACTTTGACTCATCAAACTTAAAATTACCAGTAAGTTATATTATTATTATATAATATATAGTTTGGTATTGCCGTTGGTCATGTGGTCAGTGGTAGCATGATATGACTGTTGAACTTGAAGGTCACTATAATATACCTACCTTCAGCAATTAATCAGGTTTAAAACTTCAGGTTTTTTATGCTGGTCAATCTGGACGTCATGAAATAAGTTTTTTTTACAATCATTTCATACAATCAAAGAAGTAATAGAGAAGGAGATCCTTAAAAATAAGATGAATTTTGGATTCGTCAGTTAAAAATAGGTCGCTATTTTATTAAATTCATCTACTTATTTAAAAACAGAAAAGAATCTTTGGATAGTACAATTGTGATAAATATTCAAAAGTAAATTAAAGTCTCGACTCAAGGAGGTGAAATTAATGAATAAATTAAATGCATTAGACAGACAGATAGCTGTTATAACCACGATATAACCACTAAATCTTGAAATCCCGTTCCGCTTAGTTTAGGGTATCGACTTAGTATATATACATATACATGCAAATATAGACATATCAAAAAAGATATTGCTGTGAACGGAATTTTGATCAAACATGGCATTGAGATAATAATCATTAGAATATAAAACTGCTTCACTCTTTCGAAACCGCAAGAACAGTCTTGCTTTAGTTTGCACTTTTTAAACTTTTTAACCGACTTCCAAAAAGGAGGAGGTTCTTTTCACTCTCAATTGAACTAAAAAACAGAGCTTTCAAGTTTTTCTTCTATACTTCGTGTACGTCTCGTTCAAAAAGGCCAACGCCTCATCGCCCCATAGCGGAGTTTCACTGAAATGCTTGTCTATGACAAACAGTTTGGGGTTTCTCTTATCTATGTCCCGCCACTTCGTCGGCAGCAATGGCGTCGTTTCCGGCGTAGGATCCCTGAAAAGGAAATGAAGATAAATGTCATTTAAATCGTGATGGCGTCACCCAACCGCCCTTTGTAATATGATTTGTGTAAGATATAATATTTTGATTGGCTCTATTGTATTTTACCAGAACGATAATTCTATTTCCAGATGTCAGCCCACAATTTAGTGTGATGAAGTTGGCCTCTGTGTTCAGAGAGACGTAAAAAGGTTTCATCTTTTCCTCCAAGAGATATTCACGGGGGGCACTAATCAGTTTTAAATTAGGAACATGAATATTGGTTCTACGCCGCGACCAAAGAAGAACAAAAATGCTGTATGCACAAAGATACGGTGCGTGGCGCTAGCTGGCTGAATTTATTTAAAAAAGGAAAATGAAAAACGCGTGAAACAGTTTGTAATGCTTCACTTCGTTTTGAATTTATAATAATGTTTTCTAGAACAAAAAGTTTTGTCTAAACCGTTCTGAATCCATTATCCTCACAAAATATTATGACGATTTTCTTAGCTTTTATAATTCTTTTTTTTGTATTAAATTTTTCATACATAAGACCTAAAGATTCACTGAAAAATACCACTGAAAAGCTGCGTCGTGGGATTTAGTTCCGCGGCATTTGTTGAGTGTCAGCCATTTTGGTACTACACATTCTTTGTTAGTTTAAGACACACGTTTGTATTTGTTTTTTTATATTTTTTGGTATCAAATAAACTTTTTTCTATTTTATTCTATTCTAAGATATTACATAATTTGTTCCTTTGATAAACAATCGACTGTTCTGGACAGTCTAGTCTATCCTTTTTCTTATACAATTTCGGAAGTCGAGAACGCAAATCTCATTTTTAAGGTGACTTCACTTACCCGTACTTAGCGAAGTTTGTCCACATTGTTGTAAGTCTATCAACAAATTCCGTTTCGAAATACGCTTGCGGCAACAGAAAGTTTGTTTTGAACATATAAAACAACTCGTCGGCGTGTGTCGCTCCGGGCATCTTCCCGAGACCAAAGTACATTTTAGCGATGTTCATCCAACCGTCATAGCTCAGCTTGTACCCGTATAATGGCTGTTTGATCGATCGCAGCAGAAGATCTATGGTAGCTACAACAGGATAAGTTATCCCGGCGTCTCCTTCGTATCTTGCGAGCTTCACAATCGTCTCTTTAGAAATCTTTTCCTGCCCCATATAAAGTTTCTTTAATTGGTCAGCTGTGTCACGTTTTACTTCTTCGTCCGGAAATACTAAATCTCTCGGTAATGCTTTACGAAAATCCATTTTAGATATCGTCGTATCATTCTCTTTGCCAACGAACATTAGGCCTTCAGCGTCGTTATAACCTACTATCATAGGTACGTTATAATATTCACCTTTTTCTATTAAATTATAAGGCGTATCGTTCAGGAATCTTTTAACGTTCGGTATATCTTTCTCCACACATGGGACGAAGACATTTTCAGACAGTATCACATCGCCTTCCGATCTCGGTATCCGTGTACTTAGTAGTTTATCGGCTGGTGCGTTCATAAATATCTGGTAAATTGTATGCGGATCTTTAGTGTCGTAGCCCATTTCCTTGGCCAGTTTACTAGCCGTTTCTAGAGGCTCAAATTGAAATGCCCACGGAGAAATCGCCGAGCCACTTTGCATGACGGCTCTATGGAAAAGGCCTTTTGACATTGGCGATATTGTATGGTATAATGTAGATGCCGCCCCAGCGCTTTCGCCGAAAATGGTGACGTTGTCAGGATCACCACCGAATTGTGCTATGTTCTGTTTGACCCACTCCAGAGCTGCCACTTGGTCTTTCAAGCCGGCGTTTCCGGGGGCTTCTTTGATTCCTAGACATAGGAACCCTAAGATTTCCACTCTGTAGTTGAAGGTCACTAGTAGCACTCCATGTCTGATCAGATATTCTGGGCCGTAGAGGGTCGGCGAGCCAGAGCCGTCACGGAACCCTCCGCCGTGGATGAACACCATAACGGGGAGGGGTTCAGCGGCTCCCATGGGTGTGTATATGTTTAATGTGAGGCAGTCTTCGTCCCCAATGACCAGGTTGGAGCCGAACCTCTGACTGCAGCGGACGCCTTGTTCTGTAGCGTCGAGGATACCGTTCCATTTTGGATTTGGTGTTGGTGCCTGAAAGTTTAATAAGTATGTTAAATTAGTTTTTGCTGATGTTGTGACTATCATATTGAGATGTGCAATTAAAGATAGGAATGTGAGTTTGTTTGTTTGATATGATTTCACGCCTCAACGGCTCAACCGATCGTCACGAAATTTTGTATACACATTGTCAGGGGTACAGAAAAGGACATACAGGAATATTTTTTAAGCAATGCCCAAAAAAAGTTTTGTGGTTCAGTATCAGTAATAGAACACATTTCCATTATTTGTTCAAAACTTTTTTATATTTTTTTATCCGGCTTTAAATTAGCAGAATATGGACACTATCTATTCGTAATAATATTGTTGCAGCGGGGGTGAACAACCTCGATCAGCTGTAGGTACATTGTAACCCACATAAATACCTAGCCGAACGAGCGCTTCGCGCGCAGCGGTGGCGGCGGCAAATAGAGAGAGTAGCCAATAAATCAATTGCAAAGTATATGTACATCTTTCGTTCACGATAACTTTAGAATAGAATAGAATAGAATAGAATAGAATAGAATAGAATAGAATAGAATAGAATAGAATAGAATAGAATAGAATAGAATAGAATAGAATAGAATAGAATAGAATAGAATAGAATAGAATACACTTTATTGTACACCACAATAATGTTACAGTGTGTTAACAAAAACTTATAACTAAAGGCATACAAAAGGCGGTCTTATCGCTTTACTAGCGATCTCTTCCAGACAACCTTTGGGTGGACAGGACAAATACAGAAAATTTATATGTTGATAGGTAGAACAGGAATCATAAAATAATACAAATATGCACATAGAACATAAATATAACAAATAAAAATACATAAAAAGATATACAAAGATACACGCATAGATACCTATAAAATATACATACAGAAAAATATATATAGATAGATAAAATACATAATGTGATTACATACAATATATTATATATCAACAGCATACGTAACTAAAATAAAAATAAATAATAATTAATACGTTACATACATGGATACATAAATACGCACTCACATATACATACATACGCATACATACACATACTCACATACAGATACATACATACAATGCATATACAGAAATACTTACATGCAGCTAATATTACTGTTTATCAGTGAGGTAGTTACTCTTCACCAACCCCTTAAAAATAGATAAGTTTACTTTTTTGTACTAAGACTTATCAAAATAAAAACAGGTGTTTATTAAAACAACTTTAAGTTTAATTTGTAAAAGTTTGCGCACTGACTAAAAAATGTTCCTGTATAGTGTATAGGTTCCTTTTTGGTAAAGTGGTAAGGACAAAACTACCTGAAACCGCCCCTCAGGAGTGACAGTGGCGTATGGTATTCCGTAATAGCTGACGTGGGAGCCGTCCAGGGCGATCGTGCCTTGGACCTCGCCGCCGGAAACTCGCACGGGCAGCGTCGGCTGGCGGACGAAGCGAGCCGCCCACAGCGACCACAGCACTAACCATTTCAGTTTCGGCTTCATATTTCATAGCGACATCTTCTGAAAATAAAATAATAATATTGATAATATTTTCCGACAGATTTTCAAAAGTGGTTGCACATTCTATTGCGTTCCTGAGTCAATTTGATATACTTATTACTTAATATAATTATTTTGATCTAGACATAATTGGAAATAGAGTACTGTAAAAGAATTTTTTTCAGGAATAAAATAACAGGATACTTAAATAATAAATGATGTAATAAATGACAGGATACTTTTTATCCCGGAATTTCCGCGGGAATACCGAAATTCATGCGAGTGAACCTCGGGGATCAGCTATTTGGTATAGGTGTAGGTTACACGAGTAAGCAATTTATACACGGGCCTTGTAATATATTATGTTCTTTTGTGTTTGCTAAGAAATTGATTTTTAATTAACAAATGTTACTCGATAACTCACGACATATCTATCTTAAAACATTTGTTTAATGACATATCTAACGACCAACACATATGACACAAATGTCAATAACCTAATTGCGGCCATCAAACTGTTCACACAAACTTGGCCCTTACTGACTGATATCTATACTTATACTTATAATAAAACTGTAGAGAGGTGAATTCTGTACATTGAATATATATTCAAAATTAATACTGGAGGATAAATGGTGATCGATACTGATGCCAAAAATGCAATCAGTAATTTTTTTGTCTGTCTGTCTGTATGTGCACGCATGGGGGTCAAAAACTACTTACGGGATTTTAACCAAACTTGGTACGATTGTAGTCCATACTCCTGGGCAGGTTATTGGCTATATAACATAACGCTAAGACACATAGGAGCTGAGCAGTGACGATAAATTTGAAGCAAGTCGGATGAAAATGCGCTTTCGAGCTCTTATCCTCGCATACACACTCAATCGCGCAAAAACCGCTGAACGGATTTGGATGAAATTTGGCATGCACGTTGTCAGGGGTACAGAGAAGGACATAGGGTACTTTTATCCTGGAATTCCCGCGGGAACTCCGAAATTACCGCGGGTGAAACCGCTGGGCACAGCTAGTTAAAGAATAAATAGATTTCTGGTCATTCGTATCGTACATAACTTTGTAGAAACTTCGATCAACTAATTACAAAAATGGATGTAGGTACGACTGATTTGGCAGTTCTTTGGCACATCTAAATAAAGTAGGTAATTGTTTTTCCAAGATTTCATGTTCACTTTGTTGTAACTTGCCAATAGATGGCGTGGTCAATAAATCTACACTTGCAGGACAACGTTTGTCGGGTTCTGCTTATCTATTTTGATTTATCCTAACAAATATTATGATTGTAAGTTTACTTGTTTGTTGGGTTGTTACGCTTTCATGGTTAACTACTCAACCAATCGTCAAGAGACATACACGTTGTCAGGGATACAGAAAAGGACTTACGTAGGGTACTTTTTATTCCGGATGTCCCGTAACTAGCTACTTCAAAATTAACGGGAGTGGAACCGCGTGGTCAGCTAGTGCTTAATATGTTGTGTTTAATTGTTAGAAATTTAATATATTCTAATTACGTACCTTATCACAATCCATTTCTGATATCGTTCTGGACTAACACAAAATAAATAAGGCTAATTACACACAGCTTAAGTTTGACACGTATATTCCGTTCGGTAATTCCACGATGAATGTTGATGTGTCGGCTTGTGGCCACAGCTCACAACCGGTTTAACTTGACTTTCGTCCGAATCAGCGTAAGCGCACCGTTGAACTTTGCAGTTCGAAAATAACCCTTATTGGTTTCGAATTAAAACTGATAATCCAATAAAAGCAAATACCTATTTCGGAAGACGAGTAAATTGAATATAACAAATTGATGTGCAGAAAAAGCAGTGATTAAAGATTTGCTTTATGGTTTTTTTTGTGTTTAAATATTTTATATCATCAGTTTCAAGATATAAGTGCATGGCAACGCGTCGACCAAGTTCCATAACCGGTTCTATTGCAAGTTGTGCCTAGCTTGCGTGTTACTTGTTCACTTTGCCGCGAATTTACTATCCTACACTAGGTACTGTCTAATGTCACCACAGATCACACGGAGAATGTGTAGGACTCAGTTTCCGCCGCACTCAGAGTCGACTTTAATGATTAGGTACTTAGTTAAGTATAGATTTTTAAAACAAAACTGCCACAATCAGACAAGTTTAATAAATTAACTAATTAAGTTACATCTCGTTAAATGCCAATTAACATTAATTTATTAAACTTGTCTGATTGCGGAAATTTTGTTTTAAAAATCTATACTTAACTAAGTAATCATTAAAGTCGACTCTGAGTGCGGCCGAAAGACTTTTGTTGGGAACTTGTGCAGAAATGAATGCACTTAGGTATCTATATTTTTTTTTACAAATAGCTTTGCAAATTATGCTGTGTATTTGTGATGGAAATATGATGTTTGCATAATAATGGTCTATTTGTGATGAGCAGAGTGTGAAAACAGTTAGGTAAATAATATCAAATACGGTATTCACCGGAAGGTTCTCGTTTTACTATATAACCTCGCATTGACTAGGATATTAAGGTTAAATTATGATAATTGCTTCAATCCGGTAAATCGAAATGCATCTCAAAAATGCATTTCAATTTAAATGAAAAAAAAAAAATTGACTTAACTATATGAACTTAGTTCCATTGGACTTCCCAGAAAGAAGACAGAAACACAAAAAACTGACTGTGCAAATGAGTCTGTGTAAGCGGTATTTTACAATGGTAACCAAAATAACTAAAGGGCTCTCGGCCACAACTCTGCAGTATAAAATGATCTGTGACTCTGCTAATAACTATACTGGGTGACTTTTTATACCGTCTTGAAAAAAATTGGACGTGATAGGTAAATGAAATAGAAGCCTCAGGCCTGAAATTCTGCCTGAGGCTTCTACTTCATTCTGTTCTGAAATTAACCCACCAATATACACGCTTAATTTATAATCTATTTTTCATATTAAAACGTTCAAAAAGGTAATAAAAAATAATTAAAATAATTCAAACTCGTAACCATTGTCACCCTAATAACGTGATAAAATAGGTAAAGTAAGTCTAGTCTCATCTTCAAGGACACTCGCACGCGCCGCACCCCGCTCTCACCCACCCTCTCCGGTCATCCGCCATGTAGGGTGTATTTAATTTATGAATGTTATATGATTTTCGGAACTTTCGTAATCGAAGTGCTAGTACAAAAATACTGTCGTCCATGGATTCTATGCCACTTACACATCACGTCATATTTTTATCAAGACGGTAAAGGATTTCAACCGGTATAAGTTAGTTATTAAAGCATTTTGTTTCCTAACTATACGATCTGCTGCAGCCATATTTGAGAGTAAATTGAACTATATGTAGGTATAAGTACCTTTATTTTTTGACCCAGGGAAAATGCTTGATGCATACCACCACCCTGGGGCGGGCGATGGTTATGTGGGACTCCGCCCTGAAAAAGGCGACCTACCCACTAAAAACCCTGGAGTGTTCGCCGCCTCCGCGCCTGTTGCCGGGGCCACGGGAATCGCTCTCGCATGCTCCGCAGCCCCGACAGCGCCAGCCCGAAACGGGCTCCGTCTTGAGGGGCCCGCTAGTGCCCCTCATCGATGATGATGATGATGCCCGCCATCGTCTCCTTCTCGGGGACTCTATGTGAGCGGGCGCCAGACGGCTCCATGTCCAACGCCTGAAGTCCCCGGCGGCGGGTCAGGTCTGTGGCCCCGCCGCCCACCACGACGGCCGCAGGGGGTGAGTAGAGCGGTTTAGACCTCCCACAGCCGCCATTCACCGGTGACGGCCCCGGACCCTCAGCTGCGGTACTCCCCAGGAGGACCGCTGCCCGCCTCAGCAACGCCGCCACCCAGCAGGGCAGCAGCGCCACCTACATAGGCCGCCTCGACCCGAACTTGCCTCCTGCAAGTCGGGGAAGCGGCCCCGTCTCGTGCCTCATACCGGGCGCGGCGCCGCGCCTCCAGCAGCAGCACCGCACCCCGATATTCCGGCCCGCCTCTGGGTTCCTCTTAGCTTCACCGTGGGTGACCAGTCCACGGCTACTAGAGCCCCCCCGCCACGACAAGGCGGGAACCCAATTCGGGGGGGAGATATAAGTACCTAGCGCAACTAAGATAATTTGCACCGTAATTATAATATCACTCTGATAACTTGCGCAGTTTGAATTGATGAATAATTCGGGGACAAAGGTAGGGTCCTCACCCTTTTTGAAACCCCTCCGTATTTACCTTCACACTGGCATCGCTACTGAGCCAGATAACATACTATACCATACCCAATACCCATATACATTTCTAAAAGAACTTTAAATTAACATACCTAATGTTGAAAATTAAAACGTTCCCTTCAGAATTAATCCGTGTTTTGTATTTAGATAAATTTCCGATTCGTGTTACGAACATTAAGTATACCACATTACACTCTGTGCCACAGAGAAAATAATATATACTAGAGAGGTCATGTAGCCGAGGCAGGTGGGCCACGGTTTTACGGGAAGTAAGAGCAAATGAGCAAGAGAGAGAATGAAGTTCTGGGATAGTTTTCTAACTATATTTTATTTTAATATACTATATTTCACTTAAAAATTATTAAATGTATTAAATACAAATTATATTTACCTACCTACTGGGTAAAATAGCATCATTTTCATAAACCTTGGTGGTTTCTTAAGTTATTAAGCTATGTTAGCTGTCTTTTTTAATGTAATTTTTGTTTTGGTAAATAAAGAGAAAAAAAAACTATCCCATAACTTCTTATGCTGCCATCCTATCAAATAGGCATAAGTATTTCACAATAGTCCTAAAAGTGTGAATTTTGAAACCTGTGGTTAAGTAAAAACGTAAGCAAATGGCATTTAATATTACGTCAGAATATTTTGTGCGTGACGAATAGTTTTGTGTACGAAAATCACCCGGCGACACTGGTTTTCGTACTAAAATACGTTGATGTCCTTTCTATACGTTTTGCACTCTGTTCCGTACCCGTCCCCTGGTCTCCGAGGCAACAGATTCACCGTCATTTGGAAAAGTAAGCCGCTTACGGACCCGCCTCTTATTGAACCGGCGGCTGAATGGCGCGGGTTGAATGAGTGAGTGAGTGAGTGTACGGATCGAGGAACTATCCGCTCTAATCCCGGACCCTTTGGCGGATGAGCGGAGGCGGTGTTCCGCACACCTTTCATCGGTTAGTGCGTCATTAACGATTTTTATTGCGGTCCACTCGGGCGACGTGTAGCCTTTGCAAAGGGCATGATGACAAGGTATGAAAATCAAAATTCTATTTAGTCCGTCAGTTAGATAGGTAAAAAAATAATAGACACGTATTTTTTGCTTATTCGAATTATTGAAAAAAATACTTAGATAAAACGCATTCAAGTTTAGGAGTGGGGGGTCGCGACGTCCTAACTAAGTATAAAGTATAAATTACAACTCAATTTATCTCCTTTATTTTTTTTAATCTACAAGACGAACTAAAATTTAAAATTTACTCATCATGCCGAATCTGCTCGGGCTACCACCCCCTTAGTCAAGTCGACAATAGGGATGTTGACTACTTTTGAAAATCAAAATTCTAATTAGTCCGTCAGTTAGAAAATAAAAAAAACAACAAGCCTAAGTTCAAGCTGACAGAACTGGCGAGCAGCACCGTGTGTAATATTACATAAAAGTTTAGGGTGAGGGGCTCGTGACGTCACTAACCGCTAAAACCGCCATACAAACTGTCCGGATAGTGAAGTCACGCGGAATTTCAACACAACGTATCGCCGTTATTTTTTGATTACGTACAAAAAAAAAATACGTGTTTCTTAATTTTTATTTTTATCTACAAGACGGGCTAAAAAAAAAATTAGCCAACATGCCCATTGCTATACAAAACTAAGGAACTTACCGTCATGTCACGTCGTCACGAGGACTTGGACCACAGAACACACCTACCCTAACCTTGGACTCTAGACTGGACGTTTTGTCGTATCTAACCACGTGACAGCTATATCTACCCACTTTGCGTCGCTTCAAATATTAACTTTATTTTCTATGTGGTTTGTTTGTTTGTTTACGCTTTCACGCGTTAATTATTCAACCGATCATCATGAAATTTTGCACCCACGTTGTCAGCAATACCTACAGAAAAGAGGGCCTTTTTATCCCGGAATTTTCTCGGAAAATTCGAAATTAATGTGGGTGAAACCACGGCGTACAGCTAGTCGCATCATTAAGAAGAAAAATTCGATTTTTCTTGTATGTTTGTAATGGAACTCATAAACTACCTAACCGATTTAAAAAATTCTTTCATTGCTACATAACTACTAACTACTAACCACGTGTTCCTGAAGGGGACTCGGACTACGGGAACTCTGAAATTACCGGGAGTGTACTAATAACCAGTAATTTACAATGTACAGTAGTAAAACACCTAGGCAAAATTATTATATTTACCCACCACAAAGAAACGCCCAAGTTAATCCGTATTCGGCAATAAAGATTAAAACGCATTGTTCGGCGCGCGTCGAAAAATCCACAAAACGTCGTAAATCCGGTGGCGAAATGGCCGGAATCCGCGTCCCCGTACACTATTTACCATAATCCCGTGTTATCGGCGCTGCGCACACGGACATATTTCGCGGGCCCCCAAAACTAGTCGGTAATCGGTCGAAGTGCGCGGTGTGCGCCCGCCCTAGAGCGACAGTAATGGCCGATCGAAAAATACTGGCCGGATAATGGACGGACTTTATCGTTATTAATGTTTATTTATAAATTATAATTTTTATTGATAGGTTAATTTTTATTTATTTTTTATTTTATTATATCAACTGTAAAAGAAAAAAGTTATGATAAACCTTCTGTCTTTTTTACAATTCAGGCAGAGTTTCATCTCAATCGATCTAAGGAAGAAGTAATGATCATTTTTCATTACTCATACTCGGAAAGTAGGTCTGAAGTTGCCTGAGAAGCGGGTTGAAAGTAACACTTTTCAGCCCTAGGGAGAATCGCTTTCAACTGACAGCTGGATACTGCAGAAACTCAAGTTTGTTTTTTATGTCATAGGGGGCATACTTACTGGCCAGTAGCACACCTAATGGTTGATTTATGTAAAATAAAATTCACTCATTTTTTTCTTAAGCTAATTCCTATTTTTATTTTGACTTTCCTTGCATTTGTAATGAAAAGCACAGTGTTATCCTCGGGAGAAAGACTACTTCACCCTAGGATAACAATGTACTATTAAATTATTAACCAGAAAGCAAGGAATTGGGGTGCCGCAGCCGGCGTCATTTTCAAATACATAATTACATATAATATAATATCCCTAGTAACATTTTACGTAAGAATTTTGTTGGGCCTATGTTTATGGTTCGGGTGGCCAACGGTTAGACTTGGCCGCCTAAATAACGTTATTTCTACAAATATTTTCAACGTTGGTCCACCGCCGCAGATCATACACAGAGCCAACCAACCGCCTTACAACCACTAACCAACCAAAGTTTGCAGATGTTATACTGTAGGGCTTTCGTTACTTTGCCAACCAAAGCCCAACTGTTTTTACACCTACCGTGGGCCAATGTGTCCATAATGGTTGTGGGCCCAGCGACAGATTGACATTAAGGGCCCAACTGCTATTTTTTATGTAGGCCCACCAAATTTTTTACTACTAAGGGCCTACGTGTGAATGTAGATGTAGGTTTCGAGTAGCTTTATTATATAGGGCCGATGTATGATTTACAACATGGGCCCAACTGCTATTTTTTTATGTAGGCCCACCTAATTTTTTAGTACTAAGGGCCTACGTGTGAATGTAGATGTAGTTTTCGAGTAGCTTTATTATATAGGGCCGATGTAAGATTTATAACATGGGCCCAACTACTATTTTTTTATGTAGGCCCACCTAATTTTTTACTACCAAGGGCCTACGTATGCATGTAGATGTAGGTTTCGAGTAGCTTTAGTATAAAGGGCCGATGTAAGATTTACAACATGGGCCCAACTGCTATTCTTTTATGTAGGCCCACCTATTTTTTTACTACTAAGGACCTACGTATGAATGAAGGTGTAGGTTTCAAGAAGCTTTATTGTATAGGGCCGCTGTTAAGATGTATAACAGCGGGCCAACTACTGCTTCCTTATGTAGGCCCATCTAATTCTAATCTGTGAAGGGCCTACGTGTGAATGTAGTTGTAGGAGAAATTTTGTAGATAAATTACTCATGGTTAGTGGCTGGGAGTAGCCCGACATGTGATTAAGCTGCTATTTGCACAAAACTTAAAATATTCACGTAAAACTTCGTTTTAGACACAGCCTCTTAGGCCAAGTTGACAACCAATTTTACGTGACCGCGTGAGTCGTGACATGATTTGTTTCTTAGTGTTCTATCAGTTCTGTGCGTTAAAGATAATTTTTATTGGTTGTGAACTTTATTTAAGTTTTGTGCAACATAGCAGCTTAATCACATGTCGGGCCACTCCCGGCTACTAACCGTGAGAAGTTTCTCTACAAAATTTATCCTACAACTACATTCATACGTAGGCCCTCCACAGATTAGAAATAGATGGGCCTACCTAAGGAAGCAGTAGTTGTTGTTATACATCTTAACAGCGGCCCTATACAATAAAGCTACTTGAAACCTACACCTTCATTCATACGTAGGTCCTTAGTAGTAAAAAATTTGGTGAGCCTACATAAAAAAATAGCAGTTTAGCCCATGTTGTAAATCTTACATCGGCCCTATAATAAAGCTACTCGAAACCGGCTCGGGCTGGTTTTTACTCGTCGCCGACAATATGTACCTACCTAACCTACAACAACTACTACTTTGTTTATATTTCACATATTATTATACGTTATTAATTATAGTAGGTAAGTAATTGAAATTTAAAGTGCCAAAAGTGGAAACACGTAATAGTCACTTGTATAAAATAAACATTCCAAATTTTCACCCTGCAGCATCTTATAACATTTTTGTAACCAATAAAACAAGATGTTCTACATAATTCCAAAGATAATTTAATAACTTACTAATGCTTTTACACTAGGCAACTCATCGTTAAAAGATGTTTCTAAAAGTGGGTTCCAAATTATATTAGATCTTACTCGTTAATCTCAGTTGCAGTACCGCGCAGTAGGTACACATTAATAAATTCTTTCCTAATTTGTGATATTTTGGCGGCCATTAGTCTCGTTTTGCTTCTTTTCGAATAACTATCACAAAAACTTGGGACGGTGGCGGGTCTTTACTTGTCTCTTCCTCCATCGCGTACATTGGTGAACCGGAACCAATAACTATGGTATTGATCTCAGCATCAGTGACTAGCTCCGCAATCTTGTGACGACGCGTTGCATCTGGGTAAATACATTATTTATTACTATTGTTAGAAAGTACTGCATAAAATTTTTCAACTTCATAGCATTCATTTAATAACCTATATAGTGAATATACCGAAATTCTCAAATCCTTACTATTACAAAAGTTGAAGTGCGTTTGTATGTTACGCTTTCACGCCTCAACGGCTCAACTCTCTATGGAGCATCATGAAATTTTGCATACACGTTGTCTGGGATACATAGGTAGTGTACCTACATAATATACGCGGGTGACACCGCGGGGATCTGATAGTTTAATATTTAAAAAATAAGAAATTATTTTAATTACCTACTGATAAAATTAAATAAATTAATAATTTAAAAAAATATTATTTAGTTAATTCTAATAATTTATGTAAATTAATTCATTAATATTTATTAGTAATTGTTCCCCGCGGTTTCACACGTGGCAATTTCGGAGTTCCCGCGGAAATCCCGGGATAAAAAATACCCTATGTCCTTTCTGTGTCCTTCCGGTATCCCTGACAATGTGCATGCAAAATTTCATGATAATCGGTTGAGCCGTTAAGGAGTGAAAGCGTAACAAACAAACAAACTCGGTTTCGCATTTTTAATATTTGTAAGGATTGTTAACTACTTTTATTTCAAGACGAGAGCTTTGTTGAAACTATTAAGGTAAGGTAGTTAATTAAACAACATTATTCACCTTTTATTACTCTCATCTCATGAGATTTTAAGGTCTTGTAATTTTTGCCAGTCCAATTGCAAATGGGGGCCAGGTCATTGGTATAATATAACTTTTCAAGTATTCTTCTGATGGCGGCAGATGTTTGAACACCAACAAGAAAGTAGTTTTCCTGCAAAAATAATTTCAAATTAGTTTTTTAAAGTATTATTGCCAACTGACAAACTATAATAACGTGCCCGAAGCCATAAACCAAAGAAGAAGAAGAAGAAGAACTATAATAACAAACTATAGCTAGATTTATTCAATAGCGTACCAAAATCTTGTAATTTCCGTCAACGAGAAGTGCACTCTCCAAAGCCTGTAGTGACTTGAGTCTTTGCATGGCATGTTAAAATACAATCTGGCAGTGAGAAGAAGCTGGTGTATTTATTGATGTAGACCGCAGTCTTGCTAGAATTTCATTCTGCGTGAGCTGCAACTCTTCAATTCCCTTTTTCAATTTGTGCAAGGGGCTAATAAATCACATCTAAAGCAACAGAAATAAAAATAGGTAATTACGCAGTGAAATATAAAATGCGTAACACAACTTAGTTAAAAATAAACTTTACCTTAAAGATTCAGATGAAATTGTTTTTTCATTCAAATATGGTGTCAACGTATTGCTACGTTCACACGCGCGCCGTGCAGCCCGGCGGGCTGCCTGGCGGGCTGCGCGGCATGCAGCCCGTCCCGGGCCGGCGGACATTCAAGCTGTTTACACGCACGCCGTCGTGTCAGTCAGTGCCAGAATGGCGAGCAGCGAGGATCTCGGTGTTGTTGCTGCCATATCCTTTGGCTTAACATATTTTTATTGGAAAAAGGAACAAAATTATGAACGATTGTAATATCCGATCGTAGCGACTTTCTTAGCAACGTTGAATGAAGATCCACTCGTCGCGAAAGCGCGGGACAGACTGACTGCCCGCGCGCGTGTAAACAGTCACCGGGCGCCCGCACATTCATCCTTTGAACTTTGCCAAAAAACCGACACTTGCCCGATTCGCGGCATTCACGTTCACAGGCGCGTTCACGGGCTCGGGCGTACCGTTTACACGCTCGTGAATGTGAATGTGCACGTTGAATGTAGAGTTGAACGCACGCGTGTGAACTTACCATAAAATCTAATGAACCTAAAGTGAGCATGACTTTTTTTAGGTTAGGTTAAAATCCAATACCTATCTCGCGTGATGGTGAATACCTATCTATCTACTTTTAATAGTGACTAAAAAATAGGTATTAGCCAGCGCCCGTTCATTTAGGTATTTTATTATGCAATTATATATATGCCTGAGCCAGAGCCCATCCTGAGCCAGCAAGGAATAACCTTATCAGCTGATGCATCGCTATTCACTGTGTACGGGCGACTACGTATTTTTTTTACCGATACTTCGGAGCAATAAATACTTAAATACATACCCATACTAAACCCCCTAGATGTTACATCATAAATATGATTTATTGCAAACGAAAAGTTGAAATAAATTAATTTGGCTTACATTTGTCTCTTCGTTTGCCGCGTCACACCAAGAGTCAGGGGATAGGTACTTAGTAGGTACCTACCTACAATTACAGCTGAAAAAAATTATCATATTTGAAAATTTAGCTCGAAAAAGCGCAAGACTCCCTAGGGCCTAGAGGATATCTAGGTCCATGACAACTCATGACAAAACAAAACTTAGCCGTAATAGGTATTTTATTTTGGAAAACAATCACTTCAAATATTTTATTCGTTATATCAATGTCACTTAACTATTTTTTTATATGTATTATTTTATTAATCTTACATTAATAAAACTTTGAAAAATCGATTGTTGAAAGATTTCCGTCTAGCTAAAATTCAGTACCTACCTACTTAGGTATACCTCATTTAGGTACCTATTTGAGGTGCAGACTGCAGTAACTAGGTATTTTATTAAACAGTAAACCTTTATTAAACAGTTTCTAGTTAGTACCTAAAACAATTATAAATCTAGACATCTATCTAGACATATCCATGTATATTATGCAATCTATCTACCTATCTATCTATACTATATAAAAAGAGTAGAATCCGCGATTCTGTACATTGAATATTTTTGACAAAAATTAACTGGGGACGATAAACGAAGAGTAGGTAGGTAGGTACCTACCTAACCAACCACAAATAAAACGTTTTTAAAAATCTTTTCTGTCTGTCGTCTGTCTGTTCGCGATAATCTCTGAATCTACTGAACGGATTGTCATCCGGTTTTCCCAGGTAGATTAAGCTTAGCCTGGCTGGGTTTCATTTTAATGTCGGGAAAAAAAAGTTATAGGTATAAAAACCATTCACGCGTGTAAAAGCGCAGGGCACAGCTAGTAATTATAATATACAGTAAAACATATCCATATAAGTCATACAATATACCTACCTACATATAGGTACCTAATTAAATTTAAGTGTTTGCAATTCTAAATTAACAGCTTTTCACTAAATTCATATGAAAGAATATACTTAAATATGTAGGCACGGTATAGGTACGGTACCTACTTACATAGGTAGGTAGGTACATTTACAAAAAGAACAATTTATTTTTGTCTGTCTCTCTGTTTGTTCTGGCTAATCTATAAAACGGCTGGACTGATTTTAACGGGACTTACTGGCACATAGCTGATGTTCTAGGGAGTAACTTAGGTTACTTTTATTTTAGAAAAAAAAAATCTGCTGCGATTCCGAAACTCACGCGGGTAAAACCGCGGGGCACAGCTAGTTAATAATATGGATTTATGTAGGTACAGATAGACTAGAGCTAGACATTCGTACCAAAGTCATACCACATACCTACATATAAAAGAGGCATGTGTTAGGTATGGATCCGGAAGGCGAACTGCAGTTTACGTTATCACTACATAGGTAGGTACCTACCTATTATAAAACAACTAGCCAGTAGCCGTTGCCGTTTTAACACGCGTTAATTTCGGAGTTCCCGCTGGAATTAGTTGATAGGAATTAATAAGTTAATAGGTACTATAAGTAGGTAGATACTCACCAGTTACGTAGAATATTCTGCTGACTATCAAGTGTCATCCGGTAAACTTGTGCGTATCTTATCGCTGTTACCGCGTTTTCCTCTTGGCCAAAAACAGCGCGTTTCTTTTGGCGCCATTCAGTTTCGCCTTACAATGGCGACCGCCACGTTCATTTTCCAGAAAATTCGATGACCTGGTAGGTAATTAGGTATTCTAATCATAACAAAGTTTATCACTTAGTTGAATTCTCGCCATGGTCGGTTCAAGAATTAATCAGATCATACATAAAGATACTAGGTAGGTAGGTACTTACTCTTAACGTACAGAATCAACGAGAAAATGATCAGCACAAGCGCCAGCACTCAGCAGTCAACGACGCGGCGGCGCATACGACGCGCACAGCCATCAAACACGAACAAAACAAAATTAGTAATTACTGACTAAATACTAAAACCGTTAAAATGGCAAAATCTCAAGCAAGTGCCGCTGCCGAGTGCCGAGGCCGACTGCCGGCCGCCCGCCGGTCGCGGGGCGCCCTTATATGATCTTTGGGGCGCCCCACGCGACATGGGTCGGGCCCCAGCCAATGGCAGTCGTTCTCAGTACCAAAGAGTATAATGCCTGCACTACATTATCGCCGATGATCGTTGATCGTGTGATCGGCGATAACGCGATCGTAGTCTTCCTCTCTAATTAGGTAGGTAGGTACCTACTTACTCACTTCCTCGCAAAGGTGTACGACAAAAATATAACATAGATTATTCAATAATTATTTAACTGTACAGAGAAAATTTTTAATAATTAAAAATTTCATGCACCATGTTAGGGATATACACATCGATCACAAATTAAAATTTGAAACTAAATATAACTATAATAATTATCATGAAATTATTTTTTTTTTATTTAATACGGTCAAGTTGTCTCTCAGAGACTGTTTTACGTAGGCACATGTTATTATTTTAAGAAATAATTGAGATTTGAGCTATCAGGCATAGCCCGTGGAACATGTTTAAACTTGTTCCCGTCTCAGGTTCCCGTATATAAATTTTCTACTTTGAAATTTATGTTGCAATGAAGTCGCAAGGCCTAGGCCAAGCTCAACTGCAGAGTGCAGACTGCTCAAGCTCAACCAAAAAATGATGAAAGTAACCATACCTACACCATAACTAATAATTGAAGGATTTGTAGGTTGTACCGTTGTAGTAACAAAAATACGCAATTTTGTTTGCGTTTTATAAAAATAACATAAAACATATTTCAGAATCAATCTCGTTTTTAAATATTAATATTTTTGTTATTAGTACCTACCTACCTACCTATCTGTTTATTTTATTTTTTTACTTTTTAGTGCACTTTATCCTTACTATTAAAAATGCGAAAGTGAGTTTGTTTGTTTGTTTGTTAGGTAGGTACCTACGTACGGTACCTATAACGGCGCAACAGATCATCATGAAATTTTACATAAAAGTTGCCAAGAGCACAGAGAAGGATACAGGATAGGTACTTTTAATCCTAGAATTCCCTCGGGAACTCCGAAATTAAAGTGGATGAAACCGTGGGGAACAGTTAGTATTCCTCACAAATACATCAAAGAAGTCTCCCGAAACGTCCAGTAGGTACCTACCCAAAGGCCCGTTTGCCCCCTATGACATAAAAAAAAAAAAAAAAAAAAAAGGCCAAACGGTCAACGGTGACTACTGGGTGACTACAGAATTTATTTATGTACCGGTAGCGTCCAGTAGACACACGTTGTCTACAGACCAAACGGATTGGTAATTTTTCTACGTCAATGCATTTACTTAATTAGGTCTGCCTTGTAAAATTTTATTGGCATAAGACCTATAAGAAATATAATCCATACCTACTAATTTTAAATTATATGCGAAAGTAAGTTTTTTTGTTTGTATGTTATGCTATCACGCCTCAACGGCTAAATTAATAATCATAATGTCAGAGGTACAGAAAGGGCATAGGTGTATGTACCCCTCACATGGTTGTATCAATATCTGCACTATCTACATATAGAAACTTCTGGGCTCTGGCTCGAGCTTTTGGCGGGATTTTAACAGTGACGGACGTCAGTTTTATTTCTTTGTTTTGCAAATTAGTTTACCGTGATAAATATTGTGTGAATGTGGTGAATTTTGCATAATAGTGATCCATTAGTGATGAACAGTGCGTGGAAAGTGGAAACAGTGAAATAAGATGAAATGGGGCGTCCATCGGGAGGATGTCATTTTACTATACAACATCCCACAGAGCGTCCTATTAAGGTTCAACTGTGAAGAGTTGCTGTCAAAAGTTCCGGTAAAGCATCAAAATGCATCTCACCAATGCATTTCGATGTAAATAACTTCAGAAGAAAAAAATACAATTGAATTGGCTGTATGGACTTAGCTTCCTTTGCCTTCCCCATAAGGGGTAAATTCCACATAGAAAAAAATTCGCATCAGCGGCGGCCGGCCGACTGGCGAGCAGCAAGTAGCGTGATTTGTCATACCGCGTTGTGATTGGTGGACGACCGGCGCCACGCGCCAAGAGTAGGTACCTACACGCGGCGCCCGGTAGCGGCCGGCGATGAAGGAATAACAACATAGGACTGTTGTAATTTTCGGATTCTCGATATATCGATATTTTTAAATATAATATGTATCAACATCGGAGTTTGATGTATCGAAAAAAAAATCTATACTTCGATATATCGATATTTTTTCTATTTTATTTTATCGACATTGTTTAAAAAAAACATTCGGAAGGTGGCTCAAATATTATTTACACAGTTTATGATTCAATATATTTATTAAATAAATTAAATAATAAATGTATGAAAATGTTAAGTTGTTCTAGGCAGAAACAAGAAAATTTTATTGTTTTATGTCAAAAGTCCTTTATTTTATCCGAAAAAAAGTTAATGCCTCACACAAATAGATAAAATATTAAAATTGCCCTATTGATATAAAAATTTAAACGCTAAATAGATTATTTTTTATTTAAAATCAAGACCATTATTTTATTTCTAAGGAATAAAATATTAAGGTTTACATTTTCCATTTTCACAAAATGGCGGCCGTGAACATAAACAAGTGATTTATGGAGGAAGACTATTTGTTTTCGTTTAAAGTTGTTGAGGTGACAACTATTTACTATCGATGTATCGTCCAAAAAAGTATTAGTAATAAATAAAGATATTTCCAAATAACAATATCGATATTTCGATATATCGATATTTTATCAATAGCATTTACAGCCCTATAGAACAACATTCTCGGCCGGGCGCTCCGCGCTAGGCAGCGCACGGGCGCACGTCGCGCGTCGCGCAATAGCCAACAAATATTACCAGCTGATACGATTGCGCACGTGGAGTCGAGGAGTGAGAACTTTCTGGATTGTTCTCCTGATACCACGGCTCGTCGACCGTCGTGTCACGAGTACACGAGCTCCCACGTGTTTCTGGCGTCAGGGGTGGCTGCGTGCGTCATTGGACGTGCCACGCGCCCTCGCTCGTGCTCCCAGGGTGCCCTGGACCCCGACTGGGCTTCCAACGTGACTGCGCATCGCCCCCCGGCCCGGAACCACCACACGCGTCGAGCGGGCGAAGTTCCTTCGAAGTGCCCGAAGTCATCCGCGAGTGTCCGTGTAGTGTTCAGTGCTTATTATAATCCATAAGCTAAGTTATTTCACTTGTGAGTTATGTGAGTAGGGTTATCACTTATCGAATAAACCAAACAATTGTATTAATAAACTGAGTTATCATTGTGTTGCGCTACCCATCCTGGCAGGGCCCCAGGCAATCGAACCTCGTCATTATAGACAGAGGTACCTAGGTAGGTATATAGAAATTAGGTAGGTATTAGGCATTAGCTTGTAATGAAATAAACCATTACATTAGGTAGGTAGGTACCTATGTAATAAGTTACCTAGGGCACTTTTGTCCCGGAGTTCTCGCGGGAACTCCGACTAACGATTTTCTGTTGCGCATTCAACTAAAAATAAATATTGTTGGACCTTGGTACCTAGATATTCGTATGCGTTTACAGTTAAAAGTTTAACCTTATAACTCAGACGAAATAAAAAGTCTTTATAATAATAGATATGTGTTGGTTTCTGTTGTAGATTTTCTGTTGGGGGCTCAACCGAAAAGTATAGAGCGGGACTAGCGACCACACACTACACAGCAGTCGCTGAGTAGGGCCTTTGTAGATTTTTAACCGACTTTCAAAAAGGAGGAGGTTATATGCATTCGATTGTATGTATGTTCACCGATTACTCGAAGAAGGTTGGACCGATTGCGAAAATTCTTTTTTTGTTTGAAAGAGTTTACTCCCAATTAGGTCCCATTACCACCAAGTCGAGATCTGATGATGGGATCTTGGAAAAATCGAGGGAACTCTTTCAAAATTATAGGTACACCTATAGCGATTTGGTTATTTTTTATAGTAAATCGTTCATTTGCTTTCGAAAAGCAAAATTTGAAGAAGTGGAACTGATGATGAAGACCACGGATGGTCATCGGAACTACTAACCAATAATACGTATTTCACGGGTTCCAGTGGTAGCCATTTGGAAAATTGTTTTTTTGTTTGAAAGGGGATACCTACTTCCGAATTGGTCACATTGTCACCAAGTCAGGATCTGATGATGGGATCTTGGAGAAATCGAGGGAACTTTTCAAAATTTGTAGGCACCTATGGCGATTTGGGTATTTTTTATAGTAAATCGTTTACCTATTTGCTTTCGGAAAGTAGAATTCCAAGAAGTGGAACTGATGATGAAGACCACAGATGGTCATCGGAACTACTAAATAATAGGTAGGTATTTCACAGATTCCGATTCGTTAACTTTCATGTGGTTTCTAAACAATTTATGTTCGTCACAATGTATATGTATATATGTTGAAGTGGAACTGATGGTGATGTAGGTACCTACCTACCTGGAGAACTCCTCAAAAATTAACGTCCCTGCATCGGGAAAAGCAATATTTTGTAAAAGATGATGAGCAGTTGATGTTAGGCTATATTAACTTAGATAAATTACAAACCGACTCACTAAAAAGCAAGAAATAAACAAATTTTTTACAAAAAAATTAAAACCGATTTCAAAAAACACAAAGCTAAAAATAACAAAATACCGATTTAATCCAACAGAAAAAAATACACGTAATACTATTACTGATTTGTGCTGTTTGTGCTACCACTTTCATTTGAAGTCGGTGACAAGCCAAATTTGGAGTAGGTAGGTAGATTGGCTAAGTCCACTCCCGCCACGAGCTCGTCGTGAGCTGAACAACCCAAGAGGGCAGACGTAAGCGGGTTTGGCACCGAATTCGAATTAAAAGTGGTAGCACAAACCAATAATAGTATTACGTGTATTTTTGTCTGTTGGATTCAATCGGTATTTTGTTATGTTTAGCTTTTTAGTTTTGTGCTTTTGGAAGTCGGTTTTAATTTTTTTGTTATTTGTATGCATTCACAGTTAAAATTTTAACATAATAATATAGATGGTTCTGTTTTGGTTTTTCGTGTGGATTTTCTGTTGAGGACTCAACTAAAAAGTATAGTTGGGCTTATGTAGATTTTTCGTATTTATTTACGGTTAAAAGTATAACCATATAATATAGATGGTCCTGTGTTGGTTTCTGGTGTGGATATTCTGTTGGGGACTCGACTAAAAATTATAGTAGGGCCTTATTAGATTTTATGTAAGATTTTTTGTATGATTTACAATAAAAGTATAACTATATAATATAGACGGCCCCGTATTGGTTTTTGGTGTGGATTTTCTGTTGGAGGTTCAACCAAAAAGTATAGTTGGGCCTTTTAAATTTTTTGTATTCATTTACGGTTAAAAGTATAATCATATAATTTAGATGGTCCTGTGTTGGTTTCTGGTGTGGATATTCTGTTGGGGACTTAACTAAAAATTATAGTAGGGTCATTATAGATTTTTTGTATACATTTACAGTTAAAAGTTTAACTATATAATATAGATGGCCCTGTGTTGGTTTTTGGTGTGGATATTCTGTTGGGGACTTAACTAAAAATTATAGTAGGGTCATTATAGATTTTTTGTATACATTTACAGTTAAAAGTTTAACTATATAATATAGATGGCCCTGTGTTGGTTTTTGGTGTGGATATTCTGTTGGGGACTTAACTAAAAATTATAGTAGGGTCTTTGTAGATTTGTTGTGTTACTTTACAGTTAAAAGTATAACCATGTAATATAGATGGCCCTGTGTTGGTTTTTGGTGTGGATTTTCTGTTGGAGGCTCAATTAAAAAGTATAGTAGGGCCTTTGTAGATTTTTCGTGTGTTTTTACAGTTAAAAGTTCAACCATATAATGCAGATGGCTCTATGTTGGTTTCTGGTGTGGATATTCGGTTGGGGGCTCAACCAAAAAGTACAGTAGGCCCTTTGTAGATTTTTTGTTTTCATTTACGGTTAAAAGTATTACCATATAATACAGATGGCCTTATGTTGGAATTTGGTGTGGATATTCGGTTGGGGGCTCAACCAAAAAGTACAGTAGGGCCTTTACAGATTTTTCGTGTTTTTTTACAGTTAAAAGTTCAACCATATAATACAGATGGCCCTATGTTGGTTTCTGGTGTGGATATTCTGTTGGGGCTCAACCAAAACCCGTGGTTGGGCCAGAGTTGGGGAATTGTTAAAACTGACACTACGATGTCCCAACTTTTTCCCAACTGTTAGTCACCGTTGGGCAACGGAGGATGTTACTAGGGATATCTATAGTAGTTATTATACCTAATAATTATCTTAAATAATATTACCTATATGAGTGACATAGGATACTTTTAAAACGGAATTCCCGCGTGATTACCGAAATTTATTTGAAATCACATACCTGTAGTACCTACCTTTTTTACTTGACATCTTCAATTATGAAGAAACCCCTCTCAATAAAGATTACAAAAAAAAAATCTTTTTTACTTACAATTTTGTGTTTTAAGGGAGCTAATGAAAAAATAAATGAAAAAAGCGTTTATTAAACACAAAAAACAATGTTATACAATAAGGGAGCACTAGTCCCTAAACTAAGATTCTCTGTGTTATAGGGATCAGTCTCCTACAAATATATCTAATTAACCAATCAATACAGAAGATTTAATATCTAAAAGTCTAATATGTAAATACATAGATGTTTCTTCATTTTAAAGCTACGGCTTAAGTTTTTTTTTTATGTCATAGGGGGCAAACGGGCAAGTGGTACACCTGATGGTAAGTGATTACCGCCGCCCATAGACATCTGTAACACTAGAAAGCATGCAGGTGCGTTGCCGACCTGGAATGGGGATGGGAACTGGCTTTCAAGTGGGGCTGCCGGAACACGCCGTTAGGTGCTTAGCGACAGATTTGCAACTTGAAGGTGGTAGCTAGCCAGCCGGGCACTAGAGAGCGCCCTACCACCATGCTATGGTTTCCTCACGGCGTTTTCCTTCACCGACAGCTCAAGCTCATTGTTAGGATTTGAACCTACACCTTGCGGCGTTTAATCCGAACGCACTAACCACTGATCTATCATCGCTGTACGTATAATATACTCTCAATGGGTACAAAAGCTGCAGTAACCAGTAAACTATTCATAGAGGATAAATAGGGTTAACGGCATAACGGTAACACGGATAGTGGAGTTTGTCACAATACAAAAGTTACATAAAAATTGAGTTCAATTGAATAATAGAAATACGAGAAAAACTCGTCCGGAGCCAGCCGCGACCCCGCCCGGGGCGGGGGCGGGGGCGGGGGCGGGGGCGAGCGAACACGTCATTATACTCCGAAATGGGAATTGAAAACACGGAAAGTGATACACCGAAAATATACATAATATCATATTATTAGGTAAACATTATTTATTGATGTCGCAGTTCCGCCGGTGGCGTTGGGATTTTTCGAACAAAACTAGATTGCATGAAATGGGAGTGAAGAGTAGGTACCTACCCTGACTCTGACTGTATCGACTTAGTTTCCTTTGCCTAGTGAGATAAATTTTATGAAAAAATTTATGTATTTAAACTTTTTAAATTATTCTGGAGTACGCCGAAAGCCATCGGGATAGAGAAGGAAATGCAGGTCGGTACCTATTTAGAAATTTTTGTTTGTCTATCTTTCCGTCAGTGCATCCGCGAAAACTGCTTAACTTTAATAAAACTCGGGATTCTCTTGAGGTAACCTATGATCCGGTACAACATATAAATACAGTGTCTACTGTTCATCCAGGAACAAAGAGATCCCTAGGGAATTCCCGCTGGTGAAACTGCAGGGAACAGCTATTGGAGAGTAGGTAATAGGGATGTTGACTACTATTAAAAATCAAAACTCTAATTAGTCCGTCAGTTAGAAAATAAAAAAAACAATAGACACGTATTTTTTGCTTTTTTTAATAAATTAAAATATACAGAGATAAAGCGCATTAAAGTTTAGGATGAGGAGGTCGTGACGTCACTAACCACAAAACCGCCATACAAACTGTCAGAATAGTGACGTCACGCGAAATTTCAACTCAATATATCGCCGTTATTTTTTGATTACGTAAAAAAAGAAAAAATACGTGTCCAATATTTTTTAATAATCTACAAGACGGACTAAAAAATAAAAATTAGTCAACATGCCCATTGTAGAAACTTCAAAGTCTGCCGATAACAACGCCATAGCTGCAACACTCGTAACATAACCAGATGAGCCAATGTAAGAACTTCAAATACAAGTCAGTAGGTATGAGCAATGTCCCGAGTTAGGATGCGATTCTAATGGAGGTCTCATATTCTTCGACCATCGACACTATACATAATTTTTATTAAGAGGCACTCTATCATTCGCTTGGTACAACTTTTGTTATAGGATCAAATCTGTTTTTGAAAAATATAAAAGAGAATAAAAGGAAAACACTTTAATTAGAAAGTAGATTTATCTATACTAATATTTTAAAGATGAAGAGTTTGTCTGCTGCTGCTGTCTGTGAGCTGTTTGATTGAATGCTCTAATCTTTGGAACTTCTGGTTCGATTTGAAAAAATCTTTTTGTGTTTGATAGTTCAATTATCGAGGAACGCTATAGGCTAGGTTATATAACATCACGCTACGACAAATGGGAGCGGAGCAGCAATGAAAAATGTTGCAGAAAACGGGAAAAATTATTCCCGTTGAGCGTTTCCAAAGTAATAGATAAAATTGTTATTGTAACTGTAGTTATTTATAGCAATGCTGTAAGAGGCTCGCAGCTTGAAGAACTTGTAAGATAATAACAACTTTTCTACACTCTCCGTCACAAATTAGTAGGTACCTTAGTATCTCGAATTCGCGTCATTTTCCTTTTCTCATTGAATGTCTGTTTATTAATTCCTTGAGCTTTCCATTTAATTAATTGCCCTTGTTGACGTAGAATTTTCATTAACAGTTTATCGTGACATAGTTGCCGAGATACACAGGGCGTTTTGGAAGAATGAAATTAAATGGAGTAATGAATAGGTATAGGTAGAAGCCGTTACTTACCTTCAAGTTGAAATTCTGTCGCCGAGCACTCAGTGGTAAGTCAGTTTAAATTCCATAAAAGGTGCGTTCATAAACTTCCATTTCAAGTGATCTATGATGAAACTCCTGGCCAGTTGAAAAAAACAAAATGCCATATCCATTATCCATGTTCTTTTCGTGGGCAAGAGACAAAAATAACAATAATATTGTATACTTTTCGGGAGTCAGAGTTGTGAGGAGGGAAATTGAGTGGCTCCAGGCTGGGGGCCTGCGCCTCCATCATACTTCCCGCCCTACAGAGCTACCTTTATTGTAAACTGCCAGTCTAACCATTGTTGAAGTGAAATACTCCAATGCACCTATAATAAATTGGCATGTTGACTTATTTTTACGTCTTGTAGATTATTAAAAAATATTGAACACGTATTTTTTCTTTTTTTACGTAATCAAAAAATAACGGCGATATATTGAGTTGAAATTTTGCGTGACGTCACTATTCTGACAGTTTGTATGGCGGTTTTAGCGGTTAGTGACGTCACGACCCCCTCACCCTAAACTTTGATGCGCTTTATCTCTGTATATTTTAATTTATTTGAAAAAGCAAAACATACGTGTCTATTGTTTTTTTATTTTCTAACTGACGGACTAATTAGAATTTTGATCTTTAAAAGTAGTCCACATCCCCATTGATAGGTATGTTTAGATTGGAAAACTTTCGACACGCGTCACGTCACGGAGCGTACAGCAAAAAGTAAAATAAAAAAGTACCCGGGTAAAGTAACTCTAAACTCAATAAGCATTTTTTAATACAGTTGCTCAAAAAGTGGCGTATTGCAGGGACGTTTAGCGTTCGGGATGTGGGCTATTACATACTCGAGCTTTTTATTTACCTTTCCCGAACTCGTGCGTTCTCTTTGCCAACTGTCAAAAATGGCGACACGACTTTGACACACTTTTTGCATTGCGAAACGTAGGTTTCGCATTACTAATACGACTAGCGCCATCTCTTGATCACAGTTGGAACTTAGTTGAGTTGTGTTTTTGATATTTTATTAAATTGCTTAATTTTTTCGTAACTGTATTAAAAATAGTTGTTCAGTACACGTGCGGAACCGTCATTGCAACTAGTTCCGACTGTCAACCCTCACCTTCGGCTGCGCCTCGGCTCGGGTAGACATTTGTCGGAACTCTTTGCAATAACAGGCTTTCCGCACTTATAATGAAATATACTATTGCCGGGGTGTTAAAATCAAAATTCTATTTAGTCCGTCGGTTAATAATGAAAAAAATAATAGACACGTTTTCTTGCTTAGTGAAAAAAATACTACGATAAAGCGCATTAAAGTTAGTATGTTTAATACTAGACAGAGACAAAATCCTAATACTAGACGTATTCGTGAAACGACTAGAGTAGAGTATCAAAAATTGTTTTGATAAGATTTTCTAGTTATTTATAGCGAGCCTATGGACCTCTGAAGGGAGATGAAGGCTCTTTCCTCTGTAATAAAGACCTACTTTGTGTACCTACCTAATATGTTTTCAGGAAATATGTCGGTAGTAGCGGTGCGCGACCAGATTTATCGTAGAATCTAAACGACGAAATCCACTTAAAAATTCCATCACAAACTGTTGCTCCACTCCATGAGTACAATATTAAAACCCCTAATAACTAATAACTCCATGGACGTAAATGGAATGACGTTGAAAATCATAAAAGTCGTGTTACAAAGAACTTGGTAGGGTTGGAGAGCAAAGCAGCGAACGATAACAATAGCGTTGTCTCTTTCGCACGGTTGAGTTTCTGCATCGCTCAGCTCGTTCGCACCGAGACCCGGGTTTATCGGATATAAACTAAAAAAGTGCCAGCGAAATTATCAAGCGACAATAGCATAAGCGGCCGTCTACAAATCTGGCTGAATACCCTTGATCAAGTCATAAGCGGCAGCGGGTTTGTGTGACCTACTTTTTTAAGTCATACAAATATTACTTTACATATTACGATCTTTGTAAACCTATTTTTTTATTTCCTATTACATATAAAATGCGAAAGTTACTCTGATTTGTCTGTCGATCTGTTACCTTTTCACGCCTTAAATATTCAATCAATCATCTGAAATTTCAATACGTAGTACAGAAAAGGACATATGGTACTCTTATCCTGGAAATCCTGCGGGATATTAACGTGGGAAAAACCGCGAGAAACAGCTAGTATTATGATAAAACTGCACAGTGCACTGCACTTGCCGTGTCTGTTAATTTGTATCTAATTATCTAGAGATTAAAAATTATATTAAGGGCGAAAAAAATTAGTAAAAAAGGGCAGGTTCGCCAACCACTATAATAATATATACAAACTATACTATATACCTCTTAGCTAAGTTGACAATCTATAATCGTTATCGTAATAGAAACTAAGAAACTAATCGTCATGTCACGTGGTCGCCAAAAAATCGTTCAATAGAAAATAAAATTTTTCATTACTCATACTCGGAAAGTAGGTCTGAAGTTGCCTGAGAAGCGGGTTGAAAGTAACCCTTTTCAGCCCTAGGGAGAATCGCTTTCAACTGACAACTGTCAAATTATTAAAAAAAAACTAGGTCTATTTTCACATTTCTATTGAACCATGTTCCAACTTTCTATACAGCCAGCGCGATGTAAAATTGAAATAACGTAAAGTTTAAGTAGGTATTAATTAAAATAAAATTCACTCACTTTTTCTTAAGCTAATTCCTATTTATATTTTTTTATTTTCTTTAATTAATACTTAATAATTAAAGAAAATATTTTTTTTAGGTCGCCACAATGTAAATTAAAAATACTGGCTGAATAGCTAGCCAGCCAAAGAAAAAGAAATAGGTGGGAAAGTGTCAAGCGACTATCCGATCTTCACTCATTTTTTCTTTAGCTAATTCCTATTTTTATTTTGACTTTCCTTGCATTCGTAATGAAAAGCACAGTGTTATCCTCGGGAGAAAGACTTATTTAGTCCCTCGATCTATTGGCGCCCTCGCTACGCTCGGGCGCCAAACCCCGTCTCGGGACTACATAAGTTACTTTCACCCCTAGGATAACAATGTACTATTTCGTGACTACATGTCATAACAACACATTCCTTAGTACTTTACAGTGACAATGATAATACACTGTCAACTTGGCTAAAGCGCTTATTACACTTTACAATTTGTCAGACATCAATTTAGGAAATTGGAAGGTGTAAACGTTGGTTCCAATTTAGGATAAGTGAGTAAGAGAGAGAGAGAGAGACGAGTGATGACACTACTCTAAATTGTATCATAAATCGACTAATTTAGAGTACAATTTAGAGTAGTATGATCACTCGCTATCTCTCTCTCACTCACCGATCCTAAATTGGACACCTTCCGATTTCCTAAATTGGTGTCTGACGAATTGTAAAGTGTATCAAGCCTTTAAGGTGGCAGATGTTTCCCAGTTGTTTTTAGCTTGTACCATGCGCTAAGCGTACCCTTTAATGTGCCCTGAATGTACCGTAAGTATTTTCGCCAGGACACGTGCAAAAATGTCCCCCGTTCGACCCGCGTTACCCGCGTTATCTACCTGCGGCTAATGTGGAGCCCGCCCTATAAATTTTGCAATATGATAAGTCGCGAGCCCTATCGGACAGAGTTATGTTTGGGACGGCCTTTATCTGTGTTTAGGTCGGCCCAGGGTTTACCCTGAAAGTGTGGCTTCCTGCCTAAGAGGCTATGTTGTATTGTAACTAAACGGTGAAAGAACGATGAGATTTATTAGATATAGTATGTGTGATAAATAATTTGTGCGAGCGTCATAAAAAAAAAACAAAAAAAAAAAACAATCGCCATCTCAGTAGTAATATTGTGATCATAATAGATAAGTGTAATTCTAGCTTTTATACGTATCCATACCTACTTCATCATAACATAGTATAAAACAATAAGTCGCTTTCCGTCTGTCTGTCCCTAGGTATATGTATATGCTTAGACCTTTAAAACTACGCAACGGATTTTCATGCGGTTTTCACCAATAGAGTGTTTCATGAGGAAGGTTTACATCGATATTTTATCCGGGAATTTTGAAATTACCGCGGGTGAAACCGCGGGGGACAGCTAGTAAGTAATAATTTCTTTGACCTGTGTTAGACTGTTTTCATACTAAACTAAGTTGACGTCACTTCTATCTGTTATTTTCTGTTCTGTGTAGAATACGGGTATGTTTGAATTGATCCTGTACAGTGTACAGTAAAAGTATGTGGTCTAACGGTAGCCAGTGGTCGAGCGAAATGTTATTTCTGAGAAAACACACTGGAATTTTGAACAAAAAAGCTATAAAAATTGTCCACAATCGACAATAATGCCTATCGATAGAAGAATGTCCGTTCGTTTTAAAGTCAGAGAGCCTAGTCATTTGTCTTTCTAAGACTATTTCTCAGGAATGCCGAATGACACCAATCGTCTACAGTCAACTCCTGAATTAATAAACTAGTTCGACAATCGACAGGTCAATAGGCACAAAGGCCAGCTCGTCGATATTTTTAAAGGTTTACTGCATTGAATGCATGTTTATTGTACAGAGTACACACTTGAGTGAAAAAATGTCTCATGGTACTGTTCGATCTTCTATAAAAATTGCGTTAATTCGTTACTCTGTTGCGACGTGGAAATTGGACAAACAACTAATCAAAGATACATTGATTATGTCATATTTGGTTGCTATCAGTTAGTTTTATTTTTTTATTTAAGGTCTTTATGCTCTTTTTCTATGTATACGAATGTGTTTTTACAAAGTTATCTACAACTTATTACAATTTTGAAATATTGGAGTGGGTACCTATTTAAGGACTTCTTTAAAATACCTACTCGTTATTTTGTCTTAGGAAATTTGCAATAGATAGAAACAACACAGCAAAAGAAACTCTTGTTATGTATTAGTAAAGATATCTATTATTGTGTTGTCACGAACTAGTTCTGAAGTCGTCTATATCATGCTTAACATAATATCACCAATTTAGGTGCTACATTGTCCTAGTGCAGCGGAAGCAATCTGATTCCACGTTTGTTTTGTGTTTCAAACATTAAACTTAATTTGAGCTCGTGGACGAGGAGTCGTGAAATAGGTACGGAAGTGCTAAAGCTTAATTTTAATATTTCTTTTTATTGCTCTTTTGCACTTGGCTTAAGGAAATTTAACAAAAGTCAAAGGTTAGGTTAGGACGCACGATAACTATCTAAATATAAAAAAAACAACGAATGATTTTTCATTCATAAATTAACATTTTATAAAAACATAAATTCATTAGGAATCCTGCAGTTATTACTCGTGGGGCAAATATCTTCAAAAATAGTTTAGTATTCGAGTTTTTGCTCCCACGAAAGCGACGAAGGCGAAGAACATCGCTCGCAGAATAGACGGCCATTGAAGTTAGGACAGACCTGTCAGAAGATGAACTAAAGAGTTGGTAAGATCTTGGAAAACAGCTGGACCAAAGCTGTGCAAGAGTGGTCCTTGTGGAAAACTTGGAAGAGGTCTTACAATAAAAACTATATTGCTAACAGTCTTTCGCATCCATAGCTTTCGTTGTTCTCAGGTGCAATGCAATCAACTAACTAGTGATGTAATTTGATTGGTCTGCAGCGAATAGGTACGAGTGGGGTCGAGTTGCAAGAACCGCGTTTTTTATTCGAACCAATCAAATCGACTGCACACACTCGCTGGCTCGTACGTGATTTAGGTCAAAACACGCAGACAGAATCTAGAGTCTAGATTTATTTGGTACAGCGAGATAACTTGTCAAAACATACGCTCATTACTAGTAATCACAAGCTGATAAAGTATTATCTATTACAGAACTCTCTTCCGCACATTCATATTCTTTGCGTCGGTTGAATTCTTTTACCCATCCTGATTCCTCAATGAATAAAAGTCCCGATCGGTATGAAGTCTCTTGGGACAATCTCTTATGGCTTAACTTCTCACACATAATTAAAATCTTACCTCTATATATCTCCGCCTAATTTATAGTCACTCAACTTCAATCCATCCATTCTAAATCGTTCTGTTTATTTAGAGAAATAGCGTACCGTATGTACCATAGATATAATGTCTACCAATTAGGAGGGTCCATGGAAATCCCGATATTCGGTAGTGGTGGAACCAGGTAAAGCACAAGCTTTATCCACGCAGTCATAATATGAGCAGTTTCCAAACAAATAACAGCTACAATAAACTCCTTTTTTCTTTTCTTTCTTTCTTTCTACAATCTTCGACATCATTAGACTAGATACTATTAACGCACAAAACACCCAAAAACTAACCTCCAACAGCAGTAACCGAGGTTGTATATTCCCATAACATTATTTTTAGGCGATTTGTCACGATCACAATGATTGGGGCGTTTGTGTTAAAAAAATTGCACGAACGCCCGAAAAGGAATCTTGTTTTACTGCTTTGCTAGTTTGCACAAACTCTTATTTTAACTTTTATATGCATCGTTTTATTTGCTGTGATCTTATTTTTTTATTTTATAGGTAAACTGCTAGCGCCCTTTCAAATCAGTGAATCTCAGATCTAATGTAAAACACCAAAAATTGCAATGGTTTTAAGATTTGTTAATTTGTACAATTTCATGTGTTTATTTGTATTGTTTAATTTGTTTTTGGGTATTAAAGAATATTGATCATGAATTTTATCTTTTTTCAAAGCTTTTATTTAACTTGCAATGTATGTATGTAATAGGCTAGTTTTCTGGGTAAAAAAATCAAAATTCTATTTAGTCCGTCAGTTAGATAATAAAAAAATAAAAGACACGTATTTTTTGCTTTTTTAAAATAATGGAAATATGCATAGATAAAGCGCATTAAAGTTTAGGGTGGGGGACTCGTGATGTCACAGCTCGCTATAACGTGCGAACAAACTGTAGCGAGGCGTGACGTCATGTGAAATTTCGACTTGATATATCTCCGTTATTTTTTGGTTACATAAAAAAAAAAAATACGTGTCCAATATTTTTTAATAATCTACAAAACGGACTAAAAAATAAAATTTAGGAAACTAGCCTATTGTAACTATGTTTGTACGGGTGGAATCTTGCAATTCAATTTTGAAACAGATACCTTCAAATGCCTTCAACCGATTGAGGTGAAATTTTCTATACACGTTTAGTTTGGATGACAATGCATGGTTTATTCTTTTTAGCGGATTTGAATAAAAGCTTGTCTTATAAAAAAAAATCCTCATCTAAAATCATAATAATTCAAATTTCAACCTGAAGTTAGTGTAGATAGTGTTTAAGGCCTTGCAATCCTTCACCAATTTTTCGGCGATGACAGTAAAATTGAGAATTTAATTTCCTACTTTTTTTTTCGTTCAAGATGAGAACTGATGTTTTGTGAGTATTAAGAAGTCTCCTACTAAATGGTTCGATGATCTGACGAAGCTCTCGCTGTATGAAGGTAGGACTAGGCCAAGTGGTCGTTGATATCGTTGGGGAAGTCTTGAGGAAGACGTTTGTTGGAGTGATGACGATGATAAATGTGGTACCTAGTACCTACTAAAGATTGCTCCAGAATTGCTCTACAAACTACAGTTAAATGCTATTGCTTTTACGGCCAACAAGTAATAGACATGTAGACACAGTGTCCGCTGAGTTTCCTCTATATTTAAGGACTATCGGCCGGCACTGACCCCATATTCGGCTCCCCAGGGGGTGGTGAGATTTACTGGTTATTGCGCACGAGGTCACTGTTTTCATCTGCAATTCTGATTATTTATTTCCAGTATAAATATGATGGCGTAATCCGTGACCGTTATTCGCTTGGAAATAAAAATGGGGATGATAAAAGTAGGTGGGCGTCTTGAATATATCACATTCTAACTACCTATACGAACAAAATCATATGATTTTGTGTTAACTCTTTTGGGCAAAAATTTCTCGTTACTGAAGCGTAAAATAGTTGAAATTGGTAACTTTCAGATAGTAACCGCTTGGGTGCCGGTTCAAAACTTCTTTAACGGTTTCTTTGAGAACTTTTTGTTGTTTTTCTTTCACATGTTCAGTAGGTACATTTAGCAAAGGATTTTGGTGATTTGAATATTTAGTCCTATGTATCATTGATATACATAAAATATTACTTCCAGGGTTTTCAGTCTAATTTGTTAAACATCATAATTGTTTAAACTTAAAAAATAAAAAACGTAAGCTCTAATTATATTTTCAAATCAATGAAACTTGTGATTATATGCCATAGGCCGTCTTTGCATGTTTTTGGAGTTGGTTGCTCTGTAATTGTGTTACAAAATGATGGTTAGGTTTGTATCTAGTATTTTTCACGTATTTCAAAACTTATGATGTACCTACTTATAAAGAAAGTTGGTTACATGACAAAACCATTAAGGCATTTTACTTTTACTGTTAGCAAGAACTTTCTGCAATCTGGAATTTTTTTATGGATATACACTTTTTCCGTAGTTTATTTGCTTTGGTCTATAAACGAACGCACTGTTATTACCGTATCCTTTACGAATGAAGTAGTAATTGATGCAATTAGAGTTCAGTAGACGCTCATTCATTCATCGATTCGCTTCAGCGAACACTTTCGCAGGTCCAGCCATCGGGGAAGGCATAGAGTAGGATATACAAGACACTTTTACAGATACGACACTCGGCAGCAGAGGGCAGAGTCGAATATAATATAATACCATTTTTTAGTTTTAGTAAATAGTAGTTGGTTTCACCCACGGTAATTTCAGAGTTCCCGCGGAAATTCCATGATAAAATATAGATATAAACTTTCCTCCACATTGGTCAAAACCACATGAAAATCCATTGCGAAGTTTTAAAGATCTAAGCATAAGGACAGACAGACAGCGGGAAGTGACTTTGTTTTATACTATGTAGTGTGATGGTTTTGATAGTAATTAAAACAAAATAAGGGAGTTTTGAAAGACACGCGGTTGGAGCTACGGAGTTATATTCTTACCTCTATGGTTCGAACCACAGTTAAAAGCTATTGGTGTAATAGTAATTAAAAACGTGCTAGGAGATACTTTTATCCCGTTACAAAGAGTTCCTGCAGGAATTACAAAATTGACGTGAGTGACGTTGGAACCAGCTACCAGCTAGTGTGTATTACTTATGTAATACCAGGCAATCATGTCGCGTCTGTGTTAACTTCCACTTTTAGTATATACCACATAGAAGTTTAACGTCGAAAACAAGCTCGCAGCAAATGAGTCGCGACCCATTTAGTTCAAATTGTCCGTGACAGGCAACTATCTGCCGCCTGATTATGCGAGCCTGGTACCCTGGCGTCGCCGTTTGACCGATCCCGAACGAAATTCTCCCACCTATGGAGAAGTCGTTAGCCGCTATTTCCTTATTTTCCTTTCTTTTAATTTCGCGTCTTTGTTAGATTTTCCAGCGGAACACATAAGTACTACCTTTATTGAAGTCTGGTAAAAAGTAGCCTATATTGATTTTAAGACAACATGCTTATGCATTAAACATGTTCAAATAGAACTACATATCCACATTTTATAAAAAAAAAATTACGTTTAAATTCTCCATGTAATCTTTCCGCACTTTTCATCAAATCTTGCAAACCATTTGTATTGCACTTGCTGGTCCAATCCAATATACTTAGATCAAATTTGGCATACTTATCGTGACATTGCAATATTTTTGTACCATCGAGCTGATCTGATGACGGAGCCGGGCTGTAGAGACTGTTTCCTGACGAAAATGGTAGGAATATAAAATACGTTTTGTGGCCGTGATTAAAAAAAACTTGTCACTTTATCCTTCGCTAGTTTTATACATACATAATATGCATGCAATATGCATGGGAATATGCTTTGTTCTATTCAACGAGGTTTTGCTGTACACTCAACATCAATTAAAAAACCAATAGTGTATGACGTATCTACATGAAGTAGGTAGGTACATAGACAATAGACATACCTACTGCAGTAGTGGGCAGCGATAACAAACAGCTGCAGTAACACTCCACTCTACCATTATGATGGATCGACCGTTTTCCTACAGCCATTTACAATAATTAACAATGGCAGTCGTAACAATTAATAATAAAACCTCAACAGGCGATGCATCGGCAACACTCAACATATTTATTAAGAGAACTATAAATCAAAGGAAACAAAACGATCTCGCCCGATCCACCCCCGAGCGGGATTTACCCCCCACAAAGGGGGTTCTAAGCGGGGGTGTTCCGCTGAAATTACTGGCAATACATCATTGAGATGTTTTTAATAAACGCTGGGTGTTGCCCTCCTGACACTCGGCTCTAGATGTAACGTATCTTTGTTGTAGTACTTGAACGTCTTCGGGATAACATTGTTAGATCAACTGCAAAAACTAATTAAAAAGCTATTAAAAACAAGTCAATTGTAAAAAAAAAAACACTTGAGAGTTTTCAATTGTTTTATCACAAAGCCTTCCCACATATCTATCTATACATATAAAATGCTTTGTCCTGAATGACTGATCGATCAACGCACAGCCTAAACCGATCGTAGAGACCTGAAACTTGGAGGGCTTAGGCATCCGATAAGAAATTATTTTTGAAAATTCAACCCCTAAGGGAATGAAAAGGGGTTGCAAAAGTTTGTGTGGAACAATTCCGCGGGAACTTCGAAATTATCGCGGGTGAAACCGCGCGGGACAGCTAGTCTATAATAATCATTATCTTTCTTTCTTTTTTTTATTGGAAAATGAAAAATTACTTTAGATTGGATGATTTTATGTGAAGTAACGGCCAAATGTGTCGAGTCGTGACATGAAGATACGCTCCTCAGTGTTCTATGGCGATAACGATTATTGACTGTCAACTTGGCTAAGGGGGCTGGAGAGAAATCGAGAAATAATCAGAATCAGAAATTGAATATTAATTGATAAAGTAATTACTTAAAACCGAAAAACAACAAAAAAAAATATTAAAACACATTTATCATATTTACAATGTTATAATTATAGGAGTTCATAATTTATATACTTTGATAGTACCGTTGCATTGGTATAGCGCTTAGTCAGCCCGCGTGCTACGTCACGTGTTTCTGGTTTGATACCTGCATCAGTGTGTATACTTACAATTTAATATTATATCGTATAATTGGACGCCGTCAAGCAATAACGTGTTAACCCACAAAATCAAGTTATTGATACAAAACGCTTTATTGAGAGTTACAGAACGTTTTTTAACTATGTGTTTACTTTATTACATTGTTTAAATAGCGAATAAAATGTTGAACATAAAAAAGTGTTGACAAAAATGGCGCTATAGTTTTAAATATATATAATAAATAGTTTTAAGTTTGCATAGTACAGTACAAGTTTGGAACTACATACATACATATATTATGTCTAAATACATACATACAAGCAAACGAAATTTGAGTATCTGTTTGTAATTTAATTTTTTTTCGCTAGTATACAATTATATATATCAATTTTTGTCTGTCATGAAGTAGGTACAAATGCTTAAAATTCATACCTTAGGAGAGGGACTATGAATGTACCTACAGATTACGTCAAACTTGTATTCATAGCAGCTGCCTATCTCTCCAGGAAACTGGCGTGAGCTTATGCACTAGCACATAATATGAGACCATAGACCATAGACTAGTATATATTAGCGCCATTTGAAATTTACCTGTATTTATGAAAAATTAACTAAGTGTATTTCTTTAATAAATCGGTGTACATTTAAAATTCGCGCGACAAATTGTCAAAGGCATCCTGTAATTAAATGGGAATTAATTGTTCCCTTTGAGCGAGTAACGAGGGCCCCTTATTAGTGCTCGTAGCTTGTACCTAGTAGGTACCTACTTAAGATTTGCCCGGGTCGATATTATTTTCATCTGCAATTGAATTAAGCATATTACATACCTACATTTTTTATGTCATAGGAGGCAAATGGGCAAGTGGTACACCTGATGGTAAGTGATTACCGCCGCCCATGGACATCTGCAACACCAGAAGGCATGCAGGTGCGTTGCCGACCTGGAATGGGGATGGGAACTGGCTTTCAAGTGAGGCTGCCGGAACACACCGTCAGGTGCTTGGCAACAGATTTGCAACTTGAAGGTGGTAGCTAGCCAGCCGGGCACTAGAGAGCGCCTATGGTTTCCTCACGATGTTTTCCTTCAACGACAGCTCAAGCTCATTGTTAGGGTTTGAACCTACGCCTTGCGGCGTTTGATCCGAACGCACCGACCACTGAGCTATCATCGCAATCATACTTCACAATATAAATTCTACGATGAATAAAATTGTGTAGTGATTAGACGAGAATACAAAATTTTAAATTTCAACATTACGAGAGAGTTCCCGTGGGAGGTTCGAAATAGATGCAAGTAGAACCACGAAGGACCATGATATTATTACCTTAAAAAGAATAATTTTTTTAGGTAATCTAGAATTCTTAAAATTAAAAGTTCCGTAAGTATATTTTAATTTTTTTTTTAGAATTCTAGGTTTATTGTGAAAGTGTTTTTCGGTTTTTTTTTGCACTGAAAAAGTCGGTTAAAGACCAACCAACAAGACTTAGGCCTCAGCCCCTGAAGGGGTCAATAAAAGTTCTCAGGGTCCCGATAATGTAGGCGCAGCGAGTTAACCGTGAAAGCGCCGGGTCGGGCTGACCCGCCGATATATTAGCATACATAATAAATGCGCAGGCGACGCGCGCCCCGGGCACTTCAAGAGAGCGCACCGAGTCACGAAGCGAAGAAAATAAAAATGTTTTTTTTTTTAATCATTTGTCTGTAATAGAAAATCTCAAAAACTACTCAACCAATTCAAAATAATTTAAAATAATTCTACTATATAAAGAGTTCCTGCGGGATAAAATTAAAATAAAAAATCTTCTTTTACTGAAAAGGAAGATTTTTTTGGTTCACAAAATTTTTTATTTTTGGTGATCATAATATTATGTAGCATACAAACTTACTATATCTATATTCGCTGACATAATACATGACTAAAAGGTCTGCCTTGCTGATTAAAACTAGGTATATAGGTACTTAAAATACCTGTCCCAAATAAATGATTATTATTATTATATTACCATATCAAAATTGTTCACGATCTATTACGGAAAGCAAGGCAGTCACGTACCTAATGTTTGCGTTTCATGTTTTCCGGAATGCGTCGTGCGCACTCCGGGGCCACCCTGCGGTGTGGCTGGGGACGGATTGCCGCGCGGCGACTGTGGGGTTGTAACTTCCTAATTTGAAATTTATTTTATTCATACCATGTGGCGCTATCTATTGCTAGAGGATGTGTAGTTTTATTATTAAAACTTTACTTTAAGTTTCACTAGATGGAGTAAAACAACAATAACTAACTGTTCCTAGAGTTCCCGCGGGAATTCCAGGTTCAAACGTACCCATGTCCTTTCAAAGCTGTTCCCATCGGTTCCACCCGCGTTGGTTTCGCAGTTCTAGCGAAAATGGTAGACTAAAACGTACCCTAGTACCTATGTACCTATGTTCTTTTCTGATAACGTCTTTATTATGCAAAACTCATAGTAATCGGTTGAATAGTAAAGGCGTGAAAAGTTAACAGACAGACAGGCAGAGTTACTTTCGCATTTATAACATTAATAAAAATTATTATTAGCACAATTTAAAGTCTTAATAAGTTGTTTAGAGTCGAACTGTGACGGAAGTGGCCAATGGCTGCGGTAGCAGATTCGCATGTCAATAACACGTTTTAAGTTCTATAGGTGCCTATTATTTGCTATTTATGTATACATATAGTGGTGGACAACTAAAAATAAAATATAGTCGGTTAAAAAATTGCTACTATAAGCCCGCTCCATATTCACGCGAGAATCTTGCGAGAACGCGTGAAAACCTCGAGCACAGCCTCGAGAAACGGCGGAGAATATCGGCTCCACATTCACGTTCTCATGGTTTTCTCGTTCTCACAAGATTCTAGCGTGATTGTGGAGCGGGCTTAAGACTTGTAGTACTTTTGATATTACACGGAAAACAATTCTGCTTACTGTGACGAGAATTTGGTACACTCTACTTTACCATTTTTTAGAGTTTCATATGTGACAACTCTACAGATAGTAAACTCTACAATTACTGAATATTGCCCGTTAGGTACAGTAAAATATTGCCCGGTACAATAAATTTAAAAAATAAATGTAATCATTACAAATAAAAGATCATCATCATAAATAGTACAATCAACTGTTTTAAGTTTTGTATATACAACGTGTTTATGAATTAACTGAAAACTAAAAAGTAGTTTGCTCAGAATCGAATAGCGAATCGATTGCACTGTTTTAATATAGGTTATATTTTTTTATTTTTACTAGCCCATGTCTAAATTATTTATGATACAATATTTAGCGCGTACGCCGCCCGCAGCAAAAAAAATCGAACCGGTAGGCGCGGGCGTAACGCTTGGAATTTCGTAGATATTTGTGTTTGTATTTGTTAACACGTTGTATAGTTTTCTTTCTTTCTTTCTTTCGATGAGACGAGCGATGGCCAACAGGGTAGCATCACTAGCGTTTTTCCTTATTTCCTTTAACGATTGGGAAAACACATAAAAAAGTTGATGCGCCATAAAAAAGTTTTACGCCATCTAGCGAAATGTTTGAGATTTTAAGACTTGAAATAATTAAATATTTAAGAGACAAAAAAAATCACACTTTTAGTTGAAGTTTGTTTTAAGAGTTTCATGAATACAAAGTAAGATTTTGAATAGGTAATTCTTATTTTGGTTTGATAAAATTATGTTGTAAACTTTCAAACCGACCAATGCAATTGGAGATTCATGATCACGGCCTATCTATAGATACTATGTTTTTTGAGCATACTTATAGCTTTATGTAAAATGTAAATGTTATAATAATCGCATCTAGCTTCTAGAAATATAAAGAACTAGCTGTTCCCTGCGGTTTCACCCGCGGTAATTTCGGAGTTCCCGCGGGAATTCCGGGTTACAATATAGCCTATGTTACTTAGGGATAATGTAGCATCCTAATGGTGAAAGAATTTTTGAAATCGGTCCAGTAGTTTTTGAGTTAAATCGTGACAAACAAAAAACAAACACGAAAAAACTAATCTTTCCCCTTAATAATATTAATAGGCGCGTCAATTAAGGAGTTTCCGCGAGATTTCCGGAATATAAAGTACCCGTTGTCTTTTCCTTTCCTTTCCTGAAAAAAATATATGTACCTATGGAAAATTTCATGATGATCAATTGAGTAGCTAAGGCGTGAAAACATAACAAACATATAAATATACATTCGCATTTATAATATCTACCTGTTAAGTATTATTTTAACCGCGGTTGCACTGTTTTTATTCTTTGACGCTTGAAATTTTGTGTTAGTAGAATTGGCCTTATAGGTAGGTAGGTATAAGAAGGCAACCATACAAACTCCAAGACAGGGGCAAATCGACTAGCATATATCTAATAGAAGCGAGAAATTAGTCAAAAAGCATTAGGCAAGTACTATTAGTCACAGCGAGCGTGTCGTCGCGACGATCAAGTCGCTTGTACAATGTACAGTCGCGGGCATAAATAATAAGCCGGCGCGCATCGCGTACAGGCGCGCACGTAAATAAGTGTACAATAATAGCTGGCTATAAGTCAACTGTGACAATGCCTGTACGGATTTGCAGCTCAAGAAGTCATATGTGGTCGCTTAGGGTGAGAGCACACTTGGCTGTTCGACATGACATCCATTATCCTACTTCCTACTAAAATTATAAATGTGAAAGTGTGGATGTTTGGATATTTGGATGTTTGGATGTTTGTTACTCAATCGGATTTGGATGAAATTTGGCATGCACGCTGTCAGGGGTACAGAGAAGGACATAGGGTACTTTCTATCCCGAAATTCCCGCGGGAACTCCGAAATTACCGCGAGTGAAACCGCGGGGCACAGCTAGTATAAATGCGAAAATGACTTTGTTTGTTAAGCTTTCACGCCTTAACCGATCATTATCAAATTTTGCATACACGTTTTCAGAGGTACAGAGAGGACATAGGGTAGGTACTTTTTATCCCGGAAATCGGAATTCCCGCGGGAACTCCGAAATTACAGCATTATTGACATAAAATTCCGACCGACATGTTTAGTTTATGTGTATAAATATAGCTGTATGTTTCCTGAATAAATAAATAAATTCCCGCAATGAACAATGAGAACTCTCGTGTGTGAAACAGCTGATCCCACTAATCGAATAATTCAGTTTAGAATTTAGATCTCATTGTATCACACACTTTACGCCGCCGTCCCACCTCCCAACTTCCAAGTGCTAACTAAAGACAAGCAAGTAATATGAGCTGCTAATTTGGCGGCGGGACGGAAGCGACACGTCGACGACACCTCGACGACACCTCGACGACACCTCGACGACAGACTGGCTCGGCGACAAGTGTCGCGCTGTCGAGTCGTGATACTCAGATAGTTGCGACGACACGGATGCCAGGTATTTTAGACCGACTGATACCAGTTCACACCACATACCACAAGTATTTTGGTACATCGATGAGTCAAAACCGAAAAAAACCCTTCTTTATCATATACAACTATAGACTAAGTAGGTAAAAACGAAGATAAAGCTTGAAGAGGTATATTAATATCATTAGTGAAATCGAAAATTGATATTAAAAAGGTTTTTTGTTTGTAAGTTCTGTTTGTGGCTCATGCAAAAAATGCTGAACAGAATTGAGTTACGGAATTTCGCAGTTGGGTTCTCTGTAGTCTAATTTGAATCAACAAGAGGCTTTGATACAACGCAATCGGTTCATAAAAAGGAAAGCTATGAGAATCACAAAGTTTGTAATAGTAATAGGCAGAAAATACGTCTATTGTAACACATAAGATAGAACATACACCTACCTAATCTAAATTGATTGGCCTTATTATCGTTGCATGCTCTCCCGAAAGGTTGTATAAGTACGTAGTATAATGTATACCCTGGAAAAATTTATGATCACATGGATGAAGTCGTAAGCTAAAGTTATAATTGTCAATGGGCATGTTGACTAATTTATTTTTTAGTTCGACTTGTAGAATAATAAAAAATATTGTAATCAGTAAGTAATCAAAAAATAACGGCGATACTTTGAGTTGAAATTTCGCGTGACGTCACTAATCGGTGCAGTTTGGATGGCGGCTTATAGCGGTTAGTGACGTCACGAGCCCCCACCCTAAACTTTAATGCGCTTCATTTCTGTATATTTTCATTTATTTGAAAAAAGCAAAAAAAAACGTGCCTATTGTTTTTTTTTATTTTCTAACTGACGGACTAATTAGAATTTTGATTTTTTAAAGTCGTCAACGTCCCTATACGAGTAGGTACATTACCAAGATCACAGATAATTACTATACTATATTATATAAGTATAACATTATATAACACTTTACTCAAATCTTCTAAAAAGTTTAAGACAAAAAACCTAAAACTGACTGTTTTTGGTACTTGTTTAAATTTTTTGCCATCAAGTTTAAATGTTGAAGAATCATCGATATTCACCCAAATTCACATCTCACATCGAATACTTACTTTTTTTAATTAACCAACTTCAAAAAGGGGGAGGTTATTAATTCGGATGTTTAGTTTTTTTTTAATACAATTATGTTCGGGCACAACTCCGTCATATATGCAAAATTCTTTTTTGTTCGATAGGGGTTTATTTCGAAATGATCCCATTTGATTTCATAAAGATCTGATCATGAGTATTGGAGATACAACGGAACTCTTGAAGTCGGCTTTACTTTTTTTTTGTTAAAATTTTGTTAACGAAAATTTTTACGAGATACGTAGGTATAGCGGGTATCGCTAGTTTTAGTCCTATAAAGGCCATAAACAAACAAAAATACCGCTGTTCGCTCTCTTATAGGTCGTAAAAAAGTTACACAAATAAATGAGGTAGCGAACTCGTCACGTGCGTCGTTCGGGAATCATTGTGGCGGCCGTAAACACGGTAATTAATAATTAAATATAATTAACGATGTCCTAGACACGTCACATTTCAATGTGTCGTAACGTAACTACGTCGTAACGCTGTCGCTCGATTGTGACAGCACATGTGATGTGATGGGACTCATTAACACGGGCACATGTCATGTTGAAATTACTTCAAAGTTGAAAGCTCAGACGCATTCCCGGGCTAAACAGTTGTTGTGTAGATCTTTTTAATCGAATACATTTTCTTCACAATACGGAATTATTTTGTAAGTTACATATATATCTTTTAGAATGCTAACCGCCGCACTCAGAGTCGACTTTAATGATTACTTAGTTAAGTATAGATTTTTAAAACAAAACTGCCGCAATCAGAGACGTTGAGTAAATTAATATTAATTGGCATTTAATAAGATGTAACTTAATAAGTTAAATGTCAATTAACATTAATTTATCAAACTTGTCTGATTGCGGCAGTTTTGTTTTAAAAATCGATACTTAACTAAGTAATCATTAAAGTCGACTCTGAGTGCGGCGGTAAGACTAAGTTCAGAATGAGAATGCGTATTGATCACTGCAACTAATAGATTCTAAATACTGTACCATACATTCTCTAAATGCATTAATCATTTGTGAAAGTGTTTGGGGGAATGTATTGTGTATCTTTTCTGTTTAAGCGTATAATTATAGCTGCATGTTTCCTGAATAAATAAATAACTAAAAACTAGTGTGGATAGTAATTGGCTTCAAAGTGACGACTTGTATAATAAGGTTACCCGGTAGCCTGGAAGAGATCGCTTTATTGTAATAAAGCAATCTTTTCCACTACCTATATAAAAATTGAAAACCTCTAAAAGTTTTTAGCACATATTGTTTAAAATTTTTACTATCACGTTTCAAATGCTGCAATAGTACATTGTTATCCTAGGGGTGAAAGTAACTTATTTAGTCCCGAGACGGGGTTTGGCGTTGACTTGAAAACTTGAGTTTCTGCAGTATCCAGCTGTCAGTTGAAAGCGATTCTCCCTAGGGCTGAAAAGTGTTACTTTCAACCCGCTTCTCAGGCAACTTCACACCTACTTTCCGAGTATGAGTAATGAAAAGTTAATACCCGGGGTACCGGCAATCGAATCCGAAACCTTTATTAGCGGGTAGGCATGGTGACTTACTGCGCCAGTCCGGTCGTATTTACTCTGTTTTAGATATTCTCCCATCGATATCTTATTCATGGAATATTTTAGATGTGATTTTTTTGCAGGTACGAGTAGATTAACTCTCAATAAGTTACTTCCCTAATCAACGGAAGTAACGTGTACAGTATAAAGTTGGCGCGTAATTTAAACTCACGTCGAACAAGTTTAACTTCTGACTCTGATATTTAATTGTTCCCGAAGGGATCGCTCTAGCAACAACATTCCATTCCATTCTAGCACAAATATTCTAAAACGCCAGTCCATCTGTCTGGCCGTCATACCTCGCGGACTAATGGCGGAGAAGACGCGTTAATAAACGTCATATTACGTCACCCGACACTATTAATCTATTGGTTTGCAAATGATTTATGTTGTGTCCGTGGCGTAGCTCTGGAAGAGTGATGGGTGGGTGTAGGAAGATGGTCCTTCGAGCCGGATCATTAAATAGTTCGATTGTTAATAGTACTGTGCATTGGCTAAAGTTAAAAACCATGGAGAAAATAAATTAACTAAAGATGACATGTAGGCGGGGCAGGCGCTCCACGGTTGCAAAGGAAGTTAGAGCAAATGCTCTAACTTGCCAAAATCTTCTTTTGCTTGTATCCCAAGTATATTTTCCACAATATTCCCAAAACTGAGAATTTTGAAAACAGTGACTAAGTAAAAACGGAACCAAAAAGCGTTTAATACATTTCTTTACGTTAATGAATGTTTTAGTGCAATAGTTTTGTGTGCCAAAATCAACCGGCGTCACTGGTTTTCATCTGTTTTCATACTAAACTAAGTTGATGTCTATGAATTCTATCAGTTATTTTCTGTTCTGTGTTTAACACGCATTACATAAAAACCACTAACGGCGGCACTCAGAGTCGTTTTGATGATTGCTTAGTTTTGGGTAAAGATTTAAACAAAATTGCCGCAGTCAGAGATGTTCATCAAATCAATGTTCATTGGCATTTAACTAAATTTAACTTAATAAGTCAAATGACAACTAACATTGATTTAGTGAACGCCTCTGAGTGCGCCGATTTTGTTTTAATAGTACATTGTTATCCTAGGGACTAAATAAGTCTTTCTCCCGAGGGTAACACTGTGCTTTTCATTACGAATGCAAGGAAAGCCAAAATAAAAATAGGAATTAGCTAAAGAAAAAATGAATGAATTTTATTTTACATAAATCAACCATTAGGTGTGCTACTGGCCAGTAAGTATGCCTCCTATGACATAAAAAAAAAACTTGAGTTTCTGCAGTATCCAGCTGTCAGTTGAAAGCGATTCTCCCTAGGGCTGAAAAGTGTTACTTTCAACCCGCTTCTCAGGCAACTTCAGACCTACTTTCGAGTATGAGTAATGAAAACATCTTTACTTAAAATTAAGTAATCATTAAAACGACTTTGGGCGCGGCCGCAAGTCTATTGTGATGATCGTTAAATTTGTATTTACCTAAAGATTGAGTTTTTAGTCAGTAGTAGTACCTAGTAGTATAGTAGGTAGTAGCACAGATAATATAATGTAGTAGTATGTGTAATAAGTTAAGCAGGTACATAAAGAAATTTGATAAAATTTTATTCAAATTCGTTCTGTACATTTTTTATGCAATGCGTGTTTAAAAAACCACACCCAATACAAACATAGGAAAATTCAGTTTGTTTTGCAATAATTTTACGACTATAGTAAGTACATATTTGACACGGCTTTAGTTAGTTTTTTTTTACTTAAAGACATAACATGCTGCCCTCAAATCCCTGATAGACAAATATACTTAGATTTAGAAAAAAATAATATCTAGTTAGTGTGGCAATCCTAGTCTGGTCTGGTCTGGTAATTTTAAGTTTAAGTTTAACGGTCCGTAATCGTCGGTGTTACAATGGGCATGTTGACTAATTTTTATTTTTTAGTCCGCCTTGTAGATTATCAAAAAATATTGGACTCGTATTTTTTCTTTTTTTACGTAATCAAAAAATAACGGCGATATATTGAGTTGAAATTTCGCGTGACGCGTATTCTGACAGTTTGTATGGCGGTTTTAGCGGTTAGTGACGTCGCGACCCCCTCACCCTAAACTTTAATGCGCTTCATCTCTGTATATTTTAATTTATTTGAAAAAGCAAAAAATACGTGCCTATTGTTTTTTTATTTTCTAACTGACGGACTAATTAGAATTTTGATTTTCAAAAGTAGTCCACATCCCCATTATTTATTTATGTATGATTTAAATTATACAGAACTTAGGTACACAGAGTACTGGGTGCTTAGGTAATGCTATCGTCTAACTATCACTGTTTACTATTCCTGAATTGTACGAGAAAAACAAACAGATTTTTCTGCAAACGACAAAACGATCTGGGCCCTTATTCACTATGACCATAACCAGGTCGCATTAAAATAACCTGCGACAGAAAAGTTTTTCCCTCCTGCTGAATGAAGTATCACTTTCAAAAGATACATTTACAGCGTGTGTTATGGCATATAGAATATTAATCTACACTAAAGTATATTATAAAGAATTAATATCTGGGTCACTGAGCTTCACTCGTTGTGTATAGCGCCATCTGTTGTTAAGTAGAAAAACAAACACTCATTTTTCATTGCCTGAAAAAACAGATAAAATGACGTTTTCTAAAAATGAAACCTAGCTAGATCGATCAATCGCCCCCGAAACCCCCTGCATACCAAATTTCGTTTAAAGATAGTAGATAAAGCTTGTGAGTTTGTGAGGGTCTCTGGATCTCCGGATCTACTGATTTTGAATATTAATCTTTCACCATTATTACGCTCCATTATCCTTGAGTGACAGGTTATATTTTAACCCGGAATGCCCGAGGGTAACAGCTACTTTCAAATATTTTGACTTCTGGAGCGTTTAGGATTGTGTTTTCGAGACGCGCGTTATGGTCAAGGTATGCTGTTGGTCATAGTGAATAACGGCCCTGTATTGATTGAACGTGACGTGCGCTCAAAGGAAGCCGTCACGTGGCCCACGACCCGATAGAGTTGGTTATACACAGGGTGGTCTCGAAGTGACGTGTGTAGTCTTACTAATATTATAAATGTGAAAGTGTGGATGTTTGTTAGTCAATCACGCAAAAACGGCTGAACGGCTTTGGATGAAATTCGGCATGCACGTTTTCATGGATACAGAGTAGGACATAGGGTACTTTTAGTCCCGGAATTTCCGCGGGAACTCCGAAATTACTGCAGGTGAAACCACGGGGCACAGCTAATTAGGCATAAATGTGAAAGTGTGGATGTTTGGACGTTTGAATGTTTGGATGTTGGGATGTTTGTTACTCAATAACGCAAAAACGACTGAACAGATTTGGATGAAATTCGTCATGCACGTTTTCAGGGATACAGAGTAGGACATAGGGTACTTTTAGTAGCGGAATTCCCGCGGGAGCTCCGAAATTACCGCGGGTGCAATCGCGGTGCCCAGCTAGTCCTACAATGATACAATCGATCCAACACGTTTAGTAGTAATGGAGACAAAGACAACAGAAAGATTTCACAGTTAATATAGGTATGAGTGAGATTGATGGTTTGTCGTTTGGTGGTTTATACTTCATACCATTAGTAAAATTGTACAGTGGGCCACATAGACAAGTATACCACCTTGTAAAATTTATACTGTTTGTAAAACGTCTTTATGACGTTATAAGTTGCCGTTTTTGCAGCTCCAAACTCCAATACAAGCGAAAAACTATACGTAATATTGGAGCTGCAAAAACGGCAACCTATAACGTCATAAAGACGTTTTACAAACAGTATAAATTTTACAAGGTGGTATACTTGTCCATGTGGCCCACTGTACCTACAGTGTAGGTAGGCCACTATAGTGGCATACGTGATGGATCATTGTAAATACTGTCACTCTATTAGTATGTAAATGACTGGGACGTGAACGTAATGAATCACCTGTGAAAGTTTTTAAAATAGACAACAAACCTTCCTTTTTTACTTAAGTAAAATTTACTGTAATAAAAAAAAAAACCGGCCAAGTGCGAATCGGACTCGCGCACGAAGGGTTCCGTACCATTATCTATAAAAACGGCAAAAAATCATATCTGTTTTATGGGAGCCACCCTTCAATGTTTGTTTTGTTTTAATTTAATTATTCATTTATTTTTAAAGAATGTATGTTTAGATTTTATTCAGCTCAAAAATAATTTATACAATTTATAATTTAGTATATTACTCGAATAGTTATAATAAAGTATAACTAACTGTCGAACCTACCGCATACATCAAATAACCCGCCCCTGACCGTTCCCGTTTTTAAAGTGAATATACAACGTGTTAATGAATTAACTGAAAACTAGAAAGTATTTTGCTCGGAATCGACTAGCGAATCGATCGCACTATGTTTTAATATAGGTCATATTTTTTCATTTTTAATAGCCCATGTCTAAATTATTTATAATACAAGATTTGGCGCGTACGCCGCCCGCAGCAAAAAAATCGAACCGGTGGGCGCGAGCGTAGCGCTTGGAATTTCGTAGATAGGTCACCTCCAAACTAATGTTGAATAACTTTTAAAGTATACATTTTTTCGACATAAAATATATTTTAATCATATTATTGTTTATTTTTTTAAATGGGGTGTATCAGGTTTTCAGTAAATTTTACACACACACGTACACGTTGTACACGTTGTATAACTAAATATTCTGTGAAAATTTCAAGCGTCTTCCTATTGCCGTTGTCAATATTAAATGGGAGCCCTCTTAAATATTTATTTTATTTTGTTTTTTGGTATTTGTTGTTATAGCGGCAACAGAAATACATCATCTGCGAAAATTTCAACTGTCTAACTAATACAGTATATGAGACAGACAGACAGCGAAGTCTTAGTATTAGGGCCCCGTTTTACCCTTTGGGTACGGAAGCGGAACTCTAACTCAACCGATTTCGATGTGGTTTTCAGGCGAGCATTTGTCACATTCTGGAGAAGGTTTCAGTACGAAATTTTCACGAATCGGTTCAGTAGTTTTTATCAGAATCCTGAAAAAACTGAGTCATCGCATTTATTTCTGTGTTTGATCCCATGTAAACGTCACATTCGCTCTAAATTGTAGAGAAACACGTCAGATAACACTAGCCTATGAGCTAAGCGCTATGAAGCCGCTGCACACTGCCTGCTAATGACGTCATAACTCCCGTCCAACGGCTCCCCGGGCGTTCCGCACACGACATTGGGGAATTGCCGGCTAGTTACGAGATAGTTGCAGGTAACGACGGTGTATTACCACCGTTTATTACTAGAAGTAACACGTCATATTAAAAAGGTGTATTCAAAGGTGTTTTTGTTTGTGGCAACACAATAGCTGTCTTGTCTTAATCTATACATATAAAATGCTTTGTCCTGAATGACTGATGGATCAACGCACAGCCTGAACCGCTGATCGTAGAGACCTGAAACTTGGAGGGTGTGTTCTTCGTATGTCGTACATATCCGATAAGAAAGGATTTTTGAAAATTCAACCCCTAAGGGGATGAAAAGGGGCTGCAAAGTTTGTATGGAACAATTCCGCGGGAACTTCGAAATTAGCGCGGGTAAAACCACGCGGGACAGCTAGTTATTTATAAAAACTAATGATTCATGTCTGTTCAAAGTTTGCGTTTTCAGCTATTGACGAAAAATAGACAAAATGAAATTCATGTTTGTTTTTTATGTAAAAAACATATTTTCATTAGAAATGTCTTTTGTTAAAGGTATAGGTGTTCCTAATCAAAATACATGCAGCAGGTAACGTCTATTAAAGATCTGTTGTCAGACTGTAAACAACATATACTAATTACTATAACAGGTATTATAAATGCGAAAGTAACTCTGTCTGTTTGTCTGAATTTTCGTTTGAAACTTCTAATCTAGGGAGTGCAAATTGTGTGTGCTAATTGCTTCTACGCAGGTATAGCTACTGCCATTACAAAGTTAATTACATTTCAATAAAAACAATATTGTTGTAAAGACAACCGAAAAATCAACTTGCACAACTTTCTTTAAAAAAAAAAATACTTTTATTAAATTTTCTCGCAAAATTGTTTGAAGCCAACATCGGTGGCTAACAGACTTCGTTAATATTCCTACAGGGACGCTAAGAAAATACAGCGAGCCTCCAAGATATAACAAGAGTTGAGCAAAGTTCTCACAAGGGAGAAAAATTGAAATTAATAATTCAGAAATTGTAAGTGAACGAGAGATGTACGTACAGCCTCCGTCGCTGCGGGTGTACTATCGAGTAGGTTAGCTGTAATGGGTTTTAAAGCTGCGTATCACGAGACGGTAATAAATTGATATAGATCCACCCGAAGCATTTGATTAAGTTTAATTTTTCGTTCAATAATAAAAACAATTTTGCAGTAACACAGGTGCCTAATTGCTTCATTAATACAACTTGATCATAAAAACCGTATTGGACTGATAGTGTCACCTCACTAGTTTGATATATAAAAAAAACATTCTCGATGCAATATGTCAGTAAGTATTTTGAATTTAGAACGAAAACTGTGAAAGTTGTGTGTCGTGTCCAAAGACATTATAAAGTAACTCTTTGGTCTTGTGACGCAGTTTTTTTTGTAGCCCCCACGACGACGCTCGGGATTCAAACTCTAAACTATGTACTACACTTTGGTCTCTTTTTAAACAAATAACCATTTCAATCAAACTGTCCGAAAAACCACGATTGGTTGTTGAACGAGTTCGAGTATAATAAGTACTTAGGTCTTTCCCAGAGAGACTGACAGTAATGAGTTTTAAATAAAGGACTTTAGTTTTCTTCGATTGAGAAGAGATCAAACAATGGGGATGTGGACTACTTTTGAAAATGAAAATTCTAATTAGTCCGTCAGTTAGAAAATAAAAAAACAATAAACACGTATTTTTTTATTTTTAAATAAATTTAAATATACAGAGATAAAGCGCATTAAAGTTTAGGGTGAGAGGGTCGTGACGTCACTAACCGCTAAAACCGCCATACAAACTGTCAGAATAGTGACGTCACGCGGAATTTCAACTCAATATATCGCCGTTATTTTTTGATTACGTAAAAAAAGAAAAAAATATGTGTCCAATATTTTTTAATAATCTACAAGACGGACTAAAAAATAAAAATTAGTCAACATGCCCATTCTTTCACGAAGAATTTATCTAAAAGCACTTTTTATTTATTTTTCCTCATAGAGGGAACGAGTGTATCAATTGGCCGTAATTTTTTTTTTACTTCAAGCAATGTAGGTACGTAGCTATAAATTTTACATCGAAACCCCTTACTGCAATCGGGATTCTATTCCAAAATCTGTCATTCCTCTGAATTCTCAACATTCAAATTCGAACGCTTAAAAAAGCTTTACCTAGGCTCAGACCAAATAAAAACTAAAGACGGAACGTCTAGAACAAAGAAGTGAAGCCGGTTGCATATGCATGTGGTCTCAGGAAAGTGCCACAACGATTCCCAGGTATGGTGTCTTTTTCTTGTAAGTGTGTGCGTGTTTCTGTGCACGTGCACGGCGATGGTGTCTTTTTCCTGGCTTCAGTTGTTTGTTCTACGCGTTCCGTCTTTAATTTTTATTTGGTCTGAGTACCTAGGTAGGTGAGTATATTAAAGTCGAATATTTTTTGAAATAGTTCTACAAATAAGACAAGTACACATTTTGTGGACTAAAAATTGTAATATAAGGTAAGATATTGGATTTCTAAGCTGAGATTGCTTAAAAAAAAAAAGAATTTGTAGCCCATGTCTGTACGTTCACCAGAACGCGGGTCATGCTTGACCACAGCACAACCAAAAGAACAATTTGCTTGTCGGGGCAGTTTAGTTCTATATTTTCCGGAACAGTTTCAAAGGAGCCGTTTTAAAATTACTTTAAGCAAAATTAAAGTTTGGCGCGTTCTTTTTTATTTTACTCGAGAACTATCTTGCCGATAAACGGCTGATGAAACTTTTGGGATATCCTAAATACTATAAATGCGAATGTGATTTTGTGGTGGTGTCTAAATTAATTTTTTTTCAAAACAAATTCGATTTTAGTAATAACTTTTGGATTACTGTTTATGGCAATAGAAATCACACACACACAAACAATTTTGAATGAATTTTGAATTTTGAACACAAGTTGTGTTCAAAATCTGCCTATATCTAAGCATTAGCTAAGATCGTCTCAATCATCTACTGCAGATGTTTAGGGATCACCGAGCTGGATCACGATCACTGGCCCGCATATCAATCTCTGAATTTATCGCTAAAAATGTAGTCTTAGAAACACGAAAGGAAACGAACTTTTCCCAACCCAAAGAGGACTATTCTCCCAAACACGCAGAAAGCATTTATAACTCAACTAATCGTCTCAAACTAGGAAAAATAACGTTTCAGGAACTCGTTCGGCGCAGCCCGAGGCGCTCAATGCTATCTGGGAGTGATGTATGTGACGGTTGACAAGGGACCCCCAAAGCACACACGGCCTTCGCTAAGTAAACTCCAGATGGCCGATATATCCCACGGTGTGACGTGAGCAAACATTCTGGAGTTGGACTTATCTGATCCGCGTTTTGGGGGTGTTACACTAGTAGAGGCGGAAACACACTAGTGTATCGTATCGTGTTGGGTCGCGACAGCAGCATATCGGTTTCATACATGGATATAGATAAGCAATAGTGTGTTAACCCACACTGGAGAAATTTTGAGTATATCGTGTCTTAAAAGTTTAGCGCCATCTTGTGTCAACATTTTTTATGTTAAATATTTAGTTATGTATTTAAGCAATGTAATAAGGTAAACACATAATAAAAAAATGTTTCCTAACTCTCAATAAATCGTTCTGAATCAATAACTTAAGTTTGTGGGTTAACATGTTATTGCTTATCTGCGTCCACATTTATCTTATCTTATCTTATCTTAGTCAATGGGGTAGGCAAGTAAAGCCTCGGTACTTCGACCCTTGGGATCTTTTGTACCATCCCCATCCTATTCTCCTCTCTCTACTCCCTGAAAACCTCGGCGGCAAAGGCTAGCGTGCAGTGGAGGGGTAAGAGCCTAACGTCCTCTGGTTCTGGGTAGGCCGTCCCCAGAAGGTCCATACGTTTACGAGCCAAGGCATCGCACTCGCACATAAGATGTGCCATTGTTTCCACCTCTACGCCGCACTTCCTGCAGGATGAGTCGCTTGCGAGTTTCATTTTCGTGAGGTGTTCCTTTGTCCCGAAGTGACCTGTAAGCACACCAGTGATTAGGCGGGCCTGCAGATTGCGACTTAAGAGAAGTATACTGCGTGATAGTTTCTCTTTGGTTTTGTCGCCGATAAAGCGTTTGGAATGCCTGAGGCCCGTAGTCGACGACCACTCCTGTGAGTGTCTTTTGCGGGCGTTTTCGCGTATTGCCTTTTTCACCGTGTTGACAGAGATCCCAACAAATGGCTCTGGTCCAATGAAGGAATGCGTCCACATTTAGTATTATTAAATACTAGCTGTGCTCCGCGGTTTTACCCGCGGTAATTACGGAGTTCCCGTGGGAATTCCGGGATATAAAGTACCCTATGTCCTTCTCTGTACCCCTGAAAACGTGCATTCCAAATTTCATCCAAATCCGTTCAGCCGTTTTTGCGTAATCGAGTAACAAACATCCAAACATCCACACTTTCACATTTATAATATTAGTAGGATATTGCCCCCATAGGCAGAACATAGTAGCCCTACTACATATTAAGATATTTTAGAACTCTGTATTACCTATGCTCACAATAAAACAATTTCATTTCATATCATTATGGTTAGAGACATAATTATTTGTATGTTGTGTCGTGTTGTCGACACGATACATAAGTATGTTTCCTCCTTAAATGGTACTGCCCCCTTAGTCAAGTTGACAATCTATGATCGTTAACGCTATAGAGGATAGGGTTGCCAACTTTTTTTGGAAAAAATATAGTATTTTTCCGAAAAAACGTGCAAAAATATAGTATTTTTGGGAAATGCAGGGGAAAAAAATTGTACAAAAATATTTTGTATTCCTTATGTATCAGGCAGCATTCATCCACATATTATTGCTAGTTTGACAGTTGACGTTTTGTTGCCGGGTATATGCGTTTCGTTCTGAAATTCCCCGTGCTGCGCTGCGGGTGATTTCCAGACCAGTCACAGCTGTTAATATAAAAAAGCGCGACAGTTGAATTAGGCATAAAAATATAGTATTTTTCGTACTATATTATACTCTATAGTCTATATACTATATATTATTTCTATAATATATAGTACAATTGACTGAAATATAATACAATACTATATAATATAGTACGGGTGGCAACCCTAATAGAGAACCAAGGAAAATACTGTCACTGTCATGTCACATGGTCACGGAAAATTGGACGATTTTACGTTGTCACGTGACATGACGAGACGTTTCTTAGTTTTGTTTATCGTTAACAATCATAGACTGTAAACATGACTAAGGGGGCTATGATGCAAGAAATTGGCAGTATAGGTCTCAGTTGACGTATAGGTACTACGTTTTAAAAGACCGCTTCGTCGATTTAGAACTAGAAAATGGAGATTTCACTGACGAAATACTTTAAAGAATTTTTATTACAGATGATTTTTAGTGAAGACTTACTGAAGAAGTAGTAAGACACCGAAGAAGTTAATATTAGTAGAAGTAGTACCTATACCTATTCAATAAAGAGTGGAGACTATAAGCCGTATTATATTATCTGTGCTATAAGCCAAGGACTTTTGAACTAATCTATACCTACATACATATAAATAAAATTCAAATGTCTGTTTGTAATTCCAAATTAACACGTTTTCACTAAATGCATACGAAAGTGTATACGGTACTTACATAAAAAAATCTATTTTTAACATTTTTCTCCTTGTAAAATCAGCCATCTGCCAGTGAAAGTCCCGTTAAAATCGGTCCAGTTGTTTCAGAGATAAGCCGGAACAAACAGACAGGCAGACGGAAAAAAACTAAAAAAAAAAGATTTTTAATGTAATTATAGGTAAGTACTGTATATCATAATATTCGTTTAGTGAAAAGCAGTTAACAGACACTTATATTTCATTTATATAGGTAAGTATATATAAGACGTGAAATATACATGCAATATGATACCGATAAAACAATATAATATGTATATCCAATATAATATAAAATAGGATAAATCTCAATCTAAGTATACCATTTGGAACCAGCTTAATAAATACTTACTCTGAAACAAGAAAATATACTCACAATCTATTTTGACGACCTTAGAGCTAGATAGATCAATTACCTTCGTCAATACCTAAACCACTTATTTGTATCTACATAAGATGTATGGTCTGCAAAATAGGTATGAGGATTATACAACGTGTTAATGAACCAACTGAAAACCTGATAAAACCCATTTAAAAAAATAAACAGAAATATGATTAAAATATATCTTATGTCGAAAAAAAGTATATTTTAAAAGTTATTCAACATTAGTTTGGAGGTGACCTATCTACGAAATTCCAAGCGCTACGCCCGCGCCTAACGGTTCGAACTTTTTTGCTGCGGGCGGCGTACGCGCCAAATATTGCATTATAAATAATTTAGACATGGCCTAGTAAAAATGAAAAAATATAACCTATATTAAAACATAGAGCGATCGATTCGCTAGTTGATTCTGAGCAAATTACTTTCTAGTTTTCAGTTAATTACCTAATTAACACTTTGAAGATCTGCGTCATGGAATTTGTCCATGATCTGCATGCATGGTATTATGTAGGTAATAAGAAATCCCGAACAAATCAACTGATATTTTTTTTATCTTGACCTTATAATTAATTATGTATCTTAATTTCTTAACTACACGAGTTAATATGTATTACGAATGGGAATGAGAGGTTTGTTTTGTTTGTTTGTTACGCTTTTACTACTAAATCGATCATGATGAAATTTAGCATACACGTTGTCAGAGTACATAATAGGAACTAGGGTTTTTTATACCGAAATTCTCGCAGGAATTCCGGACCGCACTCGTATGAAGCAGGAAAGCTGGTCATCTCATAGATATTTTTTTTAAATTAATTTCATGAGCATAGCTGTTATGCACAATTACCATTCATGAAATAAAACATACGTATCTAAAGACAAATACAAACGCACCACCTTATACGCTAAAACCTAATATATTTGTTTGTTAATTTTTTTTTACTAACGTAAATAAAAGTGAACTAGTAAAGTGGCGAACTGAATGCCTTGCGGCATTCTCTAGCAGTTAACCACATACAGCCAACACACACACTCAAACACACACACACACACACACACAAAGTTACGATGACGACGAATATTACCGACGCGACTTCTGAGCTAATATATACCAACTTATGTACCATGCTAGTACGTATCTTTTATGCCGACCATAGGAGGCGCCGGCACTTTAGCAAATTTACTCCGCAGCGGGTCTTGAAGAGTTGTTTTTTTAAGTAAAACGTTCCCCTTTGTTACTCCGGGGCTCGTCTGGCGGGATATCAATCATAAAGTCGTGTTTATGGATTGGAGAACAGAAACACTCGTATACAGGGTGTCAGTAAACCTCCGACATATCTGAAACTATGATATTCCCTACACCAGTACGAACATTTTAGACGTGGAAATTCAGCTGGGAAATCAACGGTTTCCAAGATATTAAGCCTCAAAGTTTCGTAAATGTTGTTCTACTTATTGCATATTTTTGTACTTTAACACGTGACCAATATTTGTGACTTGGTAGTTATTGTGTGGGCAGTTATACTGTGCGCTGCAAATTTTTTTCTTTTTTTAACCTAAAAACAAAATTACCTTTCCCAAAAATATTTTTACTGCAGAATAACTTCAATTACTATTTTATATGGATTCCGAGAGGTTATGTCGCCGGTCTTTTTACACCCTGTATAGAGGGTGTTGTTGTAACCACACGACTCTATTTTGGTTGTGACACGGTGTTTTATTTTTATTAAGGTTACGGTTGGTGACTTTAAAGAATCGCGGGCATTTTTGGTTCCCGCATAATTCTCATCCTCCATCACCAGCCTCCTTCGCCAAGTTGACAATCTATGATCGTTTACGCTCGCGCTATAGAAAACTAAGGAACGTATCGTCATGTTACGTGGTCACGAAAAAATAAACTTTTAATTGGACGATTTTCTTACATTGATATTACAGTCTGTCGGTAAAATATCTTCAATATCTTTTTCACTGCTCTGAAAGTGCTTGTTTGTGCAGGATATAGGCTGCACAAAATCGAATTTTGTGCACAAGTGCGATAAAGTATCTATTTAAAAATGTATCTATATTAAGGCAAAGAAAATGAGCCATACAGCCAAACACAATAAGAAGTTCATAGATAGAAGTTGTTATTTTATAATATTTACTTTATTTGCCTTATGTGTTTTTTAAGACATAAATACTGTTAATATGCAAGGAAAAACAATTTCCTTTAGTATTCAAAACTATACTAATTTTACTTTGAATTTTAATTAAAGAAATGTTATGTTATACTACTGTTTTATTTCCTCGCAATCGAAGTGAAAAGCAGAGTTTATAACTCGTCCACAAAACCATTTTATAGGAATAGTTCGTTTTGTGCACTTGTTGTAAAATCTACTATTTCTGCCCTATAGACCTAAGATAAGTCTACTTTCTGATGATAAACTCGATAATACCTACCCACAAAACCTTCCTTACTTTGCATGAATAAAATAATTTTTAATCGAGTAGCCAATACTTTTAATTGCTAAAAACGCGCCGGAGTTACCCAACTTCGACAATTAGACGGCGTTGCACGAGAGAAAAGAAAACCGGCCAAGCACGACACGTGATCGCCGATAGTGGTTCCGTCGCACGAAGTTCGTAGTATTTCAAAGTCTAACCCTGAAAAGGTGGTAATTATTGTTTAAAGTTCAATAAATTATGCAAACAAATAATTTCATACTATGATATATGAATGGAAAATATATGAGACAAAGTAATTAAATGAGTAATCCAGGTTATTTTCTTTTCATTAAGTAAATGCTTTTCCATAAAATCTTTTTTGATTTGCACTCTAGGTTTAAATTAATTGTAAAGATAATGTATCTTTATCTCTATTTCTATTTCTCTGGTCGCTTTCTCCTTTGTAGCAAATAATTAGCCACTTAATGAAGGTTGCCCAGCCTGGCGCTAACTATACCTACAATATAGGTACACCTATAACTTGACTCTGAAGTTTGCGAGGTACAAAGAAAAAGTTGTACTAAAGCTATTGAAGTGTGGCTCCAGTTTACCGGTCTATTATCAGAATGATGATTGAGAAATAGAGGGAGCAGTAAATACAAAACAAATGAGTACGCATAATAGTGAATTTTACTTTAACCCTTTGAACGCCATTGACGGATATATTCGTAAATACGGGTGGACATTTTTCAAGTACTCTCGCAAATAGTGCCCGGCGTGGGACGGCAAGTTTCACTTTTGGAGTGTGGTGTTCAATGGGTTAAGTTAACAAGTAAATAGATAAATCTAAGTTGAAAATGAGATAAAAAAAAGACGGCAAGTGCGAGTCGGACCCGCGCACCAAGTTTCGTACTATTATTATCTATAGAAACGGCGTTTGAAGTATCGGAGCCTCCTTAAATATTTATTACATTTTTTTTTGTATTTGTTGTTGCCTCTGCAACAGAAATATATTATCTGTGAAAATTTCAAATATCTAAATGTTAAGGTTCATGAGATGATGATGAGATGTCTGGTGACAGACAGACACAGACAGGCAGACGGACGGGCAGTGGAGTCTTAGTAATAGGGCCCCATTTTACCCTTTGGGTACGGAACCCTAAAAAGGGATAAGTTTTGTAAAAACCAACAGATAAAAACAAACATAGCGTTTACCTGTCGATTGTGATAATATCTGCCCTGAAGGAGATCGATTTAGAAATAAAAAAAATTCTAGGAGGACCAAAGCCTCTAAGGATCTGAGTCAAAGTCAAATAATCAATTTTGGCCCATAATGTGGCTCTTTTTGACGTCAATAAAGTAACAGTTATTATGACAGCACCCATAAGATATCTACCCTTCACAGCTTCCTAGTGCTATGGCTGAAGAGAAGAAGCTGCGCAACAAAATCTTCAGCAGCACGCTGTCAGTTTAAAGTTATAATATAATATTAGTGATAACTCAATTTGCAAATTAATTATGTGAGAACAATAAAACGTAGGTAACCAACAATAGAATATACGGTACCGTTCAAGGTCAAGTCAAAGTTTTCGCCGTGAGTTAGAATCAACCTGAATTCAGTGTGAAACAGCACCTCTCGATCGCTCGGCTGCTCTACGGAAAAACTAAGCAATTGAATTTTTTTCGAAATGAGTTTTTTTTTATATTTTTGTCTCTTTTCACGCATAACGGAACTTGTTCCATACTAACAACCATCAAAAAAGCTTTAGTCTTAGAGAAATTAAAATTGAGAAAAACGCTATGGAAGATTTGTTTGAAATTTAGCGGTTTCCGTTTTTTGCACGTCCTGTTAAATTTATTCAGTTGCAATTACTTTGTTTTTCCGTAGGGCAGCCGCGCTTTATTGCTTTATCTGTTCTTGTTTAATGCTCTGAGTATCAAGTGTTGAAATTCATACTTGCGCTTAGTACAGGATGAAGTGTTGAAAACTTACCCAATTTACTTTCGTTTCAAACTTAACTTATTGTTTTATATTAGTTGAAGGCTGAAAGTTTTCGGCTCTCACTTTTGCACGCCTCAGTAGGCAACCCTTTTTCAGCAAACTTGCTAACGGTTACGGCTTAATTTTCTAGTTCTCTGACAATTAATTGGCTAAGTTGAGTTATATTAAAAGTCTTGTTGGCCATGCGTTATAATATCGAAATATTCTTAAGAATGTGATTGACTTCTTCATCAGACATCAAAAGGATTTTATCAGTTCCAGAAATTGGTAGATTGTTGACTTTGTCACGTTGACAATTAACTAAATAAAATTCCTTCTTTTTAATTATATAGTTTCCTGTATTTATAGTGTTCAGTTGATATACTTGCTGTGATGCGGACTAAAGAAAATGTCTTATGTCTAACATCGATTCGATAGGTAATCTCTTGATTGGACGCCCTAAAATTTGAGGTAGGTAGTTACTTAGAAAGGTGACTGCAGCTGTGTTAAAGTTTTTTTACTTTCTACAGTTGGTTCCACAGAACTAGTGCAGGATAGGAATGTTGAACAATTTCCCCTTAATATTTTATCTGAGAAGTATATTATAGTAAATTAAAAGATACGATTATTGGTGGCAGGGAGTTTAATATCTAGTTTTTACAAAAGCCCTCAATTTAAATCTCAAATTCTCTACTTTCTATGAAAAATATTCTTTAATATTCATTTCTAAAACGTTGTCTCCAAATTGTCTCCAATCCGACAATCGTTATGAACTTGGCAAGCACATAAATCATAATTACATTAATATTAATAAAGCTTCAATTACAAGAAAATTTCTGGCAATTAACAGAGAGAAAAAAGTTTATGGAAATGAGTTTGATTTTACGACTCGGACTTTTTGCACTGAGCAAATAATCACTACGTTTTAAGATACTAATCGCTGAACCGATCTATGAAAGCATTTGGTGCCAACCATACCAATGTAATGTAAGACGCGGTCATAGAAATTTGGTTAAGTATTCCAAAGTTGGTAAAGAAGTTTGCGATTAAATCCATAGTAACTTTTGGTTCAAGGGAGTGTCGCTGGCCTGGTTGTCAGGTTGTCGTATTAGTCTTGCAAAGCCTCGGTCGAGTAATCGATGAGCGAAGAAAAAGAGGCCTGTATTGACGTCACAAGGATCCGCAAGCAGTCATTAATAAAAGCGGAACACCCATTAGTTGTTGGTGGGCAACTGATTAATTGCGCAAGGTCACAGCGAGCCGGAGGGAAACTATAAATAAAAATATATATCCCAACGCTCGCGCGCCAGACCCCGGGGGAAATCACTAGCGTATGCGCTAATGCCTTTCAGCCTGACTAGTTCGGTCGGCGTGGGCCGGGAATTAATTTCAAATGCACCGCTTTTCATGATTCGCATCGGTATATATTTTCCCTTTTTTATGTTTTGTCAATCGAACGACGGTAAATTAATCCTGCTAATATTATAAATGTGTGTAATATTATAAGTGTGGATGTTTGTTACTCAATCACGCAAAAACGGCTGAACGGATTTGGATGTAATTTGGCATGCACGTTGTCAGGGGTACAGAGAAGGACATAGGGTACTTTTTACTCCGAAATTACCGCGGGTGAAATCGCGGGGCACAGCTAGTCTAAAATAATCAATAGATACCTACTAAAACCATGTAATGAAAAAGAAATGATTTGATTTTGTAAGATTGTTTGTGACGGATAAAGTCAAAAACTACTCAATTGATTTTAAATAATCTTGAGTGATATAGGGCACTCCGAACTTAACCGAAACACAAACACAAAATCCGAAATTAATTAAAAAATAAAATGAGAATTTGCAATATCTAAAAGAATAACAATAGTATTTTAACTATCGTTAAAACTTCAACGGAGCCAGAAACCGCTCCGAAACAACATTCCCTCTGTAATAACATTAACAAGAACAATTTCGAAATAGTAAGCACGCTCGCTTGTTACCGGAATGCTGAGTTTGCTTCTATGACCGATACATTTTGTACAATAGGTACAGCCAACAGTCGATATACACTCCCAAAAAAAAAAAACAAAAACACTTACACAAAAACAGTACGGTCTATTCAACGTATTATAAGCATCACAGAGAAAAGAAATATACTAGAGATGACACGTAGGCGGGGAAGGCGCGCCATGGTGGCAAAGAAAGTTAGAGCAAATACTCTAACTTGCTCAAAATTTCTTTTGCTCGTATCCCAAGTATATTTTCCACAACATTCCCGAAACTGAATTTTGAAAACAGCGAATGAGTAAAAACGTAACCAATAAGCGTTTAATACCTTTCTTTAAGTTATATATAGTTACACTAGTTGTGCCCGCGGTTTCACCCGCGTTAATTTCAGAGTTCCTGCGGGAATTCCGAGATAAAAAGTACCCTATGTGTTAATCTGATGTGTAAGCTATATTATTGAAAGTTTCATTTAAATCCATCCAGTAGTTTTTGCGTAAAAGAGTAACATCCATCCATCCATCCATCCATCCATCCATTCATCCATCCACCCATCCATCCATCCATCCATACATTCTTACAAACTTTCGCGTTTATAATATTAGTAGGATAGTTAAATGTTTTAGTGCGTGATGAATAGTTGATGTTGTTGATGTCCCATCTATCAGTTGTTTTCTGTTCTGTGATTAGCATCGTATACGTCTATCGGCCGCACTCGGAGTCGTTTTAACGATTACTTAATTTTAAATAAAGATTTTCAAAACAAAACTGCCGCACCCGGCCAAATTTGTTATTGGTCGAATTAATAATTCTTCGGACCCTCTTTCATTAACCCGCCGTAATTTCGTAGTTCCCGCGGGAATTCCGGGATAAAAAATACCCTTTGTCCTTCTCTGTACCCCTGACAACGGACATGCCAAATTTCATCTAAATCCGTTCAGCCGTTTTTGCGTGATTGAGGAACAAACATTCAAATTATATTTTGTGTTGGTTGGCAAATAAATTTATTTTCTTTCTTCTTTCTTTCTTTCTTTCAAACATCCACACTTTCACATTGATAATATTAGTATAATATATTTATTTTAGGACCATCAACAGGTTGCTATAATAACGCATCTGTTGACGTTGGTGTTATCTTACAAAGTACGCCGTAATATGGTCAAATATTGTTTGTACACTTTAGTAGATGATCTTTCGGCATTACGTTGGGGGCCGACTGTACACTATACAGCCTAGCCGGTGGCTGTACTCGGTAGTTTCCTGAATGCTGCGTTGAACTTCCCACCAATAATACGATAAATGTAACTTGTCACCAGCATTTTCTTCACTTTCCAATGGCAGTAGATGATGTTTAAGAGAATTTAATAAAATTTTATAGTCCTTGTGACGATGTGCTTGTTTGTTTGTTACGCTTTCACATCGTAACTAATATCCTTAAACATCAAATAATCATAGAGTATGACACAAATGACCTGTGCTTACAATGCGTATCATAAGTTTGTTTTTACATTTGCTAGAAAAATATAATATGATATTTTTCTATTACTATCTAGGTAAGGATGAGAAAAAGTATTAGTCTAATTTGTGTGTTTGGATTTAGGGGGTGATCTTTGCAACTAATGAACCGATTTAAAACTTCTTTAAGTCATAGTAAGCTGCAGTATTCCTTAGTGTCATAGGACACTTTGATTTTGTAAATCCCGCAGAAATGCTGAAATTCATACAGGTGAATCCCATTGAAATTCAAATGAAGGGAAGGGTATGAAACGCGAGCAACACCGCGGGAATATAATGTATACTAATCTCATATCATTATTATAAAGAGGTAAAGTTTGCGAGTTTGTGAGTTTGTGACGTTGTAGGGGGTAATCTCTGGATCTACTGAGCCGATTTTGAAAATTCTTTCATTTATAGGAAGCTGCGGTAGTCCTCGGTGACAGAATTCTTTTTATCTCGAAATTCCCAAGGGAACTCCGAAATTACTGCGGGTGAAACCGTGGGGGACGGCTAGTATCTTATAAAAACTCGTCCTTAAAAATACCTACGCAATTTTCTATATCACTAGGTAACAGAGTTATTGAAATTCGCGTATTAGTAAGAAAGTATTCGAGAGAAAAAGAATTCGATATTATTTATATCAAAGAGGAAAAAATATTTCTCTTATCATTATAAATTTTGTTTTTTCCGCGACATTAATACTGGAGTCGTCTTCCCGCCATCAGATAGTACGTGTCTCCGCGGCGGAAATTGATAAAGTTTCCACCCCCCGAGTGGAGGGTTGTCGGGGGATGATGGCGTCGGCGGTGCTCGGCGGTTATCGGTGATGGTTTGTGACGTCGCGCCGCCGCGCACAATACAGCCTCCGTCCACTCTGGCACCCCTCGCTGACTCACTTCTACTATAGTGGACACTCAACTATAATTATCCTACTTTAATTTCCTGATTCACTCGGGAACTTAAGAGTATATCCTGTGGCACCCAGAGTAATTGTTGCTTCGGTTCATTAATCCCGAAATTACGTTCCTGCATATAAAATTACAAAACCTCGTTTATAAAATAGGTACTAGTCGATCCCCGAAGTTTCACTAAAGTTAATTTTGGTGTTCCCTTCGGAATTCGTTGATAAAAATTACCTTATGTCACTCAGGAACATTGTAGCTTCGGAAAAGTGAAAGAACTTTTTAAATCAGTTACCAAGATTTTGAGACTATCCATTATAAACAAACCAATAAACAACCATACAACAAAACAAATCTTTTCTCTTTGTAATATTAGTATAGATATATATATAAGGTAATATAGCAATAATCATGTATTTCAGAAAATAATTTTGTTTGCGAATTGCGAATTCGCTTAGATACTTGATGAAAATCAACGACGAAAAACATGATCTTGCTTGAACAAACGTTTCTACTAGTGTTTTTCAGTAGTCATCTTAAGCTCGTTTCTCACGGTCAGTATATTGTACGTAAACGAGGCTCGCCCCGACCTTAACGGAACTCAAAACCGTCGCGAGTAAGGTTACTTACTAGTACTTATCCTAGTAGTATCCTAAGTAGTAGTATCCTAAAAAAAGATATTGTCATGTTTACTAGCTATAAAATTACCTCCCTTAGTTCCTTGGCACGTTAAATTATGCTTACACGTATTTAATAACCAACGCAACCGAGTTAGTCTATTCAAAAATGCGGTGCGAGTCAGTAGGGACAGCGGTCATAAAAGACCAATGTATTGGTGGTTTGCCACGGTGCGTTTATCTATTTACACTCTAGCACGTTTTTAAACGGTGTTCCATTTTACGCAATTCATGGCCTTCTTCAGTGCGTAAAATGAAGTGTGGTGTGAAGGCGGCTTTACCAATTCTCTTAACACTCACGACTGTGTCTCGAACTCCAGCCGTTTCTTTATTCCCCTTTAACAGGATACCAGCTAAGGTATGTTCAACTCTCACTTTTTTACTGTACTTACCTACTTTATTACTTGGTTTAATACTACTTCGCCGTAGTGTTTATCCTCCCTTTACTACACTGTAGACGTTGCAAGTTGACATGTTTTTCTTTGCTCCTTATGTCCAGGAAATAGGGTTGGGAATAGCGTCAGTTTCTGCGTTTGATTAATCCAGTAAATTGGTATTAAAATTTGTTTTTGTCTTTACCCCTTTCCGCTAAATATACAAACGCCGTGCACGTGTCTGTAGCTCAAAGAGTTTTTGCAATAAAACCAGATTTATATGGGTAAGTATATAAAGATAAATCTTCCATGTGTTGTAAAAAAATCATAAAATAAGTATATTAAGGTAGCAGTTTTAGAAATGGTAATTTCTTTTCGACGAAAAGAAAAAAACATGGCTGTACTTATGTACGTACGCATGTTAGAATTTATACATGGAATAGGCACCTACTACTATTCATATAAAGATAAAGATAAAGATAAAGAAAGATTTATTTAAGCAAGAAGAAACACAACACAAATGAACACATACAGAACAACACAAATGAAGACAATTAAAGAATAACAAAAAAAATAAAGAAATAAAGAAAAAAAAAATAAAAAAATAAAAACAAAACAATGAAAAACGAAATAAAACTAAACAAGAAATAATAATATATTTTGTCACTTGTGTGGTGTGTCTCCACGCTCAAAATGGTCCTTGACTCAGCATTATGTCGTGAGTGTGGGAACACTCACGACGCTGGTTTTCAGTCAAGGCCATAGTGACTTACAAATACCACGCAAGACGAACGGGCGCACACAAACCATACACACTAGCAATAATAAATTAATAGTGCAAAATAAATAAATAAAGAAAGGACACACAAAATATAATACACAATAACTCCACACATAATAGATACATAAATTTATAAAAAAATAAAAAATAATACTTAAAATGCAATACTTAAAATATGTACATCTATATATACTACTAGGTACTATAATAAATATCTCCACACATAATAGATACCTTTTACATACAAAGTACTTAAAAAGCAATACTTAAAATATAACAGGCACTGATCTCGACAACTGGGAATGAGGATGGCAGGATGATAATAGTGCTGGTTAAGGGGCAACAGAGGACTTTTGTAAAGCCAGCAGGACATTTTCCGAAGGAAATGCATTTCAGGAGGAATTCCGGGACAAAAAGTACCCTATGCCCTTCCCTGTATTCCTGACTATTGCATACACGTTGTATGCAAAATTTCATGAAGATCGGTGAAGCCGTTAAGACGTGAAAGCGTAACAGACAGACAGATAGACTAACAGACAGAATTACTTTCGCATTTATAATATTAGTAGAGATTTCGTATTTATATTGTGTTGTCGTCGTTATTTAGGCGATAATCATAAATACTATTTGATACAAATCGTAATGTGTAAAGGCACTTCGACGCGTTTCCGAATACTTCCGAGTCACGTGGCCGTTTAAAAGCTTTCGCGACGCAGCCAATTGCATTTGTATACATTTTTCCCATCGCCGTACCCTTTGGGGATCCGGGTCGGGAATGGGACAGATTGAAGAAACCGGATGAAAAATAACACCCGAAGAAGCCGGGTGAATAAATGATGCGTGCGCGTCGACGGATATCCCCGATGTGTCGACGATACGCGAGTCACAGATTGGGCTGTTATGCATTTGATGGGCTGTAGATCTCCCTTTTAATATGACAATGTGACTGGAATAGACGCATTTTAAGTTTTATCCAAATAGATTCTTAGAAAGTTAAGAGAAAAAAGTGTCCCCCGGTTTCACCCGCGTTAATTTCAGAGTTCCCGCGGGAATTCCGGGATAAAAAGTACCCTATGTGTTAATCTGATGTATAAGCTATATTATTGTAAAGTTTCATTTATCTTATCTTATCTTAAACAATGGGGTGGGCAAGCAAAGCCTCGGCACTTCGACCCTTGGGATCTTTTGTACCATCCCCATCCTGTGCTCCTCCCTCTACTCCCTGAAAACCTCGGCGGCAAAGGCTAGCGTGCAGTGGAGGGGCAAGAGCCTAAAGTCCTCTGATTCTGGGTAAGCCATCCCCAGGAGGTCCATTCGTTTACGAGCCAAGGCATCGCACTCGCACATAAGATGTGCCATTGTTTCCACCTCTACGCCGCACTTCCTGCAGGATGAGTCGCTTGCGAGTTTCATTTTCGTGAGGTGTTCCTTTGTCCCGAAGTGACCTGTAAGCACACCAGTGATTAGGCGGGCCTGATTGCGACTTAAGAGAAGTATGTTACGTGATAGTTTCTCATCGGTTTTGTCGCCGATAAAGCGTTTGGAATGCCTGAGGCCCGTAGTCGAAGACCACTCCTGTGAGTGTCTTTTCCGGGCGTTTTCGCGTATTGCCTTTTTCACCATGTTTGCAGAGATCCCAACAAATGGCTCTGGTCCAATGAGGGTTTCATCTGATCCTTTCCTTGCCAGTTCATCTGCAAGTTCATTGCCTTGTATACCTACATGACCTGGAACCCAGATTAATCTGACCTTGTTGTTGGCGCCCAATTTGTTCATGGCATGGACGCATTCAAGCACCAACCTTGACTCCACTCTACATGATGTTACAGCTTTTAGCGCAGCTTGGCTATCTGTGAGTATGTAGATGGATTTTCCTTTTATTTCGTTTTTGATGTTTTCTTTGACACAGCTTATTATAGCGTAGGTTTCTGCTTGAAAGACTGTTGCATATCTTCCCATGCTCTGGGAAGATTTATAGTGTTCAGCATATACCCCCGCCCCTGTGCCCGTGCTCGTTTTTGAGCCATCTGTATACCAGATTAGGCTACCCATGTCTGGTTTCCGTATACCTTTTTTCCATTCTTCCCTGGTTGGGATTTTCACCTTGTAGTTCCTTTTGAAAGAGTAGACGGGGTTCATTTTGTCTCTTCCCATGTCCATCAGTCCGTCGATGTCGTTATTGACATCCAGTTTCGTATGCGTGGTTTGCGGAATGGATCTATTCCACGCCCCAGCCTCGGCTAGCCGATATAGTGCTTTCCTAGCCTCAGCCTCCACCTCTATGTGTAGTGGTGTGAGGTCCAATAAGATCTCCATTGCCGACGTTGGTGTCGTCTTGAAGGCCCCTGTGATTGAGAGACATGCTAGGCGTTGCACTTTCTTGAGTTCTGCCTTGCACGTTTCCAGTTTAGTCCTTGGCCACCACACGATGCTGCCATACTTGATTATGGGAACCACCATCATCCTGTAGAGCCAGTGGACTACTTTTGGCTTTAGGCCCCATGTACTGCCGTAGGCTCTACGGCACATCCCAAATATTCTTAGAGCCTTTGTCGTGATGTTGTTCACATGTGTTTTAAACGTCAGCTCCTTGTCCAAAGTGACTCCAAGATATTTCACTTCAGTGGACCAGTTTAACTGATTTCCTGACAAAGATAAGGTTTTCAGCCCTGTTAAAGTCCTTCTCCTAGTAAATGCCAAGACTGACGTTTTACTTGGACTGACCGATAGTCGGTTTTTTGTGCACCATCTCTCAACTCTGTCTAGAGCCTCTTGCATTAGACATGATGTAGTCCCAGGAAATTTACCATTTACTAGTATTACGATGTCATCTGCATATCCTACCGTATAATACGGTCCTCTGTTCAGTTCTTTGATAAGTGAGTCTATCACCATACACCATAGGGTGGGTGATAGCACACCTCCTTGTGGACATCCCCTAGTGGTTTTCACACACATTGTCTCTCCTCGTAGATTCGAGTGTATGATTCTGCCCTTTAACATATGGTCGACCCACCGACCAATTGTCCTGTTGATGCCATGCTCACGTACGGCGTCCTTGATAGAGTCGTGAGTTGTTCTGTCGAAGGCTCCTTCAATATCTAGGAAGGCTCCCAGACACAGCTCTTTTTCCTCAATAGCTTTTTCCGCACGACTGACCACATAGTGCAGCGCCGTTTCAGTGGATTTGCCCGACTGGTAGGCACATTGCATCTCATGCAGTTTAGTCCGTTTTAAAGGTCCTGTCCTTATGTATTTGTCTATAAGTTTTTCCATGCATTTTAAAATAAACGATGATAGACTTATAGGCCTGTAAGACCTTGCCTGATCGTAGCTCGGTTTTCCTGGTTTAGGTATTTATTTATTTATTTATTTATTTAAACTTTATGCACATCATGGTACAAAAGGCGGACTTAATGCCACAGTGGCATTCTCTGCCAGTCAACCTTCAGGTAGTACAGAGAGCTCACTTGGCGGTGCATTTACGATATATATTTAGATAAAAACTTACATAGATATAGATACTCACATACATACATACATACATACACAGACACATACATACATACATACACAAACACATACATACATACATACATATATACACTACCTTTACCTGTCTCCATATTTTAGGTATATATCCCAAAGCGATACAGGCCTTGAAAATTCTGCACAATTGCGGCAACAATATTCCTGCACCCTGTTGTAGTAGTATTGGGTATATTCCATCCGGCCCTGGAGATTTGAATGGCTCGAAGCTGAATATTGCCCACTTAACCTTTAGTTCGTCTACTACCTTTTTAGCAGTGTTCCAATCTTCTCTACTAGTACGGCGCGATAGCTCGTTAGTGGAGATTGGCTCCTCATTTACTGCCTCTAATTCCTCTGATCCTGGGAAGTGTGTCTTAAACATCACTTTTAGGGTCTCTTTTCCTGTATCCGTAAGTTCTCCATCATCATCTCGAACTACTGACAATGGATGAACCTTAACTGCAGCCATCGCCTTTGAAAGTCTCATACTTTCAGGTATTGAACTTATGTTGTCACAATGTTCCCTCCAAGCCTTGCGTTTAGCCTTTCGTACCTCCTTGTTATATTCTGTGAGCAGTCTGTGGTATTCACTAAACTCCTTTGTAGCCATGGCTCTATTAAAAGCTCTACGTGTGGTCTTCTTCAACTTTGAAAGTTTAGTAGACCACCATGGTACCTTCTTTGAGAGGGATTCCTTTTCAGGACAGTTGTTTAACCATGCTCCCATGATAGCCTGATTAACCCTGTCTGCTTCGAACTCCAGATCCACGGTCGAACCTAAGTTCCCGTTAAAGTTTCCCAGTTCTCCCTTTAAGTCCCTTCTGAAGGCGCTCCATTCGGTATTCCTGGGATTCCTTCTGCGTACAGTTGTCCATTCAGCCATGGTGCTGTACCTAAAGCATATGTATCTGTGATCTGAAAGCGAGGTCTCATTAGATACATGCCAATCCATAACCTTGTTAGTTGCATTGCTAGAAGCCAGTGTTATGTCTATTACCTCTCTACGTCTTGAAGTGACGAAGGTCGGCCTGTTTCCGTTATTGAGAATTTGTAAATTAGAACTTACCACGAATTCTAATACTTTTTCTCCTCTTTTGTTGACGTCCGAGCTTCCCCAGACGACATGGTGCGCGTTCGCGTCGCAGCCAATGATGACATGACAGTTACTTTGGCTACCGTACTCGACGAGGTCCCTCAACTTTGGTGTAATTGGTTCCACGTCCTCATATGGAAGATAGGCAGAAGTTATGATCAGTGCTTCCTTTCCTTTACTCCCACCGGTATGGATCTTGATGGTTGTTAGATCCCTGAAGCAAAAATTATGCAAGGGAATTGCATTTACCTCCTTTCGGAGGTAAATGCAAGTCCTTGCATCCTTAGTGGCACAGAAATAATAGATAATACCTCCCGTGTCACCCAGGCCCTTAACTTCCCCCTTATACAGATAAGGTTCTTGTATCAGGGCGCAGTCATAAATGTTCCTTTTGAGGTCACGCGCCAAAAGGGCCGTGGCCGCCTTACTGTGATGCAAATTAATTTGTACACACCTTAGTTCCTGTTTAGACATCTTCTTCTTTTTTTTTTTTTTTTTTTTTTTTTTTTTTTTTTTTTTTTTTTTTTCTTCCCTCTCCTATTCCCCTTGAGCCTCCTCCTCTACCTGGTCCATCCGCTCCGGTGAAGAAGAGGAGCCCGACAAGTCAAGCCCTCCCAGCACATCGAGCGCGTCATCGGTCCTCACCGACGTAGTAGGCGATGAGACCCGATCACCGCTCGGCATGGAGGGTCCGCCACTCGGGCCCCCCTCATCCACCGGCCGGATGCCTGTAGCGAGGTCCCTCCTTGGTCCTCGTCTCTCCTCTTCCTTTTGGGGCTCCACAGCATCGTCCTCGAGCACTTTGAAGGAGCTCATGTCGATCCCCGTATGGAGGCAGTAGTTCGCCGCCTTGATGACATCCGCGGACGTTTGGTCCATAAGAACGATACGCCTCACGGATGCCTCCTCGACCAGCGTGTCCACCACCTTCCATTCGCTGGTCCTCAGTGTGGGATTGACGCGCTGCAGCATCCTGAGCACCCTGGTGTTGTCGGTGCGGCCCACATTTTTAGTCTTCCACGCCATTTTGACCGGTTTTGGAAGATCCTTGGCCTCGACAACCTTCAGCTTCATGCCCTCCACGACTCTGCCGTTAAGGCATTGCAGCCACCTTACTGCAGCATCACCTTCACACGTGATGTGCACCACCCCCGCAACTACTATGCCTACGGTGACAGTGGGCATGGGATCGGGGGTGCCCTCCAGGAGATCAAAGATTTCTCCCTGGATGGCACCCAACGATTCCACCCCTATCATCGTAGCCGGGTAGTTGTCAGCTATGACTGCCATCTTGGTACCCACGAGTGCTTCCCGATACGAGCCCTGATGTTTAGGTCTCTTGGAGCCCTCAGTGGCTTCCGCGGCTTCGTCACTGACCTCTCTTGGCCTTTTCCCCGAAGAAGCGACCGAGGCACCTTGCAGCGCCTGTGCTCTCTTCAGGATCCTACGCCGCTTGGCGGCCATGCTTCCTCTGCCCTTTTTAGATGGAGGGCCTTGCCGTGGGGGGTTGCTTTCACCGACCTCTTTTGGCGCGCTGCCGGGCACTGCGTCCCCCTCTGTCCTATCCGGATGGAGAGTTAGCGCGCCCAACTGTGCGCCGCCATCGGTGGGTCCCACAACCCCTGCACCCTGTACGATGCGGAAGCCAGCACCTTTCCCATCGGTGGGGACACTACAGGTGGGCACTGCCGTTGGCGCGCCCTGCCTTGCGCCCCGCCCAATAGGTCCGGTGGTACCTTCCTTACGTCCTTTGAAGGGCCCCCCTTTCCCCCCTTCCTTTCGTGTGCCTTTTTCAGGCTCAACCTTTTTGACCGCTACCTTTTCGGCAGCGTCCTTCCTGCCCTCTTCGGGCGCACCGCGGTTTGGGTTTGAATTAGCCATATTTGATTTATTTTAAAAATTCACCCTTCCAGCTCCCCACCCACCACGGAGCCACAAATGGGATGCTGAAATAGCACCAGGGATACTGGTCGGGTATAGCGCTCCCAATGGCACAACCTACGAGACGCAAATGGACGAGCCAACACTGCAGCCCGCCACCATCTAGGTGGTGGTCCACTAATAGAAATAGTGAACCTTGTTTCCTGATGGCCACGGACATGCAGGCAGCGCGCCCAGCCATCTGCAGGCCCCACCACCAGGCTCGCTCACCAGACGGCCATCTAATGGACGCCACAGCCGATTGATCCCAGCTGGTTAGACTGGGACCTCCCGTGTAAGAGGAAATCCAGACCAAAGAGGAGTGTTGCTATTCGATTGTAACAACCGCCGACATCTAGTAGCTCAGCCTCCAGGATTCCTTCATCCCCCCGTACGGGTCCCCGCGCACGGCACAAACACGCGGGTGGTCATTATGTCTCTCCCCCAGCATGTTGTAGTGAGAAAGGGACTGCAAGAACCTGACCACCTAGCCCCTGCATCAGAATATATATACACGCTAGTACAAATAGGTATATAAATTAATATATATGCTACTTATATAGTTATGGGAGTGTGGGAAGATATATATTATAAAGATCGGAGAGGGGAAGCAAGGGAGCAATTGGGTTAGGAGCGGGTCATACGAGGGAGATAGAAGGAGAAATGGCCTTGGACGACTCCGTCCCTGGGGGTGGGTTGACGGAGACGCCTTCTCTTGTCCGGGGTTCGCAGTAAGCAAACATTCCCCAATGCAAGACTGAAGACTAGAAAGGACCACAGTATTGCATCAGGGGGGCAATCCGCAACCCGCCCACCCGCTCGGTCGCATGAGAAGGAAGTGCGCACGCTTCCTGTAGACTATAAACAGAGAGATTATACCCTACAGGCACGAACCGAGAAAGTTTCATTTAAATCCATCCAGTAGTTTTTGCGTGAAAGAGTAACAAACATCCATCCATCCATACATTCTTACAAACTTCTAGTAGGATTTAGTTTACCTACTATTTCGTCCAAAGCATTGGTTGCTGGAGTTGTAGATGTGACATCATTGCAGGTTAGGTATCAACATGCGACATGAGTTGCTACGGCATGTAGCGTAGCAAATAGAAAGAGAGAAAGAAAGAAAATTCATTAATTTGGAGATAAACGGAGAGAATTCGGAGAGAATAGAAACAGGGAAGATGAGTTGTGTCGTCATGCCTGAAAGCCATTGTTCCAGTATTTTATTTAGCGTATCTTCTTCCATTCACGATGATTGTCTATGGTTACGTCGAAATCGATCACTATTTATTCAGTTCCTGAAGGCATTCCGGTTCAAAAACCTTATGTCCTTCTCTATACTCCTGATAACGTGTAGTATGAAAAGTGTGATGCACTTCCAACAATTATCGTTATATATAAATTTTCAACCAATGTACACAAAACCTTGACAAGTTATATACTTAAACCTACCTCAAGAATCACTCTATCTTTTGGCGAACCGCATGAAAATCCGTTCAGTAATTGTTAAGTTTACCGCCAACCGACAGGGAGACAGACAGACAGATTTGGCGGAGAAATTTGTTTCATAATATACTAGCCGTGCCCTAATGGCTGTTATGCATTTGATGGGTTGTAGATCTCCCTTTTAATATGACAATGTGACTGGAATAGACGCATCTTAAGTTTTATCCAAATAGATTCTTAGAAAGTTAAGAGAAAAAAGTGCCCCCCGGTTTCATCCGCGGTAATTTCGGAGTTCCCGCGGGAATTTCGGGATAAAAAGTATCCTATGTTCTTCTCTGTACCTCTGACAACGCGCATGCCAAATTTCATCCAAATCCGTTCAGCCGTTTTTGCGTGATTGAGCAACAAACATCCAAACATCCAAACATCTAAACATCCAAACATCCACACTTTCAGATTTATAATATTAGTAGGATTAGTGATCGTTTATCTTATGTCGAAATTATAATATCGTAAATTTAAAGAATCACATAGTATCTACCAACTCAAAGCTTTGATTATATTCAGTTAATTAGGCGTATCGGAGGATGTATATTTGCCCAAAATCACAATTTATTATTATGAAGAAAGGCATTTCAATTCGAATGAAACTTGGTATAATTGCTTAAATACATATGCTGCCGGTCAACATAGAGGGCTTTTTATCCCAGTAGAGTTCTCGAGAGAATTCCGGGCATTACGCGGTTGAAATTGCTATAGAACTGCTGAAATGTCTGTTCCTTTCTGTAACAGACTCCTTGAACGTACATATAGGTACCAACATAATATAATTTGAAAATAGAACGATATAATGACAGTATAAAAATATAAATAAAATATGTGACGATAATATTAGCATATTTTATTAAAAATATCTAGCTTCTAGCTCTTGAAACACTTTCCTCAAAATTATTATGACGATAATTCCAGGAAAAATTTGTTATAAAAGAAATTAACAAACTATATTCCACCTATTTGAAAACGCTCACTTAATTCCGGGTCCACTTACTGAACTTAAATTTTCAAGGCCCGTGTAGAGGTATGTTTGCTCAAAGGTTTTTAAACTGTGGAAAATATTCGTGCAGCAATTTTTAATTTCCACTCCAAAATTCCCCGGTTAGTTTGCCCAACAGAAGCTCCTGCGAGGTGGGGTGCGATGTTGTCTGTGCGTTTACTGCGGGCAATTCAAACATTGTTAACTTGTCGCTCGCTCTACCCCTGCACAAGCTATGAGCGGACAGCGGCCTATCCACGAATTTAACAGTTTACAAGTTACCAGCCAATCTCGTATTTACTAAAGTAAAACTAACTTTAGGGCTATCCAGCAGTGATAGCTCAGTGGTTGGTGCGTTTGTATGTTCATATGTATTCAGCAACAATAATAACATAGTAATAATCCTACTATCCTACTGATTTTATAAACGCGAAAGATTGTAAGAATGTATGGATGGATGGATGGATGGATGAATGGATGTTTGTTACTCTTTTACGTAAAAACTAATGAATGGATTTAAATGAAACTTTACAATAATATAGCTTATACATTAGATTAACACATTGAAGTAAATGAAGTATTCTCATACTTAAGGTAAAGGAAAATATCATGAGGAAGAAATAATGTTGGTAGGGCACTTTCTTGTGCTAGACAAGTACCACTTTTAAGTTGAAAATCTGCCGCCAAGGAGCTAGCGCTATGTTCCGGTAGTCTCACTTGAAAGCTAGTTCCCATTCTAGTATAGGCGTGTTTACGATCTTCGACCACACTCATTTAACATCAGGTGAGATGTGGTCTAAAGCCTAGCTTGATAACAATAAAACAAAACAACTCTAGAATTCGCTACCCTTTGCTACGCTTTGTCAATCGTCGAACAAGCGTAGGAGTAGTCACAAGGATCCTTAGCTTCGCTCAACAAAGGGCGTCTGTCTGATATGATGATGAAAGGCCGATTGGAAATAACTTACTCGTAGTTTTGTTAATCCCGTACGTTTTGTGACCGAATTGCTCCACCTATTCAATTATTATTCTTTGTGCTCATGCTTTATGAGTACACTCACTATCTTATTTTATAATACTATACAAAAAGACAAGCCATGCTGAGTTTCTGGTCAGTTCTTCACAGTAGAGGATGTATTCCGAACTGACAGTCATTTCAACTTATTGTTAGTTCTATGAACCTGCTGAAGATTGTAACAACAAACAACCAATCCTAAGCAATAATATTTTTTTTAATTAATTTTAATTTGTACAGCAAATCCCTTCCAAAGGCTTACGGTTTATAGACTTCCGGTTTAATTCGCCTAATGTTTATAACCCGAGTGCACTTAAATGCTAATTTTCCTTTTATTTCAGCTCAAAAAGCGCTTAAGCGGGTGTGCTTTATGTTATTTTTTCTCATAATTAGTGTGAGCTTAACTGGGAGTGTTTTGCCTTCACATGCGAGGGCAAGGGTCGCCTTATGTAGAGCCGGGGTGGCCTCGATCCGGAGCTGCCGCGTGTAATCGATGAGCGTGTTGAATGTGGAGGAAGCGAAAGAAGCAGAACTGCTGCGACTCTAGTTATATGAGAAGTAAGCTAAGGTTTGACTACAGAAATAGTAATATATGTTCGAAATAACAACGCATTTCATAGTTGGTACCCTGAGAGAAAAATAGAGGCTTGTTAGGTAAAGTTCGCGACCGAAAAGTAGTTAAAACTGAAAAATTATTCGATTGAAGAAAATTTAAATACAATAACCTAACAAAAGTGACTTATGGGTAAATTTGATACTGTGAGAATTTAACTTATATAGACGATCAGGTAAAATGTCTGAGGAAGCAAGCGAATTTGTGAATGAAATATATAAAAAAAAGTTAAATAAACAGGATGTTCGATAGCTCAGAGAAAATTAGAAAAAAATTATCTTGTTAAACTTAGGCTCAAAACTTTTTTAAACTCACCGACGCTGTCGATCCGCAATCCAGCCGAATATTTATTAACCCGGGCCCGGGACAGTTCACAGGTGGTTTTTATTTGTTTCACAGCTCTTCAGTGACAGATTTTCCTAATGTTTTATAATTTTCACGCACAACTTATCAGGTGAGCCGGCGCCATAATTCGATATTTTTTAAAGAGAGCGCAACTAGCGCCTCCTTGCGTCGAGTGAGCGAGACCAGTTTCTTTTTTTTTTTTGTCTGGAGTCGTGGGTTTTGAGCATTCTAAACTATACATTTCCCCCCACCAAATCCGCAAGGATTTCCCAATTACGTTATCAGGAAATAAAATATATTATATAACTACTAGTGTTTTATCTAGTGCATGTGATGTGTATGAAGTGGACTGTATGGTAATAAATAAATAACAAAACTATTCCTAAACACTAGCAACTAATACTCACATAAATTATACTGAAATACAATTTATGTGAGAGAACAATTAATGTATTAAATGATTAATTAAACTGTGTCCTGTTCCAAGGGAAGAGGACTCAGCTTGACAACTGGTCGAGTCAACTCACTGTTCTTAGTTCGAACGGTGACCACCCGCACCACACCGTCAGGGCCGGGATGGAGTTTTGTCACTCTAGCAAGCATCCACTCTAGTGGTGGCGCGTCTGAGTTTATTAAAACTAAGTCATTTATTTCAATGTTTTTACTGTCGTTAAACCATTTTTGACGCTGATTTAACGTGTACAAATAATCTTGCCTCCAACGTTTCCAAAAAAGTTGTGAAAGTTGCTGGACTGCTTGCCAGCGGTTCAATCGGTTTATTGAAAGGTCCGTTATATCGTATTCAGGTGGAGACAAGCATTCTCGTCCTATCAAGAAGTGAGATGGAGTAAGGACATCGAACTCATTTGGATCAGTAGACAATGCACAGAGTGGACGTGAGTTAAGTACGGCCTCTGCTCTGGCGAATAATGTACTTAATTCTTCAAATGAAAGTGCCCTTGTACCGACTGTACGTTTTAAATGCAGTTTTGCCGATTTAACTACAGCTTCGTAAAGGCCGCCGAAATGACTACCCGTCGGTGGATTATGTTTCCATTGAACGCTACGAATAGTCAGTCCGTTAGTTAAGTCTGTCGCGTTAGAACGTAAGAAACGTGCTACTTCGGCTAGTTGTTTACCCGCTGCTACAAAATTCGTCCCATTGTCGGACACGATAGTATGACACAGTCCTCGTCTAGCAGTAAACCGATCGAAACAGGCTAGGAAACATTCGGTACTCAAAGATGAGAGCACTTCTAAATGCACCGCTCGAGTCGCACAACATACGTAGACGCATAAATACGCTTTGGTTACAGGAGCGTTTCTACGGCTTGATTCTTTTATACTAAACGGACCGCCTATGTCAATTCCAACCGTGTGGAATACATGAACGTCTTGAGAACGAAATTTAGGTAACTCTCCCATAGAAGGTTGTAATTTACGAGGAGATACTTTGAAGCACGCTATACACTTCACCGTACGCGATCTTATTACACTTCTAGCTGAGATTATCCAGTACTTCTGTGATATGATACTCTGTAAAGTACGAGGACCTACATGTAAATATAGTTTGTGATAGTAGTCTATTAAGATGCTGGTGAAGTTACATTTTTTCGGTAAAAGTAATGGGTGCTTCCTTGCATATGGCAGGTCCGACTGCGACAAGCGACCCCCCACCCTGAGGAAACCATTAGAGTCAACGAAGGGGTTGAGTTTTCGCAGGACGTGACTACATTTTTTATCTTTACTTGACAACGCCTCGATGTCATCAGCGAAATAGTGTTTTTGGATTGATTTTACAATGACGTCATGAGCTTTCCTCAGTTCATCTAAATTAAGAAGAGATTTTCGAGTACTACTGGCTGATCTACAATTGTAAATAAACTGAAAACACCGCGCTACAACATTAAGAAGCTTGATATAATTTGAATACCTCTCCGTGAGATTCATTATCAGGTTTACTTCTGCTCCATCAGTCGTGACTAGTGCAGCTTTTGTGACTTTTAACTCCGGCGGATTGTCATATTTGAAGTTATCCATAGTTTTGACTGGCCACTGCGCCCGATCGTCTGCGAGCCAACTGGGTCCACTCAGCCATTCTGGCATCCTCAATAGCGCTGAGGGTAGAGCGCCACGGGAACACACGTCCGCTGGATTTGATGCACCTTCGACGTGATGCCAACATTCTGATGGTATGGTGTCCAGAATGTAGGATACGCGATTGGCTATGAATGTTTTGAGATTGTAAGCCGGAGTGTTAAGCCACGCCAGTACCACTGACGAATCAGTGAATAAAAGTGTTTCATTAAGATGAAGTCGACCTTGTATCATAGACTTGACATATTTGATACACTTTGCGAGTAAATGCGCAGCCAACAGCTCAAGTCTGGGTATTGTGACAGTTCGCGATCGTGGCGCGACTTTGGATTTTGATAACAATAAACTTACTTTGCTGTCACCGCCTTGATTCAATGTGCGTATGTATATGGCAGCTGCGTATCCGAGAGATGATGCATCACAGAATCCTATTAATTGACAATAGGTATGCCCTGACACTGTAGCGTGACGATCGTGCTGAAAATTTGATAGCAAGGGAAGCTCCTTGATGTATTCCTGCCATTCTACTTCCATGCGCTTGGGTAACGCCTGATCCCAATCTACCTTTTCGGACCACAACCGCTGCATAAAACATTTTGCATAGAATATGCAAGGAGCCACAAATCCGAGCGGATCAAATTGACGCCCGATTTGTGATAACACTGTTCTTTTCGTGACAGTGTGACTTATTAATGTTGTTTTAAAAGAAAACGTGTCCGTAGCCGTAAGCCACTGCAGTCCGAGGATCTTTATCGACATGTTGCTGTTGTCGTCAAACTCAACCGGTGTCTCGCGATGCTCCTGCGATAGTCTGGCGAGAACCTGTAATGAATTGCTTGACCATTTCCTAAGCAAGAATCCACCTCGTTGGAGCAGCGCCATCAGCTCGTCCTGGAGCTCAGCTGCTTCTTCGGCTGTATCCACAGACCACAGGAAATCGTCCATAAAAAAAGCCTGTTTTAAAACTGTAGCAGCCCTGGGGAATCTATCTGCTTCATCTTCTGCCAAAGTATGCAATACTTTTATGGCCAAATATGGACTGCTTGCGACGCCATAAGTCACCGTATTTAACTCAAACACTTTAACAGGTTCGTCACGATTAAAACGCCACAGAATGTGCTGGTACGGCCTTTGACTTTTTTCAATGAGTATTTGCCTGTACATTTTACAGATGTCAGCAGACAAGCAAATTTCACGTAATCGAAAGTTCATAAGAATTTTATTTATATCAGCTTGAAGCTTTGGACCTGGTAAAACTACCGAATTTAATGATTCGCCATTTGTTGTCTTACAAGATGCATCGAACACCACTCGAAGTTTTGTAGATGTACTAGACGGCTTAAATATACAAAAATGCGGAATAATGTATTTCGAATCCACGTTCTGTACTTTATCTATGCACGTCATGTGCCCGAGGTCCTCATATTCATGCATAAACTTGTGATATTCAACCTTAAGCTGAGGTTCGCGTTCGAGCTTCGACTCTAAGTTAGCCAACCTACGTTCCGCTAAGTGCCGCGACTCACCGAGTTCGACATCAGGCCGGCGTGGATACCTAACTACGTATCTGCCCGTGTCATCCCGCCTATGCTCTTTGTCGAACAGCTGATCAGCTAGAATATCGTCGGGATGCTGAATTTTTACTGACGGTACATTCTCAATATCCCAGAATGCTTGCATGGTGTGTTCAAGGTTCATGGAGAATGCACATAAGTTAGTTGCCGAGTTATCATTCTCGATTAGTTCCAGTGTGTCATTGTTCGTCGAACCTGTGATCACGTAACCGAAAATCGAATTTAATGCAACTAAACCATGCTGATATGGCGCGATTTTGTGTCCGTCGTAAATATACGGGAATAAATCTGCCGCGACTAATAAGTCGACCGATGCCGGTTTAAAGTAGTTAGGATCGGCTAACTTAAGATTTTGAAACGCGTTAAATGTGCTGCCCGGAAGCTGTAGGGTCGGTAAATTACCAGCTATGTTATTAACAACCACAACGTCGCTCATTAGTACAGGTGCGCTCTGATCACGTGGTTTAATGTGACAAGTTGCTAGTCCGTATTCTTTTACCGGCTTACCTCCTAAACCTACGGGTGAAAAATTACACTTACGTCGTGACAACCCTAGACGCTTCGCACAGTCTTGAGTCATGTAGCCCGTCATGGCACCGCTATCGATGATACAACGTACGGTCTGGTAGTCTCCCCAGCAGTCTCTAACGTGTACCAAAGCTGTACCGAGCAAAACTGTCGAATTAGTTGAACATGTTAACGTAATTGCATTATTTGATGTATCACTCTTCACGGCGTTCGTGTCGACGTGTAACGTGTGATGATGCATTTTTTTGCAAACCGTACAACGAAATCTTGAAGTACATTCATCTACTTTATGATTGTCACGCAGACAGTTTTCACACAACTTCAGCTCGGTGATTTTGACTAACCGCTGCTCTGGTGTGAGATCATTAAAGTCTACGCATCTATAGATTGAATGAGGCTTACTACAATACAAACATTCTTTGGATTTCTTTGATTCGCCTTGTTTATTTGAATCAGTTACCGCGGAGGCTGCAAGCGTAGTTTTCTGTACGTACGACTTAGCTGATACCGATTTGGACCCAGACGACTGATTGGCCTTGAAATGTGATGGCTTGTTGGAACTAAAATTCGGTTTAACAGACACTTGTTTAGATTGAGACATCTCCAACACGCGCACATGACCCTCAACAAATTCAATAAGATCCTTAAAAGACGGTATCTGATTTTGAGTCATAGTCTGTTCGAACTCGCGCCTAGTAACGCAGTCTAAGTTACGTATAGCGATATAAAATAATAGAAATCCGGAAAAGTCTTGAATTTGTAACATCTCTATAGCCTTAAAACTTTCTTGAAACGTTTGTATAAATAGATTAAGTCCAGATGCAGACTCATTTTGCAGTGGTTTGAAACTAAAGATTTTATCTAAATAGGTAGTAGCTAGCGCTCGTTTATTTTCGTATCGCTTAACTAACGCATTCCATACTAAGATATAATTATTTGCTGTAACAGGTAGACTCTTAATAATCGTAAGCGCTGACCCGCTGACGGACGACAACAAATAATAAAACTTTTCAATATCACTAATTTTTGTGTTACTGTGCACTAAACTCCTAAACGTATCCCTAAATGTAGGCCAGTTCTCTAAATTTCCGTCAAAATGAAAAATCTCTAACTTAGGAAGTCTTGGTACAACATTACTAGCATTATTCGAAATGTCGCACTTATTGTCACTTGCCTGATTTTTCACTTTATCCGCAACACTACGAATTTCGTAAAATATTCTATCAAACTCCGTTATTTCACGGTAATCTGGCACAAATTTACTATTTTCCTTTCGTTTTGCCGCATAAATTTCACTGACTATTGTTTCGTATTTAGTCCTAAAACCACTAAGATCCTGTAAACGGACATTGAACTCATCTAACAACTGTGCATTGTCCGTGTCTTCCACAACTTTTCTGGATAATTCGTACAAGGCAGATATACGCATGAAACATACCTCTTTAGCTGTTAAATGTGGTTGTAGCCACTTTTCAAACTCCTCATCAGTGAATTTTCTCGACATTTTTACCAAATTTCAGCAAAAATATTGACAAAAATGAAATACGTAAATTTAATTTTTATTAAAGAAATTTGTACCTACTCGTTACCGCCGCGCAGTAATGGCGTCGATTGGCGCGTTCACACAATTTTATTTCGAACCAAATTTCACACTAAAACAATTTATTACCACACAACTTAACGTGAAATATTAATATTTTAATGTATTGTAACTATTAAATGTGTCACAAGTAGGTACAGATGTTTTTAAAAGGGAATTTTGTGAATATGTGACCAAGTAGGTAGGTATTTAGGTATTACGAAGAACACTTTTTTCTTTGATTATTTTAGTATTTCTGCGTGTGTATACCTAATTACTACTATTCTTGATTCCGTAACTGGTTAATCCGGCTCGAAGGACCAAATGTTCGATAGCTCAGAGAAAATTAGAAAAAAATTATCTTGTTAAACTTAGGCTCAAAACTTTTTTAAACTCACCGACGCTGTCGATCCGCAATCCAGCCGAATATTTATTAACCCGGGCCCGGGACAGTTCACAGGTGGTTTTTATTTGTTTCACAGCTCTTCAGTGACAGATTTTCCTAATGTTTTATAATTTTCACGCACAACTTATCAGGTGAGCCGGCGCCATAATTCGATATTTTTTAAAGAGAGCGCAACTAGCGCCTCCTTGCGTCGAGTGAGCGAGACCAGTTTCTTTTTTTTTTTTGTCTGGAGTCGTGGGTTTTGAGCATTCTAAACTATACATTTATCACTCTCAAATTATCCATAAGTACTAATATTAAGTATAAAAAAAGATTCTAATTTTTTTTTGTGTTGGATAAACTCAAAAACACCTGAACCAATTTCAAAAATTATTCAACTTCAAATTAAAACGGCTTTACTGCCCCAGAAGAGATAAAAACTAAGACAGACTGACAGATAAAAAGTGGACAGAGCAAAATTCGGCCTTATTGCTAGAGACAATCTTTGTGAGTGTGAATTACAATATTTCCGATTGACATAGGGTATATGTACATTTTATTTGTGTGCCAGTCGAGGAGCTATCTCGGGAAACCTTATTTTTAATTACTTAATTAATAATAATAAAATTCAAATTCAAAATTCAAAAGCTATTTATTACTTAGGATTGGTTACAATCACTTGTAATCGTCAGCAGGTTCTTAAACTATAAATTACCGTCAGTTCGGAATACGTCCTCTGCTGAGAAGAACTGACAAGAAACTCAGCAGCGCTGTCTTTTAATGATCATACTTATAAACTAGGAGAACAAAAAATTATAATTGGATAGAGCAATTCATTCCCAAACGTCTGTATCATTTAAATAGTCTACTACACTATAATATGCTTTATAGCATAATCTGTGTTTAATAAGTGTCTTGAATTTATTAATTTTATCAATCTATAATATCAATCTATCAATAAATTAATCAATCATGAAACATTAGCAATCTATGTACATAGTTCCGAAACCGAAGCGACGTGTCGAATTGTCGGGAGGAACGCAATAAATCGCGCAAGAGTCGCGAGCTCTGGGCGCGCTGTAGTGAGAGCAGTGAGCGCAGTGAGCGCGGTGAGCGCAGTGAGCGGAGCGTGTAATCGGACAAGCAGCGTGTCGCCCCGCGGGATCTGCCGCTGGATTGGGTTTGCACTTGTGGCGGGGCAGCTTTACCGGATTTTGGGGTCCGTGGGCGTTTTTTCTTTAACATTTATAAATGTTTTCCAATTTTAGTGTAAAAATTGGCAAGCGAACTACGATTCCAACAGAAAAAAACGGTGTGATATTAAATTTAAGAATGTTTTAATATCATCCCATGGATCATTTCTAAATTAATAACCATTGACGTAATTATCTTAAATAAATGAAAGAAATACAACATCTTCTGTACTAATATTATCTCTGTCTGTCTGTCTGTTACCCACGCCCAACTACTCAAACGATCACCATGAAATTTCGCATATAAGTTGTCTGGCGTACCTACAGAAAAGCACATTGGATAGTTTTTATTCCGAAATTCCCAATCGGACTCTGAAATATAACAAAAGTGAAAACGTTGGGAATTGACTAGTAATCTATATAATAAAAATGAATCGCCAAATGTGTTGGTAAGCGCATAACTTACAAACGACTGCACCAAATTCGAAAATTGTTTTTTTTTGTGTTCGTTATTGTCAGGACAAGGTTTATATAAAAGAAGTTTGGAGTTCCTGCGGGAATTCCGAAACTCACGCGGGTAAATCTCCGAAACGGTTGGACCGATATTGACGGGACTTTTACTGCTAAATAACGAATACATTAGGCTATTTTGGAGTTTCTGCGGGAATCCCGAAACTCACGCGGGTGAAACCGCGGGGCACAGCTAGTTAATCATAAAAAAGGATTCAAAACTTCTGGATATCTATTAGATATAACTTAGTATCCTATTATAATATAAACAGGTGTTATTATTCTGAATATAGCGAGAAATTTTCATCCTGTACAGATAAAATCAAATCTTAAATGATAATTATATTCCACTACTAGCCGTTTCACCCGCGCGAAAGGTTTTTAAACAACAACTTTTTTCCCGACATCCGATTTCAATGAAACAAAGCCTATATGTAGCTCCAGGCTAAGCTTAATCTACCTGTGAAAACCGCATGGAAATCCGTTCAGTGGATTCAGAGATTATCGCGAACAGACAGACAGACAGACAGAAAAGATTTTTAAAATTTCTATTTGTGAATTCCGCGAATGGCTGTTGTCTGCCATTTTATATATTATTTTTGTTACATTAGCCGTAAGGTTTTCCTCCAAAATAAAAAAAAAAAAAAAAACCCTTTTTTGTGGTTGGTTACTCTTCGTTTATCGTCTCGTGTCAATTTTTGTTAAAAATATTCAATGTACAGAATCGCGGATTCTACTCTTTTATTATAGTATTGAAGATAATATACAGGACCCAAACGCTTCGCTGTCGATATTAAAACGTATCCGAGCTGAACAGGTAGCGATATCAAGCTATCCGATACTCGTTGAGAACGGAAGCTGGCCTGAAGTGACGTCACTTCCTCCGCCGTCCCTCCACGACTGGCTCCGATAGATCTTTATTATCTTACCTACTAATTTTATGAATGAATGAAATTATCTCTATTAAAGGAACTACGAAATTAACGCGGGTGAATCCGCGGGAAATAACTAGTTTTACAATGAATAAATTAGATCGAAAGTTAATCTAATGTAGAGTCGTTAATGTCAAAACCAATAAATAATCAAAATACTAATTAATGTAAGTAAAAAATAAAACAATAAATGAGTCAAGGTTCACCTTATTCCCGCGGGTACTCCGAAATTACCGCGGGTGAAACCGCGGGGTCAGCTAGTGTTCGATATTTACGTACTTTAGGCGTTGTAAGTTATATCTTCCAGTACTATTTCCATTAATATTTTCGTTTCGGTACGATGACATGAGGAAAATATTGTTTTTATTTTCAAATAATAAAAATATACGTTTCATTATTTTATTCAGGGCGTAACGAGCCGCTGTAAATTGATATCTGAAACAAATTGTTTGTAATGAATCCGTAGGTAAAGAAAGCACATTTTATTTCGTGAATAAAAAAGTATACGAGGAAAATGTATTTTTAGGTTATCACTATCTGTGCCCCGCGGTAATTTCGGAGTTCCCGCGGGAATTACTGGATAAAAGTACCCTATTTCCTTTTCTGTACCCTTGACAACGGGCATGCCAAATTTCATCCAAATCCGTTCAGCTGTTTTTGCGTGATTGAGTAACAAACATCCAAACATCCACACTTTCACATTTATAATATTAGTAGGATTACGGCGCGTCATATTAGGACGGTGTACCTGTCCTTCTGTCTCATAATTGCCCTAAAACAATTTAGGCAATTTACACTAAAAATTTGAACTTAATATTAGTACATAGTACTGAGTATATTTTAAAAGCTAATTTATATTTTAAGTCTAATTTCAGGAACAATTTTCTCTAAAAGTCCAAGCTTACACAACAACAACTTAATAAAATTTCGGGCAATAGATGTCAAAATAAAACTAATCATTTCTAAGCAATATGCAACGGAAATCAAAAAAGTTTTTTTTTCTTTAAATCCAGTAACTTATCTAGAATCGCTGCACTATATGTAAAAAAGCAAGTAGCAACTAACTACTTTGACATTGCTGGTTTTAGAATGCTTAAACCATAAACAATTTTGATTTTTACCGATATCAATTCTTTATAGTATAAGCTAATTGTATTTTATGGGTGCTGTCATAGTTATTGTAATTTTATTGACTTTGAATAAAATTATTTGACTTTGACTTGAAGTGATACTAATTCTTTGGGCACGCAGGGAAAACAATTTTCAAAACGCGTTATCGTAAACACGGTATAAAAATAATTAACTTTATAATTACATACGAGTTCTCGAAACTCTGAGTACTTGATTAACTTAGAATAAATACAGTCTATCCTTCCCTCTTTTTTTGAAGTGAGTTAAAAAGTGATGTATAAAGTATTTGCCCACGTATTAAAGGGTCAGCTGTCCAATCCGAACGTTTTATTGGACACGAAGTTATCCCGACTCAAAAAAAGCTATTCCATCAAGCAGTTGGGCTCTCTCTATTCAATGGCGGGCGGTGCGCCGTCCCCGGGGTATCGGGTTCGATTCCCGACAACTCCGCAAGCACCTGCCATCTAATTTGACCCAATGTAATCCTCATACATATAGATTCGCCTGGGATCTGTCCGTTGGACACCTTTGGACTTTGGTAATTTATTTGCGGACAAAACTTTTTTTTCTTAGTTTAGATTTAGTCCGTTCGGGGATCGTATATTCACGCCACAGCCACTTCAAAGGAGTTGAAGCTGAGATACCCACTGAAATGTATGTAATAAAGTGTAATCCCTACTATTAATATTAAAAATGCGAAAGTAACTCTGTCTGTCTGTCTGTTATGCTTTCACACGCTTTATGCTTTCCCGCGGGAACTTCAAAACGGAACCACAAAGGGAACAGCTAGTGTGATATAATTTGAAAAGTTAGAAGAACTAATACGGAGGTTGTCGCGCTTTTTTAAATACCTAAAACTCTGTCGAACGATTTACACAGTGAGCTCGGGCGCGGCGGGAAATGGCAGCCAATATCCGGTCGGATGTCAAACGATAGGTATATATCAGCTGCTGAAAAGTTACAGTATCTACTATGGTAGTATGTCTGCGATGAAGGGAATGTTATTCGTGAAATTCTACTAATATTATAAATGTGAAAGTGTGAATGTTTGTTACTCAATCAAGCAAAAACGGCTGAACGGATTTGGACGAAACTTGGCATGCACGTTGTTAGGGGTACAGAGAAGGACATAGGGTACTTTTTATCCCGGACTTCTCGCGGGAACTCCGAAGTTATTGCGGGTGAAACCGCGTGGGGCAGCTAGTCTACAGTCTAAATATTATGTGATCAATGCGAATTGTTTGTTTTTTAGATTTGTTTGTTACGCTTTCACGCCTTAACGGCTCTATCGATCAGCATGAAATTTTACATTGACGTACAGAAAAGGACATAGGGTGCTTTTTATCCCGGAAGTTTCACTCACCGTTTTTCACTTTAATCAATAGCTTATAGCCACTGAATATTTTCGGCACCAATTATTATACATATATTACAGCAATTCTAACGCAATCTGGAGCGAGCAGCGGCGAGAGAAAAAAAAATATACAGTCCTCCAACCCTTCCTTACCTTAAATATACTTACAACGAACCGCCGTGCAAAAACGAACTGAAAAATCATGAAAATAAAGTTTAAAATTAATTGCCCCGGTGATATTTACAAGAAATTCGAAGATATTGTTATATAATGCGAAAATGTACTAGAGAGTTATCCACGTGGAAATGCAGGCACCTCTTAAAGATGATAATTCCAAATCAGTGCGGCGGAGTGAGGAGATAAATTTCTAGAGTGTTCATATTACAAATGCAATATGGCCGCGTCGAGCTACAAGCGATTATGAACTCTAAAGTGCCGCGCGAATGTCTTTTGTTTGAGTGAAAGTTTATAGAACGATCGATTTTTAAACGTATGGTGGCGTTTTAGAGTCCAAATTCGAGGCACCGCAACCGAGAAACCGCAGGTATTCTATTTAAAGACGGTAATAGAGTTACATACTTATAGGCGATGTAAAACAATGATTAATTAATAGGCATGTTGACTAATTTTTTTTAGCCTGTCTTGTAGATTATTAAAAAATATTGGACACGTATTTTTTCTTTTTTTACGTAATCAAAAAGTAACGGCGATACATTGAGTTGAGATTTCGCGTGACGTCACTATTCAGACAGTTTGTATGGCGGTTTTAGCGGTTAGTGACGTCACGACTGTCCACCCTAAACTTTATTGCGCTTTATCTCTGTATATTTTAATTTATTTGAAAAAGCCAAAAGTACGTGTCAATTGTTTTTTTATTTTCTAACTGACGGACTAATTAGAATTTTGTTTTCCAAAAGTAGTCAACATCCCCATTATATATATCACTAGCTGTGCCCCGCGGTTTCACCTGCGTGAATTTCGGAGTTCCCGCAGGAACTTTGAAATGTGAAATTTTGTCCAAAAAAAATTCTGGATAGTCACCCTTTTCACCTAAGGGTATAAAAAATAGCCTACGACCTATTCTAAGATCTACAAAATATTTCATAACAATCGGTCAAACCGTTTCGGAGGATTTCGATAACAGACAAACTGTGACACGAGATTTTTATATATTAGACTAGCCGTTCCCCACAGTTTTACCCGCGTTAATTTCGGAGATCCTGCGGTAATTACAGGGTAAAACCCTATGTCCTTCTCTGTACCCCCGACAACGTGTGTGCCAAATTTCATGATGATCGATTGAGTAAAACGTGAAAGCGTAACAAAGTACTTTTTTCGACACTTCCAACAATTATATTATCGCTATATTTCAACTAATTAACACAAAACCTTGACAATTTCTTTACTTAAACCTTCCTCATGAATCACTCAATCTATTAATGAAAACCGCATGAAAATTTGCTCAGTGATAGTTTTTGAAACTTTTGAACTTTTTGAGTTTATAGCGAACAGACAGACGGCCCGGCGGACTTTATTTTATAATATTATGTAGGTAGGTAGTGAAGAAGTGCAAAAATTGTTTTCAGTACACTATTCGTATTTACTGAAAAGTTTATGTTTAAGTTTAGAAAACAACAGATCACACCAATGGGGATGTGGACTACTTTTGAAAATCGAAATTCGTCCTTCAGTTAGAAAATAAAAAAACAATAGACACGTATTTTTTGCTTTTTCAAATAAATTAAAATATACACAGATAAAGCGCATTAAAGTTTAGGGCGAGGAGGTCGTGACGTCACTAACCACTAAAACCGCCATACAAACTGTCAGAATACTGACGTCACGCGAAATTTGAACTCAATATATCGCTGTAATTTTTTGATTACGTAAAAAAAGAAAAAATACGTGTCCAATATTTTTTAATAATCTACAAGACGGACTAAAAAATAAAAATTTGTCAACATGCCCATTACTTAACTTAACTTAACTCTAAAACTGGTAATCTGTGTACAACATAGATAAATTTTAGTTCCCACACGTTTGTACGTTAAATACAGAACACAAACACTGTTATGTGTACAAGCTCATTAAGTTGAAGCTTAAAGCCTTAGACATGTCTGTGCACGTTAAATATGCATGACCAGTCTGCGCCGCGCCTTATGCTGTACAGGATGTTCGCTTTGCAACCATTAATATTTGATGGTACACTCGAATTATCGGGGGCGGAGCGGCTGAATCGACAGATGAAGTTACTCTATGTTACTCTATCGATTGTTCTCATCCTATGCTGGCTTACCTAGCAGAGTTGTGGTGGTCAAATTATATGAATACCATAAATTATATATTCATAGGAATAATACAACGTGTTAATGAATTAACTGAAAACCTGATACACCCCATTTAAAAAAATAAACAATAATATGATTAAAATATATTTTATGTCGAAAAAAATTATACTTTAAAAGTTATTCAACATTAGTTTGGAGGTGACCTATCTACGATATTCCAAGCGCTACGCCCGCGCCTACCGGTTCGATTTTTTTTGCTGCGGGCGGCGTACGCGCCAAATATTGTATTATAAATAATTTAGACATGGGCTAGTAAAAATGAAAAAATATAACCTACATTAAAACATAGTGCGATCGATTCGCTCGTTGATTCTGAGCAAACTACTTTCTAGTTTTCAGTTAATTCATTAACACGTTGTATAGGTATACCAAGTTATTTTTAGTATACACTGATTACCGATACAACCCAATATCTCTATATAAAGAATCACGATTATAGTAAATATAAAAATCGATTGCAGTGCGTTAGTTTTGCGAATTCGAAAATTGCTCGACCGATTTGAATAGTTTTTTGGTTGTTTGTAATTGCTACGTTTTGTATGAGAGAAAAATTTTGTTTTGTATGCGTGAAACCGCGGGACACAGCTGTTCATGATTAAAAAAATTTTTATGAAATACATATCATTTATCATAGTTTCACCATTTTAAAAGTTCGGTTAAGTAAGTTGAATCGTTAGTCATTCAGTACTTAGAAATCAATCAGTCAGTCAGTTTTCAAGAGACTCCCTGTTTCAATTCTCAAAAATAGGTAGGTACCGTACATTTTTATGACAACGAAAAAAGGAAATCAACCTGTATAATATCGTCTGTCAGCGGTAAAGGTAAAGGGCTAAGGGGAAGGCGATAGTGTTACCTTTGAAGGGGGAAGAGGCTTGTGAGGTTGAGTAGGGGATAATGCTTAAGTTATAACCCTGGGGTCATTGCCACGGCAGCTTTTTGATATTGACTAGAGCCAACATGATAACACCTCCACAGCAAGTTTAGTCATTTGTATGTAAAAATGTGGTAAACAGCTAGTTTAATAAAAACTTAAATATTAGGTAGGTGAAAAGGGATTTTTTTTACATAGTTGTAAATAATTGAATTGAATATTATGTCCTTTTACTTATTGTTTATACATATTACTTCTTTCATACGACGTTTCTCCGTGTTTTTAGGCCCATGCATCTATAACCGCATTAACAAGCAGCTTAATTTGTATCCATTGACTAAATTTGAATGCAAGAGGAAAGTGCAAAATTGGTTGCAATTACTCTCTTATGATGAAACGGAAGAGTTGTTGCAAATTTCAGAATAAATCATCTTATCCTAAAGGACACTAAACATAAGCTGCAGTGTAATTACACACCCTCTCACACTCACTCACACACAATTCACCCACACACACAGAGAGGTTCATATTTTACATATTTCACTTATATATATATATATATATCTTATTTCTACATTATTTATTTTAAAACTTTCTTTGTAACAATACTAGTGATATAATAATATAAACTTATCTTCGGATGATTGAGGTTTGGGCGCTGTACGCCGTATTACAGGTATCTACACCTAGTTCGGCAACAGATGATACTAAACTTATATATGTAATTTTTGGAAATAAATATTATTATTATTATTATGTTTCACTAGAACCAATACACCGAATTCGTTATTAATTTATTTAACGATCTTGTTAATTTCGAATTCAAGTAGTTAATTGTAAGTAAAATATTTTGTCTACATGAGATTTTTTAACAAGTTATTGTATCGATAAAATTTACGGGCAAATGTTAAGAAATCGAATCAATTAGAATTCGGAAAACATTCAACCCTTAAAATAAATTGTCATTAAAATTATAAACGAGCCACGGTATCCTAAAAACAGTAACCAAACATCGCCTCCGACAAGAACACCTTTGTAAGTTGTCAGCGCACTACAAAGAGGGCAATGAGTATAACAATTTGATGTCTCCTTTGCAAAAAACTGTTGTCGCTTATTTTCATCACAAAGAATAAGGAAGGAAGCATCAACCGGTACTATAAGATATAATATAATAATATAATACATGGAGGCAGGTACTCGAAGTTTACCTGTTTGATGTCAGTAACGCGATTTGGTTATGAGAGATTGCTCTGTGAATATCAATGGGGTTTTGGAGACTGCCGCTGTGCTAGGAGTTTCGATCGTGTTTACTCTATGGAATATTCGATGTGCAACAACAAGTGAAGGGAATTTATGTAAGCTGGGCTAAAATTACAAATTTTATCTTTCAGCACTCGTTTGTCTACGTTGTTGATTAAACTATGCTTGGAGAACGGAAGAATCGTCTCGCTTAGATTCATAATATCTAGTTTATCTGATAAGAAATACCTAATTAACATCAATAAATTTATGATTCAAATAAGATATTTCAGCTCCGAGAAATTCTGACAGTCACTGAGAATTTTAAGATAATAGGTACTAGCTGTGCCCCGCGGTTTCATCAGCGGTAATTTCGGAGTTCCCGCGGGAATTCCGGGATAAAAAGTACCCTATTTCCTTTTCCGTACCCCTGACAACTTGCATGGCAAATTTCATCCAAATCCGTTCAGCCGTTTTTGCGTGATTGAGTAACAAACATCCAAACATCCAAACATCCACACTTTCACATTTATAATATTAGTAGAACTAGTAGGGGCCCGCGACTTTACTATTAGCGTTAATGTAACTAGAAAAAAAAAACATACGCGTCGAATTGATAACCTCGTCTTTTTTGGGAAGTCGGTTAAAAATGTATGTCGTCATGATGATCGCTTGACTAGTTGACTAACTGATACCCACGGTTTAACCTGCATTAATTTCGGAGTTCCCGCGGGAATTCCGGGATAAAGTTACCTATTGTCTTTTTCTACACCTCTGACAACGTGCATGCAAAATTTTATAATAATTCTAATATTACAAATGGATGAAGAATCCTATTAGGTATATAACGTACATATCTACTAGGTATATTATGATATAATAAGAATAGTCCATTTCACCCTTGTTGCTAGCCCTCGATGTTTCGCCTACAATATAATCAGCAGTTAAACAAACCCAATCAAGCAAAACAATTAATATCAACCGGACTACTTCGGACCGAGCCTTGAAGGACTTGCCTGCGAACTACGATAATCGCCGAACCATTCTTTGAATCTATATGGACGCAGATAAGCAATAACAGGTTAACCCACAAAGTTAAGTTATCTATTCAGAACGATTTATTGAGAGTTAGGGAACGTTTTTTAATTGTGTGTTTACCTTATTACATTGTTTAACTATGTAACTAAATATTGGACATAAAAAATGTTGACAGAAAATGGCGCTATAATTTTAAGACACGATTTACTTACTCAAAATTTTTCCAGTGTGTGTTAACACACTATTGCTTATCTATGGACATGTACGTAGGTAATAGGTATATATCACCGTAAAATTGTAAAAACCGATAGATTGTAGACGGTTGGCGTTGACGCGGCGCCTTGGCTTTGTAGAGGGTTCTCATTATAGAGTAGTATTATAAATCAAATTCTAGTATCCACCTAAAGTTTTCTTAGAGAGATGTAATTAGTAGGATATAATAATTATTATTATTAAAATAAATATTGAAAATATAATTGAATAGGAAAGTAAAAATTTAATGATAATTAAAATAGAAAACTTACGGCCGCACTCAGAGTCGACTTTAATAATTACTTAGTTAAGTATAGATTTTTAAAACAAAACTGCCGCAATCAGACAAGTTTAATAAATTAATGTTAGTTGGCATTTAACTAATTAAGTTACATCTCATTAAATGCCAATTAACATTAATTTACTGAACGTCTCTGATTGCGGCAGTTTTGTTTTAAAAATCTATACTTAACTAAGTAATCATTAAAGTCGACTCTGAGTGCGGCCGTTAAGAAAAAATTCGAAAGTATATAACTATATCTGTCTGTCTGTTACGCTTTTGTTAACTGTCAACAGATCATTATGAAATTTTGTACACACTTTTTCCGAGGTACAGAGAAGAACATAGGGTAATTTTCATCCTGGAGTTCCCGCGGGAACTCCGAAATTCATGTCAGTGAAATCTCATGAAATTTCGTATAGTACACGTTGTCAGAATTAAAATCTTTGTACTCCGGAAATCCTGCGGTATCTCTGAAATTTCCGCGGGTGAAACTGCGGGGAACGGCTAGTATAATAATAATTATTAGAATACATATTGAAGATATAATTAAATACGAAAGTAAGAATTTACTCATAACTAAAAATAAAAAAGTTTGTAAAGATGTTTTGATGTTTGTTACTCGATAATTCATAAAAGACCCATCGGATTTAGATGAAATTTGGCACAAACATAGAACATATTCCAGATTGACACATTGAATAATTGTTGACCCTTGATTCCTAGAGGGATTTCCAAAATTTACGTGGTTGAAGCCGCGGGGAAAAGCTAGTTCTACATAAAAGTTGTGTTCAGTCAATATAATTACTATCAGAACAATAGTTTGGCGGGCAGCGCAGAAACAATAACGCCATTCCGTTTGGGGGGATGAGCGGATGTGACGTCACCAACAGTCGACATGCTAATGGCTAATGCTTGTCGCCGGAAGCGGTCTCCCGGAAACGGTACGGCCGCCCCGTAGAATTGTAGCATTCGCGTTTTATTGCCGCGCCGCGGCGACCGGCTGATGCCGCCAGGAGCAGGAGCAGGGGGTGAGCTGGGAGCGGACTTGTTCGCCCTGGCTTTTCTTCGATGGCCACTATTCAGTATTCATGGTGATTGTCACTATTAGCGCAAATGTTTATTGTTATCATTGTCAAAGTTTAACGACAATAATGAGGCTCCAGAGGCAGTACGTTCCGTTGATTCGCAATAAAAAATAATGAAAATTTCTATATTTCTATCATAATAATCATTATGATAATATGAATTAAGGGTTATTAGAGTTACCTAAAGAGATTTTCTACTAAGATACATGATTATCAAAGTACCATATTATTATTTAAGCAAATGCTACTTTAACTCGATTAATTTGCTCGGGACATTATTCTAAGTCAAAGACATTACAGTTAGGGTTTAATGTTGTTTCGTCCCTTTCTACAGCTTGACAAATATCAATTGTGTGAAAGAAACAAAACACAATATTGAATAATTGATTTTTCGTTCAAAAGTTTTTTAGGAAAAATGGGGGTAAAGTTTATCGACAAAATAATCCTCAAGTAAAAACCCGAAACGAGCCACTTATTCGATTTCCTAAACGCTGTGCGATTCGATATAGGCACCTATACCCAAACTCGATTATATGGAATCGAAAATATTCCCCAACAAGACATCGTCGTGTCAATATTTTATTCTAATTCCATTATATTCGATGTATCTGACAGCTCCCAATCGGATTGTTTAAATATTGAAATTATGTTGTACATTTTCAAAAATTTCCTTTTATATTCGTAAAAATTTCTTATAATTTGTTTCGTACTTAACGTCTGTTTTATTGATGGCCATCTTAAGATTCATTTAAAAATTAAACAAACAATCAATCAATCAGGAATTCGAAAAAGGTATGGGTAAGAATACCAAAATCAAAATACTTTCTGATGACGACGATTGACGACCCGATTGGCGCAATGGTCACCATGCCTGCCCGCTAATCAAGAGGTTCCGGGTTCGAATCCCGGTGGGGGTGGAGTTTGTGTGATGAACACAGGGTTCCATTTTCCAGTCTGGGTGTGTATATATATATCTATAGTATAATATATATATACGTAATAATATGTGTAGGATATACCACGTTTGCTTGGTTTCCACGACACAAGCAGATCTGTGATCAAGTAGATCTGTGTGAAGTGGATTATTATTATTATTTATTATTATTTTCGCTTATTAGGTACTTACATGTTCTGACATTGATATACTAAAAAATAGTCTTTGGTGGGTGGAACGAAACCGTTCTGCCTGCCAAAGACAGTACCTATTTCTGAATTTCAACAAAATATGTTGGTCCCACGAGTCAAATCTTGACAGCAAAGAAAGGCTCGAAAATGGTCCGACCAAAGCCTCACCAGGCTCTAGCTTATTGGAAAGGCAAGGGATAGAAACAAGTTGAGACTCGTGGGTTTGTCGATCATACCATAGAGCGAGAAGATTATTACTGATTATGTGAAAATACGTAATACTGTAACGAGGCGGCCGTATGCCACTCGTTACGATATCCTGCCTCATTTGTATTACTTTTTATTTTTTAGATTTTTTTTTTTTTTTTTTTCCTAAATGATATACCCAAGGAGGTAAATCATTAAAATACAATCTAGCCAATCTAGTTATGACTAATAAGTATTTTAAATTTGACCTAAACTTCTAAACAAGACTATACTAAGAATGTGTCCAATAACACTTTTCTTATTGTCTCTATTAAGGGGAAGACACTTTGTTCTTGTGTTCTTTGGATGCAGTACTCACAGCACTAAATACACTATCACTATACACTACACTAACTCAAAAGGTTTGGTCCTTTTTAGTCTTTGTTTTATATTTGTGTTTGTCGAGGAGCTGGATGGCCTCGACGTTCACATGGTGACGAAGTCGAAACCTTTCTTAGATTTTTTAGATAAGTTCTTTTTTATATTCTATTAATATTCTTTTTATAAATTTCAAATAATTTTTGTATTCTCATTTTGTATTTTACTAGTGACTTCAATTCCAGATTCGGCTCAATCAACATCTAAATTATTTGTCTCTCAATAAATTTTATTTTACTACTTTATTTTATTTATCATCTTATTTGAGCTGTCCGAGGATTATTACTTCCGAACCTCACAATACAAATAAATAATTGTTTCGTACATAAAGGTAATATACATATACTACCTGTCCCGCGCGGTTTCACCCGCGATAATTTCGAAGTTCCCGCGGAATTGTTCCATACAAACTTTGCAACCTCTTTTCATCCTCTTTTAGGGGTTGAATTTTTAAAAATCCTTTCTTATCGGATGCCTACGTCCGACAAACATCCAAACGGATTGCCCCTTCGATATACTTGCAACATTGTGGCAGATATTGTGTTTCGCACGGCAAGCCAGAATCCTCCCAGGAAGTGGCGGCTACGTAGGAATTCCGCCATATGATTTGTGGCGCGTTTTATACCCGCTGCAGACTTGAAATATACCGCAGAGTGCGGTGGTTGGTATTGCTTAGTGCTCTCGGCACAGAAAAATAATACAGACGGTAAATTCTGAACGTGATTCGTAAGAAACGATACACGATTCAAAATGACACTGAACGGTCTCTCATGGTTTTACCAACGCAAGCTGTTTTGGGATTTAATCGGGGTAACTATATTTTATTTTATTTTTATTTTATTTATGTTAGTCTAGTTACACAATTATTTGATTGTAGTCATAGTTTTCAAGTCAGCATTATAAACATTATAAAACTCAAATTTACCTACACTCAGTGCAAACTTATAAAAAGGTTAAAAATATTTAAGAATATAATCTGTGTGGCGAATCGTTTCTAAAACCGGTAGGTTTTAAAAATATAATGATATTTCAAACTGACTTTTTAAATATTTGATGAGATATTCACTAAACTCAAATACTGTCCTCTCCCCCCTCTTTTCCTGTATTTCCAACAACAGGGTAGAAAATCCCTATAAAAACTGAAGAAAAGAAATTTGACTATATGACTTTGATTTTAAAAAGGAAAACGTTCTTTCTTATTACGGGACCCTTGAAATGAAATGAAATGTGATCTGATATAGACTGGATCAGTTTTTTAAGGTTCCTTATACAATATGTCCCTGCATGTACGAATATTATGTGAAAGTTGTTTCGTTACGTACGAAACATATTCAGAATAGTTCATTTGAAATGTGTGTGGACCTGAAATACCTCTTAAATATTCACTCGTTTTATTTTCATATCTTCTATCTCCTGGCCATTTTGCCAAATTTATTTGGGGTCAACCCTCCAAGTAATCCTCTCTTCAGTTTTGTTTGTACATTTCATGCCATATTTTATCGTCTGTATCCAGGTAGTTGGTCGTTTATTTGTTTTCTTTGTTTATCATGTCTTAGCCGCATCAAAGAATATTAACTATTAATATTTAAAGAAACGACTCTCTCCGCCCCCAGCCAACTCCGTGTCTCCTCGCGCCCCGCTACGACGTAGCGGTTAGCCTAGAGGTGCTAGCGGTGCAGGCTGTCGCTACTGTACATGACTGTGTCGGGACAATACCAACTTGAATTTGGGACTCTCTCCCCGTCGTATGGTCATCATCCAGTCGTAAGCCTTTTATAATTTCTATAGTATTAACGAACGAACGTGTCTCGGGCGATCACTATCTGCAATATCAGTCAAATTATGAAAAAAAAGACGTCAAATGCTAAACGACCGTTCGCGCAATTTTTGACTTTCAATTAAAGATCTATTCGAGTTCCATATTCTTTAATGTCTAAAAACCATAAACTTTATTTTATTTTAATTACAGAAACAGCTCAAATAGCTTCCGGATTTGTTTTATTATATATTTAAGGATTATTTAAGAAAGTTACATGCTCAGCCAGATTTTTTTTTAATTTAAAATCTGGTCCTTATTTAATCTCGTTTTAGCTACCTAGAATCTTCTAGACTTAGATTAAGAACAACTGAATTTTAAAATTTATTGGAACACTTAACAAGCGTTATGAAGATATCGCTAAAATTGTTTTTTGACCATCCAAATATGACCCCTCGTTTTCGCTTTCTTCGGCAAAACGTAGTGCCCACTAGTCCCACCGGCGACGCATCTAAGGGACGTGTAGACTCTAAGTATCACTTATGAGGTAAGCTTGATTTTCTTAAGCGCTGGCTGGAATCAGCGGAAACAGGATATCTGTCTCTGCGGTGTCATAGAGCGACGTCGTTTCGGGCACGACGGTCGTTAACTTTTTGCAGATCCAATGCCACGTCGTCAACGCAGTTCTACGTTCAAAAATCTTTTTCTGACTGCTGTTGGTAATAGATTTAAATGGTAGCCATTTTGAATGGCGGGTAAGTAGATAGAATAACGGTTGTTTTCGGGTGGAATTTGTACTGAGTGCACGTCCACGGGTTTCGCATTCTTTATTTCAGCCACCATTAATCAGCCATTTTGTTTACCCTGAACAAGAAACTGGTTTTCGTGAGACAACCATATTTAACCGTATACTGGGCTTTTTCTAATACTTTTATCACTGAAATATTTCCACTGGCAAAATTAATGCGGCAAAGGTCATTCTTGGCAGTCAGTATTTTCTCGAAATAAGGAACTTTTCATTGCTCTGCTTATAATTCATTTTCGTAACAATTTGTAAGGGAAAGATTTTTTCGATTTGGTGATATTTTTGATACCCTGACCTAACTTGGCCTCATAGAGCCTTTTGATCCTTGTCGGAAACAGCTAATACATAGCGGCGATACATTGAGTTGAAATCTCGCGTGATGTCACTATCCAGTGCAGTTTGTATGAGGGCTTGTACCCGTTAATGACGTCACAAGCCCCCACCCTTAACTTTAATGCGCTTTATCTGTCATTTATTTGAAAAAGCAAAAAATACGTGTCTATTGTTTTTTTTTTATTTTCTAACCGACGGACTAATTAGAATTTTGATTTTCAAAAGTAGTCAATATAATATTATTAAAGTAATTTTTTTTTTTTTTTAATCTGTACATGCCGATAGCAATAACTCAAAAAAGAAAAGATGGTCTCCTAAAACCACATTCGCGCGGCTTCAACCCTTAAGGTTGCCGCTTTGATCCGTCTCAAATTTCCAATCTGTATAAGAGATCGGTTTTGAGTTCAAATTTCGACTCACCTCGACGATAAAAGAACATTTACTAGTATTTTATAACAATAGTCATGGAAGCAATAAAATATTGACAATAATTAATAAATGCCCCAACATTTAAGGTTGATTATTAAAATAATTATAAACTTCACATTGTCATATCCGTAATTATGAAACGAATAACATGAAAATACATTAAAGAGTAGAAGAAGAAGTACATGAAAAGACGAAATACAAATACAAATAAAATAAAATATGATAAATATTATACATCGCTAAAGGAGACATCTATTCTCGTTGACTCAGCGGTTGTGCTTGTAAACACGAGATTATTTCTCCGATACATAGGGAGCAGCAAACACGAGTTGTTATCCTTCGTTAGACCCACATTATCGGTACGTAGGCTGTAATTGGTACACAGAAATACACCCCCACTGGAAGGGCAATTTACACTTGACGACGACTGACGACTCATTGCTTAATAACTTTTTGGAGATTTTCATATATGAGCCCAGGCTACTAGTATAGTATTATATTATCTGTGCCCAGGGTATGAAAATTTATGGGGAGTAAAACCAAACATTTGTGTAATGATCCGGCAGCCCACGCCTTGGTTTTTAACTGACTTCCTAAAAGGAGGAGGTTCTATGATCGATTGTATGTATGTTTTTTTTTTTAATTTAAATTTCGCTTAACAGCTTTATAAGGAGGCAGGAAGAATTCCTAAGAAGGAATGCCATTTAACATACCTAATTGTAATAACTGACTACTAACTAAACGATAAAGTCTGTATTGCTTGGGCAGAGATGAAATTTAAATTATATAAAAGTATGACTAGATATAAATGTGTCAAATTCAAATCATATTTTATTAAAGTTATACAATAAAATGTCTAATAAAAATAAAATGTTAACTAACACCCTAGTTAAGTATTTACGAGAGCTTTTTGCAGTTGCTTGTAAGTAATCCAATTTAAAAACATCGGTTATGAAGAATCGGAGAACATATGTAAAATTACAATAAAATTAACCCAGACCAAACCTCTGGGTCTAGAAACTTAATATTTTGAATTACGTTTATATTGTATGCAAGCACTAACAAAAGGTAAAAGTACCTATCTATTGAAGTATCGCTAGTTTTGAAGATTGTAATTTTTATTCACATCCAAAAGAGCCAACTTTAAATAAAATTATTTGATTCTGAAGTTAGAGATTTAGGTTTCCTTTTTTTGTTATTTATTTATTTATTTATTTATTCAAATTACAAGCGGTTTACAGAATCTTCCAAAGCACCAGCGAGTAAATACTTTCACAGTTTAAAATATAAAGTTGTCATGGTACAATAAATAATTAATTAATATTAAGTCAAATTAATCCAATTATTTATTTATTTAAACTTTTTGCACATTATGGTACAAAAGGCGGACTTAATGCCATTGTGGCATTCTCTGCCAGTCAACCTTCAAGATCTGCAGAAAGTGTGTTTGGTGGTGCTTGTAAGTTCTTGATAATTAGATAATAGACATACAATAAACAAACTAAAACATAAACAAACCATACAAAATACTTACATATAATACGTAGGTAATTCAACAATAAGCTTAATACACAAACTAAAAAAAAAACAAAAATAAAATTAAGACACATAAATGCACAAGTATTACACACAGCATACTACCTATAGAAATAATTTATAACTAAGCACCTATTCATAATTATGATTTACTGTCTGCTAAGGAGATACTTATATAGCTTATTTTTGAAAATATTTTTGTTCGAGGATTGTCGAATGTCAGTGGGCAGTGAGTACCATGGTATCATGGTAATTATCATGGTATAATAATGAAAATTAAGTCAAATTAACAAACTCACATAAGTACTTATAGGCAACGGTCATAAAAAACCCAGTTTTATCTGCAAACATGGTATAGGTACGTAGGTATAGTACCTATGTTAGTCATGGTATTTGGTAATGGATGGTAAAGAAGTTGAAACCGCGGTACCGCCAATTACCTAGTGGTTTTTAGTAGTGGTTGGAAGTCGGAACCGTCACGTTGCGTCGCCGTATCGGAACCTGTAAGCGTGGTTATCGCACGACTCCCCCTTCGGCGCACCACGCTCATTATGATACATTCATGGCGTCTGTGTAACGGATATTTTTATATTTACATTATACACTAAATTATTCCTACGGTTTTATCTGCATTACTTTATTTACAAGAAAGTTGTACTTCTTCTTCCGCCCCTGATCCCATTATTTGGGGTCGGGTCTCTTCACATTTTTGCGCCAAGAGCACCTATCTTGGGTTGTCGGATCCGGCAATTGGGCTTGCTTGAGGTCTCTTTCTATATTTGACCACCAGGTCAATGGCGGGCCAACAAGAAAGTTGTACATTTCTAAGAAAAATCAGTTGTGAAATCCTGTAGTTGAAGAGCTGTTCCCGCATCGAATGTCCCCATATATTATCGTAATGGAGGTGATTTTTTTTTTTTTTTTTTCTGTCTGTTTGTGTGCGCGCATCACAGAATCAAGGCATCACAGTAGGTCTGAGCATCGGCTATTATCTATTTTTCATCCCGGAATTCCCGCAGGAACTCCGGTATTAATGCGGGGAACAGCTAATCACCGTAAACTACTGTAAGGGGTACAAAGAAGGACGTAGAGTACCTACCTATTTTTTTCCCGCAACCTCCGCGGGAACTCCGAAATTACCGCGGATGAAATCGCGGGGGACAGCTTGTTTTATATAAATGTATGTAGGTATTATTTGTATTAACGATGTCACTTGTTATAACTGTACCTATCTATCATCAGTGCTCATAATTATGTACTATATGTATTTGCGAGATAACTGACAATATATGTATACCTATATGCATATTGCATAGTTATCATTTAAAGTTATGTTGTCTTTATTAACTTCAGATAAAAACAACATGAGGACATGTCCTCAGGCCTGGATAGGATAGAATATTATCCTACTAATATTATAAACGCGAAAGTTTGTAAGTATGTATGGATGGATGGATGGATGTTTGTTACTCTTTCACGCAAAAACTACTGGATGGATTTAAATGAAACTTTACAATAATATAGCTTATGTATACATCAGATTAACACATAGGATACTTTTTATCCCGGAATTCCCGCGGGAACTCTGAAATTAACGCGGGTGAAATTTAATTAATTATTTCATAGTACACGTTGTCAGGGATACAGAGAAGGACATAGAGTACTTTTTATCCCGAAATTCCCGCGAGAACTCTGAAATTACCGCGGGTGAAACCGCGGGGCACAGCTAGTAGTATATATATATATATATATATATATAGGGGTTTATTTGGACATGTTTGGTGACCCCGTTAGTTTTAGATACCTATTATTTGGCTTGACGTACAGGTTCATGTAACAATTCTTATATTTAACATGCTCATTTGTTGAAGAACAACTGTGCAAAAGAGGATTGGATTTGGATTGGAGATCCGATAAATTGTTTGATAAAATATAATATTGGTACTTACTTACCTTTACTAAACTGAATTTTGGTCCATTTGTGGTTGTTGTTCTATTTTGTTTCATCATGAGTAATAAATTCCGTAAAAAACTACCCGAAAAGGAAATTCGATCGGAAAATGATTACGAAAAAGCAAACCTCACCATCCGAACATTTCCGCTCAATTTCAACGTTTGCTCTACACCATAGAGTTTAAAACTAAAACTAGTAACAGACGATCCAACTTGGTTGGATCCAACCCAATTACCGCCGTCGTGCCAACCGTTCCGACATTGCTACAGACGTACCGACGGTTGGGCATCCAACCGTCATTTGCCTATGCACTGAAGAAGTGTACGGACGTCATGCCGCCTGCTCTTAAAACTTTCAAACAAAATTGTATAAGCTTGATTTCTCAAGTAATCTTTATTTGTTAAATCCCACAAACAGGGAAAGTCTTTATATAGTTCTAATAACTTCACAGTTATGTCGCGTTCAGAGTTTTGCTCCATCGTCGTCGCGTCGTACTTATTTATAATAATACTAGCTGTCCCCCGCGATTTCATCCGCCGTAATTTCGGAGTTCCCGCAGGAATTCCGGGAAATAGTAGGTACTCTATGTCCTTCTTTGTACCCGTGACAGTAGTTCACAGTGATTAACTGTTCCCCGCATTAGTTCCGGAGTTCCCGCGGGAATTCCGGGATAAAAACTATCCTACCTTTTAAGTTTGACCATATTATAAAAGGTTACAAAATTTTATCAAAATTAGTTCAGTAGTTTGGGAGTCCATCGCGGACAAACAGCGTGACACGTGATTTATATATATATATACACCGGCAGAATTAGCGGAACATAAAAAGGCAGAGTATAGAAATAATTACGTATATACATATATTAAAACAAATTATTATCAGGCATGAAGTAATAAACTAATATGCATGTTATAACATCGACTTTAAGAAGTTTTTAGTTAAATTTTATTAAAAGTAATCAAAATTAAAAAAAAAAATCTCTAGTTTGTGAGAACACAGACAATGTTGCAAATAAAAGTTGAATGACATAGGGGAAACACACGTTATTTATCGTTCATTTATTTAGTGTTAAAATCACAGTAATCTTTAATTTGCAACATTATTTGTGTGCCCACAAATTAGAGAAAAAGTGTTTTTTTTTATTATTATTTTAAATAAAATTTGATAATTTAATTACAAACTTTTAAAGTGTTAAAAGATGTATATTAATTTATTACTTCAAGTCTAATTATTATTTGTTTTAATATATATACGTAATTATTTCTATACTCTGCCTTTTTATGTTCCGCTAATTCTGCCGGTGTGTATATTAAGTTTGTTTTTAACATCGAAATAATAAGTATTACGTAGTTGTAAGTTGTACGTAGTACTTATCATTTACTTTTCGTCAGCGCTCGGCGGCGTTTCGAATGCGACTGAGACACATCGGTTGGATCGTTTGCCTCCACACGTACCAATTTGGTTGGACGGTTGGCCTGTCGGGTGCGTCGGCGAGCCGACCACGTCCAACCGGTATTAATAATAATAATGTTGGACCAACTACCCTATACACGTTCCGATTTGGTCGTGGTCGGGCGGTTGGATCCAACCAAGTTGGGTCGTCTGTTACTAGTATTATTCTTTTCACCTCCAACTATCCTACGTAGACCCATTGACATCTGCTAAACGTTTCTAACCGTCGGGTGTTGTTAAACTAAAGGGGGTCATTACAAACTGGTCGGTTGTCTTACCAAACCAAATCACGTGCGAACGTTCCCGTGATCTCACGTGCTCGCAAAATTGGTGAACTGAAAGTGTACCTCGGAAAGAACCTAGCTGCCACCGTGTTGACGATAAAGCACCTAGAATTTTCGCACATTCCAAAATTCGTATTCATCGCGCCTCGCGTTCTTTTTTGTTTTTTTTTTTTTCTTGTCTAAATTGCTATCTGTGCAAAGAGGTTACCTTGTTTAGGTCGCATTTGCTTTTTTCGTTGAATTTTTTAAGATTTTCCCTAATAAAATATTCGTTTAGGTTAAATTTTGAAGAAGGAAGCTCAGAAGGAGATTTTTGCGGTGATCAACATTGGCTTACAAACTTGCCGTGTGCAGACATGACATTTTCTTATTGAAAATAAATATATGACTGTTAAAGTAAAATAAAAGCTACAAAATATACTATAGGTATTGTGTTTAAACTAGACTGATTTGAAAACAAAACATAAAAATTATCGTAAGTACAGGTACGTCGAATGCAGTCATTTTTGTAGAATATTCAAATAAAGAAACCACAGGAGTGTGCTTCGAGACAGCTAATATAGAATTGATTCTATAATGATGAAATACAAAAAACCACTCAATCAATTCGAAGGCATTTCGGATAATAATGATAAAAGAAATAACAAACATATAACCCACCATTTAAACTCACACACACATATCTATAAACGTAACTAAAATAATTTTGGCAGTCCCTTTATTAGGCGGGCTTTTTTTAAATAATAGGGATGTTGACATCTTTTGAAAATCAAAATTTTAATTAGTCCGTCTTTTAGAAAATTAAAAATCATTAGACACGTATTATTTTATTTTTCAAATAAATGAAAATATACAGAGATAAAGCGCATTAAAGTTTAGGGTGGGGGCTCGTGACGTCACTTACCACTACAAGCCGCCATACAAACTGCACTGGTTAGTGACGTCACGCGAAATTTCAACTCAATGTAACGCTGTTATTTTTTGATTACGTAAAAAAAGAAAAAATACGTGTCCAAATTTTTTTATTAATCTACAAGAAGGACTAAAAAAACTTAGTCAAATAGCCTATTGTGAATTATCCGGTACTTCTTTGAGAGAGCAGTCGTTTGGTTGTACCTTCTTCTCCATAAATAAAAAGCTCAACAATAATTTGTAGCAAGTCGTGTGACAAGGTGTTGCATGCACGCTCGCGTCGAACGTTATCCCTAGGTATCAACCGCACGTATACCTACTTACCTTCGACTCGCAGGTTCTAATCTCATTAGAGAAGCGTCAATGTAATTCAATTAATCCGATTTACTTGTCGCGCGTCGTCAGAGACAAAATAAATTGTACCTAAATGAAATACCTTTTGTAATGTATATTTCTTTTTCCCTTTTTTGTGCGCACTACAATTTAGTACGGCCAGCCAGTGTTGTGGTGAAAACCAGTACCTATTAAAGTAAAAACCACTTTTTTTGTAGTCACTTAAATACGAAGTGTATAAAAAGTAGGGAAAGTACCATAAATATTCTAGCTAGCACTAGCTGTTTTCACGCGGTTTCACGCGCGTGAGTTTCAGGACTTCTTCGGGAACTCGAAAAAAATTTCTTATAACACTCAAGGATAGTGCAGCTTCCTACCACTGAAAGAATTTTTAAAATCGGTTCAGTAGTTCCACAGATTGCCTTTTAGAACCAAACAAACTTTCAAATTTTACTTTTAATCCATTCGCTGCAGTTTCAGTACTGTTTTACTTATATGTTGAGTTCGGTTAGTTTTTCATTTGATAAACTAGTAATATTAATTTACTAGTAACGTTAGAGGTAACCATTTTAAGTAGGATCGCCGACATTTTAATAGAAAGTTTTATGCTTTTGAAACTGCTATAACTTTCAACATGCAGGTGGATCGTTGGTCAATCGTTCAGTATGTCTCTTTATTTAGATTAATATCTGTCATTATTACTGGCTTAGGAGCGGCATGAAACACTGGATAATGTATATTGTATGATGTACAAATGATTTTATACCGAGCTGAATAAAGCTTTATGCAAATTGGGCCCGGCTGTACAATGGAGAACAAAGGGGATGGTCCGATCCTGAAGGGTTGGATGCCTTTGACCGAAGGCCTCCGAGACGTCAGCGGATTTCGTTTCACTTTAATAATATAATAATATTGGACATTGGTTGCTTTGAAAATTTGCTGTGTGCATTATCCCCGGTTTTGCTCTGATTCTAAGCGATGTACCTACCTAAAATCGTTCGTATTCAACAAGCACTTAACCGAACATCATGAAATTTCGCATGAACTTTGTCAGGGGTACAGGACTTAAAATCGCTGGGAACAGCTATTATCCTGTTATCCTGCTAATATTATAAATGTGAAAGTGTGGATGTTTAGATGTTTCGATGTTGGGATGTTTGTTTGTCAACCACGCAAAAACGGCTGAACGGATTTGGATGAAATTTGGCATGCACGTTGTCAGGGGTCCAGAGAAGGACATAGGATACTTTTTATCCCGAAATTCCCACGGGATCTCCGAAATTAACGCGGGTGAAACGCGGGGCACAGCTAGTATTGTTATAAATGTGAAAGTGTGGATGTTTGGATGTTTGTTACTCAATCACGCAAAAACGGCTGAACGGATTTGGATGAAATTTGGCAGCACGTTGTCAGGGGTACAGACAAGGACATAGGGTAATTTTTATCCCGGAATTTCTGCGGGAACTCCAAAATTACCGCGGGGCATAGCTAATTAGAAAATAATAACAATTAAACTAGCTCTTTCTCGCGGTTTCAGCCGCGTTGATTTCGGAGTTCCCGCGGGAATTCCGGAATAAAAGTACCTTAAATGTCCTATTCGATATTATGTACCCATAATATACTCGTAAACGTGTCAGCAAAATTTCATGATGATCGGTTGAGTAGATAAGGCATGAAAGCGTAACAAACAAAAAATAATTTTACAATTGGATTCGCAATTATAATATCAGTTAGGATAATAAGTTTGAGGCTTGCCGTAATTACAATAAGCGCTTAGGTAATCTATTGATACTAATTCTAATTAAAAACACGAAAGTATCTCTATTTCTTTTTAGCGCCTTAACTATACTCAAACAATCATCATAAATTTGTTTTATTTTGCATAATTAGGTATACGTCTTCTTAATTCATTTTAATTTATTATCATTATTAAAATATACATTATTAATTTATTATTTTATTTAATTTATTATTTTTTTGAATTGAATTGAATTGAAAAAACTTTATTTGACACAACACAAAGATTTACAGCATACGTATACAACAACTAGACATATATATAACAGGTATTGAGGGTACGCTTCTCAACCGACGGACATATATTTATTTATATATATATATTATATATATTATATATATTATATATATATATACTACATATTAAATATTATTTTAATATCTTTATCTTTTCGATTTTTCCGTTGGTTGCACACCCCGTCCCTTACATCTCTCTGTCAACCCTTAACTATCAGAGAATGCCGCAAGGCATTAGGTTCGCCATTTGTACCTTTTGTGCAAGAAATCTAATCTTGTATATAAATCACGTGTCACGTTGTTTGTCCGCGATGGACTCCGAAACTACTAAACGGATTTTGATAAAATTTTGTAACCATTTATAATATGGTCCAACTTAAAAGATAGGATAGTTTTTATCCCGGAATTCCCGCGGGAACTCCGGCACTAATGCGGGGAACAGCTAATCACAGTAAACCACTGTCGAGGTATAAAGAAGGACATAGAGTACTTTTTTCCCGCTACCTCCGAAATTACCGCGGATGAAATCGCGGGGGACAGCTAGTATACCTATAAAATTCTCGTGTCACAATGTTAGTTACCATACTCCTTCGAAACGGCTTGACCGATTTTTATGAAATTTTATATGCATATTCAGTAGGTATGAGAATCGGCTACTCTCTATTTTTCATCCCGGAATCCCCGCGGTAACTCCGAAACTCATGCGTGTGATACCGCGGGGCACAGCTAGTAATAAATAAAATATAAAAAAAAAATACAAAAAAGATTATAAGGTGCATTTTATTTTGGAAACCCCGCGGGAACTCTGAAATTAACTAAATTGAAACCAATAGTACCTACTAGATAAAAATTGAAATCATTAGTAAACTGTGAAGCCGCCACTCGGCATCGCCGCGGAAAATTTGTCGAAATCGCATCATTTTCCCAAACGATCGGCATTTGTACGGCAAAACTGGGATCGATCGTTAAACGCTGAACAAGAGAGAGCTTCGTGGATTTGCCACGAATAAAAACGTAGGAGTCCGGGACAAATTGACAGCAGCCAATGTTGGCACTGAAATGTATCGCTTCCAAGCGCCCTGAAGCGATCATATCTCATACGAATACACCATCCGTCAGTATTGAGCTAGAATATTTTTTAAACTGCATCCAGATAGATGGATTTGAATGTCGGATGTGATTTTATTTTTGGTTCTGTTATAATTTCTAAGCGTTGAAAATTTCGGCAGGTTCTATGTAGTTGATTTATCCTTGTCTTTAGTAGATTTTTTTTTTTACTTTTTGGTTATATAACATGTGGTAAAATTAGCTGCAAATACTTACAAGGTTGAAAGTGTACACCGTTATAAACATGTTCATAAAGAAAAAAGAAGAAAAAAAAACATCAAACAACAAAAAATCAATCAAAAAGAAAACAAACCTGTGAGGACGCTCGCCGCTTACACACACATCGCCGCGCGCTGGTATCTAAAGTCCAATGACCTTGATCCTACCTACCTACCTACCTAGTACCTAGTAGTTGTTTGTGAGATGTGTGAGTTTGTTTGGTTGCTTGTTTGTATCGCTTTCAAGCCTTAACGGTTCAACCGATCATCATGCAGTTTTGCACGCACGTTTCCAGTGGTACACAGAAGGTCATGGGGTATACACATGCACACATGACACAAAACCTGTTATTTTTGGATGGCGGTTCAAAAATACTTTTTTCACACGATATATATTATTATTCTATGATAGGTAATCATGAGACGCGGAGCCGCGGCTGTATTGATTGTCAGTCGGGTGCCCCGGCTCCGCGCCGTCCTGCTCTATTATTAAACGCCATGAATAAAAATATCGTATGGGCTCACGCAAAATAACTAACGCTGAACGCTACGAGGGCCCTTATGGCGCTGTCCTCCACTGACAGACGCGCTGAGCACGCGCTGAGCTGATAAAATCCCTACTAATATTATAAATGCTAAAGTAACTCTGTCTGTCTGTCTGTTATGCTATCACGCCTTAACGGCTCAACCGATCATCATGAAATTTTGCACACACACTGTCAGGGATACAGATAAAGACAAAGGGGAATTTTTGTCCCGGAATTCCCGCGGGAACTCCGAAATTAACTCCGAAATTACCGCGGGTGAAACCGCGAGGAAAGGCTAGTAAATGGATATAACTTTACCCGCAAGTATACTCCCGCGGAAACCGTTCCGGGACAAAAAGTATATTGTAACTTTAAGACGATCGTGTGCGTGCAAATTTTCATACAAAAAGCCAAACCGTTTATCTCCCCTTAAACATAGACCAATTTTGATGATTTTTTTACATGTTATTGATGTATTGGATAACTAGGGCTGTACGTTTTGATTTTAAAGAAACATTGCTTCTAACAAAAGTTATTAGCATCTCAATATCCATATTTTTTACAAAAAATCTTCCTCGAGCTTTTTAATTTATTAAAGTTAAACTAAACCGAATTACTAAATTAGAAAAACGTACAGCCCTAGATTAAGGTGTACTGAATCGAATGACACCAAAATTGTCTCATTTAGTGAAGGTTTAGGGGGGTAGAAAAGGTTTGGCCCGAAACAATATTTCAGAAGGAAAAAGTAGGCACTCGCCTCTAGGTCCTGCAAGTCTCTCTATCGCACGATACGGGTCGGGGGGCAGGGCCCGGTAGGAGCATTGTGTAGTGTAGGTAGTAATGTCGATGTCGAGGTGTTATCGATGTTATTATAGCCTAGGGTGGAGAATATCGATAGCGATCGATATTGAAAGGTTACACAAATAATATCATGAAAAAAGCCTACGAATAGGTAATTTTATTGATTACTAGCTGTTCCCTGCAGTTTCACCCACGTTAATTTCGGAGATCTCCCGGTTATTCCGAGATAAAAGTACTTACTACCCTATATTTTTTTCTGCACCTACCTGTAGGTATCTACTTACCTGTTGATTTTAGCTAACTGCGTTGTAGTACGGGAGTCCAAGACGAAATTTATGGATTTACTAAAGCGCGTCAGATTAACATAAGGGGCATATCTTGCACCTCCACCAAATAAAGGCCCTCGACACAGAGGGGCGCATCTAGAATAACCGATCAGAATAATCAAAAAAAACGATAGCCGGAAATACTCGAGCGCATCAGATTAAGACATAGTAGGTTAATTACATTCTGAAAACTGTGTATATGAATAATCTGCGATTTGAACATGACGTAAGGGAGTTTAAAAAGGATCACAAACTTACAAAAAAAAACCGTCATCTCGATTTTCTCGAACGCGGTTGATGTTTTTTACATTTGGAAGTAAAATAACTCAAGGATAGCGGGAAAAATATAATCTGCCGATTTCCACGAGCCGAAGAAACAAAAATCATCTATAAAGTTTAGAACGAGCAGCTGCAGATGCTGCAGTGAAACATGTATTCCTCACTCTGGCTTGCTTTCCCTTTCTCTTTTTTTCTATCACACTCTAGCACCGTCCTCACACTACTTTCCATCGCCATGACGTCATCACAGGATAAAACGGCATTAAACGTGTCAAATTGATAACCTCCTTATTTGAAGTCGGTTAAAATGAATATTAAAATAAGTTCCAGGCAAGTATTACATCAAGCTATAGGTAGTAACTAGTACACCTTTCATTTTAATGTAATTTTAACCGACTTCCAAAAATAAGTGGTAAAGGTAGTTAGGTAAAACTTTTTTCTATAAAAGTATGTATTGAACCGACCTACTGATCACTGATCAGTTCAAGTTGGTGCCAAGCCTACCGTTTGGGTTGTTATGGATTATATCGGTAGGTTTTTATATTTTTGATGTCGGACGATGTTTTTTTATTGGAAAATTTGTATGGAACTGTGAATCTATATACCGCGTAATTTGTTTTTTATATTAGTGACTGTTTTACTTTTTTTTGTTGTTTTACTTTATTTTTTTCTGAATGTACCTATTATTAAAAAAAAGTATTATTGATTTTAATGCAGTTTTCGCTGCATTTTATTTATCAACTTAAGTAATCTAAAAAAAATCATATTTTTTTTATTTATGTATTCATTAATTTTTACAAAGCAAGGAATTTACAATCTTCAAAACCCAATGGGTCCCAAATCTAAACAACGCTCGAGTAAATCCCCATGTAGCATCAAGAGCTCCCGTTCTATTGGTTATGTTTTTGATTTACAAAGTAAATTGCATCTTTTTCGTTTTGTGGATAAACGTAGTTTAGCTAGTAGTTTTTCCTCTTCTATATTTCTCTTCCATTCTAAAAAGTATAAAATAATTTTAGTTGAACATAACATCTATAAATACATATAATAAAATTGTAACAGGTCGATGTCTGTACATGGGAGATAAATAAGAAAAAATAAATTTAGGTGACTCTATGAGTGATATAGAAGCCAAAAATATCGTTTTTAGAATTTTTGTCTGTCTGTCTATCTGTCTGTATATTTGGGCATAGATAAGCAATAGTGTGTTAACCCACACTGGAGAAATTTTGAGTAAATCGTGTTTTAAAATTATAGCGCCATTTTCTGTTAAAATTTTATATGTTCAATATTTAGTTACATACTTAAACAATGTAATAAGGTAAACATATAATTAAAAAACGTTCCCTAACTCTCAATAAATCGTTCTGAATAGGTAACTTAATTTTGTGGGTTAACATGTTATTGCTTATCTGCGTCCATTTGTATTCGTGCTACGCAAAAACTGCGGCACCAAATTGAATGCGGTTTTTTTTGTTGTATTGAGAAGGGTTTAACTTAGATACTCATGTTTTGATTTTTTCTAAATTCCATCTGCAACTCGAGATATTAAAAAGAAATGCTGGGCATCCTACTAATATTATAAATGTAAAAGTGTGGATGTTTGGATGTTTGGATATTTGGATATTTGGATGTTTGTTACTCAATCAGGCTACGAAATAATTCGAATAAATGTAGGTAGGTAACTGCTGCCCTTGCGGCTCGTGCTTAGTTTAGTCGCGGCCGGCCAGCGCGGTGCCGCGTCCCCGCTACACCCGCGCGTCCCCCGCTGCTGCTTTCCTAGTGTGCGTGAGAATTTGCGCATGTGGTGTTTGTGTTGTTGACGCCAGGAGGGTAGCAGAGCGGCATGAAACAGATAGACTTTTTGCAAATACCTACTCGCGACGCGTCTCGGATCGGAGTGATTCTCTTAAATACATACTCTCCCGGTCAACATAGAGAGCTTTTTATCCCAGCAGAGTTCTCGAGAGAATTCCGAGCATTACGCGGTTGAAATTGCTATAGAACTGCTGAAATGCCTGTTCCTTTCTGTAACAGACTCCTTGAACGTACATGTAGGTACCAACATAATATAATTTGAAACTAGAACGATATAAAAATAAAAATTAAACATTTATTAAAAAAAAAAAAAATTTGACAGTGTAAAAATATATAAAGTGTGTGACGATAATATTAGCATATTTTATTAAAAATATCTAGCTTCTAGCTCTTGAAACACTTTCCTCAAAATTATTATGACGATAATTCTAGGAAAAATTTGTTATAAAAGAAATTAACAAACTATATTCCACCTATTTGAAAACGCTCACTTAATTCCGGGTCCACTTACTGAACTTAAATTTTCAAGGCCCGTGTAGGTATGTTTGCTCAAAGGTTTTTAAACTGTGAAAAATATTCGTGCAGCAATTTTTAATGCCCACTCCAAAATTCACCGGTTAGTTTGCCCAACAGAAGCTCCTGCGAGGTGGGGTGCGATGTTGTCTGTGCGTTTACTGCGGGCAATTCAAACATTGTTAACTTGTCGCTCGCTCTACCCCTGCACAAGCTATGAGCGGACAGCGGCCTATTCACGAATTTAACAGTTTACAAGTTACCAGCCAATCTCGTATTTACTAAAGTAAAACTAACTTTAGGGCTATCCAGCAGTGATAGCTCAGTGGTTGGTGCGTTTGTATGTTCATATGTATTCAGCAACAATAATAACATAGTAATAATCCTACTATCCTACTGATTTTATAAACGCGAAAGATTGTAAGAATGTATGGATGGATGGATGGATGGATGAATGGATGTTTGTTACTCTTTTACGTAAAAACTAATGAATGGATTTAAATGAAACTTTACAATAATATAGCTTATACATTAGATTAACACATTGAAGTAAATGAAGTATTCTCATACTTAAGGTAAAGGAAAATATCATGAGGAAGAAATAATGTTGGTAGGGCACTTTCTTGTGCTAGACAAGTACCACTTTTAAGTTGAAAATCTGCCGCCAAGGAGCTAGCGCTATGTTCCGGTAGTCTCACTTGAAAGCTAGTTCCCATTCTAGTATAGGCGTGTTTACGATCTTCGACCACACTCATTTAACATCAGGTGAGATGTGGTCTAAAGCCTAGCTTGATAACAATAAAACAAAACAACTCTAGAATTCGCTACCCTTTGCTACGCTTTGTCAATCGTCGAACAAGCGTAGGAGTAGTCACAAGGATCCTTAGCTTCGCTCAACAAAGGGCGTCTGTCTGATATGATGATGAAAGGCCGATTGGAAATAACTTACTCGTAGTTTTGTTAATCCCGTACGTTTTGTGACCGAATTGCTCCACCTATTCAATTATTATTCTTTGTGCTCATGCTTTATGAGTACACTCACTATCTTATTTTATAATACTATACAAAAAGACAAGCCATGCTGAGTTTCTGGTCAGTTCTTCACAGTAGAGGATGTATTCCGAACTGACAGTCATTTCAACTTATTGTTAGTTCTATGAACCTGCTGAAGATTGTAACAACAAACAACCAATCCTAAGCAATAATATTTTTTTTAATTAATTTTAATTTGTACAGCAAATCCCTTCCAAAGGCTTACGGTTTATAGACTTCCGGTTTAATTCGCCTAATGTTTATAACCCGAGTGCACTTAAATGCTAATTTTCCTTTTATTTCAGCTCAAAAAGCGCTTAAGCGGGTGTGCTTTATGTTATTTTTTCTCATAATTAGTGTGAGCTTAACTGGGAGTGTTTTGCCTTCACATGCGAGGGCAAGGGTCGCCTTATGTAGAGCCGGGGTGGCCTCGATCCGGAGCTGCCGCGTGTAATCGATGAGCGTGTTGAATGTGGAGGAAGCGAAAGAAGCAGAACTGCTGCGACTCTAGTTATATGAGAAGTAAGCTAAGGTTTGACTACAGAAATAGTAATATATGTTCGAAATAACAACGCATTTCATAGTTGGTACCCTGAGAGAAAAATAGAGGCTTGTTAGGTAAAGTTCGCGACCGAAAAGTAGTTAAAACTGAAAAATTATTCGATTGAAGAAAATTTAAATACAATAACCTAACAAAAGTGACTTATGGGTAAATTTGATACTGTGAGAATTTAACTTATATAGACGATCAGGTAAAATGTCTGAGGAAGCAAGCGAATTTGTGAATGAAATATATAAAAAAAAGTTAAATAAACAGGATCACTCTCAAATTATCCATAAGTACTAATATTAAGTATAAAAAAAGATTCTAATTTTTTTTTGTGTTGGATAAACTCAAAAACACCTGAACCAATTTCAAAAATTATTCAACTTCAAATTAAAACGGCTTTACTGCCCCAGAAGAGATAAAAACTAAGACAGACTGACAGATAAAAAGTGGACAGAGCAAAATTCGGCCTTATTGCTAGAGACAATCTTTGTGAGTGTGAATTACAATATTTCCGATTGACATAGGGTATATGTACATTTTATTTGTGTGCCAGTCGAGGAGCTATCTCGGGAAACCTTATTTTTAATTACTTAATTAATAATAATAAAATTCAAATTCAAAATTCAACAGCTATTTATTACTTAGGATTGGTTACAATCACTTGTAATCGTCAGCAGGTTCTTAAACTATAAATTACCGTCAGTTCGGAATACGTCCTCTGCTGAGAAGAACTGACAAGAAACTCAGCAGCGCTGTCTTTTAATGATCATACTTATAAACTAGGAGAACAAAAAATTATAATTGGATAGAGCAATTCATTCCCAAACGTCTGTATCATTTAAATAGTCTACTACACTATAATATGCTTTATAGCATAATCTGTGTTTAATAAGTGTCTTGAATTTATTAATTTTATCAATCTATAATATCAATCTATCAATAAATTAATCAATCATGAAACATTAGCAATCTATGTACATAGTTCTGAAACCGAAGTGACGTGTCGAATTGTCGGGAGGAACGCAATAAATCGCGCAAGAGTCGCGAGCTCTGGGCGCGCTGTAGTGAGAGCAGTGAGCGCAGTGAGCGCGGTGAGCGCAGTGAGCGGAGCGTGTAATCGGACAAGCAGCGTGTCGCCCCGCGGGATCTGCCGCTGGATTGGGTTTGCACTTGCGGCCGGGCAGCTTTACCGGATTTTGGGGTCCGTGGGCGTTTTTTCTTTAACATTTATAAATGTTTTCCAATTTTAGTGTAAAAATTGGCAAGCGAACTACGATTCCAACAGAAAAAAACGGTGTGATATTAAATTTAAGAATGTTTTAATATCATCCCATGGATCATTTCTAAATTAATAACCATTGACGTAATTATCTTAAATAAATGAAAGAAATACGACATTTTCTGTACTAATATTATCTCTGTCTGTCTGTCTGTTACCTGTTCACGCCCTAACTACTCAAACGATCACCATGAAATTTCGCATACAAGTTGTCTGGCGTACAGAAAAGCACATTGGGTAGTTTTTATTCCGAATTTCCCAATCGGACTCTGAAATATAACAAAAGTGAAAACGTTGGGAATTGACTAGTAATCTATATAATAAAAATAAAAACGAATCGCCAAATGTGTTGCTAAGCGCATAACTTCCAAACGACTGCACCAAATTCGAAAATTGTTTTTTTTTGTGTTCGTCATTGACAGGACAAGGTTTATGTAAAAGAAGTTTGGAGTTCCTGCGGGAATTCCGAAACTCACGCGGGTGAATCTCCGAAACGGTTGGACCGATATTGACGGGACTTTCACTGCTAATTAGCTGTTGTTATAAGGAGTACATTAGACTGCATTGGAGTTCCTGCGGGAATCCCGAAACTCACGCGGGTGAAACCGCGGGGCACAGCTAGTTAATCATAAAAAAGGATTTAAAACTTCTGGTTATCTATTAGATATAACTTAATATCCTCGGCTAAAACAGGTGTTATTATTCTGAATATAGCGAGAAATTTTCATCGTGTACAGATAAATCCAAATCTTAAATGATAATTATATTCCACTACTAGCTGTGCCCCACGGTTTCACCCGCGCGAAAGGTTTTTATACAACAACTTTTTTCCCGACATCCGATTTCAATGAAACAAAGCCTATATGTAGCTCCAGGCTAAGCTTAATCTACCTGTGAAAACAGTAGATTCAGAGATTATCGCGAACAGACAGACAGACAGACATACAGAAAAGATTTTTAAAACCCCTTTTTTGTGGTTGGTTACTCTTCGTTTATCGTCTCGTGTCAATTTCTGTTAAAAATATTCAATGTACAGAATCGCGGATTCTACTCTTTTATTATAGTATAGAAGATAATATACAGGACCCGAACGCTTCGCTGTCGATACTAAAACGTATCCGAGCTGAACAGGTAGCGATATCCAGCTATCCGATACTCGTTGAGAACGGAAGCTGGCCTGAAGTGACGTCACTTCCTCCGCCGTCCCTCCACGACTGGCTCCGATAGCAATCTCAATTTTATCAAGGTCTATCGTTATTATATTGAACTTACCTACTATTTTTATGAATGAATGAAATTATTTCTATTAAAGGAACTACGAAATTAACGCGGGTGAATCCGCGGGGAATAACTAGTTTTACAATGAATAAATAAGATCGAAAGTTAATCTAGTGTAGAGTCGTTAATGTCAAAACCAATAAATAATAAAAATACTAATTAATGTAAATAAAAAATAAACAATAAATGAGTCAAGGTTCACCTTATTATAATCTAACGTACATACAATGTTTAGACTTCACTAGCAGTTTAGTTTTTTTTAAACGAAAGCATAAAACACCGTTTTAGTCCGCTTATGTATAAGGTACTAACATAAACAAGAAATTAACAAAGTAAAACACGTGATTTTAAATAAATTCCTTTAAAATTTAAAGTTTTTTGATACATAACATGTTTGTAAAGATTAAGAATAAATACAATATGGTTTTGAAAGAAAGAAAGAAAGAAAGAAAAGGCATTTATTTGGAAGCAGAGACACGCTTCAATTACAATTAGTTTATACTTCAAGAAAGCTTTGAGATCATGAAATGAAATGCAATGTGTGTGAAATCTGTACTAATATTATAAAGAGCAAAAGTTTGTGAGTTTGGGAGTTTGTGACGTTGTAGGGGGTAATCTCGGGATCTACTGAACCAATTTTGAAAATTCTTTCATTAATAGGAAGCTACAGTGATCTTGAGTGTCATAGGGTATTTATTATTTGGGAATTCCCGCGGAAACTCCGAATTTCCCGCGGGTAAAACCACGGAGGAACAGCTATCTCTGGATCTACTAAACCGATTTCGAAAATTCTTTCACTCATAGGTAGCTGCAGTGATCTTGAATGTCATAAGGTACTTTTTATTCCGGAATTCTCGCGGGAACTCTGAATTTCCCGCGGGCTGAACCACGGGAGAACAGCTATTTCTGGATCTACTAAACCAATTTTGAAAATTCTTTCACTTATAGGAAGCTACAGTGATCTTGAATGTCATAGGGTACTTTTTATTCCGGAATTCCCGCGGGAACTCTGAAATTACCGCGGGGGTGAGCTAGTGTTCTATATTTTCGTTCTCTCGACGTACTTTAGGCGTTGTAAATTATATCTTCCAGTACTATTTCCATTAATATTTTCGTTTCAATACGATGACATGAGGAAAATACTGTTTTTATTTTCAAATAATAAAAATATACGTTTCATTATTTTATTCAGGGCGTAACGAGCCGCTGTAAATTGATATCTGAAACAAATTGTTTGTAATGAATCCGTAGGTAAAGAAAGTACATTTTATTTTGTGAATAAAAAAGTATACGAGGAAAATTTATTTTTAGGTTATCACTAGCTGTGCCCCGCGGTTTCATCCGCGGTAATTTCGGAGTTCCCGCGGGAAGTACTGGATAAAAGTACCCTATGTCCTTTTCTGTACCCCTGACAACGGGCATGCCAAATTTCATCCAAATCCGTCCAGCCGTTTTTGCGTGATTGAGTAACAAACATCCAAACATCCACACTTTCACTTTTATAATATTAGTAGTATTACGGCGCGTCATATTAGGACGGTACCTGTCTTTCAGTCTCATAATAGGGATGTGGACTACTTTTGAAAATCAAAATTCTAATTAGTCCGTCAGTTAGAAAATAAAAAGACAATAGACACGTATTTTTTGCTTTTTTAAATAAATTAAAATACCTATAAAGAGATAAAGCGCATTAAAGTTTAGGGTGAGGGGGTCGTGACGTCACTAACCGCAAAACCGCCATACAAACTGTCAGAATAGTGACGTCACGCGAAATTTCAACTCAATATAACGCCATTATTTTTTGATTACGTAAAAAAAGAAAAATACGTGTTCAATATTTTTTAATAATCTACAAGACGGACTAAAAAATAAAAATTAGTCAACATGCCCATTGTTTGGGCACGCAGGGTAAACAATTTTCAAAACGCGTTATCGTAAACACGGTATAAAAATAATTAACTTTATAATTACATACGAGTTAAGAAACTCTGAGTACTTGATTAACTTAGAATAAATACAGTCTATCCTTCCCTCTTTTTTTGAAGTGAGTTAAAAAGTGATGTATAAAGTATTTGCCCACGTATTAAAGGGTCAGCTGTCCAATCCGAACGTTTTATTGGACACGAAGTTATCCCGACTCAAAAAAAGCTATTCCATCAAGCAGTTGGGCTCTCTCTATTCAATGGCGGGCGGTGCGCCGTCCCCGGGGTATCGGGTTCGATTCCCGACAACTCCGCAAGCACCTGCCATCTAATTTGACCCAATGTAATCCTCATACATATAGATTCGCCTGGGATCTGTCCGTTGGACACCTTTGGACTTTGGTAATTTATTTGCGGACAAAACTTTTTTTTCTTAGTTTAGATATAGTCCGTTCGGGGATCGTATGTTCACGCCACAGCCACTTCAAAGGAGTTGAAGCTGAGATACCCACTGAAATGTATGTAATGAAGTGTAATCTATTATAAATGCGAAAGTAACTCTGTCTGTCTGTGTGTCTGTGTGTCTGTCGGTTATGCTTTCACACGCTTTATGCATTCCCGCGGGAACTTCAAAACGAAACCACAAAGGGAACAGCTAGTGTGATATAATTTGAAAAGTTAGAAGAACTAATACGGAGGTTGTCGCGCTTTTTTAAATGACTACCTAAAACTCTGTCGAACGATTTTCACAGTGAGCTCGGGCGCGGCGGGAAATGGCAGCCAATATCCGGTCGGATGTCAAACGATAGGTATATATCAGCTGCTGAAAAGTTACAGTATCTACTATGGTAGTATGTCTGCGATGAAGGGAATGTTATTCGTGAAATTCTACTGTAATATTATAAATGTGAATGTGTGGATGTTTGTTACTCAATCAAGCAAAAACGGCTGAACGGATTTGGACGAAACTTGGCATGCACGTTGTCAGGAGTACAGAGAAGAACATAGGGCTCTTTTTATCCCGGACTTCTCGCGGGAACTCCGAAATTATTGCGGGTGAAACCGCGCGGGACAGTTAGTCTACAGTCTAAACCTTACTATTATGTGATCAATGCGAATTGTTTGTTTATTAGATTTGTTTGTTACGCTTTCACGCCTTAACGGCTCAACCGATCAGCATGAAATTTTACATTGACGTACAGAAAAGGACATAGGGTGCTTTTTATCCCGGAAGTTTCACTCACCGTTTTTCACTTTAATCAATAGCTTATAGCCACTGAATATTTTCGGCACGAATTATTATACATATATTACAGCAATTCTAACGCAATCTGGAGCGAGCAGCGGCGAGAGAAAAAAATATACAGTCCTCCAACCCTTCCTTACCTTAAATATACTTACAACGAACCGCCGTGCAAAAACGAACTGAAAAATCATGAAAATAAAGTTTAAAATTAATTGCCCCGGTGATATTTACAAGAAATTCGAATATATTGTTATATAATGCGAAAATGTACTAGAGAGTTATCCACGTGGAAATGCAGGCACCTCTTAAAGATGATAATTCCAAATCAGCGCGGCGGAGTGAGGAGATAAATTTCTCGAATGTTCACATTACAAATGCAATATGGCCGCGTCGAGCTACAAGCGATTATGAACTCTAAAGTGCCGCGCGAATGTCTTTTGTTTGAGTGAAAGTTCATAGAACGATCGATTTTTAAACGTATCGTGGCGTTTTAGAGTCCAAATTCGAGGCACCGCAACCGAGAAACCGCAGGTATTCTATTTAAAGACGGTAATAGAGTTACATACTTATAGGCGATGTAAAACAATGATTAATTAATAGGCATGTTGACTAATTTTTGTTTTAGCCCGTCTTGTAGATTATTAAAAAATATTGGACACGTATTTTTTCTTTTTTTACGTAATCAAAAAATATCGGCGATACATTGAGTTGAGATTTCGCGTGACGTCACTATTCAGACAGTTTGTATGGCGGTTTTAGCGGTTAGTGACGTCACGAGCCCCTCACCCTAAACTTTAATGCGCTTTATCTCTGTATATTTTAATTTATTTGAAAAAGCCAAAAGTACGTGTCTATTGTTTTTTTATTTTCTGACGGACTAATTAGAATTTTGATTTTCAAAAGTAGTCAACATCCCCATTATATCACTAGCTGTGCCCCGCGGTTTCACCTGCGTGAATTTCGGAGTTCCCGCAGGAACTTTGAAATCTGAAATTTTGTCCAAAAAAAATTCTGGATAGTCACCCTTTTCACCTAAGGGTATAAAAAATAGCCTACGACCTATTCTAAGATCTACAAAATATTTCATAACAATCGGTCAAACCGTTTCGGAGGATTTCGATAACAGACAAACTGTGACACGAGATTTTTATATATTAGACTAGCCGTTCCCCACAGTTTTACCTGCGTTAATTTCGGAGATCCTGCGGTAATTACAGGGTAAAACTGTACCCCTGACAACGTGTGTGCCAAATTTCATGATGATCTATTGAGTAAAACGTGAAAGCGTAACAAAGTACTTTTTTCGACACTTCCAACAATTATATTATCGTTATATGTATTTCAACCAATTAACACAAAACCTTGACAAATTCTTTACTTAAACCTTCCTCATGAATCACTCAATCTATTAATGAAAACCGCATGAAAATCTGTTCAGTGATAGTTTTTGAAACTTTTGAACTTTTTGAGTTTATAGCGAACAGACAGACGACCCGGCGGACTTTATTTTATAATATTATGTAGGTAGGTAGTGAAGAAGTGCCAAAATTGTTTTCAGTACACTATTCGTATTTACTGAAAAGTTTATGTTTAAGTTTAGAAAACAACCGATCACACCAATGGGGATGTGGACTACTTTTGAAAATCAAAATTCTAATTAGTCCGTCAGTTAGAAAATAAAAAAACAATAGACACGTATTTTTTGCTTTTTTAAATAAATTAAAATATACAGAGATAAAGCGCATTAAAGTTTAGGGTGAGGGGGTCGTGACGTCACTAACCGCTAAACCCGCCATACAAACTGTCAGAATAGTGACGTCACGCGAAATTTCAACTCAATATATCGCCGTTATTTTTTGATTACGTAAAAAAAGAAAAAATATGTGTCCAATATTTTTTAATAATCTACAAGACGGACTAAAAAATAAAAATTAGTCAACATGCCCATTACTTAACTTAACTTAACTCTAAAACTGGTAATCTGTGTACAACATAGATAAATTTTAGTTCCCACACGTTTGTACGTTAAATACAGAACACAAACACTGTTATGTGTACAAGCTCATTAAGTTGAAGCTTAAAGCCTTAGACATGTCTGTGCACGTTAAATATGCATGACCAGTCTGCGCCGCGCCTTATGTTGTACAGGATGTTCGCTTTGCAACCATTAATATTTGATGGTACACTCGAATTATCGGGGGCGGAGCGGCTGACTCGGCAGATGAAGTTACTCTATGTTACTCTATCGATTGTTCTCATCCAATGCTGGTGTGACGCCCTATGAGGCTTAAAAATTTATTTATATTCGAAAAAGCATTTTAAAGATATATGTATAGTGTATTATAACATAATACACTATATGTATAATGTATTATGATATAATACACTATAAAACTTAAGTTGAAATATATTTAAAGTATTGCGAGTTGATAAACTCACAATCTAAATTTTGTATGATTATTGATGTATAATTCATAAACTAAAATGAATAAAGTAATTATTCATATGAAATAAAATGTTTATAATAAGGTATATTAACCGTGTGCTTGGTTTCAGATGTAACGGTGATATCGACTTGTACCCCCCAACCCCCCGCATACCCCTCTCAAACGAGACGCGAACGCACCGCCAGTATCCACGCGGGCGGCTGAGACGTGAAGTGGCATCGCGCGGCGGGCGGACGAGCGAGTCGAGAGGCTACGCGTCGCGCGTAGAGCGCGTCGCGTATACAACATTAAATGTTGTTAAACGAGTTTGGTGGTGGCTCGAATATAGATTTGCATTATTATGCTTATCTAAATATTAAGTTAACATAGAGTGTTGACAAACGAGTTTGGTGGTAGCTCGTATACGGATATTGTATTATTATACAAATCTAAATAATTATATTGGAGTCTCACGTGAAGGTCTTAGATGAGAATGCCGACGACCACTTTCACAATAAAGATGATGTAGTTGGGAGTTCGAACGAGCTTACGTACTTAGTGACTTGTCGCTCTGTACGAAAGCCTTGTCAACGCGCTCGACGTCCGTTAGGATATCTTGTGCGAAGACATATATTATTATGAGGAAGGCTTTCGGTGTGTATGGATTGTAATTTTATTGTTATTAAATTATAATTCATCACATCTTATCGGCTCGATGCATACGTGTATTTTCAATTTATTGGAATTTACAACGACGATGAACTCTAATCCTGAGCGGTTAGACGTCGCGCGTCGCGAGCGTAAGATAATGTGGAAAGGTAAAAATCCGCGCCTTGAGTTGTCTTCGCCGTGACGGGTTTCGTTGTGCACGTATTGTATCTTGTCTATTGAATAACTACGCCTTCCGTGTTATTCAAAAACTATCATCGACTATGCGGCTGACTGGAGACGCGGGATCGCTTCCTACACCAAGGGAGTGTTGAACGCTCTTCTTTCAAGATAACATTACTTTCTTTTTTTTACAAACATAATAATTATAGTCAATGCGCTTTGTGACTTTGTTACGTTGTGCAGAGATTATGGGATCGGCTGTGGACGACCTAGTCGTTAACGCTTGATCTCGGTAAACAGTTGTGTTTTTCAACACGACTTGTTTATCAAATGAACGAGTGCTGAGTGGGTGTTGTACGAGGACGAGTGTGATCCAATCAATTGGGCTTCGGCCTTAGCTACGTGTAGCTACTTATAACACAAATTGACCGACTGAAGTTATGATGTCCGGCGAGACTGGTCTCATACACTTATATTTGAATTATTGGGATGGTGTTGAGGTCGCGGTACTATCCGCATTACGGCCTCGGTCTTCGGGCTGACACGTACCCAGGGGTCTCGGCACCGCCGAATTATGACCTCCAACGATTGCTGCTGATACGGGACGTACAGTCTCATATAGCTGATTCATCCTCTAACGGATGTCGGTTATGCATATTTGGAGAACTCTCTACCTTGTGCAACACAGGTGGGGGGGGGTGGTAACTGCTTATGAGCAGGTGGATGACCATCACCGTGGGTAGCGCAGGACGGGGCTATTCCACCTCTCGCTATATAATAAACTTGTTATGTAGTGAGAGCCATTGTAAATATTCCTATTGGAATATCAAGTTGATTATATTAAACTTCGTATGGGAGGTGTTCTATGAGCATCATATTCCTATCTCAGAATCCGAACACTACTAACGTCGATAGACGTAAGTTAGTGATTATGTGTACCACTGTAATAAGGCTACCGTCTTTGGAGTCTCTCTGCTTCCGGGCTAACAACACTATTAACGCACAGACGTTAAATAAATGTACAGTGTAGTCTCGCACTTAAAAATAGAACCGTTCGTGTAGAGCGAGTTCATATAAGGAACGAATGTCACCCAACTCAAACGCAGTTGGGTGTACTAAATATAAATATTTCTTGTAAGAAATATTATGCACAAATATTAAAATAAAATGTCAAATTAATTGATGGTTGTTTTATTCAATTAATACCTAAGTCCAACCTCGACCCATTATAATAATGCGGATAGGATGGTGACGGAATCGAATCTCAACCTAAAAGAAACTGGAGTCATTTATAACACAACGTAAAACTGGGTCTAACTATTAGACGAAATTGGCCAAAATTAAAATGTTCAACATCTTTGATGTTGTTCATAAATTGATGGAGGAGGGTGAAAGATACAATTTGGTGCCGTGACCAGGATCATGGCTTAGTTAGTAATGTAAAAACGACCGCGACAGTGAATCGCATGGTTGGCTTACATACATAAAAACGACCGCGACAGCGAATCGCATGGTTGAATTAAATAAGAAAAACGACCGCGACAGCGTATCGCATGGTTGACTGAAATGAATACAAGTGGCCTAGGTCAATAAATGCATGGCTATTTAAACATAATAACGTAGGGGTAACACCCTACAATTTGTTGTCCGTGAAATGGAAAGGTTGTGAGATTCGACCCTGACTCTGAATATCCGCATTATAAGTGTTGAGGCTGGGAATATTAACTTGCAATGCTCTTACAGATTGCTGAAGGATAATTAATACATATCTCGAGTAACATTAATAGTGAAAGTGATATTTAAATACGTATCTTGAGTAACAACAATAGTGAAAGTGATACGTATAAAAGACATTATCTCGAGTAACATCAATAGTGAAAGTGATATGTAAAGACAATTATTGACATTTTAACAGTGCTAAAAGCGAATTACTGACATCGCAAGGACGATCCTTAAATTAATTGTATCATAATAGTCGTTAAGTGTAATAGTTGTTAAGTGACTTGTCTTGTGATTTAGTTTAATTTTTAATAACTTTAATCTAGTGAATCAGTGCATAAATAAAAATGGGCAAGAGGAAGGAGAATGAAGGACCCACGGAGTCTGTTGAAGCCGAGACCGAAATAGAAAATGTACAGCCACAGCGTAAAAGGCGGCGCGAAGGCAGAGAAAAGGAGGTACCTGATAATGAAACAAAGTATGATCGTTTGTACAAGTTGTTCAAACGAACTACACGGCGGTTACAAAACAAAATTGAAGTTCTCGAACAAGAGCTTAAGCGGCCATCTGAAAAGGAAGATGTACCTCAAGAGGTTACAATTGAGAGTTCAGAGCCGGAAGTTCAAGAGAAAGTCATATATGTAAGCGATATATCGAGTTTACAACACGAAAAACCTAAATTCAGTAACCCGGAGAAGGGGCATCCGGTTACTTTTATCGAGGACTTAGAAACGTATCTTGAAAAGAGACGTGATGTGAAAGGACGAGAGGTACAGATTGCTATTGAGTGTCTCAAGGCGGAGGCAAAGGCGTGGGCCCGAATTTATAAAGATTCATGGTATAGTTTTAATGATTTTAAACGAGAATTTCTCGAAACTTATTGGGGAAAACCCGAGCAAGACAAAATACGTAGAGAGATTGCGTATAACAAATGGAACGGGGAAAAATGTCCGAAAATGTCCGATCATTTTATAAAGCTCGTAGGGCAAGCAAAAATGCTTACAAGACAAATACCAGAGGAGGATCTGGTGTCCGATATAATCAAACACTTTCCAACTAATGTACAAGATTTATGGTTCTGGTCTAAGAGTCAGACAATTGCTGAGGTAACAAAATTCCTCAGGGCTTTGGATGATAATAGAGCGGAGGAAAGGCAACAACCTGTGAAATATCAAAAAAGCAACAAGAATATTAATGAAAATTGGAAAAAGGATTTTCAAAATAAATACCGCAAAGAGTGGCGGAAACCTAGTGAAACAAAACCGACGTCGACAGTGACATCGGGCAATTTAGAAGAGGAGCGGGAGAGTGAAGGCACCGCACCTTTAAACAACTAAAGACTGCGAAGAGGGTTCCGGTTGCAGTCGGCAGTGTAAGGAACCGAGGGTTCGAAATTATGAAGAGCATGGGGTGGCGCCCAGGCGAGAAGTTAGGAAAAAATTCTCAAGGACTCTACAAACCTATCGAACTAAATGGTCAAACCCACAAAGAGGGGTTAGGCTATGAGTTTAATAATATGAAGTACAACTTTGTAAAACATTTACAGAATAGACAAGACAAGTTGCAACAGGGAGTCATTATCTCAGAACTTAATGTTAAGTCTGTTCTAAATGAATCTCAGAGAGAAATTGAAGTACTAGAAAATTTTAAAAGTGAAGTTGTAATAAATATATTCAATTTTGAGATAGAGGCTCTCCTGGACACAGGGAGCGATATTACCTGTATATCAGAAGAGCTCTGGATCGAAATTGCAAAGAAAAATCAGAATTTAGCTACTATGCCTGTAAAAGCGATTCAAATAAGAGGTGTCCTCGGACAAAAGAGCTCTAAAATACAACAGATAGTATTGTTGCCTGTGAGATTTAACGATTTAATTATTGAAACAAGTTTCTTAATTGTGCCTAAATTAGTAAGATCTTGTATTATTGGTTTTGATTGGCTAAGGATGAATAGGGCCATCATAGATTTAAGTACCGATAAGACTGGAATGTATATAACTAAAGATGCAAAAGAATATTTTATAGAGTTGTTCAAGAGAAATATTGTAGCAATATGCAAAATTGATTTCTCAAGTTTTGAAAGTATTTTTAATAACATAAAAATTGGTTGCGACTTAAACACTAAAAATAGAGAGACTTTAAAAGTTGTTCTAAAATCTTATGCTTCTATGTTCTCCGAACAACTAGGACGAGCGAATTGCTACGAACATAAGATAGAGATGGTCGATGAGCTTCCTATTGTAAACAGATCTTACCCTATACCATACGCCTACAGGGCGAAACTTCAATCGAAGTTGGATGAGATGGAGAGTAATGGTATTATAACGAGAATGTCAACACCATACAGTAGTCCGTTAACATTCACATTGAAGAAAGACGGCTCTATAAGAGTCTTATTAGATGCTAGAGGCATAAATAAAAAGATGATTGGCGAAACTGAAAAACCTCCAATGCAATTGGATGTTTTGAATTCATTTCATGGTGCGAAATATATAACCACTATCGACTTAAATAATGCATACTTTCAAATACCGATTTGTAAAGAAAGTAGAAAATACACAGGGTTCACCTTCAATGGAAAGTCGTATGTTTACAATGTACTACCACAAGGATTGAAGACTTCAGTGGGAAGTTTCAGTCGTGCAATGGACAAGATATTGGGTCCGGAAGTAAGAGAGTTTTGTGTGAATTACTTAGATGACTTGGCAATTATCACAACTGGAACGTTGGATTTACACTTCGAACATATACAGACGGTCCTTGGCAAACTGTATGAAGCGGGTATGACCTGTAACTTGCAAAAATGTGAATTTATATGTAAAGAGATTAAGATGTTGGGTTTCATAATATCCACTGAAGGGATACAAACAGATCCAGACAAGTTAAAGAGTATAAGAGATTTTCCAAAACCTAAGAAAGTAAAGCAATTAAGAGCGTTTTTGGGACTCTGTAATTTTTATCGAAGATTTATACATGATTATAGCAATTTGATCGTACCATTGTGTAAACTATTAAAGAAAGATCAATCATGGAATTGGGGTTCTGAGGAACAAGGTGCATTTGATCGATTAAAAGAAAGATTTATAAAAACCGTGATGTTACACCATCCGGATTTTAATAAACCGTATTACTTACAAACTGATTGTTCGGGCATTGGATTGGCTGGTGTGCTCTATCAATTGGACGATAATAACGAAATGAAAATTTTAGGATACCACAGTAAAACATTAAAAGGACCAGAATTAAACTGGACAGTAACTGAACAAGAATTTTATGCAATAATAAGTTGTATAAAAAAGTTTGAAACATATCTAAGAGGTGCACAGTTGACGATTAAAACTGATCATAAAGCTCTGATATTCGTGAAGAATTGGAAGCTTTATAACAGTAGAGTAACGCGTTGGATACTTTATTTGGAACAGTTTAATTATAAAGTAGAACACATAACAGGAAAACAAAATTTAGTTGCTGATATATTATCGAGATATTTGCCTGAGGGCAAGCATATACAGGAAGATAGGGGTATATGCTTCGAGATTTTATATACAGAAACTACTGAAAATGTTGAGCTCAAAGAAAAATTGAACCGATTATCTGAACTACAATCATTAGACGCTGATATCAGCGCAATTAAAGAACGTCTGGGAAGCGTGAGTGTGGCACAAAGTAGATCAGATAGAATTATATTGCGATGTAAATTACGAAACAACATTTTGTATTATAGTTCAATTGAGACGAGCAAGGAAGTCATATATCTTCCAAAAATCTTAATTAACGATATAATCGATCAAGTACACCTTGAAATGGGGCATCAAGGTGCTTATAAAGTTGTAAAATATATTAAAGATAGATTTTATTGGCATGCGCTTACTAGAGATGTGAGAAAGAGGATTAAAACATGTCATGTATGCCAAATGTCAAAGAGCGAGAATATTAAATATGTTGGACCCTGTCAGTCGATATTGTCTAAAGACATTGGAGACATTGTAATGGCAGATATATACGGACCGCTACCAGCAGGAACCCTCGGGCTGAAATTCATAATAGTCTTTCAGGACACATTCAGCAAATTTATAAAGTTATACCCGATGAAAGATGCCACCGGCAGAAGTGTTTTATCTAAACTAAAACACTTTTCAGAGATTATAAAACCGAAAACTATAATGACTGACAATGGAAAGCAATTTATAAGTAATGTGTGGAGAGATGGCGTGAAAGAGTTGGGCATCAAAGCTATATATACCACTGTGAGAAATCCTAGACCGAATACAGTTGAAAGAGTAAACAGAGAGTTGGGTAGATTGTTTAGAACCTATTGTGGTTCGAATCATAAGTCTTGGCCTAATATACTACCGACTTTAGAAGAGTTATATAACAATAGTTTTCATGACAGTATAGGCTTCACTCCGTGTGAAGTTATGTACGGTGAACCAAATAAATTATCATTTGATGAGAAGCTCATGATCAACAGAAAACCCTTAAATTTACACGATATCAGAACTCAAGTTCGAGAGAATTTAAAAAGTGCTAGTAATGTACGACGCACGAAATATGACAAGAGTCATAAATTGATTGTATTCCAAATTGGTGACTTAGTAAAAATACGTAGAGATAACAGGTCCGTTAAAGGGCGTAAAGAGACAAAAAAGTTTGAATTTTTGTATGAAGGTCCATACAGAGTGGCCGCCGTGCCTTTCAATAATGTTTATACTTTACAAGACGTGAACACTGATAACCTTAAAGGCAATTATAATGCTATTCACTTGTACAAATATTATAAATAATAAAGGACTACCCCGAAGGTCCGATAATAATGTAAACATATTTAATGTTTAAGATGGTTGTTAATATGTAAATAATGTTGTTGATTCGAAATAATAATCATTAAGATTGTATCTTATGATTGTTGATGTTGTTGATTCGATGTAATAAATATTATTAAGATTGTACCCTGATATGATTGTTAATAATATTGTAAGAAGGAACTAATCATTAAGATTGTATCTTAAGATTGTAAATATTGTTGATTCGAATGTACATAAATAATTGTGATAATTATTTTAAGTGAATAAAGACATAGAAAAAATTGGGTCAGGGAGAAGTGGCTCAATCACATTCAATCAGTTAAACAATATATATTGGTTCAAAAACCAAAAGATGTCTTGATATAACAAACATACTTTAATCGCCTATTATGCGATAAAGCATAACTATATGAGATCTAGCAAAACTAATTAATACCATAACAAACACATCGCCATTCCACATCACTTTATTGGTGAACGATTGAATGTGGTTGGAGGGGTGTTGGGGCGGCTGCTTCCCAAAAAAATAATAAATTTATGGTATAATTAAAGAGGCGAAAATAACTTAGAAAGTTTTATTACTCAGTGTTTCATAAAACTTTGGGGGGGGATTGTGACGCCCTATGAGGCTTAAAAATTTATTTATATTCGAAAAAGCATTTTAAAGATATATGTATAGTGTATTATAACATAATACACTATATGTATAATGTATTATGATATAATACACTATAAAACTTAAGTTGAAATATATTTAAAGTATTGCGAGTTGATAAACTCACAATCTAAATTTTGTATGATTATTGATGTATAATTCATAAACTAAAATGAATAAAGTAATTATTCATATGAAATAAAATGTTTATAATAAGGTATATTAACCGTGTGCTTGGTTTCAGATGTAACGGTGATATCGACTTGTACCCCCCAACCCCCCGCATACCCCTCTCAAACGAGACGCGAACGCACCGCCAGTATCCACGCGGGCGGCTGAGACGTGAAGTGGCATCGCGCGGCGGGCGGACGAGCGAGTCGAGAGGCTACGCGTCGCGCGTAGAGCGCGTCGCGTATACAACATTAAATGTTGTTAAACGAGTTTGGTGGTGGCTCGAATATAGATTTGCATTATTATGCTTATCTAAATATTAAGTTAACATAGAGTGTTGACAAACGAGTTTGGTGGTAGCTCGTATACGGATATTGTATTATTATACAAATCTAAATAATTATATTGGAGTCTCACGTGAAGGTCTTAGATGAGAATGCCGACGACCACTTTCACAATAAAGATGATGTAGTTGGGAGTTCGAACGAGCTTACGTACTTAGTGACTTGTCGCTCTGTACGAAAGCCTTGTCAACGCGCTCGACGTCCGTTAGGATATCTTGTGCGAAGACATATATTATTATGAGGAAGGCTTTCGGTGTGTATGGATTGTAATTTTATTGTTATTAAATTATAATTCATCACATCTTATCGGCTCGATGCATACGTGTATTTTCAATTTATTGGAATTTACAACGACGATGAACTCTAATCCTGAGCGGTTAGACGTCGCGCGTCGCGAGCGTAAGATAATGTGGAAAGGTAAAAATCCGCGCCTTGAGTTGTCTTCGCCGTGACGGGTTTCGTTGTGCACGTATTGTATCTTGTCTATTGAATAACTACGCCTTCCGTGTTATTCAAAAACTATCATCGACTATGCGGCTGACTGGAGACGCGGGATCGCTTCCTACACCAAGGGAGTGTTGAACGCTCTTCTTTCAAGATAACATTACTTTCTTTTTTTTACAAACATAATAATTATAGTCAATGCGCTTTGTGACTTTGTTACGTTGTGCAGAGATTATGGGATCGGCTGTGGACGACCTAGTCGTTAACGCTTGATCTCGGTAAACAGTTGTGTTTTTCAACACGACTTGTTTATCAAATGAACGAGTGCTGAGTGGGTGTTGTACGAGGACGAGTGTGATCCAATCAATTGGGCTTCGGCCTTAGCTACGTGTAGCTACTTATAACACAAATTGACCGACTGAAGTTATGATGTCCGGCGAGACTGGTCTCATACACTTATATTTGAATTATTGGGATGGTGTTGAGGTCGCGGTACTATCCGCATTACGGCCTCGGTCTTCGGGCTGACACGTACCCAGGGGTCTCGGCACCGCCGAATTATGACCTCCAACGATTGCTGCTGATACGGGACGTACAGTCTCATATAGCTGATTCATCCTCTAACGGATGTCGGTTATGCATATTTGGAGAACTCTCTACCTTGTGCAACACAGGTGGGGGGGGGTGGTAACTGCTTATGAGCAGGTGGATGACCATCACCGTGGGTAGCGCAGGACGGGGCTATTCCACCTCTCGCTATATAATAAACTTGTTATGTAGTGAGAGCCATTGTAAATATTCCTATTGGAATATCAAGTTGATTATATTAAACTTCGTATGGGAGGTGTTCTATGAGCATCATATTCCTATCTCAGAATCCGAACACTACTAACGTCGATAGACGTAAGTTAGTGATTATGTGTACCACTGTAATAAGGCTACCGTCTTTGGAGTCTCTCTGCTTCCGGGCTAACAACACTATTAACGCACAGACGTTAAATAAATGTACAGTGTAGTCTCGCACTTAAAAATAGAACCGTTCGTGTAGAGCGAGTTCATATAAGGAACGAATGTCACCCAACTCAAACGCAGTTGGGTGTACTAAATATAAATATTTCTTGTAAGAAATATTATGCACAAATATTAAAATAAAATGTCAAATTAATTGATGGTTGTTTTATTCAATTAATACCTAAGTCCAACCTCGACCCATTATAATAATGCGGATAGGATGGTGACGGAATCGAATCTCAACCTAAAAGAAACTGGAGTCATTTATAACACAACGTAAAACTGGGTCTAACTATTAGACGAAATTGGCCAAAATTAAAATGTTCAACATCTTTGATGTTGTTCATAAATTGATGGAGGAGGGTGAAAGTTACACTGGCTTACCTAGCAGAGTTGTGGTGGTCAAATTATATGAATACCATAAATTATATATTCATAGGAATAATACAACGTGTTAATGAATTAACTGAAAACCTGATACACCCCATTTAAAAAAAAATAAACAATAATATGATTAAAATATATTTTATGTCGAAAAAAATTATACTTTAAAAGTTATTCAACATTAGTTTGGAGGTGACCTATCTACGAAATTCCAAGCGCTACGCCCGCGCCTACCGGTTCGAATTTTTTTGCTGCGGGCGGCGTACGCGCCAAATATTGTATTATAAATAATTTAGACATGGGCTAGTAAAAATGAAAAAATATAACCTACATTAAAACATAGTGCGATCGATTCGCTAGTCGATTCTGAGCAAACTACTTTCTAGTTTTCAGTTAATTCATTAACACATTGTATAGGTATACCAAGTTATTTTTAGTAAACACTGTATCTATACCGATACAATCCAAAATTTCTATCTAAAGAACCACGATTATAGTAAATATTAAAAATCGATTGCAGTGCGTTAGTTTTGCGAATTCGAAAATTGCTCGACCGATTTGAATAGTTTTTTGTTGTTTGTAATTGCTTCGTTTTGTATGAGAGAAAAATTTTGTTTTGTATGCGTGAAACCGCGGGACACAGCTGTTCATGATTAAAAAAAAAATTATGAAATACATATCATTTATCATAGTTTTACCATTTTAAAAGACCCAGTACCATAGTTTCGGTTAAGTAAGTTGAATCGTATCTAAGTCATTCAGTACTTAGAAATCAATCAGTCAGTCAGTTTTCAAGAGACTCCCTGTTTCAATTCTCAAAAATAGGTAGGTACCGTACATTTTTATGACAACGAAAAAAGGAAATCATCCTGTACAATATCGTCTGTCAGCGGTAAAGGTAAAGGGCTAAGGGGAAGGCGATAGTGTTACCTTTGAAGGGGGAAGAGGCTTGTGAGGTTGAGTAGGGGATAATGCTTAAGTTATAACCCTGGGGTCATTGCCACGGCAGCTTTTTGATATTGACTAGAGCCAACATGATTACACCTCCACAGAAAGTTTAGTCATTCGTATGTAAAAATGTGGTAAACAGCTAGTTCAATAAAAACTCAAATATTAGGTATGTGAAAAGGATTTTATTTACATAGTTGTAAATAATTAAATTGAATATCATGTCCTTTTACTTATTATTTATATATAATGTTTCACTAAAAACAATACACCGAATTCGTTATGAATTTATTTAACCATCTTGTTAATTCGAATCAAGTAATTAATTGTAGATAAGTAAAATATTTTGTTTACATGAGATGTTTTAACAAGTTATTGTATCGATAAAATTTACGGGCAAATGTGAAGAAATCGAATCAATTAGAATTCGGAAAACATTCAACCCTTAAAATAAATTGTCTTTAAAATTATAAACGAGCCACGGTATCCTAAAAACAGAAACCAAACATCGCCTCCGACAAGAACACCTTTGTAAGTTGTCAGCGCACTACAAAGAGGGCAATGAGTATAACAATTTGATGTCTCCTTTGCAAAAAACTGTTGTCGCTTATTTTCATCACAAAGAATAAGGAAGGAAGCATCAACCGGTACTATAAGATATAATATAATAATATAATACATGGAGGCAGGTACTCGAAGTTTACCTGTTTGATGTCAGTAACGCGATTTGGTTATGAGAGATTGCTCTGTGAATATCAATGGGGTTTTGGAGACTGCCGCTGTGCTAGTTTCGATCGTGTTTACTCTATGGAATATTCGATGTGCAACAACAAGTGAAGAGAATTTATGTAAGCTGGGCTAAAATTCCAAATTTTATCTTTCAGCACTCGTTTGTCTACGTTGTTGATTAAACTTTGCTTGGAGGACGGAAGAATCGTCTCGCTTAGATTCATAATATCTAGTTTATCTGATAAGAAATACCTAATTAACATCAATAAATTTATGATTCAAATAAGATATTTCTGCTCCGAGAAATTCTGACAGTCACTGAGAATTTTAAGATAATAGGTACTAGCTGTGCCCCGCGGTTTCACCAGCGGTAATTTCGGAGTTCCCGCGGGAATTCCGGGATAAAAAGTACCCTATTTCCTTTTCTGTATCCCTGACAACTTTCATGCCAAATTTCATGCAAATCCGTTCAGCCGTTTTTGCGTGATTGAGTAACAAACATCCAAACATCCAAACATCCAAAAATCCAAACATCCACACTTTCACATTTATAATATTAGTAGAACTAGTAGGGGCCCGCGACTTTACTAGCGTTAATGTAACTAGAAAAAAAAACATACGCGTCGAATTGATAAACTCGTCTGTTTTGGGAAGTCGGTTAAAAATGTATGTCGTCATGATGATCGCTTGACTAGTTGACTAGCTGATACCCGCGATTTAACCTGCATTAATTTCGGAGTTCCCGCGGGAATTCCGGGATAAAGTTACTTAGGTATGTCTTTTTCTACACCTCTGACAACGTGCATGCAAAATTTTATAATAATTCTAATATTAGAAATGGATGAAGAATCCTAATAGGTATATAACGTACACATCTACTAGGTATATTATGATATAATAAGAATAGTCCATTTCACCCTTGTTGCTAGCCCTCGCTGTGTTGCCTACAATATAATCAGCAGTTAAACAAATCCAATCAAGCAAAACAATTAATATCAACCGGACTACTTCGGACCGAGCCTTGGAGGACTTGCCTACCAACTACGATAATCGCCGAACCATTCTTTGAATCTATAAATGTACGTAGGTAATAGGTATGTCACCGTAAAATTGTAAAAACCGATAGATTGTAGACGGTTGGCGTTGACTCGGAGTCTTGGCGTTGTCGAGGGTTCTCATCACGGAATAGAGTAGGTAATAATGAATCAAATTCTAGTATCCACCTAAAGTTTTCTTAGAGAGATGTAATTAGTAGGATATAATAATAATTATTATTAAAATAAATATTGAAAATATAATTGAATAGGAAAGTAAAAAATTAATGATAATTAAAATAGAAAACTTACGGCCGCACTCAGAGTCGACTTTAATAATTACTTAGTTAAGTATAGATTATTAAAACAAAACTGCCGCAATCAGAGACGTTCAGTAAATTAATGTTAATTGGCATTTATTGAGATGTAACTTAATTAGTTAAATGCCTAATACTAAATCATTAAAGTCGACTCTAAGTGCGGCGGTTATAGAATAAATTCGAAAGTATCTAACTATATCTGTCTGTCTGTTACGCTTTTGTTAACTGTCAACAGATCATTATGAAATTTTGTACACACTTTTTCCGAGGTACAGAGAAGAACATAGGGTAATTTTCATCCTGGAGTTCCCGCGGGAACTCCGAAATTCATGTCAGTGAAATCTCATGAAATTTCGTATAGTACACGTTGTCAGAATTAAAATCTTTGTACTCCGGAAATCCTGCGGTATCTCTGAAATTTCCGCGGGTGAAACTGCGGGGAACGGCTAGTATAATAATAATTATTAGAATACATATTGAAGATATAATTAAATACGAAAGTAAGAATTTACTCATAACTAAAAATAAAAAAAGGTTGTAAAGATGTTTTGATGTTTGTTACTCGATAATTCATAAAAGACCCATCGGATTTAGATGAAATTTGGCACAAACATTTAATAATTGTTGACCCTGGATTCCTAGAGGGATTTCCAAAATTTACGTGGTTGAAGCCGCGGGGAATAGCTAGTTCTGCGTAAAAGTTGTGTTCAATCAGTATAATTACTATCAGAACAATAGTTTGGCGGGCATCGCAGAAACAATAACGCCATTCCGTTTGGGGGGATGAGCGGATGTGACGTCACCAACAGTCGACATGCTAATGGCTAATGCTTGTCGCCGGAAGCGGTCTCCCGGAAACGGTACGGCCGCCCCGTAGAATTGTAGCATTCGCGTTTTATTGCCGCCCCGCCGCGACCGGCTGATGCCGCCAGGAGCCGGGGGTGAGCTGGGAGCGGACTTGTTCGCCCTGGCTTTTCTTCGATGGCCACTATTCAGTATTCATGGTGATTGTCACTATTAGCGCAAATGTTTATTGTTATCATTGTCAAAGTTTAACGACAATAATGAGGCTCCAGAGGCAGTACGTTCCGTTGATTCGCAATAAAAAATGATGAAAATTTCTATATTTCTATCATAACAATCATTATGATATGAATTAAGGGTTATTAGAGTTACCTAAAGAGATTTTCTACCAAAATACATGATTATCAAACTACCATATTATTATTTAAGCAAATGCTACTTTAACTCCATTAATTTGCTCGGGACATTATTCTAAGTCCAAGACATTACAGTTAGGGTTTAATGTTGTTTCGTCCCTTTCTTAAGCTTGACAAATATCAATTGTGTGAAAGAAACAAAACACAATATTGAATAATTGATTTTTCGTTCAAAAGTTTTTTGCGAAAAATGGGGGTAAAGTTTATCGACAAAATTATGCTCAAGTAAAAACCCGAAACGAGCCACTTATTCGATTTCCTAAACGCTGTGCGATTCGATATAGGTATACCCAAACTCGATTATATGGAATCGGAAATATTCCCCAACAAGACATCGTCGTGTCAATATTTTATTCTAATTCCATTCTATTCGATGTATCTGACAGCTCCCAATCGGATTGTTTAAATATTGAAATTATGTTGTACATTTTCAAAAATTTCCTTTTATATTCGTAAAAATTTCTTATAATTTGTTTCGTACTTAACGTCTGTTTTATTGATGGCCATCTTAAGACTCATTTAAAAATTAAACAAACAATCAATCAATCAGGAATTCGAAAAAGGTATGGGTAAGAATACCAAAATCAAAATACTTTCTGATGACGACGATTGACGACCCGATTGGCGCAATGGTCACCATGCCTGCCCGCTAATCAAGAGGTTCCGGGTTCGATTCCCGGTGGGGGTGGACTTTGTGTGATGAACACAGGGTTCCATTTTTCAGTCTGGGTGTGTATATATATATATCTATAGTATAATATATACGTAATAATATGTGTACTATATACCACGTTTGCTTGGTTTCCACGACACAAGCTTATAGCTTAGTGTGGGATCAAGTAGATCTGTGTTGTGAAGTGGATTATTATTATTATTTATTATTATTTTCGCTTATTAGGTACTTACATGTTCTAACATTGATATACTAAAAAATAGTCTTTGGTGGGTGGAGCGAAATCGTTCTGCCTGCCAAAGACAGTACCTATTTCTGAATTTCAACAAAATATGTTGGTCCCACGAGTCAAATCTTGACAGCAAAGAAAGGCTCTAAAATGGTCCGGGCAAAGCCACACCAGGATCTAGCTTATTGGAAAGGCAAGGGATAGAAACAAGTTGAGACTCGTGGGTTTGTCGATCATACCATAGAGCGAGAAGATTATTACTGATTATGTGAAAATACGTATCTAATACTGTAACGAGGCGGCCGTATGCCACTCGTTACGATATCCTGCCTCATTTGTATTACTTTTTATTTTTTAGATAAGTTCTTTTTTATATTCTATTAATATTCTTTTTATAAATTTCAAATAATTTTTGTATTCTCATTTTGTATTTTACTAGTGACTTCAATTCCAGATTCGGCTCAATCAACATCTAAATTATTTGTCTCTCAATAAATTTTATTTTACTACTTTATTTTATTTATCATCTTATTTGAGCTGTCTGAGGATTATTACTTCCGAACCTCACAATACAAATAAATAATTGTTTCGTACATAAAGGTAATATACATATACTAGCTGTCCCGCGCGGTTTCACCCGCGATAATTTCGAAGTTCCCGCGGAATTGTTCCATACAAACTTTGCAACCTTTTTTCATCCTCTTTTAGGGGATGAATTTTTAAAAATCCTTTCTTATCGGATGCCTACGTCCGACAAACATCTAAACGGATCGCCCCTTCGATATACTTGCAACATTGTGGCAGATATTGTGTTTCGCACGGCAAGCCAGAATCCTCCCAGGAAGTGGCGGCTACGTAGGAATTCCGCCATATGATTTGTGGCGCGTTTTATACCCGCTGCAGACTTGAAATATACCGCAGAGTGCGGTGGTTGGTATTGCTTAGTGCTCTCGGCACAGAAAAATAATACAGACGGTAAATTCTGAACGTGATTCGTAAGAAACGATACACGATTCAAAATGACACTAAACGGTCTCTCATAGTTTTACCAACGCAAGCTGTTTTGGGATTTAATCGGGGTAACTGTATTAGATGAAACTCTGTCCTATAATAGTTTCGGCGATATATGTAGACTAGTCTAGTTACACAATTATTTGATTGTAGTGATAGTTTTCAAGTTTCTGATACTAATAATCTATGGATTTTCATATCTGAAATAAAATTATATTATTATTATTATTATAAACATTATAAAACGCAAATTTACCTACACTCAGTGCAAACTTATAAAAAAGGTTTAAAATATTTAAGAATATTACCTGTGTGGCGAATCGTTTCTAAAATCGGTAGGTTTTAAAAATATAATGATGTTTCAAACTGACTTTTTAAATATTTGATGAGATATTCACTAAACTCACAAATACTGTCCTCTCCCCCCTCTTTTCCTGGATTTCCAACAACGTAGAAAACTGAAGAAAAGGAATTTGACTATATGACTTTGATTTTAAAAAGGAAAACGTTCTTTCTTATTACGGGACCCTTGAAATGAAATGAAATGTGGTCTGGTATAGACTGGATCAGTTTTTTAAGTTATACAATATGTCCCTGCATGTACGAATATTATGTGAAAGTTGTTTCGTTACGTACGAAACATATTCGGAATAGTTCATTTGAAATGTGTGTGGACCTGAAATACCTCTTAAATATTCACTCGTTTTATTTTCATATCTTCTATCTCCTGGCCATTTTGCCAAATTTATTTGGGGTCAACCCTCCAAGTAATCCTCTCTTCAGTTTTGTTTGTACGTTTCATGCCATATTTTATCGTCTGTATCCAGGTAGTTGGTCGTTTATTTATTTTCTTTGTTTATCATGTCTTAGCCGCATCAAAGAATATTAACTATTAATATTTAAAGAAACGATTCTCTCCGCCCCCAGCCAACTCCGTATATCCTACGACGTAGCGGTTAGCCTAGAGGTGCTAGCGGTGCAGGCTGTCGCTGCTGTACATGACTGTGTCGGGACAATACCAACTTGAATTTGGGACTCTCTCCCCGTCGTATGGTCATCATCCAGTCGTAAGCCTTTTATAATTTCTATAGTATTAACGAACGAACGTGTCTCGGGCGATCACTATCTGCAATATCAGTCAAATTATGAAAAAAAAGACGTCAAATGCTAAACGACCGTTCGCGCAATTTTTGACTTTCAATTAAAGATCTATTCGAGTTCCATATTCTTTAATGTCTAAAAACCATAAACTTAATTTTATTTTAATTACAGAAACAGCTCAAATAGCTTCCGGATTCGTTTTATTATATATTTAAGGATTATTTAAGAAAGTTACAAGCTCAGCCAGTTTTTTTTTTAATTTAAAATCTGGTCCTTATTTAATCTCGTTTTAGCTACCTAGAATCTTCTAGACTTAGATTAACAACAACTGAATTTTCAAATTTATTGGAACACTTAACAATCGTTAAGAAGATATCGCTAAAATTGTTTTTTGACCATCCAAATATGACCCCTCGTTTTCGCTTTCTTCGGCAAAACGTAGAGATGTGCCCACTAGTCCCACCGGCGACGCATCTAAGGGACGTGTGGACTCTAAGTATCACTTATGAGGTAAGCTTGATTTTCTTAAGCGCTGGCTGGAATCAGCGGAAACAGGATATCTGTCTCTGCGGTGTCATAGAGCGACGTCGTTTCGGGCACGACGGTCGTTAACTTTTTGCAGATCCAATGCCACGTCGTCAACGCAGTTCTACGTTCAAAAATCTTTTTCTGAATGCTGTTGGTAATAGATTTAAAGGGTAGCCATTTTGAATGGCGGGAAAATAGATAGAATAGCGGTTGTTTTCGGGTGGAATTTGTACTGAGTGCACGTCCACGGGTTTCGCGTTTTTTATTTCAGCCACCATTAATCAGCCATTTTGTTTACCCTGAACAAGAAACTGGTTTTCGTGAGACAATCATATTTAACCGTACACTGGGCTTTTTCTAATACTTTTATCAATGGAATATTTACACTGGCAAAATTAATGCGGCAAAGGTCATTCTTGGCAGTCAGTATTTTCTCGAAATAAGGAACTTTTCATTGCTGTGCTTATAATTCATTTTCGTAACAATTTGTAAGGGAAAGATTTTTTCGATTTGGTGATATTTTTGATACCCTGACCTAACTTGGCCTCATAGAGCCTTTTGATCCTTGTCGGAAACAGCTAATACATAGCGGCGATACATTGAGTTGAAATTTCGCGTGATGTCACTATCCAGTGCAGTTTGTATGAGGGCTTGTACCCGTTAATGACGTCACAAGCCCCCACCCTTAACTTTAATGCGCTTTATCTGTCATTTATTTGAAAAAGCAAAAAATACGTGTCTATTGTTTTTTTTTTATTTTCTAACCGACGGACTAATTAGAATTTTGATTTTCAAAAGTAGTCAATATAATATTATTAAAGTAATTTTTTTTTTTTTTTAATCTGTACATGCCGATAGCAATAACTCAAAAAAGAAAAGATGGTCTCCTAAAACCACATTCGCGCGGCTTCAACCCTTAAGGTTGCCACCTTGATCCGTCTCAAATTTCCCATCTTTATAAGAGATCGGTTTTGAGTTCAAATTTCGACTCACCTCGACGATAAAGGAACATTTACTAGTATTTTATAACAATAGTCATGGAAGCAATAAAATATTGACAATAATTAATAAATGCCCCAACATTTAAGGTTGATTATTAAAATAATTATAAACTTCACATTGTCATATCCGTAATTATGAAAACATGAAAATATACATTAAAGAGTAGAAGAAGAAGTACATGAAAAGACGAAATATAAATAAAATAAAATAAAATATGATAAATATTATACATCGCTAAAGGAGACATCTATTCTCGTTGACTCAGCGGTTGTGCTTGTAAACACGAGATTATTTCTCCGATACATAGGGAGCAGCAAACACGAGTTGTTATCCTTCGTTAGACCCACATTATCGGTACGTAGGCTGTAATTGGTACACAGAAATACACCCCCACTGGAAGGGCAATTTATACTTGTCGACGACTGACGACTCATTGCTTAATAACTTTTTGGAGATTTTCATATATGAGCCCAGGCTACTAGTATAGTATTATATTATCTGTGCCCAGGGTATGAAAATTTATGGGGAGTAAAACCAGACATTTGTGTTATGATCCGACAGCCCACGGCTTTATAAGGAGGCAGGAAGAATTCCTAAGAAGGAATGCCAATTTACATACCTAATTGTAATAACTGACTACTAACTAAACGATAAAGTCTGTATTGCTTGGGCAGAGATGAAATTTAAATTATATAAAAGTATGACTAGATATATATAAATGTGTCTTTATTTTATTTTTATCAAACACTAGCGTAGGTGCAGATATGATGTATTTTTGTCAAATTCAAATCATATTTTATTAAAGTTTTACAATAAAATGTTTAATAAAAAATATAATGTTAACTAACACCCTAGTTAGGTATCTACAAGAGCTTTTTGCAGTTGTTTGTAAGTAATCCAATTTAAATTTAAAAACATCGGTTATGAAGAATTAGAGAACATGTAAAATTACAATAAAATTAACCCAGACCAAACCTCTGGGTCTAGAAACTTAATACATATTTTGAATTACGTTTATATTATGTATGCGAGCACTAACAAAAGGTAAAAGTACCTATCTATTGAAGTATCGCTAGTTTTGAAGGTTGTAATTTTTATTCACATCCAAAAGAGCCACACCTTAATAGCCAACTTTGAATAAAATTATTTGATTCTGAAGTTAGAGATTTAGGTTTCCTTTTTTTGTTATGGTATAGGTACGTAGGTATAGTACCTATGTTAGTAATGGTATTTGGTAATGGATGGTAAAGAAGTTGAAACCGCGGAACCGCCAGTCACCTAGTGGTTTTTAGTAGTGGTTGGAAGTCGGCACCGTCACGTCGCGTCGTCGTATCGGAACCTGTAAGCGTGGTTATCGCACGACTCCCCCTTCGGCGCACCACGCTCATTATGATACATTCATGGCGTCTGTGTAACGGATATTTTTATATTTACATTATACACTGAATTATTCCTACGGTTTTATCTGAATTACTTTATTTACAAGAAAGTTGTACTTCTTCTTCCGCCCCTGATCCCATTATTTGGGGTCGGGTCTCCTCACATTTTTGCGCCAAGAGCACCTATCTTGGGTTGTCGGATCCGGCAATTGGGCTTGCTTGAGGTCTCTTTCGATATCTGACCACCAGGTCAATGGCGGGCCAACAAGAAAGTTGTACATTTCTAAGAAAAATCAGTTGTGAAATCCTGTAGTTGAAGAGCTGTTCCCGCATCGAATGTCCCCATATTATCGTAACGGAGGTGAATTTTTTTTTTTTATTTCTGTCTGTTTGTGTGCGCGCATCACAGAATCAAATGACCGGATAAAATTTATCATCGAACGAAAATTCGAACAGAAAAACAAATTTGTTTGACTCTAATTTAAAATCTAATATATAAAATTCTCGTGTCACAATGTTCGTTCCCATACTCCTCCGAAACGGCTTGACCGATTCTCATGAAATTTTATATGCATATTCAGTAGGTCTGAGAATCTGCTACTACCTGTTGTTCATCCCGGAATTCCCGCAGGAACTCCGGTATTAATGCGGGGAACAGCTAATCACCGTAAACTACTGTAAGGGGTACAAAGAAGGACGTAGAGTACCTACCTACTTTTTTCCGCAACTTCCGCGGGAACTCCGAAATTACCGCGGATGAAATCGCGGGGGACAGCTAGTTTTATATAAATGTATGTAGGTATTATTTGTATTAACGATGTCACTTGTTATAACTGTATCTATCATCAGTGCTCATAATTATGTACTATATGTATTTGCGAGATAACTGATAATATATACCTATATGTATAGGCATCATTTAAAGTTATGTTGTCTTTATTAACTTCAAATAAAAACAACATGAGGACATGTCCCCAGGCCTGGATAGGATAGAATATTATCCTACTAATATTATAAACGCGAAAGTTTGTAAGTATGTATGGATGGATGGATGGATGTTTGTTACTCTTTCACGCAAAAACTACTGAATGGATTTAAATGAAACTTTACAATAATATAGCTTATACATCAGATTAACACACAGGGTACTTGTTATCTCGGAATTCCCGCGGGAACTCTGAAATTAACGCGGGTGAAATTTAATTAATTATTTCGTAGTACACGTTGTCAGGAATAGATACAGAGAAGGACATAGAGTACTTTTTATCCCGGAATTCCCGCAAGAACTCTGAAATTACCGCGGGTGAAACCGCGGGGCACAGCTAGTAGTATATATGTATATATAGGGGTTTATTTGGACATGTTTGGGGACCCCCTTAGTTGCAGATACCTATTATTTGGCTTGACGTACAGGTTCATGTAACAATTCTTATATTTAACATGCTCATTTGTTGAAGAACAACTGTGCAAAAGAGGATTGGATTTGGATTGGAGATCCGATAAATTGTTTGATAAAATATAATATTGGTACTTACTTACCTTTACTAAACTGAATTTTGGTCCATTTGTGGTTGTTGTTCTATTTTGTTTCATCATGAGTAATAAATTCCGTAAAAAACTACCCGAAAAGGAAATTCGATCGGAAAATGATTACGAAAAAGCAAACCTCACCATCCGAACATTTCCGCTCAATTTCAACGTTTGCTCTACACCATAGAGTTTAAAACTTATTCTTTTTACCTCCAACTATCCTACGTAGACCCATTGACATCTGCTAAACGTTTCTAACCGTCGGGTGTTGTTAAACTAAAGGGGGTCATTACAAACTGGTCGGTTGTCTTACCAAACCAAATCACGTGCGAACGTTCCCGTGATCTCACGTGCTCGCAAAATTGGTGAACTGAAAGTGTACCTCGGAAAGAACCTAGCTGCCACCGTGTTGACGATAAAGCACCTAGAATTTTCGCACATTCCAAAATTCGTATTCATCGCGCCTCGCGTTCTTTTTTGTTTTTTTTTTTTTCTTGTCTAAATTGCTATCTGTGCAAAGAGGTTACCTTGTTTAGGTCGCATTTGCTTTTTTCGTTGAATTTTTTTAAGATTTTCCCTAATAAAATATTCGTTTAGGTTAAATTTTGAAGAAGGAAGCTCAGAAGGAGATTTTTGTGGTGAACAACATTGGCTTACAAACTTGTCGTGTGCAGACATGACATTTTCTCATTGAAAATGAATATATGACTGTTAAAGTAAAATAAAAGCTACAAAATATACTGTAGGTATTGTGTTTAAACTGGACTGATTTGAAAACAAATCATGACAATTATCGTAAGTACAGGTACGTCGAATGCAGTCATTTTTGTAGAATATTCAAATAAAAAAATCACAGCAGTGTGCTTCGAGACAGCTAATATAGAATTGATTCTATAATGATGAAATACAAAAAACCACTCAATCAATTCGAAGGCATTTCGGATAATAATGATAAAAGAAATGACAAACATATAAACCACCATTTAAACTCACACACACATATTATCTATAAACGTAACTAAAATAATTTTGGCAGTCCCTTTATTAGGCGGGCTTTTTTTAAATAATAGGGATGTTGACATCTTTTGAAAATCAAAATTTTAAATAGTCCGTCTTTTAGAAAATTAAAAATCATTAGACACGTATTATTTTATTTTTCAAATAAATGAAAATATACAGAGATAAAGCGCATTAAAGTTTAGGGTGGGGGCTCGTGACGTCATTTACCACTACAAGCCGCCATACAAACTGCACTGGTTAGTGACGTCACGCGAAATTTCAACTCAATGTAACGCTGTTATTTTTTTAATAATAATAATAATAATATCTTTATTAGTCTCAACACAACACAGTCATTACTAAGTAGGTACAAACTTAAGGGTACGACCGTTATTGTGAGAGACTGGTGTCTGTCGTAGGAATATTTCCTGTGATACAGATCACCAGGCCCCCTCCTGCATATTATCAGTAATTACAGTTACAGAACATGTTGTTCAGCATGAGCATAGTTAAAAAATAAAAAGCTAAAATTTTTGATTACGTAAAAAAAGAAAATACGTGTCCAAATTTTTTTATTAATCTACAAGACGGACTAAAAAATAAAAAAGCTCAACAATAATTTGTAGCAAGTCGTGTGACAAGGTGTTGCATGCACGCTCGCGTCGAACGTTATCCCTAGGTATCAACCGCACGTATACCTACCTACCTTCGACTCGCAGGTTCTAATCTCATTAGAGAAGCGTCAATGTAATTCAATTAATCCGATTTACTTGTCGCGCGTCGTCAGAGACAAAATAAATCGTACCGAAATACCTTTTGTAATGTATATTCTTTTTCCCTTTTTTGTGCGCACTACAACTTAGTACGGTTAGCTAGTGTTGTGGTGAAAACCAGTACCTATTAAAGTGAAAACCACTTTTTTGTAGTCACTTAAATACGAAGTGTATAAAAAGTAGGGAAAGTACCATAAATATTCATTTCTAGCTAGCTAGCACTAGCTGTTTTCACGCGGTTTCGCGCGTGAGTTTCAGGACTTCTTCGGGAACTCGAAAATTTTTTCTTATAACACTCAAGGCTAGTGCAGCTTTCTATCGCTGAAAGAATTTTTAAAATCGGTTCAGTAGTTCCACAGATTGCCTTTTAGAACCAAACAAACTTTCAAATTTTACTTTTAATCCATTCGCTGCAGTTTCAATACTGTTTTACTTATATGTTGAGTTCGGTTAGTTTTTCATTTGCTAAACTAGTAATATACCTCACTTTTTGTTTCCCGTGGTTTCGTCCACGTTATAAGTAACCATTTTAAGTAGGATCGCCGACATTTTAATAGAAAGTTTTATGCTTTTCAAATTGCTATAAATTTCAACATGCAGGTGGATCGTTGGTCAATCGTTCAGTATGTCTCTTTATTTAGATTAATATCTGTCATTATAACTGGCTTAGGAGCGGCATGAAACACTGGATAATGTATATTGTATGACGTACAAATGATTTTATACCGAGCTGAATAAAGCTTTATGCAAATTGGGCCCGGCTGTACAATGGAGAACAAAGGGGATGGTCCGATCCTGAAGGGTTGGATGCCTTTGACCGAAGGCCTCCGAGACGTCGGCGGATTTCGTTTCACTTTAATAATATAATAATATTGGACATTGGTTGCTTTGAAAATTTGCTGTGTGCATTATCCCCGGTTTTGCTCTGATTCCAAGCGATGTACCTACCTAAAATCGTTCGTATTCAACAAGCACTTAACCGAACATCATGAAATTTCGCATGAACTTTGTCAGGGGTAGGTACAGGACTTAAAATCGCAGGGAACAGCTATTATCCTATTATCCTGCTAATATTATAAATGTGAAAGTGTGGATGTTTAGATGTTTCGATGTTGGGATGTTTGTTTGTCAACCACGCAAAAACGGCTGAACGGATTTGGATGAAATTTGGCATGCACGTTGTCAGGGGTCCAGAGAAGGACATAGGGTACTTTTTATCCCGAAATTCCCACGGGATCTCCGAAATTAACGCGGGTGAAACGCGCCCCACAGCTAGTATTGTTATAAATGTGAAAGTGTGGATATTTGGATGTTTGTTACTCAATCACGCAAAAACGGCTGAACGGATTTGGATGAAATTTGGCAGCACGTTGTCAGGGGTACAGACAAGGACATAGGGTACTTTTTATCCCGGAACTTCTGCGGGAACTCCAAAATTACCGCGGGGCATAGCTAATTAGAAAATAATAACAATTAAATTAGCTCTTCCTCGCGGTTTCAGCCGCGTTGATGTCGGAGTTCCCGCGGGAATTCCGGAATAAAAGTACCTTAAATATGCTATTCAGTATTCGGTACCCATAATATACTCGTAAACGTGTCAGCAAAATTTCATGATGATCGGTTGAGTAGATAAGGCATGAAAGCGTAACAAACAAAAAATTATTTTACAATTGGATTCGCAATTATAATATCAGTTAGAATAATGAGTTTGAGGCTTGCCGTAATTACAATAAGCGCTTAGGTAATATATTCATACTACTAATTAAAAACACAAAAGTATCTCTATCTATTTCTTTTTAGCGCCTTAATTACTCAAATAATCATCATAAATTTGTTTTCCATATTTTGCATAATTATACGTCTTCTTAATTCATTTTAATTTATTATCATTATTAAAATATACATTATTAATTTATTATTTATTATAAATCACGTTTCACGTTGTTTGTCCGCGATGGACTCCGAAACTACCGAACGGATTTTGATAAAATTTTGTAACCATTCATAAAATGGTCCAACTTAAAAGATAGGATAGTTTTTATCCCGGAATTCCCTCGGGAACTGAAGGACATAGAGTACTTTTTTCCCGCAACCTCCGCGGGAACTCCGAAATTACCGCGGATGAAATCGCGGGGGACAGCTAGTTTATTATAAATCACGTGTCACGTTGTTTGTCCGCGATGGACTCCGAAACTACCGAACGGATTTTGATAAAATTTTGTAACCATTCATAAAATGGTCCAATTTAAAAGATAGGATAGTTTTTATCCCGGAATTCCTGCGGGAACTCCGGAATTACCGCGGATGAAATCGCGGGGGACAGCTAGTATACCTATAAAATTCTCTTGTCACAGTGTTAGTTACCATACTCCTTCGAAACGGCTTGACCGATTTTTATGAAATTTTATATGCATATTCAGTAGGTATGAGAATCGGCTACTCTCTATTTTTCATCCCGGAATCCCCGCGGAAACTCCGAAACTCACGCGGCTGATACCGCGGGGCACAGCTAGTAATAAATAAAATATTAAAAAAAATAACAAAAAGATTATAAGGTGCATTTTATTTTGGAAACCCCGCGGGAACTCTGAAATTAACTAAATTGAAACCAATAGTAAGTAGCTACTAGATAAAAATTGAAATCATTAGTAAACTGTGAAGCCGCCACTCGGCATCGCCGCGGAAAATTTGTCGAAATCGCATCATTTTCCCAAACGATCGGCATTTGTACGGCAAAACTGGGATCGCTCGTTAAACGCTGAACAAGAGAGAGCTTCGTGGATTTGCCACGAATAAAAACGTAGGAGTCCGGGACAAATTGACAGCAGCCAATGTTGGCACTGAAATGTATCGCTTCCAACGCGCCCTGAAGCGATCATATCTCATACGAATACACCATCCGTCAGTATTGAGCTAGAATATTTTTTAAACTGCATCCAGATAGATGGATTTGAATGTCGGATGTGATTTTATTTTTGGTTCTGTTATAATTTCTAAGCGTTGAAAATTTCGGCAGGTTCTATGCAGTTGATTTATCCTTGTCTTTAGTAGATTTTTTTTACTTTTTGGTTATATAACATGTGGTAAAATTAGCTGCAAATATTTACAGGGTTGAAAGTGTACACCGTTATAAACATGTTCATAAAGAAAAAAAGAAGAAAAAAAAAACATCAAACAACAAAATAAATCAATCAAAAAGAAAACAAACCGGTGAGGGCGCTCGCCGCTTACACACACATCGCCGCGCGCCGGTATCTAAAGTTCAATGACCTTGATCGAGCTGAACAGCTGATCCATTGCTCGCTATGTGCGTGGCGTGTGCCTTGTAGCTAAGTATTGTGTACTTTGTGAATGTAATTATAATGATATTTCAATAAATTTATTTTCCTTATATTCTAAAATTACCGAACTTATAATATTATTTTTTCGCCTATCCTGTTTGTTATAACGTATACTTTCAGCCCTGTAAATATTTGCAGTTATTTTACCACATGTAATATAGGTAGTATAAAACCTAGTAGTTTTTTGTGAGTGTGTGAGTTTGTTTGGTTGCTTGTTTGTATCGCTTTCAAGCCTTAACGGCTCAACCGATCATCATGCAATTTTGCACGCACGTTTCCAGTGGTACGGAGAAGGACATGGGGTATACACATGCACACATGACACAAAACCTGTTATTTTTGGATGGCGGTTCAAAAATATTTTTTCACACGATATATATTATTATTCTATGATAGGTAATCATGAGACGCGGAGCCGCGGCTGTATTGATTGTCAGTCGGGTGCCCCGGCTCCGCGCCGTCCTGCTCTATTATTAAACGCCATGAATAAAAATATCGTATGGGCTCACGCAAAATAACTAACGCCGAACGCTACGAGGGCCCTTATGGCGCTGTCCTCCACTGACAGACGCGCTGAGCACGCGCTGAGCTGATAAAATCCCTACTAATATTATAAATGCTAAAAAAAAAAATGTTGGCAAAATGGTCCCGGCTCAGCATAATACTATCTCACACACTTAACAGTGTGAGGCAGCGCTGGTTTTCAGCCGGAACCACGGTAAAAAATAAATAAAAATAAAAGTAAAAAATAAACTATAAAATCAAAATTACAATAAAAAAATTAACTACTAAAGTAACTCTGTCTGTCTGTCTGTCTGTTAAGCTATCACGTTTTAACGTCTCAACCGTCAGGGATACAGATAAAGACAGAGTACTTTTTGTCCCGGAATTCCCGCGGGAACTCCGAAATTAACTTCGAAATTACCACGGGTGAAACCGCGAGGAAAGGCTAGTAAATGGAAATAACTTTACCCGCAAGTATACTCCCGCGGAAACCGTTCCGGGATAAAAAGTATATTGTAACTTTAAGAAATTTAGAATGGGTTCAGCACTCAGCAGTTTTGGAAATGGTCTCCTTAATCCAAACTTAGAAACTGCACCGCATTTAATATTAGTGTACTCTGTAGAAAAAAAAATACATATATATTTGTATTTTACAAAATTAGTAGGTATAGATTTAAAAGAATATAGTGCTACGTATAAGTAACTAAAACAGCTTCAATTTCATTATCACATAACGTTCATTTTAACAGAAGGTACCTGAAATAAGAATGGAATACATTGCAGCGTCAACCTTCACTAGCCAGTTGGTAAATTGGAATGGGAATTACCTATACTTTTCAAAAATAAACTTTTCCCCCAAATAATCTCCACTTCTTGGTAGAACATTATCGATTTCGGTGATGTCTTTTTTCTTTCTTTATATCTTTCTATAGCGCCTCTCGTAGTGTGCATGTGGGCTGATATAATAATTTGAGTTTCTTCCACGTCGCGTCGGTCGGTGCGGGCGCGTAATGGTAATTGGTGGGGTACGGCGGGAAAACGCACTTCGTTCTATACTTCCACAGCTACGTAGACAACTTTCAGGATTCTACGGCAGGTTTCGTGTCATGAAAAAAAAAATATTAAAATGCTTGATACCTTTTTTTGTCCAATTTGTGACTGATTTTACAATCGATAGATAAACATCAGATTTTTCATCCGATTGATAATAACCCATACAAGATATTATACCACTTGCACTTTTGAAATTTGAAAAGAAAATCCCCGAAGATTGAAAATTAATTATGGCGCTTCTGCCAATGAAAATTTGTCAATAATCTTCTTTTGTTATTGCTAACAGTGACGGCTTCTTCTTGTTTCTTGTCTTCAAATAATTGTACCTAATCGATGTTGGCTCTTTTTGACGTCAATAAGCTTACAATGATAATATCCGCCCTTCACAGCCTTCTAGTGATAGAGAGAGAAGAAGCTGCACAACCAACTTCCCAGTAGTACGCTTGTTAGTTTAATGCTTACAATAATATTATCCTTTCTCATTGTAAATGCGAAATTGATTTTGTTTGTTTCTTTCTTGAAAAATAAAAAAAATCCATGTAGATACACGTTGTCAGGGGAAGGACATAAAATACCTACTTTGTTTGCGGGATTCCCACGGTAACTCCGAAGCTACGCGGGTGAAACAGCTCGTTATGGTTATAAAGTTAAGTAGGTATAATAAACACTTTTCGTAATAAAAACCAAGGTCCAGAATCATGGATAAAATTACTATAGACACTAGCTGTCTTCCGCCGTTTCTCCGCGGTAATTACGAAGTTCCCGCGGGAATTTCAGGATGAAATATAGACATTAACCTTCCTCATGAATCACTCTATCTATTGGTAAAAACTGCATGAAAATCCGCAACCGCATACATACGGCAGACAGACAGCAGGAAGCGACAAAACGCACAGTACCCCAGCTGATGGCATCCTTTCACGAAGACTTTCCTATGCTATGAGGTCTATAACATTGTGTTTACAGAAAACAGGAGAATAAGACAAGTACCTGATCGTACAAATTTCGCATGAGCAGCTTGCCTGTGTCCTATTTCTGCTCGTTAGTGGCATATCAGCGCAGTGAGACGACGCTAAATCACTCGACGCACTACTAAACCGTGATTTACAATCTAACGGCGGGTGTAAATCAATCGGCCACACTAATTATTTGAGGTAACCAGCGATGTATTGCAATTAAGACTAATTGCTCGCGACCCCAAGAATTCTTTGATGAATATCGACGGATGAATATGGGACAAAATTATTTCCTATTTAGCGTAAGTAGGTTCTTAAGGGTAGGTTCTCGCTTGAGGTTAGTTTTGCTTATACACACAAGTTTATAGCTTATATTATAATGTATGTATGTGTTTAAAGAGAAATGATGCAGAGTTTATGATATGGTTTGCAAATCCTATAATTTTGAATAATTTCTCCTAAATTTAAATTTGACAGCAAAAAGTAGATTGACGGCGACGTTGTCCAGAAAACAAAAAAAAAAAAACCTAATTAAACAAAATATTTACTTTTGTTACTTACCTATAGGTATCTGCAAAAATATTTAACAAAATTTTTTTTACTAAATATTTGTTAGTTTGTATTTGTATTGTTGCTAAAAAAACTAACAACCATTACCTATTTAGATAAGATAAGATCAGATAAACTTTATTCAGCAAGAACAAACACATACACCACGCAACAAACGGTTTACAATATTTATAATATAAGTGTAGACAGAGGTATACAAATTAAATTATTTATTTATTTATTTAGAACACAAAACAGATTAAGGACGTATCTGGCGATAGCCGCACCCGTTCCAGCTGAAAAACATTAACGAGCATAATCTCCATTGCACATGACTAGCAGAATAAACATTATAAATGAATTAATTATTAATTAATGCCATAAAACTTAACGTACGGCTGCCACCGTTCCGCGAGTGTTCCGAATTAGGTCAGATATAGTAGGTGCCACAGAAAAAAATAATTAACTAGAGAGGACATGTAGGCGCGGCAGGCGCGCCACGGTTGCAAAGGAAGTTAGAGCAAATGCTCTAACATGCCCAAAACTTCTTTTGCTGCCATCCCAAGTATATTTTTTACAATATTTCCAAAACTGTGAATTTTGAAAACAGTAACAGTATAGTAAAACGTAACCAAAAAGCGTTTAATACATTTCCCTACGTTAATGAATGTTTTAGTGAGTGATGAATAGTTTTGTGTGCGAAAATCACCCGGCGACACTGGTTTACTAAACCAAGCTGATGTCCCTTCTATCAGTTATTTTCTGTTCTGTGGTAGCTGCCACAGTACTGCGCGCCGCTTCGAATAGGGTCGGCGTGGACGGGCACGGTCTCATCCACACGTTTCGTCTAGGCGATAGCTTTATGTGGACCTGATTTTAATATCACCGAGAGCTTAGGCAATCTTGGAAAGATGTGTCAAAAAAAGTTTTGAAACTTTCTTCGAGAAAACCCCCTGGTAATTAACTGGTTGTTCTCTGCGGTTTCCCGCAGGTTTCAGCCACGTTAGTTTGAGAGTTCTTAGGAAAACTCTGTGAAATCCTTTCCCAGCTGACGTCTTCCTATTTATAAACTATCAACCTGCCAAATTTCAGCATCATAGCTCAAATAGTTTGTTCTCTCCAGCCACAGCATTGGGCAACTGTGAAGGGCGAGCTTTTATGCGTGCTCACATAAGAGCAAAGTTGATTAAAATAATTTAAGAAAAGTAGTATTAGAAGAAGAAGAAGAAGATAGTTTTACTACTGACAAATTGCCTTCGGCAGAATTATATAAATAGACACTATAATTATAGAAAAAGATCTTTCTTTCAGTAAGTCGATCGGTGTAGGTACATTGTGTGCAACAAATATATAAATTATATGTACATTAGGTATATGTGGATTTGTAGTTGTTAAAAAACTGTGAAGGGCGGATTTGGGTATTATCCATGCTATGAAAATTAAAATTCTAACTAGTCCGTCGGTTAGAAAATAAAAAATAATAGACACGTATTTTTTGCTTTTTCAAATTAATGAAAATAAACATAAATAAAGCGCTTTGAAATTTAGGGTGGGGGACTTGTGACGTCACTAATCAGTATAAGCTCCGTACAAACTGCATCGGATAGTAACGTCACGCGAAATTTTAACTCAATATATTATCGCCGGTTTTTTTTGAACAAAAAAAGGGGCCAATATTTTTTATTAAACTACACGACGGACTGAAAAAAAATAGTCGAGTAACCAATTTTGTTGACATCAAGAAGAACACAGGTTAAGATTCAAACTACACAACGTCGTCTTATCCACGCTTTTCTATCGCAAAAGCACCGAGTTGCGCATCGCCATATTGGACGCTTACACATTTACATGTCAATCGCCATTATTTATTACAAGTAGGTACACACTGTGTTTACAATATTTCACTTGATACCTACTTATTGCTCAACTCATCGACTTGTACGCTAGATTTTATTATAATAGATACTTTGATTAAATTTTACCAACGGCTTTTATGTACCATTAATTTTACTCTAAACATATTTTAGTGTTCGCGTGGCGATATATTTTTAGAGACTTACGCCGTATCTACGAGGTACCTATCCTCATTGACAAACTGCTACAGTCATAGCACAGTTCCTAGTTAGCTTTTTAAATAACCTCAGGGTCGCACCGGTTTTTGTTATTCGGCGAACAAACCTCGGTTTTAATCTCAGGATTCATAATTTTCTTGTTTTATAATCTCACCGCAAAGTAAGCTATACAGCTCAAAGAATCGGTAAACAATTTTTTGTTTTAATTACATAGTGTACATAGTTATGTAAGTTTTCTTTTATTTTCCCTACGCGTAGTCTAATCTTTTTTATTTGACAATGTTTTTTTTTCTATATCTATAACTAGTATTACAACCGTGTGTGTGTCTGTTACCTTTTCACGCCTTATCTACTTAACCGATTATCAAGAAATTTAGCGATCTATTTGTAAGGGGAATATGAAAGAGTAATTTTTATCCTGGAATTCCTGCGGGAACTCAAGAGAAAGAAAGAAAGAAAGAAGAAAGAAAATACATTTATTTCAGCACAACCCACAAGAAAAAGAAATAAACATTAACAGTGCCTAATCTAAAGAGACATAGAGATCTAAAAAGAAATATTTTGACTTATTTTGACTTTAGACTCACCAACTCAGCATAGCTAGGTGCGGGTACACATAGCGCTGGTTTTCAGTTGGCAGCCCGCTGTCACGCACGGACGGGGGTAGCAAAAGAAGAGCTAAAAGATAAATAAAACAAATATTTTCAACGCGACGCGTTAGTTAAGATTTTAAAAGAAATCCATAACTACTTAATTTCGCCTTCAAGCTTGCAATCTCTGTGTTGCACGCGCTTACTTATATCGACCTTTTGCAGACAAGAAAATGTGCATTTTTTCAAACGGTGCCGTCATAAGAGCGACGACGCGCGACGGTATACAGACAGACAGACAGACAGAGATCTCAATATTTTTGATTGCACCACTAGCGCCGGCAAAGTTTCAAGTGTATGGAGTTGTAATTTTCCACCAAGACGGCTCTGTATAATATCGTCTGAATCATGAAGACTATCCACGTTTGCTTTCACACGAGCGCCTTTTGCACGTTAAAAACGTGAAAGTAGGTATTAGAGAAAACGCGCGGTTTTCACGAGAGAAGAGTTTATCAGAACATATTATTACGTGCCACATTTGTTCAAATTATCTTCGCTTCCCATCAACCGATATAATGGACAAATGTCTGATCGATCAATAAAAAAGTACAAATACGTACAATACGTATGAAAGTGCCGTCATGTACCTTTTTTACTTCGAGGTTCATATAATACATAATGGGCTATATACATCAAGCTCTCGATATATAAGTAACTCATGTATATATTATAGACATGTAAAACATATACAAAGAAAACAGAGAAGTCTTATACAAAATAACTCAGGTAACTATTAGTATAATAGTATTATTAGGGTACAAGAGAACTATTATAATACTAGCTGTTCCCCGTGGTTTCACCCGCGTGAATTTTGGAGTTTCCGCGGAAATCCCGAGATTGAAAGTACCCTTTGTCGATTTTGCAAAATTGAATTGTTACAGATTGACTAGTATATGCGTGACAGCATAACAAACAAACTCACTCTCGCATTTAGGTTTAATGTTGGGATTATTCTGTCTACTCAATGGTTAACTGAAAGAGAATGCCGCAAGACATTAAGTACGTATTTTGCAATAAACAATGAATAAATAAATAATTAACATTATAAAATGTATACAATATTCTTAAAATCAGACAAACGCTCTCGTGTGTAACGCAGAGCAGGGCAGAGCGTATGTAGTTTCGCTTATTACGCGGATCCCAACTCTCCCCAAGTCCCACCTTTGTGGAACTATACACGTCTGTGCTGTGTACGACTGTGCTCCGTACTGCCACGAGCTGTTATAGCTGCCCCCTTAGCCAAGTTGACAATCTACAACGTGTTAATGAATTAACTGAAAACCTGACACACCCCATTTAAAAAAGTAAACTTTAATTTGATTAAAATATATTTTATGACGAAAATATTTATACTTTAAAAGTTATTCAACATTAGTTTGGAGGTGACCTATCTACGAAATTCCGAGCGCTACGCCCGCGCCTACCGGTTCGAATTTTTTTGCTGCGGGCGGCGTACGCGCCTAATATTGTATTATAAACAATTTAGTCATGGGCTAGTAAAAATGAAAAAAATATAACCTATATTAAAACATAGTGCGATCGATTCGCTAGTCGATTCTCAGCAAACTACTTTCTAGTTTTCAGTTAATTCATTAACACGTTGCATATTCGTTAAGACTATAGAACTAAGGAACGAATTCGTCATGTCAAGTGGTCACGTAAAATCATCCAATCAAAAGTTAAATATTGCGTGATCACGTGACATAATGATTCCGCTCTTTAGTTGTCTATGCGTTAACGATCATAGATTGTCGACTTGGCTAAGGGGGCTGGTGTGGATAGCGTTCACTGCGCTTCAGGCGAAATGGAATCCGGCCAAGGGCGAGTCGATTCCGAACGAACTCAAGAGTTTTGAACCACCCTTTTTGAAGTTACACTCACCTCTAAAGTGGGAAAATGTATATTTGGGTTACACAACTCATAAAGTTAAAGTAGATAGTGTATATTTTTTAATTCAAAATGACTATGTTTTGAATCGAAAAACTACATAGCAGGAAGAAAAGTGCAAAAAAAATCTGGAACATATTGCAGTTTTGCTCGTATTGCTTAAAAAAAACTGACTTCCGAAATGTAACTTTTTCAAGGCGTGTTTGTTTAATGTATTAGGTGTATATTACGCGATTCGGCCAAATAATAAGCTCACACCCGATGAATAAGTTGTGGCCCCAATATTGTAATATATTTATTTATTTAAAAACCTCCTGGTAATCTAGACAGTTTTTGTAGGCCTGATAAAAAATCGCCATTTTACTTTATTGTTGCAAATTTAACAACAATTACAACTTAGACAAAGTTTCTTGAGCTTTTTTTTTATTTACTTAATTAAATTAACGTTTGCTCCTAACCGTAGGAATTTTCAGGATCTGTAAATCTTTTCTGGTAGGTGCTATAATTTTTTGAACAGTATCTAACTAAACTAGACTTTGAGCAGTTTTTAGCGTAAAAAGAAATAAAAATGACTAAAATAAATATATTTAATTATCCGTTACACAAATACCTACTATTAGTTACGTTATGCAAAAGATGGCAAGAATTAAGAAAATATGCCATACACTCATTATATTTTATTCTTATTACTACTTTTATCTTAAACAAAAAATACATATGAATCAAATTTTAACTGGCTGTTTTAAAACTCTTAACAACAATTAGGTGTAATATATTTTGATGGTAAGTTGTTACTCTGGTAACACTTGATTATCTAGAATATTGAAAGTAAAAATCCTTTTCCAAACCTAAAGGATAAAGCAGAAATAAACAATGACCGATCATTATCGTTTCTACTTGACCGAATAAATATACCGATGCCAATAGTGCCTTAACACGGTACCCCGTCGACAGGGCTGTGTTCGAGCCGTATTTAAGACTCAATTCCAGACGTGTTTCGTAACTGCGAAACGATAAAAACAATAGCAGTAGGTAGTCATGTTGACGGTACCAAGTACTGAATAATTTCTCTATATTATAAATATTATCATACTGTGACTACGACCGGGTGGCCAGCCACAGACGCTGAGCAAGCATTCCCGCTACACGGCGAAGTCCATCCGCCCTATAGAGATAAGGTGCTAGGAATTAAGAATAATGTACTCATGTACTCATGTTAGTTTTAACGTTAGTTTTAAGCATTCATTCTTATTGTAACGGTCATACAATAAAGACGTATTAAAATGCATTAAATTGCTTTTTAAAAAGCGGTCCTGGATCTACCGTGATTTGTCTGGCGCAGCCGGTAGGATACCCTCTATATCCTATCGTCGTGCTCGTGCTCTCGAAGACACAAAAATCGGTCTGAAGTGCGTGTTCGGCGTGTGAAAGGGTATCCATACGAACCAAATAAATAAGACTCCAAGGTGACCAGGACCAGGACCATTGCTGGAAGACATGGGTGGCTTGTGAGTACAACCTTTACTTCCTTTGCTTTCCCTATGACTTCCAAATATTAAATGTTACTATAGAGACAGAAAATCGCTCAAGTAACGTTATCTGATTGCACAAAAATAGGCAACCATACACTAAATCGGTATAACTTAGTTTATAGATCGTACACTTCATCGGTACATAATTAAGAATATTTTAATCAAATAACAAATCTATTTGATTTTAAATAATTTGCTCTATTTTATACACTACATCGGTATAATTTAGTTTTATAGATCGTACACTTCATCGGTACATAATTACGAATATTTTAATCAAATAACAAATCTATTTGATTTTAAATACTTTGCTCTATTTTATATTTAGGATATTAAGATATTACACTGAATCGGTATATTAAATTAAGAATAAATTGTTTAAATAATAATTTTTAGTTACAAATACAACATTAAAAAAAAAAAATATATAGTTCTTATATTAAATTTGTTTAAATAATTTGTGACTCTATCACTCTATATCTCTATAAAATAATTTTAATCATTTTTAGCGTTAAGAATTAAATTGTGTGTGTCTTTTATTATAGTACTTGTTGTGTTAAAGTGAATATAAATTTAAAAAATGGCTCAAAGCGTTCAGGTGATACCGAAAGATATTTTAAATTTAATACCAAAATACGATGGAGAGCCCAACTTGCTAAATTTTTTTATTAAAAAATGTGAATACGTTTTGATTAACTTTGGTGGTCCAAATAATCCGGTACAATTAGCTTACTTTTTCCAATGTATTACAAGTAGATTGACTGGTAGAGCTGCCGCTCTCCTTAGCGAGAGGGACGATATTAATAGTTGGAATACATTACGAGCAGTTTTCATTCAACATTTTGGAGATCCACGTTCAGAGGAATGTATCGCAATTGAGTTGGAATCATTAAAAATAAAAAATGGCGAATCTTATATCGATTTCTGCAAAAGGGTACAAAACGTACGCAGTACATTATTTTCAAAAGTTAACTTACTCGTAGATGAAGGTGTTAAAGCCGCAAAGATGATTATCTATAATCAAGCTGCTTTCGATGTTTTTCTTTTTAATTTGCCAAAAGAATTTATCAGGCTTATAAGGTTAAGATTGACGCCACCTAACCTTACTTTAGAAAACGCATTAGCAATAGTAACAGAAGAAGTTAATGTTCAGTTTCAATACGACTCAAAAAATAAAGATAAACCAAATTATAAGAATTTTCAACTGTCAAATTCAGCACAAAATTCTTCTTTTCATCAAAATCATGCTAAATTTGCGCAGCCAATAAATAATAACTTTGGTTTTAAAATACCAGCACCGCAACTGCCGATGCAACAAAAGTTTCAATTTGGTTTTTCTCCTTATGGTAACCGAAATAATTTTAACCTTCCACAAGGGGGATACCGACCTCAATTTAATAATAGTCATGGTAATCCCAATTTTAAATTCGGCATCCCGCAAGGAGGATATCGTCCTCAATTTAACAATAACAACCAAAATTTTAAATTCGGCATTCCACAAGGAGGCTATCGTTCACAATTTAATAATAATAACCCAAACTTTAAATTTGGTATTCCGCAAGGGTACCGCCCACAATTAAACAATAATTTTCACTTCAATAAACCTATTCAAAAGCTAGATTATAATACTGATGTGTCGATGCGTACTGCACCACCATTAAAACAAAACTTTATCGAAGATTCACAGCAAAATGTTTTTCATAATAATGAACTTTATGATTACGACTATAGCCCTGATTATTGTGACAATAATGATATACCTGTATATAACGAATATGATGAGAACCAGTATGCTGAGTACGAACAAGAACAACCAGTACAAAATAATGAGAAAGTTTTTGAGACATACTATCTAGAAACGGCCTCAGATACATACCAACAGCCCGTAACAATACATCTTAATTTCGATAGTACTCTGAGACTCCCACATATAGAAATCCCCGAAATAAATTCACGATTTATGATCGACACGGGCAGCACGCGATCTTTCATTAGTCCCGCAAAAGCTAACGAGTTCTTTTCAAATTATAAAATTTACGAACCATTTCAGGTAGTTAGTGCACATACTAGCAGCCATCATAATGAAGCTATACTTATACCTTCATTAAAGACGCTAAAAAACAACACTATGCATAAATTTTACATATTTCAAGTAGACGATCGATATGATGGTTTAATCGGTTCAGACTTACTAAAACAACTAGACGCTACTATCGATATGAAAAATCAAGTATTACATACGTGCGATACAGACATACCTATTCTGTACAAACCAATACATGAAATTCGATTAGATCCTCACAGCGAAACCCGCGTTAAGGTACCTACAACCTTAGGACACGGTCAGGAAATTTTAGAGAAAACCGATTTTGGTTTAGGAGCTCGGATGCCACGTCCTCTTGTTAATTGTACTAATAGATTAGCTTATACTGTCATTCAAAATACATCAGACAAAGTAGGGACAACAAAGTTTCGCAAACCATTACAAACAGAACAGTATGACTCTAGTAATACACTGAAAACAAATAAACTTGACTATGATAATTGTGAGACAGATAAAATTTTAGTTGACAATCCGACAAGACTTCGTTTAGATCACATGAATGACGAAGAAAGAAATACAAACGCCGATACCTTACCTAGGATAAAATTAAACGTCCTTCATAAAAATTATTCAAGCTCATTAGTCGTAAATGTGGACGAAAGACAACGAAAAGGAAATAAAAATAGTAATTTGAACCCTAAAAGCCCAATAAAAATTTCATCTGAATCCGATTTTAAGGTTGAATTAGACGATAAAAATATCAGACGTAGTAAGGATAAACCTCACTATGAAAAAACTGTGGTAACCGGGGAAATACCGCGAAATGTAGTAGCAGTACGACTTAAAAGGAGAAACGCTAAAAACTCAATTAAAAATATTAAACGCCCTCCGCAGGCAAGGCCAGCTCGTTCTCCTACTACTGATGACGACGAGCCAATGTCAAGGCCTTCAACTGCACCGACTTGATAGTAACCCTGGTGTACTACCCCTGAAACAAGGAACTGCCGTAGTAAGCCATGATAAGTGGATCATTATTAAAACCTTGAACCTACAAATTATTCAAGACGACCTTATGTCAAATTCAAATAAATATATACAACTTAATTCCTTAGTTAAGCTTAATTTTAACAGTACTCCTTACGATAGGATATGTAATTATAAGATACAAGTAGAGTACATACAAAATTTAACATTAAGCAAGCTTAAACAATTATTTCCAATCGCTAGAGTTAAAAGAGGTCTTTTAAACCCTTTAGGTTCTATTATAAAAATATTAACCGGAAATTTAGACAACGAAGACGCTGTTAAATATAACCAAATTATAGAAAATATTAAAGTAAATCAACAAAACCTTAATAAAAGGGTAACGTTGATCTCTGAAATAGTTCAAAGCGTAACGAATGTTACTAAATCTATAAACAATAATTTAATACAACTTGATGTTCAGTCAAAAATCTTGCAAAGCGAATTGGACCATTTGAAAATAAAGGAACAAAAGGATTTCATAGAAAATAACATTATTAATACATATTATTTACTTTTACATAATTTCCAATGTATTCTCACCCAATTAAATGAAATTGAAACTGCGATTGCTTTCAGTAAATTAGGAACTCTACATCAATCCATTATAGACTCTACTAAGTTGTTATTAGCTTTAAGTGATATTGAAAAACATGAAAAATTAACATATACAGTAAGTTTGGAAAATCTTGTAAAAATAGAGCAAACTATTACATTAAAGTCATTCATCCATGATAATCAGATAGCGTTTCTGTTAGAGGTACCACTGGTAAGAAAAGAAATTTTTATATACTACAAATTGTACCCTCTACCTGTTTTCCGTGATCCAAATACTTTTGTAATATTACCCAAATATCCTTACCTATTAGTAAAGGGATCACTAACGAAGCCACTCTCACAACCATGTCAAAAATGCGAGAAATCCTACTTCGTGTGCTCCGCAGAAAATGTATACGAGTCTATCCAAGATCACTGTATTGCAAATTTATTTAACTTCATAGAGAATACTAGCACCTGTGACGTTATTCCGATCAAAATTGAAGATATTAAAATACAACAAATTCAACCCAATCAATGGATATTATATGCGAGATCAAACACTTTATTGCGAAGAGTATGTCGAAGCCAAGTCTTCCCTCAGAATATTCAAGGCACTTATATAATTACAATAGATGACGACTGTCTCGTGAAAATTGGTGGTTTCACAATAAAACTAAGACAGTCCGATTTAAAGGAAGCAACTCATACAGGACTACCCATTGTAAATTTGCCTTTGATAAACTTTACAAATGCTGAAAGAAAGCCTGTCAATCTGGAAGGAGTGGATTTCAGTAACCTACAGTATCTTACATACGCATTGAAGAAAAGTGATGTGAAAAGTGAAAATAATATAAGTGAAAATAATATCGTATCATTAAAAAGTGTTAGCGTTTGGACAGTTATATTGTATTTAGTAATAGGCATTGTTTTAATTTACTTCATGTTTCACTTTCGCGAAACTATAACAATGAAACTTTGCGGAAATCGAAATTCTTCAAATCCTGCGAATTTGAATAATTTCGAACTTGCGGGGGGACGAGTCATGTTGACGGTACCAAGTACTGAATAATTTCTCTATATTATAAATATTATCATACTGTGACTACGACCGGGTGGCCAGCCACAGACGCTGAGCAAGCATTCCCGCTACACGGCGAAGTCCATCCGCCCTATAGAGATAAGGTGCTAGGAATTAAGAATAATGTACTCATGTACTCATGTTAGTTTTAACGTTAGTTTTAAGCATTCATTCTTATTGTAACGGTCATACAATAAAGACGTATTAAAATGCATTAAATTGCTTTTTAAAAAGCGGTCCTGGATCTACCGTGATTTGTCTAGGTAGGCAGGGACCGGGCAAATACTGCCTCATTTATTACTTAGTATAGTTAGTAGTTATCATACATTATATGTAATACTAGCGCAGAAAGTGTCGTTTACAACGCACGTTGGTGTGGAGCCAAGCCAACGGCGACTGTTGTGAATAGAAATGAAATGAAATGAAATGAAATGAAATGAAATGAAATATAGTTTATTCGTTACGACCACAATTAAATAATATGATTAAACAAAAAGTAGCATAAATAGCGTGTCGCAACAAAAGGGCAACCAGCTCAGCATAAGCCGGGAACCGTTAGGGGCCCGACGCTGGTCTTCCGCTGGAGCCGCGTGACGTGCAGGTTTAGAAAAAGGCACTTTAAAATGAGGAAATTGGATTAATTTAATGGCATTGTATAATATTATGATGAAAGGCGAAGAACTGACGATAAATAAAATTATGGTATGAAGAAATCTGCAAAAGAATCTGCAGAAGAATCTGATACCATTATTATTGCACGTTTTCTTGAGTATGAATTACAAAACCTATTTGTGTTTTATAATTATTGGTCAATTATGTAGTAGGTGTAAGTGAAGTGAAGTACCCAATTGGGCTGGTTGTGAGTAAAATTGAGTCTCGCACGCGTGTCAAACTGTTTTAATTTTGCGAGAAAATATATGAAAATTTTGCTTATAATAAATAATATCTAAGTAAATTAATTTGGCAATTACTTAAAATATGGAAACTAAGCTTTTCGCACGCTTAGGTATAAGTTATGGAAAAATTACTTTTTGAGCACATTTTGTACTTATTAAAAAAAAAGGGAAAGTTTGTCTGTACAAGCCATTTAAATAAAATAAACTCGATTACAGTTTGATTTAAAAGTACTCATTGTTATGCATACGAGTAGTTGTAGACAAAGATTGGCTCGGTGCGCCGTCTGTACATCAGTATAGCAGAAACGGAATATAGAGTTACATATCTGTTTATAAAATGATTGCTATATTGTCGTTTTTACGAACTTTCCTTTACAAAGATTTTATTTGCTTCCTTCTCTTCGCTTCTTTTGCTTCTTGAAGCTTCTTTCAGAAAAAAACGTGGTCTTAATGTTTCCTTGAAATCCATTTCATTCTTCATTCCTCTCCATCTAGAAGCAGTCGCTTCTGGTTTAACTTCCAAAGTACATGTAATATAATAGTACTAATCAACGATTAATATTTTGTTAAATACTCATTAAAAAGAATTTTAGAAGAATAGACAAAACTTAAGGCAGCGTTATTGCTAAGGGCAATGTTTCCAAATAAAATAATTTGAAAAACCGGGTGGTAGAATCTTAAAAGTAAAACACGTGAGAGGTGCATAAAAAGGTAGAAACTGCTAATAGTTAAAACAATAGTTGATATAAACGAAAACAGGAACTTTTAAAATATATAAGTCTCTTTGCCATTGGAATTCTTGCCAACTGCAATTTGTCAGAGGGTAAAACATATTGCCGTGTGGTGAAAAAGTTCTTATTTTTCTGTCTCATTTAGGTAAGGATAAAAATTAATATTAATTATAAATTTAATTATTGAGTTCAAGCAATTTTTATTATTTACAGATATTTGGACGCAGATAAGCAATGACATGTTAACCCACAAAATTAAGTTATTGATTCAGAACAATTTATTGAGAGTTGGGGAACGTTTTTTAATTATGTGTTAAATTTAAAAAAATACATTGCTTAAATATGTAACTATATATTGAACATAAAAAATGTTGACACAAAATGGCGCTCCTACTTTTAAAACACGATCTACTCAAAATTTCTCCAGTGTGGGTTAACACACTATTGCTTATCTATGTCCATTTATATTAAGTAAAATTCGTTTTAGTTACAAAGATAAAATTAAAAAAGTTGTTTAATTTGCCCAATGTGCACTACACAGTAAGAAATTTGAATGCTCACCCTCGGGCGAAATAGGTGTGGGCACAATCGAGTTTCAGAACTATTCCCACTTCGGGCCCGATGTGAGCATCTTCATTGTTGGAACTTCTGTAATTTGTGTAGGTAACTATTTCGTAGGTTTACGGAGGGGGGGGATCCACCCCCCATTAGGATGGGTTATGATTAGTTCAACGATTTTGGGTGGACGCATGTACCTACGATTGGCGTTTATACAGAGTGTTAAAAAAGTGTACTAGGCCGCGAGTCCTTTAAATTATTTATTTATTTACTAGCTGTGCCCCGAGGTTTCACCCGCGGTAATTTCAGAGTTCCCGCGGGAATTCCGGGATAAAAAGTACCTTATGTCCTTCTCTGTACCCCTGACAACGTGCATGCCAAATTTCACCCAAATCAGTTCAGTCGTTTTTGCGTGATTGAGTAACAAACAAACAAACATCCAAACATCCACACTTTCACATTTATAATATTAGTAGGATTTACTAGCTGTGCCCCGCGGTTTCACCCGTGATAATTTTGGAGTACCCGCGGGCATTCCGGGTTAAAAAGTACCCTATGTCCTTCTCTGTACCCCTTACAACGTGCATGTCAAATTTCATCCAAATCCGTTCAGCTTTTTTGCGTGATTGAGTAACAAACATCCAAACATCCACACTTTCACATTTTTTTTTTAATATTACATTTATAATATTAGTAGGATTTATTTAAACTATGCAAATCATTAAATTATGCACATCATGGTACAAAGGCGGACTTAATGCCACAGTGGCATTCTCTGCCAGTCAATCTTAGATTATCTCTGTAACTAAACAAGTCTCGATAGAAAAAACTTTTTAAAACATTTTTTTTTTATAAAACAATATTTTATTCTAAGCTAATTATCATCCAAACTAAACGTGTTGACAAAAATTCAGCTCAATCGGTTGAAGATATTGTCTGCTTCCAAATTGAGTTGCAAGATTCCACCCGTACAAACATAGTTAATTACATACATACATACATATATTGCAAGATAAATAAATGCTTTTAATTAAAACTTTTTTGTTACTTACTATTTTTGTTCCCCGCTGTTTTCCTTGGTTTTGCTCTGGTACATTTCGGAATTCCTTCGGGAATGCTACGTCACAATCTAGAAATTACTCTACATGCGCGTTGAATTTCATCCAAATTCATTCAATCTTATGTAACTGAGTGACAAAAATTCAAATCTTACACCATTATGTGAAGGTAAAATTAGTGAATAAATAATAATTGTTTTTTTTTTCTTAAATTTGTATTGTATTGTAAAATAAGTACCTATTGTTCATGTAAATAAATCAGTAAAAACTAAAGCAAAAAGAGAAGCCATACGGAAATTGATACGGCGCTGTGCATAAAAGTAGAAAAAGTCGCGTGGAAACAACTAGCGAGTAATAAATCAGTCAGACGGGCCCCGGGGTCCGCCTTAGTGCTGCTTTCGTGCATATTGTATGGGCATATAAATGTATATACATATATAGCTTTATGCAATTCAAAGCGTATGAGAATACTAAATTTACATCTACACTTTGCAACCCCGAAAACCAAAAAAACTACAGTCTTCTTTCACGATATCTACTAATTTTAACAATTAACATAGTATTGTGAAATAAACGTTTACTAGCAAAGTAACAATATAATTATTATTATAATATATATAATAAATTATATAAATTTCGATTGGAAACGTGTCTCCAAACGCCTCCATAACACGCTACGTTTTGAGGCTATGTGGACGCAGATAAGCAATAACATGTTAACCCACAAAATTAAGTTACCTATTCAGAACGATTTATTGAGAGATATGGAACGTTTTTTAATTATGTGTTTAACGTATTACATTGTTTAAGTATGTAACTAAATATTGAACATAAAAAATGTTGACAGAAAATGACGCTATAATTTTAAAACACGATTTACTCAAAATTTCTCCAGTGTGGGTTAACACACTATTGCTTATCTATGTCCATGTGAAAACAAAGCCCGAATACTAAACAATTAGAGTAGGTAGGCAGGTGCCAAAATAAGGAGTTAGATTTTTGGATATAAGTACCTACTTATTATGTTTATTGAGCATAATAAAACTGATCGATTTTCGATCAAGACCAAAATTATCGTGATCCGGTGTTTTTTTTTTTTGGAGAATGCTTGTAGCTTCTAAACAGTGATAAAGAAATGAATTTGGTATTTTCAAAGTACCTACCTATTTACAAATCTAGAATTTCACTCATAATTTATTTTACTATTTAATTTCAATGTTTATTTTGAAGATTTTTCGTCTCGCGCGTAGCAGCTGTCACTTTCTCATCTTCTTCTTCTTTGTAATTTTATGACTACATTATTTTGTCAAATGTCAACATAACACGATTGCTTTGTCGCCGCTCAGTGATTTTTCCACATAGCTCCTTGAAAAGGTAAAAATAAAAGGTGCCAATAACTGCAATTTAACCCTGTACATAGATTATTGGGCGGGTGTTATCATAATTGTAGGTACTACGTCCGATCCATGTTTTTGCTCATCAGTCAGCCGACCCGGCCAGTCGCACGCCATTAGCCGGAGCGCGCACATCGCCGGATTTACAGATTACTCTAATTGAAAATGGAACGGGATTCCATACATGTAGTTACGATCCGAAATGGCGGGGATTATGGCCGCCATTGAAATTGGGATTTTGCAAATATTTTATTACAGGTGTTCGTTCATCAGATACACATTCATATCTACCTTTACATTGTTAATTTTGCGGCAAAAAAAAAACTAATCGATGACTCTACTAAAATTGATAAGGATGATGTTCTGAAAAAGAGAGCTGTAGAAACCTGTAGTTATAATATTGACTTTGTTATTTTTCTTTGAGATATAAAAAAAAATCGATTTCTTTGGATGTTTCTTTGTTTTTAATGGATAAACTTAAAAACCACTTTACCGATTTTTAAAAGTCTGTTATTTATAGGAAGCTACCGTGTTCCTGAGTGACATAAGGCACTTGACTTTGTGTCTCGGAATTTTCACGGGAACTCTGAATTTGACGCCAGTGAAACCGTGGGGGATCGCCTAGTATTTTATAAATGCCTAATTGGTTTATTTACAATCCTTCATCTGTTCATGTATAATGATATTCTAACAAAAAAATCATATATTAATATTATTGTTGCCTACATAAATAAACCTTAACCAACATAGACAAAAATATTTTGTCACAAAACCATTAGGTACATATTTGTCATATGAAAGTTGGCAACAAGCGTTTCCCAATGTTTTTAAATGATCAAAACGTCATATCCGGTGGAGATCGCGACTGGGCAAAGGTCCAACGCTGCGTGCAGCCTGAACGTTGTCGTTGCTTTGTAATGAATGATACGAAATAGAAAAACTGTTGCGTTTTCAAGCTTTAGTGAACACGCGATGTTGTGTTCCTGTGTTTTTTTTTTAGCTTTTAACATGGAGTGAAATAGTTTTTGTGATTAAAAGTCGAGTTTTTATTAACAAATATGTACCTACCTACGTCTGGATTTCGTTTTTAATTCAACAATTTAATTATAGATTTAATTGAATTTATTAAGACGTTCTCCAAAACCAAAATGCCAACAAAGTAAACTTATCAATTAAATGTTAGCGTTGGTTCAATGTTTTTCGTTATAACGGAGTCGAGTTCGTATCGTAATAATATTTTAAAGCCTTAAGGCCTGAAGTAGGAAGGAAACAATGTTAATTACTGGCAGTTTGGTGAAATTGTGGTCGCGAGTGAAAACACACGGGAAGCCACAACGAGCGTGACTGCGGCTGACGAATTACACGAAAGGTAGAAAACTAAATTTGTTCTTTTCACTTTCGTATTGTCTGTAAGTTCACTTCAGTACATAAAGCTAATAAAACTTAATATTGACAGCACCCTTGGTCTAGTAGTCAGCGAATCTTACTGCAATCTTATTATCTTCATGTCGCGGGTCTTTACGTCAGGGTAAATACCATATTTATGTCTAGTATGAGTATCTAATGTATGTATTTATGAGTAGATATTATATTAGTTATTCGGTACCTATAGTACAAGCTCTGCTTAGATTGAAACCAGCCCCAAGATGCGCAACACGATAAAATTTTATCGAGCCATTTTATCGATTCTCGTCGACAAAACGACATAAAATGTCGTCGAGAATCGATAAAATATATGTCGACGAGAATCGATAAAATGGCTCGATAAATTTTTATCGTGTTGCGCATCTTAGCCCCGCTGGTGAAGTTTTGTGATAATAATAAATATAGATAACCTAAGATTAATTGATTTTGATTTTTTAAGATATAGGTACGCGTACACAATTCATTATTTTAAGCTATGTCAATATTGGTTTTAATGTAGAATTACATTTTGATACAGGTTTACCATGAACAATGACTTACATTACGATTTCGGCGTTTTTTTAAACGCGCAGGGTGCGCACGTAACAAGTTCATTTGTTTAACAAAAGTAGGCAAATGAAAGTCTGAGGTTCGTGTTTAGAACTTCATAATATTATTACAAAAACGTTTTAGTAGAGTTAATCAAATGGTTTGGACGCACTAAGCAAAATAAACCGAGTGAATTTTGTACCTACATTAGCTATCATTTTAGCACGTTTATAGCTTCCATTTTAGAGAAGAAAATGTGTATTTTATTTATCGGAAAGAAGACGTAATGTCATGGTCGCAAAATACCACAGGATGTTATTGAAAAGTGCGATTCTTGCGGGGTCAATTCATTGTTTGACTGTGTTAGTTAAAGTTTTTAAAATAACTGTGATACAACTATTGCAAGAAACAATTTTTATGCGTCATCATCCCAACTGAAACTCAAAACGACCCAAATAATAATATAGAATTTTTCCCTATTTATTAGGGTAAATGAACAGTTGCGAGCCGCCCGAATCCAAAGTTAAACATTCAAACGAGCTGTTATTATCTCGACGGCTCCATTTCGAAGTTTAATATCAATTTAAATAATGGTAAAGTTAAATTTGAAGTTCGTTAAAGGAAAGAAAGCTAAATAAAATTTTATATTTAGTTATTAAAATGTTGAAGATAATATTACGACGTTTTCGTTATTATAAATTGAAAAAGTTTTTTTTGCTCGATTGCTTCTTCAATATTTAGGTATCTACTTGGCTTTTAAAATGAGGCTTTCATGGTAGTTCTTTTATTTATTTTTAACTATACGCCTATGTTTCGATTATAGGTAACTAATTTGCGGGGTGTTAGTTGATTAATAACACACAAACCCTTAAACTCTTGTCGGGAGAAGGTTCGTATAATCATCACTATTGGATCCAGTAATTATCCAGTAAGTTATGAAAGATTGACCTCATATCCAGGAGATATACAAAACCCATCAGAAGAGATAAATTACCTACCTTGTAAGTTCTTCCTGCGAGCAGTTCCCTGACTTTACTGGAGCGCCTCTTCTTCACCAACCGGATACACAACTCCAACTTGGTATAGCCATTCTTACTCTTTTTGACATTTGGTTTGTGCTTTGTAGCGAGTGGGGCTAGTGGTGTTACACAAAGGAGTTCTTCATAAACGTTGCCAGGGATACAGAAAAGAAAATAGGGTACTCTTACCGGAATTCTCGTAGTACCTGCGGTACCAGCGTGGTCTATTGTAATAGTTTCAAATTTAACATAATAAACTTTTAGATATGTTTACAATGAAAATAGTAAAAAAAAATAATTAACTAAACAATTTCAGTGAAGTTATGGAAAATAAAATGTACCTATATTTAAATTGTACACAAATACCTGAACAGTCATTATGTTTTCAAATACAAATTAATAGATATGACTAACAAAGAACAATCATTGTAGAGATATTTAGCTCACAACGCCTCATGGCAATTGATATATTACCCGACACATAACTGAACCATTTACCCCGCTCATTAGACGGGAGTGTTATGGAAAAGAAATTCCATTCGGAATGACAAAGAAACTGTATTTTTTCTATAATTAGCCGTACTAAATAATATTGGGGCATGATCTAACACAGTATGTTGAATGTTACATCACCTAATGCCTCTGAAAATGTACATTTGCTAGTCTTTTTCCCCAATTTGTTTTTACTTTTGAAGTGCTCGTTAATTTAGTAGCGTTACGGTTGGTTTTGCTTTGATTTTAGTGAAAGTGCGCTGTCAATTTGATGTATGCGTTTGTCGTGGCCGTACAATTTTAAAAGTTACAGACAAGGATGGAGTGTGGCGATAGTTGGATATCATTAATTGTGTGCTATGACTTAACAAACGGTTTGAGCTTCTCTTTTTTTCACTATTGGAATAAGAAAACTCTGATTCACGACGTATTTCACTCAGACTCAACAAAATCAATTTTTAGAGGAGTAGTAAACTAGTAGGTATTTGCTTAATTTATTTATTTATTTATTTATTTATTTATTCAACAAAATTCCCCAGCACATGACAGTACGCGTTGATGTTAGAGTTCCCGCGGGAATTCCAGAATAAAAGTACAGTATGTCCTATTCTGTACCTTGACAAGTAGGCGACTTCCAACACTTCCAACAAACATCCTTATATTTCAACCAATTTACACAAAACCTTGAAAAATTATGTAGGTATCTAAACCTTCCTCATGAATCACTCTATCTATTGGAGAAAATCGCATGAAAATCTCTTCAGTAGTTTTTGAATTTATCGCGAACAGCGAGACAGACAGACTCGGCGGAGGACTGTTAGTGATTTCGCCAACTTTTGACATAAAATAAAAAAGTTAGTTGTTAACGTCATTGTGATTTCTCAAATCTATGTATGTATTTATGTAACGATGTTATTTTCAGAGTTTCCGCGGGAATTTCGGGAAAAAAAGCACCCAATGTCCTTTTCTGCACCCCTAACAACGTGTATGCAAAATTTCATGATGATCGGTTGAGCCGTTAAGGCGTGAAAGCGTAACAAATAAACAAACACATTTTGCGTTTATAATAGTAAGGATTAATAGTTACATAAAAGCATTAATTTACCAAAAGCTTGAATACATCTCTCGTTTAGTATTACATATTGTATGTAGGTACGCACATAAAATTTATGTATATTTAATATACAAGTGTATCCACACATATATTGAAATACAATATAACCATTTTACTTACGCAACTATTGTTACAGTTAATTGGCAAATTAACAGAGCAAATATTGCGACGGTAAACTTCACTTGGTACCTTACCGAATACATATTGTAATTGTCACATAGTATTTCAATTAGCGAGTGAAGCCTACATGGACGACCTTGTTGTAGAGTAACAACTCTACCCATAGAGAACGTACTTGTGAATTTTGACAGGCTCACACTATTTACTAACTCAGTGTCTCAATTCGGTCCCAAGTTCGAAACTGGTACCGTACCTACGGGTGTATTTGGAAAAACAAAATGGTTTTAGCAGCAACATGGATACACTCTAAAAAAATAATCACCAAATTTAAATCTGTGAGAAAAGTGTCATTATTTTAGATCGCTGGGTACAGTTCGAAAAAAAAAAAGGAAATTAGGTAATCTATGTCATTGTTTAAGTACAAAGTGTTTTATTCAATCAAAATTTGGTGTCTATGCCACTTTTTGAAAGGATATTTGGGTGAGTTCATATAATTTTTGCTACATCAATAATTATACAAGTTTAAATTGCCCTTATGTAATATTGAGGTGTGAGAGAGCTTATTCACAAAAAAATATTTGATTATTGTAGTGGTAAACTCCACATTATGCAGTTTTTGTGGACTGTCGTCCAAAATTCAAAATTAAGTAATCATTAAAACGACACTGAGTGTGGTCGTTAGAGTTTTGAACAGACACATACTTCTATCGTCTCTGTGGTCCTGATACCTTGGTGGTTTAACAGGTGGTTAAACTAACATAACCTATATGATCCGTCATTTATGGGCCAAAATTGCCAAAAATAATAAAGAAAATTAACATATTATTCTCTATCATTTATGGTCCGTGACAGTTGCTTACACTTATCATCATAGATGAGTCACTGAGTTCTACCAGTAAATTACGTTTGAAATAGGCGTTCAGCAAAGCGGAACATATCCGAGTGTTGACCTAAATTACGTTGAATGAATCATTTATCGTTGATAGCAGATATGTACTCACAAGTCACAAGTATATTTGTTTACTCGAAGAAATACCTATACCTTATCGCGTATTTATGAATGTTTTCCAAGAATGAAATGAAAAGAAAAACCAAGGTTTGAGAGTGGAGAGTGTATCAACGGTGTGTTCCGGCAGCCCCATTTGAAAGCCAGTTCCCATCCCCATTCCAAGTCGGCAACGCACCTGCATGCCTTCTGATGTTGCAGATGTCCACATGGGCGGCGGTAATCATTTACCATCAGCTATACCAGTTGCTCCTTTGCCCCCTATGATATAAAGAAAATCAGGTATTCCCCGCGGTTTCACCGGCGCTAATTAAGGAGTTCCCGCGGGAATTCCTCGATTAAAAGTACCCATTGTCCTTATCTATACCTGACAACGTGTGCAGAAATTTTCTGTGGCTACAGCTTTCTACCAATGTAAGAATTTTTAAAACCACCTGTAGTAGTTCCAGAGATCACCGCCTAAATACAAAGACATAAACTTTACCTGAACTTCTTACTGCCTATTCCTCCGGGAACATCGGTTTCCCCGTGGGAACTCTTCGTTCCAGGATAAAAAGTATCCAGTATCAGTGGCAGATTGCTTAGAATCGGTTCCCTCGTTCTAGAGATTGCCCCCTACAATTTACATCCAAAACTTTTTAAAATTTAAAGTTTACTTGTTTATAATAATAGTGAAGTGCGACTTACTGCGTTCTATTAACGCGTCAAAGTACAGTTATTTATTTATTTAAACTTAATGCACATCACGGTACAAAACATATGCGTCGAATTGAGAACCTCCTCCTTTTTGGGAAGTCGGTTAAAAAGGCAGACAAGGCGGTAAATTTAAGAGGTTTATCTGTAAATAAAATCTGTAATTTATCTGTTATTAAAAATATTCGAAGAACAATATATTTTAGCTAAATATACACAATATACATAGATATTTTTATCACTTGCACTCAAAATAAAATATGTAGTTATAAACATTTTGATCACAGTTTCCCGTTTGATGCGGTTTAAAATCGAAAGTAAAAAAAAAAACATATTTAAACACCATCGACGGCAGAGGTGCGTCTCTAAAACCATCTCTTTGATGATCAAAACAAAATTAATTCAGTGAGAGCCGTCGCGACATAGTTACAAATATATTGTAGCGATACCGAAAATTCTTTCAACAACAGAAGAGACGATAAATAGATTGTGAAGGTAGGCTGAAACATCGATAAATTCTTCACGAATTTATTAACCGATACCTCTTAAATAACAGTCGGATGTCTTATTAACTCTTGCGACATCTTTAGTTTTCATTCGAAAGATGTTGTAAGAACCTCTAACAACATTATTGATAAAAAGAAATTCAATCAAACTTTGAATGCCAGATAGATAAAGAAAAATCGCTCCGATCGGAACCCGTGAAATACGTATTATTTTTGAGTAGTTCCGATGACCATTTATTCTGTGGTCTTCATTATCAGTTCCACTTATTCAAATTTTGCTTTCCGAAAGCAAATGAACGATTTACTACAAAAAATAATTATTGATGAGTTCCCTTGATTTCTCCAAGATCCCATCATCAGATCATGATTTCATGACAATGGAACCAACGGAAAGCACCAGCTTTCGAATAAAAAAAGAATTATCAAAATCATTTCACCCAGTCGAAAGTTATGAGGTAACAAACATTAAAAAAAAAACATACGCGTCGAATTGAGAACCTCCTCCTATTTGGGAAGTCGGTTAAAAATAAAGAAGTTATGAATTTAAACATTCAAATAACCGAACTAATACTGAGTGCTTTAACTATATTTATGACTAGCTGTGCCCCGCGGTTTCACCCGCGGTAATTTCAAACTTCCCGCGGGCATTCCGGGATAAAAAGTACTTATGTCCTTCTCTGTACCCCTGACAACGTGCATGCCAAATTTCATCCAAATCCGTTCAGCCGTTTTTGAGTGATTGAGTAAACGTATGCAAGGACAAGAGCTCGAAAGCGCATTTTCATCTGACTTACTTCAAATTTATCGTCACTGCTCAGCTCCTATGTGTCTTAGCGTTATGTTATATAGCCTATAACCTGCCCAGGAGTATGGACTACAATCGTGCCAAGTTTGGTTAAAATCCCTTCAGTAGTTTTTGACTCATGCGTGCACATACAGCTACACACATACACACATACAGCACATACTTCTATATCTCTCCGTCTACCCAATGGTTAACTGGTAGAGAATGCCGCAAGGCATTAAGTTCGCCATTTGTACTTACTGTGCAATAAAGAATAAATAAATAAATAAAATAAATACAGACAGACAGAAAGACAGACAAAAAATTTACTGATTGCATTTTTGGCATCAGTATCGATCACCATTCATCCTCCAATATTAATTTTGAATATATATTCAATGTACAGAATTGACCTCTCTACAGTTTTATTATAAGTATAGATTAAATGAGTAATGACGTATCTTTTAATCAAAAGGAAAGTCATGAAAAACAGGTAAAACCTTGAAAATAAGAAAATATTTGCGAGAGAAAATCTTTATAAAAGGATTCGGTCATAATTTTTATTTCACTACATTTTAACCAAATTTTTTTAGGTTGGAACTTGGTTTTATTTTTACATATTTATCTATCTAGATAATAGGTTTTTCGTAATCCCATTAAAACACATCTCAAAGTGTATCATTAGCAAAATGATGTAACTATCCCGAATAGTGCGCAGTTATAATGAAAGGATTCGTTGTGACTCCCACTAGTTTACTAAAGTAACATCAGTTTTAAAACACGTGCGTTCGCCACACTTATACCTCGAAACATTTCAAATCGCAATTAAAACAATTCTATCCTAATACACTGAAGCGTGTCGAGGTATCGCTCGCATTAGAATGAGATTTTAAAGAGCAATGAATGCAATATTTGTAGGTGGTACAGTAGAAATAGTAAGAGAGATAGCGATTTAGACTAGAGTACGCTTAATTACGGCGCCAGATGTCGACCAATCGGGCGTCGATATGCCCCCGAAATCATATTATTTACGCAACATGAAATTACATTCAATATTTTATAGAGATGTCACAACAGTAGTAATCATTGATCGGTTGAGGACGTCCCCATAAAATCAGTCTTTGATTTTTAGTAAACATCGAACCTTCTCCTTGATTTTTCAAGGGGAATGCTAAGGAATGAAATAAACGATGTAAAAGGATGTACATTGACTGTCGTAGATATACATTATTGTATAATACATTTTAACGAAATTTAAAAAAAAATTGAAAAAGAAAAAGAAAATGGAAAAAAAAAACAAAAAAAATACTACATTAGGTACTGATGAGCGTTTCGTTTAACTTTTATCTTTATTAAGATATTAGAAGAAATAGCATATTATTATATAGTGTACTAACTGTGCCCCGCGGTTTGACCCGCGTGTGTTTTAGGATCAGGAACATTTGCGGACGCAGGCAGTACAACCCGCCAAAGTTTCATCACAATCGGACCAATGGTTTCGAAACGCATAGAGGACAGCCATGCAAACATTAATTTTTATTTATAAAGAAGAAGTGTAGGTAGGTACTAGCATTTACATGTATCGATAAGTGATAGCATAGACTCCTAACATTATTTTATCTATACTAATATTAAAAAGAGAAAAAAAAGATTTTTCGTAATGGATAAACTCAAAATCTATTGAAACGTTTCCGAAAAATTCTTTAATTTATACAAAGCTATAAGTGTTCGTGAGTCACATAAGGATTCCGGTACTTTTTTTTAGTTTGGTGTACAATAAAGAGTTATCTATCTATCTACTTTTTATATCGGAATTCCTACGGGAACTCCCAAACCGTGAGGTATCGACCAGTAGGTACTATTAGCAGCTCTATATAATTCCTAACCTAAATACATATAACAATGCAGCTTGTTTTTACGCATTGCACTTAACACTACGTGTGTTTTGGTTCGATGTTTAATAAGTAAATGGCGTATGGTCCATCGATCATCTTAACAAATGGGCCAGGGGCCCGCCTGCCTGGACGTGCGCCGGCGCAGCTCCGTGTCGCTCGCTAATGGAAGTTCGCTATACAACGCAGTACTTACGAGTAATTAAGTTTTTTAAACTTCACTTATTATATTACCAGTATAATGGTAATTAACGCAGATTTTAAACAATGTACCTATTTAACCTACTTGCTACAGTGTGTTACAAAAATGTACTAATTTGCACCTATTAAAATGTTTCAAGTAATGAGTACATAATAGCCGATAGAGCGGGAAGACCTTGCGAGGAACAAGGTGTCGGAGCGGATGGGAACGCGGTGAGAAGGCCTACATCCAGCAGTGGATGGACACAGGCTGAAAAAGAGGAAAAAAGAATAACTAGAGAGAGAGTAACATCTCATTCTTATGCTTTTTAATATTAAAGAGTAAAACAATTTTGTTTGTTTGACGAAACAAACCAAAGGAAATGTGTATGTCTTTGATTGACCAAGAATTAAGCCCAGACATACGTAAAACCACAAAGCCAAGATCAATTCTGTATTAAAAGTATTTAAAATTTAATACCTATTGCAAGCGTCTCTACAAAATTTGCTAGAGTTTGTCATGCGTAATAAATTTCCAAGATAAAAAAAAAGATAAAAAAAAATTATAAACAAATTTATAATGAAATATTTGGTTTATATAATAGAAACTTAAAAACTTTATAAATAAAAATGAATGTTTGTATGTTTGTCCTCTATGCGTTTCTTAACCACTGGTCCAATTGTGATGAAACTTTGGTGGGTTGTTTTGCCTGCGTCCGCAAAGGCCGCAAAGGTTTCTGATATAAAAAGATCCTTCGGGAAGTCCGAAACTCACGCAGGTGAATCTCCGAAACGGTTGGACCAATTTTGACGGGACTTTCACTGATAATTAGCTGATGTTATAAGAGGAGTAAATTATGCTACTTTGGAGTTCCTGCGGGAATTCTGGAACTCACGCGTGTGAAGCCGCAAGGCACAGCTAGTAAATAAATAAAATTTAAGCAGAGCTCACTACGAAATGAATCAATTTTTGCTACAAACAAAGGTTTCGCAAGTATCTACTACTTAGCCCTTCTTGAACATCTTTTATGGATAATTCTGACCTCATATATAGAACTTTTGTACCTATAAGCCGTACCGACTTATTCGACATAGAGAAAATTACCTTCGCTGTGTCCATACGGCCATATTATTACTCAATTTGGCCAAAATTTATTTGTTAAATCACCAATTATGTGGATCAAATCTTACCATAACATTATCTATAACAATATCTATATATAATGGCGACCTGTGCTATCCCATAAAAATGGATTGTTTTGTTTATGCAAACTTTCGCACTTAATACCTAAGCAGTAAGGGTAAGTTTTCCTTGAGATATATTATTGTATAATACGCGATTATGTTCGTTATTTACGCAATTATGTTCGTCATAAAAGGCAGGATCTTTTTATTTATTTTTATCTATAGTATAATATATATGTAATAATATGTGTAGTATATACCACGTTTGCTTGGTTTCCACGACACGTGCTTATAGCTTAGTGTGGGATCAAGTAGATCTGTGTGTTGTGAAGTGGATTATTATTATTATTATTTGTATAATTTAATACACAATTTTTTTTTCACCGTTTCACTAATTAGTTTCAGAATTCACTTCGTAACTTCGCAATGAACCATGTATTTACCAAACATATTCGCTGTTAATTTTGCGTCTGACGGAATACCAAGTAATGTAGCCTATTCAACAAGCAAATAAAAAACCGGAGTTGCGAGTGGAACTCGGCGCACGAAGGGTTCTGTACTTATTTATTTATTTATTTAAACTTTATGCACATCATGGTACAAAAGGCGGACTTAATGCCACAGTGGCATTCTCTGCCAGTCAACCTTCAGGTAGTACAGAGAGCTCACTTGGCGGTGCATTTACGATATATATTTAGATAAAAACTTACATAGATATAGATACTCACATACATACACAAATACATACATACATACCTACATACATACATACATACATACATACATACATACATACATACATACACATATACATACATACATATATACATAAACACACACATGCATAATTACACACATATCTACATAAATACGAAGCATACACAAAAATAGAAACACATCGAGCACAAATAATACTTACACAATAACATAAATAGAAAATTTAAATACATATAGTAAGATAGAATACAAACTATTGCTTGCTAAGGAGATGCCGATACACTCTAAATTTAAAACTAAATTTAGTTTGAGCCAGATGAATGTCAGTGGGTAGCGAGTCTGTACCGTTTAGGTATCTATAAAAACGGCAAAAAATCACGTTTGTTGTATGTGAGCCCCCTTAAATATTTATTTTATTCTGTTCTTTAGTTCATCTGTGAAAATTTCAACTGTCTAACTATCACGGTTCATGAGATAAAACCTGGTGACAGGCGGACGGACGGACAGCGGAGTCTTAGTAATAGGGTCCCGTTTTACCCTAAAAACAGTAGTGTTTTGAAGAATAGCTTACTATTCAAAACAAATTCAAAAAGTTCAAAAGCCTTTTGGAGTAAACTTTACCGTATGGTAAACTATCACCAGTAATCGAGTACAGGAGCATCGTTGAAATTTCACTCACACTTCGCCCAAAAAAGTTTCACTTTAACATCAAGAGGTTCGATTCCCGGTGGGGGTGCACTTTGTGTGCTGAACACAGGGTTCCACTTTCCAGTCTGGGTGTGTATTATATATCTATAGTATAATATATATGTAATTCTATGTAGTATATACCACGTTTGCTTGGTTTCCACGACGCAAGCTAATACTAGCTTACTGTGGGATCAAGTAGATCTGTGTGTTGTGAAGTGGATTATTATTATTATAAACATAACATTTATACGCACTCAAATGTGATATAATAAAACAGATTTGCTGCCAATAATAACAAATGCCACGTAAGCATGTCTGTCTATTCAATAGGGGGAGTCTCCGTCCGCGACGGGCAGGGGGCAGCGGCAGACAGGGGCAGTGCAGGGCAGGGGCAGCGGCCCACCTAACTCGGAGTCAATTGACAGCAGATAGGTATAATGTAGAGCTTGTCGATGCCATTTCAGGTCTGTTTTGGGACATTTCAACGTACAGCTAGCAACAAAAAAAAACCAGAACATTTAAAATTCAAATTCTCTTACTAAAAATAAAAATAACCAAACTGACTGACTGAAAATTAGGCTTAAAACTAGTTTTATGGGAAAAGGAGGGGCGATTTAAACTTAATTTTTAGGGTTCCGTAGCTAAATGGTAGAAAACGGAACCCTTATGGATTCGTCATGTCTGTCTGTCTGTCCTTCCGTATGTCACAGCCACTTTTTTCCGAAACTATAAGAACTACGCTGTTGAAAGTTGGTAAGTAGATGTATTTATTCTGTGAACTGCATTAAGATTTTCACACAAAAATAGAAAAAAAAAAACAAGAAATTTTGGGGGTTCCCCATACTTAGAACTGAAACTAAAAAAAAAATTTTTCATCAAACCCATACGTGTACGTCAAACCCATCTATGGATAGGTCTTCAAAATGATATTGAGGTTTCTAATATAATTTTTTTCTTAACTGAATAGTTCGCGCGAGAGACACTTCCAAAGTGGTAAAATGTGTATCCCCTCCCCCTGTAACTTCTAAACTAACAAAATGATAAAACTAAAAAACTAGTAAGATTTTTTTTTAATAAGGTACGTCATAAATCGAAAACCGCAAACAAATACACTGTTATTAAAACATCGATCAAAGTTACAACCAACCTACAAGAACTTTTATATTATGTTACTTGCTGCTGCAGAACCCTTCATGGGCGAGTCTGACTCGCACTTGGCCGCTTTTTAAAGTATTTGTAAGTTATAGGTACCAAAATTTAAAATAGTTGTAAGTTATAAAGTATTGTAGATGTAGTATCAGTAGTGTTTACGACACTCCACTTGTAATAATATTCTTACTTCATTAAAAAAAATGATGGTGGATATCTACACCTACTATAATAGTTAAAATCACAAAGAGAAAAGATTTGATATTTTGACCTTTTGATTGTAATGGATAAGCTCTAAGACCACGTGATTGATTTTCTAAATTCTTCCACTTATTGAAGCTACAGTGTTCTTGAGTGCCATAATAAGGTACTTCTTATGCCGGAATTAATGCGGGTGAAACCGTGGTTATCGACTAGTATCGAATATAATTGATGAATTTCAATGCACCAACAAAAAAAAATTCTTTTAACTCTGCCAACTTCTTCGGTTTTCAATTAGAACTAATCGAACACACTAAAATGTTGGCGACTGTACCGACGTGTCAGAGTTTGTGTTACAAAAGTGTTACAACACAGCCGAAGACAAGGGTCGCTCTAACTGACAGGACGCTGTATCCACCCCCGAAATACTGTGATTCACTATGAGCATAACATAACCTGCCACGTTGGTACTATAAAGCGCAAACAAAATTGTGTGTGTGTGTGTTGTTTCCCATGTGCATAAAGAAGTATCTATTACTTCAGAAACTTACATCCTAACTGACATTACGAATGTGAATGTCAGTTTGTTTGTTTGTTACGCTTGTACACCATAACTTTGAAATGAATGAAGTAAAATTATCATTATTCGTTATGACTCCGGTTAAAAACAGAAATATTATGTAATAACAAAAGTATGTAGTAAGAACACCGTGTCGCAACAAAATGGCGATCAGAGGGGCTAAGATGCGCAACACGATAAAATTTTATCGAGCCATTTTATCGATTCTCGTCGACAAAGCCATACAATATGTCGACGAGAATCGATAAAATGGCTCGATAAAATTTTATCGTGTTGCGCATCTTAGCCCGGCAGCTTATGATATTTTTTACCGATCAGCGTGAAATTTTGCTCACACGTTGTCAGGAGTACACAAAAGGACATTGAGTACTTTTTATCTCGAGATTCCAGCGGGAACTAAGGTCCGTATTAATAGTCAGTTCTCAAGTTGACGTACTCACTTGAGATCATCGGTGAGATGGTGTTCTAATTAATAAACGTTACTTAAGTATAAAACTGGTCATCATCTTGAGTAGACGGTCTCAAGTGAGTACCGCATGTATTAATAGACGAAACTCCAAACTCAAGATCATCATTTGACGTTTGATAAGTCTGGATCAACTGAGTCAAGTAAAACACGGACTTGAGATCATCTTGAGTTTGTGCTACTATTAACTTTATTGAATCAAAATGGATTTTGAAATTATTATGAATAATATTGAGCACTGTGATGTTATTGATCAGTACGAGGATTTATTCTGGACGTATTGTTTACCAAAAACGTACATTAGGGATCCATATTTTCAATTATATTCGAATATTTTTTTCAAAATATCCAAGAATATCTTTTTTCTAAGCAATAAATATGTTTTTTCGCCATCATATACGTTATTATACGTTATATTCGGAAAAAATTAATTCGGACAAAACTAAAAGTGAAAAACTTTAGAATTTCGTGCGCCAATAGCTATTATTTTTTAGCTCGCAAGAGCGGGCAGGCAAAGGGACTAAGCCGTATACAGCCTTGTCTATTGCAACGCATTTCCTTTTTACCATATTTGAAGTAAAATTAAATTTTTTATACAGAATTTAATGCAGAATTTAAATATTTTATGTTTTAAAAATTTTTTATGACATAATCATTGGTAAAAGTGCAATTTCAATTAAAAAATTGCATTTTGTGCAGTAGCTGTAACGGAACGAATTCAATCTATTTTGACGTTTGTTGAGTCGGTCTCAAATGAGATGGTGAATGACAATCTCAAATGAAACCGCCCCAAGATAGGTTTATTAATTAGCACATGTTCTCACGTCTTAAGACGGTATCAAGTAGTCATGTTATTGAGCTTGTACTTGAGAACTGACTATTAATACGGACCTAAGAATTTGCGAGGGTGAAACTACGCAGTACAGCTAGTGGTAATAATCAATTTGTTCAATTTTCTGTCATCCAGAGCGTTCGTGATTAAAGGAACATATTTTCATTTCGTGATCGGTCATAGTGAATCAAAGCTCAGTATAGGCCGTGTGTAGTTTTCCGAGATTATTTATTCATAAAATTATGTTTGTTGACTTTGCCGCCATACCGAGCGTAACGATTTTAGTTTTCTTCTGGGCATTTTCTATAGACAAACCTACATCTATACAAATATTATAAAGAGGTTAAGTTTGTGAGTTTGTGACGTTGTGGGGGGTAATCTCTGGATCTACTGAACCGATTTTCAAAATTCTTTTACCAATAGAATGCTACAGTGTTCCCGAGTGTCATAGGGTACTTCTTATCCTTATCTTCTTACCAATAAACTTTCTTTCTTTCTTTCTTTCTTTCTTTCTTTCTTTCTTATCCCCGAATTTTTGCGGAAACTTCGAAATGGCCGCGGGTAAAACCGCGGGGGTACAGCTATTATTATAATAAATGCATTGCCCGACTTGTACATCAACAAAAGAGAAATCTCTGGTTTGAAAAACCTTGAAGTTTTCCACAAGGCTTTCTTTTATAAAAACGGCAAGCGCCTAGCAAGGGTTTGGAAATTAAATCCCTAAGGAGCCGAAATAGGAGTAAAAGTTTTAAAAGGTTTTACAATATTACACCACTAAAACGTGGGAAAATCATGAGGATTGTTTAGGTATATATTTTAATTTATTATACTTTTTTGGAATATGTGAATTTGGGTAAACAACATTTCTATTTTAATAAATATTGCTGGTGTTCTAGGTATACAAGAATTATTTTTGTACTAGCTGTGCCCCGCGGTTTCACCCGCGGTAATTTCGGAGTTCCCGTGGGAGTTCTGGGATAAAAAGTACCCTATGTCCTTCTCTGTACCGCTGACAACGTGCATGCCAAATTTCATCCGAATCCGTTCAGCCGTTTTTTTGCGTGATTGAGTAACAAACATCCAAACATCCACACTTTCACTTTTATAATTTTAGTAGGATTATTGTTTAAATAAATATCGTGAATACAATTCAAAAAACATTTCCTACCTATTTAATTAACATTGTTGATTTAACACCTCAAATAACATTTTAAGAGAATAAGCGAGTTATCCCAAAGGATAACTTCCGGGCTTTTAATTATACTCGTATATCCGAGCGGATATATCGCAGAAGGTCCGTTTGTCAGTGTTGCCTGTTAAATTAATTAAGGACCGGTCACGGGTTCGGTTCCCGTGCCGGTCATTCGGGACAGGAGGTACGTATTGGGGATGAATTTATTGGTATTCTTTTGAGAGCAGAATTAAAGGAACGAATTCGTATTTCGCATCGATATAGGTAAGTATACGTTATTTCGTTTTTGTTGATCGTAATTTATTGTTTTCGGACTTCGGTCTGGGATATTGACGTTTTATAAATCGAAATCGGTGTGTTTTGTTTTTAAACAGACGTTTAATATTATTAATAACTTATAAATTGAATTTATTGTGTACAAATTACAGTGTAAAAGCACAAATTGTCTTTTTTACAATAAACAATTTTAAAATACAGAAATATTTAGTGAGATATACTAATTTCAAATGTCAACAATGGCGGGCGAGTGGCCGTCGTTAGCTCGTTTTACAGCTTCATCGAATCCTTTAAGCCCTGGTGCGTTGCCTCTCTGATACCATTCCTCCTCCCTCAACCGATCCCACCACGCCCGAAGCCTGTCGTACTTGTCGTCGATCGGCACGATACTGTTCAGAGACGACACCGTCGCCACACACGACACGTCCGCTATCGTCAAATGGTCGCACACCAGATACACCGTCGAACGGAGATACCTCTCCAGGAAATCATAGCACTCCTGGATATCGGCCGCCTGTCTGGCCGTCATTCCTCTGAGGTTGTACCTGAAAAACCGATCGACGACCGCTCTCAACCTGGGGAAGAGGAGCGACGCGTCCAAATACATTCTCTGGTCGATCAGAGCTTTGGTCTTCAGATCGCTGGGGTACAGCCACTCGCGTTTCTCGCCGCCATACTTTGACGTTAAATACGACAGTATGGCGTGGCTGTCGGCTAGAACAAAGTTACCGTCTTCGAGCACCGGCACGGTGTGGATCGGGTTCTTCTTTAAATATTCCGGCGACAGATGGTCTTTCGCTGCGATACTGACCGACTTCATGTGCACTTTCAGTCCGAGGAGTTCCACTCCCATCTGCGCAGCCCTGGACGAGGGGCTGCCGTCCAATTTGTGGAGAATAAGACACGTCATGTCCCGACACGCGGCACGGTCGCCAGCGATACTGAATTGTATTTTACGAACGTGCAATCGTGTGGCTGCGTGACGCGGTGTTACGAACGAGTACGTGACGTCGTGTGTGGAGTGGTGTGCGTGAGTCGCGCGTAGACGCGGTAATTGATACTGGCTTAGAACTGTAGTGTTTATTATAGACGAGACAATTTTTTTTTTGCGAGATTCTTTGTTTTTACGACCGGCCAGTATAAATATATTAATGTGTCCATAAATATATCCGGGCATTGCTTCAAGTCTAGTGATTGCTGTTACTCCATATTACGATGTAAAGATGATAGATCAGTAGAATAACTAGCAATCAGTAATGAAACAATTAAAGGTCAACGAGTTCTCGAAGTGTTAAAAACGCTACACTTCAGATTTCATTGAAAATAAAATAATTTTGTTCAGATTAATACGATCAACGGCCTTGAGTCACAAATACTCGTTATATCTGGGCTCGAAGTAGATGATTCATTGAAATCAAGTTATTGAATATTACGTAATTTATCATAAATAAAAATAAATAGGTATAAATATGCCGCCTTTTGATCTGTGATCTTTTTTTCATTTTACTTACGTTGGTAATATTGGAATTTGAACCTTAAAAACTACACGAACATAGCAGCGGCCATAGACAGTAGCTTATCGTGTCTGTCTGTACAATTACACTTCGCAACGCAAAATTTACTGGACGAATTTCAATGAAACTTGGCATATGGGTTGGTTTTTAAATTGGATCGTCACGTTTAGTTTTCATATGAACTTCTATAGTTCATAAATGTATTTCCTCACTATACGACTGCTTTTATTTTTTACACATTATTTTAATATAACTGTTGTCTTTTTTCGATTCCAAGAATATTTCAAAACAAGTTTCTCATTTACCTATTGCAATTCTTATTACAATAAAAATACCAATGTTATTTACAACTAATTATAATGCAATACAAAAACAAATAATCAAACAATAAAATATCATATTAAAAATTATCACATAATCTTTATTTATTATTATTATATCACCAAGGACACAGCCACAACACAGCATTGAATACCTGTGTATATAAAAACTAGTAAACAAGATCGAGAACTAAAACAAACAATTAATTAGCTACACATAAAACGAAACGCTATCGGACTATTCAATACCAAGACTCTTCATAGCTCCAGCAAAGTCATGCAACCCTGGTACATTCTCTTTCTGATACCAATCCTCGCGCTCAAGGCGATTCAGCCATGCGCGTACTTTTGTATATTTTTCATCGATTGGTGCGACACAGTTTAAGGAAGAAACGGTCGCCACACAGCTGATATCAGCTATAGTTATATCATCACTGGCTATGAAAGAAGAAGACTGGAGGTAGTTCTCCAGGAAACCATAGCATTCATTGAGCTCTTCGCGATGCTGGGCTGTTAGTCCAGTTTTGTTTTCGCGGACCTGCTTTCCGATGGAAAACACTTTCACATGCAACACTGAGGCGTCGAAGAACAAACGTTGGTTGATCGTCGACCTTATCCTCAAGTCGTTAGGGTACAGTTTCTCTCGTTTTTCACCGCCGTATTTTGAAACGAGATACATTAAAATCGCGTGACTGTCGGGTAAAACGAAGTCTCTATCTTCGAGCAGTGGAATGGTGTGAAGCGGATTCTTCTTCAAGAACTCCGGAGTCATCTGCTCTCCTGTGAACAGGTTGACTGTTTTCTTTTGGATGTCAAGGCCGAGGAGCTCCCCCAACATCTGAACAGCTCGGCACGGAGCGCTCACGTTCAGCTGATACAATATAATAGACATGTTGTCGCAGGCCGGTTCAGAATGATACTGGTTAGTTCAGCATTTGGTTGTAACTTGTAATCGATTTTTTGTCGGGTGACGTTAATCGCGATTGCGTCAGAAGGCTACATGAGGTGGGTACTTAACGCTGGCAGGTTAATTATCGTAGCGTTTAAATTGATTGTATATAAAGCTCAACTTGTGTTTTTTGTGTTTGTTTTCTTATCACTTTAAAGTGATCCTGCTTAGACTATACTATAGGTTATTTAAAAAAAGATAATTCAATTATGAGATGATGAGGAGGTCTGGCTTACTCTCGCTGATTTATAAGGTTAAAGATTTGACTAGCTGTCACCTCGCTTTCACTCATCTGAATATTATGATTTCTTGTGGCACTATTTGTTATACCGGTAGGTACCATATGAGTATCCCATATTTTGACCAAGTCTACGGAGACATTTTTTGTATAAATAAAAAAACCATAAAAGATTTAATAATACGCCTCTGTATTTGTAAAATAAACATTAATGTTACACAAAAAACAACTTCAAGCATCGACTATTATAGGCAGTTGTCCATTATTGCACATTTTCACACCATTAGCAAAATCATTGAGCCCCGGTACATTTTCTTTCTGATACCAATCTTCTTGCTCCAGACGCTTGATCCATGCGTGAATTTTATTATATTTCTCATCGATCGGCACAATGCAGTTCAACGAAGTAACAGTTGCGACACAACATATATCAGCTATGGTGAAATTATTGGTGGCCACGAAATCTGTGTGCTCGAGATAAGCCTCTAGAAAATCATAACATTCTATAACATTACCATATTGTTCAGCAGTCATACCGCTTTTGTTCTGTCGGAAAAATCTGCCGGTTACAGCGCCCATTCTCGGAAACAGTACTGATGCGTCGAAGAATAAACGTTGATCAACAACAGCTCTTACTCTCAGATCGCTAGGGTATAATATCGCTCGTTTTTCCGCACCGTATTTGGAGACGAGGTAAGTCACGATCGCATGGCTGTCCGCTAAGAGGAAGTCTCCGTCTTCCAGCAAAGGTATTGTATGCAGAGGATTTTTCTGTAGATATTCCGGTGACAAGTTTTCTTTTCGTAATACGTTGACGAGTTTCTTCTCAACTTCCAGGCCTAAGAGTTCCAGAGTCATCTGGACGCTCCTGCAAGGAGGACTCCCGTTCAAATGATGAAGTGTTAGAGGCATGTCGATTATACGTTCGTCGATCAGAGACTGAATATTTTTCAACAGTTCTTGAAATAATTGTGTAATCAAAAGATAACTCAGTGTGTGAAGATAAAGTTTTAGATAATACTACCACTTATAGATAAAAAGCTGTTATTTAAAGATATAATAAATAAAATATATAGTAATATAATCAAAAATTAATCTACTTACGGTCGGCCTAACTATTCTGTTACTATCTCTTGGTGCTTACTAGCTGTTCCCTGAGGATTCACCCGCGAACGCCAGGATAAACTATACGTATAAACATAAAAATCTGTTTAAGTTTATCGAAAACAGACAGACAGACACGGTGGTGGACTTTGTTTTATAGATGCTATATATATAGATGTTTCCCGCGGTTTCACCCGCAAAAATTACGAAATACGAAATTTAAGTGTATTAAGTTTTCATGCCTTAATTATTTTACCGATTATCATGAAATTTTGCATACACGTTGTCAGGGGGAAACCGCGGGAAGAGTTAAAGCGTATTGTATTTTGATCATCATACATGCATCATACAAAGAACATACCCTCCAAGTTTCAGGTCTCCACGATCAGCGGTTCAGGCGTAGATCCGTCAGTATCCATTCAGGACAAAGCGTTTTATATGTATAGATTTCTCAAAATTTGACACTCTAAAAGTGATTTCTAAAGTTTTTTTTTTAACTCATACTATTAACAAGTTGACCAACAGAAAGGTTCAGTGGAATCGGAACAATCTGGATGTCCTCAGGCCACTGGAGCGACGGATAGTTCCGATACGAAGTGAAAAGTAACTTCTCCTTAACTATTTTTTTCTTGGGAAAAAGAAATCACATTGAGAGAGTAAAATTGTTAAATGACAAGCTAATATCTCTGAACGGAATTTTTTTGATGAAATGGGTTGGAGATTGTGGATTTAATATTGATATTCTTGAGATGTAATTTACTTTATTTGGCTAATAATATTATCCAACTTCGAATATTTTATTTAAAACGTCTATAAGTATCTTCTATGTATATAAAAATGAATCTCTATTTCCCTAGGTCACAGCAACACGCGTAAACGGCTGGACCGATAACCATTAAATTTTGCATACACATTGTTAGCGGTACAGGGAAGGACATAGGGTACTTGTACCCCGTGGGAATTCCGAAATTACCGCGGGGTACAGCTATTATATATACCTACACAACTCTCCAAACAATTTGTAACAGTATATTAACCTACAGGTTATATAAAGATGAATCGCCGAAATTTATGTGATCGCAACTTCTAAACCACTGCAGCAAATTGGATAAGTAATTCTTTTTTTTTGTTCGTTATTAGGACAGGGTTTGTATAAAAGAAGTTTAGAGTTCCTGCGGGAATTCCGAAAGCCACGCGGGTGAATCTCCGAAACGGTCGGAACGATTTTGACGCGCGGGACTTTCACCGCTAATTAGCTGATGTTATAAAGAGTAAATTAGGGTACTCTGTAGTTCCTGCGGGAATTCCGAAAATCACACGGGTGGAACCGCGGGGCACAGCTAGTAAAATATAACATAGAAAATGAAAAAAAAAAAAAAATCTTTCCCTCTATTTTTATACTTCCATGGAACAGATAATGAAGCACTCGAAAAACCTTTGCCATAAAATATAAGTGACAGAAAAGAGAGATGGAAAAAAAAACATCCCGCGATTGGCCATCCCGGCCGACGCGCCGGTAGCCGTGTAATCTACGAATGAAATATCGCAATATAAAATGGTAGTTGTTATCTAAATAAAGTCGTTTCCATTCAAACGTTCGCTGAAAACTGTGAGAGTGCCCATTTATACTGGACCCAAAGTGTGGTATGAAGGACAGGGGAGAGCGATTCAGTTGTATGATATAAATTAAAAGGGTAACAAAAAATTCTAAAAGAACAATATTATGTAATAGACGAGTTTGAAAAAAAACAGTCGGAACTCGGGAGTCAATCGCAAAAATGCTACTTCGGCTTACGATCGTTTTGCCATCGGATCCAACAATCATGTTTGACCTTCGTACGATACGATCCTTTTTTTATTACTTTCCAAGAAAAATGCATCACTTTTTGGCGATTACATTATACTAACGTATTTACTGACGAACATAAGTTACGTAGTAGGTACCATAAATACTCTCGATTAGTTAAGTTGACAATTTCTAATCGTTAAAGCACTGAAAACTAAAGAGCGTATCGTCATAAATGTATTTTCTTTCTTCTTTCTTTCTTTCATGCACTGAAAGAAAGATAGGGGCTTGTTCGGGAAAATTCGCGACCGAAAGTTCCCCACTGAAGATAGATCACCAGCATTTCTGTTACCGTTGGTCGGTAAAGCACCATTTTCCGTCAGTAACTTCTTCTGTCGATTGCATTTGACACTGTGCAATGTGGGTCAATGTGCCTGCTGTCACTAATATTGTGTCGCCAATAATATCTTTCAGACATCGATTTGCCCTTCAATCCTCACTGATCTGATTGAGTTCTCTCTTTGTGCGTATGTACTTAACATGACGATTGGTTTCTTAGTTTTCTATGCGTTAACGATTGTAGATTGTCAACTTGGCTATGGGGACTGTCCAATCGCCCCTAGATACAAAAACGCTCCCTCTTTCATTTCGCACCACAAAAGCTCCAGCCATTACACGAAGGCATGTATTCGAATGCTTCCACACCGGCGGCAGTTAAAGCCCGTTCAAGAATATCACACACGTTGGGCCTCGGATAACGGGAGAGTCCCCAAAAATAGAGCAAGCGTCATTCGCTTACTGAAATTGTATGCAAACGCTGCCTATAATCGGCCTGCGGACTGCGGACTTATCCATATGAGCTTGAATTGCTTTATTTATGGTGATATTGATGCAGAGAAGTTTTTTGCAGCTGTGTTGAATTTGGTTCGAAACCCGTTCTAAATGATTTTGTATGCGCCCAGTTTTCGGCATAATTTAATGTATTTATATAAGAGTGTATTAAAGTTCTAATCGAAGGACGTGTTGAAGTCCTTAATATAATTCAGGCTTTTAAGCAATTAATAAAAATAGATATAAAAAACAGTGATAATCCTACTAATATTATAAATGTGAAAGTGTGGATGTTTGGATGTTTGTTACTCAATCACGCAAAAAGGGCTAAACGGATTTGGATGAAATTTGGCATGCACGTTGTCAGGGCTATATGTACAGAGAAGGAAATAGGGTACTTATTATCCCGGAATTCCCGCGGGAACTCCGAAATTACCGCGGGTGAAACCGCGGGGCATAGCTAATATTTTATATAAAGAAAACCCCAAATAAAACGTGGGCTAATTTATCCGCGCGGCAGCTGTAATAAAAAGCAATTTTCATGTCTTTTGTTAATTATTTTTAGTCAAAAATTAGTGTTATGTTTTTGCTTAGCACCACTGGTCTAGTGGTTAGTAAACCTTATCGCTAGCCATGCATCGCAGGTTTGAATCTCGCATCACGGTTAAACATTCTTTATTATTATATGCACATATTTACAGTCAAAAGTATTATGTATCATTTACTTAACCGCCTGATAATGTTCAACCATTATTATCATTATTATTCTTTCCCCTTTTTTAAACATAATTTTTTGCCCTTTCATGATATCCTTGTCACACCCTTTCGAATCACATAAATACTAGAGCATTTTTTTTTCTAAACAAGCACGTCTTAAAAGCCCTCGTTAAAAATTTCACAGAGGCAATATTCTTATTCTTAGATGTTTTCGTGTGAAATTGAATTGTTTCCGTCAGCGAGTTGCGAATAAACATACCTTTGATGTAATTCACAAAGACCCTTGTGATCCTGACAGGACTAATAGATCTGTACGGAAAAATCTATACTTATAATAATACTGTAGAGAGGTCAATTCTGTACATTGAATATATATTCAAAATTAATATTGGAGGGTGAATGGTGATCGATACTGATGCCAAAAATGCAATCAGGAAATTTTTTGTCTGTCTGTCTGTCTGTGCACGCATGGGTCAAAAACTACAGAAGGGATTTTAACCAAACTTGGTACGATTGTAGTCCATACTCCTGGGCAGGTTATAGGCTATATAACATAACGCTAAGACACATAGGAGCTGAGCAGTGACGATGAATTTGAAGCAAGTCGGATGAAAATGCGCTTTCGAGCTCTTATCCTCGCATACGTTTACTCAATCACGCAAAAACGGCTGAACGGATTTGGATGAAATTTGGCATGCACGTTGTCAAGGGTACAGAGAAGGACATAGGGTACTTTTTATCCCGGAATTCCTGCGCGAACTCCGAAATTACCGCGGGGCACAGTTAGTATTAAATAAGTAAGTAAAGATCCCTCTTTCCATCCATCAATCGATGCAGAAGAAGTTGGTACAGTCTTTAAAGTTATGTTTTAAGTGGATCGTTTGAAAGTTTTTTAATTTTGTTTCTTAAGACATTGTTTGTCAACTTCTTTGTTTAGATAGCAACCACTGATTCAAGTTAATTTTACCTATAGTAAGTTTGGTATTAATTGTTGAAAACCGGCCAAGTGCGAATCGGACTCGCGCACGAAGGGTTCCGTATCATCCTCCCTACTAATATTGTAAATGCAAAAGTGACTCTGTCTGTCGGTCTGTCTGCCTATCTGTCTGTCTGTCTATCTGTCTGTCTGTCTGTTACGCTTTCATGCCTTAACGGCTCAACTGATCATCATGAAATTTGCATCTACATTGTCAGGGGTACAGAGATCGATCGGTCGATCGGTCGATCGATCGGTCGATCACAATGATATGATGCTACAGCTATATATGTGTAGATTTTATGTTAGGCCATAACTGCCTAACTCACCTATCAATGTTATAACGCACGTGGGGATAAAAACTTGCAAATTTACACAACTTATCCTTCTGAATCACCGAAATCAAAACGAATGGAAATGCAGAGAACTCCTCATTTATCATAAAGTTGAGGAACATATGGGACATAAGGCTGCACTCAGAGTCGACTTTAATGATTACTTAGTTAAGTAAGTAATGCCAATTAACATAAATTTACTGAATATCTCTGTTTGCGGCAGTTTTGTTTTAAAAATCTATACTTAACTAAGTAATCATTAAAGTCGACTCTGAGTGCGGCCGATAGGGGTAGGAACCCCTACTCCTATTTCTATTAACTTTATAAATGTGAAAGTGAGTTTGTTTGTTTATTTGTTTGTTTGTTACGCTTTCACGCCTTAACGGCGTAACCGATAATCATGAAATTTTGCACACACGTTGTCAGAGATATAGAAAAGGACGTAGGATACTTGGACGCAGATAAGCAATAACATGTTAACACACAAAATTGAGTTATTGATTCAGAACTATTTATTGAGAGTTAGGGAAAGTTTTTTAATTATGTGTTTACCTTATTACATTGCTTAAATATGTAACTAAATATTGAAAATAAAAAATGTTGACACAAAATGGCGCTCCTACTTTTAAAACACGATTTAATCAAAATTTCTCCAGTGTGGGTTAACACACTATTGCTTATCTATGTCCACTTTTCGTTTTGGAATTTCTGCGCGAACTTCGTAATCACCGCAGGTGAAACCGCGGGGAACAGCTAGTCTATAATAAGGAAACCGAACGCAGGGTAATATTAGATTCAATCCCTCATCAAAGGTGACGTAACTTTATTGTTATTTGTTCCCCTTTCTTTAAAGAAAGTCGCACAAGGGTTGATAAGGAAAAATCTGGCGTTTAACGGCGGGAGCACCGTTACCGACTGAAATGAGTAAAGGAGGTGAACGATCTCGCTCGAAGCCTACTGCACGAGTGTGCGCTAGGGCTGCTACCGAGGTAGTTTTATCGGAACCGAAGTCGGAGTCGGAGTTTTCGAAGCTCTGTTGGAGCCGGAGGCGGTGGCAGAAGAGATGTGTCAGTCATCATCCGTATTGCGGGTAAAGTGAAAGAGTATTTTTTTTTATGGACTGTCGCATTTATTTATTTATTTATTTATTTATAGTTAATTATAACGGTAAAAAAAACCAATTACAACAATTAACATAGAACGGTTAACTTATAATGGAAGACACTCTCGCATACTTAATCTCACAAAACCTCAAGCATGCCGTCATTATCTCATGCCATGCATCCACAAACAGATCACACTCATGGTCAGCAATGAGAAGGGCATTTAGGGCATCCAGGGTGCGATACACTGGGGAACCAGCTCTGGATACCGTTCGGCATAGAGGTCGTGCAAACAATTCGGGCCTACGGCACTTTCGGTTACCGAGATGTTTTATAGGTACATTGAGTCGACAGAAGAGGTCATGGAGTTCGGGACAGTCGATAACCCCGCGAAGCATCTTACAGGCAAATGTAAGTTGATCGAGACCTCTTCGGACCTCCAACGAATTGAAACCTAGCATTCCTGAGAGGTAATGCATTTAGCCAGTATCAAGTAAAATTGATTAGATCAATATATTTTCTATTGAAATGCTCTTGAAGGAAACCGAAGAAATCATCTCGAAATGTCATATATCTTCTTGAGCACATGAAAACCGTCTCTGTGATAATTATTGTTCAATACAGCACCTTATTACACAACAAAATCCATTTTTAACCATTTCTTATCGACATGAAAATAAATGACCAAACCGCCATCTTTGATTCCCGCCAAAAAACTCAAAGTGAAAGAGTAATGACGACATAAAGCACGTGGGAGAGGGCGAGGGGGTTCTCCGCCGGACGTGCATAAACCTGCCTCTTTAGTCTATATTCGTTAACGCATAGACGAAAAAGGAACGGATTCGTAATGTCAACCATGTTACATGACCACTTGACACGACGATTCTTTCCTTAGTTTTCTATGTGATAAAGATTATAGACTGTCAACATGGCTGAGGGGGCTGTTCGTACACATCGACCGCGACAGCTGCTATCCGCTCCGCTTTACAACGTGTTAGTGAATTAACTGAAAACCTGATACACCCCATTTAAAAAAATATACAATAATATGATTAAAATATATTTTTCATTACTCATACTCGGAAAGTAGGTCTGAAGTTGCCTGAGAAGCGGGTTGAAAGTAGCCCTTTTCAGCCCTAGGGAGAATCGCTTTCAACTGACAACTGTCAAATTATTAAAAAAAAACTAGGTCTATTTTCACATTTCTATTCAACCATGTTTCAATTTTCTATACAGCCAGCGCGATGTAAAATTGAAATAACGTAAAGTTTAGTAGGTATTAATTAAAATAAAATTCACTCACTTTTTCTTAAGCTAATTCCTATTTATATTTTTTTATTTTCTTTAATTAATACTTAATAATTAAAGAAAATATTTTTTTAGGTCGCCACAATGTAAATAAAAAATACTGGCTGAATAGCTAGCCGGCCAAAGAAAAAGAAATAGGTGGGAAAGTGTCAAGCGACTATCCGATCTTCACTCATTTTTTCTTTAGCTAATTCCTATTTTTATTTTGACTTTCCTTGCATTCGTAATGAAAAGCACAGTGTTACCCTCGGGAGAAAGACTTATTTAGTCCCTCGATCTATTGGTGCCCTCGCTACGCTCGGGCGCCAAACCCCGTCTCGGGACTAAATAAGTTACTTTCACCCCTAGGATAACAATGTACTATTATGTCGAAAAAAATTATCCTTTAAAAGTTATTCAACATTGGTTTGGAGGTGACCTATCTACGAAACTCCAAGCGCTACGCCCGCGCCTATCGGTTCGAATTTTTTTTCTGCGGGCGGCGTACGCGTATTGTATTATAAATAATTTAGACATGGGCTTGTAAAAATGAAAAAATATAACCTATATTAAAACATAGTGCGATCGATTCGCTAGTTGATTCTGAACAAACTACTTTCTAGTTTTAATTCATTAACACGTTGTATTTAAGTGTTGGAGTCAAAATCGGAACTAGAGGTGTAATATCAAATGGAAGTTCCGACTTATCGGAGTCAGAGGCGAAGCCCTGTAACATCCTTAGTATGTACTATCATATATAAATAATACATTACAGAAGGGGGACGGAGATAATAATGGATTCTTTCCATGGAGTAAATACATTTTTGTAAATACTCGGAGATTGGTGAACGTTTCATATCATAATCAAGATGAAATATAAGTAGGTAACTCGAAATCTATGTACCTACCTATATGCATATGTACCTACAGGATCTAAAGTTAAATGGGGAACGCATTGATGGAGGGTGTTCACTGTTCAGGGGTTGTTACTCGTCTCAAGTGTGTAAACAAAAACATAAAATTAACTTTTCACGTAAAAACATTGTTCCTGAAAGTAATTCAAAATGATAGATAAATAGATACCTATTTCTCTTTTCAAAACGTACAAGTAAAATTTTCGCTTCGAATTATCTGAAATATGACATTTTATTAGTGTGTTATTATAGGCTATACCTACCTGCTGAAAGGTAGAAACTTTGGCTTCCTGTAACACAGTTTCAGTAGAGGATGGCGATATTTTCAAATTAATTTACCAAAACAAAACAAAACCACAACCTGATTTTATTTTAACGATAATGATATAACTCTTACGATGGAACTTTTAGTGTAGGACTTACCTTATTACTAGCTGTCCCCCGCGATTTCATCCGCGGTAATTTCGGAGTTAAAAAAGTACTCTATGTCCTTCTTTGTACCCCAACAGTAGTTTACGGTGATTAGCTGTTCCCCGCATTAGTGCCGGAGTTCCCGAGGGAATTCCGGAATAAAAACTATCCTATCTTTTAAGTTGGACCATATTATAAATGGTTACAAAATTTTATCAAAATCCGTTCAGTAGTTTCGGAGTACATCGCGGACAAACAACGTGACACGTGATTTATATATATTAAGAAGATGTTGGTTGGTGGCGCCAGTAAACATTTATTTGTGTTTTTATTTATTATTTTCAAACACTCGTCGGTTGACTATTATATTAAAGCCGATGTTTGTTTCGTCGTATATTTTGAGGGTCAATATGTACCTTAATTCGGCGCTTTCCTTCCTCTATGTGTGAACCACGGCTCAGAAGACACAGTTACTGGCACATAAGAAAGCCTTTTTATTATTTTTCAAGATTGGTTTGAATTTGTTTGGAACGCGTGTGAAATATTATTGATTTTGTCTGGATTCGATTCTGTTCTGTGGTTTTGATTGAAGAACCTCGCCCTCCGGATAAGGAGCGATTTTTATTTTATTATGTGATTTTCCTTCATCATCTTTCTGAATATTTAAATAACAGCAGCTGCTATGCGTGTGTTTTTTTGTGGACATTTTACCGTGCCGTGGTTCCTGAAGGACCTCCCGCAGTGCCCGTGGGAGGGAAGCCAGGAAGGAGTATTACCCCGGGATTGGGAGGTAACAAGCTTCGATAATTATTTTATTTAACCGACGAGTGTAAAAGAGACATCCAGGCCGTCCGCATACAGTCCACTATTATTAATCGAAGAGTTGCTGGCGTTGCCAACGACTCCGTTATTTTTCATCTCCATTTGGTCCAGTTTTGGTCCATTGGTTAACGTTTGCTTGAGAGTGATAGAGATAAAAATAAACTAAAATCCACCACTAAGTATGTTCTAAAATTAGTTTTTCACTTGTACCCACTTTCCTGTATGTTTGAAGCTGAAAAATGACGTCACAAAAAGAGTGCCTCTATGCAGGGGGGGAGGGGGGGAGGTGGCGGCAATTGACACACTTCCGTGACAACCTTCCCGTTATACCATTAAAAGTTTTCGTTGTTCCGGAATTTCGTCCACGCAATATTCGTACCAACGACATTGGGTCACGATTGCACTCAAATTATAATTAGACGCAACGGTAACGGCCATCAAAAAGTTTAAAAAGTTCCATGAATATTATAATCCCTACTAATATAACAGATGCGAAAATAACTGTCTGTCTGTCTGTCTGTCACGCTTCCAAGCCTCAAGGGCTCAACTGATCATCATGAAACTTTGCATAAAGGTTGTCAGGGGTACAAAGAAGGACATGGGTACTTTTTATTCCGGAATTCCCGCGGGAACTCCGAAATTAACGCAGGTGAAACCACGGGGAACAGCTAGTTACTTATATTTGGGTATGTAATCCAGAAATTATTTTAGAAGAAATTTATTTGCCAACACAATAATTACAGTATAAATAGATGAAAAAAGTAAATATAACTTAGAAAATAAGGGCTAGACAATCTAGCAAACGGATTATTTATAGCTTTATCTGCACTATTCGAAGATTCATTGACAGAGAATCCTTCTGCGGCATTAAGTCCGCCTTTGGTACTATGTTTTGTGAAAAGTAAAAAAAATAATTATTGCATCGAGATAAAATATGCTCCAGCATCCACGGCAATTTGCTATGGATTCCAGTTTTTTTTTAATTTCATTATTTTTATTCTATTTGGTATATTTTTTAAATCAATTTTAGCCTAAATTTTATTAATTTTACAATTTAGATTATACAGCACTTCTAATCTTTGTATTATATCTAGTAATATCTACAATTAGGAATTCCTCAGGGAATTCCGATAGGTATTCACGCCAGTGTATCTACACCCGGATGTTAACTACATAGTTATTATTAGAAAGAAGCACGAAACCTCTTCACAGGAAGCAAACTAAAGTCAATAACGTCGACTAAAAGCCGACAAGATCTCGTACAAATGATTAATATTACGCCTAAACTATATACAAACTGAGTTAGTTCGAACCACGTAAAGGCAGTTTAACTAATTACAATACAGGTGGGGTGTCTAGGTGGTAGGCGGGCAGGGGGTGCATCGTCAAAACACACAGTAAAGAGCATACGCGACTCGAAGTTGCTCTCGGAACAACTTGGGCGCGCGGAGTTTGCGGTTCGCCGAAGTTGAGAGATGTAGCGGGTAATCTCATTTCCTATACGCTAAGGCACGAAATCCTGGCGGAAGAAGGAAGTGGTGTACCGCCACAGACGGTAAGTGAGCGGGTTTTTGAGAGTGAGGGATGGTTTTTGAGAAACTAAACGAGGCATAGTTGGTAGTAGAGTTAGGTACCTAATTGAGTATTGAGATAAAAGTGTTACAAAGCTCTAAATGTGAGCTGGTTTTACTTTTTAAATTGTGTACTTTATATAATTTCTTTTAAATCAACTTTATTTATTTCTCATTGAACTTCATCTTTTTAATTTGTAACATAATCAATCAATATTTTTTTCGAAATGTACCTACGTAAAATAAAAAAAAATCACATAAATTCATGATAGATGTCGCCAAATCATAATTCACATGAGAAATAAAAGTAAAGGAAACTTATCTACATAATATAATGACTATTTTCTTATTAAATTAACTAGGTGTTCCCCGCGGTTTTACCCGCGTTAAATTTGAGTTCTCGTGGGAATTTCGGGACAAAAAGTATCATGTCCTCTGTACGCCTGAAAAAGTGTATGCAAAACTTTGTGATGATCTATTGACCCGTTATGGCGTGAAAACGTAACAGACAAACAGACAGAGTTACTTGCGCATATATAATATTAAGTAAGGATGTCTAATTTCTCAGATATAGCCGTACGCTCTAACAATAATTACCTACTAATGAATTTAAAAGAAAATCTGATACTTCAATAAAAGAGAGAAAAAACTAAATTACTTCTTATCCCCGCTCTCCGCTCGTGACACACGCCGCCAATTAAGCCGACACACATAATGAGGCTAATATGAAAATTGTTCGATAGCGTATTCAGAGCACGTCGCCCAACCCATTCGGTTCCTCACATCGTACACAAGTAGATACGTACGTACACGTGAAGTGAACTTACAAATCACATATTTAGAATTACACCCCGGGTCATACTTTTAATACTAGTCAATCCCTCGCGATTTCACCAGCGTTTATTACGGTGTTCCCGTGGGAATTCCGGCACAAAAGGTATTGTTGGCGGCGTTAGTCCTCAACTAAGGATGCGCAGGATCCTAACGCCTAAGAAAATGAATAAACTGTGTAGTGGACTGTATAAAAACGTATAATATTGAAATAAAATGATATTACAATAATTTGAGATGCGACAGAATAGATACCAGAAGTAAGTATGAGGTAGTTATAAAAAACGGCTTCTTGTGTCAATGCGATGTCCTTGCAACCGCCCATAGTGTCACCGCTCCTGACGTCGGTGACAGCGGCTAATCGGTGTCGCGTCCAGGTATCTTATGTCGTTTAAGTATACTGTAGCTTCATATATGTGATAAGTTTTTTTAAAATCGGTTCATTTGTTTTCGAGTTTTTCCATTACAAACAAACATACAAAAAGTCAATAAAAAAACAAGAAGGAAAGAAAGACATTTATTTGGAAATAGAGACACAAAAAAGTTGCAGACAATTTATAGGTACTTGCATTGGAACATTAAACAAAATTGTTAATGATCACATTCCTTACTAATGCGAAAGTGAGTTTGTTTGTTACGCTTTCACGCCTTAACGGCTCAACCGATCATCATGAGATTTTGCATACACGTTGTCAGGGGTACAGAGCAAGACATAGGGTTCATTTTATCCCGGAATTCACCACAGGTGAAACCGCGGGGAGCAGCTGGTATAATAATAAGTAGGAAGAACGTTTGTGTGGTGCGTTCCCATGACCAAACGGTTACCGTCTCAGCATTTTGCTATACCTAAGTGCGAGCACTTCAGCTGGCGCTGATATTTTTAGAATGAAGTTCTTCATCGCACAGTACGGATGGGAGTAAAAATTCATTTTCCGTCACGGCGTCATACGTCTGCTCTGCGGAAAGACAAAGCGACCGACATTCTTTTCGAAATGAGTTTTTTTTTTTCTGTATTTTTGCCTCTTTTCACGCATTACCGACATAACAGACTCAATTTAATATGGAAAAAAATTCGTTCTAACCAAGACACTCCCGGATTTTTTTTTATGCTAACTAAGGCTTGGCATTTAAAAAAAAAAACTATTTCTATCTTCCATGTCTTCGCGCCGCACCGCTTTGATCCGCTTTGGCCAAGTATATCCATTTCAAAGTACCAGGAGTACAGAACACTTAGGATGCACACTTCAGCGAAAGAGGACGGTCGTTAGCGCTCGGCCCCGGGGGCTTCGTCTAGATTCACAGCGCTTAATTATTCGGCTATACGGACTAGGAGCACAACAGTTCGCTAAATACAATATTGCCTGTAGTGCCTTTAGGAACAAAGTGTTTATAACCGAATGGTTTTGAGACGGCAATTCAATGAAACAAACATCTCCTAATCAGTTTACTCTGTAGAGTACAAAATTACGAATGCTATAAACACATATTTGCTACCAGCGGTATGTAATTTACAATAGTTTCGAGATATTTTGACACTAGTCGATCTACCGGAGTTCCCGTGCGAAAGCGCGGGTGAAACCGCGGGAGTAGCTAGGTTATAATATTAGTCTAGATACTAATAAATCAAACTCAGGGTAAAATATGTTTATCCCGACACGAAAACAGAATCCACTACATTAAAAACTTATCCTAACTATTATTATTAAGGTGGATGTAAGTTTGTTTGTTTGTTTGTTTTGCATTCACACCATTACTACTCAACTCACCGTTAGTACTCAATTTGCATGGTGGTAGGGCGCTCTCTAGTGCCCGGCTGGCTAGCTACCACATTCAAGTTGCAAATCTGTCGCCAAGCACCTAACGGTGTGTTCCAGCAGCCCCACTTGAAAGCCAGTTCCTATCCCCATTCCAGGTTGGCAACGCACCTGCATGCCTTCTGGTGTTGCAGATGTCTATGGGCGGCGGTATAATTACTTACCATCAGGTGTACCACTTGCCCGTTTGCCCCCTATGACATAAAAAAAAAAAAATTACTTCTCAACCAATTATCATGAAATTTTGAAATCACATTTTTAGGGGCACTTACAGAAAAGGAAATAGGTTACTTTTTACCATCAAATTTCTGTGGGAACTCCGAAGTTACCGCGGGGAACAGCTCGTATTATAAAATATAAAATATGTGAGTTTGTTTGATGCGTTTCCACGCCTGCGCTACTGAACCAATCATCATGGCATTTCGCAAAGAGGAAGTAGGGATAGGGGGTATTTTCTATGCTGGGATTCCCGCGGGAACTCTGAAATTAAAGCGAGTGAAACCGCGAGGAATAGCTAGTGTCTAATACAAGTAGGCATTATTTGTCTTTCTTCAGAACGAAGGGTTCTCTATATTCTCATGATTGTAACCCGCTAGCCGTAACTAATTGTCCAAAAGCGTTATTGTGTTAGCAGCAAGTTGACGGACAGACAGACATGCGTGACCGATCGCTGTATAGATATTATGCATGCCTAGGGTAGGTCGATGGGCGGTTTTGTTGTAGAGCAACGACGTAGATATTAGAGGGTTCCGATTTTCTATACTTATAATAAAATTGTAGAGAGGTCAATTCTGTACATTGAATATATATTCAAAATTAATATTGGAGGATGAATGGTGATCGATACTGATGCCAAAAATGCAATCAGTAAATTTTTTGTCTGTCTGTCTGTGTGTATGTACACGCATGGGTCAAAAACTACTGAAGGGATTTTAACCAAACTTGATACGATTGTAGTCCATTCCTGGGCAGGTTATAGGCTATATAACATAACGCTAAGACACATAGGAGCAGTGACGATAAATTTGAACCAAGTCGGATAAAAATACGCTTTCGAGCTCTTATCCTCGCATACGTTTACTCAATCACGCAAAAACGGCTGAACGGATTTGGATGAAATTTGGCATGCACGTTGTCAGGGGTACAGAGAAGGACATAGGGTACTTTTTATCCCGGAATTCCCGGGTGAAACCACGGGGCACAGCTAGTTGCGAATAAATCATTGAAAAAATTGAAAACATTGCTAAAAATCCAAAAATCACAGGTGAAATTAATTCAATAAAAGTTTACTAAATAATAACAAGATGTCGCTACCTACATACAAATACATATTTAGGGTTCACCATTAATACTTGGGTTGTTAAGTCAGTAAGATTATTTTATAATTTTTATATAGTAATTTTTTCTTGGGATTTATTTATAATATAGTGACTGTTTATTTTATCGATTTGTCTACTAATACAGTTCCTAATTATTGGTATAGATGGCGCTACGAGTATCCCGATTCGTTCTTTGCAATGAATACATTTTTTTTTTATAAAAAAATACATAATGTTATTGTCATAGCAACGCATGAGTGGAGACGCAGGAAATAGTTAGTTGAACTAAAAAAACTATTATCAAAAAAACTATTATAAATGCGAAAGTAACTCTGTGCGTCTGTCTGTTACCTTTCACGCCTTAATTTATTTAACCTATCAGCACTTCAATTTTGCAAACACGTTGAACGAGGTACAAAAAGGACATGGGGTAGTTTTTTTTATATTTCGGAGTTCCCGCAGGAACTCCGCAATTAACATGGGTGAAACCGTATGTGCAATGTGTTGTCAGTAGTACAGAAAAGAACATAATTACAAAGTAGCTGTATTCGAGATTTTTAGATATGAAAATATTTTTAGATGTTGTTATTATACTACTAATATTATAAACGCGAAAGTTTGTAAGTATGTATGGATGGATGGATGGATGTTTGTTTCTCTTTCGCCCAAAAACTACTGAATGGATTTAAATGAAACTTTACAATAATATAGCTTATCAATAATGTAAGTTAAGGGCCTAGTGACCTATAACACGAGCTCTCTTCGAACCTAGTTTAGGCACCAGGCTCACAAATCACAATTAAGATTATATTATCGTTGTTTTAAGCCTCACTATACTTTTCTGTTTTCGTTGTTGAAATAAATTATTATTATACATCAGATTAACACATAGGGTACTCTTTATCTCGGAATTCCCGCGGGAACTCTGATATTAACGCGGGTGAAACCGCGGGGCACAACTAGTTTATTATATAGTTGAAGGGTCTGTTTGTTAGATTGAACGCGCTAACCTTAGGAACTACTGGTTTGGATTGAAAAATTATTTTAGTTTTGGATAGTTCATTTATCAAGGAAGGCTACAGGCTGTAGGTACCTATAACATCCGATGGGATCGGGGCACAGCTGCTAGTACGGTATATATATTTTTTTTACTCTTTACCTTTGGGATATTCTGTGTATAGGTATAATAATGTAAATGTATCTTATAATGATTTTGCTGGTCATTTTCGCCCTTGAAACAAGACCAGCTGCTCGGCAAATATGTGCTTTTAGTTCCGGAGCTGTCAGACTTCTTGACATTACAAACAGATTTTTAGGGTTCCATTACCAGTTGATCAAAAACGGAAGCCTTCTAATTTGTCATTGTTATTTGGTCTATCTGTCCTTTGACACAATATACATTATATTGATTGAAACTATAAAAATGGAAGGAAGATAGATGCATTGTATGGTCTGCCATACAATGGTGTAGTTAAATCCCAAAAATTAAAAACAAATTTACCTATGGTACTTCATACATGCAACTGAGGGAGAAAAAAAGTCAGTGCACGAAAGAGTGTGGGGTATCGTTAGGTACAGTTGAAACTGACTTTTATTTTAGTTAAGTCAATAGTTAATGAGTTATACGCTCCTAAATAGTGATGATAAATAGTAAAAACTTTTTAACAATTAAAATTCACGTTGGAAGAACTTATAAAACAGTTTCAATGAAAATTGGATTGAATTTGATAAGAATTGGATTTTTTGAAACATGGAATAGGGAAAAAAATCTTCATTAATTCAATGGGGTAGAAAATTGTCAATTAGTTCCAACCTAGAGGGCGCCAAATGTTTGTTACACAAGATCTGCCAATCTACATAGAAACTGAGTATATTTTTGTTGTTTTCACTAGTTAAATAAATTATGGGACGCTGTTGTAGCTTTTGGTTGTGAGGAAATAGGTGTACAGCAATTCCCAAGTGATTTAACATTAAGGAAAGAGGGATAAATAAATCAATGGATTTTTTGAGGTTATATAGGAAACATTTTAAAGAAACTGATTGTGAGACCACGTCTAGAACATACAAATACATCACAAAACTAATTTAAAGACTCAACAAAGCTAAACTAGTGCTTATAAATTCAAAAAGGCAATAAACAGTTGTTTTAAAAGTGTTTTGACAGGTAACAAACACACAGCGCCCTCTGCTTAAAAGCTTTGCGTTTTCTTTCCCATTTAAACGGTCAAAGTTCTTTCTCCCTACGGAACCCTTCTCTGTGTGTGATCTGACATGCACTTAATCGGTTTTTTTTACTTTACCGCACACCTATTTCTGGTTTGGTTGGGACCATTAGATTGGCGAACCACAGGATATGACTCTTTTGGCACCGAGAGATTCGGGCTTATACCTGGGTGTCGTGTTGTTACATTTCAACCATTTTGAATGCCTTTCGATAATTTTGACAGATCTATACAAACTCGTAACTCACACTTTATTATTTGTTATTTGGTATCAAATAAACTTTGTTCTATTCAAATAAGCGGTTTCCATCAATAGGTACTAAAACTAATATAAAACGGTAGATTCCGCGGTTTGGTATCCCTACTAATATTATAAAATATGCGAAAGTAACTCTGTCTGTCTGTTTATCTGTCTGTCTGACTGTCTGTTACGCTTTCACGGCTTAACGGCTCGACCGATCACCACGAAATTTTGCATACACGTTGTCGGTGGTACAGAGAAGGACATATAGGGTACTTTTGATCCCGGAATTCTCGCAGGAACTCCGAGATTACCGCGGGGAACAGCTGGTATTAAATATATTAACCAAAAAATGGGCAGCGATTTTTAAAACTGTTGAATATATCTGTGTATTTGTTCATGCTAGTCTTCGGAACGACATAACAGATTTTCATGTGGATTTCACAGATACATTGAGACTGGACTACCTGGATTTACCTTTTAGCTTTTTAGCAAAAGTGAAATTTTAATAATATCGCCTAGCAACCTAATTGTCGGTAATAGGAATCCAAACATTACTTGTTTGTTACGCTTTCATGCCTTAACGGCACAACCGATCATCATGAAATTTCGCATACACGCTGTCAGGGGTACAGAGAAGGATACAGGATATTTTTTATTTCGAAATTCCCGCGGGAACTTCGAAATTAAGCGGGTGAAACTTCGGGGCACAATTAATCTGAGCATAAAGCTGACAGGGCATCTGGCGTGTGACGGTGTCACATCGGGCACTTCAACAGCTATAACGAGCCAGTTCACCCACTGAAGAATAGTAGAAATAACCGGCCAGCTACGACTCAGGACGATGAGTGTGGGGTCCGTATGGTTATATAAAATGGTGTAGGCAATATATCACAATCTATACTACTATCATAAAGAGCAAAAGTTTGTGAGTTCGTTACGTCGTAGGAGATAATCTCTGGATCTACTGAACCGATTTTGAAAATGTTTTCACTTAGTGACGTAGGGTACTTTTTATCACGGAATTCCCGCGAGAATTCCGCAATTACCGCGGGTGAAACCGCGGGGGTCAGCTAGTGAATTATATAGATATAGTTCGTAATAGTGGTTGATAGATAGTAGTTAATTATTAGAGCTATCTACAGTAGTCTATAGACTCAGTGAGTAAACACGAAATTTTGAAAAAATAATTGACTTATGAAGCAAGAAGGGATTTCACGCAGTTCCCGCCGGGAATCCCAAATTAATGTAGGTGAAACCGCAGGGAACAAACTAGTTTTATTACAGGCAAAGTGAGTCTTTGGAATTACTGAACCGATTCCAAACGTTCTGTCTTACAGAAAGTTACAGTTATCTTCTTCTTTAGGTAAAATATAGAATACTTGTATCCCAGAACAGAGAGCTCCCGAGGGATTCTCAAATATCCCAATTGCAAAATCCAAACATTATGGTGAAGATTATGCAGATTCAAAATTTTGAAGAGAATTCAAAAACACATATAAAAATCTTTAAATTTTATAGCGAAAAGTTGGATACAGACAGATGGATAAAGGTTTTTGTTGTTGTTTGTGGTGCCCTTAATAGACACATGCCCTGTCAGCTGTGGAATTATAGAAAGGCGTACGATTTTTTTTTACAATATACAAAATAATAATAATTTTGTGTAACTTTTATAGGATATGTTTATGCAAACACACCGGTCCGCCGTCAGCGGCTTTTGTGAAGGAATTTAATAATTTATAATATAAATAAATAACTACATGAGCTCGCAGCTTTCGATTTTATAGATAACTGGATATCAAAATACACCTTTTCGTGTTAATTTCGGCTGCTCTATGGAAAAACAAAGTTATTGCAACGGAATAAATTTTACACGACGAGCAAAAAACCGGAAATCGCTTTATATATGGACATAGATAAGCAATAGTGTGTTAACCCACATTGGAGAAATTTCGAGTAAATCGTGTTTTAAAATCATAGCGTCATTTTGTTTCAGCATTTTTTTATGTTTAACATTTTTTTGGTATTTAAACAATGTAATAAGGTAAACACATATTTTATAAAACGTTTTATAACACTCAATAAAGCGTTCTGAATCAATAACTTAATATTGTGGGTTAACATGTTATTGCTTATCTGCGTCCATATAACTAATCTTCCATAATTTAACGATTTCTTTAATTTTAACTTCTCTAAGACTAAGGTTTTGAGTAAGTAGAAACATCCGATATGCGTGAAAAGTACCAAAAATACAAAAAAAAACAAAAAAATATTTTGAAAAAAAAAAAATGTCAGCTTTGTTGCTTTGTTTTTCCGCGGAGCAGCCGATTTGTTTGAGAGAATGGACAAAGGTTTTAGATCGTTATTTCGAACAAAGTGACGACATTATGAAAATTAATATCATAGCTTTATCTAGCTGTTACTGTCGCGATTTCATCGATGTGTCGCCAACACATCCTTCGGGCAACGAAGGGCGACCGAAACCTCTTCGGTCTGATTGATTTCTCTCCGTGTATCCTATGCGTGTTTTCAGAAAACGTGTATGCAAAATTTTGTTCTGATAGGTTCTGCGAATCTGAGTTTGTTTGTTACTTTATCACGCCTTAACTGCTTAACCGATCATCACGAAACTTTGCATAGGTAGGTACTTACATATTCTCTGAAGTACAGAGAATTACATAGGGTAGGTGCACTCCGAAAACAATGCCGTTTTAACCCGCGAGAACAGATAGCTACCAAATAAAAAAAGATAAGTTTTTATTCCTACACGTCGAATAATTCCCAAGCAACGATAAATAACTTCGTTACCCCAAAGAGTGGCAAGCACAGAGATCATGCGATCGCGAAAAAAATTTGTTGGAAGCGTTCGAAAACCTTCAACTTGTACCACCGCAGCGGTTCAGTAATGACATTAACCTAAAGACGCTCACATAATAATCAACGCGCACAACCGGCACGAGCATCTGATAGTGTGGGTACAGGCAGGCAAATACATCCCCGACCATAGACGATGTAGAGCGGTAGTTTCATTCCAAATTCCGGTTCGAAATTCTTATTGAATGGCTGCGTGGAAAAAAAAAAACGACACGAAATTACGTTAGCGCAGAGACGTAGTCACGTGATCTCTAATCCTTTAAGCACACCTTCAGTTCCATGATTTTGCTCGCGCCGAATACTATCATTTATTCTTATTCTGTGTTTTTAAATTGGTCATCTTTCTGACAAGTTTTTGAGTTAAAATTAAAATCGTTAAAAAGATTAATCTTATGAAGTGAGCCGCATAAAGTTCTCGATAAAAGATAAAATGATACATACTTTATGCCAATAAACGAAGTATCGTTACGACAAATACGCATTACTACAGATTAGTTTGTAAGTTTGTATGTAGGAGGTAATCTCTGGAACTATAGAAACAATTCTAAAAATTGTTTCACTAATAATAATAAGATACATTATCCTTGAATCACTTAGGATATTTTTCCAATCCTGGATGGAGTCCTGAACTTCACGCTTGTGAAACCAATTGAAAAGCGAACAGGGAACTCTGGGTGAAAGCTTATCATCATCATGTCAGCTGAAAGATGCCCATTGCTGGATATAGGCCTCGCCCGAGGATCGCCACAACGACAGCTCCTGCGCTTCCCGCATCCAACGGCGTCCCGCAACCTTTACCAAGTCATCTAGTTAGTATTAATATACAATCACAAATCGTCTGCGGGGTTAGCCAAGTTGACATTCTGCAATCTTAACGCATAGAAAACATAAGTAACGAACCGTCATGTCACTTGGTCAGCCAATCAAAACTTTAGTTTTCAAGTGGTCACGTAAAGCTAGAGTTTTGATTGGCTGACCAAAGTTTTCTATTCTAGTTTTCTATGCGGTAAAGATTGTAGAATATCAACTTGGCTAACCCCGCTGTACACGAGTAGACTGCAAAGAACATGGAATGGAGGCTACTTATTTAAGTGTACGACTGTACGTTCACGGCGTCGAGTCAGGCACCCGATGCGGTAGGAACAGCTGATGTCGTGACACCTGACCCAGGTGTGAGCGTGGCGTGTGACAAGTGCGAATTTTTAAGTGTGCGTGCGGGGAGACCGGGCCAATCGGTATGTCCGCACACTCGTTTCATTGGAAGCCTATTTGTAATTGTAGATTTTGTTGGTTTTGGATGTTTTGAATCCAAAATGAACGTATACAAATTTTATTCACCCACATTAATAGTAGTAGTGTACCCGATAAAAATTACCCTGTTCTTTTATGCACCCCTGATAACGTGTATGAAAGTTTCATGATAATTGGTTGAGTAGTTAAAGCGTGGAAGCGTAACAAATAGGTAAACTCACACTCTCGTTTATAATTTTAAAATATTCCGTATCAGTTTCATCGGATAACAACATAATTTGGTGTTTTATTATTATTTTTGTGAAACTGAAAATTGTCTAACAAATTAAAAATGCCATTTGATTGGACATGATTGGAACTTCTAATCTCCATTATATCATCAGTAAACAACCGATGTAGCACGTACCTGCTTGCACTGTTTTTATGATAAATGTACCAACTTGAAATCGCAAATCTAGGCTTTCCAATGATTCTTGGGTGATTGATATCTTTTTTCCAGAAAAAAAAGAGACAATAATCATAATTTTTGTTGTTTATGATATTTAAATAATATACATTATAATTAATATGCATTTGATTAATGCTCTGTTTGTCTTTATGACAATATAGAAATAAAAAAATTTCGTCAAATTAAAATACTTTGTTAGTCAGCAGTTAGCAAGACCATTATTGTACTCTTTGCTCACCCTTGGATCCACACATAACTTCAACTAGATTAATATCTTCAACTAGATTCACATTGATTTCCGATTTCCTTCAGGTACGCTCTGTTTTCTAGAGCAAAAAGTTACCCTTACTATTTCCAATTTAATTCCAATCTGCCATCAAGTAATTTTTTTATGACAGAAATACTACATATGTCCTTAGAAATACCAAATTATCTTCCGTTTATAGCATACTTACAGACCAACTCAAAGGTGTTTCAAAACTAATCAGATGTTACAGAAATCCACAAATTAAATCAGATTGTAACAAACTTCGCCTCTTGTCATTGAAATAATCATGAGCTGCAGCATGAAGTAAATAATTAGGCACATCATTTAAGTATCAACCATACGGTATTACGATATCTACATCTGAAATTTAATCAAGACAATCTTTTGTCCCAGACTGGCTGGATCATAATAGATTTATCCCACAAAACTGTTGAATATACATAAACATAGAAATAAAAAGAAATTGTCATGTTAAACGAAGCGGTCGCATACACAATTTGGGATAAACATTACTCATTCTATTCACACCGGTCGGACAATGCCCGCTCTCCCCAGTGGTTCGGAGGATGCGTGTGCGCACAGCTTATGCACTCGCCGACCAATGGCGTACGATTACAATTGTTGTGTTCGAAATTCAAAACCGGTCTATCAGCTGACTGTGTTTCTGGTCGAGTAAACACGTTGAATGAAATTCGAAAAAAAGAAGAAGGTGAAGTTTATTTCAATGAATTCAATTCCGTTAGGTATTAGTTTATTGCAGATCCAGTCAAGTCTTAGGTGATACCTTACTTTTAACCGACTTCCAAAAAGGAGGAGGTTATGTATTCGGCTGTATGTATGTTTTTTTTTTAAAATTCTGATTTTCTTACCACTGATAACTTACCTATTTTAGCTTATTTTGTCACGATGAAGCCGATTCTAAAAGCTTTTGCGCTTGCGCTTTACTGCAATATTTAATTTGGGTTGACATTTGTTACCTATATTATTAGACTAGCTGTGCCCTGCGGTTTCACCCGCGGTAATTTCGGAGTTTCCGCGGGAATTCCGGGATAAAAAGTGCTCTATGTCCTTCTCTGTACCCCTGATAACATGCATGCCAAATTTCATCCAAATCCATTCAGCCGTTTTTGCGTGATTGAGTAACAAACATCCAAACATCTAAATATCCAAACATCCACACTTTCACATTTATAATATTAGTAGGATTAATATAATATAATTAATTTTATGCTAAAAGTACAATCCCTGGAGTTTTCCACTCTTCTCAAAGAAATTGTAATTTGTGGCATATTTCAAGAGTTATTATGTAACCTACGAAATACACGTAAATAAATTCTGATTCTGATTCTTTGTCATAACTTACATTATTATCTTTGAGTAATTATAAGGATAATTTTCAATATCGGTTGATTGATAAGTTTTATGTTTACAAGGAATTCCAAAACTCTAGTTCAGGTACTTTTATATATTATACGAGTATATGAAATGTACATTTGTACGTTTGTCCTCTATGCTTTCCTAAACCATTGACTGGATTGTGATGAAATTTTGGTGGATCGTTCTGCGGAGGTTCCTGTTATAAAAAAAATCCTGCGGTAATTCCGAAACTCGTGCGAGTGAAACAGCGGGCACCATCTAGTGCTATAAAAGAAGCCCCAACTACATATAAAATGTAAATATTCATAGGGGAAACAACTTCGCTACCTATTAGCGTTGTAACGTGCAAAATATTTGAACCCAATTTAAGTTCGCATAACGAGCTTTTTGTGGGCTTGCGCTCCTAATAACTTAATTTGAGGCGTGAACTTTCCGTGTCAATTAATTTACTTATTCAAACTGGTTGTACATCAACAAGAAAAGCTCTAGGTGGTGATCAGTAATCTTATCTATACTAATATTAGGTATACCGAGGTAAAGTTTGTGACTTTTCGAGTTTTTGAGTTTGTGAATTGTGACTTTGTGACTTTGTGTCGTTATAGGGGGTAATCTCTGTATCTACTGAATCGATTTTGAAAATTCTTTCACTTATAGGAAGCTACGGTAGTCCTGAGTGACATACGGTATTTTCATCCCGAAGTTCCCGCGGTAACTCCGAAATTACTGCGGATGCGAGGACAGCTAACACGATAAAAACACTTGAAGAAATGAGTCAGTTCTTTAGAAATGTCAATATTACTGACATTATAATATTATAATCATTAAGCACTATGTACCTACCTATGGTTTTTTTAAAGATTTATATTAATAAGTCATAGACACAATGGAAAGCACACCCGAGGTCATCGTTCTCAAGTATTTTCCTTTATAAATTTATACTTCGATCAACAATACCAATTTTGGTGCTGTGATCGAAGGTTTTATACGCCTAATAGATGGCGTTACGTGCACTGTAACAACGCGTGAAAACACTCAGATTCGTTTTAATGATTAGGTACCTTATTAAGTAAAGATTTTTAGAACAAAACTGCCACAATCAGAGACTGTCATTAAATCATTGTTAATTGGCATTTAACTAATTAAGTTAGATTTAGTTGAATATAATCATCAAAACGACTGTGAGTGCGGCCGCATGTCAAGCCTGTTTGGAGACGAAGATTCAAGTAGGTACCTAATCACAATGGAACTCTATACAATTTACTATTCATTTAAGATAAATGTTTTACCATTTTTAACTATTGTGTTCGCTTTTATTAAATAAAAGTATACAATTAGTGTTTCATTTTTTCCAAAACCACTAAGTCCTACAACAAAAATTAATCTAGGAGTGTCTCGGATAAGTGGAGATTAAAGTGGGTTCTACTCTGAGGAACTTTTAAGATTTTTCAAGTATACCTACCTAAGTAATTGAAATTCTGAGTCTACTTTTGTTAAATCTGCTTTCAATTTAGCTTGATTAAGTTATAATTTGAAATATAAATTTTACTAACCCAAGATAAAATATTGAGTGCCAATCGCTCTCAGTGTAAGGCTGAAAATTTACGAAGTGTCTAGTCGTCCACTAAACGGATTATTATTTATCTATCTTTCTTAATATATATAAATCACGTGTCACGTTGTTTGTCCGCGATGGACTCCGAAACTTCATAATATGGTCCAACTTAAAAGATAGGATAGTTTTTATCCCGGAATTCCAGCGGGAACTCCGAAATTACCGCGGATGAAATTGCGGGGGACAGCTAGTTATTTAGTAGTCGTCCATGGCCTGCTGAACTACATAAATTCACAAAAGAGGTTGTCAATATCTGCCAAAAGATTGTGAACCGTAACATACTGCTTAAAATTTAATGCATTTAACGCTTTTTTTTCGGTAAATTATAATTATGGTTTTTCCTGAGGAAAAGGAAAGAGAAAAAGAGGTAGACCAACGGAGAGGTGGCTCGACGGAATACTGAAAACAGTGGGAAATGACTGGATGGAAATGGCAATAGACAGAGATAAGTGGAGAAAAATGGAGGAGGCCTTCACTCTGTATAGAGAGGTCCTTAATAACAGTGATTTGTTTTCTTTTTTTGTTTGCATGTAATAATAAATTAATCTTTGTATTTTATTAATTTTGAATTGATACTTATTCTAAATAGTGTAATTTTTAATTTTAATTTAATTTTTCTAAATTCAAATTGTATTTAAATATCAAATAATGTAATTTTTATTAAGGAATAAACAAGGCTTTAATAATAATAATAATTATTATTATGGTTAGGTATGGTTTATACCTACTGCAGCTGAGCACGTCGCGCGAGCCGAGCGAGCGTAGAGAGCGCGCCGCGGCAGCGACCGGCGATGCGCTAAAAACAGTGTACGGATCACGATATTTTGACAATTTAGGTACAATCTCGCGAGATAGATTATAATCTAACGGTATTAACAATTTTACAGTGACATATAGATACAATTTATTAAAAAAAAATATGTTTATCACCTAAAAAGGTTTTTCATTCGACGTCCGATTAGTGGACGACTAGCCACAGCCGAATATTTATTATTTTCCGACAGCTAAACTATCTGGTAAATGGTCTTGCTACATTCGTCTTTGTAATATGTAGTGATTAACAGTTAAAATAAACTCGCGTAATAAACTAGTGTGCAGGTATTAAGTACAAGTTTTAAATGCATTAAGTACTATACCGTAATTCGACCCAAATGGTGGTACCATTGTGTCCGGCAGCCGTTTGCGTTTTTTTTTAATATCCCCATAATGATCTTTCAGACGTAGGTACGACAGTGCGAAAGTGCGTACGCACAAAAGAGGATGTATAATTTATGGGGTAATGTTCTTTATTTTTTATTTTATTACAGACCAGCTGTTCTCCGCGGTTTCACCCGCGTTAATTTTGGAGTTCCCGCGGGAATTCCAGGGCAAAAGTACCCTATGTCCTTCTCTATACCCCTGACAATGTGTAGGCAAAATTTCATGATGATCGGTACAGCCGTTAAGGCGTGAAAGCGTAACAGACAGACAGACAGAGTTACTTTCGCATTTATAATACAGGACTAGCTGTGCCACGCAGTTTCTCCCACGTTTTTTTGAGAGATCCCGCGGGAATTCCGGGATAAAAAGTAGCCCAAGTTACTCCTCCTAACATCAGCTTATAACATCTGCCAGTGAAAGTCCCGTTAAAATTGGTCTAGCCGTTTCAGAGATTACCCGGCACAAACAGACAGACAGACAGACAGACAGAAAAAAAATTTAAAATAGTTTTTTTAATGTTTGTAATTACCGTATAATAATTTCGTATGCATTTAGTGAATAGCTGTTAATTTGAAATTACAAACAGACACTTCAATTTTATTTATATGTCTAGATCATAAAATACATAATTATAGTTAAATGGCTATTTAATGTGTCGTAAAAAAATATAACATGAGGCTCGGTTGTGTATATTAAAAATCACTTAAAAGATTATGAAGAGCTTTGGAATTGGATCGAAAGATGAAACGATAAGACGAAAGTATTTTAAAAAGAGTAGGTACCTACTGGCACTTGACAGTAGGCTAGTTTCCTAAATTTTAGTTTTTAGTCCGGCTTGTAGATCAATCCTAGTAATATTATAAACGCGAAAGTTTGTAAGTATGTATGGATGGATGGATGGATGTTTGTTACTTTTTCACGCAAAAACTACTGGATGGATTTAATTGAAACTTTACAATAAAAAAGCTTATACATCGGATTAACACATAGGGTACTTTTTATCCCGGAATTCCCGCGGGAACTCTGAAATTAACGCGGGTGAAACCGCGGGGCACAACTAGTAAAAAATATTAGACACGTATTTAACCTAACCTTTTCCACTTCTTTAAGCTCTCCCCAGATATATCAAAACTCAATCTGACGCGGGTGAGATCGCGGGGAATAGCTAGTTATTCTATGTTTGAAGATAATCTATGTTGAAGTTCTGTGATCATCTATACTCTATACATACAAATAAAATTGAAGTGTCTGTTTGTATAATCTCAAATTAACAACCTTTTTACTGAATGCATATGAAAGCATATACGGTACTCGCATTAAAAATCAATTTTTAAAAATTTTCTGTCTGTCTGTCTGTTTGTTCCGGCTAATCTCTGAAACGGCCCGACTGATTTTAACGGGACTTTCACTGGCAGAAAGCTGATGTTATGACGAGTAACTAGGTACTACTTTTATTTCAGAAAAAAAAAAATAGTTCCATGTTCTAATTCGCATCTATTAATTCTATGAAGATTGTTTTGTTAATTTCACTATTTTGACTAATTGTAGGCGCAAATTGTATCTGCTCGTTATAAAATAGTCCTTTTTTAAATAATTCCAAATGGGTGTGTCATTGACATCGAAAAACTCGTGCGCAGTTATCGACGCGTGGCGAACGATCTACATAAAATACGTGCCAGTTGCCACTCATTTGATTAAAATTTAGAAGAAAAAAGACTAAATTCACCCCTGCATCCAACCTTCGACCTTTTTGGCCGAAAAATAAGGTTTCTATCGCCTTCGAATCACGAAAATCAGGACAAATTTTTCGTTAATGAACATCGAATCTTACAGCGACAGGTATAAGGTTCTAACTCCGTTGGAGTTATCTAATAAGGGTCGATCCCGTTTCGCCACGATGCGTTGATTCGATTGTTTTCATCGAAACAATAGAAACGAACTCTTTTTATAGTTGTATAATAATTTACACTCGAACAAAAAGTTTAGCGATATATAAATGTTGATCTAAAGTTTCATGGATAATTTATGATTATGTATGTATGTATGTTACCCAATTGTTTTTTTATTTTTAACATTATCAGCGGATCCGCTTTGAGTAATAAATCTCTATATTTCGATAGGTACAAATTCTATAAAAGACGAAAAGACCAATAAAATTAGCAGGTATTTCAGAACTGATTTTTTCTTAAAAAAAATAAGTTCAATCATTGCTTCGGATCGAGGATTAATTTCCTTACCTGAAAATAGACGGTCGTCTTTTTCGAGACGTAAATATTAAGAAAAATAAATAATAATAAAAAATGGCGTGTATATTATTGTGTAACACGCGCAAGATTTCAAACTAACATTTATTAATTACTAGCTGTGCCCCGCGGTTTCACCCGCGGTAATTTCGGAGTTCCCGCGGGAATTCCGGGATAAAAAGTACCTTATGTCCTTATCTGTATCCCTGACAACGTCCATGCCAAATTTCATCCAAATCTGTTCAGCCGTTTTTGCGTGATTGAGTAACAAACATTCAAACATCCAAACATTCAAACATCCAAACATCCACACTTTCACATTTATAATAGGATTATTTATTTAAACAAAGTACTCCGCCACGATATGTCTGTCTGTCTGTTCACGATGAACTCAAAGACACGAAACGGATTCTATGTGGTTTATTTATTTTCAAACGTTTTCGAAAATTCATACGTATAGTTTATCTTGGAATTCCCGCGGGATCTCCGAAATTATCGCGGGTGAAACCGCGGGGCACAGCTATTAATTATAAGTGAATAATTCAACGAGTATCAAACATGTAACGTAACGTAATGACGATTTTGTCCCACAGTTCCCAAAATGGATGTAAAAGAAAATTGAATGGAAGTGGAGAGGAGCTCTACATTTGCTAAAGAAAAGTCTTTATCTATTAAAAAGATTGAAAGTGGCAGTGCATAAATTTTTCGGCACATATTTTTCCTTTTACGTAATCAAAAAATAACGGCGGTAACTTCAATTGAAATTCAGTGTGACGCCACACCTAGGTACACTTCTACTTAGTTATGACGTCGCGACCTCCCACTCCTAAACTTTAATGCGTTTTATGTAAGCATTTTTTCAATAATTTGATAAAGCAACAAATACGTATGTGTCTATTATTTTTTTACTATTATCTAACTGAAGGACTAAATAGAATTTTGATTTTTATACCTTATCATCATGCCCATTATCAGTGTCAATATCCCTTTTAACCATGTATACCTATCCTACTAATATTATGAATGTTAAAGTGTGGATGTTTGGATGTTTGTTACTCAATCACGCAAAAACGACTGAACGGGTTTGGTATAATTTGGCATGCACGTTGTCAGGGGTACAGAGAAGGAAATAGTGTACTTTTTATCCTGGAATTCCCGCGGGAACTCCGAAATTACCGCGGGTGAAACCGCGGGGCACAGCTAGTAGTACTACATATTTTCCTAAACTGATTTATCGTAGGTACATTTAATTTTAATAACTAACGCACGACCAAATCGGTCGTCACTTGCCACAAGCAAAACAAAAACAGTTGATCACACACATACACACGCACACGTGTCAGTAAAAGAAAGACAACATATTACCCTTTTCAATTTACCATATTCTATTCAAAGCTGACACAGAGATTGATGTGTCGCATCAAAAGATCTATGGCCATAATTTAGAACATTCAAAATTCTGACTTTGCGCACCCAAAAACAGTCTTAACGCGACGCACGAGAGCCGCTTTCAGAATGGCGATACGATAGGAAACAACTTGGTCAATATCTATACATGGTGATTTACAAAATTATCGCTTTCTATCGATATGAGCTTTAATGTATCGAGATAAAGATGAGTTTTGAGTTCCGGGGGTATTGTGGAGCTGTCCGTTGTAAGGTGACGAGGTAGGAAAATATTCTTGCCAAGCATAGTTGTGGAGTGATAGTGCATGACCGTGGTTAGGGTTGGCACAAATGTTACAATTTTTGTACACTCAAAAGAAAGTGAGTCAATTTTTTTTTTGCAATAAACGAAAAATGATTAGTGATAGTGATTAGAAGAAAAAATACTTAACCATTGTCATATGCTGGATATCGGTAAAAGTATTTTTTCCTGTTGAAATATTATACTAGGTAAGATAAGATAAAGCCAGATACTAATGTTTTAAAAAATTACTACAAAACCATTAATGTAAAAAATACATTGAAGACCTCAAAATTAATAAAATATTTCTAGTGTCATGTCCTACTTTAATTGTTTTTTATTCCAAAGAATTTCAGCATCAAGTTTTGACCGACATAAATGTTCGTTTTAATAGGACAGGCAAGCGCCATTCCGGTAAGTTCATCCTATTTGATTTTGATATAGTACATGAGTATAGCGTGAGTGTTAGTTCTTTTGGAAGAAAAATACACTGTCGCAATATCACGAAGCTGAAGATAGGAATAGATGTAGAGAAGCAATCAAAGACAAGAGGATTCAGCATTGTGAATAATGAGGAAAGGACTGAGAAGGAGGGGGAAGTTCTTGTTTCCCTTCCTGGTGACAACCCTATGCTCTTTAATGTTTATTTTCCACCCGAGAGCGCGATTTGGGACGCGAGGTGACGCATCCAGTGACTCACGCGCAGTTCGGCTCCTACAAACCATATCCTCGCAATATCACAGTAGGTGTCCGTATATCTGATTATAACAGTTGTTTGTTGTGTGTGATTGATTATTACATAATGAGCTAACTGATTTTAGGATTTAAGTCCGTTCTGTAGATTAAATAAAAATATAGGTCACGTATTTTGCCTTTTTTTCATGTAGATACCGAATCAAAAATTAACAGCGATGCATTGAGTCTAAATATCGCGTGACGTCACGCTTAGGTTATAATTTATAGGTAAATAATACGTATTTATGACCGCGCTCTCGCAAGGTTCCCGCGAGTCGCGAGAATGTGGAGCGGGCATAACACTGTCGGTGTTTTCATTTACTGTCATATTGCCGCCTCTACTCGTTATAATTTTGTACCGCAATTATTCAAAATGCACTGTTGGACTCAGCAAACCAAATTTAGACGGTTCGATTTAAACTAAAACTAGATTACGCAACAGCCTGAAGTTAGCTGTGACTAACGCACCGCGTGAATCAAGTGACCTACATAATTATAATCTACTTACTATACTATATTTGTTGCCGGCGGTTTCACCCGGCATTTATGAATTCAACGTCACCTCTTTGATGTAGCCTTTGTCATTTCTCGAGCCTACCTCTGTAGACGAAATAGCCATTGTAATTTTCGGCCATTCCGTCCGTGGCACTCGTCTCCATCTTTTGTTATTGTATTGATAATGCTTCGTTAAAGATGATTGTGTGTGATTTGGTTTCAGATAGTAGGTACCAGCCCCCTTAGTCAAGTTGACAATCTATGATCGATAGCGCTACAGAAAAGTCCGGAATCGTAATCGTCTAATCAAAAAGTCAAATTTTTCGTGAGACTCAAAAAGTCCGAAGTTTCGTTCGCTATGGGGCTGTGTAGATAGATACATAATAAATAAATAAATAATAAAAAATAATTAACATTTTTCGATGTTTACCGAAAGCTCCGAAAACGATTTTGCAGTCTTTAACAAATAACACCATACGATCAAACCGCAATCTCACTCCACATCGCTACAACGAGGTTAAAAAAAATACATTTGTTGTAATTTAACGCTGGATAACAAACATTTTTGCAAATCAAAACACTTGAGTTATACTTCCCTCAGATATAATTACTGTAAACAAGAATGGATAACGCAAATTATTTCTTTTGCGCTCAAATCGTGATCCGATTAGGCCAAAGCCGTTCTTCCGTAAAGAAGTGTTTTGTTGAGCCATAACAATTAATTAATAAAAGCTCTTGGGAGACTTAATCCCTTCATAAAAGAAGCTAATAAAATCGTGGCCCAATTTATGAACTTACCTCAACTGTGTCATACAAGCAGTTTTCCACTGGGGACCGAACCCGCAACTGCTTGATTTAAGAAGAAGAAGAAGAAGAAGAAGAAAATACATTTATTTCAGCACAACACACAAGAAAAAGAAACAAACATCAACAGTGCCTAATCTTAAGAAACATAGATAATATCTCTTGAAAGCAACATGACGTAACCTAGTTTCTAGAATCTTGTGAAGCAGCAAATAATAACTTGAATGCTTTGAGATTATAACACAGTACCTAGTCCCAAAGTACTTAAGCACTTAGTAACTGATGTAATGCTTATTTACATTTTTGTAAATACATACTTACCTTGACGTGATTGAACCGACGAATCCTGGTGTAGAAGCCAGCTTTTCTAACCGCAATACTATCGATACTGTTAATTTACAAACTTAACCAAAACGAGCTATGTTTTAGCCGAAAAGTTTCACCTATTCAAACATAAAGATGTGCTAATAAATCCAAATGGAATTTATTTATAGCGGACCTACCTGTATCTAGTACATAGATAGTAAGTGCTTAGGTATCCTAAGACTTTCCATTACCCGCCTGCCGTATATATCAATTCCCTCTAGCTTACCGCTGATATCTGTTAGGGTCCCGCAAACTCGCGGACCTGAAACTATGAGTCCCGTATCATCTATCTTTACTTATACTTATAAGAGAAAAAGTGTTGAAATTCTTAAAAATCTTTCACAGCTCGACATGAAGAGTTCCCGAGAGAATTCCGAATTCCACGCAGGGAGAACCTCGTGGAAACACAATATAAAAAAAAAAACATATATAGTGGTAAAAATTATCGTTTGGAGACTAGAAAAACAGTTTATTTTCGTCGTTTGTTTGGTTATTGTGTTAAGTTGAAGATTACACAAAGTTCGACCAAGTGGAACGAGTTTAAAAATTACAAAGCTCAAATTTATTTCAACCATAGTAAAAACAAAAATAATTTCAGCTACGAAATAGGGTGGGCTTAAAGCAAAAAAAAAAAAACTAACAGAATAATTCCCTTCCATAACAGAAATAAACAAAATAATAAAATTGTAGATCAATTATTCTACGCCAGATCCATACTGACCTTTAACATTACATCACAAGAAGAGCGGGGGAAGAGGGGATGGGGAATATTAAGGGGATATTTGTGAGGTCACAGAGGGACGATGGCGTCACACGAATTAATACTTGACCCTCTGCATACAAGTGGACGTCATTATCAAGTCCCCAGCAGTTGTGTGCTCGCTACGCATTTGCATGAGGTTCGCATTCGGGTACTTTATCCTTTACTTTTGCTATATTTTTTTACTGTCTTTTTTGAATACTTTACCCTAAGTTAAAGGAATGCAGTCGGTATACCCACAGTTATCAGTCTGTATTCCGTATACTGAATGATTGAACAATGAACATGTCATTATTTAAATTACAAAAGTATACATTAGTCGGCGAAGGGGTGACTTAGATCTAAGAATAACCCTGACTTGGAGCAATAGGTATATAGAGCATTATATAGGCTTCGTTTCATCGGAAACGGATATCGGTGAATAAATAAGCTATGTATAACCGTAGTATATTTATTACTCTGAGGTATACCTAACGATGTTATACATAGGCGTTTTAAGAGTACTAGAAGTTGTCGAGAGAATCCCAATACACATGGATGAAACTGTAATTTATAAAGTAGAGAATAAATTTAACGACAACGACCTGGACCTTAGTTTTAAAGTTTAAAGGTAACTTATGAAGCTTAGCTTATACAAGTTTCTGTCGAGTGAGGTTGTCTGAAAGGGATCGCTTAAAACCATAAGACCACCGTTTGTATGCCTTATTTTATTGCTCAGATTAATTGTGAATTTATTGTAATATTTAGTGTAGAATAAAGAGTAAAACCAAACCACAACTTCCATGACTATTAGGTATATATAATCATCCTGCGAAAGTTTGTAAGAATGTATGGATGGATGGATGAATGGATGTTTGTTACTCTTTCACGCAATAACTACTGGATGGATTTAAATGAAACTTTACAATAATATAGCTTATACATCAGATTAACACATAGGGTATTTTTTATCCTGGAATTCCTGCGAGAACTCTGAAATTAACGCGGGTGAAACCGCGGGGCACAACTAGAAGGAGTATAAATAAGCCTCAATAGAAAAAACTTTTTTACGCAACAAGCTTTTATTCAAATACGCTAAAAAGAATAAACCATACGTTGTCATCCAAACTACACGTGTATACCAAATTTCACCTCAATCGGTTGAAGATATCTGCTTCAAAATTGAGTTGTGAGATTCCACCCGTACAAACATAATTACATACAATACATTGCAAGTTAAATAAAAGCTTTTAATTATAGTAGTATCTTCCATAGCTTTCTCGTGATGTGCCGTGAATAGCTGGATCCTGAGGAGTTGATGCTTTCTCCTCTCACCGATTCACTAGTAACAACACGAAAAAAGAAACGTATAAAGCCTTCAAATAAATAATTCAAAAGTCAATTACGGATTTGTACCTATCCCATTATTAAATTTTCATAGCGAGCTTTTACCGTAACAGCGCAGTAGGGCGAAGGCGCCAGTAGTTGTTCCTAATACCTACACCCAATCCTACACCGGGAACCGGATAGAAGCAGTATTAACCGGATATTGCTACAACTCTGCAATCAATGATTTCCGGTTTTCCGCAACCAATAATTCCGTAAGGAATCCACCGAGCGCGCTATGCATGTATGTTTTTTCTGGTATCTAGGGAAATAGATGGATGATGTCAAACAATAATACTTATTAATTAGAATGTACTCGATGGTTTTTTTTATAATTTAACTTAGAAATGAGGCATTTGAATTTAATTTATGGATTTGCTTACTAACTTTTTTATTTACCTGAGCTTGTGTTTTCATTTATGCACTTTTTTCACTATATTTTTAATTAGATTAAGTAGGGTTTAATTATAAAAACAGTTAATTATTTAATAAAGTAATTGCCAATTAATATTCAAGTACGGTTGATAGCCTTCATATTTTATCTGATTCAACCGACGATAGTTATTTGTTGCTAGCTCATCCCCGCGGTTTCACTCACGCCAAATCGGATGTTTCGCGAGAATCCTACGATAAAAAGTAAAGTACTCATGACAGCGTGTATCAAAAATTTCAGTATGATCAGTTGACGCACGAAAGCGTTACAAACAAACTCACATTCACATTTATATTAGTTAGGATAATTTCTTCGTTCATTTAGGTATTGATATTAAGACTAATGAGCATACGTATGCCATGGATTTTGTTTGATTCGTATTTAAACAACCTCCTTTAACACTAAGGAAACAGGTAATAAAAAGCCTTTATCAATTAAAACCCAATTCATCCAAAAAGGAGTGAAATAATTTTTAAACTGCCAAAACTTTGCCATCAAAGAAAAAAAAATATCAACAACTTTTTCATTTCAGCAAAAGCAATAAATTACGCGTAAAACTCATCTTAATCGCTTAATTGTTTCTCAAGGGCATTGTCTTGGGCCCCGCCGTACTGTGGGCCCGTCTGCAACACAATACAATCCTATGAAATATGATCCAATTAAAAATGAATTATAGTGAGACGAACAAAAATTTTACATTGCTAATATCCGTTTTGTCCGGCCCTCTTGTATTTATATTTTCTGGCAACCCCCCACCTGTTAAAATTGTTTAGCCCGTAAACGGCTTGAGCAATTTTTAATTGCTAAATTTCCATTACTTTATCGCCTTTTCAGATCGAGTTTCTCAAAAGCTATCTATTCTTGCAATATTTTGTATTTGCCTAGAACGAACTGTACGGATCGTATAATTTAAAAAAGGGGATACTTACCAATATAAATTTGAATGTGAGTTTATTTGTTTGTTTGTTATGATTTCACACTTTAACTACCCAACGTATCATCACGAAATTTTGCATATACAGAAGTAACGAAAACAACATAAGGACACAAGTACCTACTTTTCAACAGGGGTGAAATTGCGAGAAACAGCTAGTATATACATATACCTATTTACTAATTTTTTATGTTTTATTATTATTACTATTCTATAAGTGACGATCATATTATCCTAAGACATTTTTATTAGTAACTAGCTGTTCCCCGCGGTTTCACCCGCGGTAATTTCGGAGTTCCCGCGGGAATTCCGGGATAAAAAGTACCCTTTGTCCTTCTCTGTACCCCTGACAACGTGCATGCCAAATTTCATTCAAATCCGTTCAGCCGTTTTCGCGTGATTGAGTAAACGTACGCGAGGATAAGAGCTCGAAAGCGCATTTTCATCTGACTTGCTTCAAATTTATCGTCACTGCTCAGCTCCTATGTGTCTTAGCGTTATGTTTTATAGCCTTTATCCTGCCCAGGAGTATGGACTACAATCGTACCAAGTTTGGTTAAAATCACTTCAGTAGTTTTTGACCCATGCGTGCACATACAGATAGACAGACAGACAAAAAATTTACTGATTGCATTTTTGGCATCAGTATCGATCACCATTCATCCTCCAATATTAATTTTGAATATAAATTCAATGTACAGAATTGACCTCTCTACAGTTTTATTATAATATAAGTATAGATAACTGTGACATTGATAATAAATAAATGATTCTATTCTATTAGTTACAATATTATTTACAAACGCTTAGTTATTAGTTAATTGTAAGTTCCAAGTGTTGGGACATAAATAAATGCTATGGCAAAAGTAAATAAAATGATGTCGCCATTGCCATAGAAAAGTTCATTACAAAAACCCAAAATAAAAGTCAATCTCAGAGATGATTTGTCAAATTCCATGTGTTGCAACATCACTCCACGTCACAGCAATAACAAATTACTGGCCAGAAATAATACTTTAAATTACTAGTAGTACAAACACAAAACACATTACTTTAAAAATAAAACATAAAGAAAAACCTTACATAATCTAGTTAACTCCGTACAAAACATGTAAGAGGGCTCTGACCTTTCGTACTTAGGGTGAATGGTCCAATAAGGGACACTGTTTCGACTCGTAAGTGGCAAACAGGTTCGCGACGTGAGCTTTTGTCAAGATTTTTATTGTTCCCTAAATTGAATTTCTCGAATCGTATTACGTTATTTCGTTTGACGAGGTGATTTACCAACGCGTAGTCCTTTTATTGAGCGTAGGTTTTCTAATTGAATTCGATGCATCTATGGTTTTGACGTAAAAATGTAAAGATGGAACACTGATTAAGGAATATTTTCTGATATAATAGATTTGATTTCCTTAATAATAATAACGGCCGCACTCAGAGTCTACTTTAATGATTACTTAGTTAAGTATAGATTTTTAAAACAAAACTGCCGCAATCAGAGACGTTCAGTAAATTTATGTTAATTGGCATTTAATGAGATGTAACTTAATAAGTTAAATTCAAATTAACATTAATTTATTAAACTTGTCTGAATGCGGCAGTTTTGTTTTAAAAATCTATACTTAACTAAGTAATCATTAAAGTCGACTCTGAGTGCGGCGGAAGCCATGTAAAAAGACACTCGTACTTCTAATTTGGTTTGTTAAATCAGTTTTAAACCATAAAATCTAAGTAAAATAATAATTAAACTATTATGGGGAAGTTGTAGCAATATTCTGCTAGATTTTCAAGTTGACTTGGTCAACCACTGTATCCGTTACCCTAGTACAATATTCGACCTATTTTCCATGTCAGTAAAACCACATGTCTCGGGTTTCTGTGTGAGAATTGAAAAGAAGAAAAAAAAAATGTGTTCTGCCTACCCAATATGCGTAGTGCGGTCTACTGTTTATTAACTATTTGATACTTTCGTATTTTTAGTGTTATCTTACAACACGTGCCTATACAATTTTTAAACAAGTGAGTTTCGACCCTATCTCCTTTGAATTAAAGTTGATAATTAAGCTTTCTTTGTAACTAAATTAACTGAATTATTCTACAGTTATGTCAGCATAGCACTACGAATATTTCATTTAACTTTAACGGTTGAATCTAGCATAAACCTGGAAATTTGCGAGCATGAAAGACGAAAAATTGTTTTCTATTCTATTCTGAACTATCACTGTACTACGTTTGTTACCCTTTCACGCTCTACCAATTACCATGGAATTTTGCACACGCATAATCAGGGGCATAGAAAAGGATATAGGGTACTTTTTATGCTGGAATTCCCGCGAGAACTCCGAAATTAACGTCAGTGAAACTGCATTAAATGTTGCATACACGTTATCAGCGACACACAGAAGGACATAGGTAGACAAAGGGTATTTTTACCCTGGAATTCCCTCAAGATCTCCGAAATTAACGCGGGTGAAACCACGTGGTGTTCCACGTTTTACTAATAAAATTAAGTATATTAAGTGCATGTTATTTATAATTTACTAGCTGTCCCCCGCGATTTCATCCGCGGTAATTTCGGAGTTCCCGCGGAGGTTGCGGGAAAAAAATACTCTATGTCCTTCAGTTCCCGAGGGAATTCCGGGATAAAACTATCCTATCTTTTAAGTTGGACCATATTACAAATGGTTACAAAATTTTATCAAAATCCGTTCAGTAGTTTCGGAGTCCATCGCGGACAAACAACGTGACACGTGATTTATATATATTAGATTTTGAACGTTTCCATCGCAAATAAATCATATTGCCCCACATAAAATTACAATATATTCCGTAATTAACATGTAAAAATCTTAATACGAAATTGCCGGAAGTTTTAACACTTCGCTCGCGTTTTAACAAAGTTATTGTTGTTATTTTATATGTTAGTTTTTATTTTAACCTAAACTAGGTCGGAGTTATGATTCGGGATCCAGTGTTACTGTTTACCACATGTGATTTGAATAGAAACGACTCATTTACAATTTATACAAACGGTGAAGCGTTGCGTGTATTTAAATGATTTGCTAAACTGTTAGGAATGTATTTTATTTACCTTACTAGCTGTTCCCTGCGGTTTCGGAGATTCCGCGGGAGTTCCGGGATAAAAACATACATACTGCAGTCGAACATAGAACTTCCTCCTTTTTGGAAGTCGGTTAAAAGTACCCTATGTCCTTTTCTGTACCTCTGCTAACGTGTGGTATGCAATAATTAATTTAATTTCACCGCGTTAATTTCGGAGATCCAGCGGGAACTCCGCGATAAAAAGCACGCTATGTGTAATTCTGATGTATTTAAGGTATGTTATTGTACCATCCATTCAGTAGTTTTTGCGTATTACATAAATAATAATATAATACTGGGCGTGAAAGAGTAACAAACATACATCCATACATACAAATTTGCTTGTTTGTAATAGATAGTATTAAGGATGTATGGGTTGACTTTACAAAATAGCTTATTTTGTTTTTAATGAAGTATTTGAAAGGTTTTCAATCACTTACTTAATTAGTTAGTAATCATAATATTTTTAATATTTCGTCTATTATGCTAAATGCTAATGATTCACCTGCGTATATTTCGGAATTCCCGCAGGAACTCCAAAGCAGCCTAATTTACTTCTTATAACATCGGCTAATTAGCAGGGATGTCGCTGTGTGTGTGCAACCATTATTATATAACTTATCGATTCTATGTCTGTCTACAAAACGAGGTCTCATATTTTGTACTTAATCGAAATTCGAGAAAAATACTTTTTATTTTTAATAGAGCTTATTAGAGATTACTCCTTAAGAAACGATTTACATAGTATAAGAGCCACCGTATGAAAAAATTATAAGGAGTGAAAGTTATTGTAACGTTTTTTTTAATTTGGAATCTCTTTGCCGGTAAGGTAACGCGTAGCTAGGGTTTGCACTTGGGACGTACAGTCGCCATTAGAAGTTGCAAAAAAATATTTTAAATTTAAATATATTTTTGTTTTTGGAGTTTATTGGATGTAGCAAGGATGTTGGAATTAAAAAGAGTAAGCTCCAGTCGTGCGTAGCTGATACACACTTTTTTTTATTTAATTACTTACTGATTTTAAATTACTTCATTTCGACTGTTACAAACAACAACGTTACCTTACCGAGGCGAAAATCAAGATTGCCGAAAGATTTATCGTGGACGAAATTGAAAAGGAAAACAAGAAAAAGAAAACCAAAATGGCCGCAGTTTTATTCGTGCGTAAAACGTTTCCTACTCAACAGATGTCACGCGACATGAATAAAAATATTAATGGTGATCCGTGTGTCGGCTCATTAAGCCCACTGTTGTGTTATAGCGTAGTAACTGATGTTTAAGGGGAAACACACAAAAATTTGTCGCGTCATTTCTTTTTCTTCTTGTTATGGAATTTGTATAATTTGGACGCAGATAAGCAATAACATGTTAACCCACTAAATCAAGTTATTGATTCAGAACAATCTATTGAGAGTTAGGGAACGTTTATTAATTATCTGTTTACCTTATTACATTGCTTAAATATGTAACTAAATATTGAACATAAAAAATGTTGACACAAAATGGCGCTATACTTTTAAAACACGATTTACTCAATTTTTTTCCAGTGTGGGTTAACACACTATTGCTTATCTATGTCCATTTAATCGAGCCCTTTCGACTGTACGCGGCGAGTGAATGATTAAGAACCGCGCAAGGACATTCAGTATTTCATGTTTACGGTTCAATATGTTTGTTTACCCTGAGTTCGTGGGTTTGGTATAATAATAATCCTTACATATTATAAAACAAAGTCCTCTGTCCGTCTGTCTCTCTGTTTGGTCGCGATAAACTCAAAAAACACTAAACTGATTTTTGTGCAGTTTTCAACAATAGATAGCGTAATCAATGGGAAGGTTTATATGTATATTTTACCTTGGAATTCCCGGGGGAACTCCAAAATTACCGCGGGTAAAACCGCCGTACCACCTGCTCGACAATGTCCAACTATGTAATTGGACATCACGCAATCTCGACGTAAAGCAAGGCATTACATCCCCAGGGGGGTTATGTTGTATGAAACTCCCGAGGGAGGTAATGTTGTATGAAACTCCCGAGGGAGTAAAGTGATTTGGATTTCGAACGTTAAAACTTGTAGGAAAACTCTTGGCCTTTTTTTTTCTTTTTATGTGATCAGCCTGTGGTGGCCAGTTCGATTTTCGAATAAACCCTCCTTACAATGCCCGTGTAAAGAAGGCTTAGATATGTCTCGCAGTAGGTATGAAAAGTAGAGTATTCTGCACCTCGAGGATAAAGCCTGTATTAGTCACGGGCGGCTTAAACCCTCGCGTCACTCAGGACTAAATTAATCTCGTTACGCTCTTCGAAATTCTTCCGGGTAAAACCGCGGGAAACAGCTAGTAAATAAATGTTACATCTTAAATGTACATAAGGAAAATGTAGCACCAATTGGCCGTCTTTTCAATAAATAGAGATCTTTCCTAGCTTCGTTACCTATTCATAGAATTTAATTCTACTAATATTATAAACCAAAAGTTTGTAAAAAGTATGGATGGATGGATAGATGGATGTTTGATACTCTTTCACGCAAAAACTACTGAATGGATTTAAATGAAACTTTACAATAATATAGCTTATACATGAGATTAACATCCTACTATCCTACTAATATTATAAACGCGAAAGTTTGTAAGAATGTATGGATGGATGGATGGATGGATGTTTGTTACTCTTTCACGCAAAAATTACTGAATGGATTTAAATGAAACTTAACAATAATATAGGTTATAGATTAGATTAATACATAGGGCACTTTTCATCCCGGAATTCCCGCGGGAACTCTGAAATTAACGCAGGTAAAACCGCGGGGCACAACTAGTTAAGTATAATAAGGCAATCACACATTCGATTACCGGATCATTCTTTGTAGTCTAATGACAATCGATTAAATATTATTGCAGTTGGCAGGTTGGCAGTATGAATTTGTTCCTTACATCTTTGTCACAAAAAGGATTAGAAGGATTTGCTCCGCCATCTAGAAAGCCTATTACTGGCTGGATACAATGGCATTATTACATAATCCATTGGCCATTTACGTACCTGAATGTACATAATATAGTGTCTAGATGTAGGGCTGTAGAAACGTAAGCACTAGGTACTTTGGTCCGATCGTAACTAGGAAATATTATGCCGTAAAAATGTCTTTTATTTCAGGGACTGTTCTCGAGATTTGAAGATATAGATATAAGATACTGTAGACTTAAGTTGTTTTTCGTTGATTACTTTCGTTTTCTGGTCGTAATCTATTTACATAATATTATCATATTATTTTTTTCACTTGAATCGATAGCTAGTTGATTGCATTCTGCGTCCGAAAATAATAAGCAAATTTTGTTTAAAATAGAAATTTAGGATATTCAGTGGTTTCTAATGATATTTCTATGGTTAAATATACAGCTTACTAATATTGTAAACAAGCTTTCGCCCGCAGCATCGCTCAGTGTTATTTGGATATTTGTACCTCGGATTTGGGTAAATTTTAGCAAATATTTACAATATGCGTCCGCCATTTTGACATGCTCAGGATTATTTTTATCCCTGTAATGAATTCCTCTTAGTCGATTAACATTTACACTAGTGAAACTGCGGCGGACCGCTAGGTTCTTGTTTAGAAAAAAAAAACGTGCGTTAGTTAATCGTTTTCAAAACTAGCGTGCGGCAAAGGCACGTAGCACAGAATGCCAGGGCCCTTTGCTGACATGGAGCGGGAACTTTTTCCCACTACAAACCCACAAACCGGGCGCACACAGCCGCGGTCATTGTGTGCGTTTGGATGCGTGTGTGCGTGCGTGTCGTGCGTGTGTGCGTAATCAGCTGACGGGCGAACGCAACAGCTGTGTTGCGTGGCGAATGGCATTTTTATATGCAAACTTTTGTACCTACTAAGTGTTGTATATTTTTGTTGTTTTAATACCAATCATTCTCTATCGGAACGGCGTCATGTTGCTACTGGATATGATATTTGACACGCACTTATAGGATTGTTTGTGTTGAGTCACTGAGCATTAAAATTGAATGCTTAAATAGAACTTGACCTGACAAAATTATTTATCACACTAATATAGGTAATGCTGAAGTTTGTCAGATTGCGGACGGATTTGGATGAAATTTGGAATGGAGATAGCTTATACTTCGAATATACAATTACAAATATTCCGAACTCGACCCGACCGAAGCCGCGGGGAACGGCTAGTTTATAATATAGACGGAGTTTAGAAACGATGGAAGTAGCAATTTTGGAGGGGACCTTTATATCGTTACAATCGCTGAGTTTACTATATTAGTTCAGTGGTTTCAATAAAGATTCTCAAAGGTGATTAAGCATTTGGTTTAAGATCGTTAGCCTCTGCTCATCGTTCTGGGGACGAGCGTGATGTTCTGTTATTATGTATACAGTAGGTACATTGAATGTATCTGCAAAATTGGTTCAAAAATGAAAAGTGTCAGAGTTTTAACCATTTGTTGGAATTGTAATATGTATCTTATATAATTATGTAGTATACATATTCCTACATATAAAAATGAGTCCCTATTTCCCTTGGTCACGGCATCACGCGTGAACGGTTGGACTAATTTCGCTAATTATTTTTTTGTTGTATTTGTTATTGTAAGGAGGAGAAGAATATGAAAGAATTTCGGAATTCCTACGAAACTCACGCGGGTGAATCTCCGGAACGGTTGGACCGATTTTGACGGGACTTTCACTGCTACTTAGCTTATAAGAAGTAAATTACCTACGCTACTTCGGTTAACATACGCACAGGCTTATTTTTAATCCATTATAGGTACTAAAGATTTACTGAGATACATCGAAAACTTTAATCATAAAACTGCTTGTTAAAACTTGTAAAATACGATGTAGAAATGGACGCAGATAAGCAATAACATGTTACCCCACAAAATTAAGTTATTGATACAGAACGATTTATTGAGAGTTAGAGAACATTTTTTAATTATGTGTTTACCTCATTAATTGCTTAAATATGTAACAATATGTTAAACATAAAACAATGTTGACACAAAATGGCGCTATAGTTTTAAAACACGATTTACTCAAAATTTCTCTAGTGTGGGTTAACACACTATTGCTTATCTATGTTCAAATAATACTACATACAAACATTAAACTAATATTACTAGCGTAAGTAATAGTAACTTGAGTTGACTTAAGTTAAAATAGGTACGTACTAACACCATAACTCATTGCATACAAATGTAATATAAAAGACTGACGCCAGGCAGTGTAAAGTATGGATATGAAGCATGTATGGAAGTACGTTCAAGAAGGAAACGTTGGTAGGAAACGGCAACCTAATTAATATTCATAAACCATAGTAACATTACATTTTGTACAAATCATAGCGTATGAAAATAACGAAGGAAACACATTTTGAAAACAATACAAGAATATTTTATATTTAAACTAGCTGGTCCCTGCGGTTTCACCGCGATAATTTCGGAGTTCCCGCTGAAATTCCAGGATAAAAAGTACCATATGTCCTCCTCTGTACCCCTGACAATATGTATGCAAAATTTCACGATGATCCGTTAAGCCGTAGTGGCGTGAAAGCGTAACAAACAAACTCACTTTCGCATTTATAATATTAGTCAAGATTGTTCTATTGATACGATGATTATGAACAGTGTTAGGGAACTCCCGAGGGGATCCTGCAACTTACTGTAATGTTTTTTTTTCTTATTTTTAGTCACTCTACTAGTGATGTAGACATGTCAAATCCTTCTTCTTCTTCTTCTTTAATAATGGCGTCTATAATAATAATTTGCCAATGACAATGTTTTAAATACTATTGTCCTATCAAGATCCTGTCGGTAAGAACCGCGTTTTTTTGAAGTAGTTTCAAAATGGAAGTCGCAAATTGGCAAATAGAACAAAAAGTACACCAGTCAAGAAAAATGCATCACACATCAGTCAAAGCAGATATTTAAAAAGCCAAATGCACCTTGCCTCCCGTCGCGCTTTTGAAAAAAGAACGAATGCGTCGACGAAAAAATAAAATGGCGTCCCATCTCCTCCGACCCGCGCTGATTCGCATACGTCTGTCTTCTTCACACCAACCTGGATCATATTGGACTTTTTTCCAAAACCCTCTGATTACGTTAGGAACAGTCAACATCCTACGTACACACACACACACACACACACACACACAAACACTGTGTTTATTTATGTTAGCTGGGGATGTAAGTGTGTGCGTAGTCAGCTGAGCATTGGGTGTATGTGTGTGTGATTGTTTAGGCTGAAGTGCTTACATGTGTAGGCTGGGTACAGAGTTTATCGATAACTATGAGTACAATCAGCTGCGTAAGTTATCTTTAAATGTAATATTTGAAATCTTTATAAAAATCGAAAATAAATACGATAGAAATCTCTCGGTGCTATCAGATATAAAAGTAGGTATTATATCATTATATCATCTATAGATCGTATTTCAGGTGAGGGAAATTACAGAAAAAACAAATTAGACTTTTTGTATGTGTGTTTGTTTGTAATGGATAAACTCGAGTTGAACCAATTTTAAATTTTAATTCATTCACTAATATGAAGCTACAATATTCCTGAGTTGCATAGGGTGCTTTTTATATCGTAACTCCCACGGAACTTCCAATTGACGCGGGTGAAATCGAGGCGAGTCGAATAGTAACTAATGTAATAAGACCGTTTACTTTTCCGAGTGACTGTACAAAGCTTGAATCACGTTGTGAGGCAAATTATATGCAAATAGTTTTATCACGCTCGTGGATAATCTGTTATCTCATGTAGCACCCGACTGCTGAGCCTGGGGTAGCGGGTTCGGTTCCCGCCTCAAGGTAAGCAAGCATTTGTGTCATGAACATCCTACTAATATTATAAATGTGAAAGTGTGGATGTTTGGATGTTTGTTACTCAATCACGCAAAAACGTCTGAACAGATTTGGATGAAATTTGGCATGCACGTTGTTAGGGGTACAGAGAAGGACATAGGGTAATTTTTATCCCGGAATTCCCGCGGGAACTCCGAAATTACCGCGGATGAAACCGCGGGGCACAGCTAGTCTTTAATATAAATTTATTTGTTTGTTGGTTACGCTTTCACGGCATAACTACTCAACCGATCGTCATGAAGTTTCGCATACACCTCGTTTGGGGGTGCAGAAAAGGACATTGGGTACTTTTTAGCGCGGAATTCCCGCAGGAACTCCGAAATTAACGCGGATTAAACCGCGGGGACCAGCGAGTAAGTTTATATAATTACTAGCTGTTCCCCGCGGTTTCACCCGCGGGAATTCCGGATTACAATACAGCCTATGTTACTCAGGGATAATGGATCTTTGTAATGGTGAAACAATTTTTGAAATCGGTTCAGTAGTTTTTGATTTAATTACACTTTGTTAATTACGCGGGACTTGAACGCGATGTTTTTTATTACCTTTCTTTGCCTGACGTGTCGGCTGTTTTTTGAGTTAAATCGTAACAAACAAACAAACAAAAAAACAAATCTTTCCTCTTTATAATATTAGTATAGATGTAGGTAAGTACCTGATAACATTAGGAGACTCATAGTTAACTCCGTTTTAGCGCGGTGTCTCGGCCCTCCGCCGTAGTTATAAATCCAGTTCAAAAGCAGCGCAGCTGTGCTCCTAATTAGTTGAGAATTAATTCCTAATTACATTTTACCCAGGTTGTATATTGCGTCTCTAAAAGAAGGCTTTGGAAGGCCTTTCGTAAAAGTATATGTATAGGTATACTGGCAGTAGGCCATTTGACTAATTTTTTTTTTCTAAATTCTATTCAGTCCGTCAGTAAGATAATCTATACTATAATAAAAGAGTAGAATCCACGATTCTGTACATTGAATATTTTTAACTAAAACTGACAAGGGACAATAAACGAAGAGTAACCAACCACAAAAAAATGGTGTTTAAAATTCTTTTCTGTCTGTCTGTCTGTCTGTTCGCGATAGTCTCCGAATCTACTGAACGGATTGTCATGCGGTTTTCACAGGTAGATTAAGGTTAGTCTGGAGCTACATATAGGCTTTGTTTCATTGAAAACGTATGCCGGGAAAAAAGTTATTGTATAAAAACCTTTCGCGCGGGTGAAACCGCGGGGCACAGCTAGTAAAGAAATAATGGACACGTATTTTTTGATTTTTCAAATTAATGAAAATATACTTGGATAAAGCGCAGCGCAGTTTAGGAGTGGGAGCTCGTAACTTCATACGCAGGTAAAAACTGCGCCTGCTTGTGACGTCACGCGACATTTCGACTTAACGTATTTCCTTTATTTTTTGCTTACGTGAAAAAAGAAAAGTGTAATATTTTTCATGAATCTACAAGACGGACTAAAAACAAAAATTTTGTGAAGCCTGTTATTCTTTCCTGTGGCCGAAGCTGCGAACTGCGAAGAACAAAAAAAACTAGAACCGGTTACGTTCATCTGATTACGTATATTCTATGTGGGTTGGAACTCCGCCTCATCCTGAATGTTATAGATTGGAACGAACAGAACTACCTGCCGTAATATCTGTTAGACTAGCCGTTGACTGTGGTTTCGTTCGCCGTGTGTTTGGTTGCGAGCTGACGTTACTGTCAGGTTTGAAGTACGTAAGCTTAACTTTTTATGACTTTTCAAATTGTGACATCTGCAGAATAATTGTCTTAAACGTTACTTAAGTTTCAAATTATCATAATAATTAATATCTTTTCAAGTGATTCTCAAGTTAAGCAATAAGGAGGGTAACTTCTAAAACCGTGTTGAATTTCATTTAGTAGCTTTCGGTTTAAAAACATATCATTTATAGAAAATTATCATTATTAAATATTACCTATTATTATTATTAAATTATTATTTATTTATCATTTATATTTTTTTATTTTTAGCCCGTTCTGTAGATTAATAAAAAATATTAGACATGATTTTTTTTCTTTTTTTACGTAAGCAAAAAATAACAGAGATACGTTGAGTCGAAATGTCGCGTGACGTCACAAGCAGGTGCACCTGCATAATATTATGACGTTTCGAGCCACCACTCCCAAACTTTTATGCGCTTTATCCAAGTATATTTTCATTAATTTGAAAAAGCAAAATATACGTGTCTATTATTTTTTTATTATCTAACTGACGGACTAAAAAGAAATAAGAAAAACAAAAATAGTCAAATAGCCAAATCACTGGTTTTGATTGTCCTATAGTACGATCCATAGGAATATAATATAGTCTTTCTATTTAAAAATAAATCCCTATTTCCGTTGATCACGGCATCACCCGTGAACGGCTGAACCGATTCCGCTAATTCTTTTGATTGTTGTGTATGTTATTGTAAAAAGAAGAAGAATAACGGAAGTTTGGAGTTCCTGTGGGAATTCCAGAACTCATGTGAGTGAATCTCCGAAATGGTTGGACCTATTTTGACGGGAATTTCACTGCTAAATTATAATAGCTGATTTTAAATGAATAAATACTTAAAATAAATAAATAAAGCCTGTTTATTTCCGGTCTAAAAAAAGTTTTTGTTACATGCGTTCTAATATATACCTATTACAAATTATGATTTTTATAATACATATATCTAATATAAAAAAAAAATCCTTCCTGCTATTGCTTTTATATCATCTATCCACCTTTTTCTAGGGCGCTCCCTTTTTCTGATTAGCTGATTTTATGAGGAGTAAATTAGGCTACTTTGGAGTTCCTGCGGGAATTCCGAATCGTACGCGGATGAAACCTGAAGTGACAGCTAGTCTTCAATAAAAATACTTAATTTTTTTTAAACATCTTTCTACAAGGAAAACTTTCCTGATACAAGGAACCTTTGGTATTCTGTGTCAGTTACCAGTAATATCATCTCGTAGTACCTACATACCCATTTAAAAGAACAGACCTCATCACATCAGCTGACTTCTACCCTTTCCAGCTCTTTGTATCAAGATTAAAGTGTCTACGTCATTTGAGAACACCGTAGCTTCCTATCGCTGAACGAACTTTTCAAACCGGTTCAGTAGTTCCAGAGATTTCTTTTATACAAACTTACAAACTTAAAGTTAGGTACCTACTTGTTAATATCATAACCAAAATTGGACTTAGATAAGCAATAGTGTGTTAACCCACACTGGAGAAATTTTGATTAAATCGTGTTTTAATATTATAGCGCTATTTTGTAACAGAATTTTTTATGTTCAATATTTTGTTACATATTTAAACAATGTAATAAGGCAAACACATAATAAAAAAACGTTCTCTAACTCTCAATAAATTGTTCTGTACCAATAACTTAATTTTGTGGACTAACATGTTATTGCTTATCTGCGTCCAATTTCAATAACGTTTTAAAAATAATATATTTACCTATATATTTTCACAACATTAGACGTTATTAGAAATATCCAAAAGTTCCAGGAATCGAAAGTTCGATAGTAAATATAGGCAACGGGGAGGGAAAAAAAAATATTCCTACGCAGTTCGTCCTTGAAGTCATATGGGATGCGCTTGGGCAACAGCTGATGTTACCTGACACTCCAGTATGCGCACACGCATATGTACACATGCATACAAGCTTTAATATCCGGAGCCCTTACCATGAGTTGTCTTTGTCCTTTTACGAGTAAGCTATAAGAACGCCAATGGGCATGATGAATAAATTTAATTTTTTTGTCTGTCTTGTAGATTAATAAATAACGTCACGATCTCAACTCCTAAACTTTAATGCTAATCTAAGTATTTTTTCAAAAATTCGAAAAATCAAAAAATAAGTTTCTATTTTTTTACTATCTGACTGACTGAAGGACATTGTACATGGGGTACTTATCCCGAAATTCCCGGGGGAACTCCGATATTTATGCTTTTTAAACCGCTAGGAACAGCTACTAATATTATGAATGCGAAAGTAACTCTGTCGGTCTGTTTGTCTGTCTGTCTGTTACGCTTTAGCGCCTCAATGCAACAGCTTAACGGATCATCATGAAATTTTGCATACACGTTGTCAGGGGTACAGAGAAGGACATGTACTTTTGTCCCGTAATTCCCGCGGGAACTCCGAAATTAACGCGGGTGAAACCGCGGGGGACAGCTAGTAAAGAATAAATAAATGTAATAAGGTAAAAAACTCATAGTAAACCTACAGCCCTTATACATACAACACTTCCCACGCACAAACACACTTGTTGTTTTCTTTAGTGTGGGTTGAATACCCGTGTACGACGTAGATCCATCGGTTTAATGGTGGTTGAAACGCATGCAGCGCAGGAAGTGGCGGGTTCGAACCCGAGGGGGACAGATTCACAGACCGGGATTGCTGTCGATAGTCATTGGAACAGAAAAGCTTAAGGTCCATTTACTTGGTGAATTATTTCGTAACATAAAACGCAGGGGGAAATGCTCGTGGCTAGAAGTTTAACAATTTTAGACAAAGTGAAATACGTAGTATATTTAAAATCAATAGCAGCATAGCACTCGAAGATATAATATTCGTTCACTGAATAAAAAATATAGCTAGCTCATAAAAAAGTTGTAACAGCATATTATTGAAGCTCATAAATTTAAAAGTTGAAGTGGTCATATAGTAATACAATTTTTTACATATATATGTACTTATTGAGATCGTTGATTTTGATATTATGAAATAAAATTGAAAAGTCAGCAGAAAAAAGACAGTCTGACATCTCATCAATCTCATCTGACAATCTTTTGACAATTTTTTTGTAAGAATCAAAGTCTCTAGATTATTAGGATACTAACCGGGGTTAGTAGGTAGGTATACCAAAAATTACAGTAATTTCTTCTTCTATGTCTCTCGACTTTATCAGCTCGATGCAGAGTGGTTGTATTACTCAAAACTGTCTCTTACCCAAGCTTCTCATCAAAAGAAGCATAACGAGAAACTTCATCATTAGTAATTGCGTACAAAACTAATCAGAAATGATCTTTAGTTACAATAGTGACATAAAAGTGACAAAATCTTTTTGAGTTTTTCTATCTACTTATAAGAATTACGAAACAGAAGTCTATGGCAGTCTTCAATCTGATGAGAAGGGACTGTAATCAATCAGCCTTGGAAGCTCAGATCTATCTATACGTAGAAAGAAATCTTCGTCCGAAAAAAAAAATTCAAGCCCAAATAATAAGATGCTTTGCTCTAACAATCCAAGGATGTAAAAGCACAGACAGACAGGTAGACGGTGTTTTTTTTGGTCCTGGCAGCAACTTCAATACAAACTCGTTTTAGTTCTTTAAGAAGATTGATCGATCCAGCCAGTGGATTAATAGCTTTATTAATATTAACAATACGATCTTTATTCTGTAGATGCTTGGACAATTGGCGTTTTTGCAACATGCATGCAAGGATTGCTCTTGATAAAAAAAATGGTTTAATAGTTATGGAATAATTAATTATTATTTCAAACTTCAGGGTTTTTTTCTACGAGCTCGTTGTCCGGTAATGATCTTAGTAATTTTTCACATTCAATACTTTATTGGCTGCCATTTGTCACGGTTTGTGTATTGTATACAAGCTGTTTTCCCGTGGTTTCACCCGCATGGATTTCGGTGTCACCGCGGGAACTCTTTCAAGGTGTCAAGGATACTGTAGTTTTAGTTTTAGAATTTCTTGCTTCCAGAGACCAAACATGACATCCACAAAGTCTACCTATTTATAAATTTCACCCGCGGTAATTTCGGAGTTCCCGTAGAAGTTTCGGGATAAAAAGTACACTATTTCACTTAGGACTACCGTAGCTTCCTACAAGTAAAAGAATTTTCAAAATCGGTTCAGTAGATCCCCTATTACAATTACCCTACAACCTCTTTTTATAATTTGAAGATGAAGTGTTGATTCCAGTTCCTGATTTTTAGTGAAAGGATGAATATTTACAAAGAAATATTTCAAGTTGTACCTAACTTAGTTAAAGATATTATTTACACCATATTTTTGGAGAATATTTCAACGTTGGACACAGATTAACATCTCTTTAGCGCAATTTATGTCGAAAGAATATTTTTTCTACTTTTTATCAGATGAATGTTTAGATTAAAACAAAAAGGCTGTTTTAATCTAAGGATGAATGTGAACCTTACAGTCTGAATTCAATCTAGTGTTCATAAGAGTAGAGTTTAAATAGCCTCATAGTTAAATTATCATAGATAAGTACTTAAAAGCTCTTATTTATCTGTGACTCGATATGCTGGTAATAACCTACAAAATACAAATCCAACGTTAAATGCCTATTGCCAATGTAAGCATTCAATAATTTATTTAAACATTCAAACAAATGATTGAACTACTTCAGTCCTTACTACTTATAGGACCTTCTGAAGTATACGTACTCTTATAAACTCTCTTGTTGTTGTAGAGTCTTCTATATAACTATAACCTTTATGCCAAGTCATCGCTGTCAAAACTTATAAAACATGTCGTCACTCATCTATTTTATACACGTATTATTCAAACTCGAATATCCCACATATCTGATATCAAGCGTAAATAATGAAAGCAACAATACAATCAGAGAAATCAAAACAATATCTTGGCGTGCATCTACTTTATTATTTGTAAAATGACCCTTTCTCGACAAACTGGAAAGACCAGAAACGAAAGAAAAAAAAACACGAAGGGTAAACCCACACAGACGAAACATACATACAGAATCATAGAAGAAAACAAAACTGTACGTTCCACTGTAACCTTAATTAACATACCGGTAGAGATTACAATCGCGTGCACGGTCAAACCGAACGTTCCTACTAAAGCTCTAGACTCGACCGAGCAACACGTGAGCGAACAAAAAATAAACGTAGACAAAAATTTACGACCAATTGCTGAGCTGGTTTGATAAATGAAATTGGATCTTCAGAGCGCGACATTTAAGGTTCATATTTTAGATTAGCTCTATCTAATGTTTATAATATGATATCAGCTGTTCGAGACGAGTTTTGGAAAGGGCACGATGAGGTGGAGTGATAATTTGGAGCAAACATTTAGTAGTCGCCTTGCTCGTGACGTGCAGCGCTGTGAAGCCTATGATTATATCAAATCTTTACAAAATGGTTAGCAATTTAGTCATTTTTTGCTCGTCGGACTCATTATTGCTATACATATTATGAGCTGTTCTTATTATTAAGATTTGACGTTAATATTATCTGCTATGATCTCGATTTCGTCACTGTGGACTAAAACCATTTTTGGATAAAGAACTAATGCTGCAATCATGATACCTAATTTATTATAATGGCCAAGACGTTTAGCTTGAAAGTAAACTTAACACCTTTAAAGAAACCTTTAAAAGAAGTTAGCCTATAGTAGTTAGCGAACGTGACTGCTATACACTTGGTGTTGCGAGTTCGATTCCCGATACATCAGGGTAAATATACATATTTTATGTGACGAATAATTATATCTTGAATCTGGGTTTATATCTATATTTTAAAAATAAACATACGTAATATACATACACTTCCGGTAAACAGATTTGAATCTTTGTATATTTATTTATTTATTTGAGAAACAAACGATACAACATAAGTAAAAAATATAAAAAAATATAAAAGTTTCTTACACCTTAAGTTTCCACTCATAGGATCATCAAAAAGCCGTTAAAATGTGGAAGAAATGCGTATTGTTTTATATGTCCAATTATTTCCATCAGTGACCACAAATGAAAGAGAAATACCTTCACATTATTATGGTATTAAATAATATCTGGCCTTAATCAAAGCTCACCTAATACGGTAGTTACTGTAGCATAATAGCATAATTGCGTCGATAGTTAATTAGGTACAGGAATTATCTCTGGATCCCGGAATACGATGCCTGTATTAATTGAGACAAGCCGCTGGTCGCTGACTAAGTTTAATTTGATTTATGCCAGATAGTAATCTAGCAATCATCATTACATACCTCTGTAATACGAGTTGTTATCGTGTCTAAATCAATATGATATTGTTATTGAGATCAGCCTCAATTTGTACAAGTAAGTAAAGCTCACAAACATCACATAAATGACAAAGTTTCTATTTAGCTTTTCGATATGTTGAAACGGGTTTTGATTGAAACTCAGTTCATAAAGTATTAAGTAATGTTATTTTCCTTATTTTGGTACTGAATGGTAAGTAGTTATTATTATACAAAATAGCTATTGACCTCCGTGATCCTTGGAAGAGTCTGGAGCTGCAGTGACGTGGGTCAGGATGTGATGACTGATGTGAAGTGCCGGGAAATGACGACAGGAAGGGTGAAAAGTCCGTGGACAGCTACAAAATAACTTCAAATATAGACTGAAGCTTCTGGAATTATTTATCATCATCAAATTTCTGCCAACAGCTCACGAAAGACCAGCGAGTGGTAAAAAAATATTATTTACTTAGATCAAGACTTAAAAATATTAAAATGTAATGTACAATATTAACAAAGCATAAAACTATTGTTTACCAGTTTATCATACTGCTTCCTTTTGAAATTATAGATTTTATAATTTTATAGATTTTATAAACTGAAGAAATTCTCAAACTAAAAACAAGCAATGAATTTTTCAATTAGCTTAGGAAACAACCAGTGCACACAGACACACACACACAAACACACATATATACACGCACACACACACTTACACATATAGATTATATAAATTTTTAAGTCCATGTATACATTTCTCAAATTTCTGTGTAGTTATTAGGTATACCGTATTTGTTAACCGCACTCGCAGATGGCCAAGATACAGGCTCTGCCTAGTTTGGTCACTGATAGATAGTCTCGTAATTTTGTATTCACCGTTTCTTTGTGTAATAAATAAATAAATAAATAATGCAGCTTTAGTAATTTTTAACAGCGTGAAAAGATCGGAGAAAAGAAACAAAACAATAACGCACTATCTCCACAGTCCTTAGCGTGACATCACAAGTTCATTCTTAAAACTAGAAAAAAATAGTGACAGATAGACCAACTACGTTTCTCCTACCACTTCTGAAATCAATTTAACTGCATATAAGCTATAGGGGCTCAAAGTACAACGCAGAAGCTCGTCAAACAGTTTGAAACAGTTTCTCTAACAGAAAACATTACAACATAAATTACAAACAAAACCCCAGATATAGTGAGAATGGATACGATATTAGCTGAACCATTTGTTAGCTAGTTTAGTTTTCAAACAAATTATGAGGATGTGCGTAAGGACTAAGGAGTGAAGCGAGTAAGCGTCTATAATGTGCGTGCAAAAGGACAGTAGTAGTAGTAGAAGTAGGTATGTAGATTGTAGATATAATTTATTACTAGCTGTTCCCACCGGTTTCACCCACGTCAATTTCAGAGATCCTGCGGTAATTCTGGAGTTAAAAGTACACTATATCCTTCTCTGTATCCCTGACAACGTGTACGCCAAATTTCATGATAATCGGGTCAGTCGTTTAGGCGTGAAAGCGTCACGAAGTTTTCTCGACACTTCCAACAATAATAATTATCGTTATATTTCAAACAATTTACACAAAACCTTGACAAATTATATTCGTGAACCTTACTCGTGAATCTATGGATACTATTTATTGATGAAAACCGCATGAACATCCGTTCTGTAGTTTTTAAATTTATCGTGAACAGACAGACAGACTTATCTAGTTTCCCAAAGATCTGTGACCAAAGCAATTCATGCACAAACCTGCCTACTTCTATATTCAATAGTCAACATGCTGAACTCCAAGTCGATGTAATATTATGTACATACCTAGTGCTTATGTAAATCGAGAGTAATTATCGCCACACGAAACTAAGCTCGAGCATTGTTATTAAAGTAACTATTCAACTTACTATGGCAGCCATTGAATTCTAAGGGCCTCGGTGAAACCAGCCTTTGTGAAGGGGTGAACAGAAAGGGTTATTTACGAGTCCGAACCGGTGACCACGTGTTCCATAACAGTGGGAGTTGTTCTGTGACCTACTGTTTTGGAATTGTTGATAAAAGCTTATACTTGCATCTATGGAATAAATGTCCATTGGGTTTTATCGGAGTAAGTTTTCGTTTTATGTTCTAGTTTGACTTTGTTGAATAAAGAGCAGCTTTGACTCATAGAGGTTGTTTACTAACTACATAATACTTGTAAGTGTTGCAATCGACACAGAGAATTGTAAATGTGGGAGAAGAAAGAAAAACATTAATCAAAATTTATTGTTTACTAGCTGCTGCCCGCGTCTAGGGTTAGTGTAGATTTGGTTAATCGATTTCTTACCTTCGGGAACGGAATAGTTTTTTTTTTCTGAATGCAAAGTGCCCTGCGGTTTCACCCGCGGTAATTTTGGAGTTTTGGAGTAATTCCGGAATAAAAAGTACCCTATATACCTCTATACCTCTCTGTACCTCTGACAACGTGTATGCAAAGTTTCATGATGATCGGTTGAGTAATTAAGGCGTAAAAGAAAGAAGAGGAAGAAGAAAGAAAATAAATTTATTTGTCAACCAACACAAAAGCGCAAATATAAGTGACGATGAGAAGAATCCTTACTTCCCTAATATAAGTAAGTAAGTCTGTCTGTTAATTAGATTAAAACAAAAAGGCCGCCTTTTTGTTACGCTTTCAACGGTTTCAACGCTTTCGCCTCAACGGCTCAACCGATCATCATGAAATTTTGTACATACGTTGTCAGAGGTACGAGAAGGATATACGATACTTTTTATCCATAAAATCCCGCGGGAACTCCGAAAAAATGCGGGTAAAACCGCGGGGGATCATGAACTCATAATTTTAACAAATTTTAATAAGTACATAAATATAACATGTAGATTGTAGAAGTCAACGATATTTTTTTCAGACTTAAGTAGGTATATATGTACTTACATACGAAACATTTATACTCATTTCTTACTGTGTAAATATTATTCCAGATTGATTACTGCAAGAAAACTTTTCAAGGTTAGGTAAAATAGGTTATTTATTTATATATGTAAATAAAATAAAAAAATAAAAAATAAAATTTCGAACGAAGGTTGTTGTCATGAAAACAAATATACAAACGGCAAAGTGTCCTGTTAGTTGCAGAAGAACTATTCGTGTCGTATGTGACTTAAAAAAATTGCAACATTTGGCATTCGAGGCAGATGGTCCTTCGAATGGTTTATCACGCGCCAGTCGCCACTTACATATCAGTTTTTGCGTCTTTCACTTCCTCCGCTGACATTTATGTAACTTGACATTTACTTAACTCTGTATTTTCATTTATTCATGCATTTATTAAATACCCATTATTCAGTTTATGTATTTTATATGTATTTATATTGATTGATGTAATATATTTAAACTTACCATCAATAAAAATCTAGGTATACATACATCTATGTTTATAAAATTTAAGTGTTTGTTTTTATTCCAAATTAGCAGCATATGAAAGTATATACGGTACCTACCTGCTTACACGAAAAAACAAATGTTTTAATTTCACTGGCAGATAACTGATGTTATAAGCCTTATAAGCCTTATATATTACTAGCTGTGCCCCGCGGTTTCACCCGCGGTAATTTCGGAGTTCCACGGGAATTCCGGGATAAAAAGTACCCTATGTCCTTTTCCGTTCTTCTCCATCCAAATCCGTTCAGCCGTTTTTGCGTGACTGAGTAAATGTATGCGAGGATAAGAGCTCGAAAGCACATTTTCATCCTCATGCTCCTATGTGTCTTAGCGTAATGTTATATAGCCTATAACCTGCCCGAGTATGGACTACAATCGTGCTAAGTTTGGTTAAAATCTTGGTTAAAAGTTTTTGACCCATGCGTGCACATACAGACAGACAAAAAATTTACTGATTGCATTTTTGGCATCAGTATCAATCACCATTCATCCTCCAATATTAATTTTGAATATAAATTCAATGTACAGAATTGACCTCTCTACAGTTTTATTATAAGTATAGAAGATAGATAATATAAGGAGTAACTTGTCCACAGCCTCGGCGGCTCCGGTGGCGGCGGCGGCGCGGCGGCGGCAAAAACAAATGGTAGACAACATAAGAAGTTGGCCACAGCTCGCGCCGCTGATAGCTGTGGCCAACTTCGTATGTTGTCTACCATTTGTTTTTGCTGCCGCCGCCACCGGAGCCGCCGAAACTTTGGCGCCGCCCTTAGGCTACTTTTATTTTAGAAAAAAAAAATAGTTCCTCCGGGAATTCCCAAATTCACGCGGGTGAAACCGCGGAGCACATAACTAATAAAATCTATTAAGTATATAATAGGTTACGAAGTCAGTTGACTTCAAAGCTGGCAGATTTTAAGCGCAAACTTTGAATTTTAATACAATCTGTGTTCCGCTTGACGAAATCATAGAACGTCTGTGGTACGTCACGCTTTGAAAAAAAAAAATGCCAAATTCTGCTCTCTAATTTCGAAAAGCTTTTTTTTCGTAGTTTCGTCTCGGATACCTTGGAATATCCCAGAAATCATTTAACATTTCTCAGAACTACCTGTTTCTTTGAATACAGTTTTTACGATGATCGCCCGAACAGAAAAAAAAGGGGAAACTGCCCCTTATTCTGCAAACGCATATTTTTATTTTGCCGTCGAAAAATAATTGATGAATTTTAAGCTCCATAGGATAAGGTGCGAATTGAAATGGCTTGAATGGAAAGTAATGTTTAGTTGCTAGACGAGTCCGTGGGTTGGTGCATAAAAAAAATATTATAAGAAATCGTCCATCGACCAATTTTAGAATGCACCCGAGGGCTTTAATATATCAACATCTGGCTTACATGTTTTTAGTTAGAAATATTAACAATACATAGATAGATCATCAAAATTTGTTGGAACAACAATTAAAACGTTATCAGGTTCTCCTATCTCTACCGAGCGATAGGTTGATACTAATTCATGTTAATTACTAAAGTTTTGAGCATTTTGCAGCAATGCGGTTGGCTACTAATTATGGAAGGTGATCTTGCTAGGCTTTTCGATATAGATATCCTATATCAGTAATAGTATTCTTGAAATAATAGCTCAAGTCGTAAAATAAAGTTACATCCATACTATCTAATCTAATCTAATATATATAAATCACGTGTCACGTTGTTTGTCCGCGATGGACTCCGAAACTACTGAACGGATTTTGATAAAATTTTGTAACCATTTATAATATGGTCCAACTTAAAAGATAGGATAGTTTTTATCCCGGAATCCCCTCGGGAACTCCGGAACTCAGGGGTACATAAGCAATAAGTATGCTTATTGCTTAGATCTCTCAAACTACGGAATGGATTTTCATGCGGTTTCCACCAATAGATAGAGTGATTCACGAGGAAGGTTTCTATCTATATTTTATCCTAGAATTCCTGCGGGAACTCCGATTAACGCAGGCGAAGGGAGAGCTAGTTTTATATAAATCAGTTTGTAAGGGAAGTAGGATCCGGTGCTGCTAAGAAAATACTTATATAAAAAAAAAAACATGACAACGTCTTGACACTAAAAGAAAGAGAATACAAAAAGCACTCCTCAGCACATTCGTAGAGATTCCTTATTAATTTAAACTTCACGAAACGTTCACTTCAATTTCAAACGTTGCAACTCTTTTATTTTTATGAACAAGCGTCGAGTCTATACACAAAGTACACAACCGACTTTGGACAGTTCATTTTGCAGATTGTCAATCGAAAAGCGACTTTATCTGTCCGAGATAGAGGCTTGTACGTGCGAAAAGTTACGGCGGTGTGTACACACACAACAGATGTTGTAGGAGCTTTATGGAGGAGTAGCTGGAGAAGTTACCTCGAGTTCGATAGTCGTCGGGCGTCCGTGAGATGAAATCTTATTTGATCTAAACCTCTTTTGAATATTCGCAACGAAATTTCAGTGTCTGTTCGATAAGGACGGCGTTTTCATGTTCGATCGATTGCTGAGTGTTTTGAGCTGCATATCTGGTTTGTAAACAATATCTGGGCGATCGAGCTTTGCTTATAGCGCCATCTGTTGTGAAGTAGAAAAGCAGTACCAAACACTAATTTTTCATTGCTCGAAAACACGGACATGCCCCCCTGCATGTATGTAACAAAAATACCTATAAAATTTACAAATACACAAAATTTTATTCAAAATGGCGTAAATTACTACAATTATTAATCTATTTTCTTCTATACCTACTATAATAAAGGAATAAAATTTGAGTTTAAGTTGAATATTTATTACCAAAAATTGGGAAGGGGCGAATCCACGGAACGGATTGTCATGCGGTTCTCACAGGTAGATTAAGCTTGATATATGGAGAAACATAATATGAGCTTTGTTTCATTTATTTCTGATGTCGTAAAATAAGTTTCACACGGATGAAATCGCGGGGCACAGCTAGTATAATATTATGAGAGTATCTTGCTACACGATGGATTGGTATCAAACCTTGTGTATATAAAAAATAGTTTATGTTTAGAATTAATATTCTCATTATTTTTCATCCTGAACAGAACACTAAGAATTTTAAAATTCACGAAGGAAAAACAGAAAATGATAATAAAAATAAATCGTATGGAAAGGAAGAAGAAAAGAAGTCATCGACCTTCAACAATCGGACCCGGTGCGGAAGTCCGATATCATACATAGGGCGATATTATATTTTCCTCCCTGGCGAGAGGGGCAAAGAAAACAACACCCCTATATATCACGGAACCATACCAACAATACAAGCGCATTGTACTAATCCGATGCGATTCGCATTCCGGGAGTGTGCACTCTCGTTATACTCGGAGTTAAATCGACGAGGAATGGTCCCGGTAATTAATTGGGGAGCCGGGTATTTCCGGGGAAAACACTAGTGTCACTACGCTCGGTGGTGTGGAGTCGCGAGGCGATCGGAGAAGGCATCGGTTTTGTAAGAGGCACGTGTGATTTCTAAAGGTTGCACTAATTCACTTTTTCAATTTAAGGCTAAGCTTTTCACCCGCAGTAATTTCAGAGTTCCTGTGGGAATTCCGGGATGAAAAGTACCGTATGTCGCTCAGGACTACCGTAGCTTCCTAAATCTGAAAGAATTTTTGAAAGTACAGAGATTAAGTACCCCCTACAACATCACAAACTCACAAACTTTACCTCTTTATAATAATACTAGCTGTGCCCCGCGGTTATTTCGGATTTCTCGCGGGAGTTCCGGGTTATAATATAGCCTATGTCACTCAGGGATAACGTAGCATTCTAATGGTGAAAGAAATTTTCAAAATCGATCCAGATATTACCTCATTATTTTTATGCTAAATACATGATTACTTTTACATTTCATTTCTTTTTTTATGTTGTCCTTGTGCGCATTAATCCTACTAATATTATAAATGTGAAAGTGTGGATGTTTGGATGTTTGTTACTCAATCACGCAAAAACTGCTGAACGGATTTGGATTAAATTTGGCACGCACGATGTCAGGGGTACAGAGAAGGACATAGGGTAATTTTTATCCCATAATTCCCGCGGGAACTCCGAAATTACGGCGGCTGAAACCGCGGGCACAAATAGTAAATAAATAAATAAATATTTTTTCGAAGCTCCATGGCACCCTGTCTCAAGCGACACCGTGCAACGCGACTAGGGAGTTTGTGTTATAGGTGGTACTTACCGATGTACAGTCAGTGATACAACTCAAATGAACATTTATTTAAAAACTTCATAAACTTGGTGATAGACTAGCGAAAACTGTTTCGTCGTTAGTATTTCGCAAAGCTTGTTTGATAATATAACGCGTATTTAATATTATAACTAGCTGTTCCCTGCGGTTTCACAAGTGTTAGTTCCGGAGATTTTGCGGGTATTCCGAGATAAAAGTACTTATTAACCTATATTTTTTGACAACATGTAGATAGTGTAGGTATGCAAAATTTTAATGTGGTTTCTTCCGCGTTAATTTCGGAGTTTCCGTGGAAATCCCGGGATAAAAAAGAAGCCTATGTCCTTCTCTGTACCCCTGGCAACGTGTATGCAAAATTTCGTGGTGATCGGTTGAGCCGTTTAGACATGAAAGCGTAACAAACAAACAAACAAACTCACTTTCGCATTTATAATATTAGTAAAGATTTATAATTACATACCTGTTTTTTTATTAAATATATTATATGACAATTTTTCACATGAAATTAGAAAATTCAAAATGCTCCTCATATTAATATTCGTTAGAATTTGAAATTCCATTGAAAGCCACTAACGTTAACCGTTGAATACTTTAAAATTTCAAAACAGTCACATGTCCGAAACTAAAAAATGTGTTTATTATATTTTTAAGAGCTTTACTATTTCCTATAAAAGCTTTTGACGTTTTGACTGCTTAAGAGAAATTAACTTTTATTAAAAAAAAAAAGCCATTCCACCTAGCTCTTTCTTGCCGACTGTCCGTTTGTGTGTACGCGTGTATGTGGGGTCGTGCCACCGTAATAGCACGAACCACTTTAATTATCGTCAACTGAAAATTGTGGACGCGGAATGGGGTGGATTGGTTTTTTAAAGTCATACTGGATGAGAACATTTAGGAGTTTTGCGGGAACGGTAAAGTTGGCTAGTTTACGGTGATGTAGATTCCACTCAAAATCCTTTAATTTCTTTCTCTTTCTTCGGTAACTCTTGTGGAAAGCGGAAATAGCAAAAATATTGCTGAACATCACAAGTGGGGGTATGTAACATACAAATGTGTACCCTGAGAGAAAAGAACAGGCTTGTTCGGTTAAGTTCGCAACCGGAAAGTTCTCCACCGAAGATTTTTAGCAAAGTGGACATTTTAGGAAAGTGGACATTTTAAAAAAGTGGATGTTTTAGGAAAGTGGACATTTTAGGAAAGTGGTCATTTTAGGAAAGTGGTCATTTTAGGAAAGTGGTCATTTTAGGAAAGTGGACATTTTAAAAAAGTGGATGTTTTAGGAAAGTGGACATTTTAGGAAAGTGGACATTTTAAAAAAGTGGATGTTTTAGGAAAGTGGACATTTTAGGAAAGTGGTCATTTTAGGAAAGTGGACATTTTATGAAAGTGGACATTTTAGGAAAGTGGACATTTTAGGAAAGTGGACGTTTTAGGAAAGTGGTCATTTTAGGAAAGTGGACATTTTAGGAAAGTGGACATTTTATGAAAGTGGACATTTTAGGAAAGTGGACGTTTTAGGAAAGTGGTCATTTTAGGAAAGTGGACATTTTAGGAAAGAGGTCATTTTAGGAAAGTGGACATTTTATGAAAGTGGACATTTTAGGAAAGTGGACGTTTTAGGAAAGTGGTCATTTTAGGCAAGTGGACATTTTAGGAAAGCGGTCATTTTAGGAAAGTGGTCATTTTAGGAAAGTGGTCATTTTAGGAAAGCGGTCATTTTAGGAAAGTGGTCATTTTAGGAAAGTGGACATTTTAGGAAAGTGGACATTTTAGGAAAGTGAACGTTTTAGGAAAGCGGTCATTTTAGGAAAGTGGTCATTTTAGGAAAGTGGTCATTTTAGGAAAGTGGACATTTTAGGAAAGAGGTCATTTTTGACCTGAAGGGTTATTATTTCTGCTACCAGTGTTCGGTTGGGCACCATATTTGGGCAGTATGCTCTTCCATAGTTTGCACATTATTGACACCGCGCGGGGTCGGTCACTGTAGTCTGTACCTGCTGGTCGCTGATATTGTGTCGCTAACATATTCTTCGGGCAACGAAGGGCGAACGAAACCTCTTCGGTCTGATTGATTTCTCTCCGTGATATTTCAATAGCAATGTGTGAGAAAAGCTGCTGCAAAATGAAGACAAAAATTAACATGATTGATAACATGATTGATAAGTTTCGTTTTCGGTGGGTTATAGTTAGTGTAAAGTATTCGTGGTCTTGAGTAAGAATATAAGAATAACAGAAGATATAATAAACTCCATTACCAAGTCATTATACGCAGTAAGTTTTAATAAGATGCGATAAAGAATAAACAGTGTAATCATAGCATAACTTTTAATATTTACTTTATAAGGAGAGAGCATAATTATTATATTATATTATATTAACTTTTCGTATAAAATTGTAATGAAATTATGCAATTAGAAAAATAAAAATTCAAAGTTTTGACTTTGATTTTTTATTAAAAGTTGGCCCTAATTTGTGGCTCTTTTTCACGTCAGTAAAATTACCTACAATAGATATATCAGCACTCTTAAAACGTTAACCATTCACAGCTTCCCAGTGCCATGGCTGGGGAGGTGAAGCTGCGCAACGAAATCCCTGTTTTGTGAGGATATGCAATATAATGCAATGTGTGCTCCGATTTCCATGCGTACATAAAAATTGTACACAATATAGACATGTGCTCGAAATGTAGACAGAAGAATAAAAACGCCCATAGCAAGCATCCGTGACTGGAAAAGCCAGGGGAAAGGCAAAAGGTGCACTGATCATCCGTCCCATACTTCAGTTGTATCTGGGGGCACGGCAGTGCCCCCGCCAAGTCGAGCAACAAAAGCGGCACGGCCGTACTATCCTTTTCTCGAAGCAATTCAGGCCATTTTCGACCCCCTATAACTTCGTTGTGGATAAAACTAGAAGCCTGAATTTTTAGTAAACAAGCAGGTATTGTATAAAGACGGTATAATTTAAATTTCATTCGATTTGAACCAGTAGTTTAGGAATTATAACTAGTCAAAGTTTCTTAATTTTGTAGGTCACTCACTCACTCACTCACTCACTCACTCACTGACCGATCATCAAAATTCTAAGGCACTTCTAGCAGACATAGAAGTTTGAAATTTAGAATACAATTAGTGTTTATTGTATAAATCAAGGAAAAATTAAAATATTTAGCAATTTCGGTCCAGTTTTCTAGATACACTAAGTGCATAAATAAATTTGTAATCCCATATAAATGTATGGAATTACAAAGTTATATATGCAGTTATATGTACCAACTGCACAAATAACTTTGTAATCCCATATAAATATATGAGACTAGCTGTTCCCCGCGGTTTCACCCGCGTTAATTTCGTAGATCCCGCGGGAATTCAGAGATGCAAAGTAGTTAGTACCCTATATCCCTAGGTTTTCTTTACCCCTGACAACGTGCATGCAAAATTTCATGAGATTTCACTAGCGTTAATTTCGGAGATCCTTCGGGAATTCCGAGATAAAATTACCCTAATCTGAATGCTCCAACGATTTTCATGAAATTTTGTATACAGGGGATTTCGGGGGCCATAAATCGATCTAGCTAGGATTCATTTCTGGAATTCCCGCGCGAACTCTGATATCAACGCGGGTGAATTAATTATTGCATACTACACGTTGTCAAGGGTACAGGAAAGGTCATAGGGTAGTACTTTTATCTCAGAATACCCGCGGGATCTCCGAAATTAACGTGGGTTAAACCGCGGGGAACAGCTATTTAAGCTGTTGCCCAGATATTAATAAATAATAATAATAAGTGTAGCTATAGTTACCTACCTAGATATAAAGTGTAGATACATAGTTACCTAGACATAATTATGTTCAAAGGTACAATGGTCAACGGAATGAAAAAGCAAGAATGGGGCATGTGTTTATATATATTATAAAGTTGTACCAAAATCTTTTAAGTTATTAAAGTAGACTAAATTGCTCAAAGGAGGAAGACCATTTACAAAAAGAAATGAGATCCCATCAAAAACAAACTTGTAAAAAAGTCCAAGTCTCGCAACTCACTTCTTCTACAGTAAAAAGTTGTGAGATCAATGTTATACCAAGTCGGTTAATTTATTCAGTGCCTACTTAAGGGTCCTTCTGTCTAAAGTTATCATGTTATAAGCTAATCTAATAACATTTTATAGTGACCATATCAAATTTAAAAACCTTTTATGTTTTAAATAGATTGATTGGCTTGGCGATCACGTGAAAACACAATGTATCTCACAAGTAATACATATTATAATTAAATTAGATTGTTTAGAACCATAATTATGTATTACATGTGAGATATATTGTGTTTTCACGTGATCGCCAAGCCAATCAATCTATTTAAAACATAAAAGGTTTTTAAATTTGATATGGTCACTATAAAATGTTATTAGATTAGCTTATAACATGATAACTTTAGACAGAAGGACCCTTAAGTAGGCACTGAATAAATTAACCGACTTGGTATAACATTGATCTCACAACTTTTTACTGTAGAAGAAGTGAGTTGCGAGACTTGGACTTTTTTACAAGTTTGTTTTTGATGGGATACATCATACTTCGTACTACTGGTCATGTCTGGTCTACTATTATAGACGCTTAATCCTAAATCCTAATGCAAAAAAAAAACCTTTACCTGCCGTACGTAGTTTATTGCTGGTTACGGCTCATTATTCTCACATAATTAAAGTTGGGTTACCACTAATATTATAATTTTAAACTGACAGCGTGCTGCTGTTGAGTTTGTTGCGCAGCTTCTTCTCTTCAGCCATAGCACTAGGAAGCTGTGAAGGATGGATATTTCTGTCTACTGTAAACTGTAATTTTACTGACGTCAAAAAGAGCCACTTTATGGGCCTAATTTGAATAAATGATTTGACTATTGACTTTTGACTATTATGGCCAACATAACCTTATATGAGATAGCCAATTCTGTATTTTTTTTTCACTTTTTATTTTAATATGTTTAAAACATAAATGACTTTATTTATGTTGTTTTTTTTAAAACGAATTATAAAAAAAAAACTATGGTCATTTCTAACGGTTTCACCCTAACTTTTTGCCTTCAAACAATACTATTTAACAAATTAATTTGAAAAAAATACGTGTCCAATATTTTTTATTCATCTACAAGACGGACTGAAAATTAAAATTTGGTGATGCCCATTGTTAATTAGTAACAACACAAACGAAGTCGACTATACAAACAGAAGAGCAATTAGACGTGGGAGCCAGTGTGTACGTGCAACGCAGTTCAGCTGGCAACAAATCTCTGAAACAACCACCGGCTTGTAACAAATAACTGTAATTTAGAACCGAGGCTCTAATTCACAATTAATGCTCACTCTAAACCGGTTAAGATGCAGTTTAAAATGGTTAAACTTGTACGGTCGGGAAATGAAACGGTGTGTTTTGCTACTTAGTAGTTCTTGGCGGAACGACCCATGGAGGGAGGCTTTTGATTTTTTATTCTTAACTGGGCATAGATAAGCAATAGTGTGTTAACCCACACTGGAGAAATTTTGAGTAAATCGTGTTTTAAAAGTAGGAGCGCCATTTCGTATCAACATTTTTTATGTTCAATATTTAGTTACATATTTAAGCAATGTAATAAGGTAAACACATAATTAAGAAACGTTCCCTAACTCTCAATAAATCGTTCTGAATCATTAACTTAATTTTGTGGGTTAACATGTTATTGCTTATCTGCGTCCAACTATTCTAAAAAAATGTTGGTCATTTTACCTATAAATGTGAAAGTGTGGATGTTTGTTACTCAATCACGCAAAAACGGCTGAAAGGATTTGGATGAAATTTGGCATGCATACGTAACCTTTGACATGGAAAAGAACATAGGCTATCTTTTATCCCGGAATTCACACGGGATCTCCGACATTAAAGCGGGTGAAACCACGAAGCACAGCTAGTGTTCAATATAAAAAAATGTTGACACAAAATGGTGCTATAACTTTAAAACACGAATTACAAAAAAATTGTTCATATTATTCACTTTATACATTTGTGGCAAGCAAAGCGTATTTCGCAGTTTGTCTAGGGCTAAATTAAAACAGATGCGTTTTTTGAACGCGCGTCCAAAAAACGCATTCCCAAACCTTCTAGATGTCCAAATATTAGAAATTCTTATTCTGTATGCCCTAAGAAACGTCGTAAAATGTATTTTTTTGGAGTAAAACTTCTTTGATTACGAGGAAAAGACGATTTTCGTGGCGTGTTATCTTAACGCGCCGTGTTATGGTCATAGTGAATAAGGGCCCTGATGGACAGTAAGAAAACATCGCAACACTCCGAATAGCGAACTAACTTGGCTCTTGAATGCTAACTTAACAGTTAACTGGTGGAATTTCCGTTTTAAATTCGAGCAGGGTTTTTTTTGCCATTTTTTCATGAGTGCCTTTGAGTTGTGAATGTATTTGAAATGATGAGTAATTTGAATAGAGTCGAGAGTTGAACATTTGGGTTCGATCTTGTGTTTAAGGTATGAAAAAAGTATGTATCCTTAAATATTATAAAATAAGTCCTCTGCCACGTCTGTCTGTCTGTTGGCGATAAACTAATTTTAGAGTAATAGGATCGCAAACTGTGAAATACTTAAGTACATATTATTCAGTAGTTCCGGTGGCCATCTATGATCTTCACCATCAGTTCTACTTCATCAATTGGTCATTGTCGAAAGAAAATGGACGATTTACTATATAAATTACCCAAATCGCTATATATAACATAACACACCAAACATAACATAACATTGCCCATAACATTTGAAGAGTTCCCTCGATTTCTCCAAGATTTCATCATCAGATCCTGATTTTATGTCAATGGGACTAAACGGGAAGCACCAGCTTTCGAATGAAAAAAGAATCATCAAAATCGGTTCACCCAGTCCAAAGTTATGAGCTGTTTTTGAAGTCGGTTAAAAAATAACGGCGATACATTGAGTGGAAATTCCGTGTGACGACACGCCTAGGTACACTTTATATTTATACGACGCCACTTTAAACTTTAATGCGTTTTGTCTCAGTATTTTTTCAATAATTCGCAACAGCAAAAAATACGTGTCTTTTATTTTTTTTTACTAATCACTTAGTACCAAATACAATTTTGACTTTTATACCATCGTCATCATTTCCATTGCTTGCTAGATGTAACTGAAGTCCCATCATTAATTTAATTCAGCATCTCCAACTAACGCCCGTAATTGGCTTATAATAAACGTTCGTTTGACGTGCGCAGGAATTGGCGTGTCGCTGAGCGACCGACGGGCACAAAGCATTGAATTCGGCGGCAATAAAGCCGTATTTCCCGTGGCACTGTGTTGCCAGTGGAGGCGATGCGACCGCACAAATTAATCAAAGGGAAATATTCATGCCGACACATGCCACAGAACGATAATAAACCCCGCGTTGCTGGCGATTTCAAGTTGGGAGACGAAGCGGGAAGTTGCTGAACTAAAACGCTTGCATCAGTGGCGCCATCTTGCGGCCGAAGTGGAAGACTAACGTAATATAACTAAACGTAATATATTGAGCTACCATTTTGTGAGGGCAGTGTGAATTTTAACTTGTTTATTTATTTATTTTTAATTGAAACCGCGTTGTTGCAATTAAATAAATTTATTTAGGCCCGCTGGAAATAGTTTTGCAATGGTTACGTTACAACTCTTAGAACACGTGTAGCTAAATGAAATAAAATTATAATATGCGTATATGAATACACAATTATTTTATTATTATTATTCTCTTTTTGTTCGATTATACATTTTCTTTCCCTACTCTCTTTATGTCTCTTACAACCTAATGATTAATTAGATAATGCAGCAAGAATGCTGAGTATTTGTTTGGATCTATTAATCCCATCAAAAATATGAAATGCGCAAAATTCAAGTCTCGTAACATAGTCGTTCCACCGCAAAAACTTGTGAAAGTCAATTTAAAACCAATTCAATTATTTTAATTAGTGTCTATGGAAGCACCGATTTAACAACTTTATAAATTTATCACATTTTTGAATAGGTGGCGGTAGTTATAAAACGTGAGTTTTGTAGCTTCATCTACGATGAAGTCGGAAATGACCTAAATGACTAAAAAAATTTGGTGGTAAGACTGTGCTCTTGTTTTTATTTTTTTTTTTGCTCGACTTGGCGCTTTTTAATTATTTTTTTTTGGAAATATCATCGATCCGCTCTTGCCTTACACCATGCAGTACACAGGTTCAGATGCGTAAAAGGGACGTGTAAAATAATACGTACACTTTACAATGAAACGCTGTCTGAGGGCACAATTTGAATGTAGAGAAGCGATCTCCCAGACCGTTCCCGTCCTTAATATATGTATAATTTGAAACAGGAAATTATTTTGTGTGGTCATTATTTATTACTGTATACAAATAGAAACTCTATTTACGAATTTGTAATCCTACTTAATATTATAAACGCGAAAGTTCTTAAGTATGTATGTATGGATGGATGGATGGATTTTGTTACTCTTTCACGCAAAAACTACTGGATGGATTTAAATGAAACTTTACAATAATATAGCTTATATATCAGATTAACGCATAGGGTACTTTTATCCCCGAATTCCCGCGGGAACTCTGAAATTAACGCGGGTGAAACCGCGGGGCCCAACTAGTGATCTAAAGATAAGGTTGGCGAGATATATATTACTCATATATAAGTCAAATTGTATATTTGTGGATAAATAAATAAATAAATAATAATAATAAATATATAAAAATGCTTTGTCCTGAATGACTACCTGACAATTAATGCACAGTCTAAACCGCTGATCGTAGAGACCTTAGAAACTTGACGGGTGTTCTTTGTATAGCGTGCCTGCATTCGATAAGAAAGGATTTTTGAAAATTCTGCCCCTAAGGGGTGAAAAGGGGGGACTAAGTTTGTATGGAACAATTCCGCGGGAACTTCGAAATTAATAATAATAATAATAATAAAATTGTTTATTGCCATCAAAAAGGTGTACCTACAAAAAAAAATTAAAATTAAACTTAGCCAATTAAATCGGTCCAAATAAATAAACAAAAAATTGGCAGTTGGCAATAGGAGTGCATTCAGCGTGTGCTGGATGAACATCCTTAATCCAGATGTTCACCCAGCGCTGGTTTTCAATGCACCCCTTGCTCGGACTCAGAAGTTTTCCGAGAAAAAAAGTAAAAAGTTATAGCGGGTTGTCACATACAATAGGCTAGTTTCCTGGGTAAAAAAATCGAAATTCTATTTAGTCCGTCAGTTAGATAATAAAAAAATAAAAGACGTATTTTTTTCTTTTTAAAATAATGGAAATATGCATAGATAAAGCGCATTAAAGTTTAGGGTCGGGGACTCGTGATGTCACAGCTCGCTATAACGTGCGAACAAACTGTAGCGAGGCGTGACGTCATGTGAAATTTCGACTTGACATATCTCCGTTATTTTTTGGTTACATAAAAAAAAAAATACGTGTCCAATATTTTTTAATAATCTACAAAACGGACTAAAAAAAAAAATTAGGAAACTAGCCTATTGTGCAACAAAGATACACAACAAATAAACAAAAACAGCACCAAAATTATCGCGGGTGAAACCGCGCGGGACAGCTAGTACATGTATAAAACTGGTTAATTGACTAAATTTTAGTTTTTATTCTATCATGAAGATTAGTAAAAATATTGGACGCGTACTTACGTAATAAAAAAACTACGGCGATAGGAACTCAAAAATGTCTCGTGACGTCACGAGTGTCCATCTTAAAGTTTAATTAGTTCACCTAAGTATTTTTTAATTAAGTAGAAAACGGAAACTATACGTGTCATTTAAGTTATTATCAAACTGACAGACTAAATAGGATTTTTGTTTTTATACCCCGGATACATGTTTGCTCCCCGCGGTTTCACTTGCGTTCATTTTGTAGTTCCCGCGGGGATTCCGAGATCCTATGTCCTTCACTGTACCCCTTACAACGTGTATGCAAAATTTCATAATGGTCCTTTGAGTTTTTAAGGCGTGAAAGCGTATTAACAAACAAACACAAATTAGCTTTTATAGTATTAGTTGGTACCCATTAAGGTCCATTTATATCTATCAATCAATCAATCAATCAATCAAACATTTATTGCAACCAAGTGTACATTTTAAGTCAGATGTTACATAATATTATATTGTACTTACAACTTAGTAACCCTTTTCGGGTATGGCAATGATTCCGGAGCTTATACAGATAATATATCGAGCGTGTCCGTCGCAGACAAAATAATATTCTGCGATACAGTGCGCATTAACATACTCACATCTATCGTAACACGGCCGCGCAGACGCGGACAGACACGGGCCGTACTCGACTCGTCCGGTATTTCGCGGAAAGAATATTTTGTCATGATTCATGTCTGTACGTGTCTGTGGCTACATTCCGAGCAGTGTGAATAGAGCATCGGCGCGTCTTTTGTAAATAAACAGGGTCGGTCGGCGTCTGCCACGGAACGTTGCTGGCACGCTCAGCGGAGCTAGGATGCGCAACACGATATGTTTATCGTACGAAAGATAAAATTGTCGACACGACAAATATTTGTGGGCGTCCAAGCAAAAAAGTGCATTAATGAGGTATTGAGTTAAGACTAAATTCGGTTAAACATTTTTTGCTGCCATGTTACCACTGGTAGACAAAACGATATATATGTCGACGAGAATCGATAAAATGACTCGATAAAATTTTATCGTGTTGCGCATCTTAGCTCCGCAGATGTAAATAAACGGCGTCTGACGGTGTCTGTGACGGAACGTGTCTGGCACGCTCAATGTCTGTAGATATAAACGGACTTCAGGCGCTATATACTGTTATATTTATACAGGTTGTGCAACTGTGCTCTACTCGGTGTTTCGTAGCATCGCGGGCGCAGTTAATTGAAAATATCTGTCAAGTGTTACCTGAGCGGTAGCCGACTCCGCCGGCTTAGTGAGCAATGCAATTTGTAATTTGCATTTTAGTACTAATTAAGGTAGCTAAAGTGTTTGCTCTGTTTCAGTGTTGGCTTTGCATCGCGACGTTAACTTACATTCTATCCACGTATACTATTCTTACTATTATAAATACGAATGTGAACCTGTTTGTGTGTTTGGTACGTACACCATAACTACTCAAGCGATAGTCATGAAATTTTGCATACACATTGTCAAGGTTACAGAGAAGTACATACGGTACTTTTGTCCGTAATAACGCGGGTAGAACCACGGGAAACAGATAGTCCTACTAAGATTATAAATGTGAAAGTGTGTATGTTTGGAAGTTTGGATATTTGGATGTTTGGAGCAAAAACAGCTGAACGGATTTGGTTTAAATTTGGTATGCATGTTGTCAGGAGTACAGAGAAGGTACTTTTTATCCCGGAATTCCCGCGGGAACTCCAAAATTACTGCGGGTGAAACCGCGGGGCACAGCTAGTAATCCATAAAAGGAAACTCACGTTCCACTTTCTATAACTAAACTTAAAGACATAAAAATCAACAGCTAAACTTTATAAATAAGAAAAAATCACAAGGAAGTGGTATTTTTATTCGACCAACACCCATTTATGGCACGCGTAAGTTTAGTTTGGCCCTATTAAAAGTGAATCAAAGCGAACTATAAATTGTTCAGCCGCTCCATGTAGACCTCTCCATGTTCTTTCAAAGGTGCTTTTTGAACGGTTTTCTGCTGCGTGTGAGGGGACTGACGCAGGTCTGATTGTGCCGGTCGATCTGAAACTGTGGTTTCACACACAGCGTTCGAGCGATGGATAATTTTCTATGTGCTGCAAAGTTTGCTGTAAATATTCAACCAAAGTATTGAGTTTGTGGTTTTTTTATTTCTTTTCCCCTTCAAACTTTCGTTTGGTGAAATTTATTGGTTGAGATCTCGCTTAAAACGCAGTGTATGCTCATCTTAACCTGTAAGTAATAAAAATGTGATATGAAGTGTGTATAATAAAATTATGTATAAAGAAAAGATTTCAAAAAAGAAAAAGAATTTATAAGGTATTAAAACATTTCCATTTAAATATCTATAAAATAAAAATTAAAGCTAGAAAGTAATTTCTAGGTGGCTAGCTGAGAAATAAGTAATCCCATCTTATCTTTTTTATTTTATCTTATCTTAGTTAATGGGGCAGGCAGACAAAGCCTCGGCACTTCAACCCTTGGGATCTTTTGTGCCATCCCCACCCTGTGATCCTCCCTCTACTCCCTGAAGACCTCGGCGGCGAAGGCTAGTGTGCAGTGGAGGGGTAGGAACCTAAAGTCCTCTGGTTCCGGGTAAGCCGTCCCCAGGAGGGCCATACGTTTGCGAGCCAGGGCATCGCACTCGCACATAAGATGTGCCATTGTTTCCACCTCTATACCGTACTTTCTGCAGGATGGGTCGCTAGCTAATTTCATCTTCGTGAGGTGTTCCTTAGTCCCGAAGTGACCTGTAAGCACACCAGTAATTAGGCGGGCCTGATTGCGACTCAGTAGAAGTATGTTGCGTGATAGTTTCACATCAACATTGTCGCTGATGAAGCGTTTAGAATGCCTAAGACCCGTAGACAGTGACCACTCTTGTGTGTGTCTTTTCCGGGCATTTTCACGTATTGCCTTTTTCACAGTGTTGTCAGAGATCCCAACAAATGGTTCAGGTCCAAAGAAGGTCTTGTCTGATCCTGCCCTAGCCAGTTCATCTGCAAGTTCATTGCCTTGTATGCCTACATGACCTGGAACCCAGATTAGTCTGACCTGGTTGTTAGTGCCCAGTTTATTCAGTGCGCGGACGCATTCGTGCACCAACCTTGACTCCACTCTACATGATGTTACAGCTTTTAACGCAGCTTGGCTGTCTGTAAGTATGTAGATGGACTTTCCTTTTGTTTCGTTTTTAATGTTTTCTTTAACACAGCTTATTATGGCGTAGGTTTCTGCTTAAGTAATCCCATGATATAACAAAATAAAAATACGGAAATTTATGAAAGTAGTAGTGATACTTCTAAACCGATAGTCTAACGGACAGTACCGGCAGACGGGTTGACCTCCAACTTAGTGATGTGATATAATCTGGCTGAGACCTTGAGAACCAATCAAGGAAGATAACACAGGACCTGTCACCGTTAAGATCCTTTGGGAAGGCCTTTGTCCCCAGCAATGGAAATCAGGATACCAGGATATAATAAAAAAAAGGTATATACTCCATTGACGTGAATAAATTAATGTGACGCTGATTGAGTACCTACTCCATGCGTGTCATTTCCGGTTATTTCATGTACCTACCTACATTTCCGCTTTCTGCTAAATTACTATCAACGTGCCAAAGGGAGAATACCTTGAAAAATTGTTTGAGTTGACACTTATAGTTCATTTGGGTGAGTCAATCTTGACAGGTGACATTCCACCAGAATGGTATCGGCCTGTCACCAATGCTGTGCTATATAATGAAAATTTTTTCTTACAATAAATCAAAAAGCAACGGATTTTAATTGATATAATATAGTCTTATTTCTTACTAGCGGTGCCCCTCAGTTTCACCCGCGTTAATTTCAGAGATCCCGTGGGGTGCTGGGATAAAAAGTAGCCTAATTTACTCCTTATAACATCAGTTACTGCCAGTGAAAGTCCCGTTAAAATCGGTCCAGCCGTTTCAAAGATTACCCGGAACAAACAGACAGACAGACAGAGAAAAATTTTAATAATTGATTTTTTGATGTTAGTACCGTATGCATATAGTGAAAAACTGTTAATTTGAAATAACAAACAGACACTTCAATTCTTAAATTTTAGTTATAAGTCACATACAGACCTGTCTTTTACGTAAAGCAACCCTTATGAAAACATAATATTATTATGCACAATGTTTTATAGCCCTCTCGGCTATTACGTAACAATTATAACGATAGAAAACCACCAAGTGAAGTTAATCGAATCCAATAACAAGGATCTGTGAAGGTAAACAGTAACCCTTCATGGCAAATATGAGTCAGTTATTGTTAAAATAATATATATATATTATGTATAGGAGTTGGTAATACGACTATGAAACGCGGGATTAATTACGCCGCGGTAGCAGAAAATGGTGTTTGTTTTGAAACCATCGGGCCCCTACTATTTGTTTATGAATAAAATCCTTTACTATCTATAATTCTATACTATATTTAAACGAGCAATTCTGATTATGATCTGAATCTCGGCAACGGCTCCAACGATTTTCATGAAATTTAGTATGCAGGGAGTTTCGGGGGCGATTAATCGATCTGGCTAGGTTTCGTTTTCAGAAAACGTCGTTTTATCCGTGTTTTCAGGCAATGAAAAATGAGTGTTTGTTTTTCTACTTATGTATGTATGTAATATATTTATTCAGAAAAGGTTATCACACTTTCATTGAAACCATGCCCCGCAAAACTGCTTACGCAGTTTGACTGCAGGTAACTCGCTTTATGTAAACATAGATTATAAATTATTAAACTAGGATATCTTAAAACAGTTAATCCACATAAGTAAATGGTTACAACGTGCTTAACAAGTGTTGTTTTAATAATCTTTTAAATTTAGCAAGTGTAGGCTCACGTCTTATGTCCTCGGGTAAACTATTGAGTAAATATGGAACACGTTTTTTTAACGTTCTATCTCCATAATAATTTTTTACCATGGGTATTTCAAATTTACAACAGATCAAATTTACTTAACAACAGATGGCGCTATACACAACGAGCGAAGCTCGGCGACCCAGATATTTTTATAAATGCGAATGTGATGCGAATGTAAGTTTATTTGTTTGTTACGCTTTCATGCCTTAACAGCTCAACTGATCATCATGAATTTTTGCATATACGTTGTCAGGGATACAGAGAAGGACACATAATACTTTTATCCCGGAATTCACGCGGTAACTTTGAAATTTACGTGGGTGAAACCGCGGGGAACAGCTAGTACTTGGTGAGATAAAATATACTAATAGTAATAACCATCACAAAATTAATAGGCATAGAACCACATTCAGTGCACCCAGAGCCCTGTTCACGGGTAGTGGAACCAGCTTACAACATAAAAAATGGCATCGTTCCACGACCATGTCGATTATATTTTTAACCGACTTCCAAAAAGGAGGAGGTTCTATGTTCGATTGTATGTTTTTTTTTTTTTTTTTTTTTTTTTTTTTTTTTTTTTTTTTTTTTTATGTATGTTCACCGATTACTCGAAGACGGTTGGACCGATTTCGAAAATTCTTTTTTTGTTTGAAAGGGTTTACTCCCAATTAGGTCCCATTGCCACCAAGTCGGAATCTGATGATGGGATCTTGGAGAAATCGAGGGAACTCTTCAAAAATTATAGGCACACCTATAGCGATTTCGGTATTTTTTATAGTAAATCGTTCATTTGCTTCTGGAAAGCAAAATTTGAAGAAGTGGAACTGATGATGAAGACCACAGATGGTCATCGGAACTACACAACAATAATACGTATTTCACGGGTTCCGATTGCAGCGATTTCAGAAATTGGTTTTTTGTTTGATAGGGGATACTCCCAAATTGATTCCATTGTCACCAAGTCGAGATCTGATGATGGGATCTTGGAGTAATCGAGGGAACTCTTCAAAAATTATAGGTACACCTATAACGATTTTTGGATTTTTTATAGTAAATCGTTTATTTGCTTTTGGAAAGTGAAATTTGAAGAAGTGGAACTGATGATGAAGACCACAGATGGTCATCAGAACTACTAAATAATAGGTATTTCACAGATTCCAATTCTTTAACTTTAATATGATTTCTAAACAATTTATGCTCGTCACAATGTATATGGTGAAGTGGAACTGATGATGATGTACCAGGAGAACTCCTCAACAATTAACGTCCCTGCGTCGGGAAAAGTAATATTTTGTAAAAGGTGATGAGCAGTTGACATTAGGCTATTGTAACTTAGAGAAATTACGAACTAAGTCACTTAAAAGCGAGAAATAAACAAAATTTTAACAAAAAAATTAAAACCGACTTCCAAAAACACAAAACTAAAATACTAAAAATAAAAAGCTAAAAATAACAACATACCGATTTAATCCAAAAGACAAAAACACACGTAATATTATTATTGGTTTGTGCTTCCACTGATCGGTATGAAGTCGGTGACAAGCCAAATATGGAGGGCTAAGAAGATTGAAGATGGGCTAAGTCGACTCCAGCCACCAGCTCTTCGTGAGCAGAACAACCCAAGTGGGCAGACACCAGCGTGCTTGTCACCGAATTCAAACCGATCAGTGGAAGAACAAACCAATAATAATATTACGTGTGTTTTTGTCTTTTGGATTAAATCGGTATGTTGTTATTTTTAGCTTTTTATTTTTAGTATTTTAGTTTTGTGTTTTTGGAAGTCGGTTTTAATTTTTTTGTTAAAATTTTTGTGCTTCAATTCGGAAGGTTTCTATGACTTTATGACAACCTCATTATTGAATTTTGCTTTATTTCCCTGATACTTCTATTGATCGCAAACTAGTAGGTAGATATTTTTCTTATAACACTATGTCCTATTCAAAATCAAATCGAGAACGGTCGAATTGCAATAGTAGTGGATAAACTTTGTACCGAGCTTAGCTTTATTATACTGTCGATAGGCTAATAATGTTATAACAATAAATCCATTGTCTAAGTATTGTTAGTTTTACTCTTTTTGCGTAGTAAACGTGCCTTTTAACCGATTTGAAATTATATAACCGGTTTTTAGAAGCATTTTTTTTAATAGGTGATCCGACTTATTTATGAACGAAAGACGTCAAATTTCGCTGTTCAGTAAATTGGTTAGGCATGGGAAACAAACTGTTTCGTCTTGTAAACTTATACTTCTGACTTTTAGTTCTTTTTTAAATCAGCAATAGGGTTTGCCCCAGTTTATTTGTTGTTAAGTGACTGTGTGGTCGAAGATTTTTAAAACACCTCGCCTGAAAACGGGGAACTGGCTTGCTTTTACAAGTGAGGCTGTTGAAACACTCAGATGCTTTGCGACAGATTTTAGAGGTGCTACAAAGCAAGTGGGAGTTGGATGTTACCATATTTTTGCTGGTAGCACGTAAGTTGGAGTAGGATGTTACCGCATACCAGGTCTGCTCATGCTTTTTGTTGAAAATTTTACCCACATCTTACTGCATCTGTTAAGAAAGCACTAACTACTAAACTATATAATAACTATATTTCAGTTGAAGTATAACTTTATGTAACTTTTGTTGTGGAAAGAGTACAATTCCCTTGTTTGTGTGCGCTCGTAATAGGCCATTTGACTAATTTTTTTTTCTGAATTCTATTTATTCCGGCAGAAAGATTTAAAAAAATAATAATAGACACGTACTTTTTGCTTTTTCAAGTTAATAAAAACATACTTTGATAAAGCGCAATAAAGTTTAGAAGTGGGGGTTCGTAACGTCATATGCATGTAAAATCTACCCCTGCTTGTGACGTTACGCGACATTTTGACTCAACGTATCTCCGTTATTTTTTGATTAGGGACGTAAAAAAAAAAGAAAAAATAATTGTCTAATATTTTTTATGAATCTACAAGACGGACTAAAAACAAAAGTTTAGTCGAATATCCTAAATATCTTCAGGTGTTTCAATACCCTTAGATATTTAGCTTGCAATCGAAAACTTTAAATGGGCATGTTGACTAATTTTTATGTTTTAGTCCGTCTTGTAGATTATTAAAAAATATTGGACGGACTAATTAGAATTTTGATTTTCAAAATTAGTCCACATCCCTATTATGTAGGGAAGTATGCTTGGAAATTCATAATTAATTGTAGTTTAGAAGATTTCAGTAAATTGTCTTCACTAGATAATAGGCACCGTGTATTCGAACAGTTTACAAGTAATTACACAATTTACGAATGCAGAGTCCAATTTGTCACCATTTCTGTTCTATCGTTAATTATAAGACAGGCTTTTTACTGAATTGCGTTTAATGATAACGTTGTGAGGAAAGTTTCTGTACTGACTAGGTAAATGGAGATTATACAAATGTATTAATCGCTTTTTTTTGGTAACTTAATTCTTTTACTATAGAGAGTTTCGAGACGACTTCGGGAAAAAGCTGTACACGCATTTTTTTCGTTGTTTTACTGTAAAAATACATAAACTGTAACTATATATTGAACTATGTAGTATATCTAATATTACATCGCTGATCCATTTGTTTAATTACGTTACGACATTACAATTTTCAAAGATAACTTTACTAATAATAATAATAGTTATATCCTTACTATCCTTACTAATATTAGAAATGCGAAAGTAACTCTGTCTGTCTGTCTGTCTCTTACGCTTTTACGCCTTAACGGCTCAACCGATCATCATGAAATTTTGCATACACATTGTCAGGGGTACTACAGAGAAGGACATAGGGTACTTTTTGTCCCGGGATTCCCGCGGATACTCCAAAATTAACGCGGGTGAAACCGCGGGGAACAGCTAGTAATATATAAAGCTTTTTATAGTTAGTTTCAAAACACTACAGACGAAACAAAATGATGTAATTATTATTTAAGAAAAATACGAGTAACGAAATTTATTTTCCCCGCGAAAAGCGTTTATTTAAAGTAACACCGAAAATATAAAATGAAATTTTAAGTAGGAAATAAAATATTATTTCGAGGTACCCGCAAAAATATAGCGCCCCGTGTGACGTGTGAAAACCGGATCGTGTCGGATTAAAACCGGTTTAGAACGGATGGTTATAATACAATATATTTTATTATTCTCTCTCTCCTAATCTTTTACAGGATTATTCATGAAAATCATAATAAAATTATTTATTAATTGTGTTCTCCTAAATGTTTTGTACATTATTTAAAATATTCTGACCGGGGCTTTTGCCCGCTATAATTACGATTATACATATTATATGTATATTGGCTGTTTCACGCAGTTCCTCTCACGTTAATTTTGGAATTCCTGCGGGAATTCCGGAATAAAGTACCCTATTTCTTTTTCTGTGCGCAAAATTTATGTTAGTAAGTAAAAGTAAAGATTGGTTGAGGCGTTGATAAGGCGTGAAAGTGTCAAGTAACAACTGAAAATACAAACCTACATTCGCATTTATAATAAAGGATAGTAAGGATTTATTGTCCTTGCTAATATTATAAATGCGAAGGTGAGTTTGTCCGTTTGTTACGCTTTTACGCCTTAACGGCTCAACCGATCACCACGAAATTTTGCATACACATTTTCAAGGATACAGAGAAGAACATAGGCTACTTTTTATCCCGGAATTCCCACGGGAATCTCGAAATTGCAATTTTGCATACTACCTACACGTTGTCAAGTGTAGGTACAAAAAAAGATATAGGGTATTTGTATCAAATACAAAAAACCCTCGCGTTATCGGTCCCACGTATTACGAACACCTCCCTGCGGATATCCGTGATGAAAACAATGACGAAACATTTAGTCGCCGACTGAAAAACCTCTTGTTGGATAACGTACTATACTCTGTTGACGATTTTCTAAAAATGAAGTTTGCTTAATTACACTGTGTACACTTTTATCTATTGTTTTATCTAATGTAAAATTCTTGACATGTACCTATTATTTAAATTGACATAACTATTGTTCCTATTTATATTCAGTTTTAATGACGATCCCTTTAACGAATAACACTGTGTATATTATGTATATACTGTTAATGATGTTAAAGCGAAATAAATAAATCTAATCTAATCTAATCTATCTCGGAATGCCCGCGGGATCTCCGAAACTAACGCGGGTGAAACCGCGGGGAACAGCTAGTTGTAAGTATAAAGTGTACCTAGGTGTGACGTCATACGGAATTTCATTTCAATGTATCGCCGTTATTTTTTTCATTACTTAAAAAAAAAAGGAAAAATACGTGTCCAATGTTTTTATTAACCTACGAGACGGACTTAAAACTGGAATTCAGTCATTTTTGAGGTGTTCTTAAAATCCTGGAGTCTTTTAAACTCACATTTTTGTGTTTTGAATATATCTTTTTCACCGAAGGCATGTTGAGTTATAGTTTATTTTCCAATAAAACTGTACTCTACAAATGCCCATAAATACGAGTACATTATCAGACTATGAATCATCTGTGAAGTGTAAGTTTTATCCGCACGTGCCTTATTTACTTGACTTTAGAGTTTATTTCTGCTTAATAAATGTTTGTGGTGTGTGGTACAAGTTTAAAGAGACGCGAGATAGTTTCGTGTTATTAGTTTTAATAAGTAATAAAGTTAATTGTGCCGAACATCTCAAAACTGATTGAGTCGATAATATCCAACAGCCTTATGGACCATCTCGAGACAAATGATCTACTTACCGACAGACAGTACGCTTATAGAAAAGGAAAATCAACTACTGCCGCTGCACATCAAGTAGTAGACTCAATACTCATGAGCATAGATGATGGATATAAAACTGCGGGCGTTTTTTGTGATCTCACAAAAGCTTTTGACGTCATCTCACACGAGTTGCTCTTGGCAAAATTAAATTCATACGGTATAAAGGAAAATGCCCACATGCTGCTCAAATCCTTCTTAGAGGGCCGCAAGCAACGCGTAGTAGTGACAGCTAATGGCCAGAGATACAGATCTGAGGCGGGAGATGTCAAAATCGGTATACCACAAGGATCCTCGCTTGGGAATACTTTGTTTCTGGCGTTCATTAACGATCTTGCCCACTTCATCACAGACGGTCTAGTTGTGTTATTTGCTGACGATACGACGGTTGTGATATGTTCCCGCACTTATGAGCAGCTGAACTCAAAAATAAATTTCACATATAGCCGGCTGCACGAATGGTTTTCATCAAATGGACTTATCCTCAATTCAACAAAGTCCACCTTAATGTTATTTTCGGCTAAAGCAGTTGAACTACCTGTTTGCATAGATAGCCCTGTCCCGGTCAGTCACGCGTGCAGATTTCTTGGTTATACACTGGACTCACATATTAACTGGAAAAACCACATACAGTCACTCTGTGATAAACTTAGTAGTGCAGCTTACGCTCTGAGAAAATTGCGCCCACTCGTCTCCAGTACCGTACTAAGACAGACTTACTATGCACATTTTCACTCACTGATGTCATACGGTATATTGTTGTGGGGAAACTCGACAGACTCCAATCGCGTTTTTGTTTTACAAAAGCGCGCGCTTTGCATTATCGCAGGTATAAAACAACGGCAAACCTGTAGGACATTATTCACTAAACACCGCATAATGACAATGACAAGTCTGTACCTATTCGAGATCATTTCCTATGTCCGCAAAAATATAGCAAATTTCAGTCTTCGAGAGTGTGGAGGGCGATCTTTGCGTAATGCGGGAAGACTAGCGAGTGTCCCCCACCGGACTAAACTGGCCACTAGAAACCCGCGTGTGATTGGGCCAATTCTTTATGAGAAACTACCCGCTAGTTTAAAAAAGACATCTGACGAAACTTTCTACCGCCAGCTGAAGAATCTTTTGTTGGATAGCGAATTTTATTGTTTAAATGAATATTTGTACACAATCGATTGATCGATTTATAATCTTTATTTTTACATTTTTGACATGTTCATTTTTTTATTTAAATGACATTTTTATTATTTTTATAATCATTGACATTCTTATTATGATACTTTTATTATTATTATTTTATTATTGACGATCATATTATCCTCTGACATTTTTATTAGTAATATAACTATGAAATTGATAATGTGAAATAAATGATTCTATTCTATTCTATTCTATTCTATTTGATGTCAGTTGCATCGCAGCTGACCCCATCGGTTTAACCTGCAGTAACTTCGGAGTTCCCGCGGGAATTCCAGGATAAACTATACCTATAAACCTTCCTCTGGAATCCCTCTACCTATTGGTTAAATCCGTTCATTAGTTTTTGAGTTTATCACGAACAGACAGACAGAGAGATTTATTTTGTTGGAAAAAAAGAAAAAGAAAAAATATCTTTTTCATTTTATGAACATGTTTGTAATGGTATATATTTTCAACCCTTTAAATATTTACAACTAATTTTGCCACATGTTTTTTTACAAAATTTTCATGGTGATCGTGTACTTTCGAATTTATAATAATGGCTTAAATTCGCTCAGCTCTTGCATTAGTCACTGTAACCGTGCAAAACTTAGTCATATTTGTTTATCACAGCGCGTGGCGGAAATGTTATCGAAATTGGTTTAAATATGGCTTTGAGATTTGTTTGCTCGCGTATCGGCCGGAACGGATTGGCCGTTATTAAGTGAGACATGTTCCACTTAAGGCCAAGTTTCACAGAGGTGAAACTAGATTCACACTATAAAAAATATATTTTTTCAGCTCGTTCAATAAAAAATCCATAATGGAATCTATACATCTATAAGTAGGTACATAAACGAGTATACATAGATACATATATAAATAAAATTGAAGTGTCTGTTTGTAATTGGGTATTCTCCAAGGTATGAAAATCAAAATTCTAATTAGTCCGTCAGTTAGGAAATAAAAAAATAATAGACACGTATTTTTTGCTTTTTCAATTTAATGAAAATAAACATAGATAAATCGCATTAAAGTTTAGGGTGGGTGCTCGTGACGTCAATATTCATTATAAGCGCCATACAAACTGCACCGAGTTGTGACGTCACGCGAAATTTCAACTCAATATATCTCTGTTATTTTGTGATTACGTAAAAAAAGAAAAAATACGTGTCCAATATTTTTTACTAATCTACACGACGGACTAAAAAAAAATTATTTGTCAAGTAGCCAATTCTAAACTAACAGCTTCTTACTGAATGCATTTGAAAGTATAAACGGTATTTACGTAAAAAAAAAACATTTTTTAAACTTTTTCTCCATCTGTCTGGTTGTATTTTTGATCCAGCTAATCTCTGAAATGACTGAACCGATTTCAACGGGACTTTCACTGGCAGATAGCTGATGCTATAAGGAGTAAATTAGGCTACTTTTATTTTAGAAAAAAAAAAAACTTCCTGCGGGCATTCCGAAACTCACGCGGGTGAAACCGCGGGACGCAACTCTTGATTAGCGTGCCTACCCGGTGTGACCAACTGCGCCAATCCAGTCGCGTCAATCATTGTATTTTGGTAATACAATGATTGACCGAACAAATTGGTCAGCTCGATAGAACTACATATTATTTATATTGACTTTTTATATATATATATATTTTCCGGTTCTGTGTAATGCCACTAAACTATCCCCTAGTCAAAAGGTTGTCTAGTAAAGTATGCCTTAGGCATTAAGTCCGCCTTTTGTAGATAAATGTGCAATAAAGTTCTTTAAATAAATAAAATAAATAAATAAACTACAATATTGCAATGTCAACAAACTTACATAAATATGTCTTCGTCTCAATTAGACGCACCGACAAGCGTTTGAAAAGTGTTTTGGAAAACGGACAGCTTACTGTTTACTTAAGGTAAGCTTGTAAAAGCTTGTAAAAATGTCATAAGTAAATGTTATTTTTTTTAATGTCATTGGGGGCAAACGGGCAAGTGGTACACCTGATGGTAAGTGATTACCGCCGCCCATAGACATCTGCAACACCAGAAGGCATGCAGGTGCGTTGCAGACCTGGAATGGGGATGGGAACTGGCTTTCAAGTGGGGCTGCCGGAACACACCGTTAGGTGCTTGGCGACAGATTTGCAACTTGAAGGTGGTAGCTAGCCAGCTGGGCACTAGAGAGCGCCCTACCACCATGCTATGGTTCAGTTTAGTTACTAATAGACAATAGTGTATATTATATCATATCTACAGTTTTGATAATTTAATAACCAATTATGATTTATTTTCTATATGTTTTGTCTAAAATATGCGTTTTGTTTAAAATTCCAAATAAAAATCCAGATAAAATTTCTTTCGTGTCGACGATGTAAAGCGTTGTATATTTTTCCGGCAAAAATTAATATTGCAAGGGGTCAATTAAAAATTGCAATTCGATACACATCGCTTGTTGGGCGATTGTAATACACGTACATATTGTGTTCACTCGGTACTGTAGTCTGTACGTCACAACCGCTGTTCTATTGAATATGCATTTATTTTTTACAAGTTGTTATCCCTTGCGGTTCAGCCCGCGTTAATTTCGGGATTCGGAATTTGGGATGAAAAGTACCATATGTCCCATTCTGTTCCTCTGAAAACGTTCGGTTGACTATTTAAGCGTAACAAACAAACAAACTTACATTCAGATCTCCTTTTGCTGTTATCTATAGTCTGCGAGTATCTATCGGCCTCGTTGCCTATCAGTGTCAGTTAAAACGTATTTTTCGGAGATCCTGCGGGAACATAAATAATCCTTACTATTATATATATGTCGGCATGAGGGTAGTTTCATTAAAAATAACTGTTGCTTCCCGCTGTCGAATAGCGGTTGCAGTAAGTTCGTTCCCCCGCTTCACTCCATTGCCCGACTCGTCTTTGTTAGAACTTGTAATAAAATGCGGGTATGCGTAAGCGACGGTTCATTGTTACTTTGTGTTCGGTTCAGTGCAGTTATGGTGTCGCAACAGTGTCGTATCAATCTAGAGTGGCTATGGTGATTACGTGTGCTGTGTCATCTAATTGTTTCCAGAGGTTTGCGTGAGTCGGGAGCACGGGCAGTGGAGGTGAGCGTTCATGCATTGTAAAGGGGCCCCATCAAACCTACACCTGGGTCGCAAGTCGCAGGCACTGCTCCGTGTTCCCTACGGATATCTGGTATGCTGTACAACTTCTATGTTGGTGCAATTAATTGTAATAGTTTCTAGTTGGTTCTAGATGTGTCGCTCAGCTAATAGTCTCGGTCCTACCTTTCCCTGCCTTCAGTTACATTGTGTTATGTTATCATCATCAGTTAGTTAGCTATCATTACAATAGCAGATGACTATCTGCTGTTATCTGCTACTATGTTCTTCTTTCTATAATCTACATATATACTACTCAAAACAAAATAGAATAGAATAGAATAGAATCATTTATTTCACATTATCAATTTCATAGTTATATTACTAATAAAAATGTCAGAGGATAATATGATCGTCAATAATAAAATAATAATAATAAAAGTATCATAATAAGAATGTCAATGATTATAAAAATAATAAAAATGTCATTTAAATAAAAAAATGAACATGTCAAAAATGTAAAAATAAAGATTATAAATCGATCAATCGATTGTGTACAAATATTCATTTAAACAATAAAATTCGCTATCCAACAAAAGATTCTTCAGCTGGCGGTAGAAAGTTTCGTCAGATGTCTTTTTTAAACTAGCGGGTAGTTTCTCATAAAGAATTGGCCCAATCACACGCGGGTTTCTAGTGGCCAGTTTAGTCCGGTGGGGGACACTCGCTAGTCTTCCCGCATTACGCAAAGATCGCCCTCCACACTCTCGAAGACTGAAATTTGCTATATTTTTGCGGACATAGGAAATGATCTCGAATAGGTACAGACTTGTCATTGTCATTATGCGGTGTTTAGTGAATAATGTCCTACAGGTTTGCCGTTGTTTTATACCTGCGATAATGCGAAGCGCGCGCTTTTGTAGAACAAAAACGCGATTGGAGTCTGTCGAGTTTCCCCACAACAATATACCGTATGACATCAGTGAGTGAAAATGTGCATAGTAAGTCTGTCTTAGTACGGTACTGGAGACGAGTGGGCGCAATTTTCGCAGAGCGTAAGCTGCACTACTAAGTTTATCACAGAGTGACTGTATGTGGTTTTTCCAGTTAATATGTGAGTCCAGTGTATAACCAAGAAATCTGCACGCGTGACTGACCGGAACAGGGCTATCTATGCAAACAGGTAGTTCAACTGCTTTAGCCGAAAATAACATTAAGGTGGACTTTGTTGAATTGAGGATAAGTCCATTTGATGAAAACCATTCGTGCAGCCGGCTATATGTGAAATTTATTTTTGAGTTCAGCTGCTCATAAGTGCGGGCACATATCACAACCGTCGTATCGTCAGCAAATAACACAACTAGACCGTCTGTGATGAAGTGGGCAAGATCGTTAATGAACGCCAGAAACAAAGTATTCCCAAGCGAGGATCCTTGTGGTATACCGATTTTGACATCTCCCGCCTCAGATCTGTATCTCTGGCCATTAGCTGTCACTACTACGCGTTGCTTGCGGCCCTCTAAGAAGGATTTGAGCAGCATGTGGGCATTTTCCTTTATACCGTATGAATTTAATTTTGCCAAGAGCAACTCGTGTGAGATGACGTCAAAAGCTTTTGTGAGATCACAAAAAACGCCCGCAGTTTTATATCCATCATCTATGCTCGTGAGTATTGAGTCTACTACTTGATGTGCAGCGGCAGTAGTTGATTTTCCTTTTCTATAAGCGTACTGTCTGTCGGTAAGTAGATCATTTGTCTCGAGATGGTCCATAAGGCTGTTGGATATAATCGACTCAATCAGTTTTGAGATGTTCGGCACAATTGTAATAGGCCTATGACTATCGACTTGAGTCCTATCTCCTTTACCCTTATATACAGGACATACTCTGGTAGTTTTTAGTACCTCAGGGTATACTCCATCGCGAAACATTTCGTTTATAAGAGACACTAATTTATCCGCCAGCAGCGGCCAAATAGACATTATAATATTAATTGATATATCGTATATATCTATTGTCCCCGATTTGTGTAACATGCTTCTTAGAATCCCATCTAATTTTTCACGAGTTACGAGCGGTAATGCAAATTGCGGTGGATTTAGTTCGTTTAGATGCTGTTGTAGGTAACTAAGTGCTTGGTGTTTATTACTTCCTAATTGTAATTTGGATGTGATATTGAGAAAGTAATCATTAAAGCAGTCAGGTATGCGTTCGGTATCGACATGTGACCCCTCACTTATTAAATCAATATTTTGTGATTTACTTTTCAGGGATATTTCGTTATTAACAATCTGCCACACTTCTTTCGACGGATTTTTAGTGGTCAGTAACCTGTGATCGTTATGTGCGCGGCGATCGCGTAAGCTTAGCGACTTGATAAGCTCTGAATAGTGACCTAGTGAATAGGGCCCACCTTGATTTTGTTCTATAAAATTAAACTGGATAGTTTTAAGTATTTTTTGCGCATAGATACGTTGAATGTTAGGCTTCATTAATTGTCTAAACAAGGCAAATGATAAAAAAAACTTTGTTTCCTTAAAAATTACCCACAAAAACAGAAAAATCGAAATTTACCCTTAAAAAGTTAATCTAACAATTTCGATTTTTGTCACTTAAAGTGATATGAGGAATTGCACAGGGATGTTTTTAGTAACGGGTGGGTCCTCCTCTGCTACGTACGCACTCTCTGAGCCTGTTAGGAACGCTCTCAATCAAATGGGTAACGTTTTCCTGTGGTATTCGCTCCCAGCAGATTTTTAGGCGATTATGAGCTCCTTTTGATTGTTTATTTCACTATAATTGTCTTTAAGACTTCTTTTCAATTGGTCCCACAAATGTTCGATCGGGTTGAGATCGGGGCTCATCGCAGGCCATGGCAAAACTGAGATATTGGCATCAGATAGAATTCTCTGAGTCAGGCGGGCCGTGTGTGCGCGAGCATTATCCTGCATGAGGATGAAATTATTGCTCACTCTCTGTGCAAATGGGATAACGTGAGGTCGGATCACACGTTCGACGTATCTGGCAGCAGTTACGGTACCCTCATCAAGAATTTCCAGCTCTGTTTTGCCCATTAAACTTATTCCGCCCCATACCATAACACTGGGCCCGCCCCACCGATCTGTCTCGTGGATACAGGGTTCCGTAAAACGTTCGCCTTCCCTCCTCCACACACGTACATGTCTATCGTCACTAAAAAATTTCACCTTACACTCATCTGTAAAAAGTACAGACCTCCAGTTGTCCATAGTCTAGTCCAAATGCGCGCGTGCGAACCTTAGACGAGCTGCACATTGAGCCCTTGACAGTTTAATGCGAAGAAGTCGCATTCTGGACCGTTGTCCGTCTTCGTGGAGTCTGTTGCGGATAGTTTGTTCGCTAACGCGCGTACCGGTAGCTTCTCGTAGTCGCCTTTGTAAAGTACGGGCGGTAACGGTACGCTCTCGACGTGCAGATAAACGAATGTATCGGTCCTCTTGAACAGTTGTGGCGCGAGTTCTTCCTGATCCACGTCTTCTAGCCACACTACCTGTCTCCTGGTACCGTTCCCACACATTTCGGATAGCCCGCCTCGACACACCAAGTCGTAAAGCTACCGATCACTGAAACTCTCCCTCTTGCAGCAGTATGACTGCTCTTGAAGCAGTTTCCATGTCCATATGGTGCCGAGTACATGGCATTACAATCAATTCTAATAATCGAACTGAACAAAACAGTAAAACAAAACAAGAAGGGCTCGGAACGACAGTCGTAACACAAGTGAATAAGAAGTTGTGCATGGAGTAATTTTGCTTCATTTGTTTTTTTCTACCCACTTGAGTGTAATGATTAGAAAATGTTGTTCAAAAAAACGTTAACGACTCAAAAACATCCCAAGTTTGTGATTGAACACTTAAACTTGCCCATAAATAACTTGAAACTGAAATATAAACATTTTTTTAGAATAAATCGAGTTGGGCCCTATTTTGTTTTGAGTAGTATATAATAAATACGAAAGTGAGTTTGTTTGTTTGTTACGCTTTTACGTCTTGAAGCAGGGTTCATAGAAGGACATAGGGTACTTTTTGTGTCGGTATTTCCGCGGGAACGCCGAAACTATAGTGGGTGAAGCCGCGGGGAACATATTCTATTTGTGAAATGTTTTCGTTTTTCCTGTAAACTCAGGGCTTAAACTATGAAAAATATTTCTATCTAAATTTTTCTTGTCCATTATGCTTCAGTGGGCACCCTTTTCAGTTAATGCTTGGACACATATACCTACAATCCACATGTCTGTAGGGTTGTTACTATTGAAAGATAATAATCTAAAAAAGTAGCATGTGGATTAAATTAATATTTATAACTAGCTGTGCCCCGCGGTGTTACCCGCGGAAATTTCGGAGATCCCGCAGGAATTCCGGAATGCAAAGTACCTACCCTATGTCCTTCTCTGTACCCCTGACAATGTGTACCTAAGCATGCAAAATTTCATGAGATTTCACCGACCGGAGTTCCTGCGGGAATTCCGGGATAAAAAGTATCCTATTATCCTATGTCCGTTTCCTGGTTCTAAGCTACCTCCCCACCAGTTTTCAGCCAAATCGGTTCAGCCGTTCTTGAGTTATAAATTAAGATATTAGTAAAGATAGTAAAGATGCTTTTACACCTTAACTCAACCGATCATGATTAAGTTTTGTATACACGTCGTCAGGGGTGCAGAAGAAGACATAGATTACTATTTATCGAGGAATTCCTGCGGGAACTTCGAAATTAACCCTGGTCCCAAGGGGATCAGCTAGAAAGGGCATAATTTTCGATCGCTCCTTCGACAACCCTAAGGCTCAGTTCATTCAGGCTGCACAGAGCCCCAAGCCTTGTTGTCCGAAAAAAGTTTTGGAATAAAAAAATAAAAATTTTCTTTACATTACTACTCTACGCGCTGGGAACAAAATCGCGTTTTTGTTGAAAACATCGCGCACCGAGTCCGTACATATTGGATTTTATTGGATCTCTCTGTTTTCGTTTATTAACATACTCTGTGCGAATGTAACGGCAATTAAAAATATGAACTCTGATGAAAAAAAAAACAAGTTGAAATTAAAGTTTCGATTTCTTTGTAGTTTTTGTTAATGTTCATGCGAGAATTCCGGGACAAAAAGTAGGTTACTTAACTAACCTTATTTCCTTTTTGTACCACGGACAATGTTAACGCATAATTTCATGATGAGCCGTTGAGTATTTAATTTAGGCGTGAAAGCATGACACACAAACAAACTTACATACCTATGCATCGTACTTGCATTCTATCTCATTCTCTCGCAGGCTAAATCCTATTTATGAATATGTTTGTCTCTTTTTAGTGTCGCTTTTACAATTCATCGAATTTTCAAATCGCAACCGTGCTAAAGAAGTTTTCACTTCGATATAAAAAAAAAAATGAATCAACTGAAAACTAGAAAGTAGTTTGTTTCGTTGTTCGCACTATGTTTTAATATAGGTTATATTTTTTAATTTTTACTAGACCGGCCATGTCTAAATTATTTATAATACAATATTTGGCGCGTACGTCGCCCGCAGCAAAAAAATCGAACCGATAGGCGCGGGCGTAGCGCTTGGAATTTCGTAGATAGGTCACCACTCACCTCCAAACTAATGTTAAATAACTTATAGAGTATAATTTTTTTCGACATAAAATATATTTTAATAATATTATTGTTTATTTTTTTAAATGGGGTGTATCAGGTTTTCAGTTAATTCATTAACACGTTGTATAAAGAATGGGAACAAAAGATCATTTCACGCATTAGCAACTATAGAAACCTATAGGAACCAAAAAAAAACCTTTCCATTATTCTCTTCAAATCCGCAGTAATATTTTTTTTGGCATTTTTCAAAAGTCCAACGCTAAAACGGCTAGCGGGCAGCCATTACACATTTAATGCTGAAATTTGAACTTAATTCCTATAGTTTTAGAGTTTAAATTCGCGCGTGGTTTGGATAAGTGGTCAGGCAGTTTAAAGTTTCGAGTGGACGAAACGACCAGTATCATACTTGATACCTCAGAGTGGCAATTGGGGCTAAGATGCGCAATACGATAAAATTTTATCGAGCCATTTTATCGATTCTAGTCGACATATTGTATGGTTTTGTCAACGAGAATCGATAAAATGGCTCGATATAATTTTATCGTGTTGCGCATCTTAGCCCCACAAGAAAGGTCTAATGTATTTTATTTAAATGCATATACCCAGTTACGAAACCCAACTAAACCGGGTTGGCATAGTGGCTATAAGGCATCCGCTAATCAAGAGATCTCCAGTTCGATTCCTGGTGGGGTTGGACTTTGCGTGATTATAATAATACTATAGCTGCTTCCCGCTTAGCGTTAATTTCGGAGATGCTGCGGGAATTCTGGGATAAAATTTCCCTGTACCTTTTTATGTACCCTGATAACTTGTATTATGCTAAAATTTCATGCAGTTTCACCGGCGTAAATTTCAGAGAGTTCCCACGGGAATTTCGGGATAAAAGGTACTTACCCTATGTCCTTTTCTGTACCTCTGACAACGTGTATGCAAAATTTCATAATAATCGGTTGAGTTTAAGGCGTGTTAGCGTAACAAACAAACAGACAGAGTTACTTTCGCATTTATAATATTAGGAGAGACTAGCTGTACCACGGTAGTTTTGGAGTTCCCGCAAGAATTCTAGGATAAAAAGTACCCTATGTCCTTCTCTGTACCCTTGATAACGTGTATGCAAAATTTCGTGACGATCGATTGAGCCGTTGAGGCGTGAAAGCGTAACAAACAAACAAACAAACCCACTTTCGCATTTACAATAATAAGGATTCATTAAGTACTTCCAATAGAAAAAGTTCCATAAATATTTTTACGTCATCTCATATCAGACGCTACGAAAGCTCCGCACAGAAATCTCTAGTAAAAGAGGAAAAAAGCTTCGAAACTCACAACTAGTCCCACTTCAGTTGGCTTTTAAAAGCTGGAATACTTACCTCAATTACACTCCATGTTGGCTGTATTTCAAAAATTCCCTTTGCTTCGCTTATTAGCTCTTAAATCCTTATTTTTTTTTATAAAAAAACATCATGCTTCAAGTTTCTTCTATCTATTCTGTGAATTAAAAAATTCTTTTCTCTTTGCTTGTTTGAGCTTTTTCATTTTAAGCGTCTTGCTTATGTCACTACATTTAAATATTGTTCAGTCGTGTTGAAAGTTAAATAAATAAAGTTTTTCATACTGAGCAATCAGCCTATGTAAAAAGGAAGTTCTCATGAGCTCTATTTAGAAATTGTACATTATGATACCACAACTGAAGGCAGATAAGCAATAACATGTTAACCCACAACATTAAGTTATTGATACAGAACGCTATATTGAGAGTTGTAGAACGTTTTTTAATTATTTGTTTACCTTATTACATTGATAAAATATTACAAAATTGTTAAACATAAAAATGTTGACAAAAAATAGCGCTATAATTTTAAAACACGATTTACTTAAAATTTCTCCAGTGTGGGTTAACACACTATTGCTTATCTATGTCCAGCTAGAAGTTTGATTTTAGAATATTGTCTCAATAGAAATTCTCTGTAAAGTTTTCCACGATTACCATAAGGTTTCTTGATAGAAAAAAAGTGCCTATCTAGTTTCTATTTTTATCGGAAACCAACTTTTAAACGGTGATTTACACAAATTCTACACTCGAGTTGCGACCATCCAGCCATCCATTCTTACAAACTTTCGCGTTTATAATATTAGTAGGATTAGGGTAAGTATTTAGTTTGTTCCTTACTTCCTACACAAATACCCAATTCGATCTATTGCTCACTTGTTAAAAAAAAACTACTAATTATTATTGATCTATACTAATTACTAAATATTATGAAGAGGTAAAGTTTGCGAGTTTGTGTGTTGGTGACGTCTACTGAACCGATTTTTTCACTTTTAGGAAGCTACAGCGATCCAGAGTGACGTAGGATACTTTTCATCCTGGAACTCCCGCGGGAACTACGAAATTACCGCGGGCGAAACCGCGGAGGGGCAGCTAGTCTATACTATAAAGAGGAAAAATTAAATTTTTTGTTTGTTACGATTTAACTCAAAAACTACTGAACCGATTTGAAAAATTATTTCACTATTAGAAAGCCACATTATCCCTGAGTAACATAGCCTATATTGTAATTCGGAATTCCCGCGGGAATTCCGAAATAATCGCAGGGAAACCGCGCGGGACAGCTAGTCAAAATAAATTAATAGGTTACAGTTGAGTATTGGTGAAATCGCGATTCGTTGGGAAAAACAAAAATTATTTACAGCGAATACACATAGGTACATACAGGTACAGGGAATCCATGACCCGGATGAAAACATTACATTTTTCCGTACCGTACGGTATTACGTGTAATATTATATTCCATATCCGGTATTGATTAACACCGGACCGGACCGGACCTCTCAACGAGCTGTGTTAATAAAAAAAAACAACCATGCTGCATAGCCCCGAGGCATGCACTCGCCATCGTTCAAACATATAGATCCAGGCGTAACGTACGGGTATAAATGACCCACCGCCATATCCGGACCCGCCCCGCCCCGCGCCGTCGCAGCCGACCCGGTGTTATCCGGGCGGGGTTCTAACAAATATGCGGATCAACATATAAAAGCCACCTCCGCAAAGTCCACGGGGCATCGTAAATGGATTTTTATTCGCGTCCGATGTTTCGTCGTACGGAGCGTCGTGTTTTTTCTTTTTCATATATATTTTTTTTAATTAAAAAACACTCTTTAAAAAGCTTTGTGTAAGTTGGGAATATTTTTTTCGCTCAATTCTCAGGTTTCGTTTGAAACTTAATTATGAGAGCTGTAGCCCGTGGCTCCGCACGCTAGCACCAATCACTCGTCTTCCCTTAAACAGATTTCGATTCAACCAACAAAACAATTATATAACACACGCGCACACACACACACAATTACAAACACGCACGCACACATAGTCTTTTCTCTTTAAAATTTCAAAATTATATTGTTTATTTCTTTGTTGCTGTGGTTTATTTTAACCCTCATAGTTAATGTTGGCATTTTAACAGATTAATTCTGAATTGCATGAGCCCTCTGTACTCCAGAGGGGAGTGATTGAAAACCAGTTCTACTCGGGACTTAGATCACGAGCAGCTTACGCTGAATCACTTCCTTTCGCCTATAATAATTGACTAAGTTTAATGATTTTTTTTTTGTACACCTTTCTGATGGCAATAAACAATTTTATTATTATTATTATGATTATTTATATTTTTTAATACAGTTGCTCAAAAAGTGGCGTATTGCAGGGACATTTAGCGTTCGGGATGTGGGCTATTACATACTCGAGCTTTTTGTTTACCTTTCCCGAACTCGTGCGTTATCTTTGCCAACTGTCAAAAATGGCGACACGACTTTGACACACTTTTTGCATTGCGAAACGTAGGTTTCGCATTACTAATACGACTAGCGCCATCTCTTGATCACAGTTGGAACTTAGTTGAGTTTGTTGTGTTTTTGATATTTTATTAAATTGCTTAATTTTTTCGTAACTGTATTAAAAATAGTTGTTCAGTACACGTGCGGAACCGTCATTGCAACTAGTTCCAACTGTCAACCCTCACCTTCGGCTGTGCCTCGGCTCGGGTAGACATTTGTCGGAACTCTTTGCAATGACAGGCTTTCCGCACTTACCTAATGAAATATACTATTTAGTCAGTTGTTGGAACTTTCTAAAGCTAATCAATTACTTTTTCAAACCAAAGACCTTAGCAAGCGTTTGCTCTGAAATTTAAATTTGGAAATATTTGTAACAGAATAAAAATAGTAAATAAGTAGGTATGCCAGTATTAAAACTGTTTTCATCGAAAATTAATTGAAGCAAAATTAAAAAGGTTTTTAATAGAGTATTTATTTTGATTTAATTAATTTTCGCTTAAATCTTGTTTAATAGGTACTGTTTTAATTTGCATTCCAAATTACGTTCCTTTTTAAATTAAGCTTAATTAAATGATATGATATATTTTTATTTAATAGTAGCTGTGCTCCGCGGTTTCACCCGCGGTAATTTCGGAGTTCCCGCGGCAATTTAAAGATAAAAAGTACCCTATGTCCTTTACTGTACCCCTAACAAAGTGCATGCCAAATTTCATCCAAATCCGTTCAGCCGTTTTTGCGTGATTGAGTAACAAACATCCAAACATCCACACTTTCACATTTATAATATTAGTAGGATATTTTTGTTCAACAACTAACTATTCAATTGTTTTAGGAAACGTTTTTTGACGAACAAACGAAAAATTCTTTCGACTACTCAAATAACTGGATGGAATCCATTTCCCTGTTAATTTGCCGCACGAATGACAATTTGACCCCCAAAATTGTAGCTTTTAAATGTTTTTAATGTCACTCGATGTCGGCGCGACCGCTAAGTGTTTGAACTTTGCCAAAATTTTCAATGTCTACACCGGATCCAATGTAAATTGTTTTATTTATGACTTTTATTTATTTATTTTTTATTTATTTATTCTTTGTTGCACAAATATAAATGTACAAACACCGAAATTAATGCCTTGCGGCATTCTCTACCAGTTAACAACCAAATTGAGAGTAAAATAAATTAAATATGGTATGCCAATAACAATTAAATTAAACTTATAGCTACTTAAAAAATTACAGGAATAAAAGAATAAGTGAACACTTTTATATTATTTTTTAGATTCTTTCGGAAATTTTACCATATAGGTATATGTAAGAGATAAAATCCTACATTTCAACTTAAAACATGACAGTTGTATCTAATGTTTTATCTACGGTTGTATCTATTTGCCATGTTTAGTACCTACTTATCTGTATTTTGAATTCTAAAAATATTTTTAGTAATTTTTTTTTTTCAATTTTATTTATATATTATAAATTATATATTTATATATTTATGTACCGGTAGCTGTTACGAACAAACAGATTTTCTTCCCATACTAACCATATTCCCTATTCTCATTTTGGGTCCTAGGACCCCAAAAGTTATAGGTATCTAATATACTCAGATGAAACACGCATTTTACTGTAATGAAAAATTCGTATTTAGTTGACTTACTTATGTGCAATCTTTCAATTTGATTTGATTTGATCTTCGGAAGAAATCGCATAGGTTTCTATAGAACTTCCCAAGCTCTCACAGTTCTTGGTGTAACAGCAAATAGCGTGATAATACGCCATATCTATCGCTTTGTCGCTGCCGGTGTGGTTTCACTATAAATCCGTGGAGAATTACTTTTTAACGCCCAAAATAACGTGCCCGCCCCGTTAAAAGTTTACATAACAATCCATCGGTAAACAACATTGGCCCGATACGGCTCCAAAAGCGAAAAAGTCACCGCCGTGTATGGTTAAAAAACAGTACGATATTAAACCGCACACCAGGTAATCCATTTCTATTCAAAGTACTAATTGCACATCAAAAAATGAACACAAAAAGAAATCATGATGATCGGTTAAGTAGCTACGGTGCGTGGCGTAAAAGAGTATGGAACAAACTCAAATTCGCATTTGGACATAGATAAGCAATAGTGTGTTAACCCACACTGGAAAAATTTTGAGTAAATCGTGTTTTAAAATTATAGCGTCATTTTCTGTCAACATTTTTTATGCTCAATATTTAGTCACATACTTAAACAATGTAATAAGGTAAACACATAATTAAAAAACGTTCCCTAACACTCAATATATCGTTCTGAATAGGTAACTTAATTTTGTGGGTTAACATGTTATTGCTTATCTGCGTCCATTTATGGATGGTTAACAGGCCAGGCGTCTGACCGCAGCTAACCAGGGGCCCTTATTTACTATGACCACAACACACCACGCTAAGATAATCAAAGAAGTTTTACTGCATAAAAAATATATTTACAACGTTTATTTCTTTATGCCATAAGGCATAAAGAATAATAATTTCTAATATCTTGGCATCTAGAACGTTTGGGAATGCGTTTTTGGGACGAGCGTTATAGGCAAGGAATGTTATTGGTCATAGTGAATGGCCCTGATGTTAAGAGATGGGTAATCAAAGATTTTAGCCACACCTAGCCTGGAATTGGAACTGGCCCTCTGCAATTAGTGAAACTGCCGGAACACACGTTAGGTGCTTGGCGACAGATTCTCAACTTGAAGGCACTAATTACTTATCCGGCTTTAATTTAAGGAGTCGTCATCACTAAGCAATGTCGGGTGTTTACAATGCATAAAGTGCTATAGCGGTTCACGAGCTAGCTGAATAGTTTCCTTGAGTCGCGAGCGCATTTGCATATTTCCTACAGTCGTTTGAACATTTGTTGCCGCAAGAAAAATTCTAAAAATAAAGAAAATTAACCACTAGGTTAAGCTATATCCTCAAATTTTAAATCAAACAATACATATTCAAAGTATTTTCAAAAGAAAGAAGATAGAAAATTTTCCCAAGACACGGGCAAAAAGCATGCTCATTCATTCATACCCGGCTGCCTGTTCCAATTTCAGGCATATAACTACTCAACAGATCACCATGAAACTTTGCTTATTACGTTGTCAAAAAAAAAAGACTTTGGCTACCTACTTTTTATCTTGGATTTCCCGCGGGAATTCCGAAATCAACGCGAGTGGAACCACGGGTCATAGCTAGTTGGTATATTATGCACTAGCTGCGCCCCGCGGTTTCACCCGCGTGAAAGGTTTTTATACAACAACTTTTTTTCCCGACATCCGATTTCAATGAAACAAAGCATGTAGCTCCAGGCTAAGCTTAATCTACCTGTGAAAACCGCATGTCAATCCGTTCAGTAGATTCAGAGATTATCGCGAACAGACAGATAGACAGAAAAGATTTAAAAAAACCCTTTTTTGTGGTTGGTTACTCTTCGTATATCGTCCCCTGTCAATTTTTGTTAAAATATTCAATGTACAGAATCGCGGATTCTCCTCTTTTATTATAGTATATAGATTTTACACAGGCTTTTTTGTTTTTAGTTACATTGTAAAAGCGCATATAGCGATTGTGTTCGTACGAGTAATTTCCAGTACTGCACATATAAAGGCTTCGGCTCTACAATGGCAATTCACGAATTTCTATTGGATACCTAATGCCTACCTGCCGGTAAACAACTAGTGTAGCCAGTCGACCGGCTTTACAGCGTTCCCGGGTTATATTACCAAAGTCGGTGGCGAACGAATCGAGTGGTACTAAAGTTTTGGTGCAATTTGCGAGACTTCGGCGGTTGTATTGCCAACGAAAATCAGTTACAGAGACAAATATGTATTATACTACACATAAAGCAGATGTATATCTATATAGTTTAAAGAAGCAGTTTTAAACTAAAACTGAACTGACACCTACAGTTATGGTCAAATACATACTAAAATAAATCTATTTCAAAGCAGTAAATTATTGTTATAATATTAAAAAAGAAAAAGAAAAGAATTGGTATTTCCTATGATAGAGTTTATTGTCAACAAAAGCGTCCATCTTAAAATGTGATTGGAAAAAAAAAGATTTGCCATGTGTACGCTTCTCCAGTGTATAGTGTATGTTCAATTACTTTTCAAATCAAACAGTTGAAGGCTAGTTGGAAGGAGGAAATGGTTTCTCACTCCAAGATCCAATCATCAGATCCCAACTTCATGACAGTGGCACCACCTTAGGAGTATACCCTTTCAAACAAAAAGTATTTTACAAATCGGTCCGGCCGTTTTCGGGTAATCGCGTAAAAAACATACAAAAAAAAACATAGAGACGTCCTGCATTTTTGGAAGTCGGTTAAAAAAGGCGTTGAATGACTCTTAGGGTATGATCCGTCGGTATATCGGTAAACTGCGTGCGCAATTTCTGATTTCAAAAAACATTGATACCGCTAGGTTCTTGTAGCTTGCAACACAGTGAAGTCGTTCAATCGCAATAGCACTACAAGCAGTTTCAATTCAACATTTTGAATTTTGGATTGAAAATCATTTACCTGCCTATGTTTCAGATCATAATGTTACATGAGTAGGTACATGTTTTATGACGTACCTAGAGAAGCTTTCATGTACATATAAATAAATGCTTTCCGAAAGAGACTAAGCTGAAATTGATGACATTTGCAATCCTTACAACGTAATAATGGTAACGTAAAGTTAGGCCTAGTTGATTATGATTAAGTTTTAGTTTTTATTGCGTCATAAAGGAAAAACCACGCATTTTTCCTTTTTTTTACGCAACTAATAAATAATACATTGAGTCGAAATGTCGAGTGACGTCACGCGTAGTACAGTGTATATGAGCGAGCCTTCACTCCTAAACTTTAATGCGCTTTAGATAAAGCGCATTGAAGCTTAGATAAGCATTTTATCACTAACATTTGTTTTTAATTAATAATATATTTTTGAATTCGAATTATACTTAAAACGAAAGATATTTTTACAACATTTCTTCTTACTAATATACTAGTAATTTTCAGATTTTTTTAAAATTCGTTTTCTAGTTCTAGAGATTATTCTCTGCATACAAACTTAAAACTTTGTAATTTTTAAAGTTCCCGAGTTCCGAAATCCACGCAACTAAAACTCCTTGGGAACACCTAGTATTAATATAGATTATGGCTTATGTTTCGTGCACGAGTTCTCTAAACGAGTTAACAAACTTCCATCATTGCAAAAGGGATAATCTTAAAAACATTTCCCTTTCGGTCTTAAAATGATTTCAGTACGGACATGTCGCAACACGAAACGCTACTTAGCACGGTCTTAGAAAGTTTCTGCATAACTTAAAAGCTCGCACTTGGCTCTGTTATTATAGACTTACGAAGTGTACGAAACGCTGTAGAAAATCAGTGTTCGGTGAATACCAAAACAAAAATTGGAGCCAGTAAATAAAAAAAAAAATAAAAAATTATAATCCTTAGTATTAAAAATGTGAAAGTGGGTTTGTTTGTTACGTTTTAACGCCTCAACGGCTCAACCGATCATCATAAAATTTAGCATACATGTTGTCAGAGATACAGAAAAGGACATACGGTACCTAGGTACTTTTTTGCCGGATTTCCCTCACGAGCCCCGAAATCAACGCGGGTGAAAGTAGGTAAAATTTTACATACTGCACGTACCACATAGGTACAGAAAAGGATATAGAGTACGTTTATCCCGGAATCCCCGCAGGAACTCTGAAATTGCCGCGTGTGAAACCGCGGGGATCAGCTAGTACTTCATAACATACAGAGTATGCTGCCGGCTACTTATACTGACACGCGCACACGTACACACAAACACACACACACACACACACATTATAGATATTAAGACTAGGTATATGTTACATTTATTAAGTTAAGTTCGTTTTCTGAGAGGGGGGCAGGAGTCCTATAAGACAGGGTTTACCTAGTTTAGGCTCCTGTCTCCCACAAAGTATGCTCTTTACTTCTAAAACTTTTTATTTGTAACCACTATATGTATTTACTTGTGGGAGAAATAAACATAGTTATTATAAAAAAAAAATATGTATGTACTATGTAAGTACCTATACAATGAGCTATGAGCTTGTGTCGTGCAGGAAACCAAGCAACAGCAACAGGTATACCTATACATATTCCATACTCGTACATACATTTTAGTATCGATTCTAGTATTTGAACGCAACCAAACTGGAAAGTGGAACCCCGTGTTCATCACACAAAGTCCACCCCCACCGGGAATCGAACCCAGAACTTCTTGATTAGCAGGCATGCATGGTGAAAATATGATGGTACTATCTTTTGCTAGCGGCTTCGCTCGCGTTGATGTGAATTTTGTCAGTAAGTAAATTTACCATCCCTCAGGAACAGTGTTTTTTTTTTAAGAAAGGTATACTATTTCCTTTTCTATACCCTTGTACTACAATATGTATGCGAAAATGACACATATTAACAAACTCACATTCGCATTAATCCTTACTAATATTATAAATGTGAAAGTGAGAATGTTACGCTTTCACGCTGTAACGGCTCAATCACATTTCGTATAGCGCTGATTAATTATTATTGTATCGATAACGATTCAACTTTTATTTGGAAGACGATGTTAGTTTGTCGTTTGTTGTTTTAGTAAACTTGAAAGAAGACAAAAAATAAATAAAACCAATAAATAATATAATAAAGTTTGTAGTGCGAACCGTCCTACTCACATAATTAGATACGTACCTAGGTAGTTATCTTACTAAAGTACTGGTTAAACTCCTTTTAAAGTTATTGACAATAATACAGTGCCGTAATTTACATTGCTCTATGGAAATTTCATTGGTATCCATGGATAGAGAATCAAAACATTTTAAATTATTCACCTACTGTATAAGTAAGAGAGCTTAGTTTAAACGTGAGAGGTTATTCTCGCAGAAGACTTACAATGACTATGATAAAAGAGTGTTAAAAGTACCTACAATATTATTTTTTGATTAGATACGTAAAAAAAGAAAAATACTTGTCCAATATTTTTTATTCATCTACGCGACGGACTAAAAAAAATAGTCAAGGAGCCAAATTTGAAAAGTCACGGTGGAGAGTTGATTAGCCGGTGCATCTTCCTCTTCTCCAACTACGACGAAACGCCAATGACAATGTTAGATTCTTTCTGAAGACAAACACAGTTCTCTCAGGAAAACTATACGTGTAATTTCTTTCTCGGAAAACAAAATGGCTGGAGAATGGTGCTTGAAACATCGAGTAACGCGACTGGCTAAGAACTCCACCGGACAACAACCCCGGTATTTCTAAGGTAGAATTTTAAATTAACAAGACACTGGGACCAATGTCTATAATGACCATTTGCCAATTAAAAAAAAATGTCAAAGACAGAAAGGCGTTTAAAAACTTCTGCTTCCCATATGTCTCGCATTTGAAAGGTGGTTGAACGAAGGTCGAAGGTTTTACCTGCTGATAAATCAGGAAGACGTGTGATGTGGCTAATGAGCAAAATTAGCCGTAAGCCAATGTACACTGAGCAATAAGTACCTGAGTACCGTCCACAAATGAAATAAATATGCTAGTGTCCGACCAAAACAGATTTTTCAGCCGAAACCGAAATAGACTTGAGAGTAGTGTCTACAACGGTTGGAACTACCTTATTTCTTAAGATATTTATTTAAATAATAATATAAATTGTTTGTTTGTTTGGTTGTTTGTTACGCTTTCAATCATCATGAAATTTCGCATACACATTGTCAGGGGTACAGATAAGGGCATAGGGTAGTTTTTAACCTGGAATTCCCGCGGGAACTCCGAAATGACCACGGGTAAAACCGCGGCGAACAGCTAGTAATACAACAAAGGCGATTCGGTGCCAAAACTCAATACAAAAAAGGTTTTGTCTACCCGTCATGTTACAATCTAGAGAAACAATATCTCGGTCTTTTTTGTCGATTGTACATAAAATGTTTTTAATTACTTGTAAACGATATCACTGAGCTGTGATGACGCGTCTAATTGTAAATGTTGTAATTACGTGTACAAACGTCGGGTGAGAACGAACACCTGGCATGTGTATTAAGTATAAAGACTAAAGTTGTGACCGAATTTATCATATCGTCACGTTTGGTTGGGCTATTGTACTGTGTTTCAATTGATAACATTCAATATAAAATTGAACTTGACACCGATATTTAACCGACTTAATTTAATGCAGATGATGCAAATTTCTTTTTTTTTTAAATGTTCAAAAAGTGCATCATCATGCACTTACAAAGTTTAGTTTTGGTGTAGATTCTTGCTATTATCAATGCGAATGCGAAGTTTTTTGTTTGTTTATTTGTTTGTTACACTTTCACGCCTAAACTACTCAACCGATTATTATGAAATTTCATCAATCAGGGGTATATAGAAAGACGTACTTTTTATCACAGATTTCCCCGCGGGAACTCCGAAATTAACGCGGATAAAAAGCTATTAACCAAATTCTTACTATATTACAAAGGCGAATATGAGCTTGTTTGTTACGCTTTCACGCCTTAACGGCTCAACCGATCAACATAAAATTTTACATAAACTGTGTCAGGGGTCCAGAGGAGGACGTGGGGTACGTTTTTCCCGGAATTACTGCGGGAATTCCGAAATTAACGCGAGTGTAACCGCTAGTGACTAAATATATGTACAAAAAAAAAATTGACCTATAAGTCCAAGGACTTAAAGACCTCATCATTAAACTTATATACTTTACCTCTATGTTACATCCTTCCATCCTTCCTTACATAATATTATAAACGCGAAAGTTTGTGTGTATGGATGTATGTTTGTTACTCATTCAAGCAAAAACTACTAAATAGATTTTAATGAAACTTTACTATAATACAGCTTATACATCAGAATAACACATAGGGTACTTTCTATCCCGGAATTCCCGCGGGAATTCTGAAGTTGACGCGAGCGTAACCGCTGCAAACAGCTAGTAACTAAATATGCCAATAAAAAATCAGACCTAACAGCCGCACTCAGAGTCCTTTTAATGATTACTTAAAGTCAAACACAATTTAACATAATTAGTTAAATGCCAATTAGCATTAATTAGTGTACGTCTCTGAGTGCGGCAGTTTTGTTTCCGAAATCTTTACTTAAAATTAAGTAATGTTTACTTTTATACTTTCTTTCTTTTTATGTTGTCCTGCGGAGCTAGGATGCGCAACACGATAAAATTTTATCGAGCCATTTTATCGATTCTCGTCGACATATTGTATCGTTTTGTCTACCAGTGATAAAAAATGTTTAACCGAATCTAGTCTTAACTCAATACCCCACTACTGCACTTTTTTGCTTGGATGCCCACAAATATTTGTCGTGTCGACAATTTTATCTTTCGTTATATAAACATATCGTGGCGCGCATCTTAGCTATGCTTGTGTGCATTAATTGTTAAATAAATAAATAATCATAAAAACGACTCTGAGTGCGGCCGTAAGTCTTCCTCATTCTAACTTACAAACTTTACCTCCGTGCTACATATTAGTATAGATCATTACGACTTTTACGACTTTTTCAACAGAAATACACGTGCCCGTATTTCATTCGAGTTGCATATTGCACATTCTGCTGTCGCCCGTAAGATCGCATTACTGTCGTTATTTACGATGGTTTTTTCGGGCGTTTATCGCTGTATGTCAACTGTGAGACGATTTCGGTTTTACGATCGTGCGCGCGCACATTGTCATGGTGGGATCTGAATCATTTTTTCCGCGTAGGTACGCACAGTCAACAGCAAAAGTAGATGATCAAAATCCGAAATTCAATACTAATGAACGGAGTTCGCGTCAGAACTGTGTGCCGTCGAAGTGATTCAAAAGTATGTGATTGTAAATTATACCAAACATTTACTAATAGTACAGCTGCCGTATATTCGTGATCAGTTTTGACTCCAAAAGTTATAAACTCAATTCGCATCAGAACTAAGAAGTGAAAATTTTTTTGCAAACCTAGTGAACAGTTAAAATCAACAATAGGCTAGTTTCCTAAATTTTTTTTTGTCCGTTTTGTAGATTATTAAAAAATATTGGACACGTATTTTTTTATTTTTTATGTAACCAAAAAATAACGGAGATATATCAAGTCGAAATTTCACATGACGTCACGCCTCGCTACAGTTTGTTCGCACGTTATAGCGAGCTGTGATGTCACGAGTCCCCCACCCTAAACTTTAATGCGCTTTATCTATGCATATTTCCATTATTTAAAAAAAGTAAAAAATACGTGTCTTTTATTTTTCTATTATCTAACTGACGGACTAAATAGAATTTTGATTTTTTTACCCAGGAAACTAGCCTATTAAATGATGAAACTGAGGCCACGGTTCAAAGTTAGTATAGTACTAAAGCAGATTTCTGTTAAAAACGTAAGAAAATTATATTGCTTGCTGTTGACTGTACATACGTACGTACAGACGGGTGTAAATTTAATTTATTACAAAAATAGGATTAGAAATGCAGTTTGGGTTTATAGGTAAAAAAACAGGTTGAATTAACACAATACTCAATAGCTTTTTGTTAAGGTACACTGTACAGAACTGTCTCTTTAGATTAGGGACTGTTGATGTTTGTTTCTTTTTCTTGTGTGTTGTGCTAAAATAAATGAATTTTCTTCTTCTTCTTCTTCTACAGTTTCTAAGCAATAATTGCTTACAGCTTTGATATTATATATCTTTTGTAAATAAGGTGCGATAAATATTCGTTTTTTAGAATGTACGCTACGGATGGGAGTAAGACTTCATTTTCTGTCACGGCGTCATACGGCTGCTCTACGGAAAAACAAAGCGACTGTATTTTTTTTTCGAAATTAGTTTTTTTTTTGTATTTTCGCCTCTTTTCACACATAACGGACATAACGAACTCAATTTAACGAAGTTTTGCACGACACTCACGCATTTTTTTCGCAAAACAAATATGGCGGCAATATTTTCTTATATATAGCGACCGCGTGAATCACAATCGACCCATCATCCCAGAGGTGCGCAACGGACAAATGCACTGCGCAAATTATAAGCTTTGACGGGAACCTTTCGATACATTCAAATGAATCCTCATATTTAACAATGTACAAGAGATATTATGTCCGCGGTGTTTTACGACTGACGGTATAACGTTTGTCCAAAAACACAATAATAAATTGCAAAAAACGGTAAGACAGAGTACGGTTCGCGTGTCAGAGGGTTCTGTACCTACTGTAAATAATGTTTTATAACACTGGCGTTGTAATGTTACTTTTTTATTGACTGTGGAATACGTATTTCACATGGATTGAATGAATTATATGAATTTAGCTAGGACTAAGCTAAATTCATATAATTACCTTCATCAAACAAATACCTACTATAATATAATGTGTTAATTTAATATTATATACATAACTTTAATCAGTACAATTATAACAACGCTTTTTAACCATTATCATATCAATTTATAAATTTCTATTTTACATTATTTACTAGCTATAGCACGCGGTGTCACCCACTTAAATTCGGTGTTCCCTTGGAAATTCCGAGATAAAAAGTACTTTGTTCTTTTTTCCCTCAACAACGTGGCTATATGCAAAATTTCATGATGATCGGTTGATTAATTAAAAGGCGTGAAAGCGTGACAAACAAACAAATAAACTAACATTCGAATTTATCATATAATTTTAGGATAATAATAATAGTAATAATTTTACTGTTACAAGTAAAAATTACCTTATCAGTGCATATTACAATCACTGGCTTCCACACTTAAGCTGTATGTTAGAAGCCAGTTACATATAAATTCGATGAGCTCGAACAATCAATTAATAAGTAAAAATTTTAAAAAGAGGATAAATTTTCAAATAAACATAAAATTGTATGTTTAAATAAGGACCGACATGTAATTGATTTTATAAAGGTCCTTTAAAATAGATGTGATTAAAAAAAATGTGTTTAAATAACATGCTGTTTAAAAAAAAGGATGTGAGAATATAATAGGTACTATGAATATTGCTGAACAGACTAAGATATTTTTTTTTTTTAAATCCACATCACAACACACAGATCTACTTGATCCCACAGTAAGCTACTATTAGCTTGTGTCGTGGAAACCAAGCAAACGTGGTATAAACTACAGAGAATTACTTATATATTATACTATAGATATATAAACACACCCAGACTGGAACCCTGTGTTCATCACACAAAGTCCACCCCCACCGGGAATCGAACCCGGAACCCCTTGATTAGCGGGTAGGCATGGTGACCTCTGCGCCAAACGGGTCGGGCTTTAGTAATGAAGCTCGTTTAAGTCTTTCACTGCAGAACCCCAAAAATCAGTATTTATGTTACTCTGTTTGCGTATTAATTTTTACGATCACCGTTTTCGGCATTGTGTGTATCGCCCTTGTGGTTAAGTGTGTGTTAATGGCTGCGATTTTATTGGTTTTACTGTATTGTAACACAAAATTTGTGCCAAGGGGATGTTGGAAACCCGGTGATATAGGTGAAGTTAGAATTTTTCAATGCAATTTTTCTTATTTACGAGTTTCTTATTTTTTCTTATTAACGGTTTTAGTATGTGAAAGCGACTTTAATAAGGCGTAAGATACAGAAGTGATTGTCGTGATAGACTACGGAAGCAGCACGAAGGATGTCAGACCTAGATTTTTTTATTATTTATTTACTAGCTGTTCCCCGCGGTTTCACCCGCGATACGTTGGGAGTTCCCGCGGCGATACCGGGGTGAAAGTACCCTATGACCTTTTCTGTACCCCTGATAACGTGTATGCAAAATTTCATGATAATCGGTCGCGCCGTTGAGGCGTGAAAGCGTAACAAACAAACAAACTTAATATTAGTAAGGATGCACAGCATTAAAGTCAAATGTTAAACTGAGAAAATTTGCATCAAAAACATATTTCTTAACCTGGCTAAAAGATTACAAAAAAAAAAAAAAACAGAGAAAATTTTCCCCGGGCCGTGCAGCGTTCAACAAACAAAAATAAACATCACACCGCACATGTATGTATGTGGCAATAGGCAGTGGATATGAAGGCTCGCACATGTGCGTGAGATGACCGTAACGCGCACTCCTCGCGTTTAATAGCTCTATAATGTGCACTTAGATAAATACTAGACGGGACATTTAACTTTGGATAGGGTTCAAAAACAAAAAAAAAAATGTTGCAATTACAGTGCTACCAAATCACGCGTTGTGGTCGCTAATCTAAATTTGGTACTAGCGATGCTACACCCTAAAGGTTTTTTATGTGCACTTATTTAAGTGTCGTAATAGTTCTGCAATGCAACATTTATTTCTATTGTGATTATTTTTAAAAATTGTATCTCTACACTCTACTTTACATCACTTTTAACGCTGCCCATTATATTATTAGAGCCACTTACTTTCCTAAATTGTAAAAACTTAGTAGTTTTATATTTTTACTTTATATAAATCAATATAATTTAGTGCTTGATGAATGGGCAATTGGGCATGTTGACTAATTTTTATTTTTTTGTCCGTCTTGTAGATTATTAAAAAATATTGGACACGTATTTTTTCTTTTTTTACGTAATCAAAAAATAACGGCGATATATTGAGTTGAAATTTCGCGTGACGTTACTATTCTGACAGTTTGTATGGCGGTTTTATCGGTTAGTGACGTCACGACCCCCTCACCCTAAACTTTAATGCGCTTTATCTCTGTATATTTTAATTTATTTGAAAAAGCAAAAAATACGCGTCTATTGTTTTTTTTTTTTTTTTCTAACTGACGGACTAATTAGAATTTTGATTTTCAAAAGTAGTCCCCATCCCAATTATTTTCAGTATTTTTGCGGCTATTCAACCGCACCTTGCTTGCGTTTGTATTGCAAAAACATATGTTTAAGTAAACAAATAAATAATAAACGTATAGAATATAGAATATCTAGAATATCTAAAATTATACAAAAAAAAAATTGACTACTTTACTGAAAATTTATCTTGGCTCATTTTTTATATTGCCATGTCTGATATATTTGTATGCGCCCACACGCGGGGTTCCCAAAGTCTCTTCTAGATAATAATAATAAACAAAACAAGGGCTCGGTCTCAGTCGAACCGCCTCATACTTGGGTGCGTGCGACCACTGACACTTTAGGGTTAATGATGGCGTAGATAATAAATGTTTTTGCGAAATTTAAAACAGAAATCTATTGTAGCATTATAAAGAGCTAAAGTTTGTGAATTGTTAGTTTGTGACGTTGTAGGGGGTAATCTGTGGATCTTCCGAACCGATTTTGAATACTATTTCACTTATGGGAAGCTACGGTAGCTCTGAGTGATATAGAATACTTTTTTTCCCGGAATTCTCGCGAGAACTCCGGAGTTTGTGAGGTTGTAATCTCTGGATTTGCTTAACCGATTTTGGAAATTATTTCACTTATAGGAAGTTACAGTGATCCTGAGTGAAAAAGTTTATCAATTCAATTCAATTCAATACTTTTTTCCCGGAATTCCTGTGGCAACTACAGAGCTTGTGAGGTTGTAATCTCTGGATCTACTGAACCGATTTTGAAAATTCTTTCATTTATAGGAAGCTACAGTGACCCTTAGTAACATAGGGTACTTTTATCCCCGAATTTCCGCGGGAAGTCCGAAATTACCGCGGGTGAAACCGCGGGGGACAGCTAGTAATAAATGTATTTTATTATTTTTAAGACCGCTATACTTTGGTGGTATGGTGTATGGTACAAAAAGCGGTGTCGCGGTGACTTGAAAAATGTAATCAAGTGAAACTTAAAGTAGACAGAGAAAAATAAAAGAAAAATTATAACGTTATAATGCTTTACCATTTATTGTTTTTCGACAAAATAAAACTACAACATTGGCGAAATGATCGCGTCACTGCAATAGAAATCCGTGATTTAAAATGAAAGGTCCTTAAAAAAAAAAACAAGCGAATGGCCAAATGCACATTCTTCTTAAAGCCCGCTCCACATTCTCGTAACGGCTAAGAACATCGGCTCCACATTCGCGTTCTCGTGGTTTTCTCGCGTTCTCGCAAGATTCTCCCGTGAATGTGGAGCGGGCATAAGAGGTTTCAGCAAAATTATTCTTCACAAGTCCACAGTATATCCAGTATCATGGGTGGCGGCACGGCGTATACGTCGGCGGACAGTTGATTTAACTCCCCAACTCATATGTTCCGGTTTTATTGGACAATATCAGCTGGATATGAGGAATGTTTAGGATATTTCGCAAAGAATCCCCGAATTTTATATCTATTTGTGGATTAATAGAGGTTTGTTTTTGGGTGTCTTGTTGTCAGAACTTTTTGCAGAAATGTTAAAACTGTGAAAATTTAATGCTATGTGTCTCTTTCTTTTTTTTTTTTTTTTTGGACTTTCGCATATAATGCATTTAGCCGGTATCAAGTAAAATTGATTAGATCAATATATTTTCTATTGAAACGCTTCGTTGTACGGTTTGAAATTGAAATTTGAAAGCCATGGTACTATAGCTTGTAAGAATTTCTCGGAGCTCTTGAAGAAAACCGAAGAAATCAGCTCGAAATATCTTCTTGAGCACATAAAAACCGTCTCTGTGAAAATTATTGTTCAATACAGCACCTTATTACACAACAAAATCCATTTTAAACCATTTTTTATCGACATGAAAATAAATGACCGAACCGCCATCTTTGATTCCCGCCAAAAAAATTCCCCATCGTTATCTAGATAGGTATCTATCTGTTTTGATTGATTCCACGCGATCACTTACCTCCGTAGATTTATTAGAAACCGATCGTTGATGTCCAATTTTTTTTCTATCTCGTTGTTTTACACATTTGATGAGATTTTCTTTTCGGTCAGGTAGTAGCGTATGTCCACTTAGTGGCAGGTCAGACCACAATTGGACCACAAAATCGACCGACGATGTGATGACGATGGCTGGGGCCCAGCTGGATGAGAATGGTACAGTACCGGTCATCGTGAAGTTCCTTGGTCCACGCCTGTCACTAGCAGTAGACTTCTATCAGTTGATATAAAGATGAAGATATCCACAGAGAAAATTAAAATATTAACTAGAAGCAATATAAGCAGGGCAGCAAAAACAAGTGACAGCATAAGCTCATACTTTCCCAAAACTTTTTTGCTGGCATTCCAAGTATATTTTCCGCAATATTCCGAATATTCAATTTTAAAAACAGTAAATAGATAATTTAAGAAATGCTTAAGCAACTTATTGAAGCTAGCCGAAGGCATGTACCTACTTCCGAATCTTAAAAGTATCTAGGTACCCATCTATCAGAATGAAGGTAACAGAAATACATCATCTGTGAAAACGTCAACTGCCTATCACGGTTCATGAGATACAGCCTGGTGACAGACGTACACACGCACAGACGGACTGACGGCCGGACGGACAGCGAAGTCTTAGTTATAGGGTCCCGTTTCACCCTTTGCGTTCCTTACATATCCTAAAAAACTAACATTAATAATAATGGGCATGTTGACTAATTTTTATTTTTTAGTCCGTCTTGTAGATTAATAAAAAATATTGGACACGTATTTTTTCTTTTTTTACGTAATCAAAAAATAACGGCGACATATTGAGTTGAAATTTAGCGTGACGTCACTATTCTGACAGTTTGTGTGGCGGTTTTAGCGATTAGTGACGTCACGACCCCCTCACCCTAAACTTTAATGCCCATTACCTACAATGTTGAAATTTTATCTTTAACACGACCCGGAATCGAACTTGCTCTCAAATTTACTAGGCTAGGTATACACCGTGCACGACACACGAAGCCTCGTTAACGATGGCCGAGTCCGATAGAGCCATGACCCTTGGTTTTTTTCTTCTTTTTTTTATAATGACTTAATATTATACTACATATATTCATAGATTAATATCAGCTTCGGTAATGGCGGATGCGTGTGCTGGGCTTTGTCTCATTTTTGTTTATAATGATAGTAGGTACCCACTGCCTTTTAGAAAGCTGTCACGTTGTGTTATGGTGTCCTACCTTTATTCCACAGATTGCATAGGAAACTTCTGGATCTTAATCATATGACACAAGACATAATTTATTTCATATAGCATAATAATAATTTTATTTGCAAGAATATGGGTACATAAGTGGTGTTACATTAAAATTGCCGTGTAAATATCATCTATACTAAAGAGCAAAAGTTTGTGACTTTGTGAGTTTGTGACGTTGTAGGGGGTAATCTCTGGATGTACTGAACCGATTTTAAAAATTCTTCACTTATAGGAAGCTACAGTGATCATTAGTGATATAGGGTACTTTATATCCCGGAATTCCCGGGGAACTCCAGGGTTTGCGAGGTTATTATCTATGGTTCTATACTTATTATAGATAGGAAGCTAAAGTGATCCTGAGTGAGTGAGTACTTTTCATCCCGGAATTCCCGCGGGAACTCGGAAATTACCGCGGGTGAAACCGCGGGGCTCAGCTAGTCATAGATAAATCTATTCGACAATATAATTTAGAATGTCAAAACTGCAACAAAACTGCAAAAAAGGAAAAAAAAGCATAGAATATATTATTATACTAGCTGTGCCCCGCGGTTTCACCCGCGGTAATTTCGGAGTTCCCGCGGGAATTCCGGGATAAAAAGTACGCTATGTCCTTCTCTGTATCCCTGACAACTTGCTTGCCAAATTTCATCCAAATCCGTTCAGCCGTTTTTGCGTGATTGAGTAACAAACTTCCAAACATCCAAACATCCACACTTTCACATTTATAATATTTTATATTAGTAGGATTGTAGTAGCATATTTTGCTGTATTAGTTACATTTAAGGTTTCGGCGAAAAATATAGGTAGATACTAAATTATTCCTTAGATCATTTTATCCATATTTCAAAATAATAATAAGGAACTTCATCGCTTTAAAGGGCAACGGTTTTGTAATTCATTAGATGCATTATCCCAAAAGATGGTTACCTCTAAACAGGTAGGCAGACACTATAGATGTTGATTTATGACGATCTCCTTACACAGTATGTTCATTCTTTAGTTCCTATTTCTAGATTTAAAAAAAGATAGATTTTAAAAAAAGATAATTTTAAATAAATAGGTACTTACAATCAGCATTTTATCTGCGATATACAAATAAAATAATACAGACTGTTTTTCTTGTGTAAGTTTCCTCATAACAACCTTTGTTATTTCAATCATTTAATTATATACCTCGTTTGATTACAGGTTGAGTTATCGGCCATCAAATTCTTATGGAAGGAGGTTTTACTATTAACCTGTCATAATTAGGTCTCTATCAGTAATTATTGTGGTCTGCTTTTATTCAACTAACAATTAACAATGTTTGTATGTATTTTCGGTCTATTTTGTTGTGAAATGTGTATATGTATAGGAAATCAAAGAAGGAACTGTAGGTAAGTAAAATAAATTACCAATTTTTGGGCAAATTGCCTGGCCCACGATAAGGGGTAAGCAAAAAATTCAAGCAATTTTGGAGTAGTTAAATATTGAAGATTACTTTGAAGTAAAAGTTCCTGTAAAAGTATTTTTTTTTATAAATCACAGTTATTATTTGCAGATTTATGATATAGGTACCTATATCCTCACTTCTCAGTGAATGATACAAAAGTATGTAAAAAAAAAAGCAGAAAGTTTGAACGCAGAGTGGTACCCACATTACAAAAACAAACGAAGGCATTTATCAATTGACCAAAACATATTTCACGAGTCCAACATAATAGACCTCATTGTGCACAAGGTCGGTTCATTTAGAATCGATTCCGAATTCGATACAGATATAATTATTCGATTGAGATCTATCGGATAACAGAACCAGAGATCACGCGCTGACCTTTCGAGTTCAAACTACAATAGATTACGAAGAGCCATATTACCATCGGTGGCCATATTATTAGGGACAGTACTCGGATTTTTGCATTTTCTAATTTAACTTGATAACTCGAAGAAATGATTGGTCGTAGATGTTTTTAGACCATTTTATTTATATCTATATTTTGCTAGGATCATAAAAACAACAAAAATTATAGATACAACGATTTATTCTTTAAAATATAAGTAATAGTGGTAAAAGAAAAATTTCGTAAAATTTTAATCAGTATTTTGTAATGCCACCCTTTGCTACAATAAGAGCTTCTATACCTGCAGGCATGCTCTTTATACATGTTTTAGCATTTTCTTGCAGTTCAGAGTTCTGTTGCCACTGTTTGTTGAGAGTTTCAATCAACTGGGACTTGTTGGTGATCACTTCTTTTGCAATGGCCCGTTTAGTGAGTTCTCACATGTTTTCTATGGGATTCATGTCTGGTGAATTCCCTGGTCAAGGCAAAACAGCAATGTTTTTTCAATCAAGAATGCAGTAACACTCCTGGTTTTGTGGCACGGTGTCGAATCATGCATAAAAATGTACTATTCATTATCAGGGAACCAGTCGAAGACCAGCAGTAGCAGCTGAGTTTCCAGTACTCGCTTGTACTGGTCTTGTTTCATCGTCCGTTCTACGATGTATAAGCTTCCCATGCCTTCAGTTGATGTGACCGACCACACTATGATAATAGCTGGATGTTTTTCTCTCTCCACAAAACAATTTGGATGGAATTGTTCTTTAGGGGATCGCCTGACGAACGAACTCTTATCGACCAAAATTTGGAATGTTGACACGTCGGAAAAGCATATCTGTAAAATATTATAATTAACACCGGAAATCGTTTATGTGTTTTACTTACTCGACTCCAGTCTGCAACACTCATACCTAATCACGCAACGCACCATTAAATAAAGTTGTACTTACTCAACTCCAGTCTGTAACAGTCATATTTCGGTGTTGTCTGGCCCACTGTGTCGTTTTTTTGTGAGTCTTGGTGTGACGTGGTTTTGTTGTAGACCAACGATTCTCTTCGGCTAGCTGTATCCGAACTGTCCTTTACGAAACTTTGATACCTTCTTCGTTCATCATCGTAGTAAGATTTACAATACTCTTTTTTCGATTTTCGAGGCAGATGTGTCCGATTTTCCGAAGAGTGGAAATCTTTTTTCTACCACATTTTCCTATACGATCTGCTTCTAGAGGTTTTTTCATCCATTTAAATTTTAATTCTTTTGACGACAGACTTTGAAACCCCTGCAATAGTTGCTATATCTCTCTGGGAATGTGCGGAGTGCAATAACAACGTTTTCATTTCTCTACATTCTTTTTGAGAAGTGTCTGAAGTCTTTCCCATAACTAAAAAGGAGTCTATTTGAGATTATCACGTCGAACCGTTAACAAAAATTAAATTAACAGATAAAACTTAGCAAAAGTATTGTATTAACAAGCATTACTTACTTTTTAATTGTTTTAGATACAAAAAATTTCGAAAATATTAAGGTAAAATAAAAAAATTACAATCCCACCAAATCCCGCAAACAACAATTTTTGACGAAATTTATTCAAATTAGAAGAAACGGCACAAAGTTTATAAATGACACACGTTTCCAGTATTGTCGATAATCAAAAACATTGATAATGATACTACTAGCACTATAAACTATAATAACCATTAGAAAGCCGCTTTTTTTGCTTATATTGTAACATTAAACTAGAAATGACAAAATATGAGCACTGTCCCTAATAATTTGGCCACCCACTGTATTTCTCAAACAGTATCTATCCATACCAATTTCGAACGGCATATCTATACTTAATATTATAAAGAGCAAAAGTTTGTGAGTTGTTGACGTTGCAATCTCTGAATCTACTGAACCGATTTTGAAAATTCTTTCACTTATAGGAAGCTAAAGTGATTCTGAGTGTCATAAGGTAGTTTTTAATCCGGAATTCCAGCGGAAACTCCGAATTTTCCGCGTGTAAAACCACGGGGGAACAGCTATCTCTGGATCTACTGATCCGATTTTGAAAATTCTTTCTCTTATAGAAAGCTACAGTGATCCTGAGTGACGTAAAGTACTTTTTATCGCGGAATTTCCGTGGGAACTCTCAAATTGCCGCGGTTGAAACCGCAGGGTCAGCTAGTGTTTAATATGCCCAAAATGTCTGAGGGAAATTCAATACCTGTGTCTAAACAAGATGCGGCGATAGGAAGCTAAAGTGATTCTGAGTGTCATAAGGTAGTTTTTAATCCGGAATTTCCGCGGAAACTCCGAATTTTCCGCGGGTAAAACCACGGGGGACAGCTATCTCTGGATCTACTGATCCGATTTTGAAAATTCTTTCTCTTGTAGGAAGCTACAGTGATCCTGGGTGACTTAAAGTACTTTTTATCGCGGAATGTCCGTGGGAACTCTGAAATCGCCGCGGGTGAAACCGCAGGGGTCAGCTAGTGTTTAATATGCCCAAAATATCTGAGGGAAATTCAATACCTGTGCCTAAACAAGATGCGGCGAGGGGAAAATTTATTTTCTTTTTCACATCAGTAAGTTTTCCCCGTTTTTGAGTAATGGCCAATGTGGCAACGCGAGAGGGGGGAGGGAGGGACCGTTCGCAAAAAACTCACATAATAAGAGCATACCTCACAGATATACGTACATAAGTGCGGTCAACTTTGGGACACGAGGAGCGATAGCAGAAAAGACAAAATGAAAAAATATCTTTCTATTTTTTTTTTTTTAAAAATTTACAAATTCCTATTGGGAATGAAGACGCATAATTGCGAAAGTCTTAGTAAGTACCTACCAAATAATAAGGTTATGTAGTTAAGCAACAAAACTTGGAATTGGCTTTTTGAATCAAAGCTTAAGTATAGTTTTACTATCAATTATTACATCGAACCATCTTTCATACCATTTTATTATCACTCTATTCCTGATGAACTAATTAGTCCGTCAGTTAGAAAATAAAAAAACAATAGACACATATTTTTTGCTTTTTTAAATAAATTAAAATATAGAGAGGTAAAGCGCATTAAAGTTTAGGATGAAGAGGTCGTGACGTCACTAACCACAAAACCGCCATACAAACTGTCAGAATAGTGACGTCACGCGAAATTTCAACTCAATATATCGCCGTTACTTTTTGATTACGTAAAAAAAGAAAAAATACGTATCCAATATTTTTTAATAATCTACAAGACGGATTAAAAAATAAAAATTAGTCAACAATTCAAATTTTCGCAAATTATTTTTTTATGCTCGTTTTTATATTCGAATCCGATTTCAAAACAAGGACTTGTTTTAAATTCTAAATTTTAAAAGAGTTGCATCGAGAGAATCAGCATCGCTGTTGTCAATTTTCAGCAGAACACAAAAAAAAATACAATCCGAATTTGAAATTAGGATATTGATATATTTTTTTTTTCTGTTTTTCTTGTGCGTGCTACCGCTACCAAAATTTGTGGCGGCAGTCCCCGCTGACCGGGCGTTCCGCTGAGACGGCCGATCTAAAATAAGATATCCACAGTTGACCTGCGGCCGCTGAGCATAAATCGACGAAATATGAAGCCCCCACGGTGCGTGCCCGGACCGCCATCATAGTATAGAAAAATACGGCCACGATACAGACGCGACTTTACATAGACCCGTGTAAGTTTCGGAATTACCACCACCCACCCTTATAGTAAGCTACTTATATTTTTAATTTCACTTTCACTTATTTTTTTTATCTTTCTAGTTAAGTAGGTACCTATATTATGTTACTAATATAGGTACAGGTTGCCTGGAAGAAATTGCTCTTAAGCAATAAGGCCGCCCTTTGTTGCCTGTATTTCCCACCATGTATTTTTCTATATTTATATTTTTGGTGACAATAAAGAATATTTGATTTGATTTGATTTGAACTCCATAGTAAATTTACTCGTAGTGAAAGCCCCGTGGAAATTGGTCCAACTGCTCCGGAGATTTACCCCACGTGGGCTTCGGAATTCCCGCAGGAACTCAAAAGTAGTAGGCTATTTGCTCCTTATAATATCAGCTAATTAGCATTGAAAGTCCCGGCAAAATCGGTCCACCGGTTACGATGATCATCTTTTTACCGCGTTAACTTCGGAGTTCCCGCGGGAATTCTGGGATAAAAAGTACCCCATTTCCTTTTCTGTACCCCTGAAAACATGTCTGTAAAATTTCATGGTGATCGGTTGAGCCGTTAAGGGGTGAAAGCGTAACAGACGGACAGGCAGATTTTTGCTCTTATATAATACTAGCTGTGCCCCACGGTTTCACCCGTAGTAATTTTGTAGTTCCCGCGGGAATTCCGGGATAAAAAGTATCCTTTGTCCTTGTCCGTAGCCCTAACAACAAGCATGCCAAATTTCATCCAAATCCGTTCAGCCGTTTTTGCGTGATTGAGTAACAAACATCCAAACATCTAAACATTCACATTTATAATATTAGTAGGATTAGTTAGGATTTCGTTTTCGGAATTGAAAGGCACTTCTGCGTTAGTTAATCTATGGATTATAGTAACACGGTAGGTAACATGACCTACTGGACGCATATCAATAGTTACGAGCCTTCTGATACTTATTATGAATGTTTTTATTTTGTTTTCGTTTTTTTTTTTTCGCTCCAAAACGCTTCGGTCGGCGATGGACGTTCGGCGGGACATTAAGTTTTATGTCCTCGCTGTGCCGCTTCAGTGATTTTCAATGTGCCATTTTCATATACTTAACGTTTTCTCGACCGCCATGGATGCGGGTTATCGTACCAACTAAGTATATATATCTTATATACCTACTTAGAATAATCGTTTTAGGAAAGTCAAAAGAGACCGGTGTGTGTCACTTTTTAAAACATCAGCAAAGTGTCTGCACAATGAAATAGCACTTTTGATCTTGTGGTGGAAGATGGAACCTATCGGCCGTATCGGGTACAATAAGCATAGTGCCTGTGCACATGAAAATCGAAATTCTATTTAGTCCGACCGATAATAATAAATATTTGACATATATATTTTGCTTTTCCAAATTAATGAAAAAATATATTCGATAAAGCGCATTGAAGTTTAGAGGTGGGGGCTCGTGACGTCATAACCACGTATAAACTGTGTACCAAGGCGTGACGTCACACAACATTCGACTCAATTATTCGCCGCTGTTTATTACTCATAATTAAGTATTTAGTTATACGCTAATAAAGAAACATTATATTTATAATATTTAAAGTAATATCTAATACCAATGCCATAACTTATAAGTAGATACTTTATAAGTAAGTAGGTACATAATCGAAAGTGAACCTACATTTTTAAAACTCAAGTACACTGACTCAAAGTGATTTCATCTGATAGCGTAAAATCATTGAAAGATACGCAAGACAATAAGTAAAAATTTCACTTTAAAATTTATTATTCACAAACGATATTGCCACCTAATTCTATAATGATTGAATTCAATATCGTCTGCACTTATACTGTTATTGCTCTTTAAAATTACTACTTATTTGAAGCTACAGCCATAAAAGAGGAGGCCTCTTTCATAAAACTATTTTCGACCAATTTAATTTTGGCGTCGACGCAAAAGTTATCACAACTTTGCTAGCACAACTTTAAAGTTCAAATTTCATTAAAAATAGCCTCTTTGAACTGTAAAAATGTGGACATTATAGGTTATGCACTTCGTCAAAAAGATTTATACGACATTAGACGACAAATTATGCTCGAGCGTTACAGTTTTTTTTTTTTTTTTTATCATGGACCGAGTAAAAGTTTATTGATTCGATGTGCTTTTTAAAATTCTCTTTTATGATGGCGCATTAAAAATAGATAGGTGATGTTTTATGTTTTCTTTTGTCAGTTGGTTTAATAGGAAAAGACGTAGTAGTGTTCTATCTATGGTATTATAGCGACGTGGGCTGCAAAATCCTATAATATTACCTACAGACCTGAATGTTTACATTTTTTGACTCATTGTCAGTCACGCACAAAGCGCACTACGGATCCGACTGAAATTCACCACCAAATATTCATTTATTTAGGCAACAAACTGTAAAACATAAGTTTATTAAAAGTATAACATAATATAAAAAGTTTCGTACACTTTAAAGTTTCCACACAGAAATATTTTCAGGATGCCTATTTATATGATGTGCAGGAAACTTTTTGATCCGTCCCCAAGAGTTCCCGAAGGAATTCTGAAATGCACGCGGATCAAACACTCGAACTGTTGTTTGTGTACATGAATTTACGATTTTAGTCCGTTACAAGAAATATCTACTTAGAAGCTTTTTTCCGGGGTATGAAAATCAAAATTCTATTTACTCCGTGTTGTAGGTTAATAAAAAATAAAAGATCCGTATTATTTGCTTTTTCAAATTATTAAAAAAATACTAAGTTAAAACGCATTAAAGTTTAGGAGTGGGAGGGGCTCTTGTGCTATAAACTGTAACACGACGTGACGAACAACGCGACATTTCAACTTAATGCAATGTAGGTATCTCCATTATTTTTTGATTACGTAAAAAATTCTAAAATACGTGTTCAATATTTTTTATTAATTTACAAGACTGACTAAAAATTAAAATTTGATTGACTAGCCCACTCTTTCTTTGTATTTATTTATAACGTAGGCAAATATTTGTAGTGACTATAAAAAAGCCATATCAGTTCTATTGCCGTACGAAATTTACAATCTCAGCGGCAATCCTTTTAAGTTTGCAAATCGTACTACACAGGCTTCATATGATCGACGAGGACCAGTTAAGCTGGACATCTATCACCACTGCTCATGCTTTGAAATAAGTAAGAATCGCATGGTTCGAAGACGGGGGGAAGATCGTGCTCGATTGGTCGATATACATCAAGCGATCTTAGAACCATTCTATGTAGAGCCGTGCTGTTGAACGCAAATCGAGCCTTAGTACTGGATTTGTTGGGTTGAGGGGGAGGTGGAGGGGTTGTATATAGCTTGGTCGACGCATGGATGCTTGTACAATGAATTGCATTAAGCAATAGGGCCTCTACGAGCTACGAATGCTCTTAGCAACGTGTATGGATACGGTTCGATCGCCCCAGGCGGTTAGTGATGGGATTGTTATGTTTACGATAGAGTTCGTTCAACTTATCTTATCGATATTATGATCTAAACCAGTGTGATACTGGTGCAACTATTGGAAGTACGTGTATTATTAAATGAAATTCATTAACATGTACCTACTGATTTACAAACTCAATCTCTACTTACTTATCAATATAGAAAGAATTTAAGACAAGAGGCGAGATAAAAGAAAAGTAAAATTTTATTAGACAAGTTTTTTTTTTTAAATCACTAGCAAAATTTAACTAAGCAGATTCTTATTAGTTCGTATTTTGCATAGTCTAAAAATATAAGCGTTATAATACACAAATTTTGCGCTAAAAGTTAAAAATTTCTTCAAAGTGAACGCGATAAAAGAAACAGTTCGCAATTCGACTGCTGTCAAACCTCGCTTTGTTCAATTCATAGACATTATTTTATTTTATTTTTTATTTATTTCAACTTTTTGCACAATATGGTACAAAAGGCGTACTTGATGCCATTGTGGCATTCTCTGCCAGTCAACCTTCAAAATCTGCAGAAAGTGTGTTTGGTGGTGCTTGTAAGGTATACGGTTAATATAAAGTACATAAAATACGTGATTCAATATGATTAATATAATATAATTAACAAACTAGAATAGCCACATATTTTGACTAAAGTGTAGAGTTTGAGAAGTTAGGCCTTGTAGAGTTAGGGTATGTCGAGTTATAAGCTTGGCTCTACATATGTTCTGATAACTTTTTGACAGGTCTCGTCTTGGCTTCATTTTACATGAAAATGTGTTTGGTGGGATTATTTTTACCAGTTGAGTCAATATTATAATAATAATATCGATAACACCGACACCAGCACAGCTCTATTCCGACAAAAGCCCTAAGTCACGACTAGCTGGCTTTGCACAAGGCACATATTATTTTTGCCCGTTTCGCGTCCCGCGGCCGTTGGTTTTTCAATTTCGTAACATTGGCGGATAATCTAATGCCTTCCCAAACAGACTGCGAAAAATTCTCTTTTTAGCTCCGCATTATGCCCTGAGCTAATGTTAACTGGGATATAAACTAACTAAAATAGAAGAAGGTAGAGCTTTTCTAAGCTAAAATGACGCGCCCCTCCATCGGGTATACGCACACGCACAACCGTTAAAATATGGATACGATACATATAAATCCGGTCTGTCTATTCATCACAATCACACTATTAAATAGATACTATCAATACATTTTCTTGCAGCGATGATCTTGCAGCGCTTTGCAGCGATGATAGCTCAGTGGTTGGTGCGTTCGGATCAAACGTCGCAAGGCGTAGGTTCAAACCCTAACAATGAGCTTGAGCTGTTGGTTAAGGAAAACATCGTGAGGAAACCATAGCATGGTGGTAGGGCGCTCTCTAGTGCCCGGCTGGCTAGCTACCACCTTCAAGTTGCAAATCTGTTGCCAAGCACCTAACGGTGTGTTCCGGCAGCCCCACTTGAAAGCCAGTTCCCATCCCCATTCCAGGTCGGCAACGCACCTGCATGCCTTCTGGTGTTGCAGATGTCTATGGGCGGCGGTATATATATATACAAGAATTGCTCGTTTAAAGATAGTAGATGTTACAAGCGCAAGCATACGCCAAAACAAAACATTGTGACCTTAACACTGGCTTCAATTGTTTTCAAATACAATACGTTTACTTACACAACAATATTGTATGGGTTGTATAGTGATTTTACATTTCCTTTTTAAGAGTAAATCCATTTGAACTTCAAACAATTACTATAGTAAATTTTCCATAAATTACAAACCAGATTCATAGATATTTACAGTCTGATTTCGACGTAAAAATTGGCTAAAAAATAATACAAAAATAAAACTTGATAACGGTTTGACGGTGCAATAAATTCGTTATAATGTCTGTTTACGAGTGCTCTAATGATATTAATTAGAAGCGAACTTCTTAATATTATTATGCTTTAATTTCCTTTTTGTGACGAGAATATAAATTGATGAAAGGCGATGGCCTTTAATCGCGTAGCAGATCTTGTAATTAAAAATCTTTGATGGTGTTTTTATTTGTGTCATAAAAATAGAAGAATTGAATAAGTAAGGAAGTAACGACCGATTAGTTGGGTAAAGGCCTGTTATAGGAGATTCAATAGATTAGGTGTATTTCTTTTAATTCTTGATAAATTGTCAATCTGTTACTGACATACCTACAGCAACTGATGAAATTCAATATACGATGATATAAAGATGCATGAGCTATTTTACTGTTGTTGAAATGTTGATATCCAATAATTACTCGAAAATACCATGGATAAACACAACATAAGCGAAAAAATCAATAGATTTTATTAAAAAAATAAACTAGTTATAAACTGTTTAATTTTGACTATGTCTGTCTCTTTCTAAAACGGATTTTTTTATGGCGGTTATAGGGCGTTACTAGCCGACTGACGTCACTATAGGACTAGCGCTTTCCTTGTCGAACTTGAACTTTTAAAGAGTCATAATATCTCTGAAAGTAGAAAAGATATTTGTAAAAGAATACTACTAATTACATAAAGGTTTAGAAGATAATAATAAAAAATAAACACTAAAATTCTCTATTGTAGGTAAGAGTGTGGATGAAATTGTTTATTTTAAATGGATTATCTTGCAGTAGTTCTGCAATAAGAGAATTTTAGAGATTATTTCCAACGGTCGCCTCATAAACGACATCCATAAATAGAGTTGGATTCCTGCTATTGGTTTCGTATTAGCAACAAATCAAAGATAAACACAAGTACTCCGGACCGAGAATCTAAATGTATCCACCGAATATACAACGAATGAATTAGACTAACAAAATTTACATTTATTACGAAATAAATAAGCTGCTTCGGACTCGCATCACACCGAAGCGTAACCCGCGACTTACTTAATTAAGCAGAAAGACAAATGACAGTGTACCCACGTCATAGGCTTAAAGACTTACCATTGGCTCGCGGAAAACATTATACGATTTTGCACATATTATACTTAAATCGCATTAAGGGAACTCACAGATCCTACCTTTAGAATGATTTGTTGTTATAGTATTCAAAGCCAAAGACAAATTATTATTATTGTTAGATAGGTATTCAAAATTGTTAACTGCGAAGAAAATGTCCAAACTTAGTTTCAATGAAAAATTAAAGGATCTGAATCAAACTGTTCTGTACTTTGTAATGCATAGGTAACGAAATATTTGTGCTTTCGTTCTCAAAAAAGATTCGCTTCTAAAACACTTTACATATTAAATTGTCGTGAATTGTTGAAGTGACGTTTATTGTCATAGTTTTATGTTGTTCGAATTTAGAATTGTTCGCGACGACAGCCGATGGGGACTGTTCAAATCGCTAATCACGTTCGCCGGTTACGGACGGTGTGACATGACGCCTTAAATAGGTTTCGACTGCAAAGACCAAAGCGGAGCACGTACGCGTAGTTTCGTATTCCATCAAAACAATTCCGCATGCACGCGCTGCCGCATACAGACCCTGTTGCATTAGGGTTGAACTCCACTTGTGAGCACGGATCGGCACTGTGCTCGGAATACACGTATTGTTCGCTCGTACTTTCGCTCGAAGATTTACAATTAATAGGAATACTTTTCGATTTTTGAATTCATTTTCAATGGTCGAGATTTTGAAGGGAAATTTTTATAAAAAATAGCTGTGCCCCGCGGTTTCACCCGCGTGAGATTCGGGATTCCCGCAGGAACTCCAATGCAGTGTAATTTACTGCTTATAACAACAGCTAATTACCAGTTAAAGTCCCGTCAATATCAGTCCGACCGTTTCAGAGATTCACCCGCGTGAGTTTCGAAATTTCCGCAGGAGCTTCAAACTTCTTTTATAAAAACCTTGTCCTGACAATAACGAACACAATAAAAAAACAATTATCCAATTTGGTGCAGTCGTTTGGAAGTTATGCGCTTAGCAACATATTTGGCGATTCATTTTTATTATATAGATATGCTGCAGATAAAATAAACCGGACCACCTAGTGCTTGTTAGTGAATAAAACCTATTTTTATCAAAAAATAAAATACAAGCTTACATTAATCAAAATTATGCCGAGAGAAAGTGGATTTGATTATTAAATAATAATGAAATTGTTATTTTTATTAAAATTACTATAGCTATGCCCTGCGGTCACACCTGCGTGAGTTTCGGAATTCCCACGAAAACTATTTTTTTCTAAAATAAAAGTAGCCTAACTCCTAAGTAAGTCCTTATGACATCAGCTTCTGCCAGTGAAAGTCTCGTTAAAATCGGTTCAGCCATTGCAAAGATTAGATGGAACAAACAGACAGAGAGGCACATAAAAAATATGTAAGCACCGTATTATGCATTGGGTGAAAAGTTGTTAATTTGGAATGCGAGCAAGCAAAAATCTGCGCAATGGGTTAATCAATGTACATTAAGAACTTAGATATTATATTTTTTAAGAAGAACTGGGTTTAAGTACCAAAGAAGCAGGTGGATCAATTTATTTGATCACTAGTGTAGCGCGGTTATTAAAAACTTGATCACAAGCGATTGTGAATCCCAACTGACTTCATTCAAATTTTGTTGTAAATTCAAAATGACCTTAGTAGGAGTGATGGGAAATTTTGCGTAATTTCTGTAATATTATCCACATATTTACCGCCTGTGGAAGAACTATGATGAATGCGGTGGCATTATCTGCGTATAATTAGGATATGCGTGCGGTGGATAATTAGTCAAAATGCTGATCCATGTTCACATGGGGTCCAACCCTTAGTGACGTCGAAACTAGAACGGACTATTTACTGTATATGGACGCAGATAAGCAATAACATGTTAACCCACAAAATTATGTTACCTATTCAGAATGATTTATTGAGAGTTAGGGAACGTTTTTTAATTATGTGTTTACCTTATTACATTGTTTAAGTATGTAACTAAATATTGAACATAATAAAATGTTGACAGAAAATGACGCTTTAATTTTAAAACACGATTTACTCAAAATTTCTCCAGTGTGGGCAACACACTATTGCTTATCTATGTCCATATATAATATGGCTACACAGTTTCTCTGTGCGAATTCTGAATTCCTTCGGAAACTCTTATAAAGATATAAACTACTAGTTTTCCTGCTAGTAGTTTATAATATTTTGTTTATACTGCATGTGCTTCTCTGCACATCTGGCAATTTATAATATTAGTTAGGATACATACATCTATATATCTACTTATATAGAAAAATACGTGAGCTTTAACTATTTATTTTTTTATAATATATATTTCCCTTGGTCACGGCATCACGCGTGAATGGCTGGATCAATTTTGATAATTCTTTTTTTTTGTTTTGTTTGTTATCGTAAGGAGAAGAATTCCAAAACTCATATGGGCGAATCTCCGAAACGTTTGGACCGATTTTGACGGGACTTCCACTGCTAATTAGCTGATGGAGGATGATGAGGAGCAAATTAGGCTACTTTGGAGTTCCTGCGGGTATTCCGAAACTCATGTGGGTGAAACCGCGGGCACAGCTAGAATTTTATAAAATACTCAATTTGCAATATCCTACTAATATTATAAATGATAAAGTGTAGACGTTTGGATGTTTGACTCGATCACGCAAAAACGGCTGAACGGATTTGGATGAAATTTGGCATGCACATTGTCAGGGGTACAGAGAAGGACATAGGGTACTTTTTATCCCAGAAACACCGCGGAAACTCCGAAATTACCGCAGGTGAAACCGCTGGGCACAGCTAGTTGGTAGATAAAGATGAATAAATACCTGCTTAGTTTTTTGTACAGGTTGTGTATCTCTGACCCCGCACAGTGTTAACGGCTGTTGACGGTGTAGAAAGACTGTTTTAATTTCATCTTGGAAACCATATTTCTCTACAACTCGTTATTCATAGGGGAAACTTTTATGCAAAAGTTATTTCTCACTAGCAGTGCCCCGCATTCCGGGATAAAAAGTACCCTATGTCCTTCTTTGTACCCCTGATAACGTGCATGACAAATTTCATCCGAATCCGTTCAGCCGTTTTTGCGTGATCGAGTAACAAACATCGAAACATCTACACTTTCACATTTATAATATTAGTAGGAGCATAGAAACTTTCACAAAAAGTGTAAAATAAAGTAGGTATACATGAGTAAGTAGTGGAAAAGTACGGTGGGTCCCGTATATTATACTCTCTGGTTTTATCGACAGGGTGATTTCAGATTTCTCAACACCACGGCGCGGCGTCGTGCGCCGTCCGTGGCTTTTGCGAAAAGGCAATATCGGCCCTGATTCACTATGAACATTGAGTAACATGCTGTGTTCCGATATTAAACACACACAAAACTGTTCAGGCACACCCCGGGTCCAAAGATATTTCACTTTGTACCTATAATATGTACGTGTCTTATGATTTAGGTACAGACTATTTAATAATTTGTGTTTTTTTAATCCAGAGAGTAACAAGGAATTTTCCTAGTAATAATCACAGAGAAAAGAGTTTATTAAAGATTTAACGTGAACAGGGCTGATATCCAATAATAAACAATAATATTGTACTCTATTATCTGTGCTTTAATTTCGTTTGCTGGCATCAAAAATTACAAGAAATGTGTCCGGGGTTCGATAATCCATCCATCAACAGACACGTCCATTTTGGTTTTTCTAATTAATGAAAAAATGCTTAGATAAAAGACAATAAAGTTTGGGAGTGGATGCTTGTGACGTTATAACGTCATAAAAACTATAGCAAGGCTCGATGTCAAATCACAAGGTGAATACGTAAAAAAACACACACGTGTCCAATTGTTTTTATAAATCTTTTTTTTTTTGACGGACTAAAACCTAAAATTTAGTACAATTTAGTTTCTAGAACTATGACCTCCTGACTGTGATTTGTTTGCCAGTCGATGGATGTGTGTGCGCGATGAATGTTTGAGGTATTGCGAGCGGATGAATGCATCAAAAATTTAGCGTTTTAGGTTTTATCTTGTGGTAGTTTATTAGTAGTCTTAGCGTATTTGTATTATTAACTTCACAGTGCCTTAGTTTTACTGTGATGCTGTGAACTTTTTTGTGTTATAAATAAATAAATAATAAATAAACTATCTGTTCTGTGTTCAGAGTGAATCGGTGCCCTGACATTTTATAGCAGCCGCCGCGCGGGATAAGCCGCTGTGAACGCGAGCATACTGTATGCGGCGTAATGGTGCCGGTGTCCGCCATTTTAGGTGTTTTCGAATGATACGAGAAAGTGAAAATAAATGTCTAATGGATACCGAATAAGGTAGTCGATACAGGTATGGGATCCAAATGCAAATTCATCTCCTTGCTAGAGTATGTGAGGTACAAAAAAAGCTCTGCGGTTTCACCCGCGTCAATTACGGAGTTCCCGCGGAAATTCCAGAATAAAAAGTACCCTATGTCCTTTTCTGTACATCTGAAAACGTGTATGAAAAATTTCATGATTATCCATGGAGACGTTATGGCGTGAAAGCGTAACAAACAAACAAACTCACTTTCACATTTATAATATTAGTAAGGATTGTAAAAATAAACAGATCGCATTTTCACTACGTGCAGGTGGGCGTGCAAATAATCAGAGGAAAAGTACATAAACCATATCATTTTTCGTATATATTTTTCTGTTTTATTATATAGAAGGAATTTTAGGTTTCCTTGTTATATTTTTTTTTTTTTAATAAATGGTTTTTTACTCAATCACGCAAAAACGGCTGAACGGATTTGGATGAAATTTGGCATGCACGTTTTCAGGGGTACATAAGGACATAGGATACTTTTATCCCGGAATTCCCGCGGGAACTCTGAAATTATCGCGGGTGAAACCGCGGGGAACAGCTAGCCATCCATAAAAAAATAATTCAAATAATCCAATTTAACTTTTAAGTCGTCTGTGTGTTTCAACCCTAACCGCTAAGTTAGCTGTTTATCAATCAGTCCGCTTCTCAGACCACAATCAGTTTTGATTGCATTTGACGCATGTCGGCGTTAGTCGCGGACTCGGAGAGGGCCCTTATTCACTATGACCAACAACATTCCTTGCCCATAACGCGCGTCCCAAAAACGCATTTCCAAACGTTCTAGATGCCAAGATATTCGAAATTATTATTCTTTATTCTTTATGCCATAAGAAACGTTGTAAATGTATTTTTCATTACTCATACTCGGAAAGTAGGTCTGAAGTTGCCTGAGAAGCGGGTTGAAAGTAACACTTTTCAGCCCTAGGGAGAATCGCTTTCAACTGACAGCTGGATACTGCAGAAACTCAAGTTTGTTTTTTATGTCATAGGGGGCATACTTACTGGCCAGTAGCACACCTAATGGTTGATTTATGTAAAATAAAATTCACTCATTTTTTTCTTTAGCTAATTCCTATTTTTATTTTGACTTTCCTTGCATTCGTAATGAAAAGCACAGTGTTATCCTCGGGAGAAAGACTTATTTAGTCCCTCGATCTATTGGCGCCCTCACTACGCTCGGGCGCCAAACCCCGTCTCGGGACTAAATAAATTACTTTCACCCCTAGGATAACAATGTACTATTTTTTTACAGTAAAACTTCTTTGATTAACAGGAAAAGACAGTTTTTGCGGCGTCTTATCTTAGCGCAGCGTGTTGTGGTCATAGTGAATTAGGGCCCTGATCTTTCCATGTTACACGATTGTTATTGATGTAGTTATCAAGAAATAGGTCCCCGAGATGTCATTTGTTACGAAACGATTGGTAACTCAAGCATAGGTATAAGGTAGGTTAGGTATAAGTGCTAAATACCCAAAAACTCAATCAGCTACCCAGAAACGTTCTCAAAACAGAACAATTTTGCGGGATCTTCGAAATTGTCGCGGGTGAAACCGCGCGAGGGAGCTAGTTATTTTATAATTTATATAAACAAATAAATTATTTCAAGCCAAAATCAACAAATCTAAATTTCGTTAAGTATTTTCAACATTGTCGACTTTCAATTTAATAATTTTACCCGTTTATAATTTCAGAGTTCCACATGTCCTTTTAAAAAGTACCACATGTCCTTTTCTGTACTTCTGACAAAATTTTATATCTAATGATCTGTTGAGTTGTTTATGGCGTGAAAAGTAACAGACAGACAGAGTTATTATCGCATTTATGATATCAAAATGCATTTTTGTGCTGTAGTCGCAATTCGTACCTACAACTGACGTAATTCTTTAAAGGTTGCGTTACAACTTGGAAAAAGAAAGCTTTACAGTTTATGGAAACTAAGCTATGCTTTGGCCTATATATATATCGTATCGGAAAGGTCAGGCGAGGATCTACGGGGGGGCATCGGGTGCAGCAAAACCTTCGTATTTGTCATAACGTTTATATCACGTTAATTCGTCCGTTAGTTGTATTAAAAATCTAGTTAACGGCATACGTTTATAACATCAAGTCTATATTCAACTACAACAATAAACCTTAATGAAATTTTCAATCAATCAAATAATAATTCTGAATATAGATAACTCGTTCGCCCTCCCGTAGACCTTGTCTGGATTGGAAACAAATTCGCAAAGTTATTACTTGCCTACTTTTAAGCTAACATTATCTTCTCGGGCAAAATAACAGAAATCTATCATCATTTAAGTGGAGGAGGCGTGTAAACTGGCAACCGAACAACTACTAAGAGTACATTATTGATAGTTCATTAGCTCGAAAGCATAAATCTATATCAAGCGGAGAGGCGACGCTAACAGATAATCCGTTAGAGCTTACGATTTCGGCAACGAGCCCCGTTTAAAGGTCACGACTCACGACATTTCGCGGGTCGTGTCGGAGCCATCGCATTATGTGTGTCGAAGCTACTCATGTTATACTTACAAAGAATATCTACTAACAGGCATGTTGACAAATTTTTATTATTTAGTCCGTCTTGTAGATTGTTAAAAAATATTGGACACGTATTTTTTCTTTTTTTACGTAAACAAAAAATAACGGCGATATATTGAGTTGAAATTTCGCGTGACGTCACTATTCTGACAGTTTGTATGGCGGTTTTAGCGGTTAGTGACGTCACGACCCCTCACCCTCAATTTTAATGCGCTTTATCTCTGTATATTTTGGATTTATTTGAAAAAGCAAAAAATACGTGTCTATTGTTTTTTAATTTTCTAACTGACGGACTAATTAGAATTTTGATTTTCAATAGTAGTCAACATCCCTATTACAACTTGAATGTAATTGTCCAACAAGCACACTTTCTGAACATCGTGAAGGTTGACTGGTAGAGAATGCCACTGTGGCATTAAGTCCGCCTTTTGTACCATGTTGTGCAATAAGCTTAAATAAATAAATAAATGTGTCCCCCTCGCCCGCCGCCCGCTGCGCCCGCCACCCTACTCCACACGCAGACCCTGTACGTGTATAGATACAGCCGCCTGCAGATATTAAAAAGTACTCTGTGGCCGCTTGTCTGTAGTAGTAGTAGGTAGTTCAATTTGTTCGGTCATATGGAGTATCGCGGGTGCTCTTATAAGCTGTAATTTAACCAAAAATATATTATTCGAGCGACCGTATACCAAGAGATACCATTAAGATATAGTAGTGTATCAAAGTAAAAAGGTAAGTACTATCAATCAACTGAAATGTAGATGTATGCTTTCATAATACCCGCGAATTTAAGATAAGTATTAATGTAGGTTTATTTTCGAATACAGTATATTGTGTACATACGTATATTAGATATACCACATTACACATAGAGCATAGAAACAATAAAAAAAAACGCTTAAAGTTGTAAGGTGGTTCAACCATCCGGAATGCGTTTCTATGCCTATATATTCTATGATAGATACATGTAGAATGGGAACGCATTTAAAATTCAAACTGACAGACGGATATTGAGTATAAGCTAGATGTAAAGAGGTACCAACGCTGAAGCTCTGTAAAGTGCTGAACGGAAACGGAAGCTCTTCCTCTTGTTTGTCTCTAGTCTTCCGACTATAAACTAATCCTCCACGTTTCAGGTCAAAGAAATGCTTTAACAGCTGAGAGCTAAAGTTTAATACCTTAAAACAATGAGAACGGATTGGAAATCTTGAGCTAAGTCGATAAATACTCGTAGGCGTAAGGGCTCGTTAGTGTGACGTATCTATAAAGAAAGCAAAATGGCTGTATTGCAAACGCCTTAAAAGGATATAACTTAGTCCGTCAGACGAGTTAACTGACTTTTTGTCTGTCAATTGTAAAGACGTCAGCTTGGATACGATTGTGTTTAGAGAACGTTTTATTTTTCAACTTAATCTCGGGCTAGTCCTAGTTGAGGACAGAAAAGTCTGTCTCAAGTAGAATATTTATCGTAACGGATCCTCTAAATGTATTTACAGTATTTTATAATCATTTTTCTTATTCGATAAAGTAATAAATCACCATGTTATTCGTCGGTACATTAGTTCGATTGAATGATTCCATTAAGGGTACTTTTTGCATACCCACCCTTTTTTATATCGATGATTATTTCTGTTACAATAGGGGAACGGCAAAGGGCAAAAGATTCGGTACTGTTTACATTTAATTTAACTAATGTTAACAGTAGCTAGGTATGTACGTACGTACTCAGATTGAAGTGCTTCGGAGGACTCTTGAACTTTCTCCTCATATACGGACATACCTATATAAGCAATAGTGTTTTATAACCTACGCAGGAGAAATTTTGAGTAAATCGTGTCTTAAAATTATTGCGCCATTATTTGTCAAAAAAAAAATTATGATCAACATTTTTATGATATTTAAACAATGTAGGTAATAAGGTAAACACATAATTAAAAACGTTCTAACGGCCGCACTCAGAGTCAACTTTAATGATTACTTAGTTAATATAGATTTTTAAAACAAAACTGCCGCAATCAGAGACGTTCAGTAAATTAATGTTAATTGGCATTTAAAGAGATGCAACTGAATTAGTTAAATGCCAATTCACATTAATTTATTAAACTTGTCTGATCGCGGAAGTTTTGTTTTAAAAATCTATACTTAACTAAGTAATCATTAAATTCGACTCTGAGTGCGGCGGTAAAACTGTCAATACAGCGTTCTGTATTAAACTTAATTTTGTGGGTTAACATGTTATTGCTTATCGGCGTCCATACATGACAGCTAGGAAAAATGTTTCGAAGACCACTGTATTAATTTATTAAACGGCTTCAAAAAGGAGGAGGTTATCAATTCGGATGTTTGTATTTTTTTTATGTATGTTCGGGCATAACTCCGCGATATATACCTGGACGGATTTGCAAAATCATTTTGTTTGTTCGAAAGGGGTGTATTCCGAAATGGTCCCATTTAAATTTCATGTGGATCTGTTTGTACGCGACATACTCAAAAACTCAAAAAAGATAGATTGATTCTAGAGGAAGGAGGTGTAGTTCACTCGTAATTCTCGCGGAAACTCCCCAATTATCACGGGTGAAACTGTGGGAGACAGCTAGTTATTAGATTAAAGGGATTGCATACTCGTGCAGTAATGAAACTTTCATTTATAATTGTATGAAAAACTCTCTCAACTAGCCATATTATCATTTCACTGCACTCTGTGATTCGCAACAGATATCTATCTTATTTAGTTTGATTGCTGTTCGCAAGCCTTCATCATCTTATCCATCGCAATAGACCGCACTGTAATTCCAATACTCTTGTACAGTCAGATGCAAAAATCCACATGGATTGTATAGTATAGCTGTGCCCGAGGTTTCACTCTCGTTGTATTTGATAGTGCCTCGGTGGCGGATGCTTTTGTGACTACACTTAAGGCCCAGCAAAATTTTTTGATCATATTTATAAACTTGACTATAAACTTAAATACATAAATTAAAATTAAAATTAAAACCTATAATGCAAATACTGAGACGATAGACGACTTCAACTTAAAAGTACCATAGGTTAATACGCACAACGAAATTGGAGTCCTAATCACTAAATAATCAGGTCAATTTAAGGATTTTAATAGTTTACAAGTAGATCGAAAAGAGTCGCGAGAGGGAGTAAGTTACACCTTCAAACCTGGATTGGTTTCTCATTCTCATTCCTTGACGTACCTATCGGTATATTAAATACTAGCTGACTCCCGCGGTTTCACCCGCGGCATCTCTAATAAGTAGATCCATAGATAACAACCTCAGAAGCAGAAATCGGTTCAGTAGATCCAGAGATTACCCCCTACAACCTCACAAACTCACAATCTCCGGAGTTCCCGCGGGAATTCCGGAATAAAAAGTACCTTAAGTCACTCAGGACCACTGTAGCTTCCTATAAATAAGTGAAAGAATTTTCAAAATCGGTTCAGTAGATCCAAAGATTACCCCCTACTACGTCACAAACTCACAAACCCACAAACTCACAAACTTTTGCTCTTTATAATATTAGTATAGATTGACTTGGATATAGGCTACCTAAATAAAAACTTTCGTTTATATCAATTCATTGGTTTTCCGTAACGCTCGGTCTTGTGCACAAAATTTACAAAAAAGGCATTTACTGTCAGTTAGGTAATAATCATATTTTACACCTTTTTTTTTTTATCTATTTCTATTATTTGGACACTGTATTTTTAATAATCTAATATATATAAATCACGTGTCACGTTGTTTGTCCGCGATGGACTCCGAATCTACTGAACGGATTTTGATAAAATTTTGCATCTATTTATAATATGGTCCAACTTAAAAGATAGGATAGTTTTTATCCCGGAATTCCCTCGGGAACTGAAGGACATAGAGTACTTTTTTCCCGCAATTACCGCGGGAATTCCGAAATTACCGCGGATGAAATCGCGGGAGACAGCTAGTAAAAATATAAAATTTAGTATAAACTGTGTGATTATCAGGAGTTTTTTTTTTTATGTTTTTCATCATCTGTTAGCTGAACAATGTCATTTTAGGTTCTGCTAGTCAGAAGGTCAAAATTCACTCCCCTGGGCTCTGGTGTCATGAATACCCAGCCAATGCGTTTGACGTTCATGCTGTGGATAAAAATTCCACACGTATCCCCAGGGGATTTTAACATCGTACCCTTGCGAAAGCGAATAGGGGAAACATAGGCAGGTAATGTAGGGAAAATAGGTACTTCCTAGAGATGTTACCGAGGCACTTTATCGGAAGCTAAGTCGGAGTCGGAGTTTTAATATTTGAACTGTCGGAGTCGGAACCGGAGTCGGAGTCGGAGGTGGTGACAGAAGAGAGACGTGTTAATCATCATCCGTAAATTATTAGTATTGCGTATAATGAAATACCGAAACAACCTGGGCCCTTATTCAATATGACCGTAACACGCCGCATTAATATAAGATACCGCAAAAACGGTCTTACCTCGCGATTAAAAGAAGTTTCACTTTAAATCTGGAGCTAGAGTGGTCGGATTGTGTTTTTAGGACGCGCGTTATGGGCAAGGAATGTTGTTGGTCATAGAGAATCATCATCATCAGGTCATAGAGAGCCCTGGGCAGGGGGCAACCCACATGCGTAAACTTCTGATTTAAAAGTGTCAGAGCCGAAGTCGGACTTATCGGAGTGGGAGTCGAAGCTCCGTGACATCCTCACTAGTTACTTTCGATTGACTCTGTGTCTGATTGTACACTTTCTAATTAATCTAATACAGAGCAAGTATCATAAACTTAGGTTAGGATATAGTAACTATGTGCTATAAGGTACTATCTAAATAGAGAAAGGTTGGTTCTATAACAGTTTATACTGCTGGTCAGATTTTGATAAATTTTATTCCATTGAAGTGTTATCCTTTTTGGAACGTTAAACTCTTAGTATATAACGTGTTATTGAATTAACTAAAAACCTGATACACACCATTTAAAAAACAAACAGTAATATGATTAAAATATAAATTATTTCGAAAAAAATAATACTTTTAAATTTATTCAACATTAGTTTGGAGGTGACCTACATATTTACGAAATTTCAAGCGCTAGGTACGTATTGACGAATCTTGCGGTAGGAGTCTTTATTTTTGCAGTTAGTGGGAGAGAGGGACTTAGTTCCTGCGGGAACTAAGTCCCTGAGCAGAGGGGCCCGCCAAAAGCGGGCCAGCGCCGTCGGGGCCGCGGAGCATGCGAGAGCGAATCCCGCGGCCCTGACGTAAGGCGCCGAGGAGGAACACCCCAGGGTTTTTAGTGGGTAGTATTCCCGCCCTTCTCAGGGCGGGTCGCCCTTTTCAGGGCGGAGTCCCACATAACCACCGCCCGCCTCATGGCGGTGGTATGCATAAAGCATTTTCCCTGGGTCAAAAAAAAAAAAAAAAAAAAAAAAAAAAAAAAAAAAAAGGAGTCTCATAGAAATGGTCATGCGTGACGTCAGGAAAAAGCGTTATGACTTTTTCCCATAGTCAGATCTACACCTTATCTTTCTTATAATCATGTTAGGTAATTAAAAACTTTTTTCAATGAGTTCTAACAATTTTATTAAAACTCATACACCAGGAACTTTATTCCTAAGTCAGGATCTCTCGGCAGCAAACATTTTTTTCAGTAGGTATACCGTCCGAAAATTGAATGAGAATGCAAATAACATCCAGTCATAGAAATATGACAAATAGAGCTTTATTTTCGACTAGCTGTGCTGCGCGGTTTCACCCGCATGAAAGGTTTTTATACAACAACTTTTTTTCCCGACATTCGATTTCAATGAAACAAAGCCTATACATATGTAGCTCCAGGCTAAGCTTAATCTACCTGTGAAAACCGCATGACAATCGGTTCAGTAGATGCAGAGATTATCGTGAACAGACAGACAAAAGAATTTTAAAAACTTTTTTTTGGGCTTGGTTACTCTTCTTTTATCACCCCTCTCAATTTTAGGTAAAAATATTCAATATACAGAATCTCGGATTCTACTCTTTTATTATAGTATAGATTCGAATACCGTTCTAAATGACAGCACAAAGACAATCGATGTCGAGAGCCGTGGTAAGCTGGTTTCACCACCCGCAAGTTTGTACGGCTCCGTGTGCGCTGAATCCGATTCCTTGCTTATTAATTCTATGCATCCAGTTTATAAGAACAATGTTAGTTAAAGTTGTCGATAAAAGGAGTAAAATCAAGATCTTGTAGGTATATGTAGCTGTTGTTGCTTTGAAACTACCACTTAATATTCATAGAGCATTTGAACGCAAGAAATATGCTCCAACAACTCAACTTAAAGTATCGTATCTCGTTAATAAATTCAGAACGAAATATACATATATACGATCAATAAAAGCAATTGTAAATTTTGAATTATATCATGTCGAATAAAGCTTATACCTATAGCCTTATTAGCTGTGCCCTGCGTTTTCGCGTTAGTTTCGGAATTCCCTCAGGAACTCAGATAAAAGTAGTCCTAGCTTCTCCTTACCTGTGAAAGTCTTGTCAGAATCGGTCCAACCGCTTTGGAGATTAACCAGAACAAACAGACAGACAGACTGAAAAATATTTTAAGACCTTTTTTTTGTTGAGAGTACAGTATATTATACTGTTATATGCATTTAGTAAAAAACTGTTATTTTGACATTACAAGCAGACACTTTAATTTTACTTGTACTAGCTGTTCCCTGCGGTTTCACCTGCGTTATTTCCGGAGTTCCCGCGGGAATTCTGAATAAAACGTACCCCATGTCCTTCTTTGCACCTGCGCCTGACCACGTGTATATCACAGTATACAAATTTAATGCAGTTTCACACGCGTGAACTCCGGAAAAAAATACCTTGTGTCCTTTTCCTGAATACGTGTATGCATAATATGATGATCGGTTGAGCCGTTAAGGTGTGAAAGCGTAACAAACTAACTCACATTCGCATTTAATGTTAAGGATATGCCGTATAATAATCCACTTCACAACACACAGATCTAGTTGATCCCACACTAAGCTATAAGCTTGTGTCGTGGAAACCAAGCAAACGTAGTATATACTACGCATATTATGACACACTTTAGATATAAACAAAGTGTTAATGAATTAACTGAAAACCTGATACACACCATTTAAAAAAATAAACAATAATATGATTGAAATATATTTTATATCGAAAAAATTTATACTTTAAAAGTTATTCAACGTTAGTTTGGAGGTGACCTATCTACGAAATTCAAAGCGCTACGCCCGCGCCTACCGGTTCGAATTTATTCGCTGCGGGCGGCGTACGCGCCTAATATTGTATTATAAATAATTTAGACATGGGCTAGTAAAAATAAAAAATATAACCTATATTAAAACATAGTGCGATCGATTCGCTAGTTGATTCTGAGCAAACTACTTTCTAGTTTTCAGTTAATTCATTAACACGTTGTAAATACACACCCAGCACTGGAAAATGAAACCCCGTGTTCTTCACACAAAGTCCACCTCCACCGGGAATCGAAACCGCAACCTCTTGATGAGCGGGTAGGCATGGTGACCACTGCGCTAACCGCCAACCGGGTCGTCAATCGTATATGTATGGTATACATACATATATAAATATATAGACATAATTATATGCACGTGCATTCGCGAACCACCTGTGCACTCCCACGTGTAATTATTCGCAATTGGAAATTGTATTCCAGACAGCGATATGATTATAAGTTTAATAAACTCGATACCGGGGTTCACAAATCGATACTCGATAGTCGAGCCTTCCGGACGATGGCCTAGTAGAACAATGGGGATGTGGACTACTTTTGAAAATAAAAATTCTAATTAGTCCGTCAGTTAGAAAATAAAAAAAAACGATAGACACGTATTTTTTTGCTTTTTCAAATAAATTAAAATATACACAGATAAAGCGCATTAGTTTAGGGTGAGGGGGTCGTGACGTCACTAACCGCTAAAATCGCCATACAAACTGTCAGAATAGTGACGTCACGCGAAATTTCAACTCAATGTATCGCCGTTATTTTTTGATTACGTAAAAAAGTTAAAAATACGTGTCCAATATTTTTTATTAATCTACAAGACGGACTAAAAAAAAAAATTTGTCAACATGCCCATTCACTTCATGTTATCCTTACATAATAATATAAAACCAAGTCCTCCACTGCGTCTGGCTGTCCGTTCGCGATAAATTCAAAAGCTACTGAACGGATTTTCATATTGTTTTCACCAATAGATAGAGTGATTAATGAAGAAGGTTTAGATACATAATTTGTCAAGGTTTTGTGTAAACTGGTATGAAATCCCTACAAACATTATGTCTGTCTGTTACGTTTTCAAGCCTTACCTAACGACTCAACCGATCATCATGAAAATCTGTATATACGTGGTCAGGGGTACAGAGAAGGACATAGGGTACTTTTTATCCTGGTATTCCCGCGGGAACTCCGAAATTTCCGCGGGTGAAACTGCGGGCAACATGTATAACAATATTTGTTGGAAGTGTCGGAAAATTTCAACGGGTACAGAAAAGGACATGAGGTAGGTACTTTTTATCTCCGGATTTCCGCGGGAACTCTGAAATAAGGTAATAATAAAATTGATTGAAATATGACGATAATTGTTGGGAGTGTCGAAAAAAGGGCATTAAATTTTACGTACCTTCTACACGTTTTCAGGGGTACAGAGATGGACATAGGGTACTTTTGCCTGGAATTCCCGCGGTAATTCCGAAATTAACGCGGATTCAACCGCGGGGAGCAGCTAATAAAACACAATATACCCCTCAATACACACCCTACAATGTAAAAGTGTGGATGTTTGGATGTTTGTTACTCAATCACGCAAAAACGGCTGAACGAATTTGGATGAAATTTGACATGCACATTGTCAGGGGTACAAAGAAGGACATTGGGTACTTTTTATCTCGGAATTCCAGCGGAAACTCCGAAATTACCGGGTGTACAGCTAGTATAGTTATATGAATCATATCAGCTATACGGATCTATTCACGGTGAATTCAATCAGCAAATCCGTCCGTTAGCAAGTCGTTAATCTATATTACAATTAAACAGCGATAGACTATTATTCTATTGTTATGTGTCGAATTGCAATGAACAGCTGAAGCAATTTGTGAAGCTGTAATTAATGTACCTTAAATGGTTGGCACTTGGCATCACTTTTGTGTCCAGCCATCGTGGACTGACGTTAAGGTGCTGGCACAATGCACGGAGTGAATGATTCGAGTCGAATGGAATCGGCGACGTGCGTCAATGTTATTGAATGGTATCATTTCATCTAGATTCAATGCTCCATGGAATTGCATAGGTATTCAACTTCAGTGTTCCTTTAATTGCTCATTTGAACCATTTTCATATCTATAGATCTATATCTGTTATTCTATAAGTACTATTACAATACTGTAAAGTGGTAAAAGTGAGTTTCATTGGATTAAAGGGGGTAATCTCTAGATTTATTGAACTGATTCTTAAAATTCTTCTTGTTAGCCTCTCCACCATCATCATGTTCACGCTTTGGGAAGCATGTCCACACCGCTTGTATTTTTGTCGGTTGCATGGTCAGTACAAACCACACACACACACAAAACACACACAACTCACAAAACACAAACACACACAAAACTTAAAGAAGCAATTTGGGTAAAATTTGGCATAATTTTGTTTTATGCAACTTATGTTTTAATTTTTATCACAGCACATATTGTGTGGAAATCGTTAAATTCGATGACCAAAGAAAGAATGTTAAAAATTTAAAAATTAGTAGGTACTGTGTGCATACACTTTAATATTATGGCCAATTGCAATAATTGAACGTAATTCAATAGGTTTCAAAAAGTCATAATTAATGTCAAACAAAGTTCCACTTCCAGTTTCCAAGAATATTTATTGTGTACTAAAGACCCTATTATTTATAAAATCCTGGCTTCATTTTTAAATATTATAACCCTAAAGTTATGACCTATTTAAGTTTATTCCAATATACCATTTCTTTTTCTTTCCCTTACCTAATCCAATCCAATAATCCCGTTCTGTCAAAATTCCTTTTTTTTTAACAATGCTTCCTAACCTTTGCTTCCTATCGTCTTAATACCAAAAATGAAAGTGGCAAATAACACTCAGTGTGGAGTCCAAAAAGAAGAGAAAAATAAAATTAATGTCATTTTTTTATGCCATAGGGGCAAACGGGCAAGTGGTAAGTGATTACCGCCGCCCATGGACATCTGCAACACCAGAAGGCATGCAGGTGCGTTGCCGGCCTGGAATGGGGACGGGAACTGGCTTTCACGTGGGGCTGCCGGAACACACCGTTAGGTGCTTGGCGACAGATTTGCAACTTGAAGGTGGTAGCTAGCCAGCCGGGCACTAGAGAGCGCCCTACCACCATGCTATGGTTTCCTCACGATGTTTTCCTTCACCGACAGCTCAAGCTCATTGTTAGGGTTTGAACCTACGCTCCCGCGGCGTAAAATATAATATAGCGGTAGGTAGGTACCCACCCTTGCACTATAATAATATTTATAAGAATAGCAAACTAATTAAAATCATTTAATTTTAGTATAATTTCTTTTAAATATGTGGGGAGATTTCTGACCAATAATCTGTTTGTAATATTTTTATCCCTTCATAGCTAACCAGTATTACCTGCCATTGCATGCATTAAATGCCATTTGGATTAGAATATGAAAAACCATTTGCTTCTGAACGAGTTTCGATTCCAAGAAAAAAAAAATTGGTTCCCAAGGTTCTCGAAATTTATTTGGGTATAGAGTACTTAAATCCATCTCGAGGAACAGCTAGTAGTTATTTCGATGTACATAATATAACTTTTATATGAACAACAGCTGACTCACAATCGAAAATGTTTCTTAGAATTCAATTAATAAAAATACAATTAATTCAGTAGAAAATTTTTCTCAGAAGTAAATTAAAAATACAATCAAGATACCTAGTTCAGTTTTAAAATTTTAGTGTAACACCGACATTCCTTGTGTGACTAATACATAATACAAGATTTTGTTATTAGAATTTAAAATGGGTAATTATCACGTTTCACGTAATGTATTTTCTTTCTTTCTTTCTTTCTATTAATTTTTTTTTTATCTTTATTAATGAGCTTAGTCACAATGTGATTATGCCGCTCAGTTGCATTAACAGAACACACTAAATTAACTATTATAACACAACACACTAAATTAAATATAAGATTAAGTCTAAGATAAGATGAAAGAGCCTTGAGTCTTCAGATCACTAACATCTCAGTTGAGCTGTATCAACTGAGATCTTAGTGATCCGAGTCAAACCTCAACTCATAAAGCTCAACCAAACATTTAGTCCGATCTGAAAGTGGTTCTGACAATACAATATTGCAATCAGCAGATTCTTTCAAGAAGTATTTACACTTGTCAGTTCGGTAGGCCTCGCCGAGGACACACTCTATCAAAACATACATTATGTACACAACAGAAATCGCAGTTTGGTGACGGGGCTTTTCTCTTGAGAAATGCAAAATATGTTTTTGATGGAATATGTCCCGAACGGAGGCTATATATGCGTATAGTCGCTACTGCGGCTTTTCTTGACATATTATGACTATCATTCTATTAATTATTATCTGTCTAAAAAGTTTTAAGTACCTGCCTATCTCGTAGACTCGTAAGTCTACATGTAATTTTATAGGAAATTTTTTTATCTAGGTATAAAACTATAAAACTTCACTTGGGTTTGTACCTACTACCTATTTATTCATTATCTTTTTCACAAAAGGTACAACTGGCGAACTTATTATAATAATAATAATAATAATAATCCACATCACAACACACAGATCTACTTGATCCCACAGTAAGCTATTATTAGCTTGTGTCGTGGAAACCAAGCAAACGTGGTATATACTACATAGAATTACTTATATATTATACTATAGATATATAAACACACCCAGACTGGAAAATGGAACCCTGTGTTCATCACACAAAGTCCATCCCCACCGGGAATCGAACCCGGAACCCCTTGATTAGCGGGCAGGCATGGTGACCATTGCGCCAATCGGGTCGTCACTTTAGATAAAGGACGGGGTGTGCAACCGGCGAAAAAGTAAAAAAATAATTCTTCTTTAGTTTTATTTCTAGTTTACAAGCACAAATATCATTAAACTTTTGTGTTACTACTGAATAGCGTCGAACTAGTTTTTCATGGTCCGTGAACAGTTAAAATATAGGCTTTTTTTCAAGGTAGTCGGTTCCCAGAGGAAGAAATTTGACAAATTATAACTTGGAGTCAAGCAAAAAGGAAATATCATGGCGCCGGCGCACTTTTGAATACGTAAATCAAACCATGGACCACGGCTTGTAAAGAAGTTTAGACAAATAGGGGGATTCAACTCACGAGCGCTTTAATGTATCACTGATGCAAGGGCACGTGTTTTTTTAAAGCGTCCCTTTTTTTTCAAAAACTACAAAACGAAACGGATAACGTTGTTACGGGTACTTTCTTTTAAGACGTAGCTATTTATCTCTGACACAACACGAAATAACCTAAAATATATGCACAAGCACACATCCAAACGAACTGCGCAGGTAATAATCTAACTATCAGTTTTTTTTGTTATCAAAAGTTGTTCATTATTATGACCTTTTTGACTGGGTACCCCTTTTAATAAAAACGTTGTATAAAATTATCACTTACCACGTAACTTCTCAGTTATACGTACCATAGCACAACAAACATCTTAAAAATTCCCAGCAGAATGACAAATATGGGCTTTACTATCAAAAAATCGAATATTCGACCTTAATACAGAGAGTTAAGGCCGAAATTAAGATTAAGAGTTTAATAATATAGCAATGGCGAGGGTCAGCCAACACGAGAACGCGACAGCTCGGGGTTTCAATAAAAAAAAAAATGGGTCCGTTGAATTCACCCTCGAATTCACCCATTCTTTACACACGAGTGATTACGTGCTCTGAAAAAAATTACAAGTAAAACACCCAACATCAAATAGAGATTGAATAAATTAATGCTTGGTTACTTCTATTGTTGTTTTGCTTTATGTGAATAGGAACGGGTCGTGCCGTGTCTACTTCTTGTGTTTGCATTTTTTTGTACATTTTTATATTATACTAGCTGTCCCCCGCGATTTCATCCACGGTAATTTCGGAGTTCCCGCGGGAATTCCGGGATAAAAACTATCCTATCTTTTAAGTTGGACCATATTATAAATGGTTACAAAATTGTATCAAAATCCGTTCAGTAGTTTCGGAGTCCATCGCGGACAAACAACGTGACACGTGATTTATATATATTAGATATATACAACGTGTTAATGAATTAACTGAAAACCTGATACACCCCATTTAAAAAACTAAACAATAATATGATTAAAATATATTTTATGTCGAAAAAAATAAAACTTTAAAAGTTATTCAATATTAGTTTGGAGGTGACCTATCTACGAAATTCCAAGCGCTACGCCCGCGACTACCGGTTCGAATTTTTTTGCTGCGGGCGGCGTACGCGCCTAATATTGTATTATAAATAATTTAGACATGGGTTAATAGAATTAAAAAAATATAACCTATATTAAAACATAGTGCGATCGATTCGCTAGTTGATTCTGAGCAAACTACTGTCTAGTTTTCAGTTAATTCATTAACACGTTGTATATATAGTATTTTGGGTCATACCTATACCTATACTATACCCACGAGAACTCCGAAATTACTGCGGGTGAAACCGCAGGGACAGCTAGTCTCTATAATATTAGTATACTAGATTATTTTGGATTCTACTAACGATGTTAAGAACATCTGTCATTTGTAGAGGTATGGTAAAAGATTTTGTTGTGAAATCACTCTTAAATAATTTCCTTCAACATAATACATCCATTCTTTTTAATATGTAAATGTCTCCGAAAATATGATAATTTTTTTTAAGGAGAGGCCTTTTTGGCTTTATTAAATTATCACTAAATACACACATCAAAAATGTCTAGGGATCAAGTGCATTTTAGAGAATTGCCGCCAATTGGGATTATTATTGTAACTTTTCTGGATCCTTTTTGAAATTTTTTATTGAATTTCACCATTTCAATAATGAATTTTATTCAAATTTTGTTTAAACTTTTAAAAATAACTGTCATTAAAAATCCCTATAAAAGCGTGTGATGGCGGTTTTACAAAAACATTACAATTTCTGCATCGTAACTGAAAAAAATTGCATCGGTATGGAGCGATGACACCAATTGCCTAGAGAAGAGATGAGAGCCGTTGGAATGTTGGAAGCTGGCGCCAGGCAACGCACTGTGGCTACTGCTGTTGGGACAAGGCAGAGCGTCATAAGCCGCCTATGGACACGCTATCGCATCACGGGCAGTGTGGCCGAGCGACATGGAGGGCGAACTCGTATCACCACTCGAAGACAGGACTGGTATATCCATAATACAGCGTGAAGAAATCGTACTATGACCGCCATGATGATAACTACGAGGCTCCACAGCGCTTCAGGCTTTCTGATAAGCTATCAAACCATACGTAATTGTTTAAGAGAAGTGGGTCTGCGATCCCGAAGGCCTCTGAGAGTTCCACCAATAGCGCCCCGCAATCGTAGAGCCCGTTTACAATGAGCTCGCGAAGACAGTAATTAGGAGGAAGAAGACTAGCGTGGTGTTTGCTTTTCCGAGGAATCTGGTTTCGGTATGAGGCCGGATACAAGATGTACATTAGTTTGGAGAAGCCCTGGACGTCAAGAACGATTGAAATTCTGTTAGGAAGTTCATCCATATGGAGGGGGAACAATGATGGTTTTAACGGGTATTTAGATCGGTGGAAGAACCGATCTCATTTGGATCAGGGGCAACCTTAATGCTCGGATTTATACGACAAGTATTGTATCAGATGTAATCATCCCTTTGCGAAGCCAGTTGGGTGATTCGTTTCAACTTATGCACGACAATGCACATCCACACATTGTTGGAGTCGTAACACGCACTCTTGCCAATGCTGATATCAACGTCCTGCCGTGGCCTGCTCAATCACCAGAATTAAATCCTACTGAGCACGCATGGGATATACTCCAAAGGAGAGCTCTGCCGAGTATGGACGCCGTAAATACCCCACAACAACTTTTTGACTTCTTACAAAGAACGTGGGTGGCCATTCCTCAAAGTGATTTTGATGAACTGATTTTAAGCATACCAAATCGCTGCGAATGTGTGATTCATGTCAATGGAAAGAACACAGATTATTAATTTGTTAATACATTACAATAAAAGTTTCATAAACCCCTGTCTTTGCCTTCTTTGCAATTTTATTGTCGACTTGGAATTGGTTCAATTTCTCACATCTTACAAAAAATGAATATTTTCTTAATTTATTCAAAATGTGGGGATTAGTTGTTAATTTAGATTTGGGAAATAAGGTAGGCAACAAGCCCAGAAGATTAGATTAGATTTAAATTAATTGGGTTTCTTTTTATAGCAAAAAATGTACTTGATCCCTAGACACTTTTGATGTGTGTAGTATGAAGAGTCGCTTCTGTCCCTCTGTATGCTTAGATCTTTAAAACTACGCAACGGATTTTCATGCGGTTTCCACCAATAGATAGAGTGATTCATGATGAAGGCTTACATCTATATTTCACCATGGAATTCCCGCGAGAGCTCTGAAATTACCGCGGGTGAAACCGGGAGGGGGAGCTAGTTACTAATAATTAAGTTCATAAAGTCAATATTAACAATCAAAACAGTCAGCATCAAAATAGGATCAAGTTTATTCAGAAAAATTCTAGTCTACAAATCAGAGAATGGGATTGTTGACTAATTTTTATTTTTTAGTCCGTCTTGTAGATTATTAAAAAATATTGGACACGTATTTTTTCTTTTTTTACGTAATCAAAGAAAAACGGCGATATATTGAGTTGAAATATCACTATTCTGACAGTCTGTATGGCGGTTTTAGCGGTTAGTGACGTCACGACCCACTCACCCTAAACTTTAATGCACTTTATCTCCGTATATTTTAATTTATTTGAAAAATAAAAAAATACGTGTCTAATGATTTTTTATTTTCTAAAAGACGGACTAATTAAAATTTTGATTTTCAAAAGTTGTCAACATCCCTATTCAAATTGCGTACCTACCTACCTACTACATGGGCACAAATTCAACTACGAGAGTTCAATTTTCAAATTTTCCACCGTAACACTGTAATTATGAGTTACCTTTTAAATTTTGTATTAAATTTGTTTAAAATTAACTTTTGTATAAGCTTGTTTAACTTTCGCGAACGAAGTACCTGCTGGGGGAACTTATTAATTATTTCGTGGAAATTTTAAAGCACATATTGGGTGTGTACATTGATTTTATTTTCAATTTCTAGATAGAACAAAGCACGCAACAATTTCGACTAAAGTAACATGATGTGTGAACGTATGTCGTTAATGTTTTTATTACAACACAACTTTAAACCACCGTTCTATCTGAGTGAATTTTTAAATATATCGATAAAAGTAGGTGTTCTATCCTAGTAACATAATAAACGCGAAAGTTTGTGTGTTAGGATGCTCCTTCACGCAAAAACTACTGAATGGATTTTAATGAAACTTTAGAATAATATAGCTTATAGATCAGAATAACACATAGGGTGCTTTTATGCTGGGATTCCCGCGGGATCTCCGAAATTGCGGGTGATGCCGCGGGGAACAGTTAGCTAGCTAGCAAATTTCATAAAATATTATTTCATTGACTGATATTTATAATGACGAAAACTTTTTAAAATTAAAATATAAATAAAAAATTGTGTTTGTAACTTTATACATATTAATTTATTATTTTGAGTTATTCAATAAAAACAATAACGATAAACCTAATTAAAAACTGCTCGTGATAAGTCGTGTGAGTAGGCACCTACCTATAATGTAGAGATCATGCAGAAAACTTAAGATCCAAAACCGAACATAGGTACACAAGATTTAAGAAAGAAACCGGACAAACTTGCGTTCATTTCCATCACAAATGGACATAGATAAGCAATAGTGTGTTAACCCACACTGGAGAAATTTTGAGTAAATCGTGTTTTAAAAGTATAAATTTTGGGTCAACATTTTTTATGTTCAATATTTAGTTACATATTTAAACAATATAATAAGGTAAACAAATAATTAAAAAACGTTCCCTAACACTCAATAAATCGTTCTGAATCAATAACTTAATTTTGAGGGTTAACATGTTATTGCTTATGTATCTGCGTCCAAATAGTGACAAGCGAGCACACACACACACACACAGACACCTCTCATCTCGAGATTAACACAGCTCACCCCATTACTGTAACCGTGTTAGTAAAACACACGGCTACAATTTCGTTGCTAAACTAATTTAAGGCGCATTGCCGAAATACCCGTGGACAACTTAATTTCTACTACGGCGTGTGTGTTTCCATTGTTTTCTAGTTAGTTGTTTGTAAGTATAAGTTCGTTGAATTTTGTATATTAAACTTAAAATTGTTTAAAATTAAACTGTTTTCTGATGTCTGTCACGTTGAACATCTGAAACAAATCGTAGTTTTAAATAAAACAAAAGAGGAAACCATTTTGGTGTTTACTTGTTGGTAGGTATACGGATACAATAATTATAATCTTAGAGGTGACGATTCTGTCTGTCACACTTTAAAGACAAAATTCTTAAAAACTCCATATTACACTGATATCTAAATATAATCTGGAAAAATAATATAAATAAGACAAAAAAAATAGATTTCGTAGTAAAATAAATTAAAACAACAACGTTCGAATTTTCAAAATTCACGAATTTTTTCCTGCGAAATTTAGAGCCGTATTTATCTTTATATATGTGCCAGTGTTAAAAGTTTTAAATTAAATTTTTGAAATGTGAATCATAAAAGAATACAATACTATAAAACTAAGAATATTGAAAATTAAAATTGGAAACACGAAATTATTGCGTTAGGTTTTCACCGTCATGGACGTATAATGGAAACAATTTTGTAATTTTCGCAACACTGAAGTGATTAGGGATTGCGTCGTAGCACACCGAGATATAAATAATTGTGTTTATTAGTTCATTTGTATTGTTTCTGGTCCCATTACAGAGCTTTATGCGTCATAATCACGTAATACCTGAACACTATGGACTCTATTCAACTTCTTGTTAAACTTTTTCTATACAAAAGGTACGTAATAAGACTAAATGGATTAAAACATATATTGTATCACCCTGAGTTTTCCAAAGAGCGCCGTTAAAAGCGACAGATATGTAGATATAATTTCTATACTTCAGTCTGTGGCAGTGGCAGTAGAGTGACTTAGAAATGACTTCAATTCCCTCGTTTATTTTTGGTCAATTAAACAAACGACTGCAAAAGTGGATTTTGTAGTTTCTTGTAGTGTTATCTGGTAAAATAAAGTTTCGAGCTGGTGGTGTTTCAAGATGGTGTGTGTGATGGGTGCACTGAAATGACTGGTCTCATCCTGATTCTTTTTCAGCAGCAGCAACATAAATTTAAATTTGTAAACCCACAATGTGGTTATAAAAAAAAACACAATTTTAAGTACCTACATGACACTGGGTAAATCTGCGATGTCCACAAAAAAAAAGAAAAAAAAAACAATTTAGATTTAGAAGCATAGGGTCGGCAGTCTCGACAATGTTTTTGGTCCCTAAAGTTAACGATCGATACGATAACGTCAAAACGTCTAGACTGCCGGCCTAGGATACTCAAATAACGACGATGATTAGGCACAAGTTTTCCTAGTGTCGATGCTGTTCTAATCGCGTTGGTAACCGACTTACATGAATCATACTGAAAACAAAACAATTATAACATCAGACATAATATCATTGGGTGTTAGCTGTAATAAGCAATAAAAAACTGGCATAACGACCAAACAAAAGTGCGGTGAGTCATATACATAGGTATATACGAGTATACGTGTGTCGTCGGAACGTACCCACAGACCTACCATCTAGCTTATTATTCATAGTTTTACGCCAGTGTGCATCGCTGTCACACCGCGGTGCATGAGTCACTGAAGGATTAGAATTTAATAAAGTGTTTTTAATGCAGTGAGAGTTTACATCGCTCGCTAAGGTTCAATAAGCTATTTGACTAATAATTGTTTTCTAAATTTTATTAAGTCCGTCAGTTGGACAGTAAAAAAATTATGTACACGTATTTTTTGCTTTTTCAAATTAACGAAAATATACTTGGATAAAGCGCATTAAAGTTTGGGAGTGGGGGCTCGTAACGTCATATGCGGGTAAAAACTGCACCTTGTGACGTCACGCGACGTTTCGTTTGAAAGTATCTCCGTTATTTTTTGCTTATTTCAAAAGAGAAAAAATAATTGTGTCCAATAATTTTTAAGAATCTACAGGATGGACTTAAAAAAATTTGTCAAATAGCCTTCGAACATTATTGTAGCTTTTATTTTTATAAAGTTATCGTGAGACAGGACGGTGATTAGATTTCATCTTTTAAGTTAATAAGTCCATTTTTTTATCGTAAAAACAAAACTATTTATAAAACAGTTTTTCTTACACTGTTTATTTGGTTATTTATCTGTGTGACTGATTCCAATGTTTTTACGGAAATGAGTTTTGTTTTTTTTTATTTTTATTTGTTTGTTATGCTTTCACGCCTTAACGGCTCAACCGATCATCATGAAATTTTGTACACACCTTGTCAGAGGAACAGAGAAGGACATAGGATACTTTTTATCGCAGAATTCCCGCGAGAAATCCAAAATTAACGCCGGTGAAATCTCATAAAATTTTGCATACACGTTGTCAGGAGTGCCGAAAAGGACATAGGGTAGTTTTTATCCCAGAATTCTTACAGAATCTCCGAAATTTCCGCGGGTGAAACCGTGGAGAACAGCTAGTGATATTTATATTTTTTCACTTGGAATATCCTCAACATAATATGTTTTTCATGTTATAATAGCAAGAAATGCTAGAAAACTAGTAACTCTAGCCCCTTGGAAATAAAACTAGCTTAGTTTTTCAGCTAGTATAACAACTGAGAAAACTATTAGGATATAAGTTTTCCATATGCGAAAACAAGCATTCGACAGGAAACTTATTGACTCAGCCGCCGGTCGCAAACCTGGATTTATCGATCCGACATAGTGAAAGGCTGTACAGATCGATAAGATCGATGACTCACGCGCTACTGGACATTGGCTCGGCGATATCAGATGTGTAGGCAAATAAATTGCGGCCCGGTTTTGAAACTATTAGCGTGTTCAGTGATAATTAGGTGTCAGGTTTCGTATTGGGTCGCCACGTGGGATGTTCTTGGGTTTGACGATAGATATAAATGAAATGATATGAAATGAAATGAAATGAAATGAAATGAAATGAAATGAAATGAAATGAAATGAAATGAAATGAAATGAAATGAAATGAAATGAAATGAAATGAAATGAAATGAAATGAAATGAAATGAAATGAAATGAAATGAAATGAAATGAAATGAAATGAAATGAAATGAAATGAAATGAAATGAAATGAAATGAAATGAAATGAAATGAAATGAAATGAAATGAAATGAAATGAAATGAAATGAAATGAAATGAAATGAAATGAAATGAAATGAAATGAAATGAAATGAAATGAAATGAAGTTTATTCGTTACGACTACAATTAAATAAAATGGGTTAACTAAAAGCAGCACAAACTGTCGCAACAAAATGGCGTATAAGAACGTACGTGAAGTTTGACGATGCTGCAACGAGTATTATCGATTATTCGGAACCTTATTCGATAATGGAATGGAAATCTGTCGTCTAGTTGTAGCCCTACAGCCTTACTAGCTGTGCCCTGCGGTGTCACCCGCGTTAATTACGGAATTCTCGCGGGACTTCTGAGATAAAAGTACCTACCCTATATCGTTTACTGTACCCCGATCACGTGTATGCAAAATTAATGATGATCAGTTGAAAAGTTAAGTCGTGAAAGAGTAACAAAGTTAAACAAACCCACTTCCGAATTTATATTAATTAGGATAATCAGTTCAAGAATAGAAGTGTTATGACATGTTCAAAGTTGCAAACTCTGGTCTCTGGTCACTACCGGTCATCGACGTATGCATGATGCACGTATAGATAAACAGACAGACCGACATAAATATCCTAAAAAATTGTTGGGTTTTGTTTGTTACATGTATTATTTCGGTAATTTTTAATTTCAAATTAATTCAATGGACAGAATTATGCTCTTTTATATAGGGGACCCTAATGAACGTCGGTAGGTATTTTTTGCTAAACTAGATAATATTATAAAGCGCGAAGATTTGATTTTTTGTTTGTTTGTTACGATTTAACTCAAAAACTACAGGACCGATTTCAAAAATTCCTTCACCATTGAAATGCTACATTATCCTTAAGTAACATAGGCTATATTGTAACCCGGAATTCCCGCGGGAACTCCGAAATTACCGCGGGTTAAACCGCGGGGACAGCTAGTGTGTAGGTATATAGTATAATATATTATATTATAAGATAAGTAATTAGATGTTTATTTATATCTATACACCAAGACAGGTTAAAACAACTTATCGGCGATTCGCTTTCCATGAAGCTATACGTATAATTTGAGTGACTGAGCTGGATAATAATATACGTATTTCAAGCCGGTTGGCAACATTTCCATCGTTAGGTAATATTATTACTTTTGCAGAATCTGGCAACACTAGAACGGCAGCCATTTGTCAAAAGGGTTAGCTTTCGAAACCAAACTGGGCACGAGTCAACAACGAATGAACAAGACAATATCTTAATGGTAAAGTAGCAAACACCAATTAAGTTTAACAAGGGAGTTTGCGCAAAGTGTACCGATCTCGAATTGAGCTCTCATTTATATTAGTCTACTAGCTGTCCCCCGCGATTTCATCCGCGGTAATTTTGGAGTAAAAAAAGTACTCTATGTCCTTCTTTGTACCCCGACAGTAGTTGACAGTGATTAGTATTATAAATATTAGTTTACTTTAAATATTGTTGGTGTGTCTATCCTGTACCTACAAACGTATATTTTAACAGGCTTCATGTCAAAACTTGGCATCAGATTATGTTGCCACTTAAAATTTATAATTACCTATTTCTTACTGAACCGGGATTAAAATAGTTTCAGAAGAAATACAAGAAAATCATCCCACTCTATCATTTAGAATCTTTGCGTCACAACTATCTTACTTTCGACGGTGCAGAAACATAAACAAATAGGTACCTAATCACGTCTCTAAAACATGTAAATAATATACGTAGTATCTTAAAAAGTATATACAAATAACCAGTTCAAATTATAATACAAACAAGTCCCATGCAGTTGTGCGTAGCACGGTAGTGATCGTAATTGTGAATCCGTTAACACTGACGTAACGACACCGACACGACTTGTAAACTTGATCGAATTCTTTTCTTTTCTTTTGAAATGTAAAATTTCAATCTCTATTTTGTTTGATGGCCGTAATTTTTTTTATAAGTACACTTTTTTTTTAATTTTAATCTCTTACTAATATTATAAATGTGAAAATAACTCTGTCAGTCTGTCTGTTAAGCTTTCATACTTTAACGGCTCAATTGATCTTAATGAAATTTTGCATTAACATTGTCAGGGGTAGAGAAAACAATATAAGATACCTACCTTTACTTTATATATCTTACAATTTTTTTTTATAGCGGACGGTGGGCGCTTGTCCAAATCACATAAGGGCTTTTAATGGCCCGTAAATTTTACACAATGCGCTGTCTTTAACGATCAGTATGGTCTTCTCAAGTCGTCCCTTGTAAATGGGATGCGAACCGGTTTTTATTCAGCACGCGGAGTCGCCCTGCCCGAGCGGCGGGCACCTCGGTAACACGATGTTGTGTTGGATTAAAAGATTCACTGCCAACACAGATTTTCAACCTTAGCCCATGGTATATATACGTATGTGATGGTAAATGTGTTGCAAATTTTCTCTTTTATTTTCATCTGGCTATACCCCGAGGTTTCACATGTGTTAATTTTGGACTTCCTGGTTAAAAAGTAACCTATGTCCTTCTGTATCCCTGATAACTCGTATGCAAAAGTTCAAGTGATTTCACCCGCCTTAATTTCGGAGTTCTCGAAGGGATTCCGGATAAAAAGTACCCTTGTCAATCTCCTTACCCATGACAATGTGTATACAATATTTCATGATGATCAGTTAAGCCGTTAAGCCGTGAAAGCGTAATAAACAAACAAACTTACATTCGCATTTAGTTTTTAAGAATTTGTCTAGATAATATTGATGTTCAATTTAGCTTTCAGAGTTAGGGACAAAACACTCTATTTAAAGTGTAAAAATAATTTTACCAGTTCAAAAGTTCCATAACTTCTAAATAAGTCATTTCAATGGTTCAATTCAATTTTATTCAATAAACCTTAAAATAAATTCAAAATAAAACACAAACGATATTTCGCGTACTTTGGTAGTAAAACACCCACACCCAAGACTGGTTACCAAACTATGTTGCCGATCACTTGTACCTTATTCTATACGTGTTAGCGTTCGTTATGCTTTGCACCGACGTGTGCGTAGAGTTAGTGGCGAAACACCGATCCGGCTTCGTTGAAAGGGCATGAGAGGACTGAAGTAACTGTTCCTTTGGTTTATTTAAACAGGGTTTTATAAGAGAATAATATTAACAATAATAACTACATTTCACAACACATAAATCTATGATTCCACACAAAGCCATAAGCTTTTATCGTGTAAACCTTAGATCACATATCGACGCCCCCAGCGAATAAACCGGTAATAGGCTATTACGAGGTTCTTCATGTTATTGCAAATTCGGTATCTAGAGCTTTGAATGCACCTTGTGAATTTTTTCTATATTTTTTCTATTGAAATTATGAAAGACCAGCTGTCCCCCGCGGTTTCACCTGCGGTAATTTTGGAGTTCCCGTGGGAATTTCGAGGTGAAAAGTACCCTATGTCACTCAGGATCACTATAGCTTCCTGTAAGTGAAATAATTTTTAAAATCGGTTCGGTAGATCCAGAGATAGCTGTTCCGCGCATTTTCACCCGCGGTAATTTCGGAATTCCCGCGGAAATTTCGGATTAAAATTTAGCCTATATTAGAGTGGTAACGTAGCATTCAAAAGGTGAAGGAATTTTTAAAATCGGTCCAGTACTCTTGAGCCAATCGTTACAAACATACTTACATACAAAACTTTCCTCTTTATAATATTAGTAACGATACGACATAATACGGGTTTTTTTCTATAACTACAAGTAATATTTTTGTTTTACGAATAATATGAATATCATAAATAAGAACCATGTTATTCGTTATAATATTACATTGTGGTATTATTGTATTATAATGGAGTCCAAGATGCTTTTTAACTGACTTCCAAAAAAGGAGGTTTTGTGTTTGACTGTATGTATGTTATTTCTTCTTCTCATATCAGCACGATTTTCAGTAGCTCCGACCGTAACCTTGGATTTGCCCCGCGTACGTGCCACCCAATTCTACGGGGGTCCCCCGTAACATGTCTTTGAGAAAAGTTTATGAATGAATTTTAATTTTTTTTTTTATTTTTCCTGTTAAATTCGAATTTTGATGTTATTGGTTTACTCTCTGGGGGCGTCGATATGTATCTATATATCTATGCAAATACTAGCTGTTCCTAGCAGTAGAGACAACAACTATAACATCAATATAGACTATTTATAACATACGTACGTGGAATATTGTCAATTTCAATTATATTTGATAAACCGTGCCCCTTAATTAGATCGCACTAATTACACAAAGGTCACTGCACACTCATCATTTTCCAGTCTACCACTAAGCGCACTCTAGGCGGTACAGGCAACCGATTTATTTACAATCCAAACTGAATCTAATTGCGCCTGGTTATAAATGTTTTCTGGCAATATTTAGAAGCCATTGCTGGTTTCGAAAGAGTTCATAGTTTGTCAATTAAATTTCTTGTATTTTTTTATATTAAATACTAGCTATCCCCCGCGATTACACTCGCGTTAATTCAGGAGATTCCGTGGGAATTTTGGGATATAAAGTACCCTTTGTCACTCGGGACTATCGTAGCTTCCTATAAGTGAAGATTTTTTTTTAAATTGGTTTAGTAGATCCAGAGATTACCCCCTACAACGTCACAAACTCACAAAGCACAAACTCACAAATATTTCACAAACCCACAAACTTTACCTCTGTATAATATCAGTATAGATCTACCACTACAAGCCTACCGGCAGTTCAAATATGGCATGACACTGATCACATAATATATCAAGGAGTTCTGCTTAGATTAAAATACTTTTAAGGCGATCGACTAATCCTTCAAAAATTCCAGTATAAGTTAACCTAAGCTGACTTAAATCTGACAAGTTTGGAAGAAACTCGTAACTTTCACTGGTGGGGTGAGGTGTGTGATGAACACAGGGTTCCACATCTCAGTCTGGGCGTGTTTATATATCTTTTCTATAATATGTTTATGTATTAATAATTTATACACCACGTTTGCTTGGTTTCCACGACATAAGCTTTTGTGTAGCCTGTGGGATAAAGTAGATGTTATATAATATATTATTATTATATTTCTAGGCACCTTATAAGTGGCCGACATTTATGTGTAAAGGCTTGTCAAACCCGTCTATCGAGCCTGTCAAAGATGGTCACTTATTTTCTATACTGACTGTACATGCGTTACTAGTTATCGGCAGCCCCGCACCGCGCCGTAAGGGTACAGTAAGCATCAAAAATACGTCAATACCTACCTACTTTCGTCACTCGTTGAACTCTATTACTCAATTCTAAGATTCAACGACTCACTCGTATTAATGATTCGTGACTAGCTGTTTCACCCTCAGTAATTTCGAAGTTCCCGCGGGAATTCCGGGATGAAATACAAAGAGTAGAAGTACTCCTCTGAATACGTGTAAGTATACAAAATTTTATAATAAATCGGCTGAGCTGTAAAAGCGTGAATGCGTAACAAACACACTTACAAACTCACTTTCGCATTTAGGGCAAGGATCACATGTATCTGCTGCTGACTCTACATACGTGTAAATGGATATTCATTATATCCGAGGCGCCCCGGGCGCGGACAGACATTGGTTCCGTACAAAGAGCTGTCTCAGTTGTGTTTTGATGGCGGCTGATCCCTACTTTGTTTTCGTTGTTCATTGAATAAACTGTTAATTTAAATTACTTCAGATTGAATGTTGATTGCAATTGCAAAATTTGATTGGATTCAAAGGATCAGAAAGTATTCGAGTCGGCAGATCTAATTATCCAAAAAATAATATCATATTTGGCACTAGCTGTTGTCAGTGGTTTAAACGCAGAGCAAATAAATTAACTAGAGAGGACATGTAGGCGGGGCAGGCGCACCACCGTTGCAAAGGAAGTTAGAGCAAATGGTGCCATACCATACAAAAAGAAGTTTTGGGTTACTAACTAAGTAAAAACAACCATAAAGCGTTTCTTTACGTACTGAATGTTTTAGTGCGTGATGAATAGTTTTGTGTGCGAAAATCACCCGCCGCTGGTTTTCATCGGTTTTCATACTAAACTAAGTTGATGTCCCTTCTATCTGCTATTTTCTGTTCTGCGGGTTTACCCACCTGAATTTCGGAGTTCTAGCGAAAAGGACAAAAAGTACCGTAGGTATGTGCATAACGTGCAGGTAAAATTTCATGATGATCGGTTGAGTAGATAAGGCGTAATCCACACACAAATAACCTCATCCGCAATAATCCTAAGAAATGAAACTTTTTTGAATTTGAATTCAATGCATGCGAAATACAACAGCCCATGAGAAACTTTACTATTCAAAACATCACCAAGCCAAGTATACATATTGAGTACGACACAGACATGGTCCGCGGTACGACCCAACTTTTCACTCGTGCCGCAGTTTTACCGCGGGTCAAGCGCTGCAAGTTTTTCCACATTTCGCTCATACAAGAGCTTTGAAGTAGCGATTAGAAGCGCCCGTCGGCGCGCAAGTTAAGTGAACTGAGTTGAAGTTACTTCACTTCACTTCACTTCACTTTACTTCGCTTTGTCACAACTTTTAATTCACAACTTTCCAAGTGCAGTTGACGTATTCCGCGTGTGCCCTTGCAGTATGGCGAAAAGAAATGCTCGGAGTATTGTCCGAAAAAATATCTAGAAATATTATGAAATATATTTCTTACGGCCGCACTCAGAGTTGACTTTAATGATTACTTAGTTAAGTATAGATTTTTAAAACAAAACTGCCGCAATCAGAGACGTTCAGTAAATTAATGTTAATTGGCATTTAATGAGACGTAACTTAATTAGTTAAATTCCAATTAACATTAATTTATTAAACTTGTCTGATTGCGGCAGTTTTGTTTTAAAAATCTATACTTAACTAAGTAATCATTAAAGTAGACTCTGAGTGCGGCGGTTAGTAGCTGTTCCCCGCGGATTCACCCTCGTTAATTTCGGAGTTTCGGAGTAAACTGGCTAAAGTTGTAAAGAAAGAGAAAATTGTAAGTAGGTTACATCTACGATAGTAACTGTTTTATTCATGGAAACCTACCTTATAAAAAACTCCTGTGATTGTGTTAAATTGTGTGTTGACTCAACTAAAATTCAACGTATCAATTAGATAACTGTAATTTGTGTTTTGTCTCTATTTTCACACTATTCCTTACCTTTTCTTTCTTTCTTCTTATAAATAGGTCGATTGTAGCGTAATATTATAGTTAATAATATCGTTTTAATATTTAAGTAGATGTTATCTTTATACTGCTCAACTTTAGGGCACACTTACGAGTACAATTTCCTTACAACATAGCGTCGTAATAAAAACTATAAGTTAAATTTAACTGCTCTGCTTAACCGTTGACTGGGGTGTCGTTAAGATATGAAAGTTTCTGACTTGCAGATGGCGAACAATACGGACGCTTCTTCTTTAGTCGACGAGCCGAGAAGAACTCATTGTCTGTTATAAATACATCATCTTTTATTGCTTAAAGTTGGTGTAATTAGACTGAGATACTAGTGTATTACTGTTGCCTTTTTTGTTTAAAATGTGTAATAGGTAAGTAAATACCTACCTCATTTTATGATTTTCGTTGTGGTCATATATTGTTTATGGTCGTGGTAAAGGCAAAGATATTGACAGACGGAGATATCAATGTATTTTATATACTTAGGTATAAATTGAAGTGTCTTTTATCTATAACTAGCTGCCTCCAGCGGAATTCCAGGATCAAATATACGTATAAACCTTCCTCATAAATCTATTGATGAAAACCGCATGAAAGTCCGTTCAGTAATCTTTGAGTTTATCGCTCGTAGACAGACAGACATGGCCTGGACTTTGTAATATGTAGTGATTAGATAACTTCTAATACTAGTAAGCTCTGAAAATATTATATTTTTGTAAGCTAATAAAACACGATAAAAAAAGCGTATACTTAACGCATAATTTTTAATTCGATTATATTTTTATTATATGGACATAGATAAGCAATAGTGTGTTAACCCACACTGGAGAAATTTTGAGTAAATCGTGTTTTAAAAGTAGGATCGCCATTTTGTGTCAACATTTTTTATCTTCAATATTTCGTTACATATTTAAGCAATTTAATAAGGTAAACACATAATTAAAAAACGTTCCCTAACTCTCAATAAATGATTCTGAATCAATAACTTAATTTTGTGGGTTAACATGTTATTGCTTATCTGCGTCCATATACAAGTAGGTAAGCAAGACCTGGGCTTGAATAAATTCTTCGTTTTTTATACCCTGATATGCATTAAGTCTAACAATGGATTCAAAAACGCTACTGAATAAAAAAAAAAAAACCCGAATCTTTTATAAATGTTATAATATCGAGACAGAATTATTACTGTCGTAAGTTGAAAAGTTCGTATCTAAAAAGGCTTTTTACATTAAACGCTCGCCAGCCCACGCTCTAACGACACGTATCTCTTTACTGACACAAACATATATAATTTGTCACTATTTCCGTCCACAATAACGAGACGACGTTATTTATAACGGTGTAATAACTTATTCACTATTGATACTTTGTCTTGATGATTATACTTAAAACTAGAAAGCGATGAGCTTCTGTACAGATAAGGTACAACCTCCATCAAACGTACACCGGTCGACGAGTTGCGTAAAAGCACGTCCGATATATTCAATCTCAAACCAACTTCAAAGTACCGGTCGTAAGGTCGAAAACAGATTGGGAGTATTAGATTCTTAGCATCAGGTTGTCTGGATAGTCTGTAAAAAGCTTACTTCTACTACATACAATCTATAGAGTTGAGTGGGTGGATTTTTGTATAGTTAAGCTCAAAGATGATGTTTTTCTGTAGATAGGACAGATTTACGTTGGATCTCACTTTTAGTCCCATTCTTTAGATACCTACTGCCATTGGATTCCATTTTGTTTGCTATTAAATCTCATATTTAAAATGTATCTCCGAGGAACTCCCTAAATTCACGCGATAGGTAAAACCGAGGCGAGCTGCCCCTCGCGATTTCACCTGTAGCTTCCTATCAGTAAATGAAGTTTTACAATCTGTTCAGCAGTTCCTGAGGTTGCCCCCCTGCATCCAAACTTACAAACTTTGCCTCTTTATCAAAATTTGTGTAGAATAATGTCTTCTTTCTCTTTCTGTGCTTGATCTGGTCATTATGAAAAAAAAAATTAATAGGTAAGCTTTCTGCGCCCAACTCTATAAGCTATGACAAAAGTGACCCGTGTTTTAAATAAAATAAAGAGCTGAGTTTCGGCGTTAAAAATCCTATTAACCCATTTTATTTGAAAGTTACTCTGGCCATAATAGATTGGAAACGTTCAAAGCATTCTGCCCCTTATTGCGAAAGCGATAAGTCCTACGCCGTATACGTGTGTTGTTCAGAGGTAATATGGGTAAACCATATTGGGCATTGGGTATAACGGCATACAAATTGGTTTGTTAGAAATAGACAAGGCGGAGAAGTGCTCAAGTCAATCTATTGGAGATTCGTGTTCAACGTGTAGTTTGTAAGCGTTGTCACTTGACAGTTTGACGTCATTAAGCTTTTTAAATTAATGTTTCAACTACTGGACACGGGTTTCATTTTAACAGTTAAAGCGATCTCTACGGCTGCACTCAGAGACATTATATTATAATGCTTACTTAAGCACTTCTGTTAACAAATTCTTGTAACACTATGTATTGTCTTTTTTTTGATTGTGTAATGTGTACTTATATTAAAAAATCATACTATTTAAGTAGGTAAGATCCTGTTTTAGAGAATAACTATTATACTGAATTTATGGATGTGGAATCGGCTAGAAAAAGCTTTATATATATGCAATAAAAGTTACAGGTAACTTAAAAGACTTCTACGGCTTGGATATAAAAAAAAAACGAAAATTTTTGCTTTACATTATCTCACTAGTATTGCGCATCGTTAACTTTAATTACTTCCTAACTTGACTTTTAGCTTGTAATAGCTTGTTATTTACAACTGAAATTCACACTAAGCGCTCATACATTGTATTCAGCAAATTAAAATACTCTTTTTACCTTTTACTTTTATTAATGTCAAAAAATTAATTTTATATTTTTATAATTTATTTTATTATGGAAAAATTAAAAAACTTCATTTTCAATTTAAAAAAAATTCTTCCACTTCTGATTGAACCGTGAAATAAGGTAATTTTGTCCCTGGATTCCCACGGAAACTCCAAAATTAACAGCAGTGAACCGTGGGAGATCGACTAGTAGTAGTAGCGCTAGATGTGGGTGCACCTAGCTATTAATGCTGAGTTGGTGACCCTTTCGGTAGAGCATGCAAGAGATATTATCATATGTACAAATTTAGATCAGGTACTGTTATGTTTGTTTCTTTTTTTGTGTGTTGTGCTGAAATAAATGTAGGTATTTTCTTCTTCTTCTTGTTGAATATATTCACAAGTCGAATCCCGTTTGGTTCCGGCCCGGTATGCGAAACCACCGTTTCCTGCCGACGTTCTCAGGTTCGACCGCCGCACCGGCACCGGTCAGGTGTCCTTCCCACACGGGGAGAATGCACTTCCTTGCAATCAAATAATTAAATACGCCACGTCTCTTAAACTGCCCATCAGAAAAATTGTACGCGTTAATTTTGAAACCATACAAAGAACTTGGCGACCCGGTTGACGCAGTAGGTCACCATGCCTACCCGCTAATCAAGGGGTTCCGGGTTCGAATGCCAAATCAGTCTAATACTTAAAGTCATCAGTCAAAAATAAAATTCTAGACAAACAATTTATCTATAATTTTATATTCTTCTTAAAGACCACGCTCGGTGCTCGCTCGTTTGCGAAATATAAAAAGCGTAACAGAAACCGGATTAGCCGGACACCGTTTTTTTTTGGCCGGACACGCAATCAAAAAGCCTAACTATGTCCGGCTTTATCCGGACGCCTGGCAAACCTTCAGACGACTCGTCTTTTCTGCTGTATTACTCACCTATATTTCGACGCAGATAAGCAATAACATGTTAACCCACAAGATTAAGTTATTGATTCAGAACGATTTATTGAGAGTTAGGGAACGTTTTTTAATTGTGTTTTTACCTTATTACATTGCTTAAATATGTAACTAAATATTGAACATAAAAATGTTGACACAAAATGGCGCTCCTACTTTTAAAAAACGATTTACTCAAAATTTCTCCAATGTGGGTTAACACACTATTGCTTATCTATGTCCATTTATCAAAATGTTCGACCTTAACTTGTATCGTCAATAGTTGCTCTGTGTTTGTGAAATAATCTTGAACTACCCTTAAAGTACTAGTACAACTCGTGAACACCTGATAAGCAACATCCGCGCGACCGATAAAAAAAAAAAACCAACCCTCCAGCGTTAAAATGCCATTAAAATGTGCAGGATTAATTACATGGGCGCGTTGAAAAAATAGATTAGAAACCAATAAAATGCACCTGCTAATCCAAAAAGTGGGACTTTTGCGTAACCGGCTCCCAAAGAAAAAAACAGGTTCGGTTTCCTTTATAGGCATGTTTAGCGGCTTTTTCTCAAAATTAGACAGTCACTTAAAATATCCTCAGTATATAAGGGAAGATAAGATTTTGGTACAAAATATAAGTAAGTATTAAAATACGACAATCGGTTCATGATCACACTTCTATACTAACATTATGAACAGAAAACTTTAATTTTTTTATATTAGGTACTTTGTAATGGATAAACTCGAGTACTTCTTGACCACTTTAAAAAAATATGTGTCTTTACATATAATAAAATTGTAACACGTCGATGTCTGTGCATGGGAGATAAATAAGAAAAAATAAATTTAGGCGACTCTATGAGTGATATAGAAGCCAGAAATACCGTTTTTAGAATTTTTGTCTGTCTGTCTGTCTGTATGTTTGTATTCGTGCTACGCAAAAACTGCTGCACCAAATTGAATGAAGCTTTTTTGTTGTATTGCCAAGGGTCTAACTTAGATAAGATGTTTAGATTTTTTCGAAATTCCATCTTGAACTCGAGATATTAAAAAAAAAATGCTGGTCATTTTACCTATAAATGTGAAAGTGTGGATGTTTGTTACTCAATCACGCAGAAACGGCTGAACGGATTTGGATGAAATTTGGCATGCGTGTAGCCCTTTGACATGGAAAATACTTTTTACCCCGGAATTCTCGCGGGATCTCCGACATTAACGCGAGTGAAATCGCGGGGCACAGCTAGTTATATAATATTCATATGGACATTTCACAAAATCTAACACACCTTTCTGTTTTCTTTATCAAAATTATCATTCAATTTACTTAAAAATAATAGTAATATCCAATATTAATATTCCGCCCCAAAACATCGCCACTCTGATTACTAAAGGCGGCCGTCGCTCGGCCATTTGCATAACTTGTTAAGGGGAGGTTACACTGAAAAATGCTTGATTACACGACGAGGAAAGGCAAAAAAGAAGTACCACCGGGAAGAAAAATTAGTATTTTGAGAGATTGGGACAGGTTACAAATTATCCTTGATAGAATCAAAGGAATTTAGGACGAGGTACTTTCGGCGCAGGAAGAAAAAAGAGGTTTTTTTTTTCATATATTTTTTATTAAGAAATCGAACAGTGATACGAATGGATACCAAAAAGTTAAATTGAAATTGATTGATCGATTAAACCTATTACAAATTTATACTAGGGCCCTTATTCACTATGACCAACGACATTCCTTGCCCATAACGCGCGTCCCAAAAACGCATTGCCAAACGTTCTAGATGCCAAGTTATTAGAAATTATTATTCTTTTTGCCATAAGATACGTTGTAAATGTATTTTTTTGCAGTAAAACTTCTTTGATTACGAGGGAAAGACAGTTTTTGAGGCGTCTTATCTTAGCGCGGCGTGTTATGGTCATAGTGAATAAGGGCTCTGTACTAGCCTCGTGGAAATTGTAAATTTCGACCACTGCCCGGATCCAATTGTGAATCCATACCACTGAAAGATACACCAAAATTTCATCGAAATCGAGTCAGCTGTCGGTAATACAGTGAAACCTGGAAATTTTCAAACTTTTGTTACTAACGGCCGCACTCAGAGTCGACTTTAATGATTACTTAGTTAAGTATAGATTTTTAAAACAAAACTGCCGCAATCAGAGACGTTCAGTATAAATTAATGTAAATTGGCATTTAATGAGATATAACTTAATTAGTTAAATGCCAATTAACATTAATTTATTAAACTTGTCAGATTGCGGCAGTTTTGTTTAAAAAATCTATATTTAACTAAGTAATCATTAAAGTCGACTCTGAGTGCAGCGGTAAGACTTCATTTCTTAGATCTTTTCGATGTTTAACTCTGTAATTGGGAATTTGTAGGTCAATAACCCGTAGTGGGACATATTGTCGGATATTTGGACATAGATAAGCAATAGTGTGTTAATCCACATTGGAGAAATTTTGAATAAATCGTGTTTTAAAAGTATAGCGCCATTTCGTGTCAACATTTTTTATGTTCAATATTTGGTTACATAATTAAGCAGTGTAATAAGGTAAACACATAATCAAAAAACGTTCCCCAACTCTCAATAAATTGTTCTGAATCAATAACTTAATTTTGTGGGTTAACATGTTATTGCTTATCTGCGTCCATTTATTATTTAGACAAGTTATGACGCGTTTGCTTACAATCGAAAAATGGTATATTTCGACCTTATAAATAAAACCATTGCAATGGGAACTGTATTATTTGGTAATATTTGCGAAAGTGGGTAAAGCCTCTATCACTACATACCTATTATATAACAAAGTCCTCCACCGCGTCTGTCTGTCTGTTTGTTCGCGATAAACTAAAAAAACTACTGAACGGATTTTCATGCGGTTTGCGCCAATACACAGAGGAATTTATGACGAAGTTTAAGGTAGGTACATAATTTGTGGAAATAGTTTTTGTGTAAATTTCTTGAAATATAACGATAAATTGTTGAAAATATCGGAAAACCTTCGTTATGCTTTCACGTATTACTGACTCAACTGATCACCTCAGACCAAATAAAAACTAAAGACGGAACGTCTCGAACAACGAAGTGAAGCCGGTTGCGTATGCATGTGGTGTTTAGGAACACATTAGCCGGAGAAGCTCAAACTATGGTGGGTATGGTGTCTTTTTCTTGTAAGCATGTGCGTGTTTCTGTGTGCGTGGTGTCTTTTTCCGGGCTTCATTTGTTTGTTCTACGCGTTCCGTCGTTAGTTTTGTTAACACAAAATGGCGCTATAATTTTAAAACACGATTTACTCAAAATTTCTCCAGTGTGGGTTAACATACTATTGCTTATCTATGTCCATATAACGTGTTTACATTTCCCCAAGAAGTCGTACCGAAATTACCTCATTTATCAAACAATTGTGTCATTTATCTTTTCAAAACACAATGTATAGTAACAAATAACGGAGGCATTCCATCTAGATTTGAATCTAGTGCTTAGGTAAATAATGAGTTGTAGTATTGGAATGTTAACATTGTTTTAACAACCCAGTTATACGAGTATAAAGGAAGACGAAGCAGAAATGCGTAGACACATATTTGCATGTATTTATACAGGATGAAGTTTCAAACTTTTACACTTCTATTCCTATATTCAAGACCTCGATAATGGGGATGTTGACGACTTTTGAAAATCAAAATTCTAATTAGTCCGTCAGTTAGAAAATAAAAAACAATAGACACGTATTTTTTGCTTTTTCAAATAAATTAAAATATATAGAGATAAAGCGCATTAAAGTTCAGGGTGAGTGGGTCGTGACGTCACTAACCGTTAAAACCGCCATACAAACTGTCCGAATAGTGACGTCACGCGAAACTTCAACTCAATGTATCGCCGTTATTTTTTGATTACGGAAAAAAAAATACGTGTCCAATATTTTTTATTAATCTACAAGACGGACTAAAAAAATTTGTCAACATGCCCAATTGCCCATTCACGCCACAAAATTTTTTTACGATTAGTTTTATAGATAGTTTTTATCTATCGAAGACTTTGCAAGGACATTTCTATGGAACTGATCTTAACCGAATCTGGGGTTTGAATTGTAAAAAATATGTATTAAAAAATCCATCTATGAAACGGTTGAAAACGCTCAACAGCATTTGGGAGAGCACTTAAAAACAAAAGAGAACTGGTATAATTACCTCAGTAATGAAACTAACTTCATTAATTGTAGTCGTTAAAAAGAATTCACACCTCAACCCTTTTCTTGTCTAATTATAATATCAGCGCATAATTATTTCGTTTTTCTTTAGATTTTTTTTCCATTTCAATACAACTATGAAACTGACATTCCCCAGGCTTAATTGCCATGAAATTATGACCCATAAGCAAATAACATTTACTCAAAAAAGGTATCGGACACAAATTTCTCGTATCACCTAATTTATAAATTAGAGAAACGGAACTGTACAGTTAAAAAAAAAATAACAGCCGAAAGTTTGACAGATCGTATCAGATAATGTAATATAGCTCCGTTCCAAAAGTGAGCAGGAACAATACACACTGTTGAATTTAGCTGCCTATACTCAACATGAGTATGGTCAACAGAAAAGACATCACTACATAGTATAAAACAAAGTCACTTCCCGCTCTTTGTCTGTTCCTATTTATGCTCAAATGCTAAAAACTACGCAACGGATTTTGATGCGGTTTTCACCAATAGATAGAATGGTTCATAAGGAAGATTTATATCTATATTTTTTTCCTGAAGTTCTCGCGGGAACTCCGAAATTATCACGGGTAAAATTAGTTATCACAAGTAGATTGATCTATTATCTGGACGCAGATACGCAATAACATGTTAACCCACATAATTAAGTTATTGATTCAGAACAATTTATTGAGAGTTGGGGAACGTTTTTTGATTATGTGTTTACCTTATTACATTGCTTAATTAAGTAACCAAATATTGAACATAAAAAATGTTGGACACAAAATGGCGCTATCTATTAAAACACGATTTACTCAAAATTTCTCCAGTGTGGGTTAACACACTATTGCTTATCTATGTCCATCTAATGTATTTTTTTGTTGTGGGTCATAATTTCATGGTAATTAAGCCTGGGGAATGTCAGTTTCATAGTTATACCTACCTAATGGAAAAATTGTAGACATTCTAAAACCGATTTTTTTTGGAAAAAGTAGTATGAATACCAATTTTAAATACCTATGCATGATGGAAATCTCCTTAATTTATTATTTTTGAATGTACCAAAAAAATGTATTTACTTAATATGTCATATTATTTTAGCACTGATTCTCTGAGATTTTCAGGCATCAAAATTCTCTTTATTCCTTATGTATAGGTAAGTACTTTGCTTTATAAAATAATGAAGAAATACTTATACAAAGCGCATTAAAGTTTACTTGTGACGTTATAACGTCGTATAACTGCAGCATCACGTGACGTCACGCGAAATTTCGACTTAATAGTATCACCGTAATTTTTTTATTACATAAAAGGCAAAATGTGTCCAATATTTTTTTCTATCTACATGACGGACTAAAAACTGAAAGTTAGTACACTAGCCCATTATAAAGGTTAGGAACGATTTTTATTCTTTCCTCTTTTAAACTCAAAACGACTTTATTTTCCTACACTACAGTTAATGTAAGTTTCACGGTGAATATAATTAAATATTAACACATCATTCAACGGTGTCCGTGTGTACTTAATATAATAGTATGTGTATTTCAACCTGTATCGCATTTACAATTTAGATAAAAGAAAAAAAAAACTCGGCCGACCAACCGACCGGGCGGTGTTGGAAAATTAATTAGTGAGGTCACGCGAGACCGCCGCGCGTTTGGAGGGTTAAACTCGCTCGGCGTTCTTAAAGGATTTGACACATTAAAAAAAACTACACTTAACTTAGCTACACTTAATTTTGTATGGTGGCAGGGCACTTTCTAGTGCCCGGCTGGCTAGCTTCCACCTTCAAGTTGTAAATCTGTCGCCGAGCACCTAACGGTGTGTTCCGGCAGCCCCACTTAAAAGCCAGTTCCCATCCCTATTCCAGGTCGGCAACGCACCTGCAAGCCTTCTGGTGTTGCAGATGTCTATGGGCGGCGGTAATCACTCAACATCAGGTGTACCACTTGCCCGTTTGCCCCCTAAGACAAAATAAACTAAATAAGGAGGATTATGTTAAAATAATAATAACACTTCACAACCCACAGATCTACTGGATCCCACACTAATGTGCTTATTGCACTATCCCATTTCTAGGGACTCTAATTAGGGAATCGGAAGGTGTTTTTTTTTTGTTTTTTTTTTTTTATGTCATAGGGGCAAACGGGCAAGTGGTACCTACAGAGCGTGTTACACGTATTAGTTGAATGCCCAATATACGGTAAAGAGAGACAGGATTTAGAAATTCAATTGGAAAAGAAAGTAAATAAAACAAATTTGGCCGAAATTGTAAAAATTAAAAAAGATAGGGAAATATTTTTGGAATACTGCAAATTAATAGTTAAAAAAGTAACAAATAAAAACAAGAAAAAGTAAAGGTTTGCTATAATATATATTTGAATATATATAGGCTAGCAAACAAATATTGTAGGAGAAATAAAATTAAGAAAGAGTAATTAGGGACAAAAATAAATAAAATAAATAGATGGGCATACATGGGAAATAGAAAATGAGTAATATAAAAAAAGGCATAATTTGGAAAGCGGGGAAAACAAACAACGGGGCGAACAAAAGGATAATGGGTTTTAAAGAAGAATTCAATAAATAACAGTAAATTTAAGTCAAATAGGAAGTAACGGACAAGTTTGGGAAAGATGGATTTGTTGATTTGTAGTGTGAATTGGATTGCGAATGACAGGAAGTAATGTAAAATTAATGAGTAATGAGTGAATGTGTGAGTGACTGTAAAGGATTAAAAAACTAAATTAGAAAGAACAAGAAGATAAAAAAGGTCTCTGACATATATCAGAGGGACAATTGATTATAACTAAAAAAAAAAAAAAAAAAGTGGTACCTACACCTAATGGTAAGTGATTACCGCCGCCCATAGACATCTGCAACACCAGAAGGCTTGCAGGTGCGTTGCCGACCTGGAATGGGGATGGGAACTGGCTTTCAAGTGGGGCTGCAGGAACACACCGTTAGGTGCTTGGCGACAGATTTGCAACTTGAAGGTGGTAGCTAGCCAGCCGGGCACTAGAGAGCGCCCTACCACCATGCTATGGTTTCCTCACGATGTTTTCCTTCGCCGACAGCTCAAGCTCATTGTTAGGGTTTGAACCTACACCTTGCGGCGTTTAATCCGAACGCACCAACCACTGAGCTATCATCGCTGTAAAAACGTGTAATCGAAGTTAGAAAAATTGGTTCCGATTTAGGGTCAGTGAGAGAGAGTGCGAGTGATCACACTACACTAAATAGTAGTCTATTTAGTCCTAAATCGGGTACACTAAATTGTAGCCGATTTAGATTTCCTAAAAATTGGATAGTGTAATCCTACTAGTAGTATTATAAATGTGAAAGTGTGGATGTTTGTTACTCGATCACGCAAAAACGACTGAACGGATTTGGATGAAATTTGGCATGCACGTTGTCAGGGGTACAGAGAAGGACATAGGGTACTTTTTATCCCGTAATTCTCGCGGGAACTCCGAATAAAACGTGGGGCAAAGCTAGTAACTAATAAGCGTTTAAGCTGTGAGCTTGTGTCGTGGAAAGAAAGCAAACATGCAATATAAATCATATTATTACATATACTATTATAGTATAGATATGGACACACGTCCAGACTGATTAGTGAACCCTACGTTCATCAGACAGTGTGTAGGTGCCTCCACCGGGAATAGAACCCGGAACCTCTTGTAATTAGCGGGTAGGCACGATTCGCCAATTCGATGGCAGATATAGATTGGCGGGGAAATTTTAAGTTTTATACAGATTTTGAACACTTATTATTCAACAAGTAATATTTATTTATTTATTTATTTATTTATTTATTTATAGTTAATTGTAACAGTAAAACCATCGCGTCATAATTTTAAAAACAACATTTAATATTTAACAGCATTTTAAAAATGATAGGAAACAGGTTTGATTGTCCTTATATCTGTCATTGCTGCATCAAACACAGTCCTATCAGCGAAATTAAATTTTAAACAAATAAATGTAGGTCATACTAACACTTAGAATAAGATACAATTGTTACTAACTATATTGAGTCAAAGTTACTTGAAATAAAAATTATTATTATTATTATTATAATGCCAGTGTCAAGGCTTTTGTGGTGCGAGTCCCGACAAACAAAATGGACACCTTTATGAAGGAAGACTTTTGGCCGAAAGGTGTGGTCTACAGGCGATTCCGGGGCAGGATACCGACAGCCACCACCAGAGCGACAGTGTCAAAAATAGACAAGCAATGTTTTTTTATATTTGTATATTGTGCATGTTAGTTTGTAAGGTATTTATATATGGGCCCATGTTGCCTGACAACAAAACAATAAATAAATAAAATAAAAAAAATAAAAATGTTTATAACACAATATTATACCATCACCACAGCAACTCTCTAAAAAAAAAGGATTTTTTAAAATTACTTATTCCATAAAAAGAAATCAATGAAAGAAACGTAGAATAGGATAAACAATATTTTAAAGCAAAAAGTAGATGCAAAAACCACCTAAAGTGGTCTTTTCTGGTGTTTTATGTATATTTGTTGTTTTTGTGTATATGTATTACGTTTTGTAGCTAAATATTGCTAGTGAGCCTAGATGGAGCCCCTTAAGGTGATAATACCGAACGGACGAGACGTGTTGATCAGAGGTGTTATTATGTTGTCTGTAAGAGACAGCTTTGAGCGATAAGACCGCCCATTGTTAGTTATATTTGGCACTTCCGCAAAAGATTGTTAATACCGTTTATTTTTTAAAGTATCCTATAAAACGTTCATCTATCTACGCAATGGTAAAAATAGTGAATGTTCCATTTTAATAATATCTTTCGACTGACATAATTTAATTATATGTATTACTAGCTGTCCCCAGCGATTTCATCCGCAATAATTTCGGAGTTCCCGCGGAAATTCCGGGATAAAAACTATCCTATCTTTTAAGTTGGACCATATTATAAATGGTTGCAAAATTTTATCAAAATCCGTTCAGTAGTTTCGGAGTCCATCGCGGACAAACAACGTGACACGTGATTTATATATATTAGATATAAGATAAGATGTTATTACCATGCAAAGCTGAGGTGAATTCCTGATGTAATTGATTTTTCAAATTAAATGGAAAACTGATACGCACGGGTGGAACCGCGGGGAACAGCTTGTCTACAATGGCGATAATTTGATTTACGCTCAAAAGAAAATAAGTAAGGGAGCAGTTACGTTCGAGGAGATCCAATGGGCATGTTGACTAATTTTTTTTTATTAGTCCGTCTTGCAGATTATTAAAAAACATTGGACACGTTTTTTTTTCTTTTTTTACGTAATCAAAAAATAACGGGGATATATTGAGTTGAAATTCCGCGTGACGTCACTATTCTGACAGTTTGTATGGCGGTTTTAGTGGTTAGTAACGTCACGACCTCCTCACCCTAAACTGTATATTTTAATTTATTTTAAAAAGCAAAAAATTCGTGTCCATTGTTTTTTTGTTTTCTAACTGACGGACTAATTAGAATTTTGATTTTCAAAAGTAGTCCACATCCCTATTGTTGTATAAATTTTATCCATTGATTTCGTAAAATGAAACGACCACTGTCTTTCGTGGTATTGATACCTATTACAAAAAACAAACTTTAAAAAAAGGAATAGGCAAATAAGCAATTAAACGTCTTTTTCCTTAATTTAAATCAATTCTATAATTAAATCAATCTTTCTAATATTCAATTCCGTGTTTCTTTTTACCAATTTACAGCTACCAGCTATTATTAAAAACTAGCTGTGCCCTGCGGTTTTACCCGCGTGAAAAGTTTTTACTCAATCACGCCAAAACGGCTGAACGCATTTATATGAAATTTGGTATGCAGGTTGTGAGGGGTACAGAGAAGGACATATGGTAGGGTAATTACCGCGCTTGAAACCGCGGGGTACAGCTAGTAAACTAACTTCCCCCAGGTTCTATCTCCTCGGTGACTGCAAGTTAACAGTCGCTACAGCTACATAGTGTTTTACGAGTTGTGTCATATCATAATATGTTCTTTTTCTTTTAACTGATTGCAATAGATTTAAAATTTACGTGCAGTAGATTTTGCACGATTCGAGCATGGGCTTAAAGATTCCAAAAACCATAATTTAAAAAAAATTGTCGAACTGTCTCGCAAAAGTCGCTCATAGGCGGATTTAATATGAAAGGCATTCACCACCAGTCAACCTTTTGGCAAATTGAAACTTGGGTGACAGGTGCAAAGTAGAAGGGACATCGCCCGGAGGAAAACCGGTGTCGCCGGGTGATTTTCGTTCACAAAACTATTCATCACGCACAAAAATATTTAGTAACGGAACGAAATGTATTAAAGGCTATTATTTAGATTAAGTTTTTAATAAGTCATTGTTTTAAAAATTCACGATTTTGGGATACCATTGTGGACACTTGGGATGCTAGCAAAAGAAGTTTTTGGGAAAGTTCCCTTGTAAATTATGACATGCCTGCCCCGTCCACAATATGTCTTCTCTAGATACCTTATTTTCTCTGTAGGTGCAAATAATTATTTTAGTAAGTACTATCTGTAATTATTCTTTTAAATATCTTCAGTAAAGACCCGCCGCACTCAGAGTCGACTTTAATGGTTACTTAGTTAATGGTTAAGTATAGATTTTTAGAACAAAACTGCCGCAATCAGACAAGTTTAATAAATTAATGTTAATTGGCATTTAACTAATTAAGTTACATCTCATTAAATGCCAATTAACATTAATTTATTAAACGTCTCTGATTGCGGCAATTTTGTTTTAAAAATCTATACTTAACTAAGTAGTTAAGAGTCCTTGTACAGGACACAGCAATTTTGGCGTTTCTGTTGAAAGTCCCACCACAGGACTTTCCAGACCACAGATTCACTTGTTTATTTTCGAGTCTATTTTAATATTTCTCAAGTTCTTACTCTTTCGCACCCATAAGACATCGTATAAGAGTGAATTGACTCACTATCTCTAATATAAAGTTAGCATGTCTATGATACAAAAAAAATTGGAATTTTTTGTTTTAATCTGTCATAAATTCAGTCGAGATTCAGTCAACTATTGCCTCGATTGTATTGAGTTTTTGTGCAGATTTTTGTAAGTTTTAGTGATTTCCATTGGAATAACCATGGAACAGTAACTAATAATTCATTTTATTTACTCACATTGATATAATCTTTACTTTTTAATTCAAAAACAACCTTAAAACCAACGTCTAAGTGACTTCACAAATTTGTACGTGGATTTCTTTTTGTCATATTTAGTCGAAAAATTATTAAAACCTTAACGAATCTGTGTAATTAGGTCACTATTTTATTAAACTTTAATGTAATAATTACGAATACGTGTACTTTAGTCAAAAATGTGATAATTCCAAGCTCAAAGACATGAAGAAATTCGAAAGTCCTGTCATGGGACTCGCCACAGACGGGAATTTTGAATAATTTTGTATGGGGAAATTCAAGTAGATATTCGGTATGTTTATTGTCTACGCTTGTGCAGACAAATAAAAGATTTGTTTGACAATTTAAAGTGTTTTAATCCACATTTAGATAATTTAAAGCAAGTACAAAATATATAGGTACGTTGTTGCGAGCGAATAGACGATGACAAGCAAAAAAGGTATATGAATGAACGTAGACCGAGCGCCTGAGTGACCATTTGAATGAATGCACGCACGAACGATGAATGACCGGTGCGCGATGCATATATGGAGCGCAGACATCTTCCCGGCCCTTGAAAGCTCTGCTGCTTTCAAGAAGAATCCTCCGACGTCGGCAGAAGGCAGAGTCGATTGATTGCTCTCCTTATAGTCCCGTGCGATGTGGTGACGTCAGCGACGCGAGGCACGTTGTCCGAGCCGAGAAATATTTTGGAGATACGCCCTAGGCGCCAGCACAAAGGAGGGGTGGTGTCATCTTTGACGAGTACAAGATCATCTAGTTTTAGATTTCTCTTATTTACGCGCCACTTCGTGCGCTGTTGTAATTCAGCGATATATTCGGTAGTCCACCTGCTCCAGAAGTGCTGTCTAGCCTGCTCTAGACGTTGGTAGCGGTCGAGGCGGTTAGTGCTGTGGTCCATCAAGCTCGGCGACGGCAGCGAAGTCAGCGACCTACCAATTAAAAAGTGAGCCGGGGTGAGAGGTTGGAAGTCGTTGGGTGATGGGCTCAGAGGATGAAGGGGTCGGCTGTTTAGGATTGCTTCAATTTGAGCAAACAGCGAAGATAGCTCCTCGAAGGTAAGGTGGGCGTTGCCTAGAACTCTGCGAATGTGGTGTTTAGCCGATTTTACTCCAGCTTCAGCGAGACCATTGAAGTGAGGAGCGTATGCCGGGGAAAATTTGAACTTTATTCCTCGTTGAGCCGCAAAATCAACAATAGCGCTTTTGTTTAAGTCAAGAAAATTATTAATTTCTTTAGCTGCTGCAACAAAGTTTCTGCCATTGTCGCAGCAAATTACCTTGGGTAAGCCTCTACGAGATATAAATCTCTTTAGAGTTAAAATAAATGCATCTTTACTGAGTTCACTGACTGCTTCTAGGTGAATGCATTTGTAGCGAAAACAAATGAAAATGCACAAATAACATTTGGTTATTTTACAACCCCTGCCTTTTCGATCTGTTATCAGAAAAGGTCCAGCAAAGTCGGTGCCCACGGTGGAAAATGGAAAGTCAGGTTCGACGCGATCGTTGGGAAGGTTTCCCATTATATTACTCATAGTTTGGGCATTGAATCGACGGCATACATGACAATTGCGAGCGACGCTTCGCGCCAAATTGCGGCCGCCAATAGGCCAGTAGTGTTCTCTAACAGAGGCTAGAAGCTGCTGCGGACCGGCATGCAACAAACGTATATGCTCGTGCTGAAAAATCAATTTAGTTAGAGGATGCGTAGCCTTCAACAATGCTGGATGTCGTTTCTCATAGGGGTAGGCAGAACTATCGATACGACCTCCGACACGAAGAATTTTCTTTTTATCTAAAAACGGGGTTAGGGACGAAAGTTGTGCCTTTGATGGAAGAGGTTTGTTAGCTGCAAGACGGCTTATTTCTTCGGGGAAAGATTCATTCTGAGCAGCTGTAATTAAGAAGTGCATGGACTTAGCGAGTTCATCAACTTGAAGCTCCTTTGTGAATTTATTATTAGGATTTCGACAATTGTGAATGAACCTGAAGACTTGAGCATGAACTCGTTGTAGAGTTGTTAATTTGGAAAAATGATTGAAGTCGACGACTGACACAGGAGGCGAACCTCCGCCGCCAAAGTGGCAACAGTTTTGAGCTCAGGTAACTCAACATTAGAAAGGGTAGCAACTGGCCACGAAGACTCTAGTTGTAACAGAAATGAGGGCCCGTGCCACCACAGAGAACAATTTTCCACGTCCTTTGGCTCTATGCCTCGAGAGGCAAGATCGGCGGGATTTTTGTCGGTAGGCACGTGCCGCCACATCAAGGAGTCAGTAAGCTCTTCTATGGCTGAGATCCTGTTGGCGACAAAGGTCTTAGTTTTATTGGGTGATCTCAACCAACCCAGCACAACGCTAGAGTCGGTCCAGTAGAGTCGTCGAGTGATCGTACACCTAAGTGTTTGAGCGATAGTGTCACTTAGCTGCGCACCTAGTAGAGCAGCGCAAAGCTCAAGCCTAGGTATTGTAGTGGCTTTCATAGGAGCGACGCGCGCTTTGGCTGCCAGTAAGTGGACTTGCGTGTCACCCTCAGCGTTAGAAGACTTTAAATAGACGCAAGAAGCGTAAGCCTTCTGAGAAGCGTCACAAAAACAGTGTATCTCAATATTTGTTGAGTTTTTAACTAAGACATATCGTGGGAGGCGTAACGCTGAGATATGGTGAAGTTGCCGAGAAAATCTTTGCCAAGAAGCTTGAATATTAGGAGGAACAGGTTTGTCCCAGTCTATTTTGTAAGACCACAGATATTGCAACATTATTTTGGGCTTAATTGTGCAAAGAGAAAGTCCAAGTGGATCAAAAATTTTAAATGTGGAGGAAAGAATAGATCTTTTGGTAATAGTGTCTGCAGGCGAGTCTTTGATCGAAAAATGAAGTTGATCGGGGACGGATGACCAGGCAATACCTAAGGTGTTGGAAGATTTGCTGATAATTAGATTACCACCATCTACATCCACATCACCATTTAGGAAGAGGTCAGGTAAGTTAGAGCGGTACTTTCTTAGGTTGAAACCACCTTTTAGTAACTGGCTGGATACTGATTGTTGAATGTGACGCAGTTCTGATGTAGAGTCGCAGCCTGTGAGCAGATCATCGCAATAAATGTCGTTTTGAATAATGTTTTTTATATTAGGATCGTCACATTCTTCACCCAGCTGCCAAATGCATCTTGTGCTAAGAAAGCTGGCGCTGGCGAAACCGTAGGTTACAGTGTTAAGTTGTAAAGTACTTAGAGGCTCATTTTTGTTCTCTCGCCATAGAATTAATTGGTATCGCCGATCTGACTCTCGCATGGCTATTTGACGAAACATTTTTTCAATGTCGCCTGAAATAATGTACCGGTAATGGCGAAATCGAAGAAGAATATTAAATAAAGAGTCTTGGACCGTAGGTCCCACCATCTGGAGATCATTTATAGAAAAGCCTGAGCTGGTGCGAGCCGACGCGTCGAACACGACGCGTAATTTAGTCGATTCGCTGCTTTCCTTGATAACTGGGTGGTGGGGGAGGTAGTAGACATTTTGTGTACCTGGAAAATCGATTTTAGATAGGTGGCCGAGCTTAGCATATTCATGTAAAAAATCGGAATATGCTGTTTTGAGCTCAGGCTGCTTTCGAAACCGCGCCTCCAAGCTAAAAAACCTCTTCTTAGCTAATTGATACGAATCACCCAAGCAATCCGGATCATCGCGTAGAGGCAAACCTACGAAGAATCGCCCTGTGCTATCACGCGTAGTAGTAGTGAGAAAGTGCCTTTCACAAAGCTTTTCCTCTTTTGTATAGGGTTTGGATTGCGGAATGCTTTCTAAATCCCAGAATTTTGACATATTCTTCTCCAAAGTGGGGAAATCGTTCTCCTCTTTATTTAGAGAAAAATTGCAGCTCACCTGCTTTGGACGTAGAGTTTGGTTGGAACTGGGTAGGGGACCTGAAATGAGCCATCCTAGCTTAGAGCTGCGAAGAATAGGTTTATTTTTCCCTAGGGACCGCTGTTCAGTTCCTATCAAGTCCCAGAACAAATCGGCGCCAATCAGCATTTCTATAGGCGATGGTTCATTGAAATTAGGGTCTGCCAGTTGAACATTAGGAAGATTTAGGTCTCTTGGGTTAAAGGAAAATTTAGGTAAGTCATCGGATATTTTAGGAAGAACTAGGCAAAACATAGAGACCTCGAAAGAACTAAAGTTAGATTGTAGGCGAAGAGCGCATCTCTCCGTACTTAGGTTGACTGGGGTCTGACCGATACCAACAATGCTGACGTTAGAGGGCGTGGAAGTGAGATTTAGTCGTGATTTTACTGATTCACAAATAAATGATGACTGACTGCCGCTGTCAAGCAATGATCGCACGGTTATCGAACAGTTAGTGTTAGGATTTAAAATGTTGACTTTAGCGGTGCACAGCAAAACCTCAGGGGTTGATAGAGCGGACATGACAACTGAACTGTCAGTTGACTCAGAGCCTACAGTTTCGTTTGAAACGTGAAGAAGCGAATTGTGGCGTTTTTTACAAGAACGACATCTACCTGGGAGCTTACAGTTATCAGTTGTGTGTCCTGGCCTAAGACAATTTTCACACAGTTTAAAGGAAGCAACAATAGAATTTCTCTCTTCAGGGGACTTCGCTTTAAATGAGGGGCATTCATAGAGGCGATGATTAGTCCTACATACCACACACTCAAATGTCTTGTTGGAGTTAGGAGTCTCTTTGTTAGTAGCAGCGACGAAAGACTTAGACTGCTGTTTATTTTGATTAGGCTGGCTATTAGACGCCTGAGATTTGTTTTTGTCCTGCTTGTTCCGATTTACAGTCTCGAGAACATCCGCACGATTTTTTAAAAAGGTAAAAAATTCATCGAGAGTAGGTATTTCGGAAATAGAACCCCTATGCTCCTCCCACTTATAACGTATGGCGTTATCCAACTTTGCTGTGACCATATAGATAATTAGGACATCCCATTTATCTGTAGGTAGCCCTAGGGTACTTAGAGCTCTTAAGCTTTTAGTCACGTGATCAATTATAAATCGTAAAGACTTATCGGTTTCTCGGCTAAATTCGAAGTTAAATAAAGAATTTAAATGGTTATTAATTAGTAACCTTTTGTTGTCAAAACGTTCGCACAAGAGTTCCCACGCTTTAGTATAATTTATGTCTGATACTTCGAGGTTTGCAATAACGCGGGCAGCTTCACCCTCCAAGAAGGAGTTTAAGTAGCGGAACTTGTGAATATTTTTAATTTTATCGTTCTCGTGGACCAAAGAAAGAAAGGTCTCTTTGAACTCCATCCACTTGTGATAGGCGCCATCAAAATTAGAAATTTTTAGAACTGGAAGTTTAAACCCAAGCAGATGACAATCGTTGTCATCATGATGACAGCGAGTGGACGTGTTAGAGCCCTCACTATTTTTTCCGCGAGGAGACGGTTGCCCTTTAAGTATTTCTTGAGTCTTGCATATATAGGTGTCGAACTCTTGCTCGAAAAAATCGCGTGTAGTCAATTCGTTTTCTGTATTAGTAGATAGCGACTCGATTTGATTTTGCACTTCATCGAATTCAATAAATAAAGATTCCATTCTACTCAACTTCATTGCAAGCTTACTCAGTTCTAACTCAGAAATTGATCCTAACGTCAATAAATTGTCGACATGAGCTTTAAATTTAGTTAAGCGTCCCTTCATAACTCCACGCTTAGCATTTAATGTGAGAAGTTCTTCGGGCGCCTTAGACATTGCGATGAAGTTGTTTAATAACTTGGAAAGTAAATAAATAAGAATAAAATTGGCATACGATACGCTCCTCACTCCGTAGTCTGCGCTGCGCTGCGCACTCGCATGCACCGCTCGCCGGTCAGCCGGTCGGTGCAAGTAGATGCGGGGACAAAAGGCGGGTGACGTCACGCGATCAGCGGCCGGAGGAAGATCGGTAGGTACGACGCGACGTCACACGTTACACTGGAATGCGATTTAATATTGCGCGCTAAATACTATAAAATAATGAATTAGCGAAGCGGGGGCGTTATCTAGCAAAAATGCAATTGCAAGCAAAAATGTAGATAGATTTAAAAATTTAAAATGATTGCAAATTACTTGAAACACAAGATAAGTACAAGCAGTAGGTATAGCATAGCAGCATGAGTAATGAGCTAGTATGCGTGCATAGGGCTTAGAAATTGTGATTATGATGAAATTAGCGATAAAGAATACCAAGATACCTACTAAGTAGCAATGTAATATTACTGATGACTTGCAATTTCAGTTGATATCACTAAAATAAATACCTAATAATTTTCTCGTAATTTAAATTAAGATTTAGCACACTGGTTGTGAAAGCAAACTAATTAGGTATCTGGAATTTATAGGGCTAGCACTTTAGGTAGGCGTTTACACGTTAGGTAGGCCACCCTACCCTCGAGGCACCAAATTCACAATTGTCACAAATTAAAGTGGAAAGAACTAGGAATAGGCGAAGGAACGGGCTCACAATTAAATTAGCAGGCAGCAAGGCAGAGGAAGTCTTGGCTGTAGGCGCTGGCTGCTGGTAGGCGTGAAGTCCCTTGTATCCCTCAGGAAAGCTGTCCGACGTACGGCGTACGACGGTGGTGGTAGGTATCGCAGCACGGCACTCGATGTAGTCGCAACTCTTGGCTGATAGGGTACCAAAGTAGGCGTTGCACGGTGTACTCGTGACGATGACCTCCGCTTGACCGCCGCGCGAACAAAGGAACGGCAAATCTTCGTTATTTATTAGCGATTGCAAGTCCTGTCACGGTCGCCAATTTATTTGTCTACGCTTGTGCAGACAAATAAAAGATTTGTTTGACAATTTAAAGTGTTTTAATCCACATTTAGATAATTTAAAGCAAGTACAAAATATATAGGTACGTTGTTGCGAGCGAATAGACGATGACAAGCAAAAAAGGTATATGAATGAACGTAGACCGAGCGCCTGAGTGACCATTTGAATGAATGCACGCACGAACGATGAATGACCGGTGCGCGATGCATATATGGAGCGCAGACATTTATAAACATGGTTTTTCATATTTCTCTTTCAAACATGTATTTTTCTTCGTTGTATTGAATGCCTAGTTCTATGTAAATCTTGAATAATTAATAATTATAACACTTACAAGTATATATTCTGTAAAATCTTAGTCTTTGTGAGACAATATTTTTTGTCCCAATTATGAGCCTCATTTTTGATTCATTCATAATCAAGATATATTGAATATTACAACATGCCATTAATTAAACTAGCTTGGCAATAAGTTAAAATTATTGGAAACAAAAAACGCTTTGTCCCTGATGCCAGGAATGTGTTATTATCTAACTTAATATAAGACCCACTGAAGTGGCTTTTGAAGATGTGTCTTTTTTGGTCCAAAGTTTAAAAACAAGTGCAGTGAAAAAAATTTGTATGGAACATATGCCATTTGTTTTTTTAATTTAACATATATGTAATATTGTATAAAAAAAATACAACATTACTTCCATCAATCGTTTTATGTTATTTATATGAGAGAATAAAAGTAAAATTTTAGGAGACCTAGACTAGACAGATATTATTTCACCTAGAACAGTTGCAATGCAATTCAAAATCAAGTGTAAGTGTTGTGAGAAATTACAAAAATATTATCTTAATTGTAAAATTAACTTTAGTTTTACCAAATTTCAACTAGATTTAGAGAAATTCTAGTTTTTCCAAATCTAGGTCTCAAAAATTAGTGCTCAAAGTCCTGTAATGTGGAAAGTCCTGTCATGGGATCCACAGTATGTGCAGATTTGACATTTAACAGATAACATACGAAGGGATATTAGCGAATGATTAGCAGGGAAGTCGGGATGAGAATGAGACCAAATATTCAGTCTCTGCCTATTTCTCTGGAAAACATTCGCAAGAGAAAGTATAACTAGTACTTATAAAAAAAAACAGATTGTGCGGACCAAATTTTGTTTTTTCAAATCAAGAAAGTTTCATTACTTTGTCGCAACACCTCTAGTATGAAATCACTTTATACTCTCAAGCCTTAGTTGACTGTCAAGTTCTATGACGGCCCTACAGGTTGGCACTTAACGCTTTCGATTGCATCACAAACAGTACAGCCACTCTCGCGCCTCTGCTGAGCGAATGTACCTTGCAAGTCCTAGGCAAATATTGGCAATTTGCACCTAACAAAACGCAAAATAAATGTCAAGTGAAACCACCACACATAGATTATAAGCCACGCTAATTTGAACTTTATTCCCCATTCCGATACGATCTAGAAACGTAATTGCATTGAAAGCTATATTGAGAATTTCAATTGTTATTAAATGGTGATTAGGCCGGGCACAAGTGGGTCGTTTTAGCCTGAAAATACCTACAAGACGTTTGAAGTGCAGTATTGAATTTAGCATGTCCAAGGTCTGCCCACCATTTTCTTTTAAAGACACCATTAGTGAGTGTAATTTAATAAAATAAAATGATAAACAGATTGTTTAACTCTTTACAAGAGTAGTATATCTAGGTATTTAGGTATATGTCGAAAAATTTATCAGATTCTTCTAGAGCAATTCGGCAGAGCATACAAGAGATATCATATTTTGTGTTTAGGTTAAAGGCACTGTTTATGTTTGTTTCTTTTTCTCGTGTTTTGTGCTGATATAAATTGATTTTCCTTTTCTTCTTTCTTCCTCTTCAATTTGCTTAAAAACTCTCAGATTGATGAAGTTTAAAATGAAATTTTGCTTCATTTAGTTCAACTTTAATACTAAAGTAAAGCTTTTCAATTAAACATGTAAAAACTCAAGAATTCGCTTTAAGGTTGAACCAAGTATCTTTATTAATCCCAGACTTTCGATGCAAACGGCTCTAAATCGGGAAATTGGCCTTTTAAAATAAACCGATTGTAAGATTAATAGGTACAATAACAAATTAGTAAGGAATAATAATGCAGTAACAGTAAAAAGAAAAGATATTAAACAAAACAGCAATCAATCGATTTGCAATAAAGAGAGTATAAAAAGACGACAATTCGTTTCTGATTGGCAGTAAACACCCGAATGCGATCGGCTGAACGTTTTGTATGGCAATAAAATCAACAATTTCGCAAGTTTAATTAGTGACATTGTCTTCCGTTGGGTAGGCACCTTGCCAACGTAATATCTGAACAGATGTCCTAATTAAGGGAACGCGACATGGGAGGGGAGGGCTATATTGCGACCTTTCAATAATGAAGATTGGGAGAAAAGCCTAGGAGGATGGCGTAAGCGACAAAACTGTAGCGGTTACTGAAGGAACTGTGTTATGCCTGGCTTTTCTGTTGCCATTGCAATTAGAGTTTGTCTAGTTTCAGCATTAAGTAATATTTTGTAACGTATTATATTTCCTCATTTTACAATCTCTTTACTATACCGCCTTTTTAAAATAACAGAAGTTACAGAATAAAAACCTCACTTTTCACCAAACAGTTCAAATAAGTCAAAATCTTATATTTAACTTAAGCGAGTTTTTGTTAAAAAGGAGCGTTTTTTTAAGTTGGTAAGGTAAAAACGTATTTGATTTTTGAAACTACTCATACTACTCATATTTCTCGTAAGAGCAGCCCCAGTACTCCATACAAATGAACTGATTCAAGTACTTAACTTCTTTCACACAATTAAAAGACGGGGCCGGCTTGTACGTGGACACGTGTTGTGCGTGTGTGTGTATCGTAAGGTTCTTCTTCTTATTTTTTCAATATGGCAACAGACGCCTTGGATAAGTAGGCGCACTATTCATGCCAATGTCAGTCAGAGAAATCAGTGGACAGTTACAAAGAGCAAATATTTGTTAGGACAGAATATGAACAGATCATGGAATTACTAAGCACTTCGGCGAAGTACTTAGTAATTCCATGGAACAGATTCAGAAAGATGACGGCGTCAGTGTTTGTGTCAGAAACTGTCAGCTGTCAGTGAATAATTGTCACATGTTAATTAGTACAACTACAAGTGTCAATGTTTCAATGGAACTCTCACCAAATTCTATATTCTTGAGTAAGACTGTCTGCCTTCTAAGAAAATTCAAGATATACAATACTAGTTGTGCCCCGCGGTTTCACCCGCGTTAATTGCAGAGTTTCCGCGCGAATTCCGGGATAAAAAGTACCATATGTGTTAATCTGATGTATAAGCTATATTATTGTAAAGTTTCATTTAAATCCAGCCGGTAGTTTTTGCGTGAAAGAGTAACAAAATCCATCCATCCATCCATCCATCCATCCATCCATCCATCCATCCATCCATACATTCTTACAAACTTTCGCGTTTATAATATTAGTAGGATGCATCTACAAATGAACGTGGACAAATCGATGCCCATTTGGTTTAGTATCTCTTGTAGGCTGACGTTGTTTAATAAAAATGATAATTTTTCTAACTGTACGGAGTAAGTTGCTCCGCTTCCGTAAACAATGTCACTATGAATAAATTAATGACATTTTTTTCAATTTTTCATTTGAATATTCAATCTAATCTTGACGCGAGACATTCTATCACAAGTCGTTAACAATTCACCAGGCGCATTTGCATTATTTAAAACAGCCCAACTGGTTAAGAACAATCCTTAATGCCTAAGGAACATTTTAATATAATTTGCAAGCTAGGTATACCTAACAGTGAAAATGTCAAATTATGTAAGTATGTTGTATAATGTGAAAAAGTTAATTTATTCAAAATATAAATAGGCACAAATACTAGTTAGTCGTATATCCAAAAAATAAGTAGACACATAATTAATACTACCATGGACCAATAAAATACTACTCAATTCCCGCAATTTCACTCGCGTTATCCTTACTTGTAATAATATTATTAATGCGAAAGTGAGTTTGTTTGTTACGCTTTCTCGCCTTAACGGCTCAGCCGATCATCATGAAATTTTGAACGCACATTGTCAGGGATGCAGAGAAGGACATAGGGACACTTCATATTCCGAAATTCCTTCGGTAACTCCAAAATTTTCGCGGGTGAAACCTCGGGGAACAGCTAGTACTTATACCATAATATGTAACAACACACTATAGTTTCTTAAAGATGAAAGGATTATTAAAATTGGTTCAGTAGTTTTTCCGTTTATCCATTACGAACAAACATACAAAAAGTAAAATCTTTTACATATATTTACAATATTAGTATAGAAGTACCTATCTAGATAATTTTATTAGGTTTAGCGAAATGAGTCTGTACTTACGAGTAATTTTATTGAAAAATTTACAGTTTTTTTTAAATAATCCATACAGTCAAAGCAATTACTCAACATCGACTGTACTCTGACAGTAAATTAATTTCTGTTTACAGTTTGAGAAACTGTTTTCTTTTAAAAGCTCAATCACATTACTTATAACGCGCGCAGTTTTGCTGCTTTATTCCAACAAACGTACCAACACTTGTACCACACAACAAAGGATAAAAGGAAAATATTTGCCAATGAAATCCTCAGCTCTCCTGTAATTGTGGTTCGGCGGCCATATTCGTTTCATTCGGCGAAGCCTGTATCACTTACGTGGAGCAGTGTGGGTGGCGTGCAAAAAATACAGCCTGTGTAACCAACCAGTAGCTGCATGTGTACTATAATATGCCCATCCTTTTCGCCTCTCGCCTTTTGGCTATCGTGGTAATTTGCGACATCGATTTCGGGTTAGCGTTGATCAATTTGCTCATGATTGGACAGTGGGGTAAACATCGTATTATGGCAAATTATATACTAAGCACCACTAATACAAAACAAGTAGATATTGCAACAAACATCACAAATGTAGACTTGCAAAGTCTTAGCAATGAGTGAGGAACGTTGCTGCAAAATCTAGACATATAAATAAAATTGAAGTGTCTGTTTGTAATTTAAAATTAATCGCTTTTCACTAAATGCATACGAAAGTATATGTATACGGTACTTACATCAAAAATATATATTTTTTTTTTTAATTTTTAGAGGACCCAGGTCAGATTTTTATACAGGCATATTTTTTACTCAGTGCGCAAACTTTTACAAATTAAACTTAAAGGAGTTTTAATAAACACCTGTTTTTATTTTGATAAGTCTTAGTACAAAAAAGTAAAGTTATCGTGAACGAAAGATGTATACTTTGCAATTGATTTATTGGCTACTCTATTCGCCGCCGCCACCGCTGCGCGCGAAGCGCTCGTTCGGCTAGGTATTTACGTGGGTTACAATGTACCGACAGCTGATCGAGGTCATTCACCCCCGCTGCAACACCCCCGCCCATTGATATTATTACGAATAGATAGTGTCCATATTATGATAATTTAAAGTCGGATAAAAAATATAAAAAGTTTTGAACAAAAAATGGAAATGTGTTCTATTTATTACTGATACTGAATCACCAAAATGTTTTTGCGGATTGCTCAAAAAATATTCCTGTATTTGTAAATAATATAGTTATATTTTACTTAAGTTTTTATACCTATTAGTTAATTTTTAATTTTGGTGTCAAAACGTGCCAATTATAATGCCTTTAAGCGCTAGTTTTCGAAGAACTTTAGTCTGTCAGATGGGATCGGCTTCACTATGCTATATGAAAGAAAGAGAGAAAGACAATACATTTATTTCAGCACAACACACAAGAAAAAGAAACAGACATAAACAGTGCCTAATCTAAATTTGTACACAATAAGATATGTCTTGCATGCTCTGCCGTAAGGGTCACCAACTCAGCATTAGCTAGGTGCGGTACACCTAGCGCTGGTTTTCAGTTGGCAGCCCGCTGTCACGCACGTTGTCATATGCAAGGCTTGCCTTTGTCTAATTGCCTCCGTACGCAGTTTATTGCTTGTTTCGGCTTATTATTCTCACATAATTAAAGTTGGGTTACCACTAATATTAAATATATTATAATTTTAAACTGACAGCGTGCTGCTGTAGAGTTTGTTGCGCAGCTTCTTCTCTTCAGCCATAGCACTAGGAAGCTGTGAAGGTTGGACATTTTATGGGTGCTGTCTACTGTAAACTGTAATTTTATTGAAGTCAAAAAGAGCCACATTATGGGCCTAATTTGAATAAATGATTTGACTACTGACTAAGCCCTAAGGCCTCGGATAGTTCACCGATTACCCGATGACTTATTTACCCTGTGAGTACTACTGTTTGCGGTTGGAATATTCGAGATACGCGCATGTAGTAACAATGTTATCAGAGCAAATGCCGTGAATACTTGCGGCTTGAAAGAAGCGCTTCTTAAGAAACGTCTGTATGCTGATCATGTTTATTATTATCTTAGTGATTGTCTTACTTTTCCTTATCTAAAACCTGCCACTTGCTGTGCGATTTTTTGTCCCTACATTGGCTAACTAGCTGTTCAGTGTTCCCTCGCGATTCCAACCGCGGTAATTTCGGAGTCCCCGCGGTAATTCCGGGTTACAACATAGCCTGTGGCACTTACAACTAACGTGGCTTTCTATTATCAAAATAATTTTCAAAATCGATTCCGTAGATCCAGAGATTACCCCCTACAACCTCACAAAAAACAAATTCATAAACACACACCGACTTCTTTGTAATCTTATCTTAATATATATAAATCACGTGTCACGTTGTTTGTCCGCGATGGACTCCAAAACTATTTTGATAAAATTTTGTAACCATTTATAATATGGTCCAACTTAAAAGATAGGATAGTTTTTATCCCGGAATTCCCGCGGGAACAGACAACTACTGTCGGGGTACAAAGAAGGACATAGAGTACTTTTTTCCCGCAACCTCCGCGGGATCTCCGAAATTACCGCAGTTGAAATCGCGGGGGACAGCTAGTAGGTATTAGTATAGCTATGTAAGCTGAATTGTTTTAGTAAATAGTTCACAGACTATACTTAGTGTATGATCAGCGCAAAGACGTCCTGCACTGGACATACCTTGGCATCCCCAAGGATTGCCAGAACGAGCGGTCCTGCGCTTCCGGCATTCAATGCCGTCCCATGACCTTCACCAAGTCCTTCGTCACCGTTTAGCGGACCTACCCACACCACGTCTTCTACTTACTGTAGTATATCCTTTTTTTTACGCGAGGAGGGGAAAATCCCTTATGGACCCCTGAGTGTCCGACTGACACGGACTAAAAACCCCTCCTCCAGGCCTCTCGCGTGGCGACTACCGTGGTTACCTTTGGGTATTCTCCAGGTTATAAAAATCAAAATTCTAATTAGTTCGTCGGTTAGAAAATAATATTGGACACGTATTTTTTCTTTTTTTTACGTAATCAAAAAATAACGGCGATATATTGAGTTGAAATTTCGCGTGACGTCACTATTCTGACAGTTTGTATGGCGGTATGACGTCACAACCCGGTGCAGTTTGTATGGGGCTTATACTGAATATTGAGGTCACGAGTCCCCCACCAAAAACTTTAATGCGCTTTATCTATGTTTATTTTCATTAATTTGAAAATGCAAAAAAAAGCTGTCTATTATTTTCTAACCGACGAACTAATTAGAATTTTGATTTTTATAACCTGGAGAATACCCAAAGGTAACCACGGTAGTCGCCACGCGAGAGGCCTGGAGGAGGGGTTTTTAGTCCGTGTGAGTCGGACACTCAGTCACTCACACTCACTCACACAAATTTCGCGTGACGTCACTATTCTGACAGTTTGTATGGCGGTTTTAGCGGTTAGTGACGTCACGAACCCCTCACCCTAAACTTTAATGCGCCAAATCTCTGTATATTTTAATTTATTTGAAAAAGCAAAAAATACGTGTCTATTGTTTTTTTTTATTTTCTAACCGACGGACTAATTAGAATTTTGATTTTCAAAAGTAGTTAACATCCCCATTCGTCAAGCAGCCGCCGAGTGTTATCTTATCCCTCGTGCGTTTTTCTTCTCCGCGTTCGTCTTTCTGTTTCATTATCGAGGTGATGAATGCTACTGTAGTATATCCTACCTCAAAGTCATCAAACCATGTTTATTTAGGTTCCCTACGGAGCAGAATGGACCAAGCTGTATATTATATAGAAACCCTAAAGAGTGTTTCTTTTTGTGCAATTCACAAATATCACGATGATTAGCAAAAAAAATACGACAGTAATCGTCCATTTTAGGGACGAGCTCTGGCTTGCGGACGAGTCCGACTTTTCGGATTTCCTGGAGCATTATTTGACAGACCAAGTCTAACTAGATTATGGTTAACAGTGATGATAAATGATAATAGTAATTGTAACCCAATTTGACGACTGGGTTGGTGTAGTGACTATCATGCCCCTGCGCTAAGCGAGAGGTTTCGGGTTCGATTCCACTCTGAAATTACCGCGCGTAAAACCGCGGGGGACAGCTATATAAAAATGCATCCCTATTTCCCTTGGTCAGGGCATCACGCGTGAACGGCTGGACCAATTCCGCTAATTCTTTTGATTGTTGTGTTATTGTAAAGAGAAGGAGAATATGAAAGAAGTGTGGAGTTTTTGCGGGAATTACAAAACTCACGCGGGTAAATCTCCGAAATGGTTGGAACGATTTTGACGGGACTTTTAGAGCTTAGCTGATGTTAGCCAGGCACTTTCGAGTTCCTGCGGGAATTTTGAAAGTCACGTGGGTGCCCCGGGCATAGCTAGTAGTTAAAAAAATCAAAGTTAGAAAATAAAAAAACAATAGACACTTATTTTTTGTTTTTTTTATTAAAATATACAGAGATAAAGCGCATTAAAGTTTAGGGTGAGGGGGTCGTGACGTCACTAACCACTAAAACCGCCATACAAACTGTCAGAATAGTGACATCACGCGAAATGTAAAAAAAAAATACGTGTCCAATATTTTTTAATAATCTACAAGACGGACTAAAAAATATCCACATGCCCATTCAAATGACATTCAAAATTCAAGACCGCTGACGTTTTGTTTTTTTTTCTCTCCAAAATATCAGTCGCCAGACGAATCGCACTTGGACAGCGGGCTTTATGCAACACGCGAGCGCGGCGTGAGGCGAGCAACGCAACCGATGATTCAAATTAAGAATTTGCCGAGTTACATCACGTAGCATATTTTCCAAGAAATTAGATCTCACAAATGTTTCGGGGGTGGGTATTCGAACGCACCGCGCGTGTGGGTACGTTGCTCTACGAAACTTATGTGTGTGTGTATTTTTCGCATTTTTTTGCACGGATTTGAACATCTGTCAGACGAGAATGCGCCTTATGAAGTTAAGAACAAAGTCGTCGATGTATTTTATACGGATATACCAAGTTATATGTGTACAATCAGCAACAAAAAATATCGCAAGGTCTAGAAGCACAGCAGATGTGTTTCATAAGGTTTTCTTTTGGCAAAACCAGAGTTGATCTCATAGCGATACAGAAAGATAAGCAGAATTTCATCCTAAATGGTAATAATATACTGACTGATTGCAGTTTCACTCCAATTTCTTCCCTTAAATATTGAATTACCGAAAACTCTGTCTAAATACAGTTTGCCATCATTCTTTGTTCAAACTAACTTGCACTTTATACTTTTTACCCGGAGAAGTTAAAATTTACAAAAAACCCGTCTCATTATTAGTGCTTACTTCATAAAATAAATTTTCCGCAAAATTCCCTGTTGTTCAGGATCTAGAGTTTTAATCTATCGGTCAGAAAGTATAAAATATACTGATTGAACGTTTGCTATCTGTACATTACAAAAACAGTCATTTTTCACGTGCCATTTTGAGGGTAGACGTGTTTACTTGTGTGGCAAAATAGTTTGTTGGCACCATTCTCAGACGAAATAAAAACTCAAGACGGAGCGCTGTCAACAACAAAGTGAAGCCGGTTTCGTAAACATGTGGGCATTTAGTGAGTGTTGCCGTGCAGTGAAAACTTATTACCCAAAATTGTTAAGTTCTAGAAAGATGAATGGATAAGTAAATAGATAGGTAACTATTTTTTTAAGTTGTATACCTCGGTTGTATATTCGAGAACCTTAAAAATATAAGTTTCGAAGTTATGATAAAACATGGAAAGTAAAAATTAACGCCTATTTACACTTAACATTAATTTTATGAATATTAAATTTTTTTACAAAATAATTAAAACCGACTTCTAAAGACAAAACTAAAAAGCTAAAAATAACAAAATACCGATTTAATCCAACAGACAAGAATACACGTAATACCTACTAGTATTGGTTTTTGCTACCACTTTTTGATTTGAATTCGGTGCCAAGCCCGCTTACGTCTGCCCACTTGGGTTGTTCAGTTCACGACGAGCTCGTGGCGGGAGTGGACCTAAATGACCGACTTCATATTGAAAAGTGGTAGCAAAAACCAATAATAGTAGGTATTACGTTTATTCTTGTCTGTTGGATTAAATCGGTATTTTGATATTTTAAGCTTCTTAGTTTTGTGTTTTTTGGAATTTAACTTACACTTAAAAGCAAAAAAATTGTTAATTTCTTGCTTTTAAGTGAGACGGTTTGTAATTTATCTATAGCCTGATGTCAACTACTCATCACCTTTTACAAAATATTGCTCTTCTCGATGCAGGGACGTTAATTTTTGAGAAGTTCTCCTGGTACATCACTCTCAGTTCCACTTTGCCATATACGTTGTGAGTTGTGACGAGCATAAATTGTTTAGGAACCATTTAAAGTTAACGAATCGGAACTCGTGAAATACCTATTATTGAGTTGTTCCGATGACCATCTGTGGTCTTCATCATCAGTTCCACTTCTTCAAATTTTGCTTTCCGAAAGCAAATGAACGATTTACTATGAAAAATACTCAAATCGGTATAGGTGTGCTTATTATTTTTGAAGAGTTCCCTCGATTTCTCCAAGATCCCATCATCAGATCCCGATTTGGTGGCAAGGTCCCATTGCCACCAATTGAGAGTAAACCCTTTCAAACAAAAAAAGAATTTTTGAAATTGGTCCAACCGTCTTCGAGTAATCGGTGAACATACACTAAAAAAAAACATACATACAATCGAATGCATCACCTCCTCCTGCTTTTCGGAAGTCGGTTAAAAAGTTAAAATCGAAATAGGTAAATGAACGTGTTACATTACGTTCCAGGTCACATTAACTTACCCAAAAAATGGGGACTATTGTGACGCTCACTAGTAGCAACACTTACGAAAGTTGTGAAGGTTTTGTGTTCCAAGTTGTCATAAATTAATAAAATTGATATTTTATTAAAAATGTGGTTCTATCCTGCTTTTTATTTTTCTAAGATTGGTTTTTACACCCCTCTCACTACAAAATTCGGCATTTTTTCTTTAACAAATAGGAATTATTACAGCGTGACATTCCGCGCGTCGGAATAGCTCGACTGACAAGGTAAGGCGTAGTTTCGTTATATGTGTGTGCGTGTAACTGTGCATGTACACGCCGAGGCGTAGTTTTATCGGCATCACTTCTTTGTTCACAGCGCTCCGTCTTGAGTTTTTATTTCGTCTGAGGCACCATTATGTTGGTTTGTTCAGTTATCCCTCTTTGTATAATGCTGCGTCATCTTAAGCGATCCCTTAGTCTAGTTAAAATTACTTCTAACATCGCCATTGCTAACAATCCTACTAACTACTGCTGCTAATATTATAAATGTGAAAGTGTAGATGTTTGAATGTTTGTTACTCAATCACGCAAAAACTGCTGAACGGATTTGGATGAAATTTGGCATGCACGTTGTCAGGGGTACAGAGAAGGACACAGGGTACTTTTTATCCCGGAATTCCCGCGGGAACTACGAAATTACCGCGGGTGAAACCGCAGGGCACAGCTAAATAAATAATGTGACCTGGGTGACCGAGCTTCGCTCGTAGCGCCATCTGTTGTTAAGGAGAAAAGCAGAACCAAACACTAAATTTTCATTGCCTGAAAACACGGACAAAACGACGTTATCTAAAAATGAAACCTAACTTCGCCCCCGAAACCCCCTGTATATTAAATTTCATGAAAATAGAGCCGTTTCCGAGATTCAGATTACATACATATATATATGTATATATATACATCTTGCTTAAGGCTAATAGATAGATACGTACAAAAGACAAAAATAAAATAGACAAGTTAATGTCCACACGAGGTGATGAAACCTTCCAGAACCTTCGTTTTCGGCAACAAAATTCGCTAATCTCCCAATGAGCAACAGAGTCGGCGCGAGTCGGGTGAAAAAAGTAATTTCCTCCACTGATCCGTTATTATAATGGCATTTTTATAATTCAAGAATGGAGGTCGCCCCGACGGGGAAACTTGTAACGTAAATAAATCAAGGGAAATCCCGTGAGGGGAAACTGGGGTGTACTTACCCGGTAACATGGGAGCTCATTGTTTTAAAAGACGTCGTTCGATTTAATTCTTCACTAACTTATATTAGAGACTTTTAAACCTTACCGTCGACGGAGGGTGCATCTGTTTATCTATACATCTATCTATATCTATCTATCTATATACTTATAATAATACTGTAGAGAGGTCAATTCTGTACATTGAATATATATTCAAAATTAATATTGGAGGATGAATGGTGATCGATACTGATGCCAAAAATACAATCAGTAAATTTTTTGTCTGTCTGTCAGTCTGTCTGTCTGTATGTGCACGCATGGGTCAAAGACTACGGAAGGGATTTTAACCAAACTTGGTACGATTGTAGTCCATACTCCTGGGCAGGTTATAGGATATATAACATTACGCTAAGACTCATAGGAGCTGAGCAGTGACGATAAATTTGAAGCAAGTTGGACGAAAATGCGCTTTCGAGCTCTTATCCTCGCATACAAATGTACAAACACGTACGTACAAACGTACGTACGTACAAACGTTTTCACGCAATCACGCAAAAACGGCTAAACGGATTTGAATGAAATTTGGCATGCACGTTGTCAGGGGTACAAAGAAGGACATATGCTACTTTTATCCCGGAATTCCCGCGGGAACTCCGAAATTGCCGAGGGTGAAACCGCGGGGCACAGCTTGTTAATCTCTAAATTGAATGGAAACCTTCGCAAATCCTAATCGTCAAAATCATTAGGTTTTTAAAAAAAAAAAATTCTTATTATTCTATACTTACTCATTTTTTGAGAGGTAAAGTTTGTGACGTTGTAGGGGGTAATCTCTGGATGTACTGAATCGAAATTCTTTCACTTATAGGAAGCTACGGTAGTCCTGAGTGACATAGGGCACTTTTTGTCCTGAAATTCCCACGGGAACTCCGTGTTTACCGCGGGTGAATCCGCGGGGGAACAACTAGTCAGCTTAGTAAAACCAAAATTAGGCGGATTTACCAATATTTCTCATTTAAAGTTACCGAAATATATTCTTACCAGTGTATATAGCATATAAGCTGTTAAATATTTATTGAGATCACGCGATTCCATATTTAATTCACAAGTTATCTATGCAAAATCTTAAAATAATAATTATATATTTTACAAATAAAAAATATATAAAAACTATACTTACAAATAAAAAATTTGACCTAGGTCCCTCACAGCGGGTAGCGTGCCCAAAAGGCTGGCGGCATTGCCCCGCTGGATAGCGAGGCTTACTCGCTGGGCGGATTAAACACCAGCAAAAAATACGTGTCTATTGTATTTTTATTTTCTAACTGTTTCTGTGTCTAATTTTGATTTTCAAAAGTAGTCCACATCCCAATTCGGCGTGTTTTGGGATTCCGGCGCTTCTGCAGAATAATAGAGATGTTGACGACTTTTGAAAATCAAAATTGTAATTAATCCGTCAGTTAGAAAATTAAAAATCATTAGACACGTGTTTTTTTTATTTTTCAAATAAATCAAAATACACAGAGATAAAGTGCAATTAAAGTTTAGGGTGGGGGGTCGTGACGTCACTTACCACTACAAGCCGACATACAAACTGCACTAGTTAGTGACGTCACGTGAAATTTCAACTCAATGTATCGCTGTTATTTTTTTATACTTTTTTGTACGTCAGAAAAAAAATACGTGTCCAATATTTTTTATTAATCTACAAGACGGAGTACAAAAAATTAGTCAGAATGCCCATTCCGACCGCTCTAGATACCAAAATATTGGAAACGAGTCAAATAGCCTATTATTTATTTATTTATTTATTTATTTATTTATTTATTTATTTATTGCACATCCATTAAGTAACATAAGGTGTTGAGGTAGTTAGTAAACAGTTCTTTATGGACCCTGTTATTTATTACGTACAATTGTATGCCAATTAATTACAAATATAATATTACGCATTGTAATATTGGATGCCAATTAATTATAAACAATTAGGTTCCACAACTTGAAAACAGCTGTTGTGACTGTAGTTTCTTTACAAGGAAGTTACAGAGGAAAACAACAGACTCTGCGGTTTCAATTTGCGGTTTTACATTTTATATATTTTAATTATTGTTTTGATAGGTACACTTTGTAATAGGTATCTATTGAACTCTGGCAGAGATACTCCGACCATCATGGATATTGTTTTTAATTAATGAATCGTCATTGAACATCATTAGATGGTTGTGGCAAATGGCTGTGCAAGGCCTATAGGCAGCCCGGTGACACTCCATACAAATTAACTGATTCAAGTAGTTTCCCACAAGTACATTGTGTTAATGAACTAACTGAAAACTAGAAAGTAGTTTGCTCAGAATCAACTAGCGAATCGATCGCACTATGTTTTAATATTGGTTATATTTTTTCACTTTTATTAGCCCATGTCTAAATTATTTACATTACAATATTTGGCGCGTACGCCGCCCGCAGCAAAAAAATTTGAACCGGTAGGCGCGGGCGTAGCGCTTGGAGTTTCGTAGATAGGTCACCTCCAAACTAATGTTAAATAACTTTTAAAGTATAATTTTTTTTTACATAAAATATATTTCAATCATATTATTGTTTATTTTTTCTTAATGGGGTGCATCAGGTTTTCAGTTAATTCATTAACACGTTGTATAAGGACGACCGGCTTGTACACGACGTGTACACTGCAGCTACACAGCTAGACGCTAGTACTGAACATCCAAGAGACGCAAAAAGGTCTTTAAAAAAACCCTACAAAATAAAGGGTCTTTCAATAAGGACGGGTCGATTTTGACATGAAATAAAAAAGGCCGTGTGTGAGATTTTAACGATTTTTTTTTTTTATTTGAAAGAGCTATATATGCCATTATGTGTGGAAAATCACATCGTTTAAATGTCCGCCGCGGCTTCTCACGGTGGCACGAATTCGAGTTGTCCAATGTTCAACAACTCTGCCGCATAGTTCGGGTTGAATTTCAGCGATAGCCTGAGCTATGTTGACTTTAAGGGCATCGGTCGATTGTGGCTTATTGGTATAGACCTGCGACTTAAGAAAACCCCACAAAAAAAAGTCTAAAGGTGATAAGTCGCAGGATCTCGGTGGCCAATTCACAATTCAATTTGAAGGACCACCTCGTCTGCCGTAAAATGGGCGCAATGCACGTAACGTTTGCACTAACGAACACTCATTTTGGTAATACATTTTTAACATTTGGACGTGTTGCTCAACCGTGTAACTTGCCATGGTGATTTGGCATTACTAACTGAATAAAAAAATATAGGTTAGAAAGACGACGTTAAAACAACATGGCCGCCACAGGCTGCCAACATCGACCCGTCCCTATTGAAAGACTTTTTAGATATCAGTGAAACAGTTTTTTTCATTAGGTAGGTACGTACGGTTTGAATACAAATTTGTATTTATTCAATTAAAATATTATTATAAATACAGCAGGCATACACCAAGGAAATGCTTTTCAGAATTCAACCACTAATAGAGTGAAATTCAAAGAAGTCACGAGTTAGAAGTAGCTATATTAAACGTCTTACATAGGCCTGTGAAGTTGAAGGTATGTAGTTTATGGATAGTAGATTGCGGCTGAAAAGGATTATAATTTCGGAGTTACCGAGGGAATCCAGAAATTCCCGGCAGTCGAAGACCAATAAAATTGAGAACCGGCCCTTTTTAGTGGCACCACTCAAGTAAACTAATGCTCATTAATTTATACTTAGCACCATATTGATAACTATGTGTGATAAAACATCTAGGTTATTGGTTTACAATTCATATGTTTTTATTGTTAATCACACAACTGATGGACCCAATTTTATAATATCCAGTTTATTAATTAGGTAGCTATTAATTGCGTTAAGTACATATAGACAATCACGCGATATATTATAGACTAGCTGACCCCCGCGGTTTCACCCGCGGTAATTTCGGAGTTCCCGCAAGAATTCCGGGATAAAAAGTACCCTGTGTCCTTCTCTGCACCCCTGACAACGTGCATGCCAAATTTCATCCAAATCCGTTCAGCCGTTTTTTGCGTGATTGAGCAACAAACATTCAAACATCTACACTTTCACATTTATAATATTAGCAGTTGTAGTTAGTAGGATTGTTATTAATGGCGATGTTAGAAGTAGGTATGACTATGTTACTATGTCACTCTAAATCAGTTTAGCTTCCTATAAGTGAAAGAATTTTCAAAATCGGTTCAGTAGATCCAGAGATTATCCCCTACAACGTCACAAACTCACAAACCCACAAACTCACAAACTTTTGCTCTTTATAATATTAGTATAGATAAATGGTGATTAATTTTTCTTATATCTATTTATACATATTAATAAATTTAAGTGTCTGTTTGTAAATCCACATTAACAGCTTTTCACTATATGAAAGTATATACGGTACGTACGTACGTACATACCCACGTACGTACCCACAATACCAGTTATATATATATGTCTAGTTGTTGTATACGTATGCTGTAAATCTCTGTGTTGTGTCAAATAAAGTTTTTTCAATTTCAATTTACTTATATAAAGTTTTTTTTTGTCTATATGTCTGTCTGTTTGTTCCAGCTACTGAAACGGCTGGACTGATTTTAACGGAACTTTCAATGGAGTAACTTAGACTATGCTTACTTTTACATAAAAATAGTTCCTGCTGCAGGAATTCCGAAACTCACGCGAGTGAAACCGCGGGGCACAGCTAGTTACCATGTACCAGACAACTAATATAATCTTAACTGAGATTGTGTGATAGTGACTTTCTTTGTTACTTTTTACGCTAAAGAGTGAAGTCATAAGTACTACTAGATCAGAAAAGGTCCAATAGGTACAGGCTGGTATCGAACTCCTGCCCTCTGAACACGAAGACTTTTCCACCATAGACTACCACGGGTCTTCATGTACATAATATGTATATCCAAACTCCAGCTGTGCCCCGCGATTTTACCCGCGTTTCACAACTTTTATATAAGTAACAAATTTTTCCCGACATCCGATTGAAATGAAACAAAGTCAACATGTTTCTTCAAGCTAAGCTCAATCCACCTATGGGAACCGCATGATAATCCGTTCAGTAGTTCCTTAACACACACGCGGATTCTATACTCTTTTGTTAAATTAAAAAAAAAAACAATCAAATGAAACAGTATAGAAGGAAGGAAAATGATGTGTTGCAAACCAAATATATACCTAGTATAAATTATCTAATAACCAGTAAATTGACATTTGTCAGTCAGTTGCGAGAAAAAACGATGCCAGCCGGGTCACGTCCATTACGATAAGAACATAGTGGGTGGTATATTTATTATTTATTTGTATTTCTAATCTATAATACATATTATACGTAATATAAATGACTAGCCGGTCTCTCGCGGTTTCTCCCACGTCAATTTCGGAATTGTCGCAAAAGCTCTGTTACGCTTTCACGCCTTAATGGCTCAGCCGATCATCGTGAAGTTTTGCAAACACATTGTCAGGGGTACAGAGAAGGACATAGGATAGTTTTTGTCCCGGAATTCTCGCGGGAACTCCGATATTTACGGCAGTAGTCACGGCATCACGCGTAAACGGCTGGACCGATTAGAGGAGATAGAGCACTTTTTATCACGGAATTCCCGGGGGAACTCCGAAATTACCGCGGGTAAAACGACAGGAGACAGCTAGTATCAGTATGCAAATACCCTATCTCATATTCTGAGACCTGAATTACTTGTAACTATACATATAATAAACATTAAAATATTCCTTGTGATTCCCATGATTCTATTGTGAATTTTCCCTCTCGGGAACTATTATCCCGAAATATAAAGTGGCCTTTATCAGCCTTTATCAGTTAGGCACACTCTTCTTATGGTACCAACTGAAATGTTATTTTAAAACACTTATTGTAGAATTTTAAGTGGATGAATAATTTCAATCTACTCCTGGAATCAAGCGATTAAACGACTGACACTTTTCAAACTTTGACATTGGCAGAATCGTCGTCAGAACGAACGGTGGAGTCATTAAACCAAAAACTAGAATTGAACAGATCAACGTAACACCCAGAAAACCATAATAGGTGGCAACACTAAACTAACTGCTCTCCTTGTCTATGCTTCTAATAAAAACGTACATTATTACCAATTCACAAAGCAGCCAAAAACGTTTAGTTCGTCGATAATTAAAGCACTAACCTCTAGATGTTAGGACATTAGAAAACAAATTAAAAATTCCATCTTATGTTTCGATACGCAAAGTTCGAAATCGATTGTAGATCACCATCGTTTTTTGGACAGCCCTAATTGACGTGTGAAGTCCAATCCACGTTACCATACATATATTTGTTTGTACGCTAACTATATTTTCATAACACTAACAACATTAATGGAATTAGCTGAACATCGTACCGGGCCCTTATTCACTATGGTCAACATCATATCTTGTCTATAACGCGCGTCCTAAAACACAATCTGAAACGCTCCAGATGCCAAAATATTGGAAAATAATATTCCGCGTGCCACAAGATACGTTGTGAATGTATTTTTTTAATAATAATCCACATCACAACACACAGATCTACTTGATCCCACAGTAAGCTATTATTAGCTTGTGTCGTGGAAACCAAGCAAACGTGGTATATACTACATAGAATTACTTATATATTATACTATAGATATATAAACACACCCAGACTGGAAAATGGAACCCTGTGTTCATCACACAAAGTCCACCCCCACCGGGAATCGAACCCGGAACCCCTTGATTAGCGGGCAGGCATGGCGACCTCTGCGCCAATCGGGTCGTCGTCATCGTTTTTGAAGTAATACTTCCTTGCACGAGGGATAGACAATTTTAGTGGCGCGTTATCTCGACGCGACGTGTTTATGGTCGTAGTGAATAAGGTTCTACAGTAATTAACGGTGCGGTTCGCTATGGATTTGATAGAGGGAATGTTTGTGTAAAGAATACATGCCTTTGTAAAGTTCGATTTATCTGTTAAGATGGCGTATACTGCAGATAGAACAACAAGGGTTTTAGGCACTCTTCCATGCAAAGTAGGTAGGTATATTACAAATTAGTTACATATTGATTAGGTAGGTAATAGTACATTGTTATCCTAGGGGTGAAAGTAACTTATTTAGTCTCGAGACGGGGTTTGGCGCCCGAGCGTAGCGAGGGCGCTAATAGATCGAGGGACTAAATAAGTCTTTCTCCCGAGGGTAACACTGTGCTTTTCATTACGAATGCAAGGAAAGTCAAAATAAAAATAGGAATTAGCTAAAGAAAAAATGAATGAAGATCGGATAGTAGCTTGACACTTTCCCACCTATTTCTTTTTCTTTGGCCGGCTAGCTATTCAGCCAGTATTTTTTATTTACATTGTGGCGACCTAAAAAAAATATTATCTTTAATTATTAAGTATTAATTAAAGAAAATAAAAAAATATAAATAGGAATAGGAATTAGCTTAAGAAAAAGTGAGTGAATTTTATTTTAATTAATACCTACTTAAACTTTACGTTATTTCAATTTTACATCGCGCTGGCTGTATAGAAAGTTGAAACATGGTTCAATAGAAATGTGAAAATAGACCTAGTTTTTTTTTAATAATTTGACAGTTGTCAGTTGAAAGCGATTCTCCCTAGGGCTGAAAAGGGTTACTTTCAACCCGCTTCTCAGGCAACTTCAGACCTTCTTCTTCTTCTTCTCCTACTTTCCGAGTATGAGTAATGAAAAATTAGTTATGGGTGTGTCAACCAAATTTTAGTTTTTAGTCTGTCGTGTAGATTAAAAAATATTGGACACGTATTTTTTCATTTTTTACCTAGGTGAGTATATAATAAAAAAAGAAACAGATATAATAACCGAAATGTCGCGTGACGTCACGCCGTGCTACAGTTTATAGCACGTTGTGACGTCACGCAACATAAACAGAATTTTTATTTTCATACCCCGGAAACAGGCCTATTGTATTCCCAATATTATAAATGCGAATGTGAGTTTGTTTGTTTGTTTGTTATGTGGTAACCCTTTACGCCTTAACCGTTGTCAGAGGTTCAGAGAAGGACATAGTGATAGACATATTTACCTATTTGATCCTACACTAAGCTAAAATTTTCTAAACTTTTATACAATAATGTTTTGTTAAAGTTTTATTTAGGTATTTTTCGCTTTTAAGTGGGTTGGTTTACATATAAAGTGAAAATTTATCTTTCGCTAAAATCGCTATACTGTGCCTGTAATATTTGAAGAGTTCCCTCGATGTCTCCGAGATCCCATCATCAGATCCTGACTTCATGACAATGGGACCACTTCGGGAGTATAACCTTTCAAACAAAAAAATAATTTTTCACATCGATCCGGCCCTCTTCGAGTAATCGCTTAACAAACATACAAAAAAAAACATACAGTCGATTTTAGAACCTCCTCCTTTTTTGGAAGTCGGTTAATAATCCCCCCTTGACATAATTTCTCTATCAACCCTAACCCCGTTTAGTAATTATCAAAGAACTGACGCTACATTTCGCCTTAACAAGACTTGGTTTATCTGTTGGTGAGATCGTAACTAGGTGTGTGAAAGTCACTTCTACTCCAAGAGATTTGTGGCATTGCTAATTATCTTTGTCAATACGTGTGTTTCCAATCTAGAGCAATAATATTCACTGGTAAATGGAATATTTATTGAAAATAATGTAACCATATCAGTAAGATCTCATTAGCAGTTTTATTATACAGGTGCAGCCCCCTTAGCCAAGATGACAATCTATAAATCATTAACGCATAGAAAACTAAGAAACGTAGCATGTCTCGTACATCTGCATGGTCACGTAAAATCATCCAAAGTCCAATTACCTACTAACTAATCAACACATCAACTTGGCTATGAAAGCGTCGGTTATCAAGTGAGATCAAAATTCGTAACATTAAAAAAATATAAGTAAAAAAAAAATCTGTTTTTAATTCATTTTGTGCACTAAGCGATGCGATTTTTAAAATTGACGAAATCATCATCTGGAGTCTGGACACGCTGAACGTTTCCACCCTTTACAGGATACTTTTTATCAAAATTCACCCCGTAGAGATCCCGAGGGAGTCCTACAAACCACGAGAATGGCACTAATGTCAAAGCGCCATTCGTACGTGGTTACATTTGCAAAACTTATATAGGTACGTACTTAATGTAAAAATCTTTGCTTTTTTTGCTAAAGTCACCCGAATCTCTGAGGTGCTTTAAGCTCGGCTGAGCTTTTGGGCTTTCGGAGCTTTGTGTCCGGGGCGTGCGGGCCATCCGTGCTCTGTACATGCACCTTAGCCTCACTCGGAATACGCGGCTACGAAAGCATAATGTGGATCGTATGTTGCTTCACATTTTCTAGCCAAATGTCCTATTAATATTTGCAGGAGTTTCGGTATCTAGTTTGGAAACAGAAACAGTGCCTGTAGTGAAAACATGTTTTTTCTAACATAATTGTAAATGGGAAAGGAAGATGTTCGGATATTGGTTAGCTGATCGCGGATGGTTGAAAGAATTTGAATGAAATATGGCATACAAAATAATATAATTATGCTTAATCAATATTTACTTTATCCAAAACCAGTTCCCGAGGGGAAATTGATACTCATGCGGGAGAATAATACTTTGAATAGTGACAAAACTTACCAACCCAAAAAACTATCTATTTTCAATTAACAATTCAATTGATTCTACTAATTAAGTTTAACGATTAAGTTTCATTAGTTCAATCAAACTTTTATAATTGAACTAAGTTTAAGCATTTTTTCGGGCACGTAAGCTGATTTGACGAACTTAATATTGTCAACAAAAATATCAGGACATGCATGTTGAATAAAATTGTAATTATTACAACTTTAATATCATGGGTCGTAACTTGACTTACACTCGGTGATAAATACGTACTCACCTAAATTATCAAAGTTGCACGTGTATAAGGTATTAGAGCACGTATTGGCCGAGATTGCCCAATTGTAAACATCGATAGGCCACGTGGCGAAAAATTGTAAACAGTCGTATCAATGTGTTCCTGTCGTACTGTACCTTGATTGTACTACGAACGTGCTCCGCTCAACCGGTTCGCTCGGGCGAGAGCGAGACGCCGATATTATCCCTAACAAAGGAGAGAGACAGCCGATAAGCAGCAGCAGGACCAAAACACAAGCACGCTTGCAACGTATGATATAACCGGCGCAATGTTCCCGACCAATTTATATTTGCGGTTCGCGAAAGTCTAAACTCAAAACGAGAAATTCGATTTTCGTCTTTATCCAGTACGGAAATAAAATAGGTATCGTTTTTTTGTCGGCAGCAAAATACTGGCGGGTTAAACTTCAGCTTGTTGCGCGTAAGGGCCTTCTGCAATACTGAAAGTCGGGTTCAGGGTAATGTCGACTTTAAACTTTGTGTGATAAAGTCGATTTTACATGTGAGGGTCGCACGTTTTTTTTTTTTTTTAACAAAACATCAGGGCCTCGATTCTATGCTGACATCGGATAGACAATTCGATTCTATCAGCACTTTCGTACTGGGATATCTCATACGTTTGTCTCCGGAGTCACGAGTTTTTTTTTTTACTCGTGTAGGTAGGTATTTCGTGAAACTTTTTCGCCGCCCATTTTTTTATTTCTTATCTCGTTCTGTTATTGTCTGTCCTGAGGCGTCAGCTAAACAGTGAAACTAGTTTTTGTTTACGCAACACGTATCTACATACATTATATCTATACTCGTTGGCACTAGGGTTGGCGGGTGTATTCCCAGGGCTGTGACAGTTCTGATCCGCGTCAAGAAAGTTGTAAGATTGTAATGCGATAAGTTCTTTTACCTACTAAATGGCAATTTGTGACAATGTGTGACTTGACGGGCAAAGCAACGCGAATGAATTATGTAGGTATACCAACTAGCTGGTCCGCGCGGTTTCACCCGCGATAATTTCGAAGTTCCCGCCGAATTGTTCCATACAAACTTTGCAACCCCTTTTCACCCCCTTAGGCGTAGAATTTTCAAAAATTATTTCTTATCGGATGCCTAGACGTCATACAAAGAACACCCTCCAAGTTTCAGGTCTCTACGGTCAGCGGTTTAGGCTGTGCGTTAATCCGTCAGTCAGTCATTCAGCACAAAGCATTTTATACGTATATATATTTTGTATACCTACTCGAGATATTTTTTACTGATCTACACGATCCTAGGACAAAAAAAAAATTGTTAAGTAGCCAATTGACTAAATTTTTTTGTAGTTTCGTCGTGTTGTATTATTAAAAATATTGGACAAGTATTTTTTCTTGTTTTACGTCATCAAAAGGTAACGGTGATACATTGAGTCGAAATTTCGCGTGACGTCACAACCCGGTGCAGTTTGTGTGGGGCCCCCTGCATCCTAAACTTTAATGCGCTTTATCTGTGTCTATTTTCATTATTTGAAAGAGCAAAAAATACGTGTCTATTATTTTTTATTTCTAACTGACGGACTAATTAGAATTTAGATTTTCAAAGTAGTCCACATCCCTATTAACCATGTTCAGACAGCTTCAACTTCTAAAGTGTGTTTATTTTGGTTGATTGCTAGATATAGTAGGCGTCAAAAAGTGCATATTGTAATTGCAAAAACGCCATGTTTTTGATTGCAACCGAAATATGATAGAAACATAAGTTACATAAAAAGGAAACTTTTAATTTAAAACGATACGCACTATCGCCTTGTATCGTGGCCGTCGTCGAGCACCCTCGAGAACATGTTTATACAAGTTGCAACTTGTAACATAGGTTTTGACGGAACTGATTCATATACAAAGAAATGTCTATTTACTTCCATACTCATTTCATTATAACCTGCTGTCTATTCTCGTTTGATAAATGGACATAGATAAGCAATAGTGTGTTAACCCACATTGGAGAAATTTTGAATAACTCTTGTTTTAAAATCATATCGTCATTGTGTTTCGGCATTTTTTTATGTTTAAATGTTTTTTGGTATTTAAACAATGTATTAAGGTAAACACATAATTAAAAAACGCTCTCTAACTCTCAATAAAGCGTTTTGAATCAATAACTTAATATTGTGGGTTAACATGTTATTGCTTATCTGCGTCCAAATATAGGAAATGAAAGTAAAACATACGTTGGCAAAGTACCTACTTCTAATATTAATCTTGACAAAACTATCTCATTAAATAATAACTACACGAAATGTGTAAAAATGTCAAGTCTTGTAATAAAATTTTTCATCTGTAAAAAGTCGTAAGATTTCATGTAAAGCCAAGTCAAGTATGAGTTAGTATGAAAGCATCTATTCAAATTTTTTTTTCATAAATAACTTCCCTAATTAGCTACATATTAGCTGCTCTACCTGCCGACACCAATAAAATGTTTCAATATGAGATATTTTTGATTCTATACAATATCAATGAATAAAAATTTATAGATACTAACATTATAAAGGGCTGATGTTTGTGAATTGTGAGTTTGTGAGTTTTGTGACGTTGCAGGGGGGTAATCTCTGGATCTACTGAACTGATTTTGAAAATTATAGGAAGCTACAGTGATCCTGAGTGACACACTTTTATCCCAGAATTCCCGCGGAAACTCCGAAATTACCGCGAGTGAAACAGCAGGGGACAGCTAGTCACAAATAAAAGGGCTGTGTAGAAAATACCTCAGTTTATTTAAAATAATATTATTTCCTGCTAATATTATAAATGTGAAAGTGTGGATGTTTGGATGTTTGTTACTCAATCACGCAAAATCGGTTGAACGGATCTGGATGAAATTTGGCATGCATGTTGTCAGGGGTACAGAGAAGGACATAAGGTACTTTTTATCCCGGAGTTCCCGCGGAACTCCGAAATTACCGCGGTTGAGACCGCGGGGCACAGCTAGTCTTGAATAAATAACATTAACTAAACACGATATCTACTTTTTAAGATAAGATAAGATAAGATAAAGCTTTATCGCAGGTGATCAAAATTCCATATTGGCACTATTAAAAACGAACCTCCTACCCAGCAATAATGAAGTGCTGGGTTAAAAAAGATCAACAACAACTCGGTTATCGGAACTGAATCGTGACAATCATATGAGTCAACACGAAATCGACGTGACCGGGTCAAGGTGCATGACATCATTACAACGACACCCGACACCCCTTCCTAGTGATACGCAAGCAAAAAAACATAATCATTGGTGACATTCATGACAATGTAGGTTAGAGTGCGACTAAATATGCTTGGAAAACCAAAAAAATACGACTCGATGACTCAATAGGGATGTGGACTACTTTTGAAAGTCAAAATTCTAATTAGTCCGTCAGTTAGACAATAAAAATACAATAGACACGTATTTTTTGCTTTTTCAAATAAATTAAAATATACAGAGATAAAGCGCATTGAAGTTTAGGGTGAGGGGGTCGTGACGTCACTAACCGCTAAAACCGCCATACAAACTGTCAGAATAGTGACGTCACGCGAAATTTCAACTCAATATATCGCCGTTACTTTTTGATTATGTAAAAAAAGAAAAAATACGTGTCCAATATTTTTTATTAAAACTACAAGACGGACTAAAAAAAAAAATAGTCAACAGCCTACTACCCGTAGAAGCCTTTGCCAGGATTTGATATTTGTTAGTTTCTTGGATCCCCTCTTCCGACTACTTTTCATTAGTAACAATACGATTTTGTATATTTTTTTATTTTTATGTCATAGGGGGCAAACGGGCAAGTGGTACACCTGATGGCAAGTGATTACCGCCGCCCATAGACATCTGCAACACCAGAAGGCATGCAGGTGCGTTGCCGACCTGGAATGAGGATGGGGACTGGCTTGTTTCAACAAAACTTACCATCACTTGATTTAGCACGCTATTTTAGTTACATTGGTGGCGTTACAAAACTGTATAATGCAGTTCAAAATTAAAAAAAAATTAAGTAAATAGAGTTTCATTTGAAAACCCAGGAGTAATAAAGAAAGAAATGAATATATTATCTTGATTCTTGACACACGGCAGTGCGTTAGCTAAGTTCGCAATGCAAACGGACGACGTGATACTTCAGTTATGGGTTAGTTTATTTATACGAACCATCTGGAGTCACTTTCGACCCATCCGTGACTTAGAATCTTAAGATCTGTTTGACCTACACACTTTCAATTTTGCGTGTCTAGTTAGACCGTCCTCTAATTACTAAATCTATTATTTTATTACACATAATTATAAAAGCAGAAACTGACTGATCGATCAACACATAGCTGAAACTGCTGGGTCTAGAACCATGAAATTTTGTACGAAAGGATTTTTGAAATTTGGGGTTGCAAAATTTGTATGGAACAACGTGTTTTCTTGGAAGAAATTTCATATTATCTTTAATTGTTTTAACCTCTTCGATGTTTGATTTCGGCTACCACGCGGACGAAGTCGCGGGCAAAAGCTAGTCTATACGTATATATAAGTAATTAAAAGTGAAATGTCGGTTTGTAAATCTAAGTAATTTTTCTCTGTCTGTCTGTCTGCTGTTTGTTCCGGCTAATCTCTGAAAGGGCTGGACCGATTTTAACGGGACTTTCATTGGCAGCTAATGTTATATCTACGAAGTAACTTAGGCTTCCTGCGGGAATTCCGAAACTAATGCAGGTGAAATCGCGGGGCACTTCCTCCTCCTTCTCCTCAAAATTCTCTCATTACTTTTATCAGTGACTCCCGTCAAGTGACACACATCAAGACTCCCGAGTGATTTATTCCCAAGACATCTTGCCCTGAGAGGTTATAAATTTATGTGCGGGGGAAGACGTACCTATCATTATTAGTCTGTACAAACTTTAGAGTTCCTGAAAAGAGGCATAACATCTGAGCAAATCGGCGATTCTCTCACTCAAAAGGTATGCGCTTGAGCACATCCATATATGGCGTTGTGTGAGACGATGTACTTTATCAACAAATTATGTTACACATACACTTTATTCACGGTTACGTTTTCGCTAAATTGTTTTTTTTTAATTAGTAAAATTCTATGAATTCGCCTGAGGTTATTATTTTAGTTGTCACGCGTTGATAACAGTAATACCACAGACCTATACTATATATAACATAAGAGTAGAATCCGCGATTCTGTACATTGAATATTTTTACCTAAAATTGAGAGGGGTGATAAAGGAAGAGTAACCAATCACAAAAACATAGTTTTCTAAATTCTTTTCTGTCTGTCTGTTCGCAATAATCTCCGAATCTACTGAACGGATTGTCATGCGGTTTTCACAGGTAGATTAAGCATAGCCTGGAGCTACATACATATATAGGCTTTGTTTCATTGAATGTCGGGAAAAAAAGTTGTTGTAAGTATAAAAACCTTTCGCGCGGGTGAAACCGCGGGGCACAGCTAGTCATAATATAATACTATACTGTCATTGCAAACATTGACGAGACTGCTCGGAATGTCATCAGCAGCTGCCTTTCTTGTTCCTATTTAACGAGCGAACGTCCCAGCAGAGCAGGTAGGTCTCGGGTTCGAGTCCCATTTAGAACGGACAACTGTGGCGTGTGCCGGTGATCCTTACATATGTTATAAGACTGGTTTTCCACACGACACAATTTGTAGTGATGACACTTACGGCCGCACTCAGTCGTTTTAAGGATTACTTAATTTTAAGTACAGATTTCAAAAATTAATTGTATTTGGCACTAGCTGTGCCCCACGGTTTCACCCGCGGTAATTTCAGAGTTCCCGCGGGAATTCCGAGATGAAAAGTACCCTATGTCCTTCTCTGTACCCCTGACAACGTGCATGCCAAATTTCATCCGCATCCGTTCAGCCGTTTTTGCGTGATTAAGTAAACGTGTGCGAGGATAAGAGCTCGAAAGCGCATTTTCAGCCGACTTGCTTCAAATTTATCGTCACTGCTCAGCTCCTATGTGTCTTAGCGTAATGTTATATAGCCTATAACCTGCCCAGGAGTATGGACTACAATCGTACTAAATTTGATTAAAATCCCTTTAGTAGTTTTTGACACATGCGTGCACATACAGACAGACAGACAGACAAAAAATTTACTGATTGCATTTTTGCCCTGTATCGATCACCATTCATCCTCCAATATTAATTTTGAATATAAATTCAATGTACAAAATTGACCTCTCTACAGTTTTATTATAAGTATAGATATATTTGACTAAATTTAACTTAATTAGTTGAACGCCAATTGACATTCATTTAATGAAAGTTTCTGAATTCGGCAGTGTTGTTTTAAAAATCTTTACTTAAAATTAAGTAATCATTATAACGACTCTGGGCGCAGCCGTTAGAGGTGTCAAATTAAGATTAAATTAAGATTACTGTAAGATAATTAAAATAATTAAGTATTAAATTGTTTATTTATTAGTAACCCAATAATAAATAGATATTTAATAACTTCACACATTAAGTTAGGAGTAAATAAACAGACAAAATCATAAACATACTTTGACTTCCATATGTAATTTATCCGTATTCTTAGGATGGTTAGGGACTATCCATAAAGTACCTACGTCACACGATAACGGGGAGGGAGGGGGTCGACGAAATGTGACATTGCGTGACAGGGGGTGGGAGGGGTCCTGAGTTTCGTGACGTCACATTTTAAAATCTCATACAACTAAGTGCTAAATGCCAAAATTGAAATATTAACGAAAGCTATTACTGTCGGAACTGCTGTTCTAATTTAATATTTTTTTAATGTAATGTAATTGTGTGAAATGTGTGACGTCACACTAGGGAGGGGGGTCTCACAACTGTGACAAGGAGGGAAAAGAAATCGTGAAATTAGTGTGACGTACTTTACAGATGACCCCTTATGTACAGTCACCAGCACCAACATATATACATTTTGATCAGTATTTGAACTCTATTACTAGTGCAATAAGATTCAATGACTGTATACATATTAATTTATGCAGCTGAGTGCTGACTGTACGCCAGAATTATTATATTAGGTGCTAGCTGTTCCCCGCGGTTTCACCCGCGAAAGTTCCGTAGTTCCCGCGGGCACTCCGGGATAAAAAGTACCTACCCTTAACTGACGGACCAATTATAATTTTGATTTTTACACTCTGGAGAATACCCAATTGCCCATACGTCGTGCGCCGTACAAAGTCGCGGGCACAGCTAGTTACAAAATATAATTTAACACCAACACGGATGAGGTAGCTGTGCAAATAAACAAAGCCTGAATTACATGACATCAGTCCGAGTCAATAATACGCCGTCAACGACAAACTAATCTCGAGTGTGTTGTACGTTATCTGTAACACAATACCTCTATTATTTCTCAGAAACGAGTCGCTAGATGTTTGTCGGATATCGTCCTAATTTCGCGCCCCACTCGTATCGAGGGGTCTGTCTACACTAAATCGATACAATCGATGAAATACATACCCAAATGCGAATCTGTGTTTGTTTGTTACGCTTTTATAACTCAATTACCAAGACGATATTCGTGAAATTTTTCGCACTCGTTTTCGTTGTAGCGATGATAGCTCAGTGGTTGGTGCGGTCGGATCAAACGCCACAAGGCGTAGGTGCAAACCCTAACAATGAGCTTGAGCTATCGGTGAAGGAAAACATCGTGAGGAAACCATAGCATGGTGGTAGGGCGCTCTCTAGTTGACTCTCCGGCTGGCTAGCTACCACCTTCAAGTTGCAAATCTGTCGCCAAGCACCTAACGGTGTGTTCCGGCAGCCCCACTTGAAAGCCAGTTCCCATCCCCATTCCAGGTCGGCAACGCACCTGCAAGCCTTCTGGTGTTGCAGATGTCCATGGGCGGCGGTAATTACTTGACATCAGTATCCCACCTGCCCGCTTGCCCCCTATGATATAAAAAAAGACTTAGGGTATTTTTTATCCCGAAAATTTCACAGGAACTCCGAAATTAACGCGGTCAAAACAGCTAACAATAAATACGTGATAGTGCTTGGTTGGACATTCTAATAGCACGGCGGGACTCACGCCCGTATTCCAGAAGGTGACTCAGATCACGTTTTACTTGAGATTAGTTTTCAGCTCAGATCATAACTCAAGCGTTCATCTTATTATAGAATGCGTTTTAAGTTCTAATCGCTTGAAACTAGTCTTGAGTAAGGATTCTGAACTCTGATTGGTTCTAATCAGTTGAAACTAGTCTTGAGTAGAGATTTTGAACTCTGATTGGTTGAGTGGACTTGACATGACAGACGTAAACAAAGATCAAATCTTTGGTTGAGTATAGATTAGTACTCAAGCGTCGTTCTAGAATAAGGAAATAACTCAGCTGATTTTTGATTGATGAATCTCGTTTCAAGTAAGGTTCTAAAATTAAAGCTTTACTTGAAATTAGTTTTAAAACTAGATTTATGACTAGAGTAACCTTTTGGAATACGGACCCTAGTGTTAGACTTATAGACTATAGGCACGAGGTAACTGATGCAGTACCTACCCTTTTTTGCAAATACGGCCGCACTCAGTTTCATTTCAATGATTACTTAATTTTAAGTAAAGATTTATAATACACTTACCGCCGCACTCAGAGTCGACTTTAATGATTACTTAGTTAAGTATAGATTTTTAAAACAAAACTGCCGCAATCAGAGACGTTCAGTAAATTTATGTTATTTTGCATTTAATGAGATGTAACTTAGTTAAATGCCAATTAACATTAATTTATTAAACTAGTCGGATTGCGGCAGTTTTGTTTTAAAAATCTATACTTAACTAAGTAATCATTAAAGTCGACTCTGAGTGCGGCGGTTACGACCATATAAATATTAACACCCAGATTAAGGGTATCCACATACCATCTACTTAATGTCTCAGATAATATTATAATACTATACTAGTACTATACTGTAACTCAACATTCATCGATCTTTTAAATGAGTCAACCCTAAAATAACTTTATAGTTAAACAAACCGTTCCCCGCGGTTTCACCCGCGGTAATTACGGAGTTCCCGCGGGAATTCCGGGATAAAAGTATCATATGTCCTTCTTTGTACCTCTGACCACGTGTTGTATGCAAAATTTAACAAGATCTTGCCGGCATTTATTTCCGAGTTCCCGCGAGAATTTCAAGACAAAAAGTAAGGTAACCTACCCCTGATAACGTGTAAACAAAATTTCACGATGATCGGTTGAGCCGTTAACGCGTGAAAACGTAACAAACAAACAGACCCACTTTCGCATTTTTTATACTAAGAATTTTCATTTCACGAGCGACGGGCAATTTAGAAAAAATAAATTGAAAGCGAATTTTTCAACATCAAAACCGTTTTCTTTGAAACAGCGAATGAGACTTGGTACCTACCTAATAATTATAAAATCTGTCTCGATAAATTTTTCTTTTCACTCAGTTTTTACAGAGTGAAAAATACGGAGTAAAAAGCAAAGATTTTCATGGTTATTCAAAAGATTTCGTTTGAGAAATGTTCAAAATAGGTAAATGTTATTTAAAACTTTTATCAATTAACTTGTATTCACCCTGACGTTATTCAAATTGGGTACATTCGAATCAATGATTAGGTACAAGTAAAATTTTTTAGATTGTTTCTTTTTTTTTGCGTAAAAATTGTAAACGGTTCATGAAGTTGTGTAAATGGCGGGTTAACAAGTCCATAAGTAGTAGTTACTAGTTATGTAAGTTCAACTTACCAACTTACTTACTTTCGAAAAGTAGTAGGTAGGCCTACGCCTTGACGGCTCGACTGATCATCATGAAATTTTGCAAGCACGTTGTCTGGGGTTCAGAGAAGGATATAAGGTCCTTTTTATCCCGGGATTCCCGCGGATACTGTGAAATTACCGCGGATGAAACTTCATATTATTTTGCTTATTGCACGGTGTCAGAGGTACAGAAAAGGATAATTATATATAAGGTATTTTTATACCGGATTTCCGGTGGGATCTTCGATCTAAACGCGGGTGAAACTGCGGGGAACGGCTAGTTAAGATATAGGTGATAATAAAAAAAGTCGCCGTAGTATTCAAATTTATAGCCACATAAAATTGTGACATTACTAATACAGATGTGAACCACAAGTTAGTCTTCCACAGCAGCAATGTCGTTGACTGAATGAAAAAAAAAAATCACTTAAATAAGTAGATTTCGCGTCATACGCCAGCTGTTTAAGTGGTTCGATTGTAAATTGTAATGTGGGCTAAGTCAGCTGCATCAGTGTTATTAGTATAGGCAGTATTCCTATGCATATGGAACCATATTACATGGTTGATTTAACTTATGAATTAATAAAAAAAAATCCTTTTTAAACCAAGCTAACCAATCCTACTACTTATTATAAATGTGAAAGTGTGGATGTTTGGATGTTTGTTACTCAATCACGCGAAAACGGCTGAACAGATTTGGATGAAATTTGGCATGCACGTTGTCAGGGGTACAGAGAAGGACATAGGGTACTTTTTATCCCGGAATTCCGGCGGGAACTCTGAAATTACCGCGAGTGAAACAACGGGGGACACAGCTAGTATTCTACTAATTTTATAAATGTGAAAGTGTGGATGTTTGGATGTTTGTTACTCAATCACGCGAAAACGGCTTAACGGATTTGGATGAAATTTGGCATGCACGTTGTAAGGAGTACAGAGAAGAACATAGAGTACTTTTTATCCAGGAATTCGTGCGGGAACTCTGAAATTACCGCGGGTGAAACCGCGGGGCACAGTTAGTGGTATATAAACGCAGAAACTAACTGACTGATCGATCATCGCACAGCTGAAACTACTGGGTCAAGAACCATGAAATTTTGCACGAATATTCCATAACCAACGTAGGTGTGCACTGAGAAAAGATTTTAGAAAATTCAATCCCTGAGGGGGTGAAAAGGGGTTGCAAAAGTTTATCTTATCTTATTAAAATTTGAATGGAACAAATCTCCAAAATGGTTGGTTTCTGAAAACGTGTACTTAGTATGACAAAATTGAATGCATTCTCACGCGCTTTTATTTTGGAGTTCCCAAGAGAATTCCGGGACAAAAAGTACCCTATGTACTTTTCTGTACCCCTGACAACGTGTGTGCAAAATTTCATGACATCGGTTGAGTCGTTAAGGTGTGAAAGCGTAAAAAACAAGCAAACAAAATCACTGCCGCATTTATAAGGTATTAATAAGGTAAGGTAAGGTAGGTAAGGTATTTATAAGGTAGTAACGATTATGTAGGATGCCATATCTCCTACCTTCCATATTCTGCGACGGGGTGGCCCCTTACGAAGCGGGCGAGCCCCCCCCACCGTCCCCCTCGCCCCTCACCCGCATCCGCCCTGAGGATGCCTATTCAATATTTATTACCTGTTGCGTATTAACGAATTCTATCAGGTGGCCGTTGCTTCGGAGGGTGCAGAGTTCGACTCCCAGACCCGCACTTGTTCTAGCGAGTTGTTGGGTGGACTGCGAAAAAAACATATTATAATGCTTGAGGTGGCGATTTCGTCGTTTATTTTCGTTTTGAAAAAAAAAAAACGTAATTGTAATTAAAAATAGATTTTAGTGTTTTATGGTGCTGTATGAGACAGTAAAAGAACAAAGATTAGGTACGTGATAAGTCGTTTTGAGCTGGTTTCTTCAGTGTCCTCCCATAAGAGCGATGGTTACAGCGATGATAGCTCAGTGGTTGGATCAAACGCCGCAAGGCGTAGGTTCAAACCCTAATAATGAGCTTGAGCTGTCGGTGAAGGAAAACATCGTGAGGAAACCATAGCATGGTGGCAGGGCACTTTCTAGAGCCCGGCTGGCTAGCTACCACCTTCAAGTTGCAAATCTGTCGCCGAGCACCCAACGGTGTGTTCCGGCAGCCCCACTTGAAAGCCAGTTCCCATCCCCATTCCAGGTCGGCAACGCACCTGCATGCCTTCTGTGTTGTAGATGTCCATGGGCGGCGGTAATCACTTACCATCAGGTGTACCACTTGCCCCTTCGTCCCCTATGACATAAAAACAAACAAACAAACAAGAGCTTCGAGAAAGGCAAACTGTTTAGTTAGTTTGCAATTTCGCACCGTACAACGATACTAAATGCTGAATCTACAAAATGAATCCCTATTTCCTTTTGGTCACGTGAACGGCTGGACCAGTTTTGCTAATTCTTTTTTTTTTGTGTTTGTTATTGTAAGAAGATGAATAAAAGAAGTTTTATGTTCCTGCGGGAATTCCGAAACTCACGCGGGCGAGACCGCGGGAAACAGCTAGTAATGATACCATATAGAAATTTTGTTTTAAGGTTTATGAATGAAGTTATTATTACTCTTTTTATCCGTCTTCTAAATTTTTTGAAGTTCTCACTTATGGTATAGAAATTATCCAGGAAAAGGATATTAAATTGTATCGATTTTAGTTATCCCTTGCACAGAGCGCGAGCGATCCATTGAGAGTTCAATTAATCGCTCTGTCAACCTAATGGTTCAATGGTGGAGAATGCTGCTAAACAATAAGTCCGCCGTTTGTTCCTTTATTTGTTCAATAGAGGTTTAATAAATACGTTAAAGTTTCTGTGAAGTATCTAGGCAATTCTACTCAAAAATCGAGTTTTGGAAGTGCCGCAGTTTTTTTCCTTTTCTTTTATAAAAATAAATGCTTTTCCAAACGCTAATATGAGGAGAAAGCTGTTTGTATAAGTCATGAGTCTGTCGGTCGCACTCAAAAACGTTCATTAAATTAAATTAATTGGCACTTAACTAAATTCAACTAAATTAGTCAAAAAATGCCAATTAACATTAATTTAATGAACGTCTCTGAGTGCGGAAATTTTGTTTTAAAAATCTTAACTTAAAATTAAGTAATCATTAAAACGACTGTGCGGCCGTTAGTTCGAGGAGTTGAAAAGGGAGTGTAGAAAATGAAAATTTTATTTAATGATATTTTAGAGTGTTTGCCGCTCGTTAACCCCTTCTTGCCTTATTCCATATAATTTTAATTATGATTGATGTTAAGGGGATTCGGGATTTTTTTAATTTTCACAAAAGTTCTGTTAAAGTTTCCAAGTAGGTACAATCCACCTCCAAAACAGCTCAACAGTTCTGACAGTTGTCGAACTTTACCTTGCCTTATTTTACTTCAATGTTGTTAAAATTACAGGTTATTTACGGGTCGAGTGTACTTTGGTAATTAAAAAAAAAGCTCTAGAAGCGACGAGGGCAACAGAATCCAACGAATTAAGGTTCGTTTATACCTAGAGACATTGAGCGTGCCAGACACGTTCCGTGGCAGACGCAGACAGACACCGTTTATTTATTTACATCTGAGCGTGCCAGATACGTTCCGCGGCAGACGCCGACAGACACCGGCAGACAAAAGGCGTCTGCATGGTTTCGATGCTCTATTCACCCTGCTCGGAGTATAACCACAGACGCGTAAAGACATGAACCGCGCAGACAAAATATTCTTTCCGCGAATACTGGCCGGGCCGTGTCTGTCCGCGTCTGCGCGGCCGTGTTACGATAGATGTACCCACCTACGTCAATACGCATAATTTTGTCTGAGACGGAACGTGTCTGGCACACTCAATGTCTGTAGATATAAACGGCCCTTTAGGGACAAAATCAATATCGTAATCTCGACCCATCCATTAATCGTTTTTTGTTTGAACTAATTTTAGATTAGATTAAATTTAAAACATGACCAAATGGTAACTATACGATCTAAACTTGTAAAAAAATTAAGCACTTGCACACCTACCTAAGCGTTTAAACAACATTTGCATTTAAACACGTTTCCGTGATCGGCGCCCGTAGAACGTAACGTAACTAAAGTGAGCTTAGTGGTTACGTGTTTTTTGTTTTTGTTTTGGACACATTAATTTGCATGGACGTGGTGTACTCGAGCGACTTAGGGTCTATGTACATTGTACATACGTCTAGGGGATAGAAGTGACGGCCTGCGGTCATTGCCGCGCACGGTCACCACGCCGGGAGCCGTGCGAGCCGAGTGCCGTGCGATGCGATATCGCATGCAAGCGAGCGGGGCGGGGGGGCGGGGGGCGCTTGCGCGGGGAGGGGCGGGCTCGGAACAGCTGAGCGGTATATTGACAGCGTTTGCACGCGCTGCCCGCCGTACGCTCAGTCGGTTCACAGTCGCCGCGGAGTACGCACGTAGCCGCACCGGCGCGTCCCATTCGCAACGAATTCGATTATGCCAGAATCGCGCAGCAGCATCTAACGGGCTCAGCTGCGGTCGGGTGCAAGATAAAATTATGACTTTTGGATTTGTAAAAGGCGAAGAAGAAACGAGAAGATACAACGTTCTGGAGGAGAAAGCCCTGAGGATAGTGTCCAGGTATTGGGAGGTCCTCGGTGTGTCGCCTGCCGAGAGGCTCCGGTACATACACAAACAGAAACTGAACGTCGCTCCGGTTGGACTGTTATAAAACAACAACGACGAAAAAAACATTCGGAGAAAATATTTGAGACGAAAAAAAAACTTTTCGGAACTTACATTTTTTTTTCGTAAATTCAGGATTATTATTTTAATTCCAAAAAAATAAAAACAATACATAATCTAATTATTTTTAGTGCAAACACATAATATTTTAAGTGATCGTGACGCGTGTTTGATTTGTGCTAAGTTTTTTTTTTTTATAAAAAAATTTTTTGGGATATATAATTTTTTTTACAATCTGGATTGATGAAAATGGTGCCCCAACAAGTGTCAGATGTTCGCTCCATGTCACCGACGTCGAGTGGAGCACCCATTTTTGGTTCACAACTAGTTGACAAAAACTCTTCAACCCCATACACGGATGCCACTCAGGTAAGCTTAAGAAAATTTTATAATTAAGTGTGAAAATAAAAAGTGAAAAATAAAAATCGATAGATGCGGAAAAAAAATTTAAAGTCTAAAATTTTATTTAAAAAAAACCAGCACGAACACCTCACGAACAGAAATACCTAAAAACTAATAAAATTTCAAAACACCTTAGGAAACGGACGTTTTAGGAAAATTAAAATATTACAAAGTAATTGTACTAATATTTTTGAGTTTAGGTAGGTAAGTAAATTAAAATACGAATTTGGTACGGATATTTTTGAGAATATCTACCCACATTAAATACTTTAATCGATTTTAAAACAAAAAATCAAACCATTTTCACGCTTTAATACAAATATCAACCAAAGTAGGGACGAAGAATTATAAAACCAAAGAAGACCATTCGAATAAAAATAAAATAAATAGTTACTTAGCATAAAAATCGGTTTTTAACTGACGAACATAACGCGTACCTACCTACCTAGCACCGTAAAAAATAACCAATCGGAATTCTCTTTTATTAGTCTGTTAAAGATTAAAAAAACAATAATAAATACTCCTTAATTAAATGAAATACATAAACAAATTACGTAAAAAATAAAATAAACAGAAGTAATACGCAGAACAGCACAATTGACTGGCGAAAACAAAATAACAAAACGAAACGCAATAAGTTTTATCAATTTCAAACTGTTCACACGCATATTCAGTGGGAAACTAGATTAACTTTTATTATTATTGTGAACTGTAAACATGTTGACTCTATGTAATGTCACCCGATAATCCTGTAAATATAAAAAAAAAAATACCTACGCCGTAACATTTTAATTCTACGTAGATATTTCTACGTTCTCATCGAAATCACTATTGTGCGGTTAAGTAGGCAGGTAGGTACATCTATTTGCAAATAAAATCAATTTTCGTCAACAGTCTTAAAATTTCTAAAAGAGGTCAATTTCCTTTTTGTTTTTGATGCCAAAATTATTTGTAATTTTTTATTACCTAGTTTTAATTTTAACCAATTAATTTTATCAAAAATTTTATCCCTTGTTATGATGACATTTTGCACGCCGGCAACGGCAGAATGTGTAGACTAGATATTATGCATACTACTATATAATATTCTCGCAAATAAAAATAAATAATAAATAAATGATAAACGAAAAAAAAAGAAACACGCTCTAAACGTTTGGTACTAAAGCGGAAAAGTACAGATGAATTTGCATTTTGCCGTAATCTGTAGGCACCTATTAACAATGTTACTTGTAAAAGAGTCAGTGATATTATCTCTGACGATAATCGTAATTGGAAACCAACGGCTAATCTATTTATGATAAGGAATATTCAATTCACTGTTTTAACGAACCCGCAAGGACTAATGGTCGTGGAACATGCGATCCTGCAACGTACAAGGAAACTATAAGTGCACAGTTGAGTTGCCATCGAATACTAATTGAAACCAGGACATAAATATTTTCAACAATTTGGGTGTCAAATCGTGATGAGTATTTAGTCTAAGTAAACTTCACACATAAATTATAGGCATAAAAACATATTATGTGAAAACATACTTAAAATTACATACTTAAAAACACTGAACTAGTATCACGTATGTAAACTAATATAAATCGTTCCAAAAATTATGAAATGCAAACATTTTTAATGCGTTCACAACGTCGTGTGCGGACGTAAATAATTGAAGTTGGTATATAACAAAAAAAAGGATTTACTCGCAAAATAACTAGTTTAACTAAAACAACAATAATTTTAACTTTATACGAAGTGAAAACATCGGGAGTTGGCCAATTGAAGAGCAGATGTGAAAACGTGACGTCTTCAGACTACGTATAAGCGGGAGCAACGACATCTGATATATTTTGCTTTATCAAATTAAAAACACTCTAACCAACGATAATGGGTTTATTTGAGCGATAACGTTCGATGGAGCCGATAATACTTCTGTGTTCAGTGTGCACGTCTATCGAGGAATAATCTCGATCTGTTTTTGTATATCCGTGAAATGCTCCTTACTTGAGTGCAATAACACTTTCAATGTCAACATGTAATATTTTTAAACACTTCGCATGTGTGAGTTCTCTCTCGTGCCCGACTGTGAGCGTATCATATCTGCGCATGTGGGCCGCTCGTACTAGGAAAATTAAATCTTAGGTCATTCGCGTCAGAAATTAACGTTGAAAACTGAAATAAATATTCAGGGTTATGTCTCACTCGTTATAATCATCACTCTGTTACGACTCCAGGAAGTTTTCGCAAAATCATTTTATGTTCTGATGGTTCTTGTACAACCGGAACACAATTCTCAATGTCGCAGCCGAACCAAAAATAACAATTCAAAATTTGACTATGTACCTACATAATAGAATTTTTTTGTCACTTTGGCAAACGAATCAGACCAAGAACTGTATTATGATTATGATAATACTGAAAAAGAGAGAAAAAAAACAATGTAAGGAAATAATTATTAATTCTGCTCATTAGAATTTATTAGTCTATACTCTATAGCAACAATACTAACTTATGAAATAATAATTTAAACGCTCGGTCATCCATCAGTCGTCAGTCGCATTGTAATATCAGACATATTTAAATGCTACAATAATATCGATTGCAATAATTGTGGTCGTAATAATTACTATGCTATACGATTGCGAAATTCAGTAGCGTCTGTACTTTGTAATATTACAATGTTAATTATATATCAATGTTAAATAAAACTGAACACAATTACAAGTGGAAAATGAAATTCTTTGTAAAAAAAAGACCTTTCTTGCAAAAAATCAACGAATAGGTGAGGGTGGAGTTTCGCATCATTATAATTTTAGAGTAGTTAGCGAACTACGGACTTAAGTTTTTGCTAGAATTTTTTGCTTAGCCAAAGAACATATAGCGATGCCGGCACTTCTCGAGTCAAGGTTACAAGTTAGTGTAGCAGCCAACTGTTCTTTCCTACCAAGGTTGATCACGCCTCCGGTGTAGTTTCATTAGAATTGTACCTCCATTCTCCAAAGCAATTGTTGGATTATACACAATAAGAAACTGAAAAAAAGCATGCACAGTGCCCATTTAATTTACTTTAAGCACTTCCTAGAAAGAATGGGGCGCTTTGTATAAGTCCAACGTTAACTTTTCCTTCGTGTTTGTCTACTATAATGTTGATTTTCTTACAACTTCTGCTCACGAAAGGCTTTGTTTCGTTATTTCAAGATTTTCTCATTACATTTTCTACTTTGCCAGAGTTTTGATTTGGGCCCCTTCGGGATGTAACTTGTTAATTAATTTTGATATAACTCCTTATAAAGTTTTGACGTCACAACGTTTCAGAGTGCCAGCTCTTATCTAATGAAATTTGTATGTTGTGAGAATTGTTGCTTACGTTGCATTAGTAGGTAATTACGCTGTTAATATATTGTATTTATACTCGCTTAGCAAATTTATAGATCCCAATGCAGTGTTGGCAGTTTGCAACTTCGCAGCAAATCAACATTTGATTGTAATAAACGAAATGATGTCGGCGAATGCAATTTACACTAGTGGGTGTTGCTTTAATGGTGCCATAATATCAGAAAACTACTAATGTTGCCTAAGAAAATTGCCTCTGTGTGTGCACTGGAGTATACATTCATAAAACATTTTGCGTCTGTTTACAATCAAAATTAGTATACTTGCGTTTGTAGTTTAAGATCGAAATTTCGGCTAAGTTCAAATTTAAATCTCACTACTTTTACAAACATGTTTTTTATTACCTCAAACGAATTTTATACGTATTTTTCTACGAGTATTTCTGAGCTTTTATACTTGAAATTAGGAAATTTTAATTTACAGCCGCTTTTAGTACTATGTTGTCCTTTTAAAAAAGTTCTTGTCGAAAGACTTGCAATCAAAGTGTCTCGAATAAATGACTGTATTTTATTGTTTAGTTACTAACTATTACAATAAACTAACCTCTGTAAACTCTCTGTATAATCAGGTACAGCCTCTTTTTTAAAAGCACTTTCTCGGTTAATATAGTTGGTATAGGGAGTTTTTCAAAAACAACTTCGAATGGAAGTTAGTCTTTGGCGTCACATAGCCAGTTTTCAACTTGCGAAACTCAAAACGTGACATGTGAAAACGGAAAGTTTACAGTGTAAATAGCAATAAATTTCGGTCGAACCCAGTTGACGGTGGCTTGAATTCGCAACGGCCGGCTCGCCTCGTACGTTTTGAAACAAGTAAAAATACACCAATTCATCTTTCAACTTCCTATTTAGCTGAATAAGCTTCATCCACTATTTGCCCAACGTGAACATTTCGTTTGAATTGATTTATTTCATTGTAACCGACTGCAGAGTTAGTTTTGTCTTTCATTCTTATACTAATTTGGATAATGTGTTCTGTTATAAATCTGATGCTTTTGTCTTATTGAAATTGTTGCTTCCATTTTATTTTACAATCCCATTGCTACAAGAGTGAACACTGTGCTAAAAGTTTAGTATCTATAAACTTGAAGATATTAAAGCTTATAAAGCAATGTTTTTTTCTCTCGTTTACTTGTTACTTTTGGTAACGTAGTTTATAGTTAACGTACTCCCCGTTCACGCTATTTAGAGATTTATGTAGCCTGATTGGATTCCCGAAAAGTTAGCCGAAAAGTTTCAATCCCATTTCGCGAGACTTGACGCCTGTTTCGATTAGGTGATTTCGCCCTGTACTCACTTTATTACGTAACTTTGATTGGAAAGCAACGAACGGTTCGTAGTTGAAAGAACTCCCGTTCATTTTATGCAGAAGTTTTGTTTTACCGTAACTATTACTATACGTGATTTATTTGGGAACTAAATCGATCAGAATTTACGCAGCCGCATCATTATGTCGAATATCAAAAATGCTGTTCGGCATAATGATGAAAATTTATTGTTAGTGCAAAAGTGGTTGACGCAAAAATAAATACTCTAACAAATATTTTTTTTTGTTTTAATGGCAGCAGCTATAATATTACAGTAATTTATGGAAATAAAGTACTTTTACTGTCTGACAAAGTCTACAGTTCACTTTTGTAACAATATCGCGTTCGCTAAGTTTTTACTCTTCGGAATACTTAACTTCAAACAACTTTTGATATTCACTTTCCAGTTCACTAACTCAGTTACTATCTTATTAGCTTGTGGACAGGTCCTTTTATTCAATTACCTACTTATCGACTTGGAAAATAATACTTTTCTCTGCCCCTTTCATTTCTAACATTTTGATTTTTAATCTAGTAAGCTTGACGAAAGAGATTTATAGCCTAACCTAACCTAAAATTTTTGTACTAAAAAAAATGTCATCATCGCATTAATACGATTTTAAATTGCTTTTTAGGGTTAAGTAGGTGTCTACTAAATACAATAAACACCAGTTTTTTTGTTTATGTAACAATGTTTATTTTAATTGCACATGGAATATAACTTTGAAATATAATTATAACAAAAGATAGACATCAAAAATATCTATACAATACTTATACTAATATTATACAGAGGAAAGATTGGATTTTTTGTTTGTTTGTTTGTTACTATTTAACTCAAAAACTGCTCGACCGATTTCAAAAACTGTTTCACCATTAGAAGGCTACATTATCCCTGAGTAACATAGGCTATATTGTAATCCGGAATTCCTGCGGGAACTCCGAAATTATCGCGGGTGAAATCGCGCGGGACAGTTAGTTGAAATATATAACGAAAGAGATACATCAAATATAGTATATACTATCCTGTAGATATATTTTGGTGACAAAAAAATACTTCCCAGCGCACATTTTTCCGAACAATGCCGAAAATAAGGGTAATATGTCACTATTTCACCAGTTTTCACGTAAGGCACCCCACTTAAGGAGAGGCATCGACGAATGCCAAGGCATCACCCGCCCAGAATTCCACCCTTGGTTTGTTAATATATTATTATAGAGATGCAAACGTGGTAGCCCGTTTCTGGTGGGCGAATAGGTTATTTAGGAGATTTGAGGGATTTTAAAGGTTCGAGGAAAGGTTATTTTGATGTTGAAATGTTTTGGAATTTGTGATACTTTAAGTACCTACATACGAAAAATTGTAGGGATTTGTTTGTTTGTTTGATAATTCTCAGCATATTAACCGATTATATATATAAAATATATTGTTTTCTCAAAACTTTGGTTCCTCTCGCGTTTCTTACATGATTACATTTTTGCAAAGTTTTTTTTTTCTAATTCTAGGTAAAACCTATTTTAAAAACCAATTCATATTATAAAACCCAAAAAAATTCATTTTTAAATTTGAAACTTTAAAACATGTTATTGATGATAGTCTTTTTTTAAAGGACTGAAAAAAAAAATTAAGTCATTGATTAATTTTGATATCTTAACGCTTATCGATTCGCTCAAGACTTAATTAAAAGATAATAATCATGAATTATTTATAAAAAATAAAATAGGTAGTAAAATAAAAAATGATTATTTTTTTTCTTTTTTACTCCATTTCATTATTTATTAAAAAATCAATAAAGTTACTGGCCAAAAAAAAAAACGCGGAAACCTGGACGATACTGAAATCGGCGATTTTAATTTACAATTATTGTAAAAAAAATAAAAACGACTTTTCACCTTATGCACTTCGGAATAGAGTTTGTTGTGCTTCGCCATTTCCGCACCCCGGCGCGCGGCAAAGGCGGAAGCTGTAACTATAACATGGTATTTATAAATACAATCGTCTGACCTTGAACTTACTGCTCTTGAGTTGTTGGACTGGTTGGATGGAGACTGCCGTGTTTTGCTCCAGGGCTCGACGAATATGGCAAGGGGCAACTACTTGAGTGTCATGCGGCGTAATAAATAAAACTTGATCTTATATTTTTCTAACAGATTTCAAATCAAGTAAGAGTTTATTTCGACACTAACAGTACTATGATCAATAATTTCATTATCAGTTATCATTTAGGATACTTGAGGTTGAACTAAACAAAGCCTGCAGTATTTCTACTCTCATGCAGTGGTCCACAAAGATGTTGGTACAATATTCGCAAGTGAAAACGTTGTTAGGTGCAATTTTCATATTGATAGTGGCGTCGGAGTAATTTAACATAATTATATTGGAGTAAAAACCTAAATGTGTGTGTGCCTGTGCGTGTATGTGTATGTATGTATGTGTGGGTGTTTGTGTGTGCGTGTGTGTCTGTGTTTGTGTGTGCATATAAGTGCACGTGAAAGTAAAAAACAAAAACGTTGTAAGTACCTAGATTTTGTTCCATATCTACAAAATGTCCTTACAAAGAGTTGTTGATGAAAATTGTGACAAACAAAAAACAGCGTTGAACCTAGATTCAGTTCCATATCTACAGAATGTCCTTAAAAAGTGTTGTTATGAAAAATTGTAAAAAACAAAAAACTGCGTTGTACCTAGATTCAGTTCCATATCTACAAATGTCCTTACAAAGTGTTTGTTGATAGATAAAAATGAAAAATAAAACCGTTTGGCCTAAAAGTTTACGATAAACAAAATTCGTAGAACAACATAGAAAATCGAATCGAAAGCATACTATGACACGGAGCTGTTTCTTATAAGATGCCTCTCTCTGATCTTCAAATGATACGATCTGATTACACAAAGTTTTTTTGTTGCAAAAAAAAAAGATTTTTATACGGTAAATTTTTTAATAATTTAAAATGTTAAGCAACAACGAAAACTGAATAAAAATAAGAAACATCGCAAAAATAAATTGGTACATTAAAAATTATTTTTTATTAATTTAGTTTTGTGTAACCCTTCCCTGGACACGGCCAAGATATTTAGATGTCTAATAAATTGCCCCGATATGATCTCAATTATACATTCGAAGACAATCTTGCGTACCAATTAGTTAGTTAGGCACTGAAATTAATAAAATAATTGCCTCAGTAACAGCTTACAGGGTCATTATCGTCGAGAGCCGATCTCGTCGCCAGATATTCTCCATTTTAAACTTTCACACGATCGCAATTGGGATGAAAATGTGATGAAATATAACATTTAATTGCTCCGCAAACAAACTTGGTTTTCAATATTGCAGCCCGAGTGTGGAATATTTGTGAAACATAGGTACGTAGGTACATTTACAGGAAATTTACACTCGAATTTTGAATACGATATCACATCCCATTCCTTATGCATTTGTAACGTCTATAAAGTTATATCGGTATACCTTAATGTTTGCCTCCATTTTGGCAGTACCATTGGTGTAGTGGTAAGTTAAATTGACCGCTACGCCAGGTGACGCGGCGTCGATCCCCGCATCAGAGAAAACATTTTTGTTATTAAAATCGGTGTTTCTTCTGTGTCTAATACCATTAGTACATACATATTTGCAAAAAAGTATATTATACTTATGTATTCTATCAGTTGTCTGGTACCGATAATACAAGCTTGTGTGTGATGGGTTGTGTGGAGTTCAAGCATTATTTTTATTAAGCACCTAATTCGTAAAAAAAATAAAGAAAGTTTTAAGACTTTGTAACTATTTCAGAGAGTGGAGTTTTTCTTTCACAAACTGGTAAAAATGTATTTTAAAGTAACATAAAATGTGTCGGTAAAAATTATTAATTACAAAACACGAAAGTGTTAATACTTAAAACAATGTTTTTCCCCTCTCCTTAAAACAAAAACCGAATAAAAAAGAACGCCAACTTTTCTATCTCTTCTGCGAACAGAAATGTTGTGATTCCACGAACGAGCTTTCACAAGCGAAATAATAAAGATGGAAGCAAAAAAAAAATCAAAAACAATAACGCAGCATAGACGAGAAGGGAATTTCATTCGGCGCATTCCGTTAATCCGCCAGACAAGATAGTATGTAGGTAGATTAGCCGAGACTCGATGTTGACGATTTGGACATAGATAAGCAATAGTGTGTTAACCCACACTGGAGAAATTTTGAGTAAATCGTGTTTTTAAAGTAGGAGCGCCATTTTGTGTCAACATTTTTTATGTTCAATATTTAGTAACATATTTAAACAATGTAATAAGGTAAACACATAATTAAAAAACGTTCCCTAACACTCAATAAATCGTTCTGAATCAATAACTTAATTTTGAGGGTTAACATGTTATTGCTTATCTGCGTCCATTTATGAAGAAGCACGAACGAAGTAATATGGCGTCGTCTGAGACACTGTTTCATTGAGATTTCTTTTTGACTTCCTTCCATCGCTTATTGATATAATATAGGTACGAAGGTATTTGGTGCTAAGTGTATTTCATTATATCCATATTCATATTCATTTATTTGGTAAATAATTATTACATGTCAAAAATCGTACCTACATAGATTAAATTGTTATAAAAATAACAAAAACCTTTTTTTCACACAAAAGAGTAAAAACAAAAGCAAGAATGTAAATAACAGGAAAAATTGTAAATAGTTAACAAGTAAGACTATAACATTGTAAATTTTAAAAACAAAATGTGTAAAAAATAATTGATAGTTAAAAATTGCAAATTGTCAGCTGACATGAGCAGCTATGACTTAAATTTGCAGTGCAGTTTTCGGGTGATAGACTGACAGACTAAAAAAAACACTAATTCTAATGCACCACCAATATTAAGTTCTACAACGGTTGATATGGGTAATAGTTATCTACCACAAGGAACTTTTTTCCGATCAATGTATAAATGCCTATGTTAGCGTGTGTGAAACCGGGGGAAACAGCTAGTATCTACTGTGTGATTCGTAGATCATCAAATCTATAAAACAGAAGCTAATCCGCTGCTCATTATGCATATTAGCCGTTTTTATAATTATTATTATGCAATAACCGTGTGCTGGATATTATATTAATTAGTTTGCATAATTTTTCGCGTTTATGCTAATTCCTTGTTTGATTGTAATTATTTGGAACTGGTTTTTTTTTTCGATCGCGGAGTGTTTAGGCGAAGGACGCTAGGCTCTAAACATTGTATATTTAGCTAAAACCCGATGACCTTTATCTGGTGTTACCAGTTAGCAACTAATGCGAAACGATAGATGTATATTATAATTTTTTCAATAATTAATTTGTATAATGATTTAGACAGATTAGAAAACACTTACAGGCTAGCTCTTTGATAGATTGAGATGAAGCTTCTCTTTGACTTAAAATTTCTAAACATGACACTTAAGTATCGTGCATGAATAATAAAGAAAATCAAATTATATCAATTGAAAAGCTCTATAATTCTGATATAGATTTTGTTGTAATTTTAGTGGTTTCTTTAAAAGAACATTAAAAAAGGCACTAGTTCATGCATCACTGTGCAAAAAGTGAAACTTATTAAAAAAAAAAAACAACTTCTTAGAGACACCGTAATTCAAAATGATGCGCATAGTATGTGCAACCCTTACCAAACGAAAATGAACACATATTAGGTACCTGGTCAAAGAACTACATTCAAATAATTCGATATTATAAAAAAATAAAAGAACCTCTTTGAGAAAGTTACAGCGCTCGCTGCTATTAGAAAAGTGACTAGTTGCCAGTGCGTTCAGTAATACACTGCCAATATTTGCTCTGCATCCGACTCCCGGGGGAATAGCCCCGAACGTTTCGTTGCACAAACATTGTCGTCTGTAGACTTTGAATGCATTCTACTTCCTACGTGGAGACGGTCTCGATGGGACACACTAATAGTGTTAGCAATATCCTTTTGGTTTTTTGATGTCTGGCAAAGGCTGTGTCTCTTCGTGTGATTCGCTTTGTGATATTTGTCTTCACAGGTAGCACTTTAAAAGTCTGTTTTCCGCTTTCCTACACTTTATGTGCTTCTGGAAAATACACCAATTAAACGCAGATAACATTCTGTAATTATTCTGTTGCTCTAAAATGTTATTATAATAATATGATTAATTTTAATAAGTAAGGTAAGTGCGTATACCTAATTAATTATCTTGTGTAATTTGTGCGTGATCAAGGGCTTTAATTTGACAAGGAATTTCCCCTAGTAAGTAATATGATCTGAATAAACAGGCAGGGGATTGTGTTGGTGTGTGTTGCCGCTTAGAGTTTCGATTTTACAGTCTACTAATGAACTAATTTGTATCTAGCCGAGGAAGCGTGAACGAGATCGTTGCACGCCCGATAAATGGAATAGAAGAGTGCACGACCAGCCACTTGAAAGCACCCACTGAAATTACGAGCGTGCGCCTTTTTTGAGCACATTAAAGCTATAAATTCAACACTTGCAACACTGAAACCTATTGTATTGGATGATTTGGGCGGGATTTTAGCCAAAATGGACGTCCATTTTATTTTTCGTTTTAATAATTAGTTTGTCGTGATTAATATTGTGGGAATTTGGTGAATTTTGAATAAGCGGAAACGTTGAAAAAAGGTGAAATGGGGCGTTCGTCGGGAGGTTGTCGGTTTACTATACAACTTCCCACCGAGCGTCCTATTAAGGTTCAACTGTGAAGATCTGTTGCCAAAAGTTCCGGCTAATCATCGAAATGCGTTTCATCAGTGCATTTCAATGTAAATAAATATAAAATAAAAATATATACAATCATATCAAAAAGGTGTCTCTAGACGGTTCGTTGGTGTCCTTATTGACAATAAGCATCTGGCTACATCGCTTTATAGGCACATGCCGTTGGAATGCATCTATTCACGTCAAAACATTCGAACGGAGCCGAGTGTAGCCCACGGGAGCATTGTAAAACTTCAGCAGCTAGGTAACGAATTGGCAAAGTTGCCTCCTTCGGTGCTTACTAGAAGTACCTACCTACCTACTACCGGTTCGCCTGAAACCGATCTGAATATCGAACCCATGAAATGAATCTACACAACAATACCTAAAGCGACACGTACGACGCAAACTATCATATTTATTACTAGCCGTTCCCTGCAGTTTCATCCCCCTTAATATCGGACTTCCTGCTGGAATTCCGGGACAAAAAGTACTCTATGTCCTTCTTGACAACGTGTAGTCTCAGACCAAATAAAAACTAAAGACGGAACGCGTAGAAAAAACAAGTGAAGCCAGAAAAAAGACACCATCGCCGTGCACGTACACAGAAACACGCACACACAAGAAAAAGACACCATAAATCCTAAGTAAACTTTGCAAATTCATACACTTTTCTAATCACCACATGCATTCGCAACCGGCCTCACTTCGTTGTTCGAGACGTTCCGTCTTTAGTTTTTATTTGGTCTGAGCGTGTAGTACGCAAAATTTAATGCACTTTTTCCGACCCTTCCAACAATTATTCAACCAATATTATTATTATTATTACTCTATCTATTGGTAACAACCGCATGGGAATCCGTCCAGTAGTTTTCGATTTTAAACAGACAGACAAACGCGTCGGAAGACTTTGTTTTATAATAATGTAGTGATCGATCAACGATGGCAAAAGAAGGGTTGGAAATGGTATAGTTACGAGGGATTCATCTCACGTCGCAAGCGAGTTTAGTTGAACGGTAGTAAAAAGCAAAGATCTTATTGACTGTGCCCTTCGCCGCTTCGGTTCCAACGTAGTCTATTGACTCTGTAATGTCTCTCATTTCCCGAGAGCGAAGTTCGTTTAGTAAAAGAAAAGTTCTAGCGTCGCGTCGTACCAAGATAGAGAGGGCCCTCTCGCCCGCTGAGCATCGAACCTTTGATCTTCCAGCCGAAAGTTTGAGTTTTTAACACAAAGACACTACTATCTATCTCGGACCCTTTAGGTAACTAATTTCAAGTTTAATGAGAAATTCGTTAGATTGTAACGATTCGACGGAGCCACCGACAGAATTCTTAATCACATTTAATTTGTACTTTTGCATCGTTCGCTTTTTCAGTTTGATTGTTTACAATTTTATATCTTATAATTTTTATATTTTTAGAAAACGTTTGTTTCTGACTGAATATTTAGTATAGATACTATTCAAGCATTATTATCAATATTATCATTTCTCTCTTCTATTTTACTATATAATAAATATAGTTATAGCTAAACATACCTGTACTAATATTCTAAAGAGGTCATGTTTGGAAGTTTATAATTATGACGTGTGTAGGTAATCTCTGGAACTACTGTACCGATTCTGAATATTTTTTCACTGATAGCAAGCTGCATTATCCTTGAGCGTTATATGTAGTATATATATTGTCATAGCCGATACGCCCATTTGAATAATATAAAAAAAAATGGTTGGTTTCGACGCATATCTCGATATCTCGTAAAAACTAATTTACGACTTCGAATCAAGCTTATCTCCTGACATAAAATTTAGAATACTTTCGATTCCGGTATAACGAAACGTTTCCGAGGGAATGCGGAAATTCATCCGGGTGGAACCGCAGGGAATAACTAGTATGCAATACTATGATAAATATGAAAGGGTGAATCTAACCTTTTCTCCCTTTTCTATACCTGGTTCATTTAGGTATTGAATTGCCTTTTGTTTTTCTTTTTTTTTGTAAATTCTGTTTGAGGATTAAACGGTCGGGGATTTCAGTGGTACGGCCTACTCGTTAGCCGCATTACACCGACATCGTGCAAAAGAATCGCGTCCCAGTTCCTGTCGAGCGTACAGTGAAGTACTTTAATGTGTTTATAATTACATTCTCTATGTGGGTTTCGCTCACAACAATAACTGTAGGCTAATTCGCGTGTTCGAGAGAAAATCTGCGGTGTCGTTTAGCTTGTGATTAGAATAAATGCGCCCGCGATCGTCGCAAACGATCCTCGGACGACATACCGTGCACTATTGTTCGAGTTCTGCCGGCTGTTCGAATGGAAATGCCGATGCAATACCATTATTATGTCAGACTGTCAATACTATTAATATGTCAATCTGTCGCCAAGGACATGGACAAAATGGACCAAATGGAGAGTGAAAAATAACGGAGTCGTTGGCAACGCCAGCAACTCTTCGATAAATAATAGTGGACTGTATGCGGACGGCCCGGATGTCTCTTTTACACTCGTCGGTCTAATAAAATAACTATCGAAGCTTCTTACCTCGCAATCCCGGGGTAATACTCCTTCCTGACTTTCCTCCCACGGGCACTGCGGGAGGTCCTTCAGGAATCACGGCACGGTAAATATCCACAAAAAACATGCGGAGCAGCTGCTGTGTTGTTTAAATATCCAACGGTGTGTTCCGGCAGCCCCACGTGAAAGCCAGTCCCTATCCCCATTCCAGGTCGGCAACGCACCTGCATGCCTTCTGGTGCTGCAGATGTCCATGGGCAGCGGTAATCACTTACCATCAGGTGTACCACTTGCCCGTTTGCCCCCTATGACATAAAAAAATGACTATTATCTCCGTAAATTAATCCCTTTAAGTGTTTAACGGCGTGCGTTACTTAAGTACATTCCCCGATGTGTAGCTTCCCATGAATAAGTGGGATGCAATTTTCTGCCATATCTAGCTCCGTTACAATAAAACACCGTGTCTAGATCTAGTATTAATGGTGGCAAATTACTATGTCATTTTGAATTCTATTTTTCTTTTTTCTCCCCACCTCATGTTACATTATCTGTGCTCGATTTGGCGTGTGCGTGACGTCATTTCCGTCAAACTGCACCCATATCTTCCTATTTTACTCGGCTTTATCTTGTTCCTTTTGGATATTCTTGAGAAATATTGCTAGATAAGTCAGAGTAAACATCTCAGTTTGCTGACATGAAACATGGTAAATTTTTAACTGACCGGTTCAAGTTTTTGCTGTAATTAATATAAACGTGTTCACTTCCTTGGTTCACGTATCGATGGCAGATTAATCTGCAGTGATGTCATTGATAAAGTTATTATTATAAAAGTCGTGATTAACATTTGCCAATGACGTTGAATTCGTTGGGCTTGTTTGTGATTTGGCATGCTAATTTTATTTAACCGTGTGCGGAATTAGTTCTAGAGCGTTCGTGTATTGTTTTAGTCGGCTCTGTCATTACGATTGTTTATGTTTTAACTCTTTAGTCTATATAAGGTGTTTCCCACAATTTCCTCCGTATGAATTTCAGTACTCCGTTGATAACCCCGGGCTGGAAGCTGTTCTTAACTGACATCTACTTTCCATCCATCTATTTACCTAGCTGCTAAATTTCAGTTTCCTGCATCTAAAGTTCAATACATACAAACACTGAACCCCCATTTTACCTTGTTAAAGGGATTGAATTTTCGGAGATACTTCCTTAGTGCATTCTTAAGCTATAATTTATTTACTTATGTTTTGGCGACATCTACTTTTTACAATTTTTCGTATTACCTATGTGAAACCTACCTAAATGAAAATATAAGGATTGTACTAAATTTTAAGGTTCAAAGTGGTATGAGCTGCTCGTTGTTATGTCACTGTCAGTCAGTTTCTCCTTTTATACGTATATAATCATCATCTTACCTATACATAGTAAGGTGATCACCGTCGCGATGACTTATAAAATGGTGATCAAAGGAATCAAAGTCTACTTTAAAAACAATAATGAATTATTTATTTTAATAAACACTTAACAAAATTATGTTGCCAATATAGTAGTAGTAGGAAGTCACTATATTATTGAAGAATATGAATTTTATAAACGAGCAGCAAATCTCTTGAATGACTCACCGAATGTATTCAGTCCTCATAATCATTAAAATGTATATAACTTACAACTGTTTAGAAGAAAAACGGCAAAATAAACACGTCTGCTGTAGACCATATTCATTAATCTAGTGGCCACTATACTTGTTACAAGAGAGATTGAGATCTCAAAGATTTCTCACAAACAGGTTTGGTATGTTAAATCATGTTAAATATTAAAATATCATAGTATTTATATGTGGTGAATTAAAACACACGCTAGACAGTGGCAGAGAAAGTGCATTTGCAGTAAAGTCAAAGATCACACGTCTTAGTAATGTAAATCGCGATGCTAACAGAAATAGAATGTTGCGTTGAGCGAGCTAACACGTGTTAGTGCTTAATATGTTAGAATACGCTTCGCATACATACGCAGCACCGTTTGTATTACGCATAAGACACTGCGAGAGAAAAGTGCAGCTCTGATTTTATCCACTGCTTGGTTATTCGTTAATGGGCATGTGGACTAATTTTTATTTTTTAGTCCGTCTTGTAGATTATTAAAAAATATTGGACACGTATTTTTTCTTTTTTTGCGTAGTCAAAAAATAACGGCGGTATATTGAGTTTAAATTTCGCGTGACGTCACTATTCTGACAGTTTGTATGGCGGTTTTGCGGTTAGTGACGTCACAACCTCCTCATCCTAAACTTTAATGCGCTTTATCTCTGTATATTTTAATTTATTTGAAAAAGCAAAAAATACGTGTCAATTGTTTTTTTTTCTAACTGACGGACTAATTAGAATTTTGATTTTCAAAAGTAGTCCACATCCCTATTACCTAATTATTTAATAATCTTCGGTTAATTCGCAACTGTATAAGCTTTCTTCTTGATCTCACACTGAGCTGGAAACTGGTGGCGATAATATATTATTTATTTTCTGATAGTTACATGCAAGCACCGTCGGTGTAGTAGTAATTGAACTTGACTGCTACCCCAGATGTCGCGGGTTCGATCCACACATCAAAGTAAACATTTATTTAATGAGCATCGGTGTTTATTTTGAATCTAGATGTTATGCACGTATATGCAATAAAAGTAATAAATGTATTTACAAAAAAAAAGTGTGAAAATACTGACATAGTCTGGTACCCTGTATCTGGTATTACAAGCTCTGCTGCTTGGGACTGGTCCATTAGTCAATAATGGGGATGTGGACTACTTTTAAAAATCAAATTCTAATTAGTCCGTCAGTTAGAAAATAAAAAAAAACAATAGACACGTATTTTTTTCTTTTTCAAATAAATTAAAATATACAGAGATAAAGCGCATTAAAGTTTAGGGTGAGGGGCTCGTGACGTCACTAACCGCTAAAACCACCATACAAACTGTCAGAATAGTGACGTCACGCGAAATTTCAACTCAATATATCGCCGTTATTTTTTTATTACGTAAAAAAAGAAAAATTACGTGTCCAATATTTTTTAATCATCTACAAGACGGACTAAAAAATAAAAATTAGTCAACATGCCCATTATGTTATAGCCGCGATAATGGCAGACGAGAGCTTAAGTAAGACTATATCTTCTCCCTTAGAAGATTAGCTTGTATGTATACATGTTGCTCACCAATCGTTTGCACTGTCCTATTATTATCTGTACTTCGAATTACTTTGCTGGTAAATTGTTTTTTTTTTTATCTAAATTGATTTTAAATCACTCTGTGGAGTTACGAGAACGACTTGTGAGACTTGCGAAAGATTCGACGCTCTCTTCACAATATGCGTCTTGAATAATGGGCATGTTGACTAATTTTTTTAGGCCGTCTTGTAGATTATTAAAAAATATTGGACACGTATTTTTTCTTATTTTACGTAATCAAAAAATAACGGTGATGTATTGAGTTGAAATACGCGTGACGTTATTATTCCGACAATTTGTATGGCGGTTTTAGTGGTTAGTGACGTCACGACCCCCTCACCCTAAACTTTAATGCGCTTTATCTCTGTATATTTTAATTTATTTAAAAAAGCAAAAAATACGTGTCTATTGTTTTTTTCTTTTCTAACTGACAGACTAATTAGAGTTTTGATTTTCAAAAGTAGTCCACATCCCCATTGCACTTTTCACCGCCACGTTTTGGTTGCCTTAATAAGTTAAGGCTACAAAACCATGACCATTGCCTCCAGACCACACGCTTTAGGCATGGTTTATCCTAGTGTTGGGAATGCCTAAATCTATCATTTAACCTGAAAAATATAAAAGTAAGTACAGTGGTTTTGTTAGTAATGTAACGTTTTTCTAGGTCTTGAGGTTACGGGGATGGCCGTGGAAGGGTTAAATCTTTAAATAAGCAATAAGCATATTATATTATGTAGAATATACTTTGACGTCAAAATACTATAATATCATTTGGGACTTGGGCAGTTGATACGTTATCGACGGACTCATGTTTGTTTGGCTATCGCTTTGTTTGAAATACATTAATTACAGTAAGTAAGTAAATAATAATTAATATGTTATACGATCGTTTGACGTTGATGTTGACCTCAAACAAGCAAATGGATTGTTTAAGACCTAAAAAGATAGGGAGGCTGACTTCGAAAAGAACGGAAATATTCAAGTGTTTATATTTATAATAGTTGTTAATATTGTTTTAACGAAAATTTTATTTGATGGATGCTATTGTGGCGACCCCTACGCCACATGCTTTGTCCTAGATCAGTCTAAACCGCTTATCGTGGAGACCTGAAACTTGGAAGGTGTGTTCTTTGAATGACGTAGGCATTCGATAAGAAAGGCTTTTGAAAATTCAGCCCCTTAGGGGGTGAAAAGGGGTTATATACTTTGTATGGAACGTGTTTTCTATTTTGATTTTTTCTTTTAACCTCTTTGATGTCTGATCTCAACTACCACGCGGACGAAGTTACGGGCAAACCTATATTATGTGTGATATAAAAGAAGCAACTGACTAACTGACTGATATATCAAACCGCCTAGTCTATAACCTTGAAATTTACCACAATGGGCATGTTGACTAATTTTTATTTTTTAGTCCGTCTTGTAGATTATTAAAAAATATTGGACACATATTTTTTCTTTTTTTACGTAATCAAAAAATAACGGCGATATATTGTGTTGAAATTTCGCGTGACGTCACTATTCTGACAGTTTGTATGGCGGTTTTAGCGGTTAGTGACGTCACGACCCCCTCACCCTAAACTTTAATGCGCTTTATCTCTGTATATTTTAATTTATTTAAAAAAGCAAAAAATACGTGTCTATTGTTTTTTTATTTTCTGACGGACTAATTAGAATTTTGATTTTCAAAAGTAGTCAACATCCCTATTGTGGTAATGCATTAAGGAAAGGTTTTCCAAACTTCGACCTCTAATAGGGTGAAATTGTTGAAAGTTGTGTTTTATAAATCTATAATATCTCAGGTAGGTACTATTTATGGGAGTCTGTATTTTATTTTACAGCAATCGTCGTTCATACATTCATACCTACACGTTTAACGCTCATATAATTACTAGTTTTGACCCGTGGTTTCGACTGCGTTGAGTTCGAAATTCCATCGGGAATTCCGGAATGAAAAGTAGGACCCTTCGTGTTCTTTTCTGTACTCCTGACAACGTACTCTATAATGCAAAATTTCACGATGACCAGTTGAGTAGATAAGGCGTGAAAGCGTAACAAACAAACAAACAGACAGACAGACTAATAAACAAGCTCACATTGCCTTGTATAATGCTTATTGCTCACGACACAAGCTTATAGCTTACTGTGGGATCAAGTAGATCTGTGTGTTGTGAAGTGGATTATTATTATTATTATTATTGGGGATGTTTTCACAAAAAATAAATCTCAGTCCTGAGATTGACCCCAAAATTAACGCTGGTGGACCTCAGAAAATAACCAGTTATCATCCAGTTATGCATAATTGTATAAAACTGCTGTTAAAACAAGAAAATAATAGTCTCAAACCTTTTGATCTTGTGTGACAGCAAATTTTATAAATACTTCTAGGTATTTGGCACCAATTTTACCCGACGTATCCGAGAAGTAGTGGCTCGCTATCTAGCTTTGACATTGTGACCAATCCTTTACCAAGATAGAGGGAAATTGGACTGAGAGAGAAAAATGTCGTGGATTTGCCGGATTTAGAAGTTCGAACACTTTGATACTTTATCCCCTTGGCTGCGGTGTCCATAAATACTTTGCCAATTTAATTTTTTTTTTTGCGGTTTACACTTGAAATTTTCAATTTGTTTTTAATTTGATTGGATTTAAGTGTATATGACTCAGGATTGGTTCCCTTCTTCGACTGTACGTACCATGTTATATGCATTTATGCAACTATTTTATTAGTTAGTCATTATCGTTTGCGTTTAATCAATGTTAATTTATGAAAAATTAAACATTCACCCAGGTCAGTAGATTACTACGTTTGGAATTTTAAACTAGTGTAGGTACCTGCCTATATATATTTTGTTTTATATCGGTTTGTATTTGATTTTTTATCAAAAATCAGGTTGCAAATTATTTTTGAGTTTAAATACATAATTTTTTATAAATATTAATAAATTTCTAACAAAATAATTGTCCTACAAAAGATATTATCTGATCTTATCTTTATAATACAACTAGCTGTTAAAAAAAGTACTCTATGTCCTTCAGTTCCCGAGGGAATTCCGGGATAAAAACTATCCTATCTTTTAAGTTGGACCATATTATAAACGGTTGCAAAATTTTATCAAAACCCGTTCAGTAGTTTCGGAGTCCATCGCGGACAAACAACGTGACACGTGATTTATATATATTAGACTAGCTGTCCCCCGCGATTTCATCCGCGGTAATTTTGGAGATCCCGCGGGAATTCCGGGATAAAAACTATCCTATCTTTTAAGTTGGATCATATTATAAATGGTTGCAAAATTTTATCAAAATCAGTTCAGTAGTTACGGAGTCCATCGCGGACAAACAACGTGACACGTGATTTATATATATTAGACTAGCTGTCCCCCGCGATTTCATCCGCGGTAATTTCGGAGATCCCGCGGGAATTCCGGGAAAAAGTGCCCCTGAGTTCTGAAGTTCCCGCGGGAATTCCGGGACAAAAACTATCCTATCTTTTAAGTTGGACCATATAAACGGTTGCAAAATTTTATCAAAACCCGTTCAGTAGTTTCGGAGTCCATCGCGGACAAACAACGTGACACGTGATTTATATATATTAGATAGATTATTTAGTGAGTTTATATTGTGTAGGTACTCTGTTTTAACCAAGTTCAAAAAAAGGAAGGTTATTTAGTAACAAATAAGATTGTATTTACGTTATCTGCACCATTCTCGACGTATTTTAATACGAACTAACTGTTTCCCGTGGTTTCACCCGCGATGAGTTGGAAGCACCCGCCGGAATTCCGGTATAAAAGTACCATAGCATACCGTCGCTGTACCCCTGAATTGTTACGCAAAATTTCATGATGATTGGTTGAGCCATTAAGGTAACAAACAAATAAACTCACTTTCACATTTAAAATAAATACATAGTAAGAATGTAAGTATCTACCTAGTAACATGAATTGAATAATTTTCTTATAGTTAGGTATATTTTTTTATAAAGTCGCAGTGGCACTGACAAAAACCAAACGTGGTTTTTTCCTGCACTGGAAATGTTTGAACTCTGTATTTAGGTACCTATATCCATTGTTGTGATAAATCCTAACTACTAGTATAATAAATGCGAATGTTTGTTTTTTGTTACATGTCCTTTGTTACATGTTACATAGGGTACCTTTTGCCCCGGAATTCCCGCGTGAACTCCGAAATTAACGCGGGAAACTCCGCCGGGAACGGCTATAATAATTTACTATATAAATAATACATATTTTGTGTTATATTAATAGGTACCGGCGGTAGTCGCTGACCGCTCGAGTGCGTGTGCGCGAAGAAATCGCTACGCAGTTAGATCAATGCGCGCGCGCAATCCTGCGTCGATATTATTAATAAACAAGCCACGTGTGCGATATAGCTGAGTTTGTACCGACGAGCGCCCGCGGCCAGGTCGCGGACACGTAACGAGCGATAAGCGGTCGCGACTCGGCCGTTCGGACAATCCCCCGTCAATTGGGTGTTTTCCAAAGTATGAAAATCAAAATTCTAAATAGTCCGTCGGTTAGAAAATAAAAAAAGAATAGACACGTATTTTTTGCTTTTTCAAATTAATGAAAATAAACATATGTAAAGCGCATTAAAGTTTAAGGTGGGGCACTCGTGACGTCATTTTTCGGTAAGCTCGTCGCGTCGCGTACCCAGAGAAAAATACTACCTGCGGTAATGACTAGGTAGTTCTGCTGGATATATTATACTTACATAGAGATCAAAGTTAGCCGCTCCGCAGATTAATAAGTTCCGGGCTTCGATTCCGTAGGGCAGATGGTTTTTAATTTTTACATTACAAGCAATTAGTTCAAGCAAATGAGTGTTGTGTATTATTATTATACTACTAGCTGTGCCCCGCGGTTTCACCCACGTTAATTTCAGAGATCCCGCGGGAATTTCAGGGTTACCCCTTATAACATCAGCTATCTGCTAGTCCTGTTAAAATTAGTCCAGCCATTTCAGAGATTAGCCAAGACAAACAGACAGACAGAGAAAAAATTTAAAAATTGTTTTTTGATTTAAGTAATGCGTACACCTAGGTATATACTTTCGCATGCATTTAGTGAAAAGGTGTTAATTTGAGATTACAAACAGACACTTCAATTTTATTTATATGTCTCGAATAATAATAATATTATAATAGAGCATTGTGAATTGTTATTTACTATCGCTAACCGCTCCGCTCGTGCGTGTGACCACGGTAGATAGCATACGGCCCTATCTCGTCCTGCATTTAATGTACATTACACAAGATAGCAACGTATGAAACGTTATGCATGTCACACTCTTTTAGTAAACATAATATATTATTATTATATATTTATTATATATTTAAGGAGTAAACATAACTAGATATAATTATCGATCACTAGTTGTTGCATGTTAATTTCCTTCACTCGAAACACTCAAAACATAGGTTACCAATATTCTAAGATACATTCAGAGCTTTAGTTTTTTGCTAGGAGCGCGTTCTTCATGCACGGATAAACAAGACAAAACTCGATGTCAACAGTGACCTCAGGGTCAATATATGTAGGTATATAGCAATTTTTTGGAACTTAAAAACAGAAGAAGTATATTATGGTAGTTAAATCGGAAGAATGGGTCCTAGTCTATCGATAGATACAAAGCTAGAAATCATGACTGAGTTTATCAACTTGAAGAGTGTGATCTACCTACCTACCGGTTGAAATTTGAAATTTCTTCTTTAAACTTCCTTGAGGTGAAATTTTGTATGAAAATACCGTTAGAGTTTTTGGGGTCCCTGATGGTGTTTGGATTTATAATAGTACATTGTTATCCTAGGGATCTTTCTCCCGAGGGTAACACTGTGCTTTTCATTACGAATGCAAGGAAAGTCAAAATAAAAATAGGAATTAGCTAAAGAAAAAAATGAGTCAATTTTTATTTTACATAAATCAACCATTAGGTGTGCTACTGGCCAGTAAGTATGCCCCCTATGACATAAAAAAAAACTTGAGTTTCTGCAGTATCCAGCTGTCAGTTGAAAGCGATTCTCCCTAGGGCTGAAAAGTGTTACTTTCAACCCGCTTCTCAGGCAACTTCAGACCTACTTTCCGAGTATGAGTAATGAAAAATTATTTTTTAATCACCATCACGCATAATCGATTAAAATATGTTCTAGTTGTGTAGGTACCTTATAAAAAAGTACTTATTTACCTTATAGGCTTTTTAATCCGGAATCTAAGCGGGCGTAGCCTCACAAACAGCCTGTACGTACTAAATTTAAAGATCATAGATTTGATTGTTGTATGTTTGTTTGTAATAGATAAACCCAAAAACTACATAACTGATTTTAAAAATTATTTGATTCAAAAAAGTTTTTTTTTCGGTAATTCAACTCTCGAAGTGAAATAGGTGGAGATAAGTGGTGATAGAACGATCAGTATAGGTACATAATATCCATTAGTACATGTTTATATGTATAGGTACATGTATTTATAGGCACATGTATCTATAAGCACATGTTTAAATAGGTAGGTACATGTATTTATAGGTACATATATATATTTGTGGGTATATGTAACTGCATGTTTACAACTGCTATATGACTCGTGCTTAGATAAAGCGCATGGAGAATGTTGTGTTTTATCACGTGTACCGCTTCTATGCAATATAGTACTAATGCATAAATATACATTTTATACATATAAATCACTTATGTGCATTACACGTGTATATTTTCTTTACAAAATACGATACGACAAGAAGTTATATGCGTTGAAAATATTGACAAGACTTATGTTACCTACTTTAGCTGTTGAGCTGTTTGGTGAAAATTGCTTGGTCATTTTTGAGTGATTTTTTATGAGAGCAAAATTAAAATGGTACTTGTCTTTACCTGCGGCTCTTTTTGCATGGTGTTTGAAAGTATGTCGGCGACATTGTCCCTTTTACCTGATACCTATATTGCGCCTTGAAAAATTGTCATAACTCATAACACTTCTTTCATGGAACCGATGGCGACGCTCATATTAATACTTAGATATGTAGCTATTAAATTCATTACAAGCAAATGTACTTGGAAAACCCGATTCAGTTGTGTTCAATAGTTTTTGCGTTATAAAGATTCCCGAACAAAAATACATTCAGACAGAATATACCTATATTTGAGAAAATAGTTTATGACTTGGAGTGTATTCAGTTACTAGATTATACCCGCGTTTTCACCTGCGGTAATTTCGGAGTTCCCGCGAGAGTACCCTTTGTCCTTCTCTGTATCTCTGAAAACGGGCATGCAAAATTTCATCGGTTGAGCCGTTACGGCATGGAAGCGTAACAAACAATGGGCATGTTGACTAATTTTTATTTTTTAGTCCGTCTTGTAGATTATTAAAAAATATTGGACGCGTATTTTTTCTTTTACGTAATCAAAAAATAACGGCGATATATTGAGTTGAAATTTCGCGTGACGTCACTATTCGTGACGTCACGACCCCTCACCCTCAATTTTAATGCGCTTTATCTCTGTATATTTTGATTTATTTGAAAAAGCAAAAAATACGTGTCTACTGTTTTTTTTATTTTCTAACTGACGGACTGATTAGAATTTTGATTTTCAAAAGTAGTCCACATCCCTTTAATCAATAAACTCACTTTTGCGTTTATAATATATATTAGTAAGGATATTCAATTATATTACTAACTAGTTTATAAGTTTCTCGTGGTGTCGTTTTTCATATTTTTTTTTAAATAATTATAAAAAAAAAACTAAATTTATTTAATTGTCAATTGGATCTTAACTAGGTAGGTTAATCTTTTACTAAAGACTACATCGTATAAATAAACTATACTAATTAAACGCATCTTATTTATAAATCTACAAACGATTTATTTTCGGTTCTTTTTTGGAATTTTACTGTCAATTTAAATTACTGCTACAGTCTATAACGATATCGTAACAATAACTTATATGCTTTCCAGTGAAATCTATGGCTTTCTTGAATGTAATAGACATAATAAGGTAGGTACCTACATTATCTATTTCAAAAGCAAATTTTGCACGACTGAAGTCTGCGCAAGCGTGCAACATTGGGAGATAATATCCTATTTACCAAAAAGAAAACAAAAAAGGTGGTGGGACCTTTTTGTTTTTGTTTTTACTGTCCGCTAACAAGCGTGCAATCTACCTGACTTGCACGTTACTATTGTTGGTTGCCGCCTACACAAAAAAGGACACTAAAATACATGCAAAATTTTACGACTCTACAGAAATTATGCGTTTTTTTCTCATTGCTACTATACATAAAAAATATCGGACACGTCACACGATGTTACGACGTGGTCGAACCGCGTGGTCCTGCGGCTCATCAAAATCATACAGCATTTAATAATATACTACAAGGGGTTTTTTTAGTTTTAATTTTCACTAACGTAGCTGCCAGCATCTTATTTATTTCTATTTAATTAAGACTAGCTGTCCCGCGCGGTTTTATCTGCGATAATTTCGAAGTTCCCGCGGAATTAATCTATACAACCATTTTTCACCCCCTTAGGGGTAGATATTTTCAAAATCCTTTCTCATCGGATGCCTATGTCATACAAAGAACACACCCTCGAAGTTTCAGGTCTCTACAATCAGCGATTTAGGCTGTGCGTTGATCCGTCCGTCAGTCATTCAGGACAAAGCATTTAATATGTATAGATAAATCTAGCTTTAGTATTATACCAATAACACTTTGGACTGGCTACAAGTAAAAAGCGATGATAAGTTTTAATCAATCGATCCGATTAATTCGATACTCAAAGCAAAATCGCAAGAGGCAAACATTTGCACCTTCACAGCATTATTTGCAACCAGAGATAAGCCAAAGCAAGGTTGAAAGTCTCGAGGCGAATGTTTGCCTAAACAATATTTTCTTGTGAGCCCTACTTGATGTCGACATCAAGTTAAACAAGTCCGAAGCCATTAAAGAAACCGCTTATAGAATAATCCAGATAACGTTCAAGGGACCTATTTATTATGAAAGTCAGGCTGCACTACTTAGGAACAACAATGTACCAACTGTAGTGCTTCAATATTTGCTTGAAAGATTACTGGTGATGCTTTATTTTGTTGATAAACATGAGCACGTCACACTGATAGCCCGATAGTGTTGTGCCGACAAACGTAACGTAGCGTTGAAGTGGTTTTAGCGAATTACCAATTTAGCTAATTATCAGATATTGCAAATGTCAGCACATTCTCTGTACCATTCTTAATATTCTTAAAACTCTTTAGCGTTTTTCTATCTACATGTACAGCAGTATCACGATTGACTGACGGACAAATGATGTAGGTAAAGCCCGATACCCTGGCTTTTAGCAAAGTTTTTTTTTTTTTTATAATGTAGGCAGACACTAACTAAGGAGTTTAAACGATGAGATGCGAATATAATCAGTGGTACGTACCTATAAATTAAAATTTATGGTACTGCATTTTACTCATCCTATATTATCTATATCAAAAGAACATTATTTAATAAACGTCTTGCAGTGTTCAGTATTATATGATAGTTCGAAATAAAATTGGATCGCCATTCGAAAATAATGATGGTGCCTTGAGTTTTATCCGAAGAATATTTCACGTCGCCAAAAATTTCACGGCTCAGGATAGTCACGTTAAAATATGCGGAAGGAGTAACAGTAGGTATAAAATTGTGGCTAATTGTATCACCGTGACAAAACATGATGAATATTGAAATAACAAACGACATCTATAAAGTTCTCTCGACGATAACACAAGAAAACCTCAAGGCAACGCCGCGGTAGCCTAGGTAGTTATTATAGCCGAGGGGAACCAAGTGTTTGTAGGTCGCGAAACATACCACCTGACACGATTCCGCACAAACATATATACAGTACGTTTATTTTATTATATTCATACATTTTTACCGTTCAATACATAAAATATGTCGCTCCGTCGTGATCAAAACATCTGGCTGAATTTTCGAAACAGCTGTCAATTGTATAGAGTAATTTTTCTTCGCACACTTGAGCAAACAATTACAATTTTGGTACGCGCTGAATTTGCGGACGTGTCATTGTTATGTATTTAGGTTCGCGTGCGATTCCTTTTAATTGACTAATACATTATATTTGTTAGTTCGTTTGAATAACCTAGATGAGAATTAATTCTATCCGAATTGTTTCCTTCGTCCTGCAGTATTTTTTACGTCATATACTAAAATTGAAAAATTACCTCCTTCGGTATTTTTTTTAATTGAATAAACTTACATACTTACTGAAAATTAAAAAAAACCGAGAATTTCTTATAGATATTTAAATAAAATATTGCATGTAATAAACTGCCGAGACGCAATTACTATCAAAGATAATAAAATCAATAAAAACAGTCGAAAGAATTGAGCAATCGAAACGAAGTACGGCACAAAAAAAGTATTTGAATAGAATTTAGATTTATTTGACGACGCTATCTATCACAAAGTCGAGTAGAACCACGATGTGGGCCGTGTCATATTTGTGTAAAGTGCAGTAGTGCATAATAAAATAAAAGAACTTGAAATAAAAAAAAGCAAAACGAAATAAAGAGCTGAAATGTTTTGAAACGAAAAAAAAAATAGTGGAGAGATAAGAACGAGTTTTATTGTGGAACAACATGAGGGCGGTCGACAAAGCGAATGGAAAAAAGCACAGCACGATGTTACAGGGTGCTCCAAGATCGTACGACTCTTATTTCCGACTGGATTTTTGCGTTTTAGCCGGCAATTTTTAAACGGTAGATGATAACGTTATTTTCTTTTTAACAATATTACGCACACACGGTACAACGATCAACTCGTACCTCATATATGAAAGCTGGAAAGGATAACAATGATATTTTAATATTATTAAACACTACATTTGCAAGCGTCACCATAAGTTCGATGCCTAATGATATTTAAATGTACTATGCAAATTGTGTAATATCTATTCAACGGTGTATAATGCAGACATAGTACATTATTATTGTTCAACGCGTGTTCTACATGACACATGAGACTTATTTGATATGTATCTATTAGAACAATACATCAAACGGAACGCCCTGTACATATCTGATATTATACAAAGCTACCTGTCTTCATCAATTACATTTTTTCCTTCTATCTACGAAGTTTCTTTCCGATATTGTCTAACAACTGTTCCTGTTTGATTGATGCATTTTAAATACTCTCGTTGTGGCTTTGGAGATTTCCAGTTCTATCCTTTTTGATATGGTTGTCGAGCTCCGCTGTTCGAGGCGTGACACTGACTTTTATAATTGAGTTAGGATGAAGTTTAAAATGATATTTTATCCCCTATAGACCTCTCGGATGGCGACGTGCGCTGGAAACATTCGCTGTCTCAGTTGAAGCTCTGTTTGTTTTGTTTTAAGGACTGGTTTTGTGTGACAGTAAACGGATAATATTTACAGCAAACTTATGTATTTTTTTTCTGAAATTACTCTTTAATTTCACTTTAAACAACAATGGAAAGCAAATTAGTTGATCAGTTTTAATTGTTGTTAAATTTGACCTGACTCCTGGAAAGATTACTGTCTGTGAAGCACACACAGATATATTCAAGCGTTAATGCTTTATATAGTTCCGTTCTATTTCGAGACGAGCCAATGTCTCGGCGAGTGTAAATTCGTATCAATTGAACTTCATTATGCCTACGATTAGTAATCTGGGTACACGAAGACACACAACAAATTAACAACCTCAAAAGATAGGTCACAAAGCGTCCGTTCCTTTCCAGCTTCATTAACGTACTAAATAAAAATCGAAACACGATCCGGATTGGGGCATCATTAAAAATATATTTGAAAAAACGTCATCCCAAAGCTGAAGATCTAATCGGAGACTTAATTTGTTAGCTCGTTAACGTCGCCGTGACCCGTTGTGCATAGATGGTGATAATGATGCGTTAAATAACGATGATTAAAACGAAATTGGAATTTATAAACATAAATTATAACGAAAAATCAGTGTCGTTATCGATGTAGATCTATTTCATCGTCACGGTTTCTAACTTTTAAATGTGAATCTAAAAATATAAACTACATTTATTAATCTAGACGGTTACAAAGACATTAAGGTAAAACGAGTGCTTCATTTTCACAACAAAATCTCAATTTGAAACTAAAACTGAAGAGCGCACTTGGATTTGGGCCGGAAAAAAAATCCTGTACCGAATCCGAGCGGGTACACGCGATCCGAGACGAGGCAAATAAAAACGTACAGGAATCGCTACAGACAATCTCGATAGAATTGTGTAAGAGGATTATAAGATTTATTGTTTAAGCCCCTTCAAAGGAAATTTTCGGGTGTCCTCGTTTTATTTTGTCCGTTCATTTCTTCCTGCCTTGTTCTGGGTACGTGGCTGCGCATAACTTGCCGTGGAGCGTTTTGAACGTGTTCATTTATTTGTCCTGGGGACGTTAATGTGTATTTGCGAGATGTACCTACGCTTACTGAAAAGAGGTGTTCGAGAGGTGCTCCTTTAATATCGCTGCGATGTTTTTAAACTTTCAATTTATCGCCTTCGTTAAACGTGCCGTTTGTCTCTTTTTATTGCGAATAATTAATGATTGCCAAAACCGTTCTCGTGTTAAAAATAACATGATCCGTACACTCTGTTGAGTCAATATTTGAATGTTCTAATGAGATAATAATAATGTGTTTTATATTTATAACTGATGTTGAATTATTTATTTTATGCGCAAATCGTGTTTGTGTATCGATTTTATGTGTGTTATTGATTAAATTGTTATGTTCGAACGAGAATCCTCGTGTTCTTATAGTAATTAATTTTCTCTTTTCAATTGCAGGTAAATTATATTAATGGATTGTAAACAGTGAAATGTTCAGGTAAGACCCATTATATTCACTTGCATTGCCGGTGTACAGTATTTATTGCAGCATCGTTAAAGTGCAAACGTATTGCCTTCCTTCAACTTGACTATAATATAATATAGTTAATTTAACATAACTTTGTTCATTCATTTACGGGTTACAAATAAAAAATCCCATTTTAACGCAATTAACACTCTTGATGAAAATAATAAGGGGAAAGATTTATTTTATTTTTATTCCGACTTGTGATGTTGAAAATGTTTAAGTATTTGTTCTTTTTAAAATATCATCATTGTTTCATTCTTTAACTAAGACGCAATCGATCATTGCAAGTGACAACTTTGATCCTCTTGAGACCAAAAATGTATTTTCAACGTTGTCTTCTCAGGTGATTACTAACTTATCATATTAAATATAATCATATTATTCATTTACTCCTAGCTATCCCCCGTGCTTCCACCCGCGGTGATTTCGGAGTTCCCGCGGGAACTCTAGAATAAAATAAACGTATAAACCTACTGAATCACTCTATCTATTGACATAGACATAGACATATCTTTATTCGGCATCGCATCACGGCTTTATTGGTGAAAACCGCATTAAAATCTGTTTTGTAGTTTTTGAGTTTATCGCGAACAGACAGACAGACAGGCGCGGAGGACTTCGTTTTATAATAATGTATATTTTTCTTTTTTTCTTAAACTCATATATTTTGTTCTTTCGCATTTAGAAATTTTAATTATTTAGGTCCAACAATTAACCATAAAAGCCAGGTTGATGTAAAACTTACAGCCTCGTGTCATTGTGCTTAGTATAAGCTCCTTGATCTGTCTGCTCATGGGGTCACTGACCCGCAGGTCGCGCAGGTCGCTTTTTGCCTCGAGGCGAGCGCTGTCTTGTCTCAAACCAGCCTCCAATTTGCATCATCTTTTGAACTAATTAAAGTAAGATCAGATCTTTCATGTATGTTTTATGTATGTACATATACCTACGAGTACTTTGAAAATTCTTAAGAATATAATATTACTGAACTATCAGTAACTACTTAATCTCTGTATCAGAATGAAAAAAATTATAATGGGTATCCATTATATCTATACATAGTATATGTATACATACATATAAATAAAATTGAAGTGTCTTTTTGTAATTCCAAATTAACCGCTTTCCACTCAATGCATACCTACGAAAGTAACTAACCTACTTAGGAAAAAAAAATGTTTTTCTGTCTGCCTGTATGTTTGTTTGTTCCAGCTAATCGCTAAAACGGTTGAACCGATGTTATTGGGTCTTTAACTGGCAGATAGCTGATGCAGGAGTAACTTTGGCTACTTTTATTTTAAAAAGAAAAAGTTCCTGCGGGAATTCCGAAACTCACGCGTGTGAAACCGCGAGGCACAGCTAGTTTGTGATGAATATAAAAATAAAACCGTTATCTGGATCTTAAGAGTTTTATCCTACTAATATTATAAACGCGAAAGTTTGTAACAATGTATGGATGGATGGATGGATGGATGGATGGATGGATGGATGGATGTTAGTTAATCTTTCACGCAATAACTACTGGATGGATTGAAATGAAACTTTACGACAATATAGCTTATACATCAGATTAACACATAGGGTACTTTTTATCCCGGAATTCCCGCGGGAACTCTGAAATTAACGCGGGTGAAACCGCGGGGCACAACTAGTGAGAAATAATTCAGCCTAGACTGAACATAGCGCTAACGAATGTATTGATTAAAATATTCCGTTAAAACAAACACGCGAATATCCTATAAATTTACTAGTTCTTAAACGGTCTCCACGAAAGCCTCCAAGCTTCCAAGTCTGTCTAAAGTTTTTAATTACTTTGTTCCCTTAACTGTCTTATGAACAGTGTCTTTTTTTATCCTTCGCTCGGCCGTCCTCTGTAAGTGAAATAATAAGTTCTTTTAAAAACGTCTTGTAAGCGATTTCAATTCTTTACTTCCTTCAGTTTACATTGTATATTTTATTATTCAACCGTCAGTGCCTTGTGTTGCGAGCTTGAGAGTATAAAGATTTGCAGAAACCAATTATAGTCTGTTTGATTTTGTTGTGTTCTCTTCCATAATTATTATTAGTTTGTGATGTTTAAGATTCATATAGATTTAATAATTAGGAATGTGTTATTGCGCCAACCCTATAATATTATATCCTGTCCATAATGAACATTGAAAAAAAAAACCTACTATCTCAGTAGCAAGTTCTTATTTCCTGTAGAAGCCTCTCTTGTTATACAGTATCTATCGCATATTACAATTTCATTATTGTTACCTACTTGCAATAAAATATCTATAACACAACAATATACATATCCATCTGTATAATTAAGAGAACAATTATAAGAATATTTTTATAGCTTTATTAGATTCACCACGTATTATGATGGTTGTAATAACGCCGGGTAATTAAGTATTAACTCTCTGTTAAGTTTAACTGCTTCTTTAATTTATAATGTTTCGCTGTTCTTACCGTGTCATGAATAATGTCTATTAGCAGTTGTAAAGTTGTTGTTATTAAATATTAGTTTCCGTTTTTTTTTTTTTTTTTCTTTTAATTTCTTCAACATTCTTCTTACTTCACTCAACTATGAAAACCTTGTATTAAAACTTCTACAATATTTTTTCTAGTTTTCTCGTAGCTTTAAACTCAATTATTTGATGCTGTGAACAAATTATTTGATTAATGAGTTTCTTTATTTGAAAAGAAGACTTCATATACCTATTTGTTCTGACGTTGTACTTAGAAAAATGACTTTTTGGTGAATCTTTACGACGCAAAAGTAATGTAAATACTAGGTAATGTTTAAGTTTTAACAGTTCATAAACTTCGGTAGTTTTGCGTGGGGTTTGACAAATCAGTTTGTACCTTCGTTAAATACAAAATTTCTATGGCTATTACATTTTAATAATGTGAATGTTAGTCAATTGGTCTGTTCAACTTTAATTATTTGTTATGCCCATATCATAAAAATACAGGACTGCAAACGCTTCAGCTGCCGTTTTCTTCACATATATAATGTTCACGTGTGTTTGCGTGAACCTTAGTTTAAAACACAATAAAAAATAGCATATTTAAACTGTCTCTTAATTTAAATAATCAGCTTCCAGGGCTGTCTAAATTAAAACAACAATGGCTCAGTTTTGGACTGATTTAGCCTCAACCAACGCTAACGAGTTCTAATCTAGGTTCAGCGTTAATATAAAGCGTTTCCTGCTCTATTGCTTTTTTAAATGTGCTATTAACTCGCTCACTCACGTAAGTAGCCACTTCCTCATTAGCTGTTTTATTATTATATTCTGGTCTACTTAGAGTTGGGCCTGAATCTAGTCTTAATTTACCGTAGTGTTAAATGTTGATTGCTATCTAATGTGGCCAGCAAATATTACAACGTCATCTATATATAATCTGTAGTATATACCACGTTTGCTTGGTTTTCACGACACAAGCTTATAGCTTAGTGTGGGATCAAGTAGATCTGTGTGATGTGAAGTGGATTATTATTATTATTATAATCTAAAAATATTATGGCGTATCCTAGAGGTCTTAATTTGTTATCTGTACTAATGTTATAAAATGGTAAAGTTTGTGAGTTTGTGACGTTGTAGCGGATAATCTCTGGATTTACTGAATCGATTTTAAAAATTCTTTAGGAAGCTACGGTAGTCCTGAGTGACATAAGGTACTTTCATCCCGAAATTTCTACGGGAACTCCGAAATTACCGCAGGTGAAACAGGGGACAGCTAATCATAAATAATAATGCTTGGACGTTATCACACAGCGCCTCCTGGTTTCAAACTAAGGACAACTTGCACTATGGCTTACAGACAATGTTAAAATAAGTACTTATACACTATTTTGTTAATATACACTAAACACCCCGAGTAACTTATCCTTATTTTATAGTTTTATGGAGTTTCTGGAAGTAACTCATCTTTGTTCCATAACTTTTATGCCGAAGTTAATGAACTTGCCTTTTTTTATACGTAGGTTCATTTCACATTAAGTAGATATCTATTGTTTTCTAGCTGGTAAATATATTGCACCTTTATACTTAATATCCATCGCCACTTTTATTTTGTCTCATACAGCTACAATACTGGCAAGTGTCCTTTGGTTTTTTATCACAAAAAAGCGTTTTTTTTTTTGGTAATATTTGTATGATCTTACTTAGAGCCAGAGCAATGTTTAGTCATTTTAGATTGCGATTGTCCGATGTTCATAATAAGATACAATTGAACTGCATATTGTCGAAATCTGAAGCCCACACTGCCACTGAGGTCAAGGACCCTGTCAAACGCGTTCAGTAGTCAAGGGCCGGCACTTATCTTGCCCAATATAATATATATTAGCATACTAATCTACATAGTAACATCTAATTGTATCATTCCATTTTGGTTCATTAGTGTATAAATGAGGATAAGCATTTACCTTGTCACTTCAAGTATAACTACATATGTCAGTAAAATGTGTACATGACAGCAATTAAATGACTTTTTTTATTTTTTTCTTATTTTAAAACTAGTATTATAACTTCAGTTTTGTTCGTGATATAGTCTTATTGTTACCATGGAATATTCCTAGTACCTATCATCAGTTCGGTTTTTGTCCACTTGGCACAATTCGTTAAGGACAGAATTATTTGAAAATAAAAATGCAATCTAGTTTTGTCCTAAGAATGGTTCTGTTACACTTCAAGATCGATCTAAATTTTCTTTTAGTTTTTGATCGCGTTCGGATAACAAAAACAATATTTGAATTTGAAAATGTTGCCAACATCAATAAATTGATATTTGAAAACAAACTTTAACTGGGAAAATAATGAAACGGGAAAGTTCGCAAACAAAATGGTACATCTTTTGTTTATTATTATGAATTCACCATTGTTAGAGCCATCAAAGACTTGACAAATTGAAACAAACTCAGTTGAGTTTGAAAGTTAGCGAACTGCCTTCGAATGGGGGTAGGATCCATTAATTCGGGGGAAGGGAAGCTGAATTAAATAATTCGAACCTCTTTTGGCTTATTGGTAAAATTTTTTGGGGACTGTATTGGAACAAACTTGACAGAAATTCGATTTTAATTTATCAAACAAAAGGAATGATTTCGCTTCCGAATAAATGGAAGCTATTAAAATTTCAAATGAAAGACAAGTACTTCAAAAAAGAAAGATAAAACCTTTTCGTTAGAATAAATCTATACTTACATAAGTTTTGAAGATCAATTTCGACCGAACGTCATTCAAAACAGGACGGTTAAAAACCCTAAAAGTCCCAACCCTTCCGCTAGTATTTTTCCTGGACAAAAAAAAAATACAAGAATTATGAAGTATAATGAACCAGAGGGAAGTAAGTTAGCATTAAGTATTCGTATTTCCAGAGCTGTCTCTGTCGAGGCAGTTAAAATTTCACTTGGCTAAGCAAAAATTTCTGTCCGCTGCAAAAATCCTTCCCCTTTCCAAGGGGAAGGGAATCGCTAGCGAATTCTTGCATAAAATCTACATCGAGCGGTCCATACAAATTACCATTTCACTTCTTACTCTGATTAAATGTTGTAGAAAAAATATTGCTCTCCAAATGGAAGAGAAAATTCTCGGTTTTCTACTCATTAAAATTGGTGTCTCGCTTTTTTATTTCGACTAACGGCCAAGCCTTTCTTGTGTCAGTTTTTCATTTACTTTTACATTTAAAAAAATAGTTGTCCCTCAAGAGATACGACATCTAAAGTGATACTGCAATATTACTAATACAACGTTAACAATAACTCAAGAACTTATTTCTTTACATTAAGAAAAATGAAGATGTAGCAGCGAGAGGAAAAAAAAACAAAAGAAATCCTAAGTAACTAGGTACGTAAAAAAAAGTGCACACTATATTGCAGTGACCGACGAAAATCCCCTACGAAACTTGGCAATGGTTGTAGTGGATACGTCCAAAAAAGGTGTACACTACAACGTCTTTCACACAATAGGGTGAGAAAATAGTTGAAACCAACTGAAGATATTTGGCAGGCCTTTACAAGCTAATGATCCACTTGATTGCGGTTAAGTGTCGCCTATAAAAATGTCTGCTTGTTGCCAACTAGAGAAAAAACAGTTGCTCCCTCTAATGTGACTATTTCTCCTGGCGTTCTCTCGATATCATGAGACAATTGCCTCTAGAAACACTTTAAGTGGTTTGAGAATTGACGTTTTTCTTTTCCCCCTTTTTTCGCCGCTCAACTTCTCAAGATTTTTGGGGACATTCGCAGTGAACTCATGCTTTTGTTTCTCATCATTTTTAGTTCATTACCTTAATGTTTTATCATTTCTGTTTTCATTTTTTTGATTGTTTTCTTTTCCTCAGTAATTTATTCACACAAAACCACAACAATCAATTTTACTAGGTATTTTAACTGGCATGAACACAAAAAAATTGTAGACATTCGGTAATAAGTCACTGCCATCGAGTATGAAGTTGAATTTTGAATTTATAATTTAATTTATTAGCGGTCGAGTAGCTCGGGAAATGCTCAACTTGATCTCCCTGTGTACTTCCCAAGTCGCAATATCAAAACGTGACTGGAATCCTCTTAATATGATTTACTTCATATTTATTACAAAGTTTTCTTAAACTTTCGTACCTTCAAAGGCATCTTATTCGATAATTAAGACGCTAATACATTTCAAATACCATACCAAAATTATCCGGAAGTAAATAAGCAAGTGAAAATTAATTTAAAATATTCGTTAGTAGGTGCCTGGAGTAATTAAATCTGATTATAAACAATATGGAAAGTTCCAAGGTGAAAAACAGTCTGTAACAAGTCAAAATGTTCGGGAATTGAATTTTGAAATTTATTAAAAGTTTTATGGATGTTAATGTGGGGGTGGCGTCAACCGTCACAGTGCCTTCCGTGAAGTAATATACTTGGCAACGGTCGAGTAAACGATTCAATATTCGGCGGGATTCATTAATCATTGTAATTGACAGGCGGGGAAGGGCCGGATGGTGCGCGCGACTGACTCTCTTTCTGTATTAAGTGCTCCCGATTTTGATATACAAATTTTGCGCTTCGCAGATACGTAGCTAAGTGAGCGACTGGCGCCTGATAATTATGATTAAAGATTATATCTTCGCTCTATTGTTCCTCCCGGTCTTATACGTATATTATATCTCTAGTCTATGCATTTGTCTTTTAGTCACTCTATAGATAATTCAAGGTTAGTCGGCACTGAAACGAAAGGGTGTAAAATTGTTGTTTACCAGTAACTTTTGCTTCAATTTTCTTTACAAAAGTCAACGAGCTGTCGAGAAATTATTACATCAACTTTCATTGAAAATCACACAAAACTTTATCATTACTCAATCATTACTCAATATGATGAAGTTGCCTATCAAAATCACTTAAGCCAGCGAGCGAAACACATAATTAAGTATCTTCCATGAAAATATCTTGAAAAGTATTTCTATAGATTCTGGCGTTGCGACTATAAAAAAAATAACGTCTAAATCAGTGTCAAAAACTCCACCGCTCTTATCAGCTTGATCAACATAAAAAACCTATTCTTTCTACAAAGAATAAAGAAAAAGTTGCTTCAATAGCGGTTTTGGATATATGAAAAAACCGTCGTATAATACGACACTAATAGTCACACCGACATGTAAAGTTATTATTAATGACTTATACTTTGTCGTGATCACTTCTACTTTATACAGGACATTATCCACCATTGATAGCTGGAGCAATTTTAGGGGACGAAACAAATATTATGACAGTTCGGTTAGGGTTGATTGGGATCGAATTTACCTTTATTTTTATTTTCGGATTCATCGTCATTGACATCATCATCGACGATATCTTTATCAACGCCAGTTTTAATAACTCCAATGTTTACTTTTCGATCGTCGTAGATTTTTTTTAATTCTGCTGAACTTTCGCTTATGTGCTCAAAATTATTTAAATCCAAAAGTGTTATGAACCGCCGCGCGCCGTCATATTCTCGCTGCAAAGTGATTTCGTAACAATACCCCAGTAATCATAGTTTAATGAACAAGCTTCTTTCGGACGACGAAGCTCCGTGACACTCAACTAATCGTTAAAATCAAGACATTAGACAGCCCTGCAGCCTTCTCGCTCTATCTCACGTCTCCATTCCTCACTAAATGAGCCCTGCGAGGATTTCCTTGACAAATTACTTTTTCGCTTTTCTTGTTTATAGGGAGTAGTGGTGGGGGGGGGGAGGCGTACTTTTTTCTCTTAGTATCGGCACGGTATCGGTTTGTTTACGGCAAAGTTTGCCGGAGTAATTTGGGAGCGATTTTTATTAACTTTCCCAGCCCCGAGAGCTGCGGGGAAGTTACGCTTATTCCACCATTTTGCTTTTTATCTTCACTTTGGAGGTTATGGTTGCTCACTTGATTTTATCGCTTATTAAATTGTCTATTGATTGGGCGGATACGAATTTTTTCATTTACAAATCGATTCCATAATTTTGTTTAAATTAGGTAAAATATATATACAAAGAAAGTTATACAGCAATAGCAATGTTACTTTAATAACCATGTAAATAGCAAAAGATTTGTTCAACAAATGTTAAGTAATTGCGAGTAGTCAGGTTCCCACAGTTGCATTATGTTAAAGTATCACTAAATTGAACTCGCCGAGCATAATTCATCTTGACACTTCAATGTTTGAGCTAAATATTAGTCGGACGATTACAAAATGTTACACTAAGCCTACCCACTCATTGGTACCTTGAAGATACAAGCGAGGTTGACAATGTACATATATTAACTGGTAGCTCCCACAACCGGTTCTAAGCAATTGAGTTTAAAATAACGGAATCTTAGGTTTTTATTTCAATCTGGAAAATCTATAGCTGTTTACACAGACAGACAGAGTTATTTTCGCTTTAGGAAGCCACAGTGTTTCTGAGCGACATCGGCTACTGTTTTTATCCCGGAATTCACGCGGGAATTCCGAAATTACCGCGGGCGAAATTGCTAAGGATCAACTGCTATAATATTATATGTACGTACGTCACAGTGCGTTGGCGATGAACTCCGGCTATAAGATTGGATGTCTTTTTTAATGTGGTGTTTGATGGTGAACACGTGGGTAGCACTTGATGTGCTTGGCACGAACCAACGGTTCAGAGGTGAAGATTATTTATTTAGATACATATATAGGTACATAATCCTAACCAATGTTATAAAATGTGAATGGGAGTTTGTTTGATCATTACGAAAGTTTGCGTACACGTTGCCAGGGGTACAGAAAATGACATACTTTTTATCTCGAATTTGATTTAATTAACGCGGGAGCAAACAGAATGAACGGCTAGTATATTTACATATATGTATTTATTTATTTATTTATTCTTTATTGCACAGTGTGTACAAATGGCGAACTTAATGCCTTGCGGCATTCTCTACCAGTTAACCATGTATATACTAGCGATTCCCACGGGAACTCGAAATTAAGGCAAGTGAAATAGGGCACCGATTGTGTAAGATAAAAGTAAAGTTTGTTAGTTTGTATATGGGTGGTATCTCTAAAACTACTGAATCGTTTGTTAAAGTTCTTTCACTGAAAGTTATAATAATAAACATGAATACCCCCGGGTATTCTGTGAAACGGGACACGGAAATTCTAAATACTTTTAAATATATATATATACTAGCAGACCCGCGCGGTTTCACCCGCGGTAATTTCGGAGTTCCCGCGGGAATTCCAGGATAAAATATAGTTATAAACCTTCCTCATGAATCACTCTATCTATTGGTGAAAACCGCATCAAAATCCGTTGCGTAGTTTTAAAGATTTAAGCATACATAGGGATATAGGGACAGAGAAAGCGACATTGTTTTATACTATGTAGTGATAAATACTATACAACGTGTTAATGAATTAACTGTAAACTAGAAAGTAGTTTGCTTAGAATCGACTAGCGAATCGATCGCACTATGTTTTAATATAGGTTATATTTTTTATTTTTTAGTAGCCCAGGTCTAAATTATTTATAATACAATATTTGGAGCGTACGCCGACGGCAGCGAAAAAATTCGAACCGGTAGGCGCGGGCGTAGCGCTTGGAATTTCGTAGATAGGTCACCTCCAAACTAATGTTCAATAACATTTAAAGTATAAATTTTTTCGACATAAAATATATTTTAATCATATTATTGTTTATTTTTTTAAATGGGGTGTATCAAGTTTTCAGTTAATTCATTAACACGTTGTATATCCACAGTAAATGTCTCTTTTTAAAATCAAATAAGTAACTCTTTTTTATATTCAGTTAAAAGTCATGTAGGTACCTAATTGATAATCGAACTACGGCTTCCCGCTTACAAGACTCCTGTAACCTTATAACGACTAGACTAAGCTTCGTAAAAAGTTCCAACAAAAATTGCGCAGGTAGGTACAGTCGGAAACAAAACTATACAGGTTGTAATTTTAGCTGAGGGACTTAAACCCTTGATAATTAATTCATGCTCATAATAATATTACATGCGGTAATTTCGGAGGTCCCGCGGCAATTCCGGGTTACAATATTGCCTATGTTACACAGGGATAGAGTAGCTTTCTAATGGTGAAAGAATTTTTGGAGTCGGTCTTGTAGTTTTTGGGTTAAATCGTAACAAACAAACAAACGAGAAATCAAACCTTTATAATATTAGTTAAGATGTGCATAGGTAACTTATTAAAAATGTGTATAAATAAACTCTTATAAGTCGGAGAAAATCTTAAATAAAAGCTTTGGTTTATTTATTATTAATAATTTTTTCTTTATTCCACAAAAAGGTACAAATGGCGGGTTTATTTTTCTCATCAAAAATTCATTTTTTTTTATACCAATTTAAGACAAGAATCAAATACCGAATACCAAGGGTAAACCAACTTGTTTAATGTTTGTTTATTTTCTTGTGTGTTGTGCTGGAATAAATGTAGTTTTCTATCTTTCGTCCTTTCTTTCTACAATACGTATCGCTTTTAACCTTACACTCTGTATAGTTAGACACTTTTAACATACGTTGATCAATCTTATTGCAATGGTAACAAAGTTTAACAAAATATGTTAAGTGTTAATATATTTTCAATCTGACTGTACAAACGTACGTCCGTAAAATATTAGTTATTAAGCAGTCTCAAGCTTCGACGTGAGTATTACCCACTAATCCATATTGGTTTTGCAACAACCTATGGTATCCCAATCCTTATATTATTACAAATGCGACTATGACTTTTTTTTTAATAATAATAATATAAAAAAAAAAATATTCATGCTCATTCGCCTAAACTTCTTGACCGATCCTCACGATATTTTGCATACACGTTGTCAGGGATGCAGAAGAGGACGTAAGGTAGAGAGACTTTTTATTTCGGATTTTACGCACAAATTTTTCGGATTTTACGGACAAAGTACCCTATGTCCTTCTCTGTACCTCTGACAACGTGCATTCAAAATTTCATGATGATTGGTTGAGCCGTTAAGGCGTGAAAACGTAACAAACAAAAACAAACACTTGCATTTATAATATTAGTAAGGATTAAACTTAGACAACTCTTTTACGTTTTAAAATGCACTTTCAGTTTATAACATCCACTCTTAATAAATCAACATCTACTGTAACCAACAATGATCAAACTTAACGCTCTCATTATCTATGTACATTTTGGAGGTTAGTAACTATACTTATGTATATTAAATAAAAAAAATAATGCAAACTCAAGAAGGCCGCGCCTCAGTTGGAGCGAGCGACCCTGATAATGAAGTGTTTAGAACGTAACTCGATTATCTAGGTACCTAAATTGTTCACGTAATAATAATCGTGCGAATAAAGTAAATAACAGTATTGCAACAGTTCCAGTTGGTACCACGGCACTATGAACTTGAATTCACACCCAATCAAAACTTCATAGACGAGTGCTACTTAAATTATTATTTGAGATCTGAATCTCGGAAACGGCTCTAACGATTTTCATAAAATTTGGCATGCCGAGGGTTTCGGGGCGATTAATCGGTCTAGCTAGGTTTAATCTTTGGAAAACGTCGTTTTGCCCGTGTTTTCAGGCAGTAAAAAATGAGTGTTTGGTACTGCTTTTCTACTCAACAACAGATGGCGCTATACACAACGAGCGAAGCTCAGTCGCTCAGATATTAATGTATTTATAGTTTTACCTATCTGTAAGTATACTGTAATGGAAATTAGCTTTAGACACGACGTGTGCTTAGACAGTGTTTGTTCTTTATTGATTGTCTGTTACGATCTAATACATATCATTTCAAATACACAATTATCAAAGATCACATCAGCTGTCAAACAAATCTTTTTTATAGACAAGCTGTCAAATATAATATTTAAAGGCAAAGGTAACTTCAACCATACAGCCTACCGGTCGTTACATTGTATTGTTTGTTTTTTTACGATGATAAATATTGTTGATTGGTTGAAAATAGTTTATAATTCGTGGCTAACTCTAATCTGTATGTGGCAAATGGCAATGGAGTAATTTAATTGTAAACCTACATATATGTGTTGCATGTTAAATAATGATAAATAATTAGCCATGCGTGATGTATAAAACTATTTATTATTCCTATTTTTCTATCGTAACTGATTTAGAAAATTAATTATACAGTTGCTATGGTACCATTTTATGGTTATAAAAGTGTACGAACGCATAAGTACAGTAGGCAGAGAATACAAAAATTCACTTGCACTTATCAGACGCTTAGTTCACATTCATAATTCTTGAAATTATTTATTTATTTAAGTAAATATACATTTTTTTTCGTTTAAGATTTTTTAAAGGTGTAAAAAAACCGTTCTAGGTTTATCTAAACACCGACATTCGTCGTCAACACTACTTACTTAGTTACTAGACAATATTTTTATGTTGTCCTTGTGTGCATTAATTGTTAAATAAATAAATAAAAAATAAATAAATCAATCAATAAAATTTTAGATGCGCTCTAGGTAGCATCTGAAGATTACTTTGCATATCGAACAATTATTTTTTGCTTGTATTTTCTAATTTATATGTGTATTGAATCTTTATCATCAAAAAGGAAGAAGTTTATCTTTGTACCTACAATATTGGTTATACCCCGAAATAATATTTTTCATGAAAGTGCTAACTTACCTATATATTAGCATAACTAAGAAGATAATATTTTTTTGGCGTTTGGTGCCACTTTTGCGAAGAAGATGTAGAGAAACCTCAAAACTACAAAGTAAATAGGGGGTTGTTGAGGTGAGCATTAGGTATTAGTTGCCATGACAACCGCATCGAAAGTGATCGCTCTCATATCTTCATTCTTTCTTCTTTACCCTTGGTAAAACGACGAATAAAACTTAAGTATAATCTTGCGACATCCATAATATATCTTGTCTTGCCATAGCCTTTTTATACAAACGTGCGTTTTGTAAGACAATTTCCAATATTTTATTGAGAAAAATATTAAATGTCGTACAATTTTACTAGTTTTCCCGCGGTTTTTCCTTCAGGATTCCCTCAGGAATTCGGAAACAGTAAGATCCCCTGTGTTAATCCAGCACATATTGTCTATGGAGTGCCTTCTGTTCTGAGAAACGGATAGCCGCCATAATTAATAATGAGTCATAAATAAACATTCAAAAAAAGTCAAATTATTGAACACAGGGTTATTGTATTGCAAAATACGCATTACGTATTAGTTTTAGAATAGTTTTTTTATAATCTATCCGAACATAACTAGGCTGTAATCGGTTGAGAACCCTAGATTAAACTACAAACTTATATACTTTAACCATTAAAACACTATCTATTTCTTGAGTCATTTACAAAGTAGATATAAGTTTTGCAATTTTGGAGCTTCTATTGTAGTATGATCGATCGATAAGATCACGCTTGCCTGCCAGAGGCATAGTCAGAGATTCGTTGCAATATGCCATTAAAACCTCCTTCGTTTTATCCAAATTATTTATTTCACGTCTTCGTTTCTCCTACCTGGTGCCTGATCCTTGATATTTTACATAATTCAACTTGAATATTGTGCTATAAATCCATTTTGAAATACCTGAACCGTGTACAACTTAAGACGGGTGAGCTTTTAATATAAATATTTGAACATCTCATTTTAAATGTGCTGACGGCCAAATTGTTGACGCCATAATTGGTTACGAAGCACGGCCATTGTTCTTTTAAGTTAGAATAGAAAAAAAAAAAAACACCAGTTACACTCCACACCAACTGCTTTTCCATTACCACAAAAACTTTATAAGTAAATATATGTGGTTAGTGTAGTTATGGATAGCTGTTCCCACCAATGTTTCACCTGCATCAGCTTGGGCATTCTCTGTGTTCTTCTCTTCTCTGTGTCGAGATGAAAGTATCCCATGACGTCACTCAGGGATCCCATTAACTGTAGCATCCTATCAGTGAGAGAATAATGTTTACATCCAAAATTGCAAAATTTAGCCTCTTTATAATATTAGATAGAATAAAAATAGGTAACTATGTAAATTTAACTGAACCAGCCCGCTAAGCCAATTCTACAATGGTTATCGCTTTAGAAAACTAAGGAATTTATCGTCAGTCAAGCGGTCACGAAAAATAGTCCAATCAAGTCCAAATTTTTCATATCCATTTGACTTAGTTTTCAATAGCGACAACGATTATTTATTTATAGATTATTAACTTGGCTTGATGGTTGGTCCAAAACGTATTGTTTCAAATTATGCCTTCGATTGAATAGTAGAGAAGATGTAGAAAAAAAACTCCAGCCAAATCACAATGATCGTAAGAAGTGGTTGGCGTCGGCTATAGTGACGCGTTTGTTTAAAAGTACACCTATTCTTACTTCAGTTGCGAGCTAAAATTATGTTTGAATACCGTGTTACTATACGGTAACGTTAATAGGGCTTTGGTTGGAGTTTTTTTGGGGTCCCGCGGTGACGATACAAAAACCTCTAGGTGAGTGAACATGCAGACATCGTAATTTTATATAGAGGTACTAGAATTACCTTGTGCGAAGACTTAATAAAGACTAGCTGTTTCACTCGCGTTAATATCTAAGATCCCGCGGGAACTCCGGGATAAAAGTACCCTGTCCTTTTCTGTACCTCTGACAACGTGTAGAATTCAATAATTAATTCTATTTCACCCGCGTTAATTTCGGAGATACCGCGGGAATTCCGGGATAAAAGGTAGCCTATGTTCTTTTCCGTGTCAAAGGCTACATGCATGCCAAATTTGATCCAAATCCGTTCAGCCGTTTTTGCGTGATTGAGTAACAAACATCCAAACGTCCAAACATCCAAACATCCACACTTTCACATTTATAATATTAGTAGGATATAGTAGGATATTGAATTAATTTATCTTCCCAAAGTAAAAATTACTATCAATTTTAATTTATTTATAGATAATATAATAATAATAATAATCTACTTCACAACATACAGATCCATATATATAGGTGTCGTGGAAACCAAGCAAACGTGGTATATACTACATAGAATTACATATATATTATACTATAGATATATAAACACGCCCAGACTGGAAAGTGGAACCCTGTGTTAATCACACAAAGTCCACCCCCACAGGGAATCGAACCCGGAACCTCTTTATTTGCAATTAGGCATGGTGACCTACTGCGCCAATCAGGTCGTCATATATTCATAAAGCATATTTTATTGAGTAAAATAAAACATTTTCCAAAAACCAAAAAGACGCAGTAAGAAAATAACAGAACCCGATTCCTAACGGGAAACGCGCGCTTCACATTATTTTTTTGAAGTGGCAACACGCGAAGCGAGCCGCTCAAGAATCAAGATCCTTATCTGGTCAATTGATAGTTATATATTACGAAATTAAGTTAGAAAATAAAGCGGGAAGCGTTAATGTAAAACGGTATGGTGTTTCTGAGCATTTCTCTTATCTGAGCAATCGTTTCCTTTTTGTTCCAATATAGTTGTAATAGACTTGTAACACTACTATATTTAAAGTGCGGCTTCTATAACGAGGTTGTTAACTTCGTTCGGATTAGGAAGAAAGAAAGAAAAAAAGAAAGAATAATATTAATGCTTGGACGTTATAACACCGCGCCACCTGTAGTGCTATAATGTAACTTTTGTTGCTTTCATTTTTCGCTTTCAATGGGGATGTTGACTACTTTTGAAAATCAAAATTAGTCCGTCAGTTAGAAAATAAAAAAAACAATAGACACGTATTTTTTGCTTTTTCAAATAAATTAAAATATACAGAGATAAAGCGCATTAAAGTTTAGGGTGAGGGGGTCGTGACGTCACTAACCGCTAAAACCGCCATACAAACTGTCAGAATAGTGACGTCACGCGAAATTTCAACTCAATATATCGCCGTTATTTTTTGATTACGTAAAAAAAGAAAAAATACGTGTCCAATATTTTTTGATAATCTACAAGACGGACTAAAAAAAAAAAATTAGTCAACATGCCCATTGCTTTTGCGATTACAATATACCTAGGTACACGTTTTAGAACCTACGATTTCAAGCAATCAACCAAAACGAACATACATATTTCATTAGTTACCTATAGCTGTCTAAACATGATGAGTTAATCATAAAACCGCTATGTTTCGGATTGAAATAGAAAAATTATAGCAACAAAAGTTATAATTGCCCTACGTACCTATTACCAAATCGATATACCTACCAAATTTTTTATATTGTTTCAAATTTTTCACCCTATGTTTCATATACAGTATGTATTTACAAAAAAACAATGCACAATTTATTAAAATATATGTACTAGGTTAAGTATTAGCTGTTTCCCTCGAGTTCACCCGCGTTAATTTCGAGTTTCTGCAGAAATTCCGTGATAAATGGTAGGTACCTTATGTCTTCTTCTGTGCATATTGTATATACAAAATTTCATGACGATCGGTGGAACGCGCAACAGACAGACTCAAATTCGTATTTATATATAATAAAGTTAGCATTTGGTCGGATCTTCCTATACTTTAAGCCTGAGAACTTCAATAATACCCTGGGTCCTTTCTGATAATAATATTCAACAGCTAATAGAACACATAAGTCCCCTTGACGCCGTATCAGAAGTTAAGGGGTACAAACGGAGGGTGGTTTCCACTTATCTACGGTGAGTTGGGGCGATATATCTAGGGGATGAAACAGCTATATTTTGGTTGCATGTTGGGAAATCGATAATCAGGTGTTTTTGTCATAGGACAGTACTGTACCGCTCTGTTTGATAGTTTAGGAGTTGTGTGTGTTCGCGATAAACTCAAAAACCACTCAACGGATTTTCATGCGGTTTTCACCAATAGATAGAGTGATTCATGAGGAAGGTTTAGGTATCTATATAATTTGTCAAGGTTTTTTAATTGGTTGAAATATAAAGATAAAACCAATTGTCGGAAGTGTCGGAAAAAGTACTTTGTTACGCTTTCACGCTTCAACTGCTCAACCGGTCATCATGAAATTTTGCATACACGTTGTCAGAGGTACAAAGAAAGGGATAGAGTAAGTACTTTTTATCTTTTTATCACGGAATTCGCGCGGGATCTCCAAAAATAACGCGGGTGAAACCGCGGGGGACAGCTAGTGTGTTGAGTTCGGCTTATTTTTTACCATAGAATAGTGTTTTTAAGAATTCATACATCATAAAGAATCTAACCAATTGATATTGATATCGAACTACAAATATGTATTTCGACAATACCATCTGAAGTATCGATACCTATTTGAGTTCATTCGATTTTTAGAAGCAAGATCTTTGAAATCCGATCCCTTCGATGGTTCTGTATTCTGTAACCGTTCGTTTCCTTACACGTGAATGGATTTTCACTATCAATTACCGAACTACGAATGCCTACACAGTACACTCTATATTAGGCACCTACTATATGCTACACTCAAAGAAGTAGTCAATGATTTTTATTGGTTCTTCTATACGTATTGTACGTCTATGCATATAAATAAAATTTTAGTTTGTCATAATATCATACGTATAATAACGACTCGACCGATCATCATGAAATTTCGTACACACGTTTTCAGAGGTACAGAGAAGGACATAGGTTGCTTTTATCCCGGAAATCTCATGAAATTTTGCATACCGTCAGGGATACAGAAATGTACATAGGGTTTTTTGTATCCCGGAATTCCTGCGGGAATATCGAAACTCACGCAGGTAAAACCGCGGGGCGCAGTTAAATTATCGTAATTAAAAAGCATCAAAGCCCATTCTATTACTGAAGTTTGAAACAATAAGGGTACAAGGTCTTTATTACAGAGATATCTTGTTATTGTATGTAGTCATTAAGAAAGGATTTTTTTGGAAATTGAAGCCCTAAGAAGATGAATGAATAAGCTCTGCTTTTGTGAAATCACCCGTGTGAGTAGGATTCCCGCAGGAACTCCTAAAACCTTGTCCTTGTCAATTACGGTACTATAACAAAATATTCACATCTCTCCAGCTAGTTACGTATTTTAAGGTATATCATAAACTTGATAGTTTTGTCGATGATAGTAGTTATGTGGGAGTAAAAATATTTTAGTGATAAAATTATTAATATCTGACCTAGTGACCTAGTACAGAATAAATCGTATTAATCGTTAAATTAAGTAATTTGTTATTAAACACTTAAACACTTAAAAAAATTAAGTACTTTTTTTGGAATTGCCGCGGGAACTTCGAAATTACCGCGGATGAAATCGCGGGGGACAGCTAGTAAATATATATAAATAAATATCACAAGATAATAACTGAATAATAAGATATCAAAAATCTTTGTAGTTTGCAAAAATTTCGTCGTACTTAATTTTGTTTTCTCAAATATTTCTATGAAATAAAAGTTGCTATTGGGGTCTTAATTTCCAACTAATATACATAACACCCACGTACAGACGAAACCACTTGCCTTTTATAGCAATCTGTTTAATGTTTGTCTTGGCCAATGGTGAACATGACCAAAATTAATAAAAAAAAAACACTTTCGAGAATTTTGTAACCATATTGAAACATATAATTAACATAATATATGATGGTACTTTGGTATCTTATCTCTTGTGCTCAAAAGAGAGAAAAAAGACGGTCAAATAAGTGGGATGATTGTATAATAGGTATCTAGTTATGAAACTGTAAATTATTGGAATAATAAAATAAAAATACTAAAGATCTATGGTGAAAAAAGTTAGTAAATTTACAATGATAAAGGACGATTCGCTTCGAACGACTTTCTATTGAAACTTTCTTTTTTCACCTCAACGTAGCTTAGGTATGAAAGTTTCTCGTGCGTTCGGCGCAAGAGAGCTTATTAGAAGTTTTGCAATTGTTGGCTTTTTTAGGTTATGTTAGATATGTTGTACCGTATCGGTTCGCGAAGGGTTAAATCTCGCTTTGTGGTAAAAACTTATTACAGAATAAAATTATTTATGAAAATAATAAGTTTAAATTGGCTTTGGCCAGCAAAATATTATTTAAATCCCTTACAAGGGTCAAGTTAGGGCCACCTGCTATAAAAAATCATACCTATCTTTTGAGATATTTCCTGTAAAAATAAATCTTAGACTTGATGTTAAAAAACTGGTTTACGACGACACTGGTTTTCACCTGTTTTCATATTAAACCAAGTTGATGTCCCTTCTATTACTTATTTTCTGTTCTGTAGTTTCAACCTAAATAAATATAGGTATATTCCAAAAGAGAATAATTCCAATAATGCCAAAAAAGCAAAACCATTAGACTTTCTGTTGCGAAGGGTACCTAAGGACTCGAAAAACTCACGAAATACGCCACGCCATTTTCATATATAAGACATATCGTAACGTATTTTACGTAAATACCTTTAAATACAACTTTCCGAGCTTTCGAAGCTTGTTTCGGGGGTTGAAACTCCCTTTTTTCGCTCGAACGTTCTTGCATTATATCCTATATTGCCTTTGTTATGTTAGCATGGTGAAGAAAGTTGGTCATATAAGACATAACAGAGTTATTTATTATTATTGGGTGATGTTACTTGTTTCTGTTCAGTTGAACTTTTGTTCACTTGATACTGTTGATGGGGAAAGGTTTTGTGACCAATACGAGTATTAGGTAAAGAATGACTCGATCATAAGCTCTTTGGTTGAATGCGGACTTTTGATTATGATTTTTTAGATATCACAACTAAACTTCATGTATCTGTCAGAAATTAGCCGGGACAAACAGACAGACCCACCGTATATAATTTCATATACCTGTAGTGAAAAGCTGTTAATTTGGAATTACATAAAAACACTTTAATTTTACCATAATATTGTATAGACTAGAAATTAGAATCATGTTTAGTTACATAGACAAATACTATACCATAAGAACGTGTATATAAACTGATTTAATATAAACTAGATTGTAGCCACTGAGCAAATAATCACTACGTTTTAAGAGAAGCACTTTCATAAACGTACTAATCGCTGAACCGATCTATGAAAGCATTCTGTGCCAACTTTGCCGATGCAATGTATGACGCGGTCATGGGGATTTCGGTTAAGTATTCCAAAGTTGGTCAGGAAGTTCGCGCATAGATCCATAGAAACTCATGCGTCAAGGCAGTGTTGCTGGGCTGATTGTAGCTATAAAAAGATGTAGACACACTTAGGTATGTCGTTCAAGGAAACAAAGCTTGCGGTTATCCGAAATTTTTTAATATTAACCTGCCTTCCTCGTCGGTTTTATTTTCCGATGGGCATAACTGTGGGTCTGAGCGTGCCGGCTTGGGGGGTGTGCCGCGGGTGAGGGGTGGCGGGCTGAGGGGGAAACACGTACCATTTGTACAGCCAGCAAAAACAGTTCGCACTATGGAGTATCGAGGCACCAACAATTTTATGTACACACACTTGTTTAAAATTGTAGACTTGGCTCAACACGTTTGTACATTGGAAATATCTATACATATAAAATGCTTTGTCCTGAATGACTGATGGATCAACGCACAGCCTAAACCGCTGATCGTAGAGACCTGAAACTTGGAGGGTGTGTTCTTTGTATGACGTAGGCATCCGATAAGAAAGAATTTTTGAAAATTCAACCCCTAAGGGAATGAAAAGAGGTTGCAAAGTTTGTATGGAACAATTCCGCGGGAACTTCGAAGTTATCGCGGGTGAAACTGCGCGAGACAGCTAGTTATTTATAAAAAAAAATAAAGAAAAAATCGGAGTTTACCTTGATAACCAATAGAACGCAGAGTCGAGTGTTTCAATGTAATTAAAATAAAGTTGTTATTAAATAAAAATGAAGAAGTTTCAATTGGTTTTAAATATATTAATAAAAAAATAAACGTAAAATTAAACAAAAATATCAAAGAATTATTTAAATATCTCTAGAAATGAAAAAGTTATGGGACTTTCAAGCTGGCCTTGCGTCAAGAATATGTTTGTTACACGTGGCGCTCTAGCGGGTGACCTAGGTGAAGCCTTCTTCCATTACAATGAAATAAAGACTACACTACCCATAAAAAACAACTTACGTAGATAAATAACTATAAACGATGGTAAGGCTCTGGCGCGACTAAGGAACTAATAAGTGATTTGTGGTGCGAAGATCTCGGATTGGACCAATGACGTCACAAGCGAGTCACAGATAAAAAAAAGGTTGGTCTGTGCTAACAATACGTAAACTCAATGTTTCTGTTTCTCAGTTATTTTAATGTCTTCAGTCAGTTGTGCCTCGCGGTTTCACCCGCGTTAATTTCAGAGTCCCCGCGGAAATTCCGGGATGAAAAGTACCCTACGTGTTAATCTGATGTATAAGCTATATTATTGTAAAGTTTCATTTAAATCCATTCAGTAGTTTTTGCGTGAAAGAGTAACCAAACATCCATCCATACATACAAACTTTCGCATTTATAATATTAGTAAGGATTGAAGTGATGAGTTTTTGTTGCTGACCGTACCTTGTGGGCACCGGGGCGTGCAACAGAACCGAATCCAGCAATGCAAGTACCAGAGAACGGACGTATGACAATTTGTAGCCTTGCTATATGTACGTGTGGCACCCATAACTAGCATGTGCCAGCGAAATGTATTTGGAAGTAATCGAATTCTGCAGTAACTCGGGATGGTCGAGCATCAGGATTACTATACCATGAGTCTTTAGAAGATGACCGAGGCTTATGCACCGGGTGGTGTAGTGGTTAGCGAAACTGTTTGCTGAGCCAGGTTTCGCGGGCCATTTTTTTTAAATATAGTAAGTAGGTACCTACCTATTTTTCCGAAAAAAGCTGCTAATTCAAAAATAGTACTAGTACTTTTGGGAAATGCAAACGAGAATGTGTTTCGTTCTGAAATTCCCCGCAGTCTAGTTTTAATAAACGTGATAACAAAGGAGGTCCTAGATTGTATGGAAGTCGGGACGAATATCTAAAATCAATTTTAAATTCACGAATGACGTTTGCGCGAGGAGATAAAAAAACCGGAGCTGCATGCATGATGAATAATAACAATGAATAATTCAATGAACACTAAATATACATACGGACATTACAATTTTTTTTTTCATATACATAATATCTGGGTAGGTGTATTTTAAAAAATTCGGTCGGTCGTTCAACTTTGCGATAGTAATGCGCGTAATAATAAACGTCCAAATGATCTCCAGTGCTGCCTTTTTTTTTCTATATCTGTGATATCAAATCGCATAAAATTGAGTTGAGGTGTTCAGTTGTTTCTTTAAATTATTTGAGTAGCAATGTAAAAGGAATTAATATTTTAAAGTTTTTTTTTTAAATTCAAAAATATTTTTTTCTTTTTACAGTTTAGCTTAGTTTATAATTGTTTTATATCCATCGGTGATTGCATCGGTATTTCTACTTAACATTTGCTATTATTTTCCTCAATACAGTCATTTTAAATTTAAAACTAAATAGAATTATTTTCATAATTATTTTCATATTAACGAGTATTTACATTCTAAGTTTCTATCAATAAGTTTAATTTTATTATTATAATATTATTATTATTATATAAAAGTTTTTTTTTTCTGTTACAGGTACTAAAATTTGCCTTTTAATCAAAAATATCTATTAACGCAGCGTCTTGATCGAGAAAGAAATGAAAAATTGGCAGAAAATGTATTCCGTAAGTTGTTTTTTTTCCCCAAACTACATATTTTAGTTGAAGAGTAGGTATACTTTTGATTTCGCGTTTGCTACGGATATGTAGTTATTAATTTCACATCTTTAAGGTTCTTGTTAAAGGTATCCGTGTTTTCTTCAGAAACTTAACAAATTGGTAGTTTTTAAAATAATTTCTAAAATACCTATATGAACGTTATTTGTTCGCCTGCGAAAAACAATAGATACTTTGTTATATAAAAATAAAAATAATTGAGTACCATAAAATTAGGTATCTGTTAAGTACTTTCATTAAGTATAAATTAATTAAGCATACGTAACCATTATATGTATACTTCGTAAATGTAACATTCCGGTGCTCAAAGCGAAATGTGAAAAAAAGGATGGAGGACTAAGGGAGCAGGGTAGGCTCCCCCAATTCTGACAATATTCCAATTAAATGGATTTCGTTTGACTGTATGCACGAAGATAATGAAAAAATATATACCTATGTAGTCTAACTAGCTTTTCCCCGCGGTTTTATCCCCGTTAATTTTAGAGTCCCCGCGGGGATCCCGGGATAAAAGTACTACATTATGTCCTTTTCTGTACACATGACAAAGTGTATTCACAATTTCATTATAATCAGTTGAGTATTTATGGCGTGAAAGCGTAACAAACCAACATACCTTCGCATTTATAAAATTAAGTTGGGATCATAATTATTAGCTGTCTGTACCTATGTCCTATAGTAAAGGCTTTAATTAAGTCCAGATGGCACTGTGTGATAATATCCAATGAGGATTGTTTTTATTATTATATCTACGTTAGTATTTTCCAAGGTAATCGAAAAACTCACGTGGTTCAAAACTAGTATTTTTAATAGATATTCGATATTTCTTTTAAAACATACCAAGAAAATCCTTCGAGCGACAACAAGTTATATCATGTTACATACATACATATGCGATCGTATCTTAAAACAGTCGGGTTTAATAACCCTAATCAGTCGAACGTCGCGAATAATATATGGGTTGAGAAGCAGTTAGTAGTGAAGCCACGTGATTGATAGGATAGGATGGACGAATTCAAATTGGGATAACAGACTGATGTTTCTTTTTTGCATCATTTAAAATCTTCTAGATATCTCTGAAACCGGGAGGGTCCAGTAAATTAAAATTAATAATCTTAGCCACTACAATATATCTGAGTTTTGCACGGTACAGACTACAGACCTATTATTCTGTGTTAAAATGTACAAAGAAAATATTTCTAGTCACGGCCTGGACTGGTCTGTTTGTATGTAATTAACAAGTTACCTACCTTTATTCGTTAAAGTCAACGATCGTTTTAACTAAAAAATAATAATAAAATATTTCCAGTCTTTCGCGCAATTGACATTGATCTGTTCAAAAAATTGTGTCCTTTACCCTAGAATCTGCTCCTTTTGGTATTCAGTTAAATATTATATGAGTTTTTTTCTGGTAACCGTAACGTCTGAGTTTATAAAGTTCGGACGTTTTAAAACCTACGTCAAACGCGACGCATCGCCCGCCGATCGTAAGGTCAAAGTTGAACGACCGCGAGATGACTTGTTTCAAAACTGGTGAATAATAATGCACGCCGGGTCTTTGACTATACCTATTAAATTTAAAAATCTGCACTCATAAATTTTTGCATTCATTCTGTGTGTTGTTGAATTTGTTTTTTTTTTGTTATCGTTAGGTATTTTAGGCAAAAGAAGAAAAATTCAAGACTTGATCATTATTTTTCCATAATATGCCATAATAGTTAATTTATTTTAAATTTTATAGAGAGGTAAAGTTTGTATATTTCAATGTTTTCCTACATCTCTGGAACTACGGTAACGATTGTTTATCCCTCAGTGACATTTATGGCACTTTTCATACCGATACCAAAAATTACTAGTATAGAATAATTTTTTTCTTTTCGAAATTCTGATTTTTTTATTCTGTAAATACGTTCACAATACTTCACAATGTCATCGAGTAGGTATTTTGCATGTGCCCGGCATTGAATTGCTAATTAAACAACGAAATTCGTCATTAAACCATTAGTAGGCATCGACCGTTCTATTTATTGGTCAATTTATATTATTGAGTATTAATAATATAATGTAGGTATTTAAACGTCCGATACGCGTTCAATGACCCCATTATCAGCTGCTGCGTAGTGCCAAAACCAGCTGTCGGGTTAAATAGTAGTTCTTTATCAGTTAGTTGATAGCTTCATTTAATCGAGTCTCGGTCTCCGAGAACGCCCTCAAAAAGGTCGAAGTAAATGGACGCAGATAAGCAATAACATGTTAACCCACAAAATTAAGTTATTGATTCAGAACCATTTATTGAGAGTTACGGAACGTTTTTTAATTATGTGTTTACCTTATTAGATTGCTTAAATATGTAACTAAATATTGAACATAAAAAATGTTGACAAAAAATGGCGCTCCTACTTTTAAAACACGATTTACTTGCAATTTCTCCAGTGTGGGTTAACACACTATTGCTTATCTATGTCCAAATGTGGACGAGGCGAAGAAGGATTCAAGATACGTTGGGGACTATTTGGATCATACAGTACCATGGTCTCAAACGAAGCAGAACTTGTGCATTGTGACCATAAATTACTTTTATAAGTATATAAACTTTTTTTTTAATAGACAAAACGGTATATAATATTGTAATAAGCACACAGACTTAGCTAGGTAAATACCAATACATTACCCTGATACGGGAATCGAATCCGCGACACCTGCAGGGAAAGTATGTAACTTTTTTTATATCTCATATTTCAGTTGCAATTAGACAAATTAATAGTGGTTTTGTGATTGATTTATTATGTTTAGACAGCTACATCTTTGAAGTATGTTGATTTTGGTTGATCGCTAGAAATTGTAGGTGTCAAAACGTGCGTGCGTATTGTATTCTCAAAACCGCCATTTTTTTCTGATTGCCACCACAATATTAAGAAACAAAAGTCTTCACAACTAATGTTAATATAAATTCGAATGTCAGTTTTTGTTTGTTTGTTACGCTATTCAACTGATCATCATGAAATTTACATGTTTTTATGGGTACAGAAAAGAACATACGCTACTTTATTCCCGGAACTCCCGCGGGAACTCCGAAAATAACGCATGCGAAACTTCTGGGAACAGCAGCTTATGTAATAGATGGAGATACTATTGACTATAGACTATAGAGCTCGCATCGCGTGCAAAGATTAAATTTGTCCAAGGACAGGATTATGTCAAGTCCGATCCGGGATAAATCTTCGTTTATCGCATTCGAACAGGCGGGTCTAACTTAATTCCCATAGATGTATTAATCCACGACATAGCGTCCGCATTCGACATCTGGCTCAATATTACGACTTAATAATTAATATGTTAGGTTGTCAACTTCCGAATAAAAATATAACTCATCAGACATTTGTGTGATGAACACAGGGTTCCATTTTCCAGTCTGGGTGTGTTTATATATCTATAGTATAATATATAAGTAATTCTATGTAGCATATACCACGTTTGCTTGGTTTCCACGACACAAGCTAATAATAGCTTACTGTGGGATCAAGTTGATCTGTGTGTTGTGATGTGGATTATTATTATTATTTATAAAGTAACTAGCTGTTCCACGCGGTTTCACCTGTGCTAATTTCGAAGTTCCCGCGGAAACTCCGAGACGAAAATTACTATATTTCCTACTTGTAGGTGCAACTAACAATGTGTAGGTAAAATTTTATGATGATCGGTTGAATGGATAAGGCGTGAAAGCCAAACGAACAAACAAAAGCACAATCGCATTTGTACTAGGTATTAGTTAGGACTTAGGACAAGCAAAGTTTTTTGTTCATGGTGTTTCTTTTTTTAATTTTCCACTACGATACCTGCGTTTTTTATGTGATCCGATTCACTGGAACTTTTTATAAAAAGATAAATGTAGGCACTAGCTATCATTCCTTGGTAAAACATTATCTAAGCTTTAAATCGACGAATGGAGCGGAAATAATTCACAACAAAGACTGGTAAACACTATTGCTTACGTATTTTGGCTAAAAGCTCTGGATAAAAAGTTTCATTGCTATAAGTATAAAAAAAAATACGTTTCTTCTACTCGATCGAAATAGGCGGTATCTACGTAACACTCTCGGTTGGGAGGAACCCACTTAGACAGGTCCCGACTTTGGGGAAACTCATTTGGGGAGTAAAATGTTACTCAGCTCAAATTAATCTTGCAAAGGTCGACGCCCTCGTCGAGGGTTCAATCTAACGGACAATCCAATAAAATCAGAGATCGCACAATTTACTGACGCTACCATTTCTATTCATGTTAATGTATTCTCAAATAAAAACAGAGCTTGTTGCTTGTAAGTATGGTATAAAAGTGTGTATGTACACATAAAAATTCTGAATTCTGTACAACGCCATCTATTGATTGATTGAACGAAACTAATTAATTCAATGGAAAATAGTTAATCCCTACTATATTATAAATGCGAAAGTAACTCTGTCTGTTTGTCTGTCTGTATATTACGCTTTCACTCCTTAACGTCTGAACTCATCATCATGAAATTTTGCGTACACGTTGTCAGGGATACAGAGAAGGACATAGGATACTTTTTATCCCGGAATTCCCGCGGGATCTCCGAAATTACCGAGGGTGAAACCGCAGGGGTCAGCTAGTAATTTTATAAATGCGCTAGCGGATCAGAAAAAGCGTATAACCAGCCAATAAGAGCAAAAAAATACGTTTTCTCGTCTGTTGCTAGAATCTAACGCGTATTTTGCCGTAACGTGCCTAAAGAACATTTAATTAAAAATTCAAATTTTAAATCAACATAGGTAGTTACTTGGAGCGCTCACCAGATTTCAACTCGCTGAGGTGTCAAGCCCCCTCAGTTATCTGTAAATACGTATATTACTTATTAAGATTGTATAATTAAGCTGCAACAGTTTTATCGTACAACACGCAAAATGAAACCGTCTCGATTTCGATAACCTCGAAGTTATTTAAACAGATATAACTGAATGAGACACCAATTTCGTGCGAGATTGCGTTGACGATACACACACAGACAGACTGACAACATCATATTATGCTATTCAGGTTCACTTGAACAAACTGCGAGAATTTTATATCACTGAAATTGAACTACAGGAAGAAAACGCTTAAAATGATTTTGTATTTTAAAAAACTTAATATATTTTCCGTAATTGTGTTTTTTTTTTCTTTCTAAAAAAAGACGTTTTTTTTAAGCCGATCAATCCTTACTCCAAACAATACCCGTGAGTCAAAAGCTTTTTATTAGAAAACTTGTTCTGTTTAAACTTGAAACGTTGTCATGGCCACTTTTATATTGTTTTGAATTAGTACCCCCTTTCCCACTAACCGGTGTATAAACCAACAATTGGGTATGAAAATCAAAATTTTAATGAGTCCATATGTTAGGAAATAAAAAAATAATAGACACGTATTTTTTGCTTTTTCAATTTAATGAAAATGAACAGATAAAGCGCATTAAAGTTATACGGTGGGGGGCTCGTGACGTTATTATTCGGTACGGGTGACGGGTTGTGACGTCACGCGATATTTCAACTCAATATATCGCCGTTTTTTTTTTGATTACGTAAAAAAAGAAAAAAATCGCGTCCAATATTTTAATCTACAAGATGGACTAAAAAAAAATTTAGTCAAGTAGCCAATTATAAACCGATAACACCTCGTTTTCCATATCAGGTAGGTACTATCTGCTTTGGGTTCATTTAGGAATTTGGAATGATGAGAATCGTTTGCAATATCAATTTTATTATTGCAAACGCATCTGAATCAACAGATTGATCGACGTACCGATCAAAATTCGGTTTTAGAATAGGCTAGTTTCCTGGGTAAAAAAATCAAAATTCTATTTAGTCCGTCAGTTAGATAATAAAAAAATAAAAGACACGTATTTTTTGCTTTTTTAAAATAATGGAAATATGCATAGATAAAGCGCATTAAAGTTTAGGGTGGGGGACTTGTGTCGTCACATCTCGCTATAACGTGCGAACAAACTGTAGCGAGGCGTGACGTCATGTGAAATTTCGACTTGATATATCTCCGTTATTTTTTGGTTAAATAAAAAAAAAAAAAATACGTGTCCAATATTTTTTAATAATCTACAAAACGGACTAAAAAGAAAATTTTAGGAAACTAGCCTATAGCTTTGGTATTATTTTGTAGCGGATTTGGTTTTTGGTAATTTTTTTCTGAACGAAATAATTGCTGTAGATACGTATTTGATTTGATACGTACACTGTAAAAGTGTTTCAGAGAATATTAACTTTATCATTTTCGGGGAAAAGTACCAGTTACAGCACAATCAAACGTTCAACAACGTCTTTCCTCAAATGCGTTTAACGTAATATTTTATTTTAGCGGATTCATTCCGCAGCAGCGCGTGTCAATTGGATTGTAAATGCACTATAAATTGTCATATTACACTTAAAATTTTATAACGACCGTTTCACCTTATTTTTCAAGTCCCCCGCCTCGCGAACGCCGTGAAAGTGATAAAATATATTTTAAGAGGCATAATTTAACGCCTTTAAAAATATATATTTAAACTTCATAACGGTGTGACATTAAAGTATTTCTGTAACTCTTCGTGACTGGACAATCACGACGCGAAAATTTCGATTTCGACAAAACCGCTCGAAGCCTTCGTGTTACGTCTTCAATTTCACCTGTATACCCATGAAGTACCTAAAGTTATTTTCGCCGGAGATTTATTATAAGTTGCTCAGGAGATGGGGGAGCGGGAGGCACATTAATCTTCTGTAGTAATGCTTCGCTAAATTGTTTTAAGGAAAGGCACAACTGACAATCCATTTAGTGCGAAAGCTCTTTCGCTAAACAACAAATAAAATAAAAACAGAGCAAATAAACAACAAGCTGATGCTAATGAAGCGTTAAAATCGGATAAGAATGCCGAAACAAGTGATATTTTCGGTATATAAAGCGTTTGAATGATTTAATTCTCAATCCATATCCAGAATCGAGTGAATAATTTTCTCGGCTGGCAATAATTCAAGAGAGCACTTAACATTTTTGACATTAGACGCGAGAATGAAAGATACGGTTTTGCGAAAGCAAAAATATTGTCCAAAGTTCATTTGCGGTCGTGTCTCGTTAATATGACACTTAATGCTTTGATTTAAGGTCTATATTGAAATATGGTGTATTTAATCTCGAATTGGCATTAACGGATTAACCAATCATACTGGCTTTACGATCTAAAAACGTTATTTTCTGGCTTCGACTACGAAGGTTGTCATTGATTGACAGCTTGGATTTGGTAACATATATTCCATTATATCTTTTTGTTATTCCAAAACTCGAACGTGTCTCTGTTTGACGTACCTATATTTCAAAAATCATAATGACTTTTTGTGTTTGGATTACTTACGTTATTAACTCATCGGGTATCATTATATTATACGTTTTAATTAACTTCTTTTCTTTCGTGTTGCAATCTTCAATTTGGCATCAAACGTCTCTTTATTCTCTTTGATGCTATATATTCCTTTTGTATTCCATCAAATTGCATTCGTGTATATCACGTGGGAACGTGTGATGGTTGTTGAAAGTTTTATTCACTTTGGTATAGTACGAGTATGTATTGGCGACGGACGCAAAAATGCCAGCACAATATTTTGCCGGATCGTTCCTATAGCGATCTCCGTAACCCTTATTTACGTTTGCAGGTATCGCAACAGCCAGCGAAGTTTTTATGTGTGTGTTTTGTATTATTTCTCTGAAATTGGAAGCTGCACATCTGGTGCAGGTCGGTGGCTGGGCTTCGCTTTATTGCCCTGTTATGACTGCAATCCGACTCGTGGGCCCGCACTCTATTTTTACTTATTTTATTTTATTAACACACTATGTTCACTTGCGGTAAATTTAATTTCGAATGCGGCCCCCATGTTGTTTTGTTTCCCAAAAGAAAATTACACCGATTCAACCGACGTTTTATTTTATTGGATCTCAATGAATTGATGATGATTTGTTGCCTCTAATTACGTAACTGCTGCGTACGAGTTTTCCATTTGCGTTATTCAGTACGAATATGTATCTCATCTGTGGATGTATAAGGTGCATTATTCAGAAGCAGATGGTAATATTTCAGAAACCACCTAACATGATTAGGGCGGAAGCCTTTTGACGCGTTGCTGCCGGCGCGATTTCATTTCTCAAAGTAACTTTGTAAAAGATGCGCGAGTCTCCTGTGGCTTGTGAGTGTGTGTGTTCTGTTCTTTACAGAATGTGCTGAAGGAACACACGGTGCGCTTTGAACACTATCTTTTATTAAATTTTAACGAGATCCGACTGCTCCTCGCAATGTTAAATAAAAAATATCACAGCATCAAAAGCTATTCTTCCACTGTTCATATTCTATCTATATGGCATCATCTGAGATGTTCGTTTTATCTATCGATATGTTATAATCGATTTGTCTCAAACGATCGTTTGAGATGGGTTCATCATAGCGTGTTTAATCATCTCGACTATCATTTGTTTTTTTACTACTAATTTAAAAATAAACCTCGTTATGTTTGTAGTAAAGGCAAAAATTGCGATAATGACAAGGTTGACGGTTGAACGACCTTTGTCTCTTTGAATTATTACAGACACAACAATGTATAGCTCGAGAATATATGCACAAAAACAAATTATGGCTCAGATATGAGCGGTAGGTATACCTAAGTTTACCTACCTAAACAATCTTGCCACACGATTCTTTCGACTAGATACGACAAAACTTTGAACGTCTGTTCATCAATTACGATTAAATAAGTCGCAAGCGACTTAGAAACATAATGTCCTGTATTTTTTTAACAATTAAAAATTTCTTCGAAGTCAGTGTTACGAAAAAGATCATAGTCGTGACCCTATTTAATTGTTCTAATTCAATCAATTACATCCAAACTAATTTTAGCCACTGACTCAAAGTAAGTACATATATTCGGAAGTCTTTATTAAAATCATTAACAATCGCTTTATCTTTATTATTATGATTCACATTACTGCTTGGCTCGTCTAGTTTTATATGATCGACCGTGAGGTTATCTTTGATATGGCTATATCCTCGAATGAGCGTTGATGCATACGCAGCCGTGCGATAACTTTATAGGACATTACCCACTGCTCGTGTCACGTTACAAATGATTTATCAGTTTTATACACATCGAAATATAACTTACCCTTACGACGTACTATCGAAATTAAACTGTGCTATCTATTCAAATATTACACCAGCTAATATCGCGTTTGACATAAAAACAATGAAGAATGATGCAGTGTAGACAAATTTGATGATAAATATTATCATTTGACTGGTCATGAGACCGAAGTCACGAGTTTTATTGAATTTAATGCATATTTATTTGTAGTCAGCAGAGAAATAGTCTTTGATGCTACTGCTGTAGCCGCAAGTATGTTTAGGATTGAAATAATACCTCATTATGTTTCAATGGAGAAGCGGTTTCGTAAACGCAACTCAGTTAGTTGTATAACATTAATACAACTCCGATACGAGCCTCGACGTAATTGACAAGAAAATGATTTGTAACACAATCTCTCTGGCTCAATTTAGATGTTACCGCAAGAATAATAGGGAATCTTGTTCTTAGAGCCAACTTGATTCCGTACTCGAACAGTTTCACGGTTCACGAATTGAATTCGAGTGATGCATCATTCGCTCTATCATTTGTTAGTTGCAGATAAATTGCAGCGGGGCCGTCTGTTTTAGATACAGAGCGGCACTGACTAAATCTCCATAGTCAAATTATTCACTCTCGCAATCCAAGTAAAGCCCCCTCCCTACCGCTCCCGAGCCCGGTCGTGTAATATTAAATTATAGTGGCCCCAAGTAAGGCATTTTGAAATGGAAAATTGTATCCAGCTGTACGTTTTGTACTGTCCGTGAAAGAGAATTCTGTTGCCATTTTGTGTTTATTTTCAATAAGTCTACTTCTGGCTATTATATAATTCCTTTTGCATGCTCTGTGTTGCACTAATGGAGGCGAACCAGTTGATATACTTAGTGAATGATGTATTTGTAGTGAACAGTTCGGTTGAGGATACTTTTTAGCGTGTGAAACGACACTCGAATGGAAATCTTGTCGTTCGAGTCTAGACTTGTTATTAATGCAGTAGGTAACTTTTGAGTTAAAGGTCGAGCGGAGAATACTATTACATATCCAATATGAGCTTAACGATTTGATCTGGCTAGAACGTTGACCGTGCAAGCGTTGTATGGAAATTATAGTGTCTCCCGTTCCCTGATGCTGGAATATAACCCGTCTCTATGTCTGTTAACGTAACGGACAGGTGAAATGTACAGGGATGTCGGGTTACGGGTGCATCAAGTGAATTTAGGTCAGTTTTCGAGATCTGGCGGATTGGTTCTTTTGTTAAAAATAGTGTTAACAAATTGTGAATAAAGTATATTGGAATTTGTATTTACCTAGCGTGTTCCTTTCGAGATTCATGTAGCTTCCGTCTGTGACAAATCTTTTGAGTACCTAATGCTGCATTATCTATACCTCAATATGTTAAAACTGTCAAAATACGATATCTAAAAATGACCATTAATTGTTCAAAGTCAAACGCGTTATGAGTTTTTCTTGAATTTTTGTCATTTTCTCAGTATACGTGCATAGCGACATAAAACTATAATCACAATTTATATTAATTTCTATTTCAGTACATCAACGAGTTCCCGAGTAAATATGGAATATTTACACTATTGAAACCGCAAATGTCACGAGTAGTAGAGTAGGTAATAATATTCATAGAGAAGTAAAAAGTTATTATTATTCCTTCGCTTTTCTTGCGCGCCATTCATTCTTATTTCCAAAGAAACATATTTAAGTAGTCTTTATGGAGAAACACACATAAAATACGGTGCGGAGTGAGAGAAAGCAGCAACAATAGAGTGAATCCCTTTTTTTCCCCTTTTAATTTATTTTCCTTCCGCAAGCTAGCTGGACGTCATCTCATTTTGCGTCGATGTAACACGTTTATGCTTTTATTTATTCGTCAGGGGAGTCCACTTTGTACAATTAGTCCCCAGTCTCATTTCCGTTAGTCGTTTAAGTTGATCTGTAAATTTGTTTGGCTTTCTTTAACAGTTAGCTGTTTGTTTAAAGTTTCGGACAGGTCCCGGCGATCGTCGGAATGAGTTCGCTCCCAGTTATCTCGTTCGTTCTGAATTTAAGTGAATTTCCAGCGCTAGTTGTGATTGAGTTGATCCGTTTTCTTTTTTCACGAGCTTTTATTTAACTTGTATTGTTCGTTCTGTTTTCCAGTTAAAAATTTCGAAAACAGAATTTCGGGCTACTATTTGATTTCCTACCAAGCTGGAATGTTTACGATTTTTTTTATTATATTAGTGATATTATTAAGTAGATACGTATACTTTAAGTTTTACTAGTTCAGTGAAAAAGAATTATATAAATAAATTAATACATAAAAGAAATTTTTATTCACCAGCACAAGTTACAGAATGGTATATTTACTGTTATTTTTAACCGACTTCCAAAAAGGAGGAGGTTCTATGTTCGATTGTATGTATGTTTTTTTTTTTTTTTTTTTTTTTTTTTTTTATGTATGTTCACCGATTACTCGAAGACGGTTGGACCGATTTGAAAAATTCTTTTTCCGTTTGAAAGGGTATACTCCCAATTAGGTCCCATTGCCACCAAATCGGGATCTGATGATGGGATCTTGGAGAAATCGAGGGAACTCTTCAAAAATTATAAGCACACCTATAGCGATTTGGGTATTTTTGATAGTAAATCGTTCATTTGCTTTCGGAAAGCAAAATTTGAAGAAGTGGAACTGATGATGAAGACCACAGGTGGTCATCGGAACAACTCAAAAATAATACGTATTTCACGGGTTCCGATTGAAGCGATTTCAAAAATTGTTTTTTTGTTTGAAAGGGGATACTCCCAAATTGATTCCATTGTCACCAAGTCGAGATGTGATGATGGGATCTTGGAGTAATCGAGGGAACTCTTCAAAAATTATGAGAACACTTATAGCGATTTTTGTATTTTTTATAGTAAAACGTTTCTTTGCTTTCGGAAAGCAAAATTTGAAGAAGAGGAACTGATGATGAAGACCACAGATGGTCATCGGAACTACTCAATAATGGGTATTTCACGAGTTCCGAATCGATAACTTTAATATGGTTTCTAAACAATTTATGCCCGTCACAATGTATATGGTGAAGTGGAGCTGATGGTGATGTACTAGGAGAACTCCTCAACAATTAACGTCCCTGCGTCGGGAAAAGCAATATTTTGTAAAAGGTTATGAGTAGTTGACATTAGGCTATTGTAACTTAGATAGATTACAAACCGACTCACTAAAAAGCAAGAAATAAAGAAATTTTTAACAAAAAAATTAAAACCGACTTCCAAAAACACAAAACTAAAAAACTAAAAATAAAAAGCTAAAAATAACAAAATACCGATTTAATCCAAAAGACAAAAACACACGTAATATTATTATTGGTTTGTGTTACCACTGATCGGTATGAAGTCGGTGACAAGCCAAATATGGAGGGGGAAGATGAGCTAAGTCGACTCCCGCCACCAGCTCTTCGTGAGCAGAACAACCCAAGTGGGCAGACACCAGCGGGCTTGTCACCGAATTCAAACCGATCAGTGGTAGCACAAACCAATAATAATATTACGTGTGTTTTTGTCTTTTGGATTAAATCGGTATTTTGTTATTTTTAGCTTTTTATTTTTAGTTTTTTAGTTTTGTGTTTTTGGAAGTCGGTTTTAATTTTTTTTTCCATTTCATTTCATGTTTTAATCGTAATTCTTAATTTTGACTAATGTAGTAACAAAGCGTGTCTCATCTTATTTTATACATGCCATTAAATAAAGATAACGCCAACTTTATGCCCCAAGTTTAAGTTAGTGTCATTGTTCCGTAAGTTACAAGTCTAAGCGATATTTCACAACGGTGCTACGCTTAAAATTCATGAATATCATTATAACAAAACCCACCTCCTATTTTGAATACCGCGAATCTCTTTTCAAAGCCCCACTTGACAGTCGTGTTTACACTTACCTCTCCCAGGAGACGATGGCTGTAACATTTACAATCTTTACAATATTCACGATAAAGAAACAATTTTTGGGCCCAAAGTGGCTCCTTGGGGGACGCCGAGCAAAAAGAACAATTCAAAATTCGCTACCAATAAGCTTCTATTTGCGAACGTCCCCAAAGGTTTCTCGAAACGCACGCCGCCCATTCCATGCGACATGTAAAACGTCGTATTTATACAAAAAGCGAAGCAGCAGAGAATAAAATAAAAGTTTTTGAACTAGAAGCAAACAAGTAGCTAAGTTAGTTGGGAAAAATTTTCAACTTACATGCGGACTGGCTTGGCGGACATTATTTAACTTGAACACAGCGGTAGGCGCTGTGTTTAATGTGTTGGCGTATAGTTTCTAAACTACGCTACGATCGGGTCGGCCGACCGCGAAACAGTTCTAACTTGCTACATTTGGCAAGGGGACGGTTCGGTAACGGAAAATATAAGAGGGGAAAAATACTGTCAACAGCTTGTATCCTTTTTTTAACGATCGTTAGAAACAATTGAATCGCACTAAGTATTATCTGCCATTATCTTATTGTTTCTAAGGTCTTATATAAGGTGACTTGTGTAAATACTGTCAAAAGTACTTGAGTTTTGGAAATTGAAAATTGCAGTATGTAATATATATTATGTATTATTTTATATATAATATATATGTCATAATATTAAATATGGAGCCCTCGGTCCCTCATGCTTCTATCCCAACCGGAAAAAAACCCTGAACCTGTTGATTAACGGACAAACATTATGACCACTGCGCCAATTGCATGAGTCTTAAGATGTATGGCATCTTTGAATTAATCTATATGTTTTTACTTTTGCCATATGGTACTAAGCACACCGTTTTTTACTACGAGTGCCGCTTCAAATTCCAATCCAAAAAGATATTTGACTGAGAATTCCTCCGTCCAAAGTTCCCTTTAGGGGTCAAATTTGACGAATAGTTGCTCAACTAATAAATTTTCATTGAAACCCCCCGATAATTTAAAGGCCAACCCGAAAAGGGCGGATTCGAAATCGGTATACTAAGGGATAAAGTTAGCGTTTTAACTTAATTAAGAGTTGAATTAGTCACGAGCCGGGGACTATTATAACTTTCTTAGGGGACATTGAGATTTGTCCTCTGATTAATTATAATGTGAGTTAACATTTCAAATGTATAATATGCTATTAAATTATCTTACTTTTTTAGTCATACCCAAAAAGTAAACAGGACTCTGTTACTAAGACTCCGCTGTCCGTCCATCCGTCTGTCTGTCTGTCTGTCTATCTGTCTGTCACCAGGCTGTATCTCATGAACAGTCATAGTTAGACAGTTGAAATTTTCACAATGATGTACTTTGTTTCTGATGCCGCTATAACAACAAATACTAAAAAATAGAACTAAATAAATATTTAAGGGGGCTCCCATACACTTACTAGCTGTTCCTCGCGGTTTCACCCGCGGTAATTTCGGAGTTTCCGCGGGAATTCCGGGTCACGGTATAGTTTATGACGCTCACAAATAATGTGGCTTTCTATCGGTAAAAATATTTTCAAAATCGGTTCTGCAGATCCAGAGATTACCCCCTACATTGTCACAAACTCACAAAAAACTCCTTATAATATTAGTAAGGTTTACTTACTGAGATTCCGTTTGGTTATGATATACTCTGTTTTATCTTTCAAGACCTACTAAAGTAACCTCACCAAAATAATGTCATGAAAATCCAATTAGTCGATTTGGAGAGCTGTGTACCCACACTCAGACTTTCACACTAATCATATTAGAGGATACTTGATGTATTTTTCGGTGAAGATCAGCTTAAGACAGGTTTCTGTTGATACATAAGACCCATTGGCCAAGGCCAATGAGTGAAAAACGTCCTAGGGCCTGGTTTCTGATTCGATTAGTTTTCATACCTTACTTATTGTTGATTTATTCGTTTCAAAAATCCTCGTATGTACGTACCTATTAGAGTATATTAAAGATGGCTTGCTGAAATCAGAAACTGGTCTTCTGCTGCTACTAGATCATAAAGCTGCAGGGCCTAACTGGTGCTTTCAAAGATACCAATTAGGCCCTGCAGCGCACACCGGCGGTCGGCATGGCAGAGGTATTTAAATTTATTAAAGTAAATTTAGTACTTATACAAATAAAGTGAATATTTCAATATGCGGAGAATGATCTCTGATTGTGAGATTCGCAGCGTATTTCCCCCTTCGTTCTCGTTCAGAGGTGAAAATCTATAAATATAAAACCGATAAACCCATTACCCAAAAGTGGAATGTTTTTATTTATTTTATTCTTGTTTATTTATTTAAACGCCAAATGAAAGTTTAGCTAATGCTCGCCTTTGGGAAAACTTATTTCGGTACGGTCAAATTACTAAGAAAACTTGGGTCAGACAAATACTTAAATATTAACAACAAATTTTGCTGTGGGGTCGGCAGAGGGCAGCTTCTTCTAGGAGTTCTCACGTCGATTACTTCAGACTGGCTAATGAAGGGTTTATACTTGTTTAAAAAATATTTTTTTAAAAGCTAAAAGTATTTGTGGAACAAAATGGAGATGATATTCTCATTCTAAGAAATATCATTTAGTTATTTCGTTACTTGATGATGATTACATCATTATGTTCTATGGAAATAATTAGATTATCATTATCATCATCAGCATCTAATTTTTATTTATATCTTAGTATACATAAAAACATATGTTATTTATATAATATATTTTTTTACAAACATTTTTGAGACACCTACTTCTTATTTAAACGCTTATATTGTATTATGTATATAGTAAAAATATGTAAATAGTTAGAAACCGTGTCAAAAAGTATTAGGTACAAGTTTTTTTTGAAATATTTATCTACACAAAAATGTATTCTTATTAAATCTGTCACCCTCGAGTCTTAACGCACAAACTTAAGACCAGTTTCACCTCCACCAATGAAGAATTTACTTAGTTTAGCTTAGTTCACTTTGCTGAAGGCATTTCACATGCTGATAAGTCGACCGCGAACTATCAAAACATATTCCAACTGAGCTTAACTGCGCTGTTCGGTTAGTTTCTACAGTGAAACTTCCTCGCAAACCCTATGAATTATGAAATGAAGGATCCGCTGACAAATCAAATATAGTTTTTGGTCAGGACGCAAACGGATTCTAGTTTTCGTATTCAGTTTATCTTATTACTACTTGCGCCCCGCGGTTTCACCCGCGTTAATTTCAGAGTTCCCGCGGGAATTCCGGAATAAAAAGTACCCTGTGTTAATCTGATGTATAAGCTATATTATTGTAAAGTTCCATTTAAATCCATCCAGTAGTATTTTCGTGAAAGAGTAACAAACATCCATCCATCCATCCATCCATCCATCCATCCATACATTCTTACAAACTTTCGCGTTTATAATATTAGTAGGATGACTCTTTTTTTTTTCCTGAATGATATACCCAAGGAGGTAAATCATTATAATACAATCTAGCCAATCTAGTTATAGATAGACTAATAAGTATTTTAAATTTGACCTAAACTTCTAAACAAGACTATACTAAGAATGTGTCCAATAACACTTTTCTTATTGTCTCTATTAAGGGGAAGACACTTTGTTCTAGTGTTCTTATGGATACAGTACTCACAGCACTAAATACACTCACTATACATTACACTAACTCAAAAGGTTTGGTCCTTTTTAGTCTTCGTTTTATATTTGTGTTGTCGAGTCGATGACTCTAAAGTCTAAACTAACCAAAAACTCTATATTTCATTCGTTCACTAGAACTGGTACAACAGGCTCTTCGTGCAATAGTAAGAAATCATAATAAATGTGCATTTATTGCAACAACCCCTTGCACTCGTTTATTCGCAACTGACGTTAATCTTGGAGGAGCGCTACTCGCTTGTAATGTTATAGCAAATTGCATTATGACTGTCACGGATATGAGAAGGAAGGAGATATGCTATGAAAAACTAAATTACTCGGTATATAATCGGTTGATTTGAAATGAAACTTCTTTAGGCACATTGAGATATTTTTATGACGATTTTTAATGATATGTAAACTGTCAAGCAGTTGTGGTCGAGTTTAGACATGCTGTTAATGACTGTTTCGATCTCGGTTCAAAGCTCATGGTTTTTTTTTAGGATTTTTCTTATTGTATTCTTACAAGATCCGTGTTTTTTATTTCTTCGGGTTCTGCTTCGGGTACATTCGGGTCTTCGTCTAATTTATCCGACAGGGCAGTAGCAATAGTACTTTCAATTATATCATGTGATCTAAACGCACCTTTAGATGACACTAATATTTTAAAACATCATTCTGTTTTTTCTCACTTTTACATAACAGACTTGTGGTGCAAACCGGTTTTTCCGTTACTCAAAACACGCAATAGTTGTAGCGTCTCTGTAAAGTGATTACGACATTCAATTTATTATATTATGATCATTCTATGCATATAGAGGTGCCATGCACAGAGCTCTTATTGCCGTATCTCCATGTTTTTACGATCTGAGATAACAACACACCCAATGTTACTTTACGATGTTATTCAAAGTTTTGCTTACTGCTCTGCTGTTGTGGAATATATCAAACGGAGAACGGTTCATTTCTTCAAAATTTACAACTGTTTATTCAGTTTATTGTAACATATTTTATCAGATTTCGTACTAGTTTTTATTCTAATACATATCTACTTATTATGTGAATACCAAAATTGCAGTGTAACGAAACTGTCTGCTTTGATAAAGTGGTTCTAAAGTTTCTAGAGCTCCGTTGTTTTGATTGTAACAGAGAACTTTTACCTAAATTAACAAATACTATGTGAACGTTTGAGTGTGCTTTTCAGAATCATCTTGGTATCTATTCGTATTTCTAGGAACGAAAATTCTTTATTTCCGGAATTTCAGGACCTAAAGTAACCCAATACCAAATCTTCTGACCTATGGAACTGCAGTTAGGTTAGGGTCTAGGTAAGTGACGTCAGCAACTGCAAGTGAAATCGCAATGAACAGTTTCATACAAATCCGTTCCATCGGTAAAGAACAACATACATATACTCTCGATCTTTTGCACCTAAATACTACGATACGTCTATATACGAGTTTCCGCCATGACAGTTATATGACTGGGGTCTATTCATGAGGTCCCATCTGGGAGTGCGAATATTTTCAGTTATTATTTAGCTTGTAGCCAACAAGCTGATGGAAATACAAGATTCAATGCCCGTAGCGTGTGACTTGAACTAAAATGTACCTACGACAACACGGAGTCCGTGTACAAGCTTAGGTACGTTGACGCGTGAGTTGATGGCCTAATCAGTTCAAACAAAGAATTGTCAAAAGGATTCATAGCTAATCTACCTATGTATGATTGTCTCTCGGAGTAAAGTATTGGATCCTGTGTTACTAGGGAAAATAACTTTCGAGGTACCTATTTTTAAAGGATTGGTACTCTGATAAAAAGGTGTTTATTATTATTTATGGCTGTTCACTGTTTAGTCGCATTATTAGAATCAGAAGGTGAAAAAACTATTACAGATCGCATTTTCTTTGGTTAATTTCAGTTTTGTTTTTGCTGAATGGTTAACAGGCTAGTCGTTGATCACAGCTCATCTGATGTTAAGTGACGGTGTGGTTGAAGATTGTAAATACACCTAGCCAGGAATGGGCTAAGGGAGTAATTTCTATCATATTTTTTGTCCCTTAAGTAATATAATGTATTTTATAATTTTACATTTTGCGAGTCCATTGTATATTTAACTATAAACAAGTTTACTGATTATAGTATTTTGGCATAAAAACTGAAATTGTTTTCTCTCACACTGTCATAAACAGTGCGCCTCCATAGCCAAAGCGCCTGTTGCCACACTGGAAGAAAAGGAGAAGGGAAATATTAATGTCCTGTCTGTTGTTTATTTTACTCACTAATCTATGTCAACATTCGCAGTGGCTAAAGCCGTTTGGGCCGCTCCACTAGAATACATTATATGCAGGAAATCACGATCGGCGAGCCGAGCCGGTCCAAGCCAATTTATCTTTGAAAAATCATAAATATTGCCGTAATGATATTTTGCATCCGCCATTTTGACGGCTAAAATGTTTATTTACTTAATCTGTGATAAAACGTTTTATGGGCATGTTTCTTTTGTAACTGTAATATATTATTATGTTAGATTTTTATATTCGAGTCTATGCTAAAATCTATCACAACTTATATCAATTTAACGGTAACTTTTTGGCCGCAAATTGTGTTTTAACACGCAATATAATTAAAAAAGTGGAAGGTACGAGTATTTAAGGAAGTTTTTCGGTTATTAGTAAAAGCAAAAAAGAAATTTACATATAACAAGATCATGTTTATTGATCAACAATACTAGAACATCAGAACAGATTTTTATGGAATTTGCCTTTCAAGTATAGTATAGACCAAAGTTATGCTTGGTTATGCGAACACTTAAATGTCGGAGACCCCAAGTATGTATTTCTCCCTTAATTATTTATTTTATCGCTTTGTTCCACCTATATTATGTGTAATTCCTAAGGATGTTTGAAATGATCTGCCAAAGTCTGCAATCTGTTTATTTGTATGACATAACTTGGAATATTTTAAGAATGGGGTATTAAATTGCCACACGTGACACGTCTATTGCTAAAAATCAGTAAAGATTTTTACAAGACTTTGTGCAAATCGTTAATTAGATTAAAAATAACAAACGGCAGCAACACCCAAGTAATGATAGTTAAAACTCACAACTGTTATTTAACTCATAGCAACATTATTTACGTATTGCACGGCTTCTAAACGCAACACAATCCAGTTTCCACCCAACCACTGGGTCAAGTTAGAAACGTGCTCGAAACAGGAATCGAACTTGCTACACGGCGATTACCGATTATTAACCACTTAGCTTGCGGTGAAACTTTATGGTAGGAAGTAGATTAGCACTTAACTTTATATCTCGCAAGTTGTTGGCGAGTGCCTTTGGGGCTTAGATTGTAAAGGCGTTGTTCATACGAGCTACTTTCATGTTAAGGCAAGCTAGCTTGGAAAATAAGGTCAACGCCATCTTTTGGCACAAAATAACGATTTTATCGCAACACCTTTTCCAGTGAACGATAAAGGATTCCCACATCATCGTATTCTTGAAGATTTATTTATTTCTTACGTCTCTAAAGCTCCTATAAACGTGCCGTAGCATACCTTTATAACACGTTTTAGCATTATATATGTAACATCACATTATTGGCACCTCACCTGCTTTGATACTGTTATCTATACTTCTATACATCTATATCTATACATATAAATAAAATTGAAGTGTCTGTTTATAATTCCAAATTAACAACTTTTCACTAAATGCATACGTTTTTGACTGTCTGTCTGTCTGTCTGTTTTTCCGGCTAATCTTTGAAGGAGCTGGACCGATTTGAACGGGTCTTTCAGTGGCTTATGTTATAAGGAGCAACTTAAGCTACTTTTATTAAAAAATAGTTCCTGCGGGAACTCAGAAAATCACACAGGTAAAACCGTGGGGCACAGCAGGTCCTATAAGTGTAATGTGTGTAAAATCTAGCCGATAGCTTTTAGCCGTGAAAAATTATCGTAGGTCAGTGAACAAGGGATCTATATTTATTATTTTTAGTCAAAATAACCTGTGACCTTTCAGAGGACTGGGTATTGTAGCCATACAACGTGTTAATGAATTGACCAAAAACCTGGTAAACCCCCTTAAAAAAAATAAACAATAATATGATTAAAATATAAATTATGTCGAAAAAATTAATAGTCTAAAACTTATTCAATATTAGTTTGGAGGTGACCTATCTACGATATTTCAAGCGCTACGCCCGCGTCTACGTGTCAACGACCGATTTTGATTTTTTTGCTACGAGCGGCGTACGCGCCAAATATTGTATTATGATTAATTTAGACATGGGCTACTAAAAATGAAAAAATATAACCGATATTAAAACATAGTGCCATCGATTCGGAAGTCGATTCTGAACAAACTGCATTCTAGTTTTCAGTCAATTCATTGACACGTTGTATATTTTGTTTTTACGTGCCTATCAGTCTATACAAAGTTATGTTTCGACTTACGTGTTACAATACATACTTATATTTAGAATGGTAGGCATTTGAACTCCCCATGTAGCAATTGCTGATGGTTGTTTGATTTTATTTATTTATTTATTTATTTATTTATTGTTAACACATACGGTACAGGACCAATTACAATGGTTAACAAATACTAGTAGGCCTTGCATACAACTCCTCGCACATCTTCAGACACACAGACAAGAGTTCCATCCACTCATCGGCAAACAAATCAGACCCAGGGTGGGCCCTCAGGAGAGCATTTAGTACGGTCAAGGTGCGACATACTGGCGAGTTGGATCGTGCCCTTGTTCGACAAGAGGGGGATGCAAGTAGCTCGCATTGTCGGCTTGATCTGTAGCGTTGGAAGTTGTTGGGGACGAACAACCGACCAAAGAGCTCCAGAAGACCAGGACAATCGAAGCGATCTCGTAAAACCCTCAACGCGACCTTTCAAGCCTGTTATTAATAAAGACAACCTAACCACTGTCTTTGAAAACTGTTCACTTCGTCTAAGATGAAATCCTTACAATTATAAATGCAAAGTGTGTTTGTTTGTGAACTTTTCTTTATAGGAGTTTTTTTAACGCTTTCACGCCATAACTGCTCGAACGAACATGATGAAATTTTGCGTGCACGTTGTCCGGGGTACAGAGATAGATAGGGTACTTTTTATTGTGGAATTCCCGCGAGATCTCCGTAATTAACGTAATAAACTGCGAGGAACAGTTAGTATGCGATAAGATTTATAACCTATGTTTATATAAAGCGAGTTACCTGCAGTCAAACTGCGTAAGCAGTTTTGCGGGGCATGGTCTAAACTAAATGAAAAAAAAAAAACGAAAAAAAAAAGTTACCTAATATCAGTAAGGATTTATTCTTGCATTTCTAAAGTTTGATCACTTTGTCACAAGCTACTTTAACACGTACTCGGTGACTGTTTTTTTTCAATATCGCCATTGTAATAAAATGTAGTTTTCCTTACTCGCAGTCGGCAAAGGTTTTAAACCATACGCAGCCTATAATCATAAATTTCAAAGGTACAATACAATGCGAGCTCACCGCCGCCGCCCGAACCAAAGTGATTTCGCATAAAAACCATTATGCCTCGCTATTGAACAGGCTGTATACATTGTTTGGAACAATCCATAAGACGGAGCGGATTACACGTTTTTTTTTTGTTGTGAGTTTTTTTTATTTTTGCTTTATTTGCTTACAAATCATTTGTCATCTTTGATAAATGCTGTAGGTGCAGTACAAGTAGGTATTGTACTTTGGAAATGAGAGTCGAGAATTGAGTTTTCTACGATACATACAAATGAACTGATTCGAGTACTTTCCCCCAAGTAAAGACGGCTGGCTTGCACACATGTACACGTGTTGTGCGTGTGTGCGTATCCTCGGGTTCACTGACAGCTTTCAATAAGTGTCAGCTGAAACTACAACCAAACTTTCGCGGGGCATAAGGAGGCACTTCTTTACGTAGTAATTTCTGTATTCTTCGGTGACACTCCATATAATTTTTTTTATAATAATCGATTTTATATAATCGAATTTTTAATTTTCAAAAATCGATTTTAATTAATCTATTTTTTTCTGTCTATGTCATATCCTTTAGATATACGAATATGCCCATTTTTTTATGATAAGCGACGACTAGGGATGTGAAAAATTAATCAACATTTATATTAATTCATCATTAATTAATATAAAAGTTTGTGAGTATAAATAATATCCATAATCTTGTACCAAACACAAAGTAATAATAATGTGTGTAGCATTAATAACGACGCCCGCGGGCCAGTTTCGTAGCTACGATCCACAATCGCGCACAGACAAACCAGCAAGGTCAAGTAAACGCCTCGGGCACGGTTTAATAGTTTGAATAAAATTTATAACTGACATAATGTAACAATTTCCAGCTGATTCTCGTGATATGAAACTGGGAGCGTTAGCAAAAAAGTTAACAAAATAAAAATTTTTTGGAGTTTACTCCTTAAGCGATTTCATACTACGGACTATGAAAATCTATGGGCAGCAAAACCAAACTGTCTGTCCGTTACGTTATGCGGCAGGCGTTATGTTCTTGCGCAACTTACGTACCTACGTTGCTATGGCAACTGGACGTTGTTATTTACAAATAAGCCGACCAGACATGCGCCGTCGGAACGTTGCTATGGCAACTAGATGTTGTTATTTACAAATAAACCAGCCAGACATGTTCAGCCAAAACGTTGCTATGGCAACTAGTTGTTGTAATTTACAATAAGCAGAGATAACAAATAATATGGAGTAAACTCCAGTCGTGTGTCGGAGCTGACACATCTACTATTTTATCTTTAAACTACTTTCTTTTAGCGGTAAGGCTGCCTATTAGTACTACATAGAGGCAGGTACTTAAAAATAAAGGCTGTCTTTAAACTGTAGCACATTGTGGGAATACCCAAACTGTTTTACTCCGTATTTTTAGGATCGGTTCAGTAATTTCAAAGATGACCACCTACATTCTAACTCCAAAATTACAATCTTTATCACATTAAGTGTAGATGCACTAAATTCTTAAGTGCTTTTTTATAGTAGGATAGTTAAACTTTTTAATATCTCCACGGCTGGGGCAAAGACCTGCTCTAACGCTGGGCAAAGCTCACTAGTCTTTAATACGAGCCCAGTGCAAATTGAAGTGTTTTGAATGTCTTTTGATATCTTTGCTCACTGCTTTTTATAGATTATAGCCTATAAGAACGTGTTTATTATCTGAGTAAAAATCAAAACTAATTTATAGTTATACTAGCTGTCCCCCGCGATTTCATCCGCGGTAATTTCGGAGTTCCCGCGGGAATTCCGGGAAAAAGTAGTTCACGGTGATTAGCTGTTCCCCGCATTAATTCAAGAGTTCCTGCGGGAATTCCGGGATAAAAAATACCCTATCTTTTAAATTGGACCATATTATAATTGGTTATAAAATTTTATCAAAATCCGTTCAGTAGTTTCGGAGTCCATTGCGGACAAACAACGTGACACGTGATTTATATAAATTAAGATGTTTGTTTCGGTCTGAAATTTACGTCGCAATGGAGCATCGTTTCGACGTGACCTTTACACAGAGTTGTAGGACCTTTAAACGAGCAATTCTTGTAAACACTCACTTTCATTGCCTGAAACTACGGATAAAACGAGGTTTTCGAAAAATGAAACCTAGCTAGATCGATTAATCGCCCCCAAAACCTCCAGCATGCTAAATTTCATGAAAATCGTTGGAGCCAATTCAGAGATTCAGATTATACGTCTATATTTCATTTTTAGAAAACGTCATTGTGTCCGTGTTTTCAGACAATGAAAAATGGGTGTTTGGTACAACAGATGGCGTTATGAGCGAAGCTCGGTCTCCGAGATATTTTTATTTTTAACCAATATAACTATTTTAAATAAATGTTTTTGCGTGTACTACACCGTGCACCGCCTTGTCTAATCACGTCCAAAAGTAATCATACCTCGAGAATTATGTCGGTTATGTTTTTTTTTTCGTATAATATAATAATACGTCACGCCACTAATAATAAAAATACAATTTGTTTGTATGTTCATTTTTCCTAATGTACTCGCAACACGTTGACTGTTAGGTGAAGAGAAGGTCTCCGAAACATTTGTTTCGTCTGAATCGAATCTATGATATCGAATTGAAAGTTTTTACTTAGAATGCTGTCTTAGTGGTACTTACCTTGTACACACTTATCGGGGATTTGGAAAGGTTTTTACCCATTTATACCTATAGTAATATTATAAAGAGGTAAAAAAGTTTTTCAGTTTATGAATTGTGAGTTCGTCAGTTTGTGAGTTGATGACGTTATAGAGGGTAATCTCTGGATATACTGAACTGATTTTGAATATTCTTTCACTTATATTAAGCTACGGTAGTCTTGAGTGACATAGTGTACTTTTGAACCCGAAATACCTACGGGAACTTCGAAGTTACCGCGGGTGAAACTGCGGGCGACTGATATTTCAAGCGGATTCTTCTTCAAATTATCAAAGAGTTTTTAAGAGAAACACACAAAACTTGGTTAAGACCGTATTTAATATTGCTTTATAATACATTATATTCTGTCTCACCTACATTCAGTACATAGGTATTACATGATATACCTACTCGGTTCTTTTTTCTCGTGTATTGTTCTTTTTTTCTAATCACATTATCAAAATGCTCACCTTTGAGATCACGAAGCGAAACAAGTGTGCCAAGGTTTCTATATACGTTTATTATACACTGTACAGATAGACTTCTATTAAAATAACATTTTCTATGGTTATTTAGATGCATGAGTACATTTTGCTTGTTTTTTAAATCAATAGTTTATTGTAACTTTAGTCTGGTAATAGGTATTGCACTAAATTGCTACTTACCTACTACATATTTATTTAAAAACTTGCTGCGTAACTATTGCCAAAGAATCCTTAATAATTTTATAAATGCGAAAGTGAGTTTGTTTGTTGTTTGTTTGTTTGTTACGCTTTCACGCCTTAGCGGCTCAACCGATCATCATGAAATTTTGCATGCACGTCGTCAAGGGTACAGAGAAGGACATAGGGTACTTTTTATCCCGGAATTCCCGCGGGAACTCTGAAATTACCGCAGGTGAAACCGCGGGGATTAGCTAGTACACTCTCCGCCTCCCGCCAATTTCTCGCCTCTTCGTACCCCGCGAAACTTTCTTGTTAATTCCGAGGAAAGTTTCACACACGTAGAATCTACTTGTGACAATATTTCATAAAAAAAATCGATTGTGAGAAAAATAAACTTGCAGCATTTAAATACGATAACGAAAAATATAGATTAGCAATTTTCGTATCTGCTTTTTTACTGTCAAGTTTAAAGCAACAGCAATAGCTGTTACAAGTTATATGTATGACGATGAAGATGGAGTTCCTGAATAAAAATCTTACCATATCTATATTATTGTTGAAACTAGAAGAAGAAGAAGAAGAAAATACATTTATTTCAGTGAAGAACACACAACCATCTTTCTATAACGATCGAAATGCTCCGGACAAATTTGGCAAAGTACTTGTGTCCGCGCCCAACCTTCTAAGGGTCAAAGTTAATTTGTATTCAAACAAACAACTCGACAACGTACAGTACAATACAAAATTAAATAATGCACCATTACGATGCCCACAAAAATACAATTGAAACATTTTACACACCACTTTTGTTGTACCGTGAAGTACAGTTAGGTCTGTTTTGTGTACACGCACTATGTGTATAATGCGAACTGTTTATACCGTGCATAGATAAGATAGAATAACAGTAGAGAAACTACCTCTGGCTATACTCACGCATGTATATTAATAATTATATTAATAAGTATGATAATAAGTTTATTTCAACACAAACGCTAGTGCTATCAATAGGTTTGAGTGGTACGTGTGAACCATTGCTATATGGTTCATGCTCTGACAAACAAACAAATGTTTTTTACATCTCTCATATTCGGTAAGTAGGTCCTTATTACCCCCAAAGGGGGTTTGCAGGTGACCAATTAGCGCTCTAGGGTAATAATGTAACTAGAAAAGCCCTAGGGCGGTAAGTAATTAAAAAAAAAACTCTTCACTCTTCCCAAAAGTTCGCGTACATCTAACTATGCATCATACTGGCAATAGACATCATGCATTCAGCCCAATGACAAAAGAGATCGCTTCGCTATTCAGCCTTGTCTTCGTATGAGTATAATAGTCATCAATTTTAAATATCGAACGGCGAAGCTCAATTTCGTTCTTGAAAAAAAAAAAAAAAAAATGTTTTATTCTTGTAATGCCGTTTTTTTTCTACTTACCTCACAATCGAGATGTAAAGCAGAGTAGTTAGCTCGGCTGTAAGCATCGATTGCACCCTCGAACTATCTCGGGCTGCAATTGATGCCTTACAGCCCTTGGATACTAATCGAATGGTTGTTAAAAGTTAAATTGTGTATAAAATTATTTCATCTTAAATCTGTGATAAACTTGCTTTTTCTTGATTATTTTTTTCGTAGACTATGTTAATAGCTTTGTCTTCTATAACAATTTATAGGTGATTTTATAAAAACAAGTAAGTACGTATGTATTTCTACCGAAAACTCAACTTGCTCTACTTAGTTCTATACTTGCTAAGCCTATACAAGAGTCCCTTCAAGACCGAACTCACCGAGTTTGTTTACTGTGAGAGCCTTTCTAAGCACTGTGCTAGTTTAACTCTATTTAAAATTCATGTCGCGCGCGTCACGTGAGCATAGGATTATAGTAAGTAAGGGTCAAAATGGAAGTGTGTCTGTGAAGGGTCGCCGTGTCTATGACGAAGTCGTGACTGTAAAAATGACGGAAGAAAATTCGATGTGAATGACAGATAAGCGCTTTGTTGTTGTAGACATACTTTGAGCTTTTTTATTTATTTTTAGTTTTGACTAGCTGTTCCCCGCGGTTTCACCCGCGTTTATTTCGGTACCCTATGTTCTTCTCTGTACCCATGACAATGTGTATGCGAAATTTATTGATGATCGGTTGAGCCGTTACGGCGTGAAAGCGTTACAGACAGACGCATTTCGCATTTATAATATTAGTAAGGATTATAACTCTTGAAAAATCAGGCTCAGGCTTTCTTTTTCAAAAGTTAAGCCTGCGATGATAGCACTTTATATTGCCCGGTTGGCTAGCTACCACCTTCAAGATGAAATATGTCGCTAAGCACCTGAAGATGTGTTCTGGCAGCCTCACTTGAAAGTCACGTCTTATTCCTGGCTAGGTGTGACACCACCACTCGGCTTCGGTTGAGCCATACCATAAAAATACTCGTAACAATAATAATATCTTACATAATAATAATGTCTTGGTTGTTAGCTTACAAAATCTTTCAAAAATGGTGGCCATATACCTACCTATGGGATTAGGGCAGACCTTACATAAAATGGACGTACCTTTCAAGTGATGATTGTAGAGAAACCAGCTAAAGGGAAAAAGGGTCCTTTGTTCAGCTCTTCGGGTATTCTGTCAGATAATAATTATGATGATGGCTCATCCTACTAATCCTACTAATATTATAAACGCGAAAGTTTGTAAGTATGTATGGATGGTTGGATGGATGGATGGATGGATATTTGTTTGTTACTCTTTCACGCAAAAACTACTGGATGGATTTAAATGAAACTTTACAATAATATAGCTTATACATCAGATTAACACATAGGGTACTTTTTATACCGGAATTCCCGCGGGAACTCGGAAATTAACGCGGCTGAAACCGCGGGGCACAACTAGTTTTAATATAATATATAGGCTGTGTGTAAAGGATTTTCAATCTTTTTGACTTATGTAGAAACTTACTGCAAACAAAATTGTGTACAATTTAACTAACATGGCTCATGCAATATATAAGGAATATATATATATATATATTATTACTGCTAAATCCTAGTTAGGTATCCTATAAAAATGTTTTTACTCATTAGCAATGAATAAAATATATTAAATTAAAACACGGAATTCATTTGAAAGTCAATTTCAATATTCTTAACTGACGTTTTTTTTTTTTCATTATAGTTTTTTTTTCTAAATTCAGTGGAATACGCAATGTTGAGTCGGTATCACTATATCCTTATTGCGGCGCCAAGGAGTCCTTGAGAATCAAATTCAATTTATATTCACTTCCCGGCAATGCAATATATTCCAAAGTCTTTTCCCATGTGCGTCCTGGTTGACATATACCACGTCAACATATGGAAGTGGACAGTGGTACTACCAACCCTGGAACATTTAAATTTAAAACAATCCAACGTACCGAGATATCTCCCTCGGGTTGTCGGGTGAATTTTTATTTAGCACTAGCTGTGCCCCGCGGTTTCACTCGCGCACGGTTTCACTCGCGCAAGTTGTGGAATTCCCGCAGGATCTCCAAAGTAGCCTAATGTATTCATTACAACATCAGCTAATTAGCACTGAAAGTCCCGTCAATATCGGTCCAACCGTTTCGGAGATTCACCCGCGTGAATTTCGGAATCCCCGCAGGAACTCCAAACTTCTTTTATATAAACCTTGTCTTGACAATAACGAACACAAAAAAAAACAATTATCCGATTTGGTGCAGTTGTTTGGAAGTTATGCGCTTAGCAACACATTTGGCGATTCATTTTTATTATATAAACTAGATTTTGATCCAGGATTATATTATCTATGTGGATATCTTGATTATCATACTTCTTAATAGAACATCAATAGAGAATCAAATTGAATTAATGCCAATTAATATTAATTTAATGAACGTCTCTGAGTGCCTCAGGTTCGTTTTTAAAGTCTTTACTTAAAGTTAAGTAGGTCATTAAAATTACTCCGATTGCGGTCGTTAGTTAAATAAAATCTATATTATATATAAAAGAAAGTCGTGTTAGTTAGACTATTTATAACTCAAGAACGGCTGAACCGATTTGACTGATAATTGGTGGGGAGGTAGCTTAGAATCAGGAAACGGACATAAGATACTTTTTATCCCGGAATTCCCGCAGGAACTCCGAAATTAACGTCGGTGAAATCTCATGAAATTTTGCATACTTAGGTACACATTGTCACGGTTTTTGTAGGCAACCATTAAGAAACATTTTTGGAAATTCGGTCCGTAAAGGAGTTGAAAGTTTGTACAAAAATATATTATAATTTTTTTTTTGATTCATGAAAATTTGTATTTGGGCTCTTTTTGTATATAAATAAATATGTATTTCAGGGTTTTGTAAAAATTCAACCCGAAAGAAGTGAAACTCGGCGAAACCCGCATGGTTCAGCTATAGTTATAAAAGTCTACGTTCTATGTATCAAACATATAAATAAATAAAACCTACATATTTTTAATGGGAATATTAATTTCCGATTCTGTTTTTCATCAAGTTAGTAGTACGTATAACGTTTACTATGATGACTTCATTACTGCACTGTTTAATGTTCACATGTCAAATGCATTTGATAAAACAATAATATATGGTTTATGATTCGCTTTAGGTACATTTCCACGTTTTAAATACAAATCAATTTGTATATTTATTGTTATTTACTTGGTGAATTATAATAATGGGCTTGTATCCGGGGTGTGAAAATCAAAAATCTATTTAGTCCGTCATGTAGACCAATAAAAAATATTGGACACGTATTTTTCATTTTTTACTTAATCAAAAAATAACGGAGATATACGTTGTCACGCGACATTTTGACTCAATGTATCTCCGTTATTTTTTGATTAAGCAAAAAATGAAAAAATACGTGTCAATATTATTTTTTTATCTACAACACGGACTAAAAACTAATATTTGATTGACAAGCCCATTATATATTTTTTTCGCAAAACAACCGGGTAACGTACTAAGAAATACAACTGTGTAATAAAGATTGTCAAACCAATCAATCCTATAAATCCTCGAGTGGTATGAAAAACACTCAATTATTCACTCAGAGAACTTAATAAAGCTGAAAATGTCACAGATTTTCCAATAAAGATCGCCTTCCTTAATAAAGGACTGGCTCTAATAACAAAAAGATCGTCAAGGAGAAGTTTCATTTTAACTATTGTTCGTCATTATTCGGAAACACAAAAGCTATGAAGACCTCATCTGGAAGGTCTGAGCTCGTTCTCTCTGTTATTAGTAAGGGGTGGCCTGAGGAGGACGGTTCAAACTGAAGCGACATAAAAAGTGAGATTGAAAAACTGCAGCAGAAAATTTTCACAATTTAAACAGTTTAAACAATTACTATTATTATTATTCGATAACAATCCTAATAAAAAATGTGGGTTTGTTTGTTTTTTATAAAGTTTTCACTCCTTAACTATTCAACGGATATCGTCATGAAATTTTATATGGGTATCTGCATTCAATTCAATTCAAAAATTCGCTTAAGCGGTCGCTGAAAAAACCTTGGATAAAGTACAGGCCATTATAAATTTCTGACCACTGCCCCAGGAATGTTGCCCACAATTTTAACTTAACCCTCCGCCTACATTGTAGGAAAACTGCCCACCCCGCTAACATGATGTTGAAAACATGGCATTTTTTAGTTTTTTTTCATAATTTTTAGCGTTTATTTAAGCATGTTATATTAGCGTAAAACATTAATCGATTTAGCCTTTACACAGATTCGACTAATTAGAACAATTAAAAACAGCCGGTGAATCAGATCAGTGGGGCATAGTAATTATTTTGAATAAAAACTAACATTTCCTTCACGGAAGCTATTAAATAGCATGTATATACGTAGATGCGGGCACGATATCTTGCCTAACGACCTCACAGTGCGCAGAAAATTCCGGATTCGCAGACTAGCTTTTATATTGAGGAAATGGATAATATATCATATATTATTTATTTCTTATATGGGACCTTGGGCTTCAGACTGTTCTTAAATAATATGGAATATCAACTCTATATATTTTCTTCTATATAGGGTGTTACAGGAAACAAGTAGTCATATTCGTGGGTAGTGTTTTGGTGATGTTCTTGTGATAGTATAAAATAATTTGACACTGATATTTTGGCTAAAAATCTTAGGTTTCATATCGAATCAAATGTTTTTTTTTATCGTCTGCTCATGTCACTGGTTAGAAATGACAAGTTCGATCGAGGTACATAAGAAGTACTATAAGCGCGGCAAATTAGGGGTGACTTCGACGTGCCAGTTCCGTTACTAATGTCAAATAGTTGTAGATGTGATTACGTGAATACGATCTTCAAATATAATTACACCGCTTTGTAACCTCCTGTATATGTCTATAAATATATTAAAAAGGCGTATCTGCATATTGAAGATAAATGCAATAGAATCACTTTGTTAAATTTTTTCTGTATATTGTGTTTTTAGATTTGATTGAATCTACCAATCCAACAGTGTTTTTAAAGTAAAAATAAAAAAAAAAATACGAAAGCAAATAGTAGTAGGTACACCGATACCAACAAGCAACCGTAATTATATATTTTTTGCGTCTCTAATCCCATTTCAAAGGAGAAAAAAAAAGATTTTTATTTTACCTCTAGATCCACGAATCTCGATCCAATTTAGTAAAACCTTGGATCCCAAAGGGACCTAATTGATTTCGGTTGACTACGTTTCTATTACATTGATTTCAAGCCTTAAGCACTTCTATTGAGTACTGATGATTTAAATAATCTTTTGTAGTTGCTCGATTATTATTATAATATATAAAATATTGTAACAATAACCCAGAAACTCGAAGGAAATTGTGAGTTCCAAATTTTATTGTAATTCATAGTTTATCTAACTTTTAAGTTGCATCAGATACCTACAAACTGACGCGGTTTTGGGTGGGTTTCCCGTTTCAATTAGAATAGTGGTATGCATTATAAAAAAAAACTAGAGATAACAGCTGAAAACTATTTCACTGATAGGATCGAGTTCCCGAGGGAGTTACGGCTATTTGAGAAACAGTTGCGAATAATTGGCTACTTGACTAAATTTTTTTCTGTCCGTCGTGTAGATTAATATAAAATATTGCGCACGTATTTTTTTTTACGTAGGTTATCGAAAAATAACGGCGATAAATTGAGTTGAAATTTCGCGTGACGTCACAACCCGGTACAGTTTGTACGGGGCTTATACTGAATAATGACGTCACGAGTCCCCCTAAACTCTAATGCGCTTTATCTATGTTCATTTTCATTAATTGAAAAAGCAAAAATTACGAGTCTATTATTTATTTATTTTTCTGACGGACTAATTAGAATTTTGGACTTTCATACCCCGGAAAAAACACAATTTAGCAATTTAGGTATTGAAGTTCTGTCGCAAAAGTTCTGAAATTGAGCCTAGTAAGATATTACAACTAAAAAAAGGAAAAAAAAATAATACGACAGAAAATAGCTACCTACAGTAGAAACAAATCGTGATCAAGCTTAAAATTTGACCAGCACAACTTTCAATACACGAAGCCCTAAACACATGCGTGAGGTTTAGGAACGTGTGTAAGCGATGCTTGCACTCGTATATGGTGTTTTGCCTCCCATATAAGGCAGGCGACTGTAGGTGTGTATACCTGTACCTGTAGATATACATGTACCTAACATAGAGTATGCATGTCTCGTTCGGTGTTTGTCTTATGCCGGCAACGTTGGCAGCACAAGGGCACCCAGTCCGCTTCCTGAACTGCACATGTGTGTTCGACTCTGTACATTTGTAGCTACTGTTGCTAAGACTATTCGTGGTATAGATACGTATGAACTTGGAAACATCGTTAGCGAAATTATTTCTAACGTTGTCAAAGGGTTTTAACGCAGTTGATGAAATAAATGACAAGGTGTTAGCTGTAACTGGAGAATGTTTTTGTCTATATTATAGAAAATTTATCTTTCTACATTACTTATCCTTACTATTATAAATTCGAAAGTGAGTTTGTTTGTTATGCTTTCACGCCTTAACGGCTCTACTAATCATCATGAAATTTTGCATACACGTTATCAGGGGTACATATAGGGTACCTTTATCCCGGGATTCCCGTGGGAACTCCCAACGTATCGCGGGTGAAACCGCGGGAACAGCTAGTAACTAAATAAAATTAGACAGTTTAATAGGTATCTAAATTTATTTTAATAAATACATTAAAGTACTTGTAGAGACTCAAGTTGGCAACAATTTTGCACAAATATCAACATAAAACTACTTGTTTTCTATGAGAAATTTGCTGCCTCGATTTTAATAATAAATTTAATGTTGGCGCCGATTTTGTCTTAAAAAAAAACCTGTTTTTCACTTCACATGTCACATCACATCACAACATCACAGTCAGTATACATAATTTGCAATGATTTGAAATGTTTCTGCGCCATTCATTACAATCAAATTATGTGTTTTATAATTCACGTTTCAAAGTATTGTAATGTATTTTCATTTTGTAACTTGAATATTGGCGTGTGGCACTACATAGGTGCCTGCGCACACTATGCGACAGGTCGTTGCGTCTTGTCGTCGACGCAAGCGACAGCCCTGCGTCTGGTCACCGCAACTTCACCGCGAACGAGCGAGCGCGCTCCGACTCCCCTAGCTTGTCGTTGCGACTCTGCGACTCCAAGTGGGCAGAGCTTTGAACATCTAATATATATAAATCACGTGTCACGTTGTTTGTCCGCGATGGACTCCGAAACTACTGAACGGATTTTGATAAAATTTTGTAACCGTTTATAATATGGTCCAACTTAAAAGATAGAATAGTTTTATCCCGGAATTCCCGCGGGAACTCCGGAATTAATAACTGCTTATGACCGTAAACTACTGTCAGGGGTACAAAGAAGGACACAGAGTTCTTTTTTCTCGGAATTCCCGCGGGAACACCGAAATTACCGCGGATGAAATCGCGGGGGACAGCTAGTCTTAATACATATAAATCACGTGTCACGTTGTTTGTCCGCGATGGACTCCGAAACTACTGAACGGATTTTGATAAAATTTTGTAACCGTTTATAATATGGTCCAACTTAAAAGATAGGATTTTATCCCGGAATTCCTGCGGGAACTCCGAAATTTCCGCGGATGCAATCGCGGGGGGCAGCTAGTATACTATGAAAATTGCAGGCCGCAGCCTGTCGTTGCGTCAAGTCGTCGAGCTGTCGCTGCCGTGTCGCATAGTGTGCGCTGGCTCTAAATGTATGATTACATCTGCGCTTTCCACGCTGCCCTGTTATTACAGACATACTAGTCTTAATTTCGCCCTCTTATCAACTAAATTACAGCATACGACCCTTAACATGTTCTAGCGTAGGCCTCGACTCTACTTTACTTTATTTGTGGTCAAGTCCCTCAGGGAGTATATCCTTCGATTATTATTTGTATGATTACTAGCTGTTCCGCGCGGTTTTAGTCACGTTAATTTTGAAGTTTTCTCAGAAATTCCGGGATATATTTATTTATATATTTATTTACTATATACATGGTAATATTATTTATATATATATAAATATATATGGTAATATTATTCCGGTTCTGTGTAATGCCACTAAACTATCCCCTAGCCAAAAGGTTGATTGGTACAGAATGCCTTAGGCATTAAGTCCGCCTTTTGTACATAAATGTGCAATAAAGTTCTTTAAATAAATAAATAAAAGTAAGTACCCTATGTCCTGAACAGACAGACAGATAGACGAGGCGGAAGGCTTTGATTTATATAGTGAACTATTTTTCTACATTTTTAAGTACGACCCTCTTTAAAATCAACGTCTATTCCAATATCAGTATATATTGTACCTACTAGCTGTTCCCCGCGGTTTTACCCGCGGAAATTTCGGAGATTCCGCAGGAATTCCGGGATACCTACAAAATACCCTATGTCCTTTTCTGTATCCCTGAAAACGTGTATGTAGGTACGCAAAATATCATGAGATTTCACCAGTGTTAATTTCGGAGTTCCCGCTGGATTTCCGGGATAAAAAGTACCCTATTTCCTTCTCTGTACCTCTGACAACGTGTGTACAAAATTTCATGATGATCGGTCGAGCCGTTAAGGCGTGAAAGCGTAACAGACGGACATAGACAGACAGAGTTACTTCCCACTTTTTTAATAGGTGGGATGATCCAACAAAAAGAATCCATTTGTAAAAGTTTCGTGTTGCGGTCATTTTTTTTTTCCGTCCTGACCGAATCGTATTTTCCCACGCCCGGGTACATTATTATCTACCGATTCCAAGTTATTATTAGTCATCCATCAAAAAACTGCATACAACACGTGATTAATCGAGTCAGAACCGTTGCAGTCTAGATTGTAGGCTATCAGAGCTAAGTGGGTAGGTATCACAAAAACATTGTAACGCACTCGTATCTACACAAGTTTAACTAGCCGTCGCCCCCGGTTTCACCCGCGGTAATTCATCATCAGTTTCACTTCACTAAATGGTGCTTTCCGAAAGCAAATGCATGAAATATTCCAAAAAATACCAAAAATTAGTAGGTGTGCCTATAATATTTGATAAGTTCCCTCCATTTCTCCAATATCCCATCATCAGATCCTGACCTTATGACAGTGGTACCACCTCGGAAGTGTACCCTTTCAACCAAAAAAAGAATTTTCCAAATCGGTCCAGTCGTCTTCGAATAATCGGGGAACATACATACTATATGAAACGTACAAACAAAACTGACGTTAATTTTTTTTCTCCGGGACCGATTTTGAAAAAAAAAAAAATTTTCAATATAAAGCAATGCAAGGAACTCAGTTAAGGTAGTCCCACTCCTGGGCAGCATTTGGTCCATACCCTGTCAATCTCCTTTTATACTCAAACCTTCGTCATGAATCACTCTATCTAATGGTGAGAATCGCATGAAAATCCGTTAGGTAGTTTTTGAGTTTATCGCGATCAGACAGACAGACGTGGCGGAGGACTTTGTTTTATAATATGTATATAGGCAGTGGTATATTTAACAACTGCATATTGTAACCAGAATACGTTTTAGAGGTCGAGTAAAAAAGTGTCTAACACTGTTTAGTTCACCTTGACAGGCAAGAGTAGGCGTGCCAAACTTGATTTAGTCGCCATCTGACAAAACCCTTTTTTGTCCTGAATATAAATAAGACGAACAAAAAATATAAAGTCGACCGAGAATTTTTTCCCCTTACTGTATTTATCCAGAGGGACCGAGAGCGCAGAGTTTAGCGAAAGTAAGATTTGAATAATAAAAGAGAATATTCGCTCAGTTCTTACACAGTGTGGTTTTTGTTTTGTTTTTATGTCCGCAGCGAAGCGGACTCCAGAGATAGTGGACCGAAAACTCACGAAATATGCTTTTTAATACAGTTGCTCAAAAAGTGGCGTATTGCAGGGACGTTTAGCGTTCGGGATGTGGGCTATTACATACTCGAGCTTTTTGTTTACCTTTCCCGAACTCGTGCGTTCTCTTTGCCAACTGTCAAAAATGGCGACACGACTTTGACACACTTTTTGCATTGCGAAACGTAAGTTTCGCATTACTAATACGACTAGCGCCATCTCTTGATCACAATTGGAAATTAGTTGAGTTTGTTGTGTTTTTGATATTTTATTAAATTGCTTAATTTTTTCGTAACTGTATTAAAAATAGTTGTTCAGTACACGTGCGGAACCGTCATTGCAACTAGTTCCGACTGTCAACCCTCACCTTCGGCTGCGCCTCGGCTCGGGTACTGGGTAGACATTTGTCGGAACTCTTTGCAATGACAGGCTTTCCGCACTTATAATGAAATATACTATTCTGTGTTTTGCCAAATAAAGATGCTCGGGTCATTTTACTTTATCACGCTTTGAGTTTCAATAGGGAACTGAAAAACGTCAAATACGCTCGATAAGGGAAAACATCATTAAACGCTTCCTACATGTTTTGATAATCGCTTCCTGCATCCTATAACATCCTTATTGGTTTGACAACATTCGTTAGTTATGTTCATGGAAGTTTTACTAGCAACGTACACATTGCGGACATATTTCTACTGAACAAGGAAACTCAATAGCAAAATAAAGATTAGAAATTAAGGACATCAAATGATAAACCGAAGGATTTTAATTGCCTTTTCACAGATATAGCACTGTCAAAGTAGAAGGTCGAGGAAAAAACGTAACTAAACAAGTGGCCAGCTGATATTGTTAATTCTGTAGCAGCAATAATAAAATTGATAATGACACGAATTGCTGCTACATTTATTCCATGCTCCATTGTAAACTTTCCGCCATTGAACTAATTGAACAGATTATAATATTTCAAATTGTTTGTTTGTTATACCAATTTTCTTTGGTAACAATATCATTAATAGTAAGGACGCAGGCTTAATGGTGCGACTCTATGCATACTAATTAAACGTACCCAGCTCTGTGCCAGAACTCGCTCCAAAACGGACATGTTTGAAATAATAATCGGGCACTCCACAGTTACATAGATAACACTGACTCTCATACTGGGAGCGACATAAATTATTTTTATGCTGCAGCCTAGATTCACTAGTTCTGTACAGTGCTCGCAATTTCCAACAGTTTCAAAATCTTATCTTAATAGTTTCCCGTTTCTTTTGTCCACAGACCAAAAAGAACAACCCCAATCACATCAAGAGACCGATGAACGCGTTCATGGTCTGGTCGCAGATCGAGCGCAGGAAAATATGCGAGCAAACACCGGACATGCACAACGCGGAAATATCGAAAAACCTCGGCCGCGTGTGGAAGACGCTGAACGACGTGGAGCGTCAACCCTTCATCGAGGAAGCGGAGAGATTGAGGCAGTTGCACATGAGGGAATATCCCGACTACAAATACAGGCCTCGCAAGAAAGCGACGAAGCCCGCGCCGAAATCTGGTTCGATAACGAAACAGAAACGCAAGCCACGCGCCGACTCGAATAACAACAGGGGGATGTCTAGGAGACGGACGAGACCAGCTCCTCCGAACGTTTCCAGCATGCCCGCGGAGACCCCAGCCCCTCCACTGCTGCCGGCCTCTCCCGCTGGCTCCCCGGACTCACCAGAGTCCGCGTGCTTCTACGAGGACAACTCGCGCCGCGACCAATCCGACCTGTCGGAGCTGTACTCGATCACGGACCTCCTCCCGCTGCCTCCGGAGTGCGAAGTGGACCTCGACGTGCTGACGACGGACATGGAGTCGTTCGAGACAGCCTCCTCGTCGTCGGGATCGCATTTGGAATTCGTGTACACTCCAGACATGTCGGTGATGTTGAACGAGATCGGCGTGGGCGACGACTGGGAGTTTTTCCACTAATACCATGATGTGACGGACTGTGTCAACGTCGTTTCCATTGATCTCAAGCGGTCGGCTCGGACGGCGGGCCGGCCTTAAGGCCGACGACGCTCGCCGCCCCGCCTAGAGAGTGCCTACATCCAAATTGACGTGTCGACATTTTGGATTCAATGTACAAAGTTATTTTATAAGGAACGAAAGGGGAGTAATAATTATAATTGTAAAAAAAAAAAGAAAATCTTAAACCGACCGCCCGAGGTCGCATTTTTTATCAGTTCTTTTGGTTTTTTTCTTTTGTTTTTTTTTTGTTTTTTATTTTACATAATCAAAAAAAATAAAATTATGCGACGCCTCAACGTCGGTGGTTCACCACATTTTTCGTAACATAGGCTGTGAGTTGGTTCTGGGTATTTTTCGTCATCGTTACAATATTTATGCTTTCCTTTTTGTTACAATATTTGACACGTAATTGTAATGGAGAGTGATGTGAACAAACGGCACGTCTCGAACGCATCTCAGTAATATATCCGTCTACACTCCGTCGCCCGGTTAGAATAGCATGTCAGGTCGTTAGGCGAGACCCACACGTAGCTCGCTCAAACAATCGCCGCGCGCTGTCGCGTCCTTATTCTTAACTTCAACTTGGCTTCTAGTGCGTTCTAAAATTAAAAAAAAAAAAATAGTTCCGTAAATTTCGAGTCACATATTTTTTTAAGTAATTCTAGGAAAGAAATGTCTTTTTTTTCAACTCTTATTTTTTAAGTTAACATAAATTCTTTATTAGACGAAGATAAATAAAAAAAAACCATCTATCGATCATTTCTAGATGAATTAGGCTAGTTATAGTCGTATTTTATCTTGGGTTCATAATCGATGTAAGTAACACTATACTTTGATGCACGTATAAAATATAATATTATAGTGATCGATATAAATTTTTTATAATTTCCTTTTTAATGTATCCTGAATCCTGAAGTTCGAATTGTCGTTGAAAAAAGTTTTCGGAGTGCGTTGAATACGGTGTTTGATACGGTGTGACAATGGAATCCTGTCAGATCTTAAAAACAAGAACGTCTATCAAAGCAAGTTGTTTAGTATCATAATTCATATTGAGGATTAAATTTCAGCTATGCAAAAATGACTTGCTGCTGATAAACGCGTATAGGCAAGATTTCATTGGTCTAGATTAGGGAAGATTGTTTCGTGTTGCTATTAATATAAGCTAGAATGTGTTTAAGGTAAGATTAATTGCTGTCGAATGGTATAATGATATGAAAACTATTATATTGTATGATAACAAAAAAAAAAAACAAGACACGGCACACAAGGATCGATGCGAAGGGACACACAATTCTTCTTTCATTTTATATAACATCACGCTTTCATTAAAAACATATTATAACAAAAAAAACTAACAACATCTTCAGAAAGATACATATCATAATGGATTGTATTAAGTTGCAAAATGGTTGTACTAATGTAAAGAGTTTCTTCTTTGGGTCGTCGAACAATGTTTAGAATACATACTCTCAAAATGTTTCGCTGTTTTTAATGAAAAAAAAAAAGTTAAATATATATGTATTTATTATATTATGAAGCTCTGTGATTTACTTTATGGATTTGTTCTAAATTAAGATCCTAGTGGAGACTGAGTAAAGCATAGAATAAGTTTTAGTGGCGCTAGCTTCCCTAAACTGTTATTTTTCTTTTGGTTCTATTTTAAACTTTCAATGAACAAATCTATCGATATTATAGATGACTTTATTAGTCTTATTTTTGATAATTTGCGTTACTGTGGCAATAGAATTGATATAGTGTGTACCTGTACAGATTGATACAATGAATTCACAAAAGAATACGGCATATGTACTTAGTTTTTCTTATAAATAACAAAATATATATATTTAGAAGAACGGAAACCCGTTTAAACTATGTCTCCTCTTTATTTATGGCTTCTATTTTAAATTGTTTCATCTGTTGTCTATTGCCACAGTAATACACAAACCGAGAAACTATCTGATATTTGTATAGGAAGAGAACTCTTGCTAAACTCTGTCAATTCAGTGAAAATTGTGTCAGTTAAGTATCTATGATAGGGGCCGATCTTTTACAAAAATAATAATAATGGTACGTTTAATATTGTATACTCTAAAATAAAGTTTTACATAAACCTTAAAAAAAAAAAGTTTCATATTGTGAAAACCAATATTCGTAGGATATTTCTGTGTCTCTGATGAAAAGGGATCCGATCCGTGCTCTATAATAAATATTATAATAAGAAAGAAAATGCTTTACCTATATTACTATATTCTTATAAAGTATATATGTAAAAAAAAAACAAGTTCGCGTATTGATTAGTGAGTGTTTATGAGATAACAATAACGTAATTGAAAAAAAATAATTACAATCGTGCATAAAAATACAATCTATACCTACATTATTGTATTGCGATTCTGTAAGTTATAATGTTATGTGTGTAGTAGAGCGATATTATAACGTAAAAAAAAAATGAAATATTTGTTACAAAACCAATAAATACGTACCTAACTTAACCTGAAGCTTATTTCAAGTACCTCGTCTGAGTTGAGGTTTTCAAAAAGAATGTAACAAATATTTCGCGAGTAAAAAATAATGATGGTTGTTTGTGGAAATAAATAAATAAATTTGTGCCTAATAAAAAGTACTTGGAACACGAAAAAAATTTTGTAGGGATGCTCAAAACTATTTTTAAGCGCGTAGTGACGTCATTAGGAGCTGTCAAAAATCTGTTTGGAACATTTTCGCTTGGTTTTTTTACTTTCGTTCATCTGGTGAAATGATAAAACAGAGTTAATTTTAAAATTCTGTATTGTTACTTTGATATTTCTTTTATTTGCCATAGAACCTATACTCAGTTTTATTTGATGTGCCTCAGTTGATTCTGTACCGATGTTTTTCGGATATTTTCTTGTTCATATTGACTACCACCAGCTTAACCAGCAACTGTTCAACGATCAAAAGCAATACGAATAATGTTATAAAGATGAAATTAAGCTCAAGGTTGTTGTTAAGAACTCTATTAATAAAAAAGGTCCTGTCCCTAAATATTGATTTGTTTTTGTAAATTCGAAATGTGTCAGTAATTTCATTCAATTTTTTTAGGCTTTCGTTATAATGGGCATGATGACAAGTTATAAAAATCAAAATTTTATTCAGGCCGTCAGTTAGTGAAAAAATAATATACACGTATTTTTTTTTGCTTTTTCGAATGATTGAAAAAATACTTAGATAAAACGCATTAAAGTTTAGGAGTAGGAGGTCGCGACGTCGTAACTAAGTATAAAGTGTACCTAGGTGTGACGTCACACGGAATTTCAACTCGATGTATCTTCGTTATTTTTTTAAACGTAAAAAAAGGAAAAACAGATTATGTCCAATATTTTTTTATTAATCTACAAGACGGACTAAAAATATCAATTTAGTCATCATGCCTGTTATACAATATATCAGACAGTACGTTCTCTGAGAATTTTCTATTGTTTTTTTTTTATTTCAGTTATTTTTTTTATTAATAGAGACATAAACAAACCCCATGTTATGATTGTGTAGTGCAACATCGAATTTAAAATGTTAAATTTGTAATAGTAATGCTTCATGTTGTTCAACATTCAATAATTGGAATTATCAGGGTTTTAATGTTCTGTTATATAATAATTACTTAGATGAGTAAAATGTTTTAAATTACCTACCTTTGATGATAAGATCGATGCCTTTCTTCTTAAATATTAAACGTCCCTCAGACCTCAGTATTGCGCTGCGTGTAACTGTCGTTGAAAATTAAAATTAAAAAGAAAATGGCTACATTTATGTATCATAAAAAAAAAAATCTTAAAATTCTGTAAATTACGTACTCTAAGTTAAAAACGGCCTCAAAAGTTACACCAGTGGCAAAAATCTGTTTGTGCTTAACCAAACACGCAATTTTTCTTCGCATGTTCGCTTCAAAAAACTTTTTCGGTAACTAAAAAAAAAACAAGGTGAAAAATTGAAATTAAAAGAAAAACACCTCGTAGAAGTTTTTATAAATTTTTTATTCTAATCTCAATGACTTTTTTATTTATTGTATTCGAAAGGTATTTTAATTCGAACTAAGTCAGCTCGGTTTATATGGTTTTTTTGTCGGAGATATTTTTTAGAAAAAATAAAAGATAACTAAAAAAATAATTCTCAATTTTTCGCCCTGTACACTGTGGTATATTTAAATTAGTACTAACAATAAATGTACATATATGACATTGTTAATAATAAATGAAGTCAAAATAAAGCGATACTGTGAGAAAATTATTAGGGGTATGTAATACGCGACTCTTGGTTAAAAAAAATACGGAGCGCGTAATTACTGTTGTAGGGTAAACATATATTATGTAATTAAGTACATAATTATAATATGAAATTACGCGACTATTCATGAAAAAATACGCGCAACTTCTTCAAAAAAACATAAAAACAAAAGAAAAGTTCAAATCGATTGCCAAATATTTAAATTTTGAACTGTCCGTTTTGAGGATTATTCATTGTTTTTCATTGTGTCTCAATGAGAGGTCAATGTAATCCAAAATAACGGCCGCACTCAGAGTCGACTTTAATGATTACTTAGTTAAGTATAGCTTTTTAAAACAAAACTGCCGCAATCAGAGACGTTCAGTAAATTAATGTTAATTGGCATTTAATGAGATGTAACTTAATTAGTTCTTAGCCAATTACCATTAATTTATTAAACTTGTCTGATTGCGGCAGTTTTGTTTTAAAAATCTATACTTAATTGGGTAATCATTAAAGTCGACTCTGAGTGCGGCGGTGAATCTTTTAAAAAAGACAGTTGAAAATCGACTACGCAGTAGGTGGTGATATTCGAATGAGTTTGGAAAACAGTATTTCTCGTGAACAGTCCATGCAAAAATCGACGTGTATTGATTTGAGATCGCATGAACTCGAGCTTTTTTGAGCTTTCATTTCGCTTGATATATTCGAATAGAGAAAAAAAAAATTCACACAATTCGTGAGGAAAATTATTATTAGCTTACGAATGAGCTAACTTATGAAGTGTTACTGTAAAAAAAAAAAATACTTTTTCATAAAATTTTAAGTAACCTTGTAAATTGTGGTAATACGAAAACAAAAAAATGTTAGTGATCGATTCACAGGACTGAAACAAGTTATAAAAATTATAATTCTCGTTATGTTTTTTGAAAAAATAAATAAAAAAGATGTTTTCGAAAACAATTTTTAAACTCTGTATCATATTGTATGTATTCATAATTGTTGATTTAATTGATAAGCGTAACTGTTCTATTGTGTAAGATAATATTGGTTTTCGAATTAAAAAAATAATAATTTGAATCAACAACGAAAACTTTCTTTGTTTATTCATTTAAACAAATCTGTTAAACGCACTCCACAAATAATATCTAATGAAATAATAAACATTTATATATTATAATAATCTAATTGGTGTCTATAAAGCAGATTGTAATCCATATTATTATATATTAAAATAATTATTATATACGTATCTATATGTCAACATGAAACGGTAGCTGATGCATATTTATATTATGATAATGTAACCAATATGTTGTTGACGTAGCTGTGTCTTTAGTTAAGTAATAATGGTTAAACAAACGAAAAATTCGCACAATCACATCCAAGGAATTAACTTAAGTGTAATAAATAGTAACAATAAATACAAGTTGGTAAATATAAATACAACGTGATTAGCAATCAAATTGTATTTTGTGACAAATTCTTATGTTGCAAGGTATATAAAATATTTGAAGAGATGAGATTTTTTTTTCTTTTCAAAAAACATTTCTTTCAACGCTTTTTTAAAATTTATTCGCTTTTGGTTTTTGATTCTTCTATGAATGAAATTTGTATGTTCAGTTCTCAAGTTTTATCGCTAAATTCCGAACGGCTATAGTCTTTGTTTTGTCCGGTTTTGTTCTACAACTAGGTAATATTACTCTATTACACACAGATCAAAAATAAGAACAAATCCTTGTAATTTGTAACCAAATAACCATACGCTTGGGCAAATTGTTCTGTGAAAAATAACTTTATGTACAACATTATATACAATATTATTCTTACTGTGATTATTTATTTATCATTTATAACTATCGGTTTTACTATTAATGCTGTAAAACACCGAATTGGTCCCATAGAAAAGTTATACGTCACGAGCAGCTACAATCAAATACTACTTTGCATAGTCTGTTTTCCATCGATTTTTTTTGGGATATTGGATATGTAAATAAACTTATCAACTATTAGAATCACGTCAAATTTTTTTGTAAAGTTCGCTTCAGATCATCAAACACATCTAGTCCTTACAAAGAAAGGGCGTTTTTTTTTTTTTTTTTTCATCTTGCGCGATGGATCTTAATCGTATGCTTCAGTTTGTCTCCGAAGAATGTTGTGGCCTTTTGTATGATCGATACCTGAATTTTTAAAAAGAAAGGTTATTCTGAACGCCTCTTTTAATTGAATTTTATACCAAAAAACAAAATGATGCTCTTAAACACCGTTACCGATGGATCTCCTTTATATTATGTGTGTAGCACTAAACAGTAATGCGAAAAAAAAATGGTAGAATTTTTTTTTTTACCAAAAATTGGGAATCAATTTTGTTATTTCTTAACAAATAATAAAGTTGACTTTATTATTTGTTAATATGTATTGGTTTTCCATGTTTTTTTTTTTGTAATATTTGTAAATATAGATTTGTAAAATATATTTTTTTAAGTTTGTAGTTATTATCTTGCGCCTATGTTTTTGATAAATGAGTCAAAGAGTAAGTAATCTTTAGAGAGTTCTTTTCGTTTACCGTTCGGAACACTTTCGGAGGTTCCTTTGGTTTTATAAGCTGTAATATTATACATATTTAGTTATATTTTCGTATGAGGTTTTCGAGGCTTCAGTGCCTATTATTTTTACCTCTTCCCGATGTATAAATTATTGTCTTAATAATAGATAAGGTTACAATTAATAATGCATATATGTACGTAGTCTTTTTAAACTGTTAAGTATGAATAACAATACTTTAGTTGATAAGGAATTTAAAAGTAAACTTGTAAATTTTGTAACGTACTTTGTTTCAATAACAAATATATATTATTATATGGTAAAAATAAAACATCCAGTTTTTAAAAAAATAATATTAGATTTTTATTTACCAACCTCAATACTTATGGAAAACTGTATACCTATTATGAAACATGGAAAAAGACTAGGAAATGTCTAAATTTGTGATAACTATCACAATTTGCTCACACGTAGAATATACACACACACACACACACATATAGCACACTTATAGGATCTAAGGTAGGTACTCATTGAAAAAACTAACAAAACATATTTTTCCTATAATTTATACACGTCTCATGAAATTATTACTCACATTGTTAAGGATTATAGAATTGGACATAATATCTTTATTCAGCAAATTGTAGAAAAATATAACAAATTAATTATATTAATAAAATAAAATAAATTATATAAAATTAAAATGCTTTGTCCTGAATGACTGATAGATCAAAGCACAGCCTAAACCGCTGATCGTAGAGACCTGAAACTTGGAGCATGTGTTTTTGAATGAATCGAGTCATGGTGGATTGAACGCCAGAACCTGCAAATAGAACTGGTGACCCCTCACACACTACCCGACGATAGAATTTTTGAGGCCTATTTTCTGAGGTACAGGTAAAGGATATAGGGTACTTTCGTCCCGGAATTCCCGCGGGAACTACGAAACTAACGCGGGTAAATCTGCATTAAGTTTTTCATACTACACGTTGTCAGGAGAAAAGGATATAGGCCATCCCGGCGGTTTTCAAAATCTGAATCGTTTTTTTTTAATACCAAAAAAAAAGTCTAATTAGAAATTTTTCCGAAAGATACTTAACAGTCAGCGTAATAACCGAAGTAGATATAGCTGCTACGATAAATTAATAGATGGCTTTATATTATAGATAGGTACTTAGTCTAAATTGCGACCGCACATTTATGATGTCGTCATCAAAAATGAATGGAGACGCTTTAATATAAGGAAGGGCATATAAAATTAAAGTAATAAATTTGAATAACAGGCACAGGGCTCGAGTGCGGACACAGTTTGTGAACATCATAGTACGTTCTGCGAGTCTGCTTTGCTGCATCTCGACACAGTAAAACAATAGTATATTTCATTATAAGTGCGGAAAGCCTGTCATTGCTAAGAGTTCCGACAAATGTCTACCCGAGCCGAGGCGCAGCCGAAGGTGAGGGTTGACAGTCGGAACTAGTTGCAATGACGGTTCCGCACGTGTACTGAACAACTATTTTTAATACAGTTACGAAAAAATTAAGCAATTTAATAAAATATCAAAAACACAATAAACTCAACTAAGTTCCAACTGTGATCAAGAGATGGCGCTAGTCGTATTAGTAATGCGAAACCTACGTTTCGCAATGCAAAAAGTGTGTCAAAGTCGTGTCGCCATTTTTGACAGTTGGCAAAGAGAACGCACGAGTTCGGGAAAGGTAAACAAAAAGCTCGAGTATGTAATAGCCCACATCCCGAACGCTAAACGTCCCTGCAATACGCCACTTTTTGAGCAACTGTATTAAAAAATCGCTTCCCGCCGTCTGTACGCTTAGACCTCTTTAACTTTTTGTCTTTTTAATGCGGTCTACATCAATAGATAGAGTGATTCAAGAGGAAGGTCAACGCATATAATTATTACGGAATTCCCGCGGGAACTCCGAAATTACCGCGGGTGAAACTTCGGGGGGCAGCTAATCCTACTTATATTATAAATGTGAAAGTGAGGATGTTTGGATGTTTGGGTGTTTGGATGTTTGTTACTCAATCACGCAAAAACGGCTGATCGGATTGAGATGAAATTTGGCATGCACATTGTCAGGGGTACACAGAAGGACACAGAGTACTTTTCATCCCGGAATTCCCGCGGGAACTTCGAAATTACCGCGGGTGAAACTTCGGGGAACAGCTAATACTTAAATAATATACTTAAATAAAATAAATAAAATAATATAGATACTAGCTGTGCCCCGCGGTTTCACCCGCGTGAGTTTTGGGATCACACCTTTGCGGACACAGGCAGAACAACCCGCCAAAGTTTCATCACAATCGGACCAATGGTTTCGAAACGTATAGAGGACGGGCATACAAACATTCATTTTTATTTATAAAGAAGAAGAAGATGAGCAATTTTCTGAGTGTGAGTGATTACAGAAGAGTTTATTTATAATAATAAAAGGTAATAATTAATGGCTTGGCTTTACTGAAGCTTCCGGCGCTCATTAGTGGAAATAAACGTTCGTTAGTCCACATAATACATAAGACGCCAGTCGCAATCAACTCCAAATTAAATAGTAGGGTCATAAAAAAAAGTTCATAAGATACTATAGAATACTAACTGTTCCCCGCGGTTTCACCCACGTTAATTTCATAGCTCCCGCGGGAATTGGGATGTGGACTATTTTTGAAAATCAAAATTCTAATTAGTCCGTCAGTTAGAAAATAAAAAAACAATAGACAATTATTTTTTGATTTTTCAAATAATTTAAAATATCCAGAGATAAAGCGCATTAAAGTTTATGGTGAGGGGGTCGTGACGTCACTAACCGCTAAAACCGCCATACAAATTGTCAGAATAGTGACGTCACGCGAAATTTCAATTCAATATATCGCCGTTATTTTTTGATTACGTAAAAAAAGAAAAAATACGTGTCCAATATTTTTTAATAATCTACAAGACGGACTAAAAAATAAAAATTAGTCAACATGCCCATTCTGGGACAAAAGTCCCTATGTCCTTCTCTGTACCTCTGACAACGTGCATGCAAAATTTCATCCAAATCCGTTCGGCCGTTTTTGCGTGATTGAGTAACAAACATCCAAACTTTCACATTTATAATATTAGTAGGATTAATAAGAATATTTCAAACAAAAAAGTACAATTAAAAGCAACGAAAATAGGTAAATATATACTTTTAGTCTGGACTGAAAAGTTTATTTTTTTCAATTTCAATTATTTTTGTAGCCTTAAAATACAATGCCTTAAAACCTTAAACATGACCATCAAATACCTCCACCACACGCTCTAGGCATGATTTCTCCTAGTGTTCGGTGCTTAATATCTATTATATTTAAACTAATAGACATAAAAGTCATTAAATTGGTTTGTAGTGACGTAATATTACGTTTCTGGCCCCGGGGGCAACACGTAAACGTTCTTAGTTCATACTATTGCGGGAATCGAACCGACATCCGGCGTAGCGATTAAGTTAGAAACACACCAATGGTGCTGTCAGTCAGTTACTTGAAAAGTGTCAGATTATTATTCGCAATTAAAATGTATTCGTATTTTGGGCTCGGTTCTTCATAGAATAAAAACAATAATAACAATGGCGATGTTGACTGCTTTTGAAAATCAAAATTCTAATTAGTCCGTCGGTTAGAAAATAAAAAAACAATAGACACGAATTTTTTGCTTTTTCAAATAAATTAAAATATACAGAGATAAAGTTTAGGGCGAGGGGGTCGTGACGTCACTAACCGCTAAAACCGCCATACAAACTCTCCGGATAGTGACGTCACGCGAAATTTCAACTCAATGTATTGCCGTTATTTTTTGATTACGTAAAAAAAGAAAAAATACGTGTCCAATATTTTTTATTAATCTACAAGACGGACTAAAAAAAAACTAGTCAACATGCCTGCATGCATTCACAAAACAGACAGATCTACTTGATCCCGCACTAATTGTATAATCTTGTGTCGTGGAAACCAAGCAACTCGTGGTATGTATATAAAAAGGAAACCCTATTTCCCTCGGTCACGGCATCACGCGTGAACGGCTGGACTGTTTTCGCTAATTATTTTATTTGTTGTATTTTCTATTGTAAGTAGAAGTTTCTCATGAAAGCAATTTGGAGTTGCTGCGGTAATGCTGAAACTCGCCCGGGTGAATCTCCGAAACGGTTGTTGGACCGATTTGGACGGGACTTGCACTGCTAATTAGCTGATGTTTTAAGAAGTAAATTAGGCTACTTTGAAGTTCCTGCGGGAATACCGAAACTCAAGCGGGTGAAACAGCGGGGCACGTAATAATAATAATATTTTTTTTAATAATAACCATAATTTACTTCACAACACATCAAAAGTACGCTGTTCTTATCTGTACCTCTGACTACGTGGAGTGTGCAATACAATTTCAACCGCGTTAATGACAGAGTTCCCGCGGGAATTCCGAGATACAAAGTACCCTGTGTGCTATTTTGATTTATAAGCTATAATTTTGTAAAATTTCATTAAAATCCATTCAATAGTTTTTTGCGTGAAAGAGTAACAAACATCCATACAATCTTTTGCGTTTAAAATATTAGTAAGGAATAAGAGTAGATTATAGATATTATTCTATAGATATTTCTACAATAATAATCCTACTAATATTATAATTAATTAATGTGAAAGTGTGGATGTTTGGATGTTTGTTACTCAATCACGCAAAAACGGTTGAACGGATTTGACGGAGAAGGACATAGTGTACTTTTTATTCCGGAATTCCCGCGGGAACTCCGAAATTACCGCGGGTGAAACCGCGGGGCACAGCTAGTAATATTATAAAGAGGAAAGTTTTATTTTTTGTTTGTTTGTTACGATTTAACTCAACAACTACTGGACCGGTTTCAAAAATTATTTCACCATTTGAAAGCTACATTATCCCTGAGTAACATAGGCTATATTGTAATCCGGAATTCCCGCGGGAACTCCGAAATTACCGCGGGTGAAACCGCGAGGCACAGCTAGTTAGATATAAAAGTAGGTACTATAGATTGCACGTATATAACCGGCGTTTAGTTAGCGAGTAGCAAACTACTACATCGTCTGATTTTATCAGCTGGGGTTCAGGGGGCTTCTTGTGTGTTGTGTGACGCGAAAGGCTCCCGGACCGCGGCCAGAATGCTTAAGAGTGTGGGTTCAATTAATTTGCTCATTGGAATTGTAAATTTAGGTACAAAAGCTTGGAAGATTTCGGTCCGTTTTAAATTGATTCCCTTATTATAATTGGGGCATTGGTTTAGGGTTTAAGAACTGACATCCTTAGTTAGTGCTTTTATATTATAAAAAAAGACTACACCGCGTGCGTCCGTCTGTTCGCGATTACCTCAAAAACTACTGAGCAGTAGATAAAGTGATTCATGAGGAAGGTTTAGGTATATAATTTTTCAAAGTTTTGTGTTAACTAATTGAAATATAACGATAATTGTTAAGAGTGTCGGAAAAAGTAATTCGTTAGGCTTTTACGCGTTAACTACTCAACCGATTATTTTTAAATTTTGTATACACGTAGTCGGGGGTACAGAGAAAGACATAGGGTGCTTTTTATGCCGGAATTCCTGCGGAAACTTCGAAATTACCACGCCCGCTACTTTCTAATATTTTGGTTACCAATTAGTGTTGCCAACTGTCAAAAACATTTACCCCCTAAAAGTTTAGTCAAAAGCCCCTAAATCCCTCTAAATAAAATAATAAGAAAGTACCAAAAAGTTTATAAAAAATAAATAGTGCGATAATTTTTGCCTTAGTTTCGAAATTATTAGAGCGAAAATGTTGGTTTTATAAAAAAAATTTTTATCAAAAGCAAAAATGTATCTAGCTAGGTTTTTTTTAAAACCAATATTTAATATCAAATATTCGACATTATTAATAATTGTTATTTGTAAATTGTGACAAAAATCCTGGCTCTAATAATAAATTAATAATAATTAGTAACAAAACAATAAGAAATAAAAATTAAAAAAAAAAAACATAAGCAGCCAAAAAATCCCTAAAAAAATCCCACCGCATTCATTTACCCCTTAAATTTAGGGGGAAACCCCCTCAGTTGGGAACCGTGGTTAGGGATTGTGTTTCTGGAACGCGTGAGGGCTAAGGAATGTTGTTGATCATAGGGTCTTACCGCCGCACTCAGAGTCGACTTTAGTGATTACTTAGTTAAGTATAGATTTTTAAAACAAAACTGCCGCAATCAGAGACGTTCAGTAAATTAATGTTAACTGGCATTTAATGAGATGTAACTTAATTAGTTAAATGCCAATTAACATTAATTAACTAAGTAATCATTAAAGTCGACTCTGAGTGCGGCGGATAGTGAATAAGGATCCTAGAGGCGCTGTTTTCTAGTGCCCAAGCACTATTATTATTATTATGTTTCTTTGTTCAAATCGACGACGAATGTGTCATATTGTGTGTGTTACATGGTCATAGTGCATCAGTGTTTTTACTCGTGCGGCCTTGTCGCGGCGAGCTAGACAATCTGACGCTAGCTGATAACGTTATCGCGATGTTTTGTCATTGTTGTTTGTTCGCTCGCTTTCCGGACTCGAGCGTGTTCTTTAGCGCGTCTGTTTCCGATGTTACGATGTTCGATCGAAATCAAATTGGCTTTATTTCAGTATATTGAATAGGGATGTTGCCTACTTTTGAAAATCAAAATTCTAATTAGTCCGTCAGTTAGAAAATAAAAAAAACATAAGACACGTATTTTTTGCTTCTTCAAATAAATTAAAATATACAGAGATAAAGCGCATTAAAGTTTAGGATGAGGGGGTCGTGACGTCACTAACCGGTGAAACCGCCATACAAACTGTCAGAATAGTGACGTCACGCGAAATTTCAACTCAATATATATCGCCGTTATTTTTTGATTACGTAAAAAAAGAAAAAATACGTGTCCAATATTTTTAATAATCTACAAGACGGACTTAAAAATAAAAATTAGTCGACATGCCCATTAATGAACCTCTATATAACCTTTTTTTCTCACCTCAGTAAAGAAGTCAATCAAAGGACTACTACTACTACTACTACTACTGGAGTATCTCTATTTGATTGAGTAATTTTATATTACCATTATAATCCTTACAGGCTAACCTAATGCGATTATATGACGACTTTAAGCATTTAATTAGATTTTAAGGCTTAGGTACTTACAAGTTAACACAAACAAAGATGGGAATCTGAAAATTTTATAGACGTCTCCCACTTCTTTCGCTTTCTTTCACAAGAAAACTTTTATTAGGTATTTTATAGGTACCTACTTAAATATTTACGGCCGCACTCAGAGACGTTTTAATGATTAAGTACCTACAGATTTTTAAGTAAAAAATTTAAAATAAAATTCTAATGTTAATTGGCATAAGGTATGCACAATGAACATCTCTGAGTGCGGCAGTATTGTATTATTGTATTGTATTATTTATTCATAAATTCATTATTTACATGTCAAATTAAATTATTAAATTCATTAAAATATAACATTAGAGTTAGCTATATATGAGCATATAGATTAACTTATAATTAGACCTGCAGTCATATTTTATATTTGACTATTTATGTTTGACTATTTATGTTGCCAGGACTTGGAAGAGCAGGCCACTCAGAATCGAGAAACTCTTAGATACTATAAAATGCATGGTCAAGAAGTAATTTTTTTAATTTAGGTTTAAATTTGATAATGTCAACAGTTTTTATCTCACTGGGTATCCTGTTAAAGATCGTGACCGCCATCACCTGCAAGGATTTAGTAGTTTTTTGTAATCTATGTTTTGGTACTAAGTATATTTTTTTAAAGCTTTACTTGATCAAGTATTCATTAAAACGACTCTGAGTGCGTCTGTTAGAGTGACATATTATGTACTTAGTGTGCAATAAATAACGTATACAACGTGTTAATGAATTCACCGAAAACCTGATACATCCCATTTAAAAAAATAAACAATAATATAATTAAAATATATTTTATGTAAAAAAAGTTAATACTTTAAAAGTTATTCAACATTAGTTTGGAGGTGACCTATCTACGAAATTCCAAGCGCTACGCCGGCGCCTTCCGGTTCAATTTTTTTTGCTGCGGGCGGCGTACGTGCCAAAATTGTATTATAAATAATTGAGACATGGGCACATAAAAGTGAAAAAATATAACCTACTAGTTGTGCCCCGCGGTTTCACCCGCGTTAATTTGAGAGTTCCCGCGGGAATTCCGGGATAAAAAGTACCCTATGTGTTAATCTGATGTATAAGCTATATTATTGTAAAGTTTCATTTTAATCCACCCAGTAGTTTTTGCGTGAAAGAGTAACAAACATCCATCCATACATACAAACTTTCGCATTTATAATATTAGTAAGGATAAGGATATTTATACAAACATAGTGCGATCGATTCGCTAGTTGATTCTGAGCAAACTACTTTCTAGTTTTCAGTTAATTCAATGTATACTTGTATACTTGAAAGTTTCAATACCCGCTGTGGATGAAATCGTATTTACTAGTTTATTAAGTGTATGGTATTTAAACTACTAATGCACGCTAATGCTTCTCCTAATGACGTCATAAAACATCTGACTGTCTGTCACGAAACACAATAAAGGAAAAAGCAAATCAAACTTGAATACTGCGTCATACACCGCACATGTCGACACCTGTCACAGTTATAGTCTTGTACAATATAAATAAATTACAAAACGCACATTGTAATATACACACACACGGACAAAAAAATCGCTTCATTCAAAATGTTTACGTATCTCGAAGTTTCTATTTTAATTTTATTTAATAAATTTTCATTTTTATTTTGATTCATTGATTTAAAACTTCTTTTGGGGGCGATGAGAGTAAAAAGACAATTGAAAAGATCCTGATGCAAGAGGATTTCAATACTATCACGTATACTGAGGAGTGAGGGGCTATTGTGTGTTTCTTGTTTCTATAATTTTTCGGTTTCAATCAAAAACATGACGGTTTTGCGATTGCAATATGCACGTTCAGATACCCACAATATCTGGACGCAGATAAGCAATAACATGTAAGTTATTGATTCAGAACGATTTATTGAGAGTTAGGGAACATTTTTTTACTATGTGTTTACCTTATTACATTGCTTAAATGTGTAACTAAATATTTAACATAAAAAATGTTGACACAAAATGGCGCTAGACTTTTAAAACACGATATACTCAAAATTTCTCAAGTGTGGGTTAACACACTATTGCTTATCTATGTCCATCTAGCAATCAACCATAATTAACATACCCACTTCAAAAGTTGAAGCTGTCTATAAACATGATTAATTAATCACAAAATCACTGTTTTCCTGATTGAAACTGAAATACGATAGCAACAAAAGTTACATAATTGTCCTGCTGGGTTAAAAGGGCTCTTATTTGGCTGGCTACTTACTATCATTATTGTTTTTAACGTTTTCTTTTTCGGATACTTAAATTAATATTTCGACAAAAGTTCATTGAGACGAATTACGGATCGAATCGATCGGTGCAAACTTTATCCTACTAATATTATAAATGTATTTTTGTTATTCAATCACGCAAAAACGGCCGAACGGATTTGGATAAAATTTGGCATACACGTTGTCAGAGAAGGACATATGGTACTTTTTATCCCGGGATCCCGCGGGAACTCCGAAATTACAGTGGGTGAAACCGCGGGGCACAGCTAGTATTGAATAAAAGAAGCAAAAAATCAGTGGTCCGATTTGTCCGTCCGCCAGTGTGATAATATGTGACCATATTTCGTCACATTAAGCGGTAAAATAAACAAGTGTTATCAATTATCGAGCATATCTTACGACAAGCTCGACCTTGCTTTATCAGCGACCGCGGTTGTTGACTTCCGCGGAAGGTCAAAGAAAGGCATGGGATTACGCGGACATGTTTACCTAGTCTCTAGCGTCATTGTAATGTACGTCGAGTTATACAATTTATGTATGTACCTACATTGTACATATCGCCTATTTGCGATGACAAAAGTGACATTATAATAAAAAATCGATTATTTTTTTATTTAAAATTCAAAACCGCCGTGTCGATTCCTATTTTCTCCAAAAAACGCCGTATTTTCTACGGTTGCTAAGTAATGAACGAAAGAGACAACAAATTCATGTCAAATGGCGTTATCACGTGGTCTCTTTCGGTGATAAACTTGTCTTCGAAAACGGTGACATCAATATCACCGTGAGATCGTGAACATCGCCGGTTTATAATAAATCACGAAATATTATAAACTGACGATATTATTAACTGCACCAAGCTGTTTACAATTTAACGGATTTTTTTTCGGTAGTTTATATACAGTGTGTAAGTTTAAACGAAGGACGTATTCGTTGGATATTCAGTATTTGATTCTCGTCACAAATTTATAAATGAAAAAACCGTAACGTAAATTACTTAAATAATAATATTGAGTAAATTTAATATGAAAATTGAGCAGAAGGAGCTCTAAGGGTTAATAACGCCCCTGTTTTATGTAGGATAGACGCGTACGCACCAACAAATCAGATATACAATTTGTTCTTTGTTGAGGATTTTTTTATACCTCTATAAATTTCTCTTACCTAATGGTGGAACGTGGTAGAGAATGCGGCAAGATTTTTGCACTTTAATTACTGTAGAAAATTTTAGAAATTTTTCAGCATATTTTTTTTTTATTATTTTCATTAAAACATGAATTATTTTATAATTAAACTCTGTATAATATTATGTCCTAACTGAGTCATTAATGCGCAACCCAAGTCGCTGGATCTAGAAACTTCAAATTGTCACGAAAAATTGACTATGGATTGGACTTGACGTGATCACGTGACACGACGATATCTCAGTTTTTAACCGACTTCCAAAAAGGAGGAGGTTATGCATTCGGCTGTATGTATGTTTTTTTCTAATGTATGTTCACTCGAAGACGGTTGGACCGATTTGGAAAATTCTTTTATTTATTTATTTTATTTAATCCTTTATTGCACATAAAATAACAATGTTATAATACCTAAAGCAAAAGGAGAAAGCAAATGGCGGTCTTATCGCATAGTTGCGATCTCTTCCAGACAACCAATTATGCGAAAGGACAAACAAAAATACATAGACACGGGTGGTTGGGTAAAGCATTCCAAGCATTCTTTTTTTGTTTGAAATTGTATACTCCCAATTAGGCCCCATTGCCACCAAGTCGGGATCTGATGATGGGATCTTGGAGAAATTGAGGGAACTCTTCAAAAATTATAGGCACACCTATAGCAATTCGGGTATTTTTTATAGTAAACCGTTCATTTGCTTTTCTATGCCGTTAACAATTATAAATGGCCAACTTGGCTAAGGGCTGCCCTTGTTTGTGTGATATTTTTCGAAATTACTGCCTAATTCAACCCCTGAGGGTTAGACTTAAAACCTCCATGGAACTCCAAGACGGCACGGCGGAAACGCTCACATGACGTCATTAATAACAGAACATCAGTTCAACAATGACCTACATGGACTAAGTTCAGTAATTAACTACATTTTATAGCAGTTACCTACCTACCTACTGCAGTTAACTGTTAACATTGAGGTTTGAGTTGTTTGAGGCACGATATGCGAAGGGCAGCGCGGAATGATACATAAATGTACAACATAAGTGCTCACTGACTCATATTCAGATAATCTACAAGGTTGATGATGACTACTAAAATCGAGGAGTTAAGTCGTGGTCGAAATTCATATTGGTCACCATTACCCCTTGATTCCCCTCTGCTGGATGCGGCTGCATGCCACTAGCTCGCAGCCAGGGGCCAACTTGAATTAATTGATTTTATTGTATTTGTATTTACTAATTCTAGGTATTAAGGATACTGTTACCGATAAACTTTGGATTTTTCTGAAATAAAAAGATATTATTATTATTACTCTCACAGAAAGCCGTCGAAACGCGTCTGTTTCGGGGAACGAGCGCGTTCATTTTTCGTGATTACGTTTTATTTTCATCATCAACATCATCATACCAGCCGAAAGACGTCCACTCCTGTGGAGCTAGGATGCGCAACATGATAAAATTTTATCGAGCCATTTTATCGATTCTCGTCGACATAATATATCGTTTTGTCTACCAGTGGTAAAAAGTGTTTAACCGAATCTAGTCTTAACTCAATACCCACTACTGCACTTTTTTGCTTGGACGTCCACAAATATTTGTCGTGTCGACAATTTTATCTTTCGTTCGATAAACATATCATGTTGCGCATCCTAGCTCCGCTGGACACAGGCCTGCCCCAAGGATCACCACAACGACCGCTCCTGCGCTTCCCGCATCCAACGCCGTCTCGCGACTGTCACCACTCGGTCCACAATGTAGCGGGGCTACCCACGCTGCGTCTTCAGATTCGTGATCGCTACGGTATAGTTATAAAATCAACTTAACGCTTTTTTTTAATACTCGTTATTTATTTGGAACGAGAATCGATTACTGAATACCCACTTTCGATGTATCCGATTCGATATATCCGACGACCCGATTGGCGCAATGGTCATCATGCCTGCCCGCTAATCAAGAGGTTCCGGGTTCGATTCCCGGTGGGGGTGGACTTTGTGTGATTAACACAGGGTTCCATTTTCCAGTCTGGGTGTGTATATATATATCTATAGTATAATATATATGTAATAATATGCGTAGTATATACCACGTTTGCTTGGTTTCCACGACACGAGCTTATAGCTTAGTGTGGGATCAAGTAGATCTGTGTGTTGTGAAGTGGATTATTATTATTATCCTTTGTTTAACTTTACAACCTGTTTATGAAATCTCAAATCACGAGTACACAAAGTGACAGATAATGTCCGTGAACTATTTGTGATTTTCCATAGCAATAAAGAATAGAATAAGCGAATTACTATCGTAAATAGAATAAGTTGAAAGTTTACACTGTTACTCATACAATCGGCGGCTTACACGCGACTCACTGTTTGAACACAGCAAAGTATGATCCGTTACAAAAGTGTGTTATGTACGTTATAGGTAGCTAAAAATAAATAGTTTAGGCTTTTCATTTTATTAGGGACTATCGCAGTGAGATTGAAAGGCAGACAAAATTGCATATTAAGATGCTGAATGTACACTATAGAAATTGAGAATATCAGGTCTTAACTGAGATTCGGAGTTCGATTTTTGCATATCATAGTACTAGCTGTTAGCGCGCGGATACACCCGCGGTAATTATGGAGTTCCCGTAGGAATTCCAGGGTAACATATAGCCTATGACATTCACAAATAACGTGGCTTTCTATTGGTAAAAGAATTTTCAAAATCGGTCCGGTAGATCCAGATATTATCCCTACAACATCACAAACTCACAAACTTTACCTCTTTATAATATTAGTATAGATAAGGGTACAATATTAAGGGTAGTAATAATAAAAATTCTAAAGCCAAAACAAAAATTACGATATCACGGCAGAAAAAAAAATGCAAAATATTCCCCTGCTTTTGTGCACAGAATACTTTTGAGTGAATTATGTTAATTAATATAAAAGGATTGATTTTTCCTAATCAATTAACAAATCTAGAGTTCCACATTAGTGATAGCCCAATCTTAATGTTTCTTTTTGCCTTTTTAACCAATCAAAAAGGAGGAGGTTATCAATTCAGATGTTTGCTTTTTTTATGTATGTTCCGGCATAACTCCTTAATCCATAGAGGAATTTGCAAAATTCTTTTTTTTTTCAAAGTGGGTGTATTCCTAAAGGTTCCCATTTAAATTTCACGCGAATCTGGTGAATAGTTTCGCAGACAGACAACGGAACTCTTGGAGACGGTTAAATTTTGTTTGTTAGATTTTAACGATTTGTTTCGTCGCGTGCAAACTTCTGTCACTTTCTTTAGCATTATTCTATCCACAAACAATAATTATAGTTTCTATGATATGAATCTAGTTGAATCTACAAAAGAAATCGATTTCCACACGAGTTTTTTCTTTTATTCTACAGTCTACACCGAGTAAGGACTTTTGCAATCGACTGTATTTCCTACATAAGTTATTTATGTTTTTCATAGAGTTAAAACCTCGCTCCTAACTGTATCTGGGTTAATGATTCATGGTCATTTGTTGAGTTTTGGCTTTTTTTTCCCCCACCTCTTCTCTCTAGTCTATTCTAAACTTACCCAGTCACCGACCGTTGGCCTTTCATTTCAGTTTAATTATAGTCTATTGATCACTTTTTGTGTGACAATTTTATTTTTACACACAAAAATAAATAGCTCGCATGTAGGTATGTAGGTAGCAACTAGCAATTAACTTCCCGATATTTTTCAAAGATTAAAACGCTAATTGCGACATTTTGTATATGGCATCGTAAATAAATTGACATTTTGCGCTTGTAGGTACATAACGAAATATTTATTATCACATCAAAGATGAAGGGTTATGGCTGAAATAACACTGAATTGATCTTTGTATTTCAATTAAAAATTAATGGAGATGATGAGATGATAGCTACAGCAGGCATCCTAACTAATATTAATGCAAAAATGAATTTGTTTGTTAGGCTTTTACGCCTTTACTACTGAACCGATCATCATTTAATTTTGATACACGTTGTCAGGGATACAGAGAAGGACATAGCCCCGGAGAGTTCGCGCTGGAACTACAAAAAGTAATGCGGATGTAACCAACAAATCAAGAAAACCAAGTCTATACTAATACCTATTACAAAAAGAGAAAATATTCGGTTTGTTTGTAAAACTACTTTACCGATTTTTTTACTTTCTTCACTTGAAGGAAGCTACGGTATTCCTCAGTGACATAGGATACTTTTATCCGGAAATTCCCGCGGGAACTCCGAAATTAACGCGAGTGCAACCGGCGGAGTTGATTGGTAAATAATAATTAATCGATTTGTATTCGGTTCACAGCTGTTCACGGTAGATGGCGTTACGCGGGCCGTCGGCCAACGACCTTGTCGAACGTTGTAACGACTGAAGTCATCCATATAGACATCCGAAATAATCACTAACGTCATTGTTTGTCATACTCACGTACAGTCCGCAGCAGAAGTCAGTCAGTTGTTGGGTGCAAGTCGTGCGGGGGCAGTTCAGTTTTTTTTTGTTACCATACAGCAGCCATGTTGTTTACCCCGACCAAGAAACTGTTTAAAAAGGGTCCGTGTTTTATATCTTGAGGAACAAATTTTAACATAATTTTTACGTAAGGAGAAGATGTTACCAGGTACGGAAAGTCACATAGGCAGCAGTACTGGGCTATTGATTAGCAAACCTGACTGCTATGCCAGGTGTCGCGGGTTCTATTCCCGCATCAACGTAAACATTTATTCAACGAATATTTTCGTTGACTCGGAATAGGGATGTTAAAATTCTAATTAATTTATCTATCAGTTAGAAATAAAAAACAGTAGACACTTATTTTTTGCTTTTTCAAACAAATGAAAATATACAGAGATAAAGTGCATTAAAGTTTAGGGTGGGGGCTCGTGACGTCACCAACCGCTATAAGCCGCCATACAAACTGCACCGGTTAGTGATGTCACGCGAAATTTTAACTCAATGTATGGCCGTTATTTTTGGTTTATGTAAAAACAGAAAAAATACGTGTCCATATTTTTTTATTAATCTTAAAAAAAACGTTTAGTCCACATGCCCATTGTTTTGTTTGTCACCTTACGCATGATTTTGCGAAATGAAAAAGTATTATAATATCAGCTGTCTGACACCCATAATACAAGCTCTACTTAGTTTGGCGCTGCGTGATAATATCTAAGAATCCATACTAATATTATTATAAATGCAAAAGTTTGTCTGTTAGATTTTCACAACTTAACTACTCAAAAAGATCATCATGACGTAATATTGTATATACGTTGTCAGGCGTACGAAAAAGGATACAGGGTACTTTTCATTTAATTTATTTTATTTAAAGAACTTTATTGCACATTTATATACAAAAGGCGGACTTAATGCCTAAGGCATTCTCTACCAGTCAACCTTTTCATCACTGAATTTCCGCGGGAACTCCGAAATGAAAGCTAGTGGAACAGCGGCGATCAGCTAGTTATTAATATTATTGCACAATAATAATAGCATTGAAAACTGATAAATTCATATGACGCGTTATGCATATTTGTTTTTAACTTTTGACGCGACGTATTTTTTACGCTGTTCATAATAGTAAGTACCTGCTAAGTAGGCATTTGTAAAAATTCCATTGAATAATATAACTTTTATCATTGTTGTTTTTCAGAAATAAGCATTTTCAAAGCGAAGTAACTTGTGATACCGACTGTTGGCATCATATTATATGCACTTACTGAAAAACAAAGTTAATGAACTGTTATCTCGACTAATCGCATGGTGTGATCTGATCATGCCATTATGATAGACTCACCTCTCACACTTGAGACCAGCTGATGGTTCAGTGTTGACATTTTTAAGTGCAACTATTATTATTTATTTACTTTAATCCACAGCACTTAAAAACTAACTAACAGTACTTTTATATATTACTTACTGCTAATTACGGCCTAACATTTTGTAAACTAAAGACATAAAAAAATACCATCACAATATGTTGACACCTAGTTAGAATACAAAGCCCCCAAATTAAACAGCACTATTATTATACATGAATAGATACATGTGTGTGTGTGTGTGTGTGTGTGTGTGTGTGTGTGTGTGTGTGTGTGTTTGTGTGAGTGTGTGCGCGTGCGTGCGAGTGTGCGAGTGTGTGCATTATCGCAGGCTATTATGCCAAAAACTTAAACAAGATTTCAGGACCAAAGATGGTCTAGAAGGGTTACAGAGTGGCGTTATGGTTAGAAAATTTATAAGCAACTAAATGGATCCACGACAGTATCTACTATCGCAAATTTCTGATGTCCTGCGGGAATTCCGGGATACAAAGTTCCCCATGTCACTTCCTACGTCCCATCTTCAAAACTTCCACCCTCTTTTTCATCCCTGCAAGGTTTAAATTTCGAAAAATCCTTGCGTCTATATGACGCAAAAGGAAACTACTGTTCTTTCGTAATTCTAGCTTCGGTTGCTTCAACTGGGGTTTATGAGTCAGTGAGGAAACTTCTTTCGTACCTTTATAGATTACTTATAGGATTAGAATTCATAAACACGTCATATTATATTCTTAACCTTGTCTGCCTTTATTTACTTTATTTTTTATATCGTAAAAAAATAAATTGCTTTATCTTTCTATGGAGATTGCCTTCGGTAATCCTTTATCGAAAGTTATAATACTTGTGTCGTGCTAGGATTGCGTCAAAATAAAAATATGATGAGCCGTCTACAGCTATTGCCTGATTATATGGCTGTAGTGTATACCTACTCGCCGTATAAAGAAAATATAATGGGATATAGGGTAAAACCCGGATAGTTGCCACACTTTTCGAAATCATTTTATATCTCCCAGTACATAAATCAAAATATTTTATTTTTTAAACTGGCAAGTACTTTGGTTCTTTATCTACAAATTTGTTAAATGTAAAAGACATTATCTTTGAAATATCCAGAGTATTAGCGATTTCTACGGACCTCTACTTTTTGTGACATCTATCCCATATATGGGATAGTTGCCTAGTCCATATAAATTACATTTAGGATAGACGACCCGCCGCCGTAGGCATCTATCCCTAAAAATCTTTGATCGCACCTTGCGTTCCCGTGCAATCGCATAGAGACATGAGACCCGGTCCACTTAATAGTAGCTGGAAAGTCTTTTGATAGATAAATAAAATAGCACGCGATTCATCTGCGAAACTAGAGTAATTACGCTCGGGGCAACTATACCCCCAGGGCAACTATCCTGGTTTTACCCTATACCCTTTATACCCATAATCTCTGCCCCTTCAAGAATATAATCACTATGGCAAAAAAAAGACTTTCATGGATATTTCAAATGAGATGTAATTTAGATAGTCATAGGGTCAACATGTATTTTTCATATCAGCACATTACAAAGTTCCTTGTCTCTAGTGAGGCATCCAGCTGACCAAAATTCAAATACCTACTTACCTACCTTTATTAAGTATCAATTAAGTCCGTAATTAAAAAGAAATATAAATAATTTCCAACTAGTTTTCTGTCAAAAACAAACTTATTCAAATTAGTCGAATGTTTACCTAGCGAGTAATAATATAAATACGTCAACATGCGGTCAACGGCCGTCTGTATGTTTAGGTGACCTACGGTAGGTATCGCCGATTACAAGCACATTGCGTGGATAACACTCGTCGATAGGTAATCACGACGATGATTGCTTTGAGTGGTCTTATAAGTCACATTACATACCAACATTTTTTTTTTTTATGTCATAGGGAGCAAACGGGCAAGTGGTACACCCGATGGTAAGTGATTACCGCCGCCCATGGACATCTGCAGCACCAGAAGGCATGCAGGTGCGTTGCCGATCTGGAATGGGGATGGGAATTGGCTTTCAAGTGGGGCTGCCGGAACACACTGTTAGGTGCTCGGCGACAGATTTGCAACTTGAAGGTGGTAGCTAGCCAGCCGGGCACTAGAGAGCGCCCTACCACCATGCTATGGTTTCCTCGCGATGTTTTCCTTCACTGATAGCTCAAGATCATATCATAACTTTGACAAATTATGAAATGAAATGAAATGAAATGAAATGAAATGAAATGAAATGAAATGAAATGAAATGAAATGAAATGAAATGAAATGAAATGAAATGAAATGAAATGAAATGAAATGAAATGAAATGAAATGAAATGAAATGAAATGAAATGAAATGAAATGAAATGAAATAAACTTTATTTGTTACGACAACAGTTAATATGTGAAATAACATAAACAAGCACAACCAGCGTGTCGCAACAAATAGGCAACCAGCTCAGCATAAGTCGGGAACCGGGGGGCCCGACGCTGATCTTCCGCTGGTGCCGCATGTGGCGTCACGGATGTGAGCGAAGAAAGAAAACTTAAATTATACTTTAATATTAATAAACCTTCCTCATGAATCACTCTATCTGTTGGTGAAATACGCATGAAAATCCGTTCAGTAGTTGTTAACTATCGCGAACAGACAGACATACAGACAACAATCATCGGTATATTTCAACCAATTTACATCAAAACCTTGACAAATCATATACCTAAACCGTCCTCATAAATCACTCTATCTATTGGTGAGTGGTCTCCAAAGTTTAGTAAGATCAGTAGGGCAATTATGTAACTTTTGATAATGTCATATTTCAGTTTCAATCAGAAAAATTGCGAATTTATGATGAATTAATCATGTTTAAGCAGCTTCAACTTTTGATGTATGTTTACTTTTGGTTGATTGCTAGATATAGTAGGTGCTAAAACGTGCATATTGTAATCGTAAAACCGCCATGTTTTTGATTGCAACCGAAAAATGACAGAAACAAAAGATACATAATAGCCCCTCAATCAGTAGGGCGATTATGTAACTTTTGTTTCTATCATTTTTCGATTTCAATCGGAAAAATAGCGGTTTTGTGATTAATTGGTTATGTTTAGACAGCTTCAAGTTTCGAAATATGTTTGTTTTGTTTGATTGCTAGATATTGTAGGTGTCAAAAAGTGCATATTGTAATCGCAAAACCACGATGTTTTTGATTGCAAGCGAAAAACGATAGAAACAAAAGTTACATAATAGCCCCTCTGGTTTTCTTTTTTATTTATTTGCCAATAACATACGATATTCAAAATCTTAATTTTCGGGTTCTTGAACCGTTCGATATCATTTGATTAAATTCGGACACCAAGCCCTAAGGCAGAGGTCACACGCACCGCAATTTAACTTGACTTTTTCGTCACAAATTGCGATAACAATCACAACTGATAGTTAAAACTGTTCATTAATTGAGTAAAAGGCACGTCTTGACAGTCGACATATTTGGAATAGCGTCACGCGATCGCCGACACGGACAAATATACGTTGACGTTTACGATGTGGGTTTGGTTCTTAAAAAAAAAAAAAAAACAAAACTACGTTTTGAATAAGTACCTGCATTGTTGTTTTTTTAATGACCAGTGTCGATCGTAATTTAGAGATGAGGTGCGTTGTTTAATGTAGGACAACGCAGTGCGTGTTGGAATACCGTTTTCGACACCCACTATATACTATGACCTAGAATCTTCACGGTATTCTAAAGCTGAGGTTCCACGGATCGCACCGGAAGCCGTGGCTGCTGAGTTGTTTCCACGGCGCGTTCGTTTCAGTGGCCTTTAAATTTACCGACTCAAGGGAGACGAGCGGCGACGGACCTCCGCGTGCATGACGGGCCTTGGGAACCGCTCGTCGCGCGTCGCGCCGGTCCATCACCCGTAAAAACACGCGCTGTGGGACCCGTTCGTAATAAAGGTAGATTGCAATTTTGACTGTTTTACTTTTAATTTCGAAGTCAAACATCTTCAAAGTCAGCTGTGAATGTGGCTCTTTTTGACGTCAATACCATAAAATGTTTTATTTATATGCTTGAGGTTACGCAATGCTATTCAATTTCGTACGAATTTGAATCATTATATGCACACTAGCTGTCCCCAGCGGTTACACCCCCGGTATTTTCGGAGTTCCCGTGGAAATTTCGGGAAAAAAGCACCCTATGTCACTCAGGACTACCCTAGCTTCCTATAAGTGAAAGAATTTTCACAAATTCACAAACTCTCAATTAAAAAACTGTACCTCTTTATAATATTAGTATAGATTTAGATTAGAAGAAGAAGAAGAAGAAGAAAATATCTTTATTTCAGCACAACACACAAGAAAAAGAAACAAACATAAACAGTAACTAATCTAAAATGTGTAAACATAATATTATGATATCTCTTGCATGCTCTGCCGAAAGGGACACCAACTCAGCATTAGCTAGATTACGATTTACGGCTGCTTTTTAAGTATAGCTTTGTCCTTGTGGTGATGTTCTAATTATTTTTTTGAGAAACTTATATGCGCGCATAAAATTTCCCCAAAGTTTCATCGTAATCGGATGAATGGTAATGGATATCTAATAACACAGAAGACAAATGAACGAAAGAAAGATCCGTGAGTAGAATAACTAAACTATGTAGGTATGTGATCGTCTGCGATTTCACCCGTATATATTATGTATTTTGGAATTCCCTCAATAATTATTTATCTGTATCGGAATAAAAAGTACCTACCTTAGATTTCATATCCATACTAATATTATACATGCTAAAGTAACTCTGTCTGTCTGTCTGTTACGCTGAACGGCTCAACCGACCATCATGGAACTTTGCACACACATTGCTAGGGAAACAGAGTACTTTTTATCTCAGAATTCCCTCGGGAACTCCCAACTTATCGCGGGTGAAACTGCGGGGAACAGCTGATACACAATATTTTGAATATATAGTTACAATTTATAAGTTATTTAGATATTGGAATTGGTATCTAACATCCTGATATTATCCTATAGGTGAAAGTGTGGATGTTTTTACATTTACATCAAAACCTTGACAAATTATATACCTAAACCCTCCTTATAAATCACTCTATCTATTGGTGAGTGGTCTCCAAAGTTTAGTAAGATCAGTAGGGCAATTATTGTAACTATATTATAGTTACAATTTATAAGTTATTTAGATATTGGAATAGGTATCTAACATCCTGATATTATCTTATAGGTGAAAGTGTGGATGTTTGGATGTTTGTTACTCGATCACGCAAAAACGGCTGGACGGATTTGGATGAAATTTGGCATTCACGTTGTCAGGGGTACAAAGAAGGGCATAGGGTACTTTTTATCCCGGAATTCCCGCGGGAACTCCCAACTTATCGCGGGTGAAACTAGGTAATTAGAGTTCAAGCGGGATTTCCCAGAGTAAAAGCAGGTAAACCCGCAGAAGAAACAGCGGGTGTATGCATTCGTGTCAATCATGACACTACTATCAGCCGCGTGATTGAAGTCAAAGTGATAACAGTTCAACGACCCAGCTATCTAATCTGCATCGCATTTCGGCTATTGCCTATTTTTTGTTAATATCGATTTATGACATGCAATAATATTTTTTGTTTGTTCCAACGTGACTTTTTGGTGACTTCATCGTGACTTTAACGTGATACCTTCTTCTTCTTTTTAGACATACACAATAATAGACATATCATGTCACTGCTCAATCGATCATCATGAAATTTTGCATACACATTGTCAGGAGTACAGAGAAGGACCTAAGGTACTTTTTTCCCGGAATTCCCGCGGGAACTCCAAAATTAACGTGGGTGAAACCGCGGGGAACTGCTAGTATTTAATAATATTATATTTAACAAATATCTCCCTTATTTATATCGATTTTTTTGGGACATATATTTGTACCTAATGTGGATAACAATGATTATATATATGTAGTAAACGTACCTATATTGGGTATCGACTTTCGAGCTTGTTATTTATCTATGTATACTTAGTAGAACTCTAGAACAATAGCTTAGTTTCATTTTGATTTCATTACTATAAGTACGATATCACATCATTACTTTTCTAATAGTTACGATGAAAAAAATTCTCCCTTTTTGGTGTGAGGAGCTTCTGAGAGATGTGCAGTTCCACTGATAGGGTGTACGCAACCCTAAAAACGATGGGATTCACTCGCACAATTAAGTTCAATGGCGTGCGATCGGTGCACGGTGTGCGCGCGCCCTTATCGCTGCGGCAGTGTGGCCCCAGCTTTATATCGGTACTACTATACTAAAGGGTGTTGTTACGTTGACGTTATCCTAATTCTAGATACACCGGTATGAGTTTATTTGTTTGTTTATCACGCTTCCACGCCTTAACTACTCAATCGGTCATCACGAAGTTTCGCATACAGGTTTTCAGAGGTACAGAGAAGGAGATAGAGTACTCCGAAAGGAACTATATTCCTTACCATTATAAATGTGAATGTATGTACACTTGTATTCGTATGTTTGTTTTGTGACGAATGGAAAGTAGATAGCTTATTCTTTTAGCTATTAATTTTCTCCCAGAGTTTCCGAGAAGATTCCGAATGAAGGCGGGTGAAACCGCGTGGAATAGCTTGTCTTTTAAGAATAGATATTTTGCGCGCTCCCATAGTTTTATTCACGACAGAACTATGGAGAAACATTCCACATCATCCTGTATGCGAGCCATATTTCGTAGTAATATTCTAGGGGAGCGAAGCAGTATAGGTGCATCTCTGTTTATTCATAAAATATTGGGTAATGGATATTTCGGTGAGGGTACAGTCAACAGCAGATATATGCGAGCACTTTTGACAGACATTGCGGCCCGGTGACGCTCCATACAAATGAACAGATTCAAGTAATTTCCCACAAGTAAAGCCGGCCGGCTTTTGCGTACCCGTGTTGTGCGTGTGTGCGTATCGTGATAATGGAGGGTAGAAGGAGAACCATCTCGTATGGGGGATTAGTTGAAAAAGTGTCCAGCGGTAAAGAGCAAATTATAGTTCGAACACTCGCCGAAATGGCGCTAGTGTAGGATGTGGATATGATATGAACTTAGCAGTTATAAACAGAGTGAAGTGTTCTGAGTGGAAAAATGTAATAAAAAATGCGCTGTAACCAACCGGAAACTCTTCTTTCCTTTTTTAATTTAGTATCCTACTGTAATAGTTTGTGGTGCTCTTTTTAAAATTCTTCCACATGCTACCATGGCGCCACCTTAATTTGCTCCCTTTCAACGGACACTTTTTAATACACTGAGATGGTCCTCCTTTTTTTTATGTCATAAGGGGCAAACGGGCAACCGGTACACCTGATGATAACTTACTTCTACCCTCCATAATCGTGAGGTTGACGGCGAGCTGAGAGTAACTGTCAGCAATGTTTCTACATGTGACAATTATGCACTGAAACTACCATCAAACTAATAAGGAGACATATAATGGGGATGTGGACTACTTTTGAAAATCAAAATTCTCATTAATCAGTCAGTTAGAAAATAAAAAAACAATAGACACGTATTTTTTTTTATTTTTTAAATAAATTAAAATATACAGAGATAAAGCGCATTAAAGTTTAGGGTGAGGGGGTCGTGACGTCACTAACCGCTAAAACCGCCATACAAACTGTCAGAATAGTGACGTCACGCGAAAATTCAACTCAATATATCGCCGTTATTTTTTGATTATGTAAAAAAAGAAAAAATACGTGTCCAATATTTTTTAATAATCTACAAGACAACATGCCCATTGGTGGGAGGCGGAGACGGAGAGTGCCGCTTCTTTACGTAGTAATATTCTGTATTCTTTGGTGACTAAACCATAAAGGCAGTAGGTCACCATGCCTACCCGTTAATCAAGAGGTTCCGGGTTCCATCCCTGGTGGGGGTGGACTTTGTGTGATGAACGCAAGATTCCATTTACCAGTCTGGGCGCATACATATATACAGCGTGTTAATGAATTGGCCAAAAACCCATTTAAAATAATAAACAATAATATGATTAAAATGTAAATTATGTCGAAAAAATTAATAGCCTAAAAGTTATTCAACATTAGTTTGGAGGTGACCTATCTACGAGATTTCAATCCCACGCCCGCGCTACGTGTTCGGTGTCAGTGACCGAAATTTACAAAATAATAAATATTATAAAAAATACCTAAACGTAGTGTGCTACAGCGGAGCAGAGCTCAAGCTACCGGTGGTTAAAGTCACAGAGGCAGGAACCTCCGTACAATGCGTGTCGGGTCGGGTCGAGGATTACCGCGTTCTGCATGTGACTCTTGAGCCAACGACCTGGGGGGCTAAGATGCGCAAGACGACAAAATTTTATCGAGCCATTTTATCGATTCTCGTCGACATATTGTATGGCTTTGTCGACGAGAATCGATAAAATGGCTCGATAAAATTTTGTCGTCTTGCGCATCTTAGCCCGGCTGGGGAGAGTTTCTCGAGATGTTGATCGAGACTCTTCGCTATTAATCTGTTAGCCGAAACAATTAAATTAAACAATTATTTTATTATTATTGATATAGGTAAGGTTCAAAGACCGACCGGAGTGATTGCATCTGGATGTTGCTGACTGTACATCGACTGAGAGGCGTTCAGTTCGTTGACTTAACGACCTTTAACAGTTCAACGCGTCGACTGAGATTAGCGGGAATTTATTTTTATAGTGATCCAGCTATATAGCCGGTGGGAGAAAAGAAAATGCACGCGGAAAACGCATTCGATGGATCCATCCCCTTATCCCCTTATCCTTATCCAGGGTAAAGGGTAAACATTTTTTTTTTGTGTTCTGAACGTTTGTTTGTATCTTGAGTTTGAGTGTGTTTGGATGTTTGTTACTCAATCACGCAAAAACCGCTGAACGGATTTGGATGAAATTTGGCGTGCACATTGTCAGGGGTACAGAGAAGGACATAAGGTACTTTTTATTCCGGAATTCCCGCGGGAACTCCTTAATTACCGCGGGTGAAACCGCGAGGTACAGCTTGTCTATACATATAATAAAAATTTAACGGATCGCTGTCTGTACATGGAAGATAGATGAGAAAAAAAACTATTGGGACCTTTATCAATGCAATAGCACCCCACCCCATACAATGATTTACCAAAGCTAGGTAAATACATAGGTAAATACCTACAAGAATAGGACGACCTACTTGAAGTGAGTCTTTATATTAAAGATTAGCTGTCCCCCGCGGTTTCACCGGCGGTAATTTTGGAGTTTCCGCGGGAATTCCAGGATAAAACATAGATATTATGAACCTTCCAAAATCACTCTACCTATTGGTGAAAATTGCATGAAATCCGTTGCGCAGTTTTAATGATCCAAGCATACATAGGAACAGACAGCGACTTTGTTTTAAACCTACCCTATGTAGTGATAAGCCAGTAAAAAATTATCAGATCCAAAATCCTGCTTCCACTCACATAAAGAGTAGGCATTACCCAAATTTGAACTTTAAGTGCGTGAATTATATTCAAACGTAAAATGTATATTCCCGAGTCGCGTCGCTGGATCTTATTTAATTTATCTAAATCACCCCGGGTTTTACTACTTCAGCTTACGACGCGTTTAAAATGTCGTAATATTACCTAATACATACTACTTGCTCGATCGCGCGACTCCTCCTGGTTGTTTATGGACAGTCGAATGGTACGTACTGATGATAATTTTTGTTTTTTTATGCATTATTTAATTATTTTTTAGTTGTACGTGCATCACGCAAAAGTCACAGAGTGAATCGGCTGCTTATAGTTAATTCACTTATTGTCTAACACAAAACATATCACGGGTCATCATCATAAATATGACAATTTGAAACTTGAATCAAAATACTAGGGTAAAAGTGATTAATTTTTTACCTTAATTATAACTATGCTATGATACTGGTCCGCTCCATAATTGAGGTGGTAAACAGACCTACATGTTAGGTTAGGTTAGGTTTGTATTGCTGACCGCGACGCGCGAGCCGAGCGAGCGCAACGAGCGTGCCGCGGCAGCGGCCGGTGATGCGCCAAAGCAAATGGTTGACACGTGACACAGAAAAAGGAGCTCTGTTTGGCAAACTATGTCAACTTTGTTGAGATAAAAGTCAGACCTAACCTCACTACCACGTCGCGGTGCTCTGCATCTTATTTATGGAGTCAAACAGCATCACAGCTTTAGATGGGCAATCAACCGGCATACACCCGATAAAAGCCCGTAAACGCCTAGGCTTTTATCGAGTTTATACCCAATGCTTGGATAGATTGCCCAATGCCCATCGATAATCACATCAAAGTTAATGCGAAAAATTTACTTTCAACGCATTTACCAGGTTAACCATAACATTCTTTATGTACGTAAGACCAACCTACAGTCAGATTTTTTCAACAACGTACGCGAAAACACCTCAAGCACATCCTGACATTGTAAAATGCAGCAATCTAGCTTAATTAAAATCGCTACCATTTATATAACGCACTGTTCGCTTGATTAACTCCGCGCTTTTTCGGCTTAGCTCGTAAAAAACGAAGTCGAGAGGTAAATGACGGACGCACCTCTCACTGAGTAGGGGCGTGTACACACACAGAATTTTTTAACCGACTTCCAAAAAAAAGGGGAGGTTCTCAATTCGACTGTATGCTGTTTGTTTTTGTATATGTTTGTTAAGCGATTACTTGAAGACAGCTGGATCGATTTCAAAAATTCTTTTTTTGTTTGAAAGGGTATACTCCAGAGGTGGTTCCACTGTCACGAAGTCAAGATCTGATGATGGAATCTTGGAGAAATCGAGGGAACTCTTAAAATATTACAGGCACAGCAGAGCGATTTGGGTAGATAAATTGTCACTTTATAAAACAACCCACTTAAAAGCGAAAAATAAATATTTACAAAAAATTAAAACCTGACTTTAATACACACAAAAATGCACTACACTAAAAAGTTAAAAATAACCTACGTATGTTCTACCTATTGATCGTTTCGAAGCTACCTGATTCCTAAGTGACATAAGGTATTTTTCATCCCGAAATTCCTACGGCAACTCCTAAATTACCGCGGGTGAGACCGTGGGGGACAGCTAGTACTATTTATAATGAAAACATTAGCTTTTCTGTATGTTTGTTTGTTTGTAACATAAGGTATTTTTTACCGGAATTCCCACGGGAACTCCAAAGATAAAGCGAGTGAAATTTGGTAAGGAGTTTTTGGTCGTTATTTCTTCCTTGTGTAGAACCATCGTGCGTTGTCAAAAATATTTTACCACGCAAACCTCGTGTTGTTGTTTTTTTTTTTAGAAAGAATTATGTTCATGAAAATAATGGCATTTCGCTGGGAACACCCATTTAAATACGCTTCAGCTTTAATTCCGTTCTATACACTTCGTGAATTCAGATGGAACCATGACTTACGTACTTGGTGAGTTATACATTATTTATGAGAGAAATTAATGTAAGCTTGCGCTGTGGGATGTTTGTTTTCGTGTTTATGTATTTTGTTATTATAGTGTCGAACGTTAGGTTACGTAGGTATTACACTCAGATACACCAAAATCGGTCAAAATTACTTAATGTTTCTTTTATGAAAGTCTTCGTCTTGTTAATAGGTTTGAATGCTTTTTCTCCACAAAATTAACAAACATACTTACTAGATGAAATGGAAAGTAAATAAACTAAACAAAATATAAGTGGTTGCCTATTATATACTTAGTTATTTATATGTATATCACGATAAGTACATAAAAAATGCTTTTTTTTAAATTATGGTTTTCACGTTGAAAAAGCGGTACGTTTTAACTCTGACTTTTAACTTATTAAAGTTAAGAAGCTTAACCATAGTCTCTTATGACTGCACCATCTAGAGGCTAATTTTGAAAGAATTGCTTAAGAAGTTATTAAAATTAAAACACAAATGAAACTTTTCTGTTTTGTTCCGTGATATTTTTTGTTCTTTCTTTTCCCCCGCAATTTTGACGCAATTGTGTACTCAACCTAAGACGATATTAGAAGCGGTGTCAAAACAATTTCCCGCCGACGTTTTACGATCTTTTTAAATGAGGAACGCGGCTCGTCACACGATATACTGCCTGCCAGCGATTTCCTTATTTTTTCCTTTATCTTACCTCCTTAAAGTAGGTATTAAAAAAATTTGAACAATTTCATCTTTTGCTTCCTCCATGTACCTACTTAACGAAATTCCTACGTAAAAAGTTCATGCGTCTTATTTCTGAACAAAATATTATTATAACGGAAAAAGAAAATGGGAAGTGCTATATAATATAATATATTTTAAAATATGTATAAGGCCATATAATATCTGTCAATTTTTTTAACATCCTACTTTAACACCCTTAAAATTTTTCTTTATGTATTTACAAAGTGTAGGTTTTTATGTTAAAAATACAGTAATTTTATCACGGATCGCACTTGAAATTTAAAATGGATCCAAATTGAAATTTTTGTATTTAATAAAGTTAGTTTTATGCATCTATATCCCTAATCGTCTATTTATAAACAAATGCACAGACAGATACTCGAATTATATGCGTATTACATATGTTATGGCCACATCAAATAATGGGCATGTGGACTAATTTTTATTTTTAGTCCGTCTTGTAGATTATAAAAAATATTGGACACGTATTTTTTCTTTTTTTACGTAATCAAAAAATAACGGCGATATATCGAGTTGAAATTTCGCGTGACGTCACTATTCTGACAGTTTGTATGGCGGTTTTAGCGGTTAGTGACGTCACGACCCCCTCACCCTAAACTTTAATGCGCTTTATCTCTGTATATTTCAATTTATTTAAAAAAGCAAAAAATACGTGTCTATTGCTAATTACTTGATATGGCCACGACACGTATTTTTACATCCGTGTGCAAGTAGGTATGCGTGAAACTTTGAAGATAATATTATATTTATAGTGGGTCACTCTAGTTAACTCTTAGGTAAGTATATCTTATTGTACTTAAAGCATATCATTTCTCCACTCTATCGTAGGTGAAAGATGCTAAGTATCAATTAGTTTTATGTATCTTGATCTCTTCGCCACAGCACTTGATGGTTGGTAAATATTTATATGCATTCAAGGGTGTCTGTCATTTCTAGTGCTATCGATTCTCCATTAAACTTCACAAGTGTATATTGGAATTGTCTCGTACACCGCACCGAACTGTGACCCCTGACAGTCAGAGACACGGTACAAAGTTGTTTTTCAAATGCCACAAACCACTAGTGCGCGCAGAGTTTAAATGAGAAAAAAAAAAATGTATCATCTAATTGGACATAGATAAGCAATAGTGTGTTAACCCACACTGGAGAAATTTTGATTAAATTAAAGTTTTAAAATTATAGCGCCATTTTGTGTCCAATTTTTTATGTTCAATATTTAGTTACATATTTAAACAATGTAATAAGGTGAACACATAATTAATAAAACGTTCTCTATCTCTCAATAAATCGTTCTGAATCAATAACTTCATTTTGTGGGTTAACATGTTATTGCTTATCTGCGTCCAATTATCGAATGATCACAGGCCGCTCGAACTCATCATTGTGAAAAAAAAAAGACAATAGATACGTAATGGTCATCGGGCGACAGGGACGGGGCTATGCTAAACGCGTAAGTGCATCTCCCTCTGACACCGGATCTCGCTAGGTCGCGACTCGCGGCGTGCCGTCGGGTCAATGTCGCGATGGGTCGACGAACCACCGCGCACCGGCCACCGAGTCTGCACTATGCGCCGAGCGAAATTGCCATCGGTGATTTATGTTTGTAAACGTTTGACCAGAGGAAATAATATGTTTTTTTTTTTATGGCAATTAATGTAGATAATAATGCCTTTTTTCTCTCCGCTGTGTTTCGTGGTAGTAAACAAACAAATTATAATAATTTACCTATTAATGTTATGAAGAGCAAAAATTTCGATTTACTTACATATTTGTTTGTCTATAGTCTATACTAATATTATAAAGAGGAAAGACTTGATTTTTTGGTTGTTTGTTTGTTACGATTTAACTCAAAAACTACTGGACCGATTTCAATATTTCATTAACCATTAGAAAGCTCCATAATCCCTGAGTAACATAGGCTATATTGTAATCGGGAATTCCCGCGGAAACTCTGAAATTATCGCGGGTGAATCCGCGCGGGACAGCTAGTAATGGATAAAATAGAAAACTATTTAACCAATTTTAAAAATTCTTGCACTTATAGAAAGCTACAGTGTCCCTGAGTGACAAAGTACTTTTTATCCCGGAATTCCCACGGGAGCTCTGAAATTAACGTGAGTCGGGGGCCGTAGCAGTGGCGCCAATTCAAAACTGAGCACCAACTAATACAATAATGATCCACATAATATTCTCTACTTTCCTTTGCTCTAAACTGAAGTTACTAACGGCCGCACTCAGAGTCGACTTTAATGATTACTTAGTTAAGTATAGATTTGTAAAACAAAACTGCCGCAATCAGAGACGTTCAGTAAATTAATGTTAACTGGCATTTAATGAGATGTAACTTAATTAGTTAAATGCCAATTAACATTAATTTATTGAACTTGTCTGATTGCGGCAGTTTTGTTTTAAAAATCTATACTTAACTAAGTAATCATTAAAGTCGACTCTGAGTGCGGCGGTTAGAGCAAAAAAAAAATCTAATCTGCATCCCATTTCTGTATACCTAAAATGGAAACAAAAGGAAAAAAAGGATTATATTCAACAAATTGTCGAATTCTGTATTTTAATTTCTTTCTAACGACTAACCCAACACCTGAAGAGACCTCACACTTGCCTACAAAAGTTACCAAAACAACCACTTCCAAACTGGCCAACTGCAAAAAGGCCAATATTGTAATTTTATTGCGAGCAAATCGCGTCGCTAGTTAGGAATAAATTGTCAAAGCCGAAATCCACTATTATGTTAAAAAGGCGCTGCTCCCTTCTAGTAACGGGAAGCGGGATGCAGTTTTTGCATGTTTCCTTTTTGGATATAAACATGCCCCGGGCGTCGTTCGCTCGCCTGCGCACTCGCCACAGAGCAGCCGGATCGGGGGGAAATTGCAGATGTTTCAAATTGAAGTGTAACTTCTAATGCGCGCGGTAATTTTGGAGTTCCCGCGGGAATTCTGCAATAAAAAGTACCCTATGTCCTTCTCTGTACCCCTGACAACGTGCATGCCAAATTTCATCCAAATCCGTTCAGCGGTTTTTGCGTGATTGAGTAACAAACATCCATACGCTACACATTGTTGAGAGGTTTGGTCCGGGGTTATGGAGATGCGTGTGAGCGGAATGAGTTTTTTATGTTTTCGGAGTTGGCTTGGTGTCTGTGACGTCAACCAACTGGGCCTACGGAAGACCAGCGTTGTGGCTCGCACCCCGAGTCACAGCATCTATGCTGAGTGGGTCCATTTTACGCGGGCCACGACTTTTATATATTTTTTATTCTTTTAAATTTTATAGAAATCTTTTTTTTTATTGTTTAGAAGATTTTTTTGTTTAATATTCTATTTTTTTTATTATTGTTACATATTTTGTTGTTTTATGTCATGGTGTGTGTGTAAATAAATATATTTCTATTCTATTCAAACATCCACACTTTCACATTTATAATATTAGTAGGATTAAGTTTCGTATAGGTAACACTTTAAAAACTTGGAATTTCTTCGCATCGCATCCAAAGGAGTTTCACTTCATAATAAAAACGTGCTACAACATTTAGGAGCTAATCGCCTGCTCTGTGTCCCGCAAGCAAAGTGGAATTCTAGTTACGCCACCCGAGATAAAGTTAAAATATTATCGTATACGGGATCGAAGTGGGAGTGGGGATGCGTCTCGCGTGGATAAATGCACTAATACATTTTGGGTAGCAAAAGTTCAATTCTCCTTGTTCCTCTATCGGACGTTTACGAGCTGTGGGTATAGCTACTGTTACAGCGTTACGAGCTGAACGCCAAACTAGCTGGTATGTACACGATATGTTACACAACGTTTTTCAAGGTTCCATACTCTGCTGTGCTTCCACTGTTACTAAGGTCCGTATTCCAAAAGGTTACTCAAGTCATGAATCTAGTTTTAAAAAATAATTTCAAGTAAAGCTTTAATTTTGGAACCTTACTTAAAACGAGATTCATCAATCAACAATCAGCTGAGTTATTTCCTTATTCTAGAACGACGCTTGAGTACTAATCTATACTCAAGCAAAGATTTGATCTTTGTTTACGTCTGTCATGTCAAGACCACTCAACCAATCGGAGTTCAAAATCTCTACTCACGACTAGTATCAAGTGATTAGATTCAATCAGAGTTCAGAATCTCTACTAAAGACTAGTTTCAAGTGATTAGAACTTAAAATGCATTCTGTAATAAGATGTACGCTTGAGTTATGATTTCAGCTTGAAACTAATCTCAAGAGAAACGTGATCTGAGTCACCTTCTGGAATACGGACCTAAGTCTAAAGCGGGAACTGAAAATTCTTTGGGCATGACCATGATATAGACGAACCTTCTTTGTACATCTTTAGTTATTTATTACACAGGAATCCTGAGTACTGAAAATGCGACGTGAATTTGTTTGTAACGTTTTCACGTTTTAACTACTCAACCGATCATCATGAAATTTTGCATGCACCTTGTGAGGAGTACAGAAAAGGACATAGGGTACTTTTATTTTAGAATTCCCGTGGGAACTCTGAAATTATCGTGGCTGAAACCGCCAGGTAATAATGTAAAGTCCTTTTGTACACACAAAATTTCATGACGATCGACGACAAACAAAACCAATTCGCATTTGTAATATTGAGTTTTATATGTATATTATTCTCTTTTCAGTTTTCTGAACACTATCGACATAACACTACAGCGGGACTGCTAACTTTGACTCCTTCGATACAATTGGAAACCTGTCACGCACCGAGCGCGAATCCAACAGAGCCGGTCTTCATATTGTGCCCGGATTTTTTTTTATACCAGAAGACGTTAGCGTGTTTGAAAATTTCCTCTCTGTCTTGAAAGGAAAATTTCCATTTTCGCATGTAAAACAAAATTTTCTCGCATTTTCGTACGGATTCGCGCCGAGACGCTGGCGGTGACGGTATTTGTGTAGGGTGACCAGGTATACGTGAAAAAGGTGGGTTGAAATAATCATGTTGAGTGTAAGCTCTCTAAAGCATACACTTTTAATATAGCAAAACACTGCCTAGGACGATATCCAAGCAATCATCAATCAAACCAATTATTGTAACTCCTGAGTTTAGAAAGGCTTTTTGATTAAATTTTATTCTTATAGGAAAGTGCTATGTGGAAATGAATGAGCCCCGATAGGTTGATTGATCTGAAAGAAATTTCATACCAATGACGAATCTACAAATCAAAGAAATAAACTAAACACTGAAAACGATCACTGAACGTCCAGAGGCACTTTAAAAAAAAAAGTTTCACTTTTATTTGAAAGTAAGACGCTATAGTTTGAGGCACAAAAAAAAAACAAATTTTTTTTAAAGCTTGTCCCCCTAATTCACCTGCAGCATGGTCACCTTACAATCGTCGGCGAATAGTTTTGCCGCTGTCAGCCGGCTTTGAAGGGAATTTATTATTTTTATTATTGTTTCTTGGGCCTGCTTTATTTCATAGCTTAACTCATGACTTGAACACGTGAAAATGTGGTATTACGTACAAAGAAGCGTTATTAAAGGAAAACCTCTTTTATTTTTATTCCCCAAAAGGATTTGGGCTTTGGTAACCTCGACTCGACTCTTATAAGTGACTACTTTATGTATTGCTTTGTGTTAGTTTTATTATTTAAATATAGGTACAATAGATAACAGCTGTTTCACGTGGCTTTGCTCGGTTGAATTTCGAGGATTTCGATAAGATATTTGGGATATTTTATTTTATGTATCTAAATAAATAGTTATAGCTTCCACCAATTCTATAATTTATATAATTATATATATATACAAGATATAGAGGTATTTTTCTGATTGAAACTGAAATAGTTATATAGAAAAAGTTACACATAATATATAGGCTTGCAGATTCGCTAATTACTAGAGCAATGATGCTATCAATAAGTGAGTATAAGACTATAAGTAGATAAATAATTAATCTAATTAAAATTTATATAATAATAATATTATAAAACAAAGTCTTGTCGTCTGTCTGTGCGCGATATACTCAAAAACTACTGAACGGATTTTCATGCAGTTTTCACCAATAGATAGAGCGATTCAAGAGGAAGGTTTATACGTATAGTTTATCCCAGAACTCGGAAATTACCGCGGGTGAAACCTCGGGGGAAACAGCTAGTTAAGTAAAAAACGCTTGACGTCTTGTAACATTGTCCCGGGCTAAACCAGCTTACTTTAACGAAATCCTCAGAAATATTTGCAATATTTCTATTCTGATGCAGCACACAACCCTGTTTAACTGAATAGGAAGCGATAAATATTTAAACATTTAAATCACATTAAAAAAACACTAACAAAAGTGAATACTCAGAATCGTTGAAACTTCAGGAAAACCACTAATCTTAACATCGAATCGATAAATTTGTCCGTCGTTCGTTTAAAAATAAAATTAACAAAAGGGAAGCCGCAACAGATTACCTAGAAAGCTCCTTTGAGAAACCGAACGGAATCCTAATCAAGTGTTTCCTGAAATCACATCACAAACCGAATCGGTAGGGATGGCCGATTGGGAGCATCAATGGGCATATTGACTAATTTTTATTTTTTAGTCCGTCTTGTAGATTATTAAAAAATATTGGACACGTATTTTTTCTTTTTTTACGTAATCAAAAAATAACGGCGATATATTGAGTTGAAATTTCGCGTGACGTCACTATTCTGACAGTTTGTATGGCGGTTTTGCGGTTAGTGAGGTCACGACCTCCTCATCCTAAAATTTAATGCCCTTTATCTCTGTATATTTTAATTTATTTAAAAAAGCAAAAAATACGTGTCTATTGTTTTTTTATTTTCTAACTGACGGACTAATTAGAATTTTGATTTTCAATAGTAGTCAACATCCCTATTACCGAACTTTTCGTCCCACTTTTTACGGTCATATCAAATTTTTTACAGAGTTCGAAAAATACCCATTTAGGAACTACTCCACTGACCTAGATTTTTTTTAACTGCATAATTCTACGGTGATGCTATTTTTTGTTACGGATTCACGCCTTATTAACCAAGCCGAACATGATAAAAAATTTCATAATTTATATAGTATTCAGTGGTACAGAAAGGGACAAAAGGTATTTTTTGTCCCGGAATTCCCACGGGTACCTACTCCGAAATTAACGCAGGTAAAACCGCTGGAACAGCTAGTAATATATGAAATGTGAAAGTTACGCAATCACACACAAACGACTGAACAGATTTGGATGAAATCTGATAACCGACATTTCAGCGACAAGATTCATTGGATTTAAATTTGAATTTCGATTATTGTGTTTTATGTTTCGATTGAGCCGATAAGAGAACGACTCATTTGTGTAGGTACGATTCTAATCGTTCGTTTTTATCGAATATCCCATCCCTACCCAACCCAATTCAAACGTATCAAGTGCATATAAAATGCCAATACTAAGCCAACCGGTGGGTAATAAATGTGCCTTATAAATTTAAGTGAAAGATTATTTTTCACCGGTGGATTTATTTTATTAAGGGATCGAAATGGGTTTCTAAGTATCTTTTAAAGAATTCCTTACGAATAAATGCGAAAGTGAGTTTGTTTGTTTGTTCGTGAACAAGTGAAAAAGCTGTGCGTGCACACGCGGATAGACGTAGGCACGGACCGACAGACAGGTGGATAGGACGTACTAGTTGAAGGAGGGAGTTCCGTGTGTGACTATGGAACCCTAAAATGGGTGGCTGGTGCCTTCATAATTGCGAATGCCTAAAATAACAAGGCCAGTTCAGCGGAATTCTCCCTTGGAGTAAACTTTAAGCTAACAATTTTTATAAGTAGGTAGATATTCTATATAATAACATTTCTTTTTCAGCGACGAAATTTTCTTTTCATAATATGTTTCTTTTGCGTTCGTTTCGTCTTAGTTGCTGTAATATCTGAGTATTTATCTGGTACCTACTACGTTTATTTGCATCCTCACATATTACAAAACAAAGTCCTCCGCAGCATCTGTCTGTTTGTCTGTTCGCGATTAACTAAAAAACTTCTGAACGGACAGTACAGTTTATCCTGGGATTCCCGCGGGAACTCTGAGATTACCGCGGGTGAAACTGCGGGGGACTGGCAGTTTATACTAATATTATAAAGAGGAAAGATTTGATTTTTTGTTTGTTTGTTTGTTTGTTTGTTACGATTTAACTCAAAAAACTACTGGACCGATTTCAAAACTTCTTTCACCATTAGAAAGCGACATTATCCCGATATTATATAATCGGAAATTCCCGCGGGAACTCCGACATTATCGTGAGTGAAACCGTGCGGGACAGCTAGTGTTTATATAAATTGGTTGGTGGTGTATTGTATTTTAAAAGAAAATGTTTTTTTGCTTTTCAGTTTGGCGAGCACTTTACTGTAGCTGCAACAAAATTACGAGTTTCTTCGCACTTCAAAAAATAAGTTCGCAATAATTACCTTTTTTACTGTCCGCTTTTTAAGTCATAAACTTTGTACCCGAATAACCGGTTACGAAAACCATCGTAAAATGTTTAATGTTGAACAACAATCGTTGTTATTACAAACATGGTCGTGCTTGTCACATGGTTTGTACTCTCACCAATGTCATATCAGAGTTCAATGTACGATACGGCAAAGTTTGTGCGGCGGTTCAAGGTATAAGCGGAAGCGATTCAAAGATCAGATTCAGTACGCACGGTAGAAGCGAAACCACTTTGCGTCAGAATCGTCCCATTGAAAAAACGTAACACTCTTTGACCTTGATTTACTCCTAAAGAAGTTTGGAATGAATGATTCTGGCGAAATGAATTTTTCACACATTCTTGTCACTTTTGTCACATAAATAAATAAATAAATAAAAGAAATTTTTATTCACCAGCACAAGTTATAGTTACAAGTTACAGAATGGTACAATATATTTGGTGCGGCAAAAACGAAATGGGATTCAGCGAATCCACTGATTTTCAGTCCCCAATCTCTTACAACTATTATTATTACATGGATAGAGTCGCAAGTTTGTCGTATCGCACGGTTTTTTTTGATGTGGATATATTGAAAACAAAACCATATTATAGTTTTAAATTATCTACATATTTATATTTTTTGCGTGATTTCTATTAAGTTTTGCTTTGTTAAGTAAGTACTAACAAGTGGTGTTATAAGATATTTTCTTTAAATTTTCATTTCATTCTTTTGGTTGTTATCCAGTGTAGTTGAAGCTGCAATAAAAAAAAATTATACGCGCGAGTACACATGGATACAAGCTACCGTGCTTTTTTGAATTTTTTAAAGTAAGCCTAATTTTTTCCTTCTTTTTTCTCAAATCACGCTCGTCTCTCGCCCATTCTACCACAACCCAACGTAATGATAACGCAGTGGTGTTATCGCAATCAACTGTCAAGGTGCGAGCCCGTAGACTAGGCGACGACACACGGACGATAACACTGTTTGAATTATATACATATTGTCATAACTAGCCGTGGTCCGCAGTGCCGCTCGCTGTGATTTGAAAATGCACTGCCGCTGCAATCAAGAATTTTAATTCACAACTAAATAGTTACTAATTAATGAAAAATTTGTTATTATTTTTAAACAAAAGTTGTTACTTAAATACTTATATGAAACTTATAAACTTAACTTATTGAAATTACTTCTGAATAGTTGTGAAAACTTTAAACGAGCAATTTTTGTATATATCTATAAATATAATATAAAAATGGGTTTTTAAGTATCTTTTAAAGAATTCCTTACGAATAAATGCGAAAGTGAGTTTGTTTGTTTGTTCGTCCAACGATTTTCATGAAACTTGGTATGCAGGGGGTTTCGGGGGCGATAAATCGATGTAGCTAGGTTTCGTTTTTAGAAAACGTCGTTTTATCCGTGTTTTCAGGCAATGAAAAATGAGTGTTTGTTTTTCTACGTAAGAACAGATGGCGCTATACACAACGAGCGAAGCTCGGTGACCCAGATATTCTTTACTAATATTATAAAGCGGTAAAATTTATGAGTTTGTGAGTTGGTGACGTTGTAGGAGGTAATCTCTGGATCTACTGAACTGATTTTGAAAATTCTTTCACTTCTAGGAAGCTACGGTAGGATAGGGTCCTTTTTATCCCGAAATTCCCGCGGGAACTCCGAAACCGCGGGGGACAGCTGTCTTCTATAATTATGCAAGTGTAATCGATGCCGCACGATAAAAATACGTAGATATACGTAAATATATTTTCGCTGGACAACGTGATAGAAAACAAATAGGTTACGTACTTTAGGCTAGTTTCCTGGGTAAAAAAATCGAAATTCTATTTAGTCCGTCAGTTAGATAATAAAAAAATAAAAGACACGTATTTTTTGCTTTTTTAAAATAATGGAAATATGCATAGATAAAGCGTATTAAAGTTTAGGGTGGGGGACTCGTGATGTCACAGCTCGCTATAACGTGCGAACAAACTGTAGCGAGGCGTGACGTCATGTGAAATTTCGACTTGATATATCTCCGTTATTTTTTGGTTACATAAAAAATAAAAAAATACGTGTCCAATATTTTTTAATAATCTACAAAACGGACTAAAAAAAAAATTTAGGAAACTAGCCTATTAAATCAATTCCCAGTTACGTAAAAGTTTCGTTGACGATCACACAGAGCTGTATACAGATACAGAGGCACTATCATATCCTTCGACCAAGGAACACATCTGTACAAATACAAATGATAACGTATACAATGCAGTTCTTTCACACTTGATTGTAAACAGAACGGTGTTGCAATCGGTTGAAACCGGTTTCCATTATATTACTACATACCAGCTGTCCCCCGCAGTTTCACCCGCGGTAATTTCGGAGTTTCCGTGCGAATTTTGGGATAAAAAGTACCCTATGTCACTCAAGACTACCGTAGCTTCCTATAAGTGAAAGATTTTTCATAATCGGTTCAGTAGATCCAGAGATTACTCCCTACAACGTCACAAACTCACAATTATCAAACTTTAACTCTTTATAATATTAGTATGGATTATTTAAATTCTACCCTAACTACAATATTTGGACGCAGATAAGCAATAACATTTTAACCCACAAAATTTAGTTATTGATTCAAAACGATTTATTGAGAGTTACGGAACAATTTTTAATTATGTGTTTACCTTATTACATTGCTTAAATATGTAACTAAATATTGAACATAAAAAATGTTCATACAAAATGACGCTCCTACTTTTAAAACACGATTTACTCAAAATTTCTCCAGTGTGGGTTAACACACTATTGCTTATCTATGTCCATTTGATGTTGTTTTTCCCTACCATATTGAATAAATTTAATTTTTTTATGTTCCAAAAATTGTTTAAACACTAGCTGTGGCCGCGGTTATTTCAGAGTTCCCGCAGGAATTTTTTGCCAATAGATAGAGTGATTTATGAGGTATAATATAGCATAGTTTATCCTGGAATTCCCGCAGAAACTTCGAAATTCCCGCGGTAAAATCCGCGGGGGACAGCTAGTACATTTATTTATATAATATATTTTTAAAAATTGTGGTACACATCCTTTAAAAGCAAATCCTCCTTAAAAGTAGTAGTTCTTTGCAATGCATCTTAATACCTCTTTACGACTAGAGCGATAAATATTTATTGGCTACTAAACGGTGGTGGACAAGTTAAAAGCTGCAAGCGTTTTCAAAAAGCCAATATACTTCTAATTATTCTCGGTAGCTAAAAGCAAATAATCAAAATTATGAAAAAAAAAATGAACGCTATAACCTCTTATTTTATTATTACAAATGGTTTTTTTATTTCGAAGTTCCCGCGGGATTTCCTTAATAAAAAGTAACTCATTATATTCTTTTCAGTACCCCTGACAAAATGTGAGCAAAATTTCATGGTGAATGGTTGAGTAGGTAAGGCGTGGAAGCGTAACGAACATACAGACTCACATTCGCATTAATTATAATATTAGATAGCATTTTTACAACAATTATTACTAATATAACAGTTACTATCCGTGTGAATTTCGTGATACCCTTACAATGAACTCATAAAATAGATATGAACCATCGTATAGACGGAAAAAATTTGTACGAATATGACCTCAATCGGTCAAGTGTTTCAGAAGTTACAAGATCAATTAACAAACCAAGGGTACTAAATCAACGAGGAGATACAATATTATATACATTTCGAGTCTTTATATTTAAATTTTGAAGTTACAAAAATTCTAAAATTTGAAAATTCGAAACAACGATTTCTAGAACTATTTTATTTGTCTTTCGCTCGATGACGATATTGTGATATACCGTAATCGGTTCTCGAAAAGAGGGCGTGATGGGCATGATGACTAATTTTTAATTTTTAGTCCGTCTTGTAGATTAAAAAATATTGGACACGTATTTTGAACTTTCCCTTTTTTCACGTAATAAAAAAATTCCGTGTGACTTCACACCTAAGTAAACTTTATACTTAGATGAAGTCGCGACCTTGCGCTCTAAAATTTTAATGCGTTTTATGTATATTTTTCAATAATTCGAAAAAAAAAACATATTTTTTACTATCCAACTGACGCACCAAATTGAATTTTTATTTTTATACTTTGTCATCATACCTTATGTTATTTAACAAGTTCGTCCGTCCGTCCGTTCCCTGCACCAAAAACTCTGAAAGGTAGACAATCTATTTGCGCCTTACATTGTTGATTCGTCCATAGATTGTGTAGTAATTGTGCGGAACCCTCTTTGCGATGTTATCTCATTGTAATGAAGATACATTCCATGTATTGGCTCGCAAACATTATTAACTTCATGGTAGGCTTAGCTGATAATTTCTTTATAATGGTAGGCCTAGACTAGCGCTAGGTTCGCAATGGTAATTGTCGGTAATGGTTCTGTAATGACTCGAGAAGGGCTTGTTCGTGTTACTATGGAACGGTATAGCTAGTTGCTCACGATATACCAAAGACTGACGACTAATGCGCGTATTACACTTTGCAATTTCAGAGCACCAATTTAGTGTTCTAAATCGGATACAATAGGCTAGTTTCCTGGGTAAAAAAATCGAAATTCTATTTAGTCCGTCAGTTAGATAATAAAAAAATAAAAGACACGTATTTTTTGCTTTTTTAAAATAATGGAAATATAATAATAATAATAATAATAATAATAATAATAATAATAATAATAATCCACATCACAACACACAGATCTACTTGATCCCACAGTAAGCTAATATTAGCTTGTGTTGTGGAAACCAAGCAAACGTGGTATATACTACATAGAATTGCTTATATATTATACTATAGATATATAAACACACCCAGACTGGAAAATGGAACCCTGTGTTCATCACACAAAGTCCACCCCCACCGGGAATCGAACCCGGAACCCCTTGATTAGCGGGCAGGCATGGTGACCATTGCGCCAATATGCATAGATAAAGCGCATTAAAGTTTAGGGTGGGGGACTCGTGACGTCACAGCTCGCTATAACGTGCGAACAAACTGTAGCGAGGCGTGACGTCATGTGAAATTTCGACTTGATATATCTCCGTTATTTTTTGGTTACATAAAAAAAAAATACGTGTCCAATATTTTTTAATAATCTACAAAACGGACTAAAAAAAAAATTTAGGAAACTAGCCTATTTAGGGTCCGTGAGTGAGAGAGAGAGAGAGCGAGTAATCACACTACACTAAATTGTACTCTAAATCGACTTATATAGCGTACATTTTAATGTAGAGTGATTACTCGTTCTCTCTCTCTCACTCACCGACCCTAAATTGTATCCGATTTAGAGCACTAAATTGGTGTGTTGAAATTGCAAGGTGTAATAAGCGCTTAAATCAAAACTTGATGGCCGGATTGGCGCAGTAGGTCACCATGCCTACTCGTTAATCACGAGATTCCGGGTTCGAGTCCCGGTGGGGTGGTCGTTTGTGTTGTTAAAAAAGTTGAACTTAGCCTAGATTCATTTTCCAGTGCAACTTGAGTAGCGTCTATACATATAAAAGCCTTACGGCCGCACTCAGAGTCGACTTTAATGATTACTTAGTTAAGTATAGATTTTTAAAACAAAACTGCGGCAATCACCGCCGCACTCAGAGTCGACTTTAATTATTACTTAGTTAAGTATAGATTTTTAAAACAAAACTGCCGCAATCAGACAAGTCTCTGACGGCCGCACTCAGAGTCGACTTTAATGATTACTTAGTTAAGTATAGATTTTTAAAACAAAATTGCCGCAATCAGAGACGTTCAGTAAATTTATGTTAATTGGCATTTAATGAGATGTAATTTAATTAATTAAATGCCAATTAACATTAATTTATTAAACTTGTCTGATTGCGGCAATTTTTTTTTATAAATCTATACTTAACTAAGTAATCATTAAAGTCGACTCTGAGTGCGACGGTTAGAGACAAATATATTATTGTAATTATTACTACATAGTATAAAACAAAGTCGCTTCCTGCTGTCGAACAAAAAAAAAGGGCATTAGTTAATTAATTTTATTTATATTACTAACTAACATTAGTTGATAAGAAATGATGTTACTAACAAAATTGATCCGTGGTTGGTTGAATTAAAAGGAAATTTATTTATTATACTTTATTATTAGATCTTTAAAACTAGGTAGGTACCTACGCAACGGATTTTCATTAATCTGAAATCACCGCGGGTGAAACTGCGGGGGACAGCTAGTATTTTAATATTCTTTAAATTACTCTAAGGATGGTATTTATTAATGGATTTTAATAACCTTAGTAAGAACATTAAAATGTTTCATTGTTCCATTTACCATGGTAACCATTTCACCATAGTAATTACAAACTCTAAATGTTATTTTTTCTTTTTTTTTGTCTTCTGGACTTTCGCATGTAATATTTATTTAGTATTTACCTACTATATTTGTATGAGTATCTTATAGCGCACATAAAAAACCGCCACTGCGAAAATTGTGGTAAGTATACATTACCATAAAACAGACGAAATCCAATTTTTACTTTTTTTTTATCGACACGAAAATAAAATGAAGAAATTTCTATCTATTTGATTCCCGCCATTCAAATTGAAGGTTACAAATGAATTCTCGATTTTTCTGTGAACCTATCGAAAAACTGCTGTATGCTCTAGTGGTATCAAATGCCTATAATGCCTATCTGATAATTGAATTGTCCTCCATTTGCTTTTCGAATAGGCACTAACTTGGCTTGTCGTGGCAGTCTGTGATTACAGCTGCACCCTTACTCCCTAATTATACTCGTATTTGCATAATGCTTTTGTCGTGTTTGTCCTTGGATAAATAAATTTTCCTGTCTTTCATCGTAGGTACTTGAAAATAAACCATGGATGTACTTTTTTGATGCTAAAGTTTAAGTCTAGTTTTTTTCCGTTTCAGATCATCGGTCATAAAATCGATTTTTCGGCAACTTCATGGTATTCGATCGATTTTGTAATTTCGCACACAGCTTTTGTTGTGATGACAATACAATATTATAGGTAGGTACTTAGTATGACACTTTATCTACTTCTTCTTTTTTATTAAATGGCAATTTTAAGTAATTGTTGATGAGTGAAAGCCGTATCGAAAACACGCGTGTCACGTTTTTCGTTATTTCAGTCACTTTTCAGCATCTATTTTGGACCCTAAACAGGAAACTGGCTTTCAAGAGAGCCATGTTTTAACTTGGGGAACAATCTAACATTGTCATTGGCGATTCGCCATAATTGAAGAAGTAGATGAAGAGATTGTTATTATTAAGAAACATTGTCATTGGCAAATTATAATTATAGACGCCATTATTAAAGAAGAAGAAGAAGAAGACAATGTGTGACTTGATAGACAAAGCAACGCGATTGAATTAAAATAAAAAAAAAAACCGATATATTTTGAAATCATGAGATTTCCAAAATAAAATAAAGAACTAAGCAATTAAAAAATATTTACACACTTAACTACTATAATCAACAATATACAACCAAAAACTTTATAAATTATACAAAAAACATAAGTAGGTTATTTGCCAAAAAATCACTTTATCTATATTCCATTGAAAGACGCTTCCTTACGTCATTAAGGCATAGCCGAAACTATTGAAGCTGGAAACATGACAAAGAGGTATTAAGAAATTATTGTTACTTGCTATTTTTATCCGAAGACGAGGGCTTTCTGGGAAACTGTCGGGTTTCATTTATAAATTATGGTACTACTACTACTACTACTCTGCATCGTAGTAGGGCTCTAGTGCCCCGCTGGCTATAGCTACTAACTTCAAGTTGAAAATCTGTCGCCGAACACCTAACGATGTGTTCCGACAGCCTCCCTTGAAAGTCAGTTCCCATCCCCATTCCAGGTCGGCAACGCACCTGCATGCCTTCTGGTGTTGCAGATGTCCATGGGCGGCGGCAATCACTTACCATCAGGTATGCCACCCGCCGGTTTGCCCCCTATGACGTAAAAAAAATTAAGAACCGCTATGGTTTGCGTCTATACTTCCGGTTCAGTATCCAAAATTAGTTCAAATTAAACAAAAAAATTAAAAACCTTTGGTGCAAATTATCACCGTTAAATTAGAACGCTGTCCAAACTAAATTGCTTCAATTATTTATTATTTGCAACTGTCTGCAAGTATTCATTTTATTTTTTCAAAGCAATCACCTAGCCGGCAGCTAGCTCAGCTTTTAGTCTGTAATTTTAAATCTTTAATTTGGATTTGGAACAATAAAAAAAAACTATGAATGTGGCAGCATTAAAACTAACTTAATGGGTACTAGCTTTTGCCCGCGACTTTGTCCGCGAGGTAGTCTAAATCAAACATCGGTGAGGTCAAAAAAAAAATCCATTAAAACGAACTCCATACAAACTTTACAACTTCTTTTCACCCCCTTAGGGGTTGAATTTGTAAAGGAACATTTGAGCAAACATAGTTCTAGACCCAGCAGTTTCAGCTGTGCGTTAGTCGATCAGTCAGTCAGTTTGCTTTTATATTTATATAGATATATAGAAGATTGCAGGCTTTGAAATCCAGAAGCGGCTCGATTTGTTTCCGGTAGTGCATTAGCTAGCTGGCTTTTTACTTATTTATTTCATTAGTAACGCTTTTAAAACAGAATATAACACGGAGTAAATGAGAACTTTTTGCTGTGGGTTTTTGTTGTTGGCACTCGAATTTGGTTCTGATCTGTGTGACTAATCTGTATATTTCTAGTTTAGTCACCACAGAGCAGTTAGGTTCCTAAGACTGATGGAGATGATAAGCAAAAAGATTTAAATATCTAGGTTTAATTTTTTTATTTACATTTGACGTTGAAATAAAAAATAGATTCGAGATTTATAAGAATATTTTTAGAAATATTTTTTTTATTTCTCACATAGAACTAACAAATTTCCGATTACTGATATTATAATGTAAACTTTTGATATCTATGTGTAGATGACATAATCGGCCAAATAGTTTTGTGTCTTCCGCTTTATTTTGATATTTCTTTCGAGACTTTGTTTCGGTTGCTATAAAGTTTACAATCGATTGACTGCACAGTTGAAAGTTTATTTTGATTTGGATATCAAAATTAATTCCGAGAACTGCTCGTCTTCTGTATGGATAAGATTTATTATTTGTTATGATTCGGTACTATGTTTCTAACGACCACATCCGTTCGTTACTTTGATAAACATTTCACGGTTGCATTGCACTTTGCACTGATGTTTTAATTTTTTATTGATTGACTGGACGCTACTTAGGGTGGACATATTCCTTTCTTTGCAAGGATGAAAACATTGCATGTAGCCAGTTTTAAGTAGAATAAAATATGTCTTTATTTTGAAATTTCAATTTATTGTTTACCTAATAGATTGCAAAAATTTTCTCGGAACTCACGGCGGACATTGAGGCACTCAGCTAGAAATATAAATAAATAATACACCGGTATAATTTGTTTGGCTTCAGTCATCTTGGCACATCAGCAGTTTTTCATCATAAATAACGGTATTTTTTTTTTACCCACTTCACAACACACAGATCTACTTACTTGATCCCACGCTAAGCTATAAGCTTGTGTCGTGGAAACCAAGCAATACGTGGATCGTGGTAAAAACTACATATTATGACATATATATTATACAACGAGCTGTGCCCCGCGGTTTCACCCGCGGTAATTTTGGAGTTCCCGCGGGAATTCCGGGATAAGAAGACCCTATGTTCTCTGTACCCTTGACAACGTGCATGCCAAATTACATCCAAATCTGTTCAGCCGTTTTTGCGTGATTGAGTAACAAACAACCAAACAACCAAACGTTCAAACATCCAAACATCCAAACATCCAAACATCCAAACATCCAAACATCCAAACATCCAAACATCCAAACATCCAAACATCCAAACATCCAAACATCCAAACATCCAAACATCCAAACATCCAAACATCCAAACATCCAAACATCCAAACATCCAAACATCCAAACATCCAAACATCCAAACATCCAAACATCCAAACATCCAAACATCCAAACATCCAAACATCCAAACATCCAAACATCCAAACATCCAAACATCCAAACATCCAAACATCCAAACATCCAAACATCCAAACATCCAAACATCTAAACATCCAAACATCCACACTTTTACATTTATAATATTAAAATAGATGTTAAATAGATTTGAAAAATTCTTTTTTTGTTTCGCCACCAAATCGGGATCTGATGATGGGATCTTGAAGAAATCGAGAGAACTCTTCAAAAATTATAGGCTTATCTATAGCGATTTAGGTATTTTTTATAGTCACAACACATATAATATGTATACAAATACTTGATTCCATAAGCTGGTGTCGTGGAAACCAAGCAAACGTGGTATAATATATTACATATATCATACTATGGATATATATACACGCCCAGACTGGAAATTGGAACCCTGCGTTCTTCACACAAAGTCCTGCACCCCCACCGGAGATCGAACCCGCAACCTCTCGATTAGCGGGTAAGCATGGTGACCTACAGCGCATGTCATGCATAAAAACTTCGCATAGAAACTTATTATCCCATACAGCACCCCAAAAACACAACCAAATCCACTTTTACCAATATTTTTATCGACGCAAAAATATCTAAATGAAAGAACCACCGTCTTCAATTACCGACAAAAACACTGAGCGTTCCCTCCACATAATAATCTATATGTGTGTCAAATTTAATCTAAATAGCTCCAGCTATGTAAGCATGATTAAATAATAATTAATCTATAACGAACATATTGACAAACTTTCAAAATTATAGTAATAGTGGGATAGAATTTAACACACGTTCAGACTGGAAAAAGAAAACCTGTGTTCGTCATACAAAGTTGACTACCACTGAGATACGAACCCCAAACCTCTTGATTTTCGCTCATGACAATAAATTATTATTAATTTGTACCCGAATAATTTGAAACACTACAAAAAAACTATAAAACACTTTTCAAGAGGAAACTGAACTGAAAAGTCCTCATCTAAGACCAGACTCCTTGTCAAGACCAATCAAATTTAATTACAGAGTTACCATAGCCATCTTCCGGCTCCATCATCAGATCAGCTTTATGTCATAATAATATTGCATTATCATCCGAAGTATCTACATATCATTTGAACAAAGTTTCATATCAACTCGACGATAAGTTTAAAATTGATTTCTAAGATTACATTATATTGTTAGTAACAAATTAAGCTAATAATATATTATTATGTTAAAAAAGTTACACAGACAACAAAATAAAAAACAAAATATAATATGCGTATTTAGAATCCGAATTCGACGCGGGCGAAAACCGCGGGCGTATAAATTTCCAATCGCACGTATGTAGGTATAGAATATTTGCATCTCTTATCACGATACTAAAAAGGGTCATCGGCACAGCATCGAGAGTACTAACCGATCGTTTAGCTATCCGCGATTACTAAGCCGATATTATCTTTGCACGATTAATGACCGGCCCTTTATCCAATGTCGATAAAACTTTATCCTCAAAACATCCCAACGCTAAACAACGAAGCGACGGAAAACAAACTCTACTCACCAAAACACAACGTTTGATATCGAGCGTGCTTATGTTTTTAGATGAATTGATATTTACGTGCTGGAATTTATATTTCAGCGTCGAAGATTTAAGGTTGATAATGGATTGTGCGGTGGTGTTTCTAAATGATAGGCTATGTGCACACTCAGTGGTAACTCCTCAGGGGACAATAGGCAGGTCTGGCAACCGATATATCTCTGGAACGAGACAATTTAAGGAACATAACTGGGAATATTAAATGCGTCAGAGCCGAGTGAGGTCTTTATTAGTAGGTACGCAAGGTCCAATGTGTACGGCCGTGTCGTTGCTCAATCCCATTTTTAGGTTAGTAAAACAAAAGGATAGTGCGCTAATATTAATTTTTAGACCGTCATGTAGATTGATAAAAAATATTCGACACGTATTTTTTTTTACGTAGCTTAGTAAGTAACCTAATAAAAACATAATAGCGACAGTACATTATGAGGAAATTCCGCGTGACGTCACGCCTTGCTACAGTTTAAACGATGTTATAATGCCACTCCTAGGTACTTTAATGAGCTTCGTCTAAGTAATTTTTTCACTAATTTGAAAAACCAATATACGCATGTCTCAACTATACTTATAATATCATTGACATGTCTATTATTATTGTGTTATCTAACTGACGGAAAATAGTATTTTAATTTTTTTTATTATATACCAGATACATGTCTTCTAGATTATCTTTGGACCGCATTAAAGAGTTGTCAAAGTATTTGTGTTATAAGTACAGTTTTATAATTCAAAATTCAAAAGTTCTGCATTACTTTGGATTGGTTGTTATAATCACTTATAATCGTCAGCAGGTTCTTAGAACTATAAATTACCGTCAGTTCGGAACACGTCCTCTACTGAGAAGAACTGACAAGAAACTCAGCAGGGCTGTCTTTTTTGCATTATGAATCAGATTATTATAGTATACTTATAAATTAAGAGAGCAAAAAATAATAATTGAATAGAGCAATCCATTCCTAAACGTCTTTCAATCATTTAAATAGTCTACTACATTATAATATGCTTTAGCGCATAATCTGTGTTTAATAAGGGTCTTGAATTTATTAATTATCTAAAAGTAGGTATAATTTAAAGTATACCGAAGTTCATGCTATTATAAGCTCGGGGTAACAGCTATTTTGTATATAGTAACGAGTAATTAAGGTCTTGGAATATCAGATAGGGTATCTAGTATCTACTTTCATCCTTATACAAAAAGTTGCTGCCAAAATTTGGAAATTGACGCCCGTTGAAAAAGAAATAAAATATAATAAAAAATTTCAACAATTATCAAGTACGTATTAATTCATTTTTGACGCAGACTGGACACTCAAAAGTCACAAAAACGACTATCGTGAAAATAATATGTGCAGACAGAGTATTTTAAAGCCCTCTGAAACTTTGAATCAATAAAACTTTCCAATCAGAATCAACTAATTGAGCTTCCCGCTGAAAAAGATCCAAGTGCTAAGCTTTAGTGATAAGCTTGAAACTGCTTGCTCACAATACCTAGCACCGACGTATTGTGAGCTTTTTGAACGCGTTTTTGAAAATCCTTGCACGAGTCTGATTCCTTTGAAAACTTTATAAACTAAATTTATAAAGTTTGGAAAGTAGGTAGGTATGTATTAATGTTTCACCCAAATTTCTTTTATATTCTTCTTATCCTTACAATAACAAACACGACTAAAAAATAATTACCGGAATAGGTCCAGCCGTTCAAGCGTGATGCCGCGTGACGAAGGGAAATAGGGATTCATCTATACTAATATTATAAAGAGGAAAGATTTTTTGTTTGTTTATTTGTTACGATTTAACTGATTTCAAAAATTCTTTCACTAGGTACGTACCTAGATCTAAATAGAGTTGGAATTAGGTATAACTTACTACACACAACAAATGCTGGATCGAAACACGAAGGCACTGAAATGAAACTAAAGAAACGAAGCCAAAGAAACACAATCGTGACTTCCACTGCTGGTTTCAAGTTTAAAAAAGTATTTGCCGTCGTTTTTTATTTCATACACTTTATAAAGTACAGTTGGCAACCTAACTTGGTCTGAATTTAGAACTAAAGAAGCATAAGTCCACGATGCGTTTGAAGGTGCAGATAATTTATTATCTATCAACAATCACGAAATCCTAAATTACAAACGGGTGAAGATTTTGTAGTATGAAAAATATTGAAACCAAAGACATTATAAGAGAATAGACGAACAATACAAACTTTTACTATGCAATACACGTCCACCATTTTTTGCGGGGGGAATGATCAAAATAAAAACCAATGACATCGTTGCGACGCAATCAAATAGCAGTAACCACAAAGTTCATTTCAAATAACCAATCACATCGCTTTCCGTGAAGTGGTATCTATAGATAATAGTCTCTGACAGCCAACGGCATTTTGTTAGCATGAGATCATTTGACCGCTGCGTGGTTCAAGGGAAAAGCTTAGCGGCCGCGCGTATTGTCAATCTATTCTTTCAATATCTTTGGTTGAAACTGCAAAAAATTTCGGGACTCCTTCGGGGACACTTTGTTCCGGGATAAATTGTATTTGAAATTCACTTTTGCAAAAAAAATACATTAAATATGAGTAAAGGTGACCGTCAGATATAAAACAAAATAGATATATAATAAAAAGTGTAACACTAGTTACATAATATAGTAAGTTCTATATTACAAACTAGCCACAAATTAAATAATTAATTTTACAATGTCATTAAAATTTCAAATTAATTAAAGTGTAAAATTTAACAGGTATGTCATGTTTAAATATTCACTTATAGAGTAAAATTTAACAACCAATAAAAAGTTTTTAGTAAGATTAAAGGCAGTGCACTTCGTTAAAATATAATTAATCTATCTTCTTGCCAAATTTTATACACATCTGTTTAACGGATGTCGACGTAAAAAGATAACAGAGTTACTTTCGAATTTTTATATGAGTAAATAATTTTATGAACTCGGTTATTTACAAAGCTGACTGTACTTATACAGGTTGATCCTTTTTCACCCGGTGCTTTAATGCGATTTCAGTGTACAAAACTAATTGCATCCGAGAACTCGTTTTTGATTTCCACCTCAGTACCATAACTTTTGTGTTTAATTTTTCAGGTGGTTTAAATTATGATTTCCACCTACCTCAATGCAACTTTTGTCTGGTGGTTCACTATTAGGTATCACGTTTATTCTTAACAAAAAGTTCGTACCTATTCAATTTATGAAATAAATAATTCATACTAGTCAGGCAAATAAACTCTAGTATACCTATATTTACTCTCGCAGGCATTCCGAGTTACAATAACCTATGCCAATACTCACAAATTACGTGGCTTTCTATTGGTAAAAGAATTTTCAAAATCGTTTTAGTAGATCCAGAGATACCCCCTACAACGTCACAAAGTCACAATTCACTAACTCACAAACTTTACCTCTTTATAATATTAGAATAGATTAAATAGGTACTAATATAAAATACTTATTTTAATTTTTATTATTATTTATTAACCCAAAACATCTCATTATGACGCGCGACGCGACGCTACCTAAATAACTTTGCAAAAATAAATGACAAATCAATTTCTTGCCAGATCTCTCGGATCACCCTGTTGTTGCTCAGAGATCGTTACCATTTGCCACCTGCGACAATGGACTCGAAACCAGTAACAAACAAACAACAATTGGTGCTATGTAACTACATATGTATATCGATCTCAGTTTGTAGCTACTGTAAATAAGGGAGTTCGTCATTCATTACTACGACATTAAATTTTTATTTATTTATGTTATTTTTTTAAAGAACTTTATTGCATATTTATGTACAAAAGGCGGACTTAATGCCTAAGGCATTCTCTACCAGTCAACCTTTTGGCTAGGGGATAGTTTAGTGGCATTACACAGAACCGGAATATATATCAGTCATGGCGCTTCTAAAGACTTTTATTTTCAAAATTCTTCTTCTTATTCCAAAAAAATCTTATACTATAAAATTTATTTGTTACGCTTTCAGAGCTTAACTATTCAACCGATCATCATGAAATTTTGTATATACGTTGTCAGGAGTACAAAGAAGGACATAGTATACTACTTATGCCAAAATTCCCGCGGGAATTCCAAAATAAACGCGGATGGAACCGCAGGGAAAAACTAGTTTTCCTATAAATACCATATCCATGGGTATCAGTTTTGACCTCCATCAATGTTACCTCTTTGGCACAAGAAAAATACTGACTAAAAATAAAACTGTAAAAAAGAAGTACATATTTTCGAATTTAGAAATCTTTTACGTAATTTACCTAAATGCCAGTTCATTCCAATAATTTTGTTTACATTCTGAATGTTTGCTTAGGTAAAAATGTTTAACGGTGTCTAAGCATTAGGTGCCTACAACAAGTAGGTAAATAGAGAATCATTGGTTTGTGTCAAATATTTGAGTATTAAATTTGCTTGTAAATAAACCATTACGTTTCAAGTTCAATAAATTGAATAGGCCGCGAAATATAGTCGATATACATAGATACTTACCAACGTCTTATGTACAGCGACGAAATATTCTCAATGGAGAGCTGTGAATAAATTTACGCCTCGCTTAATATTATATTTGCAGAGACTTAATCCGTATATATTTATATTTATTCATCAACTGACTGCTTTGGTTTCACTCGAGTTAATTTCGGGATCTTTCTTTCTTGTTTTTTATTGATTTTCGCATATAATGCATAAAAGCCAGTTTCAAGTAAAATTAAATAGATCAAGGTATTTTCTATTAAAATGCTTCGTTGTACGGTTTGAAATTGCAAGCCACGGTAGGTACTTTAGCTTGAAAGAACTTTCTCGGAGCTCTTGGAGGAAACCGAAGAAATCAGCTCGAAATTTCATAATCAAGAAGATTCTTGAAGCACGTAAAAAATAGTAGTCACCGTGAAAATTATTGTCCAATACAGCACCTTATAACACAACAAAATCAATTTTTAACAATTTTTTATAGACATGAAAATAAATGACCGAACCGCCATCTTTGATTTCCGCCAAAAACTCCAAATTCGGGATCTTTGTATTGCAATGGAAAGTATGTAACCCTATTTCCCATTTCAAGTTTGATATTTTATTCAACACTTTAAAAGGGAAGCAATTTTTTTAAAATAAATCTGTGAAATGTAGCAATAGGGGTCTTATTGATCTCTAGCGATCTCTTCTAAACAACGATAATTAGAGTTGCAAAGAAAAATTGCAACTGAAGCGGTAATGCGGTGTGTTTATATACAAATATTGACATTATTATAAAAAGTATTTATAATTATACACAAACTAGCTGTTCCCCGCGGTTTCATCCACGTTAATTTCGGAGTTCCCGCGGGAATTCCGGGATAAAAAGTACCCTATGTTTAATCTGATGTATAGGCTATATTATTGTAAAGTTTCATTTAAATCCATCCAGTGGTTTTTGCGTGAAAGAGTAACAAACATCCATCCATCCATCCATCCATCCAACCATACATACTTACAAACTTTCGCGTTTATAATATTAGTAGGATGTGTTCAATCGAATGCATAGCCTTGCTGAGACGGGTAGGCTGGGCTGCGGCGACAAGGGCCCGGTGCGGGCAAAGACCTAGGTTCGATGCCCTGGCGAAGCACATCCATCCGATAGGTAGGTATATTAAATACGCTACAGCCAAGTTTAAGTTTAAAAGGGAATTTTTTGATACTGAACCAACTAGGTACATAGTTGTGAACGTGACTTTGCTCGTAGGATTTCCTGTAAGAATATACAAGAAAATGAATATAGTACAGGCTCTACTTTTTTTTAGAACCAGACGGCACTGTGTAATAATTTTCAAGTACTTGTACAACCCTTATAATATATTATCACTCAATACGTTCAAGTGTTTACGACTAAGCTACGTACACAATCTTTTTGACTCACCGTTAGGTATATAGTTATTATAAAACCCACCATTTGGTTCTCAGTTATACGCACAGAGTTAAACATTAAAATAATGATACATTTATTCGCTTATGTACCAATTAAAATGACACCATCGTGTGAGTAACACGAGTAAATAATATATCATGTAACTTGGAACGTTGTGATTATTTCTATTATGAATAAGTGATACTATACTTAAGGATCGAAACAAATAGCTTTGAATTATTGACTACTTGATGTCATTGTTTCAATGAAGATATTAAGTGAGGAGAGGTCCCGATTCGTTTCCTGGAAGGAGCACAGTATCGGGATTCCATTCTAAGATTTAATAGTACATTGTTATCCAAGGGGTGAAAGTAACTTATTTAGTCCCGAGACGGGGTCTAAATAAGTCTTTCTCCCGAGGATAACACTGTGCTTTTCATTACGAATGCAAGGAAAGTCAAAATAAAAATAGGAATTAGCTAAAGAAAAAAATGAGTGAATTTTATTTTACATAAATCAACCATTAGGTGTGCTACTGGCCAGTAAGTATGCCCCCTATGACATAAAAAAAAACTTGAGTTTCTGCAGTATCCAGCTGTCAGTTGAAAGCGATTCTCTCTAGGGCTGAAAAGTGTTACTTTCAACCCGCTTCTCAGGCAACTTCAGACCTACTTTCCGAGTATGAGTAATGAAAATGACTATTGTAATCCTACTATTCACACTAATATTATAAATGTTAAAGTGTGGATGTTTGGTTGTTTGGATGTTTGTTACTCAATCACGCAAAAACGGCTGAACGGATTTGGATGAAATTTGGCATGCACGTTGTCAGGGGTACAAAGAAAGAATGACATAGGGTACTTTTTATCCCGGAATTCCCATGGGAACTCCGAAATTACCGCGGGTGAAACCGCGGGGCACAGCTGGTTAAACATAAATATAATTTGCTAGCTGTCCCCCGCGGTTTCACCCGCAGTAATTTTAGAGTTACCGGGATTAAAAGTACCCTATGTTCTTCTCTGTACCCCTGACAACGTGTATGCAAAATTTAACGGTGATGAGTCCAGCCTTTCCAGCCAACACGTGATGCCGTGACCAAGGGAAATAGAGATTTGTTTGCCTCGTGAATTTCGGAATCCCCCCACAGTTTCCTTAACTGATAACCTCTTAATTATCATACATGTATAATCTTTTCGAAAGATTCAATAAAAAATATACCTACCTATGAAATTTAAACAAAAGTGCGTCAACCGATTCTTCAGTAATCTTATTATCGATACAGCGCACGCCCCGTCGCTTGCGTATAGACATCGATAGTCGATAGTACCGGCATGAATACAATTTGTAAGATAAAATAATGATTTAAGTTTGCGAAACGTTTCGTCACGAGCCGAACCACTGAGCATGATTAAACTTGCAAAGCGATATACAGCCGAGTTACAAGTAAAGGTTAGTTAGTGGTTGTGGTATGAGTAAGAACATGTTAACGTTTTTGTCGATATAGTAGGACCTTTATTATGTAACAAAATTACTAAAAATATCGTCATTTTGTAACATAAGTTTTTTATAATTAATTAATTATCAATAAATATTTTCAGTACAATCAAAAGATCAAACCAATAGAGAGGTTAGGAAGTGAAGCTTTGACATTTGTTTTGTTCTAATTTATATTTTTCCAATAAATTAATATTAATGCTTGGATATTATCGCAAAGCGCCACTTGGTCCCGAACTATAAGCATAGCTATGGTATAATACTTAATGCACTTTCTTGGACATACATAGTATATTTTATGATACATTATTAAATGCTGATTAATATCTTATTGAAAATCTTAAAATCAAATCTAGTATGAAACTATATTGTCCCGAATTTGTATTTGCAAAAATTATAAATATAGTTATATAATAGACTGAATATAGCAAACCAATCTATCGATATGATTGTACACTATCGACATTTTCACAACACTACCTACTCTGGCACTGTACCGATCATTGTCAATTGGTTCGTGACCAAAATGAACGTATCCGCTTATTATCTTAATAATTTTGTATACAATCTCAAGTGACTGACTCATTTTTAGTCGAGCCAAGGTTTTATAGCAAACGATCAGTTTTTGAATAATAAATTTTAAAGATACTTGGTGATAATTCAAGGTGAACTTTGTTAGTGGAAGGCGATGCATCCCTACACTTATGCATGTTTGTTTGTTACGCTTTCACGTCTTAACTATTCAACAGATCCTCGTGAAATTTTGCGAACACGTTGGCAAGGGTAGAAATAAGGACATAGGGTACATTTATCCCGGAATTCCTGCGGGAACTCTGAAATTAAAGTCGTTGAAACGCGTAGAACCGCCAGTTGTTTATATGGAGGAATTGACTGATTGAGTCACCGATCGACTTATTTACTGACTGACCCAATCTCAAACGGCTCAATCTCAAACCTTCGAACACACAGGCACAAGGGCTCGTCATATAGCTACTTAGGTATATGATGAATATTAGTCAAGTAATGGAATCATGAACTCTTTTACAGTACAAAAAGGTACTTTAGTAGCGTCTCGTTGGCTTGTAAGTTGTATGCCATCAAATATGTATATATTGCGTTACTGTTACATCAACTGTAATAGGTCAAAATTGTAATGCTTGACACCGCCACAGTTCTACTTTAGAACTGAATGGAGAAATCATCTTAGCCATTTTCTTTGTAGGTGTGTTTGCAAGACGTTTATGGTCATCTATACAACTAATTTTTGCTGGTTCGGTAAGATGAACTTGAAGATGAAAATGTCGTTCGGACCAGCCATAACAAGGTCAACTGACACCAAATTAACGATAAATTAGATTCGAATGATACTCATCGACTCGGAAGTCAATGTGCAAACACTTGCCACGATGCATTTTCACCCGCGATACTTTCGGAGTTTTTGTGGGCACTCCGTATTGCAATGTGGCCTGTGTTGCTCAGGGATGGTGTGGCTTTCTAATGTTGAAATAATGTTTTGGATCGGTCCAGTGGTTTTTGAGTTGAATCGTAACAAACATACAAACAAAAAGTCAAATCTTTCCTCTTTATAATATTTGTATAGATGTACAAAATTAATTTTTTTTCCTTGTGTATACTATTTATGGTACCATTTATGTATATTATGTATTGTATCCAGTATCGTATAGGTATATCGTATTATGTCATTTTTGTATATAGTAATTTATGTATTATAATCAGATTATTGTAAGTAACGGTGTCCGAGACGTCACGTATTTATATATATATATATTGTTATTTTATTTTATTTTTTGTTTAGTTTTATAGTTCATTTTTTTATTGTAATTTTCGTTTTATAGTTTATTTTTTACTTTTATTTATTTTTTACCGCGGTTCCGGCTGAAAACCAGCGCTGCCTCACACTGTTAACTGTGTGAGGTAGTATTATGCTGAGCCGGGACCATTTTGTCAACATTTTTGTTTTGTCGCAGTTATATATTAGTTATGTGTTGGTTGACAAATAAATTTATTTTCTTTGTTTCTTCTTTCTTTCTTTCATTTTCTGTCCTCGGCATTTTACAAAATCTACAACTAATCTACGCTATATACCTAGTATTTTCAAAGTAACTTTGGATGCTTGGGGCAACCTCTGGAACTGCTCACTTACTGAATCGATTCTATAATCCTTTCACTAATAGAATGCCGAATTACCGATTTACGTAGGATATTTTTTCTCCTGGAACGGAGAGTTCTCGCGGGAATACCGAGGTTCAAGTGGGTGAAACCGCGGGAAAACAGCTGGTATTCTTTCGTTCGCTTTGTTATTGAATTTGAATCTTTACTAATATGATAAAGCTGAAGAGTTTGTTTGCTTGAACGCGCTAATCTCAGGAACTGCTGGTCCGATTTGAAAAAATCTTTCAGTGTTAGATAGCTCATTTATCGAGGAAGGCCATAGGCTATAGCATCATCACGCTAAGACCAAAAACGGTAAAAAATATTCCTTTTGAGAGCTTCCAATGCGTAGGGTGCGTTAGCTGTGGAATCACATAATATTTTAGTTAGTTTTTCCTCAAATCAACACAGGCAAAACCCCGGGGCACAGCTAGTTCTATCATAAGATTAATCATAACTATACCCAATCAATTATTTAAGGAAATGTTGCATATCGGTAAGCACATCGTGAGGAAACCATGGCATGGTGGTAGGGCGCTCTCTAGTGCCCGGCTGGCTAGCTACCACCTTCAAGTTGCAAATCTGTCGCCAAGCACCTAACGGTGTGTTCCGGCAGCCCCACTTGAAAGCCAGTTCCCATCCCCATTCCAGGTCGGCAACGCACCTGCATGCCTTCTGGTGTTGCAGATGTCTATGGGCGGCGGTAATCACTTACCATCAGGAGTACCAATTGCCCGTTTGCTCCCTGTGACATAAAAAAAAAATTGAATATTATGTTGAACTTTTAAAAATCACAAGTGTTGTAACTAGGTTATATTATATTCTAGCAAATAAATAATTAATTAGTCGTTTATAAACGGACGAATCATATGTACAATTTATAATAATAATAACAAAAAATAATAAAAAGTTAATTTGGCAATAATATTAGTTTAACATTTTTTTTTATACAGTACATTATACAACGGTCCCCGCTCAGAATTGTTGAGGCGCAAACCACAACGCTGGTCTTTCGCGGATACCAAAATTATATTAACAATAGTAACTAAAACTCATCTTTAACTATGCAGTATGCATACTTCAGTGGTAACAAACAAAAAGTAAAACAACAATAATCTAAAAACTAGTAAAAAATCTAAAAAAAAATAATAATATAGGATAAAAACTATCCTATCTTTTAAGTTGGACCATATTATAAATGGTTACAACATTTTATTAAAATCCGTTCAGTAGTTTCGGAGTCCATCGCGGACAAACAACGTGACACGTGATTTATATATATTAGATTTGTATGGAAACAGGAATCGAATGAGTATTTTGCATATCTCTCTCCCATTTCAGAGGTTATCCTTACTAATACATATATTATGAAGGCGAAAGTGAGTTTGCTTGTTTGTTTGTTTGTTACGCTTTCACGCCTCAGTGGCTCAAGGGATCATCATGAAATGTTGCATACGCGTTATTAGAGGTACAGAGGACATAGGATACGTATACAATTTTTATCGCGAAATTACCGCGGGTGAAACCGCGGGCAACAGCTAGTATTATAAGGCGTGAGTTTATTTGTTTGTTTCTTACACGTTCACTCGGTGCCTACGATCGACCGATCATTACGTTTTAGATACAGTTTGTCAGGGACATAGAAAAGGACATGGGTCACTTTTTATCTCGGAATTCCCTCGAAAACACTGAAAATAACGCGGGCGAAATCGCATGAACTTGCGCATATACACTTTGCTGGGAATAGAGAAAGACATAATTAAGCAATTTTTATCCTAGAATTCTCCCAAGTGAGATTTAACTGCCAAATTAAACCGCGGTGAGCAGCTAGTAAATAAATTAGGTACCTAAATAATTAATAAAAACGAAATAAAATCACTTGTTAGTTGTTGCGAATTATTACTGTCAGAAAAAAAAAACGCTCCCAAACGCTTCATTAATGACAGAGTTAAAAAACATAATTAAAAATATAAGCGAATTGAGAATCTCCTGCTTTTTTAAGTAGTTTAAAATAGACTACTAGTTTAAAATAGACTATTATTAGAAAGTATTTACTTAATCGTTAAAATATTAAACACGATACGAGTAAATTAAATTGACTTATAATTAATAACCAGTTGCAAAAATTTGACATCGAAACCTTAGTCGATCTAAAATGAAAGAAAAAAATAAACAACTGAAATCATAATTACAGACTTGCCACCGTGCATCATTCGATAAGCACTCAATATGGTTGCGAACCTACAATCAAGGATGGATCAATTTAGAAACACTCGACAAAAAAAGTCATTTTTTTGTCTACTCCAATTTTATTCGCGCATCCCCGATCGCACTCGGTTCTTCTCTGACTCATAACTGTGCAGCGATGAGTAAGGCTTAATTAAACGCTAAAGCGACGATAATAAATAATAAAATAGATCGATAAGAAAAATAAAGGTATCATTAAAAACTTTATATACCTGTATACTTAATTAATTTAGAGCGCTGATAAGCAGTTATACGTTTTATGTTGCAGTTGCACTGCATACTTTAATTTTTTTATTTAAGATTTTAAACCAAAATAATATAAGCCATAGGTTGCGCCAACGACCTACCGTTACCCCGAAACAAGATAAATTCATATAATTAGCTAGTTGACTACTTTTTTAGTCCGTCTGGTAGATTAATAGAATTAATTATATTGGACACGTATTTTTTCTTTTTTTACGTAATCAAAAAATAACGGCGATACATTGAGTTGAAATTTCGCGTGACGTCACTATCCGGTGCAGTTTCGGTGGAAGCTTATACCGGTTAATGACGTCACGAGCCACCCCACCCCCACCCCCCCCACCCCAAACTATAATGCGCTTTATTTCTAAATATTTTCATTTATTTGAAAAATAAAAAAATACGTGTCTATTGTTTTTTTTATTTTCGAACGGACTAATCAGAATTTTGATTTTCAAAAGTCGTCAACATCCCTATTCCAAGACGGTAGGTAGGTAAGTTAAAAATCAGTTGGAATCTTTCAGGAATGAAATGCTATTTTTTAACTTTGAAAAGTAAGAAAACGAAGTATACCTACATATTTTAATATTAAGTATATATAATAGAGGTTTATATATCTTATCTTAATATATATAAATCACGTGTCACGTTGTTTGTCCGCGATGGACTCCCGAAACTACTAAACGGATTTTGATAAAATTTTGTAACCATTTATAATATGGTCCAACTTAAAAGATAGGATAGTTTTTATCCCGGAATTCCCGCGGGAACTCCGAAATTACAGCGGATAAAATCGCGGGGGACAGCTAGTCTAATATATATAAATCACGTGTCACGTTGTTTGTCCGCGATGTAAACATTTGTAATATGGTCCCACTTAAAAGATAGGATAATTTTTATCCCGGAATTCCCGCGGGAACTCCGGAATTATTGCGGGAACAGCTAATCACCGTAAACTACTGGCAGTGGTACAAAGAAGGACATAGAGTACTTTTTTCCCGGAATTCCCGCGGGAACTCCGAAATTACCGCGGGTGAAATCGCGCGGGACAGCTAGTATTCATATAATATCTAATTTGGAGAGTAGTAAAGTTGTAATATGGTAACACTAGAAAAAAAGTGTGTCGAAATATTTGTTTTGGTTTAGTTAAAACGCTTTTTTCAGTCAAAATGCTATAGTTAGTGTAAAAAATTACCCCTCAGCTCCATAAGGACTGAGTGGACTTTCAGGAATTTATTAGGCAGGTTAAATACACTCCAAAAATTACGATCGATTCAAAAGGCAATAAGAGATGATTTTGTTATGGGGTTCCAGCGACTCCTAATTAGGCGGTTGAAGGTTGGCATTATTTCGCACTTAACGATACGGAACCGTTGTTACGAGCAAAAGGTATTTTAGCAAAGATGAAAGCGGCTTAATTATGTTTTTGCATGTCTGAATCCAAACGTTTAAGGTTCATGGATTGTAAGTACCTATGCCAATATTATAAAGAGTGAGTGAGTGATTTGTGAGTTTGTGAGTTTGTGACGATGTAGGGGATAATCTCTGGACCTACTGAACCGATTTTGAAAATTCTTTCACTTATAGGAAGCTACAGTGATCCTGAGTGACATAAGGTACTTTTTATTGTGGAATTCCTGCGGGAACTCCAAAGTTTGTGAGTTCGTGTATTTGTGAGATTTTAGGGGGTAGTTTCTGGATCTACTGAACCGATTTTAAAAATTCTTTCGCTTATAAAGAGCTACAGTGATTCTGAGTGACATAGAGTGTTTTTATCCCGGGATTCCCGCGGGAACTCCGGAGTTTGTGAGGTTGTAATCTAAGGATCTACTGAACCGATTTTGAAAATTCTTTCACTTATAGATAGGAAGAGTGATCCTGGGTGACATAGGGTACTTTTTACCCCGGAATTCCCGCAGGAACTCCGAAATTACCGCGGATGAAATCGCGCGGATCAGCTAGTATCATGTATACCGTGGTTTACATAGCTACATATTCTGGGTGCATAAAAACATTGCTTTTTGAAATAGCAAGTTTTGGCAAGAAACTATGCACAGTATAATAAATATTCTCCAATCTGTAGGTACATTAAAAAATAGGTACATTTGAAATAACATTTTTTAATGAATTTGAAACACATTTGCTTTATGTTCTCTGACAAAGTGATAGTTAATTAGTGTCATAATGTCACGTGTCTTTTAAAATATTTGCATTTTGCTCTCTGCTTTCAGTCTGCTTTCTGTCGGTAGGTATATTTAAATTTTTATAGGTGAGTATATAATATAACAAATGTCATTGAGTAATCCTTACTATTACAAAAGTGAAAGTGAAAGTGAGTTTGTTTGTTTCACTTTCACGCCTCAACCGATCATCATGAAATTTTGCATAGGTACGCGTTGTCAGATGCACAGAGAAGGACATAGGGTACTTTTTATCTCGGAATTCCCGCGGGAACTCCGAAATTACCGCAGGTGAAACCGCAATATAGATATTTTATTTATGTGCAGAAAAAAATTGTCGGAAAAGAATATAAAGCATTAGCATAAGTTTACTATTATTAGCATGCTAATTGCATCATCGTTTACCATCAAACGAGATAATGACAACTAATCGGATAGGTGTGAAAACTCACAGATTATAATTATAGGTAACTAGCTTTTCCCCGCGATTTCACTCGAGTTAATTTCGGAGTTCCTGCGCAACAAACAAAGAATCAAACTCACTTTCGCATTTATTTATTTCTAGCTGTTCCCTGCGGTTTCGGAGTTTCCACAGGAATTCCAGGATTAAATATAGATGTAAACCTTCCTCATGAAACTCCATATCTAATGATGAAAATCGCATGAAAATCCGTTGCGTATAGTTTTAAAAATCTAAGCATACAGGGACAGACAGACAGCGGGAAGCGACTGGGTTTTATATTATGAAATAGGAAGTGAAGTTAGGATAGAAAATAAACCCCAAAGACTCAGAGTAAACCAAAATGTTCATCAGACGTGGTAATCTGTGACACCGCTTTGCAGTCTGGTTAAATGACCACTTTACTAGCGGAGCTGACTGCAAATGGCGAAAGATGACAAATCAAAATTTTCGCTTGAAACAAACCCAAGCGTAGACATGATAAAAATTAATGTAAATTACCTACAGATAGTAATCTTATCAAACTACCAACGACCACCGCATTCTTAAACAATGAGCCAACACTAATTTCTACACGATGACTATACAACGTGTTAATGAATTAACTGAAAACCTCATTTAAAAAAATAAACAATAATATGATAAAAATATATTTTATGTCGAAAAAATTTATACTTTAAAAGTAATTCAACATTAATTTGGAGGTGACCTATATACGAAATTCCAAGCGCTACGCTCGCGTCTACCGGTTCGAATTTTTTTGCTGCGGGCGGCGTACGCGCCTCATATTGTATTATAATTTTTTTTTTTTTTTTTTTAAATTCATATGAACTTAAGTCGTATTTATTTTTTTAGCAACAGTTTGGATCCGAAACTCTGTGGCAAGAAGGAGATAGATTTCTTAGAACAAAAAGCCACAGACGATACCTTTATGCTGATATATCTGCAGAAAACACCTAAAATTAGGTATTTATGAGGCCGCTACTATTGTGACTAAATCATAATTATATTCTAATTAGATTCGAATACAAAATTTAAGCAATAGCTTCTCTTCGTAAAATCAATTTTTATCACATTTTTACTAACAAGTTCCAGTTGAAATAATAACGAAACCTATTATCCTTAATTATCATAAAACAAAGTTCCCCACCTCGTCTGTCTGTCTGTCTATCTTTTCGCGATAAACTTAAAAACTACTAAACGGATTTCCATGCGATTATCGACGGAAATAAAAAAAGAACCCCATTTTGACGTCAAGGCAATTATTTACTTTTGTTGCTATCATACTTAATTTAACACGTTGTATATATCAATGAGTATTGATGGAATTTATTGGCGCAGCTGTAGGTCACCATGCCTACCCGCTAATCAAAAGGTTCCGGTTTCGATTCCCAGTACGAGTGGACTTTTGTATGATGAACACGGGTTCCACTTTCCAGTCAGGGGCCGTATTTTTGAATCGCTATAATTACTTTTCGCACACGGAATCGCCACATTCGCATGTGAATGCTTAAAAATTGTATGAGCATTTTCACGTGAATTCGCGATCCCGTGTGTGAAAGTAATTCGAGCGATTCAAAAATACGACTTCTGGGCGTGTTTATACAAAGTTAGTTAATGAATTAACTGAAAACTAGAAAGTAGTTTGCTCAGAATCAACTAGCGAATCGATCGCACTATGTTTTAATATAGGTTATATTTTTTTTCATTTTTACTAGCCCATGTCTAAATTATATGTAGTACAATATCAGGCGCGTACGCCGCCCGCAGCAAAAAAATTCGAAACGGTAGGCGCGGGCGTAGCGCTTGGAATTTCGTAGATAGGTCACCTCCAAATTAATGTTGAATAACTTTTAAAGTATAAACTTTTTCGACATAAAATATATTTTAATCATTTATTATTGATTATTTTTTTAAATAGGGTGTTACAATCACCTAGGTATATGTATCGTACCAATTTATATCTACGGAATACCCAAACCACTAAATTACTGAAAAACTACTTACCTGTTGTCTGTTCTTTGCGGTTTTAACAGAGTTTATTTCAGAGTTCTGGCGGACATTTCAAATAATCCTACTAATATTATCAATGTGAAAGTGTGGATGTTTGGATATTTGGATGTTTGGATGATTGTTGCTCAATCACGCAAAAACTGCTAAACGGATTTGGATTAAATTTGGCATGCACGTTGTCAGGGGTACAGAGGAGGACATAGGGTACTTTTTTTCCCGGAATTCCTGCGGGAACTCTGAAATTGCCGCGGGTGAAACCGCGGGGCACAGCTAGTAAATACAATACAAACTGAATGTTTGATATGGAATTAATTCTTGTGTCTAAAATTGAACCTATAAACACTTGTGAATATTAATAAAACTCAATATCTGTCGTCAAATAACTGAACGATGCTGCTGCCATAAAACTCGCGCGTCGTCAACTCCTGCGCATCGCATTAAAGCATTTAAAGCTAATAACGCAAGGAGCTGCAATTTAAATTTTATACACCTTACTAGCTTTTCCCGCGGTTTTACCTTTGTTAATTTCGAAGTGCCAACGGGAATTCCGGGATAAAAGTACCCTATATCTTTTTCTGTAGCTACCTCTGACAACGCGTAGTATGCAAAATTTTAAAGAGGTTTTACACGCGCTAATATCAGAGTTCTCGCGGCAATTCCAATACAAAAAGTACCCGACGTCCTTTTCTGTACCCCTGGCAACGTGTATGCAAAGTTTCATGATGTACGGTTGAGCCGTTGAGGCGTGAAATTATAACAAACAAACAAACTAACTCACATTCACGTTCATATTAGTAAGGATAGACCGCGCTGTGATTCTGTGTAATGGTCGGAGTGAGCCCGTTCGTCACGTCGATGCGTCGTCATAATTAGATCGTAAACGCTGCGCCCGAGTCGCCATTTTGCGCGACGAAGACCTAAAACTGTTTGGAAGCGGTAATAATTTTTTCATTACTCATACTCGGAAAGTAGGTCTGAAGTTGCCTGAGAAGCGGGTTGAAAGTAACCTTTTTCAGCCCTAGGGAGAATCGCTTTCAACGGACAACTGTCAAATTATTAAAAAAAAACTAGGTCTATTTTCACATTTCTATTGAACCATGTTTCAACTTTCTATACAGCCAGCGCGATGTAAAATTGAAAAAACGTAAAGTTTAAGTAGGTATTAATTAAAATAAAATTCACTCACTTTTTCTTAAGCTAATTCCTATTTATATTTTTTTATTTTCTTTAATTAATACTTAATAATTAAAGATAATATTTTTTTTGGGTCGCCACAATGTAAATAAAAAATACTGGCTGAATAGCTAGCCGGCCAAAGAAAAAGAAATAGGTGGGAAAGTGTCAAGCGACTATCCGATCTTCACTCATTTTTTCTTTAGCTAATTCCTATTTTTATTTTGACTTTCCTTGCATTCGTAATGAAAAGCACAGTGTTACCCTCGGGAGAAAGACTTAGTTTACCCCCTAGGACAACAATGTACTATTAAACCCTTATTACACTTTACAATTTGTCAGACACCCCGCTTGAGATTCCTTTTCACCATTCCTGCTCCTATACTAAGTCCTTTACTATTCTAGCTGCGACGCTCTGGAACTCCCTGCCTATCCCCATTCGCCAAGCCCCATCCCTGTCTTCCTTCAAAGTGAAGTTGAGGAAGCATTTTCTCAGCCTGCGTTGAGTTTCTTTAATCATAAAATATTCTTATATATTATTATGTTATCTTATCAGAAAGTACCCAGTAGTTTATTATGTATTGATATATTACTGTATGTGCAGATATGTATTTTATTTATATTGTTATATATTATGCTTTCCTTATTTTTTCTTATCTATTTATTTTACAACTTTTCTTTTATTTCCTTTCCTTTTTTATCCCTAGTTTTGATTCTATCGAACCATCATTTTTATGTTTATCAACCTCCTTTCTATTTCTCTTCTCCCGCCAATGTTTACTTCAATTCCTTTCGATTTCTCAAAGGTTGACTGGAAGAAATCCCCTCGCGGGATAAGTCCGCCTTTGAGCATAAATTACCCACTTGTTTTGATTTTATCAACTTATAAAAACTTTGTTTATGCTCAATAAAGTATACAAACAAACAAACAAACGGACAAACACTAATCTAGGAAACCGGAAGGTGTAATCGAAGTTAGAACAGTTGGTTCCGATTTAGGATCAGTGAGTGAGAGAGAGAGCGAGTGATCACACTACGTTAAAATGTACCCTAGATCAGTCGATTTAGGGTATAACTTAGTGACACTGATCCTAAATTGTATCCGATTTAGATTCCCTAAATTGGAAGAAGAGAAGCCCATTACATAAAGTAAAATTTACGTGAGTTAGCTGTTCCCCGCGGTAATTTCGGAGTTCCAGCGGGAATTCCAAGATAAAAATACCATAATTATGTCTTTCTCTGTATCCATGATAACGTGTGTGCAAACTTCATAACGATCGGTTGAGTAATTAGGCGTGAAAGCAAACAAATAAACTCAAGCTAAGATTTAATCTCGCATTCTCATGTGAACTTCAGTAAAATAAGGCGTCATTTAAAATGCAAAAGCAAACTTTTGCAGCTATCCTAACTAATATTATACATGCGAATTTAAATGTTTTTGTTTGTAAGATTTTCACGCCTTAACTACTCAACCGATCATTATGAAATTTAGCGTACACGTTTTTACAGGCACAAAAAATAAAATAGGATAGGATTTGATCTGGAATTTGGACTCTGAATTCCTTCTGGGCCTCTTTTTACGGCGTAACCGCCGCGAAAAAAGCTAGTATTTTATAAAGACAAGTTAATAGTGGCAAAAAGTAATTTAATTCATATAAGTAAAAACTTTTGTTGGGTGGACTTTTTAAATCTGTAAAGGTTTCAACGATGAAAAACAAGTTCCAACCCATCTCATGCCAAACCTTTCAGTTGAATAACTATTGGTCACTCGAATTAATTTTGCATGATGATTGACTATCGACAAAAAACTAGTTTAAGGCTAACTTGACGATGAATAAGTAAATTAAAAAATCTAGGTTTTTGGGGTTGATCGGATTAGATTACGGTGTACTAGGCATGTTGCCAGCTCATGAAAATCAAAATTCTAATTAGTCCATCATCAGTTAGAATGTTAAAAATTAATAGACAAGTATGTTTCGCTTAATTAATGAAAATTTCTTGCTGGATGCCTGCTTACGTCATACAAAGAACACACCCTCCGAGTTTCAGGTCTCTACGATGAGCGGTTTAGGCTGTGCGTTGATCCGTCAGTCAGTCGTTCAGGACAAAGCATTTTATATGTATAATAGGCAAAGCGCATTATAGTTTAGGAGTGCGGGCTCGTGACGTGATTAACCGGTATAAGCCCTGTGTAAACAGATCCGGATAGTGAAGTCACGCGAAATTTCTACTCAATGTATCGCCGATATTTTTTTATTACGTAAAAAAAGGAAAAATACATCTCCAATATTTTTTTATTAATCATACGATGGCGGACAAAAAACTAAAATTCAGTCTCCTAATAGGCTAGCTAAAGGTGCAAAATAATAAGCGTGACGCATCCAGCGTCACTTGTCTGTGTGCACGGCCACTTTCAGCGGCGGTTTTATATGTGGACATAGATAAGCAATAGTGTGTTAACCCACACTAATGAAATTTTGAGTAAATCGCGTTTTAAAACTATAGCGCCATTTTGTGTCAACATTTTTTTATGTTCAACATATTGTTACATATTTATACAACGTAATGAAGCAAACACATAATTAAAAAACGTTCTCTAACTCTCAATAAATCGTTCTGTATCAATAACTTAATTTTGTGGGTTAACATGTTATTGCTTATCTGCGTCCGTGTATACCTATACATATTTTATATTTATTTAGGAGCGCAGTTCGTCGGCCGGGCGTGCATCACCTTCACCCCGCAGTACCAATATCCAAGGTCTGCGAGCTCTTGGCATACGATTCGACGACTGTCACTTCCTGGAAAATGCATTATTATATCTTCGGTGATTAATGTTTTACGTCGACATTTTTTAAATAGAGAATCTTGAACTAATCTGTGTAGGTATTTTCAGGAGAACGGTGTTTTTTTTTCTGTCTTTTTTTTTTGTTCGTCTACCAAATAATTTATTTTATTGCCACTAGAAGAAATTATATGATTGTGAATAGTTAGTTTCAATGGTTGTGTTACTTCTTTTATAGCTATACTAAATTGTACTAAATTGGATGAATCACATTTGGCAACGAGTGAAATTCTCAGTTTTAATCGGGAAACAATTGCGGTTGTAGAAAAAAATAAAAAATAATATGCGTTTAGTATTCTTCACATCGGATGATTTTAAAAATACTCACAGCTTTGTAAACCCTTGCTGACTAATATTTTATGAGTAGGACACGTTTTAGTTCTTAACATAATTAAAATGACTGAGGTTGTAATATGATGAAATATGGATACAGTATGGCTGTGAGATATAAGAATACCTTTTACCTTTTTTTTTATTCCCGAGAGAATACTGATAGGTATTGAAATACCTGTTAAAGTTGAAATTAAGAAAATAAAAAAAAAATCTATTATCCATAGACGAGCAATTCTTCTAGGTTTCATTTTTAGAAAACTTTCTTTTATCCGTGTTTTCAGGAAATGAAAAATGAGTGTTTGTTTTTCTACTACTTAATAACAGATGGCGCTATACACAACGAGCGAAGCTCAGTGACGCAGATCAACCAATCAATCAATCAGCCTATTGCAGTCCACTGCTGGACGTAGGCCTCCCCAAGGGCACGCCACAGTACACGATCTCCTGCTTTCCTCATCCAGCCACTACCATCACCGACCTTCTTCAGACCCAGACCCAGTGACCCAGATATTATCAGACAAAGTCACAACGAAGCGTGGTTGGGTTTAGCTAGTAGGTAGGTAGCTTATTATCATTTTACCTATGTATATTCAGCTACTCTCTGTTCCACGCGGTTTCACCCGCATTAATTTTGGAGTTCCCGCGGGAATTCCGGTATAAAAACTACCCTATGCCCTTCTCTGTACGCCTGACAACGTAGGTATATGCAAAATTTCATGATTGTCGGCTGAATAGATAAGGCATTAAAGCGTAACAAACAAACTCACATTCGCTTTTATAATAGTACGGACGCCTTATACCTACTAGTCTGGTATGAATAGCTTCCTAAGTGATTGCTAGTACATAATTGTCGATCAAAAGTCATTACGATCAGTCCAAATGTGTAACGTAATGAAAAATAGTTAGACGGCATGGCAACCCCGTGTCACCTTGTGGTACAGCGTGTTGCTGATCGAACGGGACCACCCTGTAGTCGCCTTGAACTTTGCGTTTGCACCGCCAAGGTCATTGTGGCTTAGTGACGGATAACCAGTGTGGCCACGGGACGCGCGAGCGCGAGATATTTTTTTATTTTATTTTTTATTTCTTTTTTATACTATACCTGACATTAATTTAAACTCAAAATTATTAATTATAATACTAGAAAAATGTAAAATGCAATTTTTTTGTTTTGTACATAGTTGTGCTGTACCTAGGTACTAGGTATAACGTATTTGACGAATTATTAATAGAAAAACGACAGTCGCTATAGCTTGAAATAAAATTTTAACTGAGTACTTAACTACTTTCTTTAAAAAAAATACCTTTTTTATAAGTACATAAAGAATTTTTCAACGATGATGACATGAAAATCTGCCTCTTGAAGTAGCAACTCAAAGAAAATTCATTGATATGAAGTTGGTCACAAGTGCAACATTCAGTGCCTGCCTAGTCAGATGGCGCCTTATATGATGACAGCAACTTCTTGATGATTAAACAATTTTTTTTTTATTAATAAAGTAGTATCCTTAATTAACGATTGTTAGCTCAACGATAGGGTACTAAAAGCACAAATTAAAAATGGATATGGAAATGTTATGTCCACCATATTTCAATCGCTTTTCTATTAGGTAGGTACTCTATTAAATCTCCGTCTATTTCATGGCCACACACACCATAATAATTTATTCTAAGAAAAATTATCAGTGTTTCAACGGTTGCTCGCTCGCTTTTTGAGTCAACACACACAAAACCTGATGATAAATTAGTGTTGACAACTTTCCATGGAAACCGCTTTGATGTAGGTAAATGACGGACTGACGGACACTTTTCTCTGAGACCTATAATTATATTACACCTCAGGAGGAAAAAAAAATGGGTAAATTAATTAACTTTTCGTCCAAAGAGATTTTTCCTCTTTCGTTCCATTTTATGAGCAACTTTTCATGAACAAATTTATGAGAGAAAAAAATATCATAAAATAGGATAAGAAGGTATAGAAGCGTGTTGTTTCGCAAACCAAGAGGTCCTGAGTTTGATTCTCGGTGGGTGATTTTTCTGTGATGGACACAGGATTACCCATTTCAGTATGGGCGTGTAACCTAGCCGCATGTAGTCTATTGCTGGTTACGGCTCATTATTCTCACATAATTAAAGTTGGGCTACCACTAATATTATCTAATATACAGGAATATTTTTTATTCAGTGCGCAAACTTTTACAAATTAAACTTAAAGAAGTTTTAATAAACACTATTTTATTTTGATAAGTCTTAGTACAAAAAAGTACTATTCGCCACCACCAACACTGCGCGCGAAGCGGTTGGTATTTACGTGGGTTACAATGTACCGACAGCTGATCGAGGTCATTCACCCCCGCTGCAACACCCCCGCGTACGCCGCACGGCGCGCGCGCCCATTGATATTATTACGAATAGATAGTGTCCATATTTTGCAAATTTAAAGCCAGGTAAAAAAATATAAAAAAGTTTTGAACAAATAATGGAAATGTGTTTTATTACTGATACTGAACCACCAAAATTTTTTTGCGCATTGCTTAAAAAATATTCCTGTATATAAATCACGTGTCACGTTGTTTGTCCGCGATGGACTCCGAAACTACTGAACGGATTTTGATAAAATTTTGTAACCATTCATAAAATGGTCCAACTTAAAAGATAGGATAATTTTTGAATTCCCTCGGGAACTGAAGGACAATATAGAGTACTTTTTTCCCGCAATCTCCGCGGGAACTCCGAAATTACCGCGGATGAAATCGCGGGGGACAGCTAGTCTAATATATATAAATCACGTGTCACGTTGTTTGCCCGCGATGGACTCCGAAATTGAATTGAATTGAATATTTAATTTTATGGTGTCGATAGGTATATTATAAGAAAAAAGTGCATAAAACACCAAACGCATCGATTTCTCGCGCCAATCCAGCTGGAAGCAGTAAAGTGTGGTTACTTGTTCATCGTCCAGCGTTTTATAGGGGCGGTTGCAGCTCCCGATGTATTAATAATATCTTTACACGTATCTGTTTCATTGGAGTTTTGATTTGATCGTCGTCCAACTGACGTGTTTGATTATTCCAATTTTATGGCTCTCATTTCAGCCAGTTGCATTTCTCGACGATAAGTATGCAACGAGCGTAGAATCCGTTATGTTTTTAAATTTTAACTTGTTTTGGAGCTTTGGGGGTAATAAAAAAAATTACATCGACAACGGATGTGACGCTCAAAACACAAAACAAACCATCGATATGTGTCGCCCATTTTTTTTTTTTTTACTAACTAGCCTGTGGGAAAAAGTGCACGTTGTAAATATTAGAAACGGAAAGAAAGAAATACATTTATTTCAGCACACACAAGAAAAAGCAAATGAACGAAAAGGTGCCTAATCTGCACCTAAAGTTGTAAAAATTGTATACCGAATTTGTCAACTCTCTGTGTAAACTGTATGTGTGTGTGTCTGTTGTGCAATAAAAATATTCTATTCTATTCTATTCTAAAGTGTTCCTTTCATGCTCGGTCGAAAGGGTCACCAACTCAACTAAGCCCAGCTCAGCTAAGTGCGGGTACACCTAGAGTTGGTTTTCAGTTGGCAGCCCGTTGTCATGCAGGTCTTGCATCATATCTTTTTTTTGGGTCAGACACAAAGGCAAATGAGGTTAAAAATATTTAGGTAACACTAGTTGGTACCCACGGTTTCTCCTCCATGAATTTCGTAAGTCCTCACGTACCTAGCTACAAATCATAAACTTTAAAACACAAACAATACATTCAAAATGTTCAATAAACGCTCCATTGATTTTATATTCAAAAATTGATGTTTAGCATTCTAATAAATTATATTTCTACTCTTTCTAAAACCTAATTATTTACTCATTGAGCTAGCCGAAGGCCATACCTATCGAACCTTATAATACTAGCTGATCCACCATGGTTTCACTGGCATCAATTTCGGAATACCCTCGCGGAGCCTCTTAATATCCGGATGAAATGTATACTTTGTCACATAAGGGTACATAATTTTAAAAATGGTTTTCCAGTACACCCAATACCCATTTATTATGAACTACGTTTAACATTCAAAGCTCTCAAATATAAAATTAAATATTACAGTATAAAATATTGTATGTAGATTATGTAAATTGTTATGTGGTTCTACAGATATTTTCGTGTCAGTTTTGGTTTTTTTTTTAACGAATCATCCCACACTGAATAACATTTTTCAGCACACGTTGTCGTAGGTCATGATAGAACGCTTCAAGGTTACAAATATTTATAAAACATCACGCCTAAGTAAATCTAAACACGATAGCATAAACAATTTTGTTCTTTGATTAGCGAATGCACTGTTAAAATCTACGTCTGGATTGTCTATAGATTCGTCAGAGCGTAAAACGCCCAATGATGTTCGTTGATCTTGCACCTCGGCTGTTAGGTCACAGCTGTCTACTGAAATCTGCACTGATATTATATAACAAAGAGGTAAAGTTTGTAAGTTTGGACTCGGAGTCATCTCGGAGATTATTGAATTGATTCTAAAAATTATCCCCACAATCTTTTCCACCGAGACAAGTTTTATTGACATTCTACAATCGTTATATAATTCGTTACTTTGTTTTCTATGCGTTAATGATTGTAGAATGTCAATTTGGCTAGGAAGGCAGGTCCCAGTGGCAAAGTATAATAACTTACTACATAAAGAAGCGATACGTACGAGGCGGCGGTATGCCATTTTAATATCCTGCCTCATTTTTACTACGTCATCTATACAACGTGTTAATGAATTGACTGAAAACTAGAAAGTGGTTTGTTCATAATCGACTTTCGAATCGATCGGACTATGTTTTAATATAGGTTATATATATTATTTTTTACTAGCTTGTATGGCTAAATTATTTAGTACGCGCGCCCGTAGCAAAATAATTGTATCGGTCATTGACACGTAGACGCGGGTGTAGCGCTTGAAATTTCGTAGATAGGTCACCTCCAAACTAATGTTAAATATCATTCAGACTATTAATTTATTCGCCATAATTTATATTTAAATCATAATATTACTGTTTGTTTTTTAAATGGGGGTGTATCAGGTTTATGATCGATTCATTAACACGTTGTATAAAAAATGAATCCCTATTTCCCTCGGTCACGGCATCACGCGTTAACGGCAGTACATATTTCGCTGATACTTTTTTGTTCAGATTGTTATTGTAAAGAGAAGAAGAATATGAAAGAATTTTGGAGTTCCTGCGGGAAGTCCGAAACACACGTTGGTGAATCTCCGAAACGGTTGGACCGATTTGACGGGACTTTCACTGCTAATTAGCGGATGTTATTGGGAGTAAATTACGCTACTTTGGAATTCCTGCGAAAATTCCGAAACTCACGCGGGTGATACCGCGGGGCACAGCTAGTCCCTGTTTATAAATGACTGCATTATTATTAGGTATAAAACCGCATTATTATATAAAACCAGGACGATTTAGAAACCCAGGATACGACTTAAAAAATATCCAGGACACCCCAGGATTCCCCAAAAATCAGGACATGTCCTGGGACAAGGGACGTACAGTTCTAATGTATCGCCCATCACTACATAGTATAAAATAAAATCGCTTTCTCCGTCCCTATACATTAAAACTACGCAACGGATTTTGATGCGGTTTTCACCAATAGATAGAGTGATTCATGAGGAAGATTTATAACTATATTTTATCCTGGAATTCCCGCGGGAACTCGGAAATTACCGCGGGTGAAACCACGCGGGTCAGCTAGTATTATATATCATAGAGTTCCCAGCACTGAGCAAATAATCACTACGTTTTAAGAGTAGGCACTTCCATACTAATCGCTGAACCGATCTATGAAAGCGTTTTGTGCCAACCATATCTACCAATGCAATGTATGACACGGTCATAGAAATTTGGTTAAGTTTTCCAAAGTTTGTAAAGAAGTTCGCGCATAAATCCATAGTAACTTTAGGTTCCCAGCAACCGCGTGCATCAGTCGCCGTGCAATGAAAGCTACCACATCACCGGCGCAAGAGCACGACCTCAGGGAGGTGAATTTCAAATAGAGAACGCGCGCAAACGTAAACAATCGCGGAGCAAAATTAAACAAGAATCGTTTACGATGCCTTCTGGTGAATGCAAGGTCGCCATTTTGAAATAATACCAAATCTTCCGAATGAAATTGCAGGGACTTTGAAAAGTCAAACGTTATACTGGAAACAAGAAAAATCCAAAAATACATTGATTGTGCAACCCTTAATGTATAGATTATAACATCATCTATATTTATACATCTATACATACATATTACCTACATAGGGTAGACCGAGGCGAATCGGATCACAGGGCGAATCGGATCAAAATAAGAAATCTGTTGATAATTCAAATATCGCATCGACATAGAACGCACTCAACTGGCGTGTTGCGTCTCTCCTCTCACCCCGCACCTCCCGACATAGGCAGTACACTATATAACACTAGTATAATTTGGTCAACCTCAAAGAAAAAGTGATCCAATTCGCCTCGGTCTACCCTATAAATAAAATTGAAGAGTCTGTTTGTAATTCCAAATTAACAGCTTTTCACTAAATGCATATATTAAAGTATATACGGTACTTAAGTACCTAAAAAAAATATTTTTTAAAAAATTCTCTATGTATGTCTGTCCGTCTTCCTGTCCGTCTGTTTGTTTCGGATGGAACGGCTGGACCGATTTTAATGGGACTTTCACTGGCAGATAGCTGAGTAACTTAGGCAAGTTTTATTAGAAAAAAATAATTCCTGCGGAATTCCGAAACTCACGTGGGTAAAACCGCGGGGCACAGCTAGTTAAATATGAATGTTTGTTTGTTTGCCTGTTTATTACGCTTTCATGGTTTAACTACTCAACCGATAATCATGAAATTTTGCATACACGTTGTCAGGGGTACAGAAAAGGACATAGGGTACTTTTTATCCCGGAATTCCCCACAAGAACTCTGTAATTAACGCGGGTGAAACTAGAAACAGAAAGTAGTTTATAAGATTTGTTGTTTAGAGAACCTTTTAGGTACCTATAACGTAGAAGTTAACCATAGTAAAGATGTAAAATTATCACAAACAATTAGACAAATGAGAATCCAATTTCAGTCAGATAGAACATCCTGCCCTATAAAATTTATTGTATTTTGTTCTGCAACTATCTGTTTTAATCACACATTTGACCCTAATTTGACCCTATCCTCAATACTAACAGATCTACAGATCTATATACTTATAGAATACCTATAACATTTTATTAAAACGTATAGATAATATAGAACATTAAACACCCATAATATTTATTATATCCATAAATCAGTCTGTGCACCGGTGCATCAGAGCCATGAGTAAGATCACTGCACTTCAAAATTCACCAAACACACAAATATAAACTTTAAAGCCATCGTGTTAGAGTATAAATCAGCACACGGAATGCGATTTCATAAAACCTTCCATCACCGAAAGCTTAATCAAACATCATATTCTAGAATACACCTTAATCCCCGATCGCAGGATCTATTTTTGAACGCTAATCCCGAAACGCTCTCGGATTTTATAACCCCGTTACGGTCGATGGAATTTCGATCGTAAAAGCGTGCAGTGATGAGTTAATTTTCGATCAACATTTAATTGGTGATTGAGGCGTTTTTCCGTTCGGCACCGAGAAGATTGACCTCAGTTGGGAGCCGTCCCTGTAAATATTTGCGATCTGAAAGCGGTTCGTGTGAACCTGTGAAGGATTATTATGAATGAAACTTTTGAATTTTTTAAAAGACATAACACTTTTTAATAGTTACTACGAGTATGTTCAGTCGTGAAAGGAAAACGTGCAAAAATATTTTAGGGGCGTAAAACGTGTTCGCTTTTACGACTTTGCTATAGGTATAAAGTAGTTTATTGGGCAAAGATCTTGTTGACTGAAGTTCGGTGCCGAATAGATTACGGAAAGTGCTCATACTTGAAATTCAGAGGTGCAACTTAAGCGAGGTATAAAAATACAACATAGACAAGATAAATAGAAAGAATAATCACATTAAAATTAATCGACAAAATTACCGAGTTATCTTTATTGTAACTTGTTGTTCGATGTGGTAACTCGCGTTAGTTTGGGAGTTCCCGCGGGACTTCCAGAAATCCGTCTACCCATCAAATTTCAACTAGCTATGTATATATTATGTATAGATCAAGTGACCTTTGAAGAGTTACATTGGTTCAGTTTATATCACCCAAAGCACTTGACACACTATACAATGAAACATCAATTTTTCTTTTTGCTCCTACTAGTAAGTTATGGTACGTTTAGACCACAGAGAAAATGAAATTCTGAAAAAAAACTCTGTAATAATTTTTTACTTGTTATTTTAAGCCTCGACATTATATTGCCATTATTCAAGTAAAGCTACATATTTTAGAACTAATTATTAATTTTATTATTTTTTATTAATTATTTTTATTAATTAATTAGTAATATATACACTAAGCTTCTATAACTTAATTCTGCTAACAATAACTGCTATAGGATTGTTGACAATTAGTATCTAAAGTAACCTAGTTAAGAGAGGGTAGTAAAATTAATGAAAACATATTTAGATTTAGCGTATTAAAGTTTAGGAGTGATGGCTAATGACGTCATTACTACGTATACAGTGTGTTAAGGCGTGACATCACGCGACATTTTGACTCAATTTATCCCCGTTGTTTTTTGATTGTGTAAAAAAAGAAAAAAATATAATACGAGATTAAGAACTAAAATTTAGTCAACGAGCCTATTATACCATTTTGTTGGGACTTGAGAGATATCGATGGAGTAAATATACTCTGGCGACACGAGCCGCCTTCCGCGTGAGATGACAGCGGTGTGCACGCCCCACGAAATGTTAACCCTTAGCAATTGTGAGCGCAAACGGAATATTTGGCCGGATGGAATCCAGCGCGCGGTACTAACGCGACGTCGAGTTGCTCTCGCTAACATTTTTGGCACAAACTCAACTGTCGCACGCATCGCTCCTGTCGGGACGGGCGACAGGTTAGGTGCACACTGATGGAGGAGCTTTTATGATGCTAAGCTTTATAGTTCACGCTATAGAAAACCAAGGAACGAATGTCATGCAAAACTGGACATTTTATTGGACATAAAACGTAATATGATGAGATTATGTTCCTTAATGTTCTATGCGTCAACGATTATAGATAGTCAACTTAGCTAAAGGGGCAGGGAGATCGACAATGAGATGCTAACTGAAATTCAATGCTAAACCCTACTTGTATGTTAATTTATTTTTTCTTGTGTGCTGTGCTAAAATAAGTTTATTTCCATTCTTCTTTTTTTCTTTGAAGTAGATAGCTTAGTCGTGAAGCGTGTCTGTCTAGTCTTATCTCGATGGCGGCTGTGAAGTTTACTGAACTCACAAAATTCATCTCATGTTCATTCCAATTTCAAATATTATTACACATCCGACCACCCTCCGGCCGCCTACGTAATCAGTTCTACGTAACCGGTTTCGTAAAAAGGATATTTTTTCCGCGTGAACTCCGAAATTAACGTCGGTGAACCTGCATTAAATTTTGCACATTATGTACACATTTTCAGGGCAACACAAAAGAATATTCGGTACATTTCTAGAATTCCCCTGAGATCTCTAAAATTCATCTGCAGCTAGTAATAAAATAATTCTGCAACGACGATGAATCGTGCACGTATAAGTAAAATTGTATCGTTTTAACGCTATCGTACGCTGCTATATTTCTATATATCTCATGTTTGTGTGTGGCGTCGCCCTACGAATGCGTCTCTCGGGAATTCGCTGTTCACAACTGGCAATATTAATCTATTTCGCATTGCCTACGTGTACGTAGCGTAAAGCGTTACTGCTCAACGTACCGTTTTATAGTTCGCATTGTTTCGGTTTAATTATTGTGTCACTTGGTGTGTACTTGCTGCATATATTCCCGTGTCTCAATCTAGGCACATAGTTGTGCTGCAGTTGTTTAGTTTTTGGTCTTCTCTGCTTTCGTCTATGGTTCCACTTGCCCATTGACCAACAAATTTGCCTGTAATACAATTAAAAAAATGCTTTAGATGTCAAAAAAAATACAAATTACATACTATATTATATGTGCGTTAAGATGGATTAGAGGTGGTTTGTTTTTATTTTCAATAAAAAAAAACACCCGGTATAATTTTATACAGCATGTACTTTTAAACGAGGGACACATTCAAAATCTTGGTAATTCAGGCTTAGTTAAAAATATACCTAATAAGAAACACAGAAAAACCCTTACTGGAATGTAAGTTTGCGCGGTTTCTTTTTTCAGTTGTATTTGAAACGAGAATCGAATACTCTATACCCAAATTCCACCGCGATCAATACAAATTTATATTTAGGTTTATAAGTTGTTACTTATTAAAAAAAAAATCGAAAATCTTTTTTGTCAACTATCTCTGTATGTATGTGTGTGCAATAAAAAATATTCTATTCTATTCTAAATTCAATACGTGCCTCCATTAACCTTACACTCTGTATACATATAGAGACATTATTATTATTATTCTGGAAATCAATCTCCACGGTTGACTTTGAAGAATCTTCAACTGTGTCGCCGCCCGATCACACCGAGGGTCGGCCATCTTGGTTCTTATAATAATATGAACAACAATAATTTTGGCAATAAAGCGAGGTTGGTTATAAAAACTTTAATTTTAGTTATTGTGTGCCACTCAACCGCATTTAATTGGACTCCGACTCCTTGTATAGTACTAAATGGGCGACAAGGTCACGGTCCAAATACAATGACCTATTTTATATTGTGTCGTAAACCTTGGGTACGCGATTTTATACATTCGGTACTAGCTGCGCCCCGCGGTTTCGTCCGCGTGAGTTTCGGAATTCCCGCAAAAACATTTTTTTCTATACTAATATTATAAAGAGCAAAATATTGTGAGTTTGTGACGTTGTAGGGGTAATCTCTGGATCTAATGAACTGATTTTGAAAAATCTTTCACTCATAGGAAGCTAAAGTGATCCTGAGTGACATAGGGTACTGTTTATTCCGGAATTCCCGCGGGAACTCCGAAATTACCGCGGGTGAAACCGCGGGGTCAGCTAGCCTAAAATAAAAGTAGCCTAAGCAACTCTTCATAAGTGTAAGTCCCCTTAAAATTGGTACTCCCGTTTCAGAGATTAGCCAGTACAAACAGACAGACGGACAGAGAAAAAAATATGTGTAGATATGATACTAACTTTTTCCTGCGGTGTCACCCGCGTTAATCTGGGAGTTCCTGCAGCAATCCCGTGAAATTTACTCGCAGCTATCGTCTCTATCTAGTATCTACATATCTACTTACCTGCCGAATTTCAGCTTCATAGGTCACGTAGTTTTCGTGATTTCGTGAACGCACCGCGTGTGAAGCCGCAGGGAATGTCTATATTACATACTATCTGTGCCCCGCGGTTTCACCCGCGGTAAATTCGGAGTTCCCGCGGGAATTCTGGGATAAAAGTACCCTATGTCCTTCTCTGTACCCCTGACAACGTGGCTGCCAAATTTCATCCAAATTCGATCAGCCGTTTTTGCGTGATTGAGTAAACGTATGCGAAAGCGCATTTTCATCCGACTTGCTTCATATTTATCATCACTGCTCAGCTCCTATGTGTCTTAGCGTTATGTTATATAGCCTATAACCTGCCCAGGAGTATGGACTACAATCGTAACAAGTTTGGTTAAAATCCCTTCAGTAGTTTTTGACCCATGCGTGCACATACAGACAGACAGACAAAAAATTTACTGATTGCATTTTTAGCATCAGTATCGGTCACCATTCATCCTCCAATATTAATTTTGAATATATACTCAATGTACAGAATTCACCTCTCTACAGTTTTATTATAAATAATATACATACATACGTACATAAGGTAATGCCCATCTCTCGGAAGATATCACCTTGATATCGCTAAGTACTAAGTACCTATAGTAAAATTGTAAATTCCTTATTTTTAACCGACTTTCAAAAAGGAGGAGGTTCTATGTTCGATTGTATGTATGTTTTTTTTAAGATCTCACTGTAGTCCTCAGGACCTTATCCTGTAATGCTTTGACTTCTATAATGTATTTTATAGATAGAAGATTGTTTTAATTTACTTTTTTTTTCTGACTACTAAAGTAACATTTTATAAATTGACCCGAAGCAGGAATAAAAAATAACACGGGGCGAAGCAAGAAATTTTAGGAATGTGGGACGAAAACTTGAGAGGCGAAACAGGAACAAATCTTCTGTTTGTCTGTAAGTTTTGTCGTTTTGCTTTTTCATCACTAAAAACTTCGACGTTCCGACGGCGACTCTTCGATGTATCTTAGAATTTACTTTAATATGTACATTGTACAACCTTTACATTATTAGTTCAATGGTAAGTTGAAGTATAATGACTGAAAAAGGTGTTCGCACATTTCTGATGCTGGCTGTATTGCTATATATCATCAGAGCTGGAGTGGGACTTTCTTAAAGTACCTTGTTAGGTTTTTAAACTGGGACGGGTAGATATGCCTCCGGCTAGCTCCAAAAATCCCTGATAATATTATAAATGCGAAAGTTACTCTGTCTGTCTGTCTGTCTGTTACGCTTTCACGCCTTAACGGCTCAACCGATCATCATAGGGACCTACACATTTTCAGGGGTGCAGAGAATAGGGTATTTTTTGTCACGGAATTCCCGCGGGAGCGCGGCAATTTAAAATAAAATAATGACAAATAGAATACAAAATACGTACGAAATCAGGCAGGTACGTTCCGAGTTCCGATCATAAAACCTTGTTTTAACTTCTATTCGTAAGTTGTTTGTTGCTTGAATGGGCATGTTGACAAATTTTTATTTTTTTGTCCGTCTTGTAGATTATTAAAAAATATTGGACACGTATTTTTTTATTTTTTTTACGCAATCAAAAAATAACGGCGATATATTGAGTTGAAATTTCGCGTGACGTCACTATTCTGACAGTTTGTATGGCGGTTTTGCGGTTAGTGACGTCACGACCTCCTCATCCTAAACTTTAATGCGCTTTATCTCTGTATATTTTAATCTATTTAAAAAAGCAAAAAATACGTGTCTATTGTTTTTTTATTTTCTAACTGACGGACTAATTAGAATTTTGATTTTCAATAGTAGTCAACATCCCTTTGAAATCAGTATAATTTTGTGTAGGTACTTAATTACTGCTACATTCTGTTCGCTGTACAAGGGCCATATACCTACTGTAATCTTGAAACCTAGAATTTTATTAATACAAATGTACTTGTTAGTTGTTGCTGTTGTTGTTCTAAATAAACGAAAAAAAAAGAAAAAAAAAAACAAAAAAAAAAATAACAGAAATAAGGCAGGATAACATAACGGTACAAACAGACAGACAGACAGCCTGTAGGTGGGTTGTAACCTAACTAACATCTGCAGCAACCCTGCCGAGGTCAGCCACCCCCGCAGCAGAGTGTTTATCTTGACTCCAGCCTGTGCAAGGTCGGTCCACTTAGCGCAATTTACATTGATGTTAATAAGCACAATGCGTTTTTTTTGTTTCGCTTGTCTGTCTGTCTGTGTTGTTTCCTGTGTGCTATCGATCAATTTAATCGAGTTCGGGCCGGTCGGTGTCGCACCATTCGTCTACAGGATGTTACAGAGAGTTGTAGTCACATTCGAAGCCCGTGTTTTGGCAATTGTTTACTATCATTTGAAACTAGTAACGGAATAGATACGATGAAATAAAACATCACAAAATCAACCGGCGTTACTTACTTTTATTAACTGGTGCCTGCAATATAATAGCGACAAATTGCATCTCAGTAGAGCGCGCGTTCCGAACTGACGGTAATTTCAATTTAATTTTAAGAACTTTCACGATTATAAGTGATTGTACCGATCCTAAGTAATAAAGATATTTTGAATTTTGAATTTTGATAAATAGTCATAACATGTCAAAAATATTACATAGAATCCCATTTTCTTGTCAATTCCCTACTTTTAGAAAACGAATGAATAAATAGTTGTTGACGAGTGAAAGCCGTACCGAAAACACGCGTGTCACGTTGTCTTCGTTATTTCAGTCACTTTTCAGCTTCTAGTTTGGACCGTGAGCAGGAAACTGGCTTTCAATAGAGCCATGTTTTAACTTGGGGAACAATCTAACATTGTCATTGGCGTTTCACCATAATTGAAGAAGAAGGTGAAGAGATTTTTATTATCAAGAAACATTGTCATTGGCAAATTATAATTATAGACGCCATTATTAAAGAAGAAGAATTAATAAATAAACATATAAATTTAAGTGATAACTAATAATAACAGGTACAAGAGTACTAACAAGCAACAAAGTATATAAAAAAATAATGTTAAAATAATTATTTATTTATTGGAGAAAAAACAGACACAAGTTGGAATATAGTTACAGAATGGAAAAGTTAGAACTAGACATAATGACTTATGTCCTAAACTAAACGACTAGCATTAGCATGGTGATAGGATCATGAGTCGCTGGGTCCACTACTAATAATAAATACAATACAAATTAATAAAAAAAAAAATAATAGAAAAACGATTGACGAACGACGAAATAATACGAATTAATATTTCCTAACAAATAAAAAACAAAAGTATGCGAAGAAAACTGCATGGGCTTCATATACTAAATCCGTCCATCTCTCACCTTCTGTCCTCTTGAGAGATGAAGCTGGCGCATGTTATTCTCCATCAAAGATATGAAACAATTTAAACAAATAAAACAATAATATCACAGTGGATGCCTACATATTAAATCTCTGTTTTGCATCGGAACCTGCGTGCGCGCAAGTTGTTCCGAGATCAAAAGAAAATGCATCGCGGTTTAATTTTGGAACTGTAAACCGCTCGCACTTCACCGCCGGCCGCTGCCAAGGTTCCCCTCCGGATTGGCCATGCGTATTATTTGACAACGTTTTCTGCTACGTTCACACGCGCGCCGTGCAGCCCGGCGGGCTGCCTGGCGGGCTGCGCGGCATGCAGCCCGTCCCGGGCCGGCGGACATTCAAGCTGTTTACACGCACGCCGTCGTGTCAGTCAGTGCCAGAATGGCGAGCAGCGAGGATCTCGGTGTTGTTGCTGCCATATCCTTTGGCTTAACTTATTTTTATTGGAAAAAGAAACAAAATTATGAACGACGGAGAAAAAGAAAAAGACTGCAAAGAATGAATGAATGAATGAATGAATGAAGATCCACTCGTCGCGAAAGCGCGGGACAGACTGACTGCCCGCGCGCGTGTAAACAGTCACCGGGCGCCCGCACATTCATCCTTTGAACTTTGCCAAAAAACCGACACTTGCCCGATTCGCGGCATTCACGTTCACAGGCGCGTTCACGGGCTCGGGCGTACCGTTTACACGCTCGTGAATGTGAATGTGCACGTTGAATGTAGAGTTGAACGCACGCGTGTGAACGTACCATTCCTTTTTTGACACACCCATTTGCTTTTAAATTTAAACTTGAGCATTTGTGCCAGTGATAAATAACATAAGCACAAAAGTTTCTAGACGTGTCATTGGCTGGTAATAATCAGCAAAGAGTAACTCTAAAATTTGTTTTTTTAATTTTATCTTATTTCATGTTATTGATTGCTAATTCAATTCGATTCGCGTAAATCTGAGATTCCTTAGGGAGGTAAAAATATCTATAACATAGACACAGGGAGCAAACAGTCACTGTTTAATACTTTTTAAGAAAGACTTCAAATTCAAATTTATGTAGAAAACACATCTACAAAAACACAAAAACCCAAAGAATTTTTCTATAAAGAGAGATCTCAAAAGAAAGGTAGATAGTGCAGCATTAAAATAGGTACCTACACAATGTAATACATTTAAATACTTGATAAAAAAAAATATGTCGGCGAGAGGGTAGTTTCATAAAAATAACTGTTGCTTCACTTGCTTCCCGCTGTCGAATAGCGGTTGCAGTAAGTTCGTTCCCCCGCTCCACTCCATTGCCCGACTCGTCTTTGTTAGAACTTGCTATAAAATGCGGGTATGCGTAATCATTGTTACTTTGTGTTCGGTTCAGTGCAGTTATAGTGTCGTATCAATCTGGAGTGGCTATAGTGATTACGTGTGCTGTGTCATCTAATTGTTTCCAGAGGTTTGCTTAAGTCGGGAGCACGAGCAGTGGAGGTGAGCGTCCATGCATTGTAAAGGGGCCCCATTAAACCTACACCTGGGTCGCAAGTCCCAGGCACTGCTCCGTGTTCCCTACGGATATCTGGTATGCTGTACAACCTCTATGTTGGTGCAATTAATTGTAATATTTTCCAGTTCGTACTAGATGTGTCGCTCAGCTAATAGTCTCGGTCATACCTTTCCCTGCCTTCAGTTATATTGTGTTATGTTATCATCATCAGTTTTTCAGCTATCATTTACAATAGCAGATAACTATCTGCTGTTATCTGCTACTATATTCCTTTTATAATCTATATATATAAATAATGATATAAATGAGAAGAAATAGAGACTGTAAGTGAACTTACAACACAGATTTCAAAGTATCTCTATTACCTACTAACTTTAGCGAATCATTACTGTTCGCTTTAAATTCGGAATTTGAAAAAAAAAACATGAAAAAAAAAATTTCAATCAAAATCTGCGGCAGAAGCTTCTATGAACTAATATGCAAATTTTCAATGCTAATTATTCCATCGCTGCCGCATAGCTTTAAAAAAACATGGGAAGAAGCGTTCTCGGTTGATGCAAATTTCTGCAATGTCAACACTCATCGGCCATTAGCGTTAGCGAAACCGGTTTTTTTTTTTTTAATGAACGAACAATGACACAAAGAAAAGTCATGCCATAATAGTGTTGATTAGCATAAAACATGCCGCACTTCGTGTGTTGTCTTCCGGATTTTTTCATAGCGTCACAACGCACACGGAATTCCAGCCCGCATGACATTGAATGCCGCTTTTGCTTCCATTGCCATAGATATGTGAAGATTAAGTAGCTACGCATACTTCTATCTACATATCTATACATATAAAATGCTTCGTCCTGAATGACTGACTGACAGATCAACGCACAGCCTAAGCCGCTGATCGTAGGGACCTGAAACTTGGCGGGTGTGTTCTTTGTGTGACGTAGGCATCCGATAAGAAAGGATTTTTGAAAATTCAACCCCTAAGGGAATGAAAAGGGCTTGCAAAGTTTGTATGGATTTATGGAACAATTCCGCGGGAACTTCGAAATTATCGAGGTTAAAACCGCCCGAAACAGCTAGTCTACATCCATACTAATATTATAAAAAGCTAAGGTTGGTGAGTTTGTGAAATGTGAGTTTGTGAATTTGCGACGTTGTAGGGGGTAATCTCTGGATCTACTGAGCCGATTTTGAAAATTCTTTCACTTATAGGAAGCTACAAACAGTGATCCTAAGCGACAAAGAATATTTTTTATCCTGAAATTCCCGCGGGAACTCCGAAATTACCCCTAGTGAAACCGCGGGGGATAACTAGTAGGTATAAAAATAAGGTAGGAATCTTTTGTTGAATAGCGAATTTTGTTGTTTAAAAGAATATTTGCATAATTTCAAATGAATTGGTAACGTAACTATGAAACTATATGAAATAAATTATTCTATTATATTTCTATTCTATTTCTATTATGTTTCTATTCTATTTCTATTATGTTTCTATTCTATTTCTATTTCTATTCTATTTCTATTTCTATTTCTATTTCTATTTCTATTTCTATTTCTATTTCTATTTCTATTTCTATTTCTATTTCTATTTCTATTTCTATTTCTATTTCTATTTCTATTTCTATTTCTATTTCTATTTCTATTTCTATTTCTATTTCTATTTCTATTTCTATTTCTATTTCTATTTCTATTTCTATTTCTATTTCTATTTCTATTTCTATTTCTATTTCTATTTCTATTTCTATTTCTATTTCTATTTCTATTTCTATTTCTATTTCTATTTCTATTTCTATTTCTATTTCTATTTCTATTTCTATTTCTATTTCTATTTCTATTTCTATTTCTATTTCTATTTCTATTTCTATTTCTATTTCTATTTCTATTCTATACTTATATAAAAATGAATCCCTATTTTCCTTGGTCACGGCGTCACGCGTGAACGCCTGGACCAATTTCGCTAATTCTTTATAATATATATATATAGAGTACCTACAGTTCTTAAGTTAAGAAGGTTCTTATGAAAGAAGAAGAGTTCCTGCAGGAATTCTGAAACTCACGCGGGTGTAACCGCGGGGCACAGCTAATTCATAATAAAACCGATTTTTCCTGCGGCTTCGCTCATGTGGTACTTCAAGCTTTATAAAATGTCCTAAATGCTATTTCGTCAACTGATTATGACGAAACAACTTAATTTTTAGGGTTTTCATAGTTAGTAAGGTTCCCATTTCCATCGCAGTCACATATTTGAAAAACGTGATGAACACATTATTCATACATACAAACATACAAACTTTTCTTTCTCTATAAAAAACAAAGAAAGATAGATAGACATATTATTATTAGACTTTACTTGGGTCACAGAACCTTTCTTTTTTAAAGACAAGTAAAACAAAATAACTAAACCGATCAAACTTAAAAAAGAAATTCTAGTAACTGTAAAGTGTTTCTTTGTACAGTCAGGTTCTTTAGGTAGCTATTAAAACAAATATACGTACAGGTCTAGACTGCCTGCCGGTCAAAGGGCCCATCGATTGTAAAGCCTTTTATCATGCGATCGCAGACAACCTACAAATAATTAAGCATTGAGTATGATTAAAGAAAATGTCCCCAATTAAGCAGTTAGCTTTAAGTATAGTACAATATAAAAGCTTACCTATATTAAAAAAATCACCTTTATAAAAAATCTGATAAATACGAAACTAACTAATCCAATAAAACTAAATGCGAAAGAAATTTGTTGGAGTTTTTCCGCGGTTTGATGCGCGGTAATTTTGGAGATCCCGCAAGAATTCTGTTATAAAATGTACTCCATGTCCTTCGTTGTGCTCATGACAACGTGAATGCAAAATTTCATAGTTTTCGGTTGAGCCGTTAAGGTGTAAAAGCATAACAGACAGACAGAGTTAATTTTGCATTTATAATATTAGTAGGGATTAGTAGGGATATTAAGATTCGGTCACAAAACAATAAAACTACTTAATTTTAATTATTTGTCGAAATTTTATTGCAGAGTCTTCATTTTCTCAAAAAGTATAATAATATCTGCTACAAATGCGTTACCATCATCATGGACGTTGTATTACCAGTGTTATGTCAATCAGAAAGAAACATGAAAAAAAAGGTTGAAGCTCAAAAACTATGATCAAGGGGTGTTTAAAATATTTCCATTTTTCATCAAACTCTTATTCTTGGGTAATAGCATCAGTAAGTAATTACCGCTAACCTGTCAAAGGGATTCAAATTTAAGAAAATAATAATTAATTTGCAAATTCAAAATTGTAAAAACGAAACACGATATCTACGATAAATAACTTTATTATTCAAATCAAGCATCTGGGTAAAAGAGTTTTTATACCTACAATAAATTGAAAATAATTCGTTGCATTCATTCTAAAAGGCAAGGGAAAACGTGCACATGGCGCCGCGCTGGCCAACTCTGCAATTATCCATGAAAATGATCGGTTTTCCGGTTGGGAAACATTAGAAGACCAATTAGCTACGAACGACGACTGAAATGCATTCCCAGCCTTAATGCCAAGACACTAAAGTTCATCGTCGTCTTAGGGATGTGCTCTGAAGGTTGTTGAAAAGACATCGGTAGTTGAGTTGTGGGACAGTTGGAAATACATTTGACATCAGCTTTTGCGTTGCAATATGCAACGGTTTTTAAATAAATTACATGTATAGATATGCAATCGATTGAACAAGATTGTAATTAAGTGTTTTGTGTCAAGTTTGTTATAAGACGGACCGTTGCATTATTGATAGGGACATAATTATGTTATTTCATAAATCTATCTAAATAACTTTTCACTTGAAATTTTTTACTTAAAATTACTTTGAAATATCACACTAAAGTTTATTTTTTGGATAATTTATTTCAGTATTAAATTGAAGTAACTCAAGTAGTCATCCAATGAACTCTTGAGATGAATTTCTTGAGAATTCATTTTTAATTTCATTTTTCCAATGAAATAGAATTTTGAGTTTGTACGCAAAAAATAAGTAAGTATAACAAGGTTATTTTAGGCAAGGTTAGATCTTATTCAATGTTTTTTTTAATGCGATAAAGAAACACAAATTTTATATTTATCAGGGTACAGAAAAGGACACAGGGAACTTTTATCCAGAAATTCCCACGGGAACTCCGAAATTACCGAGGGTGAAACTGCGTGGAACAGCTAGTATATCCTACTTAATATTATAAATGTGAAAGTGTGGATGTTTGTTACTCAATCACGCAAAAACGGCAGAACGGATTTGGATGAAATTTGGCATGCAAGTTGTCAGGGGTACAGAGACGGACATAGGGTACTTTTTATCTCGGAATTCCCGCGGGAACTCTGAAATTACCGCGGGTGAATCCGCGGGGCACAGCTAGTCTTGTATATAATCTGAATCTAAGCAACGATCTCATAATATCATGTTCAGGGGGGTTTCGGGGGGCGACTAATCGATCTAGCTAGGTTTCATTGTTACAAAACATTGTTTTACCCGTGTTTTCAGGCATTGAAAAATGGGTGTTTGGTAATGCTTTTCTACTTAACAACAGATGGCGCTACGAGCGAAGCCCAATCACCCAAACATTAAAATAACTAATATAACTACACACGAACCAACACTCACCTCAAAATAGGCATATAATAAAACGTATTTAATTCCATTACAATTCCAAAGAATATAAAAATATTATTAAACATGCAGACTCGATCGTCGATACAGAACAAATAACAAGAAAACCCAGAACGACTCCAGACGCGGCCGCCAGATAACTATTGCTAACTCATGCCCGTTGTACATCCGATATTATATTTTACAATTTGAATTTCAAAGTTGAAAGCAAAGCTCTGTTTTTATGCATCGCTCCACTAGAGCCAGCGGCGGTCGCTCGGCGAGCCTACGTGATCGGACTTGTTGACAAATTGACATAGATTCACTTTTGTGTATCTCAGATAAGGCATTTGTTTGATAGATACAATAGTGAACGATAATATACGTCAGATTTGGTTGAAATCATCTTTGGTTGCAGTTTTGAGCTTCTCATTACATATATGTACCTATTACATTCAGAATATGAGATAAAAATGTTTTAATACTTATTTTTTATAATGAATAAACTTATTATTTTAGTCGTACACAATCAGCATCAGAAACATGACGTTATCACTTTTCACAGTTGTTGAATCTTACTGCAATAGTAATAAATTCAACAACTAATGAAAGCGTTGAGATATTTATGATACTCACTCTACATGCTATGTTTTTATGAATACCTAGATAAATTCATGAAAGAACATAGACATTTTTGCTCATTTAGGGTAATTTATGTATGTAGCAGTAGCGCATCATTATAAATTTTAGTCCTGAAGTTCACAAAAAAATTTGTTTTGTTACAGGTTTAATATTTCGATGATAATGAACGTAACAACCTAGAAAATTTTAATTGATCGATTTTTATATTTGTGACATCGGAAATATGTTTGGAGTTGACTATCTGCATAAATACACACCATTTTCTTAATCTATGACTGATGAAACTTATATCGACTACAAATCGTGTGAGTCCCGCTTCTTTGGCTGCGGAAAATAATATTGTTTCTTTGGCAAATATTTAACTCTCCTATTGCTTTATTCAACTTTTTTACTGGATTTCATACCTAATTGTACTGTAGGTACAGTTGTAATTTTCATTATTGATATTCCTTGAGTTATAATTATTATACCGAATAAAAATCTGTTTTTTTCTTAATTGGCATACCTACTCAAGGGGTAAACCATTATGATAAAATAAAGTCTTAAGACTAATCAGGTATTTTAAAATAATCTAAACTTCTTAAAAAAGCCTGCTAAGAATGTGTCCATGAACACTTTTCTTATTGTCTCTATCAAGGAGAAGACACTATGTCCTTGTGTTCTCTGGGTACAGCACTCACAGCGCTAAATACACTATCCATTTCACTAAACTAACTCAAAAGGTTTTGTCCATTTCAGGCTTCGTGTTAGGTATATTTGTGTTGTCGTTCTTATCACTGAAATAAGTTTTAGAATTGGTCCAGTAGTTCCAGAGATTACGCCCGCTTTAAAACTCATCAACTTCATGTCATTGTACAGTACTCATACTTATCTACCTAGAGAGCAGATTTGACTTTTTGTTTGTTTACGATTTATCAAAAACTACTGGACCGATTTCAAAAATTCTTTCACTATTAGAAAGCTACATTATTCCTAAGTAACATTGGCTATATTGTAATCCGAAAATCCCGCGGTAACTCCGAAATTATCGCGGGTAAAACCGCGGGGAACGGCTATTTATTATATAAATGTAGATAGGTACCTAACTACCTAGTATGGCTCAAATGAACTAAAGCAGATTTAGTACTCGTATGATGACTGTCATTACGTTTAATTTAAATATTCCGTCATAGGAACGGACGATTTGTGCCGGGACAGTCGGGAGCGTAAGTGTTCACGGTGAATTTTTTTTTCCAAAAAAAAAAAACACTTCATTTTATAACACCAAGGTCCGTATTCCAGAAGGTGACTCAGATTACGTTTCTCTTGAGATTAGTTTTAAGTTCAAATCATAACTCAAGCGTTCATCTTATTATAGAATGCGTTTTAAATTCTAATCACTTGGAACTGGTCTTTATTAGAGATTCTGAACTCTGATTGGTTGAGTGGTCTTGACATGACAGACGTAAACAAAGATCGAATCTTTGCTTGAGTATAAATTAGTACTCAAGCGTCATTCTAGAATAAGGAAATAACTCAGCTGATTGTTGATTGATGAATCTCGTTTCAAGTAAGGTTCTAAAATTAAAGCTTTACTTGAAATTAGTTTTAAAACTTCTTAACTTCTTCTTCGAGTAATCTTCTGGAATACGGACCTAAGTCATCCGCCGCGTCTGTGTCATGCGGTTTTCATCGATTGATGGCGCAGTTCATGAGGATGTTTTAGGTATATCATTTATCAAGGTTTAGTGTAAATTGGTTGAAATATAACGATAAAAAGAACTTTGTTACTCTTTCACGCCGTAACTACTCAACCGATCATCATAAATGTCAGGGATCAGGTCAGGGTTACAAAGGACATAAGGTACTTTTTATTCTAAAATTCCCGTGGGAACCCGAATTCCCGAAAATAACGAGGAACAGCTAGTACTCGTAAGCACATAGTAAATTAATTTGTGACTTCTTTATATACTTAATCGTTGATTTTTATTTTGTTTATAAAAATAAATACCGTGCAGGCACTTTCGTGCCCGACTGTATATTTATATTGTCTTAGAATAATTTAGATGTAATTGCGATCGGGCCTTCTGTTTGTCCGTCGGTAATAATATTCAAATTATTTACGAGTAGTATCTAACAACTGTTGATATTATTTGTATATTAATTCTATACGAAAGACATTAGAGTTATAACAAATCTGTTATAACATACATATATATATATATCGTTACATACTATACAATGAAGTCGCTTCCGTTGTCTGTTCGCGATAAACTCAAAAACTACTGAACAGATTTTCACCAATAGATAGAGTGATTCATAAGGAAAGTTTAAATCTATAGTTTGTTCTGAAACTATTATATTTATTCTATATATACTTTTATTTTATGTTCGTTAAGACTGTAACCTGTTTTGTGTTCTAAATAAATAAATGAATTCCCGCGGGAACTCCGAAATTACCGCGGCTCAAACCACGGGGGACAGCTAGTTACATATATACAAAAAGCAGGTTAATACGCCCGACGTCCGACAAGTAAAAAAAAATGGATTGTTTTCGTTGAAAATTTAATAATATCGAGAAATTTCACAGATAAATACAATAGAGACGCGATCTCAAAGCTTCAAATATAGCAAAATTTGATTCCTCTTCTTCATCTCATTTCGATTCAAGTTCGATTTAATCCTGACTCCAATTGCGTCAAGAGCGTGAACCTTGGGTACTTGATTGCGTCAAGAGTAGGCTGACTGTAGGCAAAATTTCAAAATGATCGTTTTAGTAGTTAAAACGTGAAAAGTAACAAGTAAACTCACATTTGCATTTATGTAAGGATATGAACGTTTTTGCTTGGATATACAAATGACATGACGACCCGATTGGCGTAATACGTCACCATGCCTGCCCGCTAATCAAGAGGTTCCGGGTTCGATTCCCGGTGGGGGTGCTCTTTGTGTGATGAACACAGGGTTCCACTTTCAAGTCTGGGCGTGTTTATTTATCTATAGTATAATATATAATATGTAATTCTATGTAGTATATACTACATTTGCTTGGTTTCCACGACACAAGCTAATAATAGCTTACTGTGGGATCAAGTCCCATCCCCATTCCAGGTCGGAAACGCACCTGCAAGCCTTCTGGTGCTGCAGATGTCTATGGGCGGCGGTAATCACTTACCATCAGGTGTACCACTTTGTGTGGTACTACTAAAAAAGTAGATTTGTGTGTTGTGAAGTGGATTATTATTATGAAATGAAATTGCAAATAGGTACGTAGACGAAAACGATCTTGAAACACAGAGGGCGCATTATCGTTTCACATCATAAGTAGGTATTTATTGTAACGATACTTCGTTGGTCGAAAAAACACTAATTTCAATCTATTCAACACTTCCTATAAATTGTCAGTAGTACATATTGGCACGACGCCAAAGTGGTCAAAGTAGGTAACCAGGGCCCTTATTCACTATGACCAACAACATTCCTTGCCCATAACGCGCGCCCCGAAAACGCATTTCCAAACGTTCTAGATGCCAAGATATTAGAAATTATTATTCTTTATGCCATAAGGAACGTTCTAAATGGATTTTTTTTGTAGTATAACTTCTTTGATTACGAGGGAAAGACAGTTTTTGCGGCGTCTTATCTTAGCGCGGCGTGTTATGGTCATAGTGAATAAGGGCCCTGATCATTCAGCAACACGAGTCTATTCTATGCTACATTGTTGAATAAGACGTCGGATTATATAAATTTATACTCTAGATTTCAATAAGACGTATCGTTTGATGCATCATTCTATGCTTGCGCTAAAGATCGGCAGAGTTTAAATGGTTTTGAGAGGTGAACGTGCCAAAACGACAGCCCATTTTAACTATTTAGAACCAATATTGGTGAATAAATTACATTTTTATTAGATAGATACCTACTAGATGTTGCCCCCGCGGTTTCACTCGCCTCAATTTTGGAATTCCCTCGGGAATTCGTTGTACTGAAGAAAGGTGTCCTATATAACTGTAGTAGCTGCCAATAAATGAAAAAACTTTTTGAATTGGTTCGCTACCAGAGTTTGTTTCTTACGTCCAAACACGGTCCAAAAATAGGTACACTGTCGAATTTACATATTTTAATTTATAAACCTCTTTTTGGAGTGACTTCTTAGGAAAATTTTCGTTACGTTCGCGTAACTTATAAAATGCGATCAAGTTATTTGTAACGACCATGTAAAGAGACAATATACAAAGTCTAATAGTTAGACAGGATTTTATAAACGACTAGCTGTCCCGCGCGATTTCATCCGCGGTAATTTCGGAGTTCCCGCGGAGGTTGCAGGAAAAAGTACTCTATGTCCTTGTTTGTAACCCGACAGTAGTTTACGGTGATTAGCTGTTCCCCGCATTAGTTCCGGAGTTCCCGCGGGAATTCCGGGATAAAAACTATCCTATCTTTTAAGTTGGACCATATTATAAATGGTTGCAAAATTTTATCAAAATCCGTTCAGTAGTTTCGGAGTCCATCGCGGACAAACAACGTGACACGTGATTTATATATGGACATAGATAAGCAATAGTGTGTTAACCCACACTGTAGAAATTTCGAGTAAATCGTGTTTTAAAAGTAGGAGCGCTATTTTGTGTCAACATTTTTTATGTTCAATATTTAGTTACATATTTAAGAAATGTAATAAGGTAAAAATATAATTAAAAAACGTTCCCTAATTCTCAATAAATCGTTCTGAATCTATAATTTAATTTTGTGGGTTAACATGTTATTGCTTATCTACGTTCATATATTAGATATATATTAGATTAATCACCTCGCTTTAAACCCGGCGCTTAGTTATTTTATAAACACCCAGAAAACTGGGCGTACCTACTCAGTATACCGGATGCCGAGCACGTTGATTGCCTATATTTACCAGCCGCTAGATCTTTGGGGTCTTGGTTCGAACCTTGCGTTTTCTATCAATTTTTTTGTAACCTTTTTATAAGTTTCACTTCTGGCACGTGTAACTCAGGTGAAGTGTAATTATTCTTAAACGCACCCACGTTTTTAAATAACAAGTTGTATTCTGTTTTTTTTTTATATTATGTAAATTTTTAATTATAGTTGTTTTCTGTGGAAATATGCAAATGATTTCTATTTTAATTCAAGTAAGAAGTCAATTATTAGCTAGGTATACCTACATTATATAGTAAATTCACGTGTCTACTTGTAAAATATAAACAAAAAATAAATTACTTATATCATTTTCAAAATGGCTTCTTAAGAATAGCGAATTTTATATTTTTTTAAATATGAAACATCCGAGTAGATAAATAAATAAAATTAGTTCTAGGTAACCGTGAACTTGGCCGTTAACCAAACAGTCTGGAATCTCTACACTGTATGACGAACATCCGGCTAGAAACAAAGTAGGTACTTATAAGTACTTCTGCACATTAATCCTTACGAATATTATAAATGCGAAAGTGAGTTTGTTTGTTTGTTTGTAACGCTTTCACGGCTAAACGATCACCACGATATTTTGCACAGACGTTGTCAGGGGATCCTGTCCGCAGCGCCATGTAAGGTAAACTATTCAAACGACTATCTTCTTCTTCTTCTTCTTTAATAATGGCGTCTATAATTATAATTTGCCAATGACAATGTTTCTTAATAATAAAAATCTCTTCATCTACTTCTTCAACTATGGCGAAACGCCAATGACAATGTTAGATTGTTCCCCGAGTTAAAACATGGCTCTCTTGAAAGTCAGTTTCCTGCTCAGGGTCCAAAATATATGCTGAAAAGTGACTGAAATAACGAAAAACGTGATACGCGTGTTTTCGATACGGCTTTCACTCGTCAACAACCCAAACGAGTATCGCCATGACATCTCTTTATTTCACAACTTGACACCTGACACTTCCTACTCGCTCTCACCACCTCGCTCGTTCATTCGTCTCATTCTTACATATTTACCTTACACAGAGAAGGACATACTAGGCTACATTTTATTTATTTATTTATTTATTTATTTATTGGGCTCACAAAACAGGTAACAATCGAAATATTGACTAAAATTATAATATAAAGTTGTGGAGCTAGACTGTTACCACAGACATGTGGGCACAGCATGGTAAACGCAGTTATTAAATAAAAATAAAAAGCTGTTAGGTTGTTAAAATAAAACTTAAAGTTATGTTAGTACTGTTAAAATAAAATCATAAAAAAATAAAAAATAGAGAAGAAGGAAACGATCAGAGCAGAGAGGAACGAACCGGGATCATGCATTTTTTTATGGTTGCTTTAAAAACGTTATGACGTGGGTCAAAGATATCAACAGCAACATCATTAGACATATCGTTGTACAAACGGCACATTCGGACAATGGGATTGTAGTAAGATGTGTTATTTTTGTAGACATCAAGTTTAAAGGGAAGGGGCTTTCTGCTAGTGTAGTTTTATCCCGGAATTCCCACGGGAATTGCGAAATTAACGCGGAAGAAACTATATAAAATTTTGCATACTACCTACACATTTTCAAGGGTAGGTACAGAAAAAATTATAGGAGAGTAAGTACTTTTATCTCGGAATACCCGTGGAACCTCCGAAACTAACGCGGGTGAAACCGCGGGGAACAGCTTGTTTGTATATATCATAGACATAATTCACAACCGTGAATCTGAGCGGGTTTTTCCCGAAATTTATTTTTAGGAAATATTGCGAAATCGAGAGCTGGCAATTCTTTTTGCGCGCAATTCGGTAAGACTTTTTGGCGGGAAAGAAAAAAAGGCGGTCGCTTTGAATTGTTTCAAAAGATATTTATTTTATTTTCCTGTTTAAAGTGTAAAATAAATACTAAAAACTAGTGTAGTTAACTGTTAAAATGGACGGCGATCCGGGCCCGGGGCCAGACCCCGAGTCCGTGGCCAAGAAAAGAAAGGCGTCTGAACTGGCAGACGGCGGTAGAGGTAAAGACTATTTAGGAGGTGAGTACGCGCCGTTCAACAAACCAGGGTACAAGCGGCTTTATCCTGAGCACTCCAGCACCAGCATATTTAAAGTTTTCGTCCAAAACATTAATGATAAAGACAAGTTGGGTAACAAGAGTCCAATATATTTAAACCACATATTCTCTACTGAGGTTAAGGGCATAGTAGGGATACAAAGAGTAAATGCTAACAAAATTGCAGTGATATTTAAACAGTATAATTACGCAAATAACTTTCTGGTTAATACAAACTTCTTGGAAAAATATGAAATGAAAGCTTATATACCAGCAGCCCAGATCGAAAAAACTGGTATCATTCGATACGTGCCAGCCAATGTTTCTAATAAAGATCTATTCAACAAACTGTCCTCACAATATGAAATTATCTCAGTGCGCAGGTTCACAAAAAAAGTATGGAAGGAAATTATCCCTTTACAAACAATTAGCATTACTTTCCTATCAGATATTTTACCGGAATCTGTACAATATGATTTATTTTCTTATAGAGTATTTGAATATGTTCGACCTTTACTACAATGTTTCAAATGTTTTAAGTTCAATCATTCAGCAAAAATATGTAATGGTAAGCAGCGTTGTTCGATTTGCTCTGGTGATCACTACTATAAAGACTGCGATAAACCGAACGAAATTAATTGTACGAATTGCGGTGGTCCTCACTTAGCAATTTCCAGGGAGTGCCCAATTAAAATTAAAAAAATTCTTGAGAAAAAACAAAAAATTTCTTACGCAAGTGTCACCAGCACCAAATCTATTGACCTGAACAAAGATTTCCCACCCTTGACTTCAAACAAAAATGTACATAATATTGTAAGTAACAAAAAAGAACCAACAAATGTAAATAAACTTAGTGATGTAAGATATAAATATGATTTAAAAAGTAATGATGAAATTATAAATATTCTTGTAAAAACCTTAGTGGATCTAGGAAATAAAAATGATAATATTCCAGTTACATTTCAACTTGTTAAAGACTTTCTTCACAAAAATTTAAATTAAAATGGCTACTACAGCAGCTAATTCAATTCGTATAAGTCAGTTCAATATTCAAAGCGTAAATAATAAAAAAGCATTGCTCCTAAACTTTCTGGAAAACTATAATATTGATTTATGCTTATTAAATGAGACTTTTTTAAAAGATGGACATAATTTTAAAATAAATAATTATAATTTCATAGGCCAGAATGGTACTAATGGACATGGTGGGGTAGGTATCTTAATTAAAAATACATTTAAATATCAAGTACTTCATACACCTTTCTATGAAAATCTACAATCTGTTGCGATTATTTTGAAAACTGACATGGGCAACTTATCTGTATTATGCGTTTATAATCCTCCTGGTAACAATAGATTCAGTAAAAATAACTTAAAAAATATCATTGATGACCTACCTAAACCAATAATGTTAAGTGGAGATTTGAATGCACATCATGTTGCATTTGGATGTCTGACCACTATGTCCAGAGGCACTCAATTGTATGACCTCCTTGAAGAAGTAGATTTATGTATTTTAAACACTGGTGAACCAACTACAGTAGGATCTGCCTATCATAATCAGTCTGCAATAGACATAACTTGCATTAGCCCTGTAATAGCACCATTATGCTCGTGGCTTGTTCATGACGATCCCATGGGCAGCTATCATTATCCCACCATAACAGAAATACAAATTTCAGTTCAAAGATACCAAACCGGCCTTGATTTTGAGAAGTTTGTTTACAAAAGAGCTGACTGGCGTAGATTTCACACTGTAACAAAAGAAACATTTAAAAATTTTAAGGTTGATATAGAAAATCCATTAGAAACATATAACGCCTTTTATGAATTATTATGCCAAGCCAGAAACCAATGTATCCCTAAACTCAAAATCACATCTAATAAAATTTCGAGAAAACCTGTGCCATGGTGGGATGATGAATGCCTACAAGCTGTTAAAAATAGTAAACAAGCTCTTAATTTGTATAGAACCCAGCCCTCATTAGAAAATTATATTGAGTATAAAAAAATTGATGCACTTAAAAAAAGAACCATAAGTAATAAGAAAAAAGATGGTTGGAAATCACTGTGTGAATCTTTTAACAGATATACCCCCGTTAGTACTATCTGGAATTATATAAGAAAGTTTAAAAATGTACATACCACTAAAATCTCCAAGAACGATGAATGGATCCCCTCCTTTTTAGATAAATATGCACCTGCTTCCACACCTGAAAAATATGTTAATATGGATTCTTTAGAAACCTTCTTCTGTAAAAATGGTAGTACCAATGCTACATTTATAACAAATCCATTTACTATGGATGAGCTCTCAGTTGCAATGACATCTAGAAAAGATTCTACTCCTGGCCTAGATGAAATTCCTTACAGTCTATTAAAAAACTTACCACCCGAAGTTCTTGAAATATTATTGCAAATATATAACTTGCTTTGGAGTACTCTTGCAATCCCTTCTTCTTGGAAAACTCAATGTGTTATACCAATATTAAAACCAGGTAAACCAGACAATGATCACAATTCCTATAGACCTATCTCTCTATCATCCTGTATTGGTAAAATTTTTGAATGCATGCTTAAGTTTAGATTAGATTATTATGTGGAGTCAAATCTTATCTTACCAGTAGAACAATTTGGTTTCCGGAAGGGCAGAAGCGCAGCAGAAAGCTTCGCTTCACTCATTGTAGATATTAAAACTTCTTTTCTCAGTCATTCTTATACAGTTTGTGCGTTTTTGGATGTCCAAGGGGCATTTGATAATGTAGATCCTGCTGTACTGGTTCAGATTTTGAGTGAGCTGGGTATTCCAGGTCACACCTGCAAATGGATATTTAATTTCTTGTATGATCGTATAATGTATGTAAAGTATAATAATTTGCTTCATGGCCCTAGAGCAGTATATAAGGGCACAATGCAGGGAGCCACTATTTCTCCATTATTGTATAATCTTTACACTTGTCAACTAAATACTTACTTGGACAAGATTAATGTAAAATATCTACAGTTTGCTGATGACTTAATTGTATATACTGTGAATAAGAACCTAGATCTAGCTGTAAATTCTTTAAATTCTGCTTTAGAACAAGTACAAGTATATTACTCTAACAAATTACAACTGAGCATTAGTCCACATAAAAGTGCAAGCATGATTTTCTCAAAGAAAATTATAGATAATAATATACTAAATAATGATATTATCTATGACAATGCTCCTCTACCAATATTAAATGAAAAAAAGTTCTTAGGAGTCATCTTAGATAAAAAACTTAATTTTCAACAGCACATAGATTACATTATCAAGAATGCCAGTAAAGGTTTAAATATATTAAGATCTCTAACAGGTGTTCATTGGGGTGCGGACCCAAACACACTTACAATGTTATACAAAAGTATAGTACGTAGTCATTTTGACTACAGTTCCTTAGCTTATATGAATTCTAATGTATCTGTTCTCCGAAAATTAGACTTAATCCAAAATAAAGCTCTGAGAATAATAACTGGTGCCATGTGTTCGACCCCCATTAATGCTATGGAAGCCGAAGCATGTATTCCTCCACTATCGTTAAGACGTCTGCAGATAGCAGAAAAGTTCTGCTTGAAAATCTTATCATCAAACAATAAATGCACTATGGATTCAATTATGCCCAATCAATTTATGACTAATTCAGTCCGAAATACAAATTATATTAACTATAAAGATATTTTGTCAGAAACACTGCCACCACTTCAACGTATAATCTTACATATTAAAAGTTTAAGCAGTTATGTTAAAATAAGTTATCCATGGCCTATATATAAGACAAACTATAACTCATTAGTAACAAAAATTAATTTCCAATGTATTTTTAGTCAAGCGGAGCTTTTAAGCTACATTGCAGATAGTAGTAACTCTTACAGAATGTACACTGATGGCTCAAAATCAGAAAATGGAGTAACCTCTGCTTTTTATGATCCACAATTAAAATTATCAAAATGCTTTAAAATTCAAGATCAATGTAGCATTTTTACTGCAGAGTGTTTTGCCATTCTGAGGGCTCTTATATATTTTGAGAATGTAAATAGCAAAAATTTTATTATTTTCTCAGACTCAAAGAGTGCCCTTAGTTCGTTAGCTAATAACAATTGTAAATATAATTTAAACTACTTAGTGTATACCATAAAAGAAAGATATTTAGATTTATGTATGAAAGGTAAATTGGTAAAATTTGTATGGGTACCTGCGCACTGTGGAATTTCTGGAAATGAGGAGGCTGATAGGGCAGCCAAGAACGGATATGATGAAGACCTCTCCTCAACACTGGAAGTACCATTCACTGATTATTATGCCCTGCTCAATAAAACCTCACGAGAATTATGGGAACTATGCTGGAAACATACCTCAGAAACAAAAGGAGCGTGGTATGCCGAGGTACAGAAAGCCCTACCCGCCAGACCTTGGTATCACAAACATAAACAGGTAGATCATCGGAATTTTATCAGTGTTATCAACAGAATGAGATTCGGACATTGCAAAACTCCTACTCACCTCCATAGACTTAAAATTGTGCGTGATTCAAAATGTGATTATTGTAATTTTCCTATCGCCGATCTGGACCACGTGGTATTTAAGTGTCAAAGTTTCGGAATTGACAGATTGATACTTGTCAGTGAAATAAGTGACATTGTGAACATTTCTAAGAAGAAGAATAATGAACCAACACAACCCGATAAGCTCTCAGAACTTCTAAGTGATCCAAATTTTTTCAAACCGTTATATAAATTCATAAGAAATACAGTGAATAATATTTAACATTATAATTATCAAATTCTAAATTTCTACGTACTACAGGCTCCAAAGGGCGAGTACCCAGGGCCGTAAAATTATTTAAAAAAAAAAAAAAAGCAATTCGGTAAATACGTACCCTCCGCCAGATAACGCAATGTCCGTAAAATTCTAAATTCAAACTGCTTCTATATAATGTCTTTGGCTTCTATGAAATAATTTAAAAGAAACTTACCAATAAACAAAAAATTCTAACCGGAGGCAACAATGGGCAACCTTATCATTATTATGTGATTTCTACCAGATCCCCCTCTCTATGTTACTATTAGGTACATTTTAATATACTTATTTACAACTAGAGGAATCTAAATACCTATCTACATCTACAGCGTGTTATAGAATGCTGTAATCATATTTTAAGATAAAGTACCAAACGGACCAAACGGTCGACAATCATTTGCTATGGCGACTAATAACGAAATCTGTGTACAATGATATTTCCTTCCCATAATCCAACCCATATACCCACCTATTAGGTATATATTTTCCAAAACTTCAACTAGGTGTTCCCAGCCGTTCCCGTTTCGTTAAAGTCGGAGTTCCCGCACGAATGGGCATGTTGACTAATTTTTATTTTTTAGTCCGTCTTGCAGATTATTAAAAAATATTGGACACGTATTTTTTTCTTTTTTCACGTAATCAAAAAATAACAAAGATATATTGAGTTGAAATTTCGCGTGACGTCACTATTCTGACAGTTTGTATGGCGGTTTTAGCGGTTAGTGACGTCACGAGCCCCTCACCCTAAACTTTAATGCACTTTATCTCTGTATATTTGAAAAAGCAAAAAATACGTGTCTATTGTTTTTTTATTTTCTAACTGACGGACTAATTAGCATTTTGATTTTCAAAAGTAGTCCACATCCAGATTCCGGAATAAAAGTATCTACCCAATGTCGTTTTATGTACCCCTGACAACGTGTATGCAAAATATCACGATGATCGTTTAAGTGGTTAAGGTGTGAATGCGCAACAAACAAACACACATTCTTAGTTATAACTAGCTGTGCCCCAAGGTTTCACCCGCGCGAGTTTCGGAATTATTTTAATAAAAGTAGCCTAAGTCACTCCTTATAACATCAACTATCTGCCAGTGAAAGTTACGTCAAAATCGGTCCAGCCGTTTCAGAGATTAGCCGGAACAGACAGACAGACAGAGGAAAAAATTCAAAATTGATTTTTTTATGCATGTAGCGAGAAATTAATTTGGAATTACAAACAGACACTTAAATTTTATTTAAATGTATATATAGATATTATGTATAAGAATGTACAGATACAACATGCACCGTTATTACAAACGAAGAAGAAAAAGAATAAAAACCGTCCGCCTCGTATTTCACAAAGGGACATAGATAAGCAATAGTGTGTCAACCCACACTGGAGAAATTTTGAATAAATCGTATTTTAAAATTATAGCGCCATTTTGTGTCAATATTTTTTTATATTCAATATTTAGTTACATATTTAAACAATGTAATAAGGTAAAGTCATAATTAAAAAACGTTCTCAATTTCTCAATAAATCGTTTTGAATCATTAACTTAATTTTGTGGGTTAACATGTTATTGCTTATCTGCGTCCAAAGATCAATGCACCGGGCTTTATTTGAAGGCGATGTATTTTCGACAGCCGCAGAATTGTTTGTCCAATCTTGCCAATTTGTCATTAGCTTGCTGACACACGTGTACGCTTTACTTGTGTTTATCCTGTATTCTGTCAATTTTAAAAATCAATTAATGACTTTCGGAGACGCCTTTAAGGCCCGTATTCCAGAAGGTGACTCAGATCACGTTTTACTTGAGATTAGTTTTAAGCTCAGAACATAACTCAAGCGTACATCTTATTATAGAATGCGTTTTAAGTTCTAATTACTTGAAACTAGTCTTGAGTAGGGGTTCTGAACTCTGATTGGTTCTAATCAGTTGAAACTAGTCTAGAGTAGAGATTTTGAGCTCTGATTGGTTGAGTGGTCTTGACATGACAGACGTAATCAAAGATCAAATCTTTGCTTGAGTATAGATTAGTACTCAAGCGTCGTTCTTATTCAAGGAAATAACTCAGCTGATTGTTGATTGATGAATCTCGTTTCAAGTAAGGTTCTAAAATTAAAGCTTTACTTGAAATTAGTTTAAAAACTAGATTCATGACTTGAGTAACCTTTTGGAATACGGACCTAAATCTTCCTCCACGTTAATTACTCAGGTAAACATTGGCCACTTATTTATTTTAGATCGGTGAGTGCTGACTTACTGAAGATATAGCACGTATACAACGTAGTATAGTATAAGTATATAAGTGCCTACTACAAATCAGAAGGTATATAGCAAGAAAATATAGCAACCGTTTCCAAATTGAATCTTAATAAAAGCTTTTAAATATATTTTTATTACAATGGGCATGTTGACTAATTTTTATTTTTTTGTCCGTCTTGTAGATTATTAAAAAATATTAGACACGTATTTTTTTTACGTAATCAAAAAATAACGGCGATATATTGAGTTAAAATTTCGCGTGACGTCACTATTCTGACAGTTTGTATGGCGGTTTTAGCGGTTAGTGACGTCACGACCCCCTCACCCTAAACTTTAATGCACTTTATCTCTGTATATTTGAAAAAGCAAAAAATAAGTGTCTATTGTTTTTTTTTTTTTTTCTAACTGACGGACTAATTAAAATTTTGATTTTCAAAAGTAGTCCACATCCTTATTCTCAAGCAACAAGACATCGCATGACATATATTAAAAAAAAAAACTAGAGCTAGGAATCTTACGATTCATAAGCACCACTGAAAAAGTGTATACAAAATTTCATGATAATCGGTTCGGCCGTTAAGGCGTGAAAGCGTAACAGACAGACAGACATAGTTACCTTCTCATTAATAGGGATTATTAATTAGTACACATTATTGAATATGAAGCTTTCAATATCTATATTTATAAAAATGAATCCCTATTTCCCTTGGTCACGGCATCACGCGTGAACGGCTGGACTAATTTCGGTAATTTTTTTTTTGGTGTTTGTTTTTGTAAGGAGAAGAAGAATAAAAGAAATTTGGAGTTCCTGCGAGAATTATGAAACTCACGCGGGTGAATCTCCGCAACGGTTGGACCGATTTCTATACGGGACTTCTTCACTGCTAATTAGCTGATGTTATAAGGAGTAAATTAGGCTACTTTGGACTTCCTGCGGGAATTCCGGAATTCACGCTAGTGAAACCGCGGGGCGCAGCTATTATAAATAAACATTGAAAGATATCCAATACTGTAATCTTATTATATGAGTACGATATCATAAAAAAAGCGACGAAAACAAATCAAAATCGAAACATAAGAAACATACATACTGCCGAATGGGCAACTCTCCTTTTTGGAAATCGGTTAAAAACGGCAAGTCCACCGCACGGAAAAAGTGTGTCATTTTCGATATGTACCGTTGGTTTTCATTTGAATGAAAATGTACTAAATGTGTAATTATTTAACATCCTGCACCATAACTGGACTAACGGTGCGTCCACAGAGCAAATAAATTTACTAGAGAGGACATGTAGGCGGGGCAGGCGCGCAACCGTTGCAAAGGCAGTAAGAGCAAATGCTCCAACTTGCCCAAAACTTATTTTGCTGCCATCCCAAGTATATTTACCAGAATAAGTATTACCAAAACTGTGAATTTTGAAAACAGTGACTAAGTAAAAACATAACTTTACGTTATTGAATGTTGAATAGTTGTGTGCGAAAACCACCCGGCGACACTGGTTTTCATCTGTTTTCATACTAAACTAAGTTGATGTCCCTTCTATCTGTCATTTTTGGTTCTGTGGATGCATCATTGTGTCTGATTGACATATGATTGTGGCGAATTATTTTTTGCATAAATTTTTTCTTTTTTTTTTTTTGCAAACTCGAATACTTACCGTTTTGTGCCACCGTCTGTGTGGTTGTTCAATATTAATTTGCGGGGTGAGGTCTTCTGAGAATCGTCGAAAACGAGAGAAATAATTTGTTTTGATTGAAGGTGATTACAGTATGGTGTCGAGACAGCTTTGATGATTGACTCAGCAGAAAGTATTATAATTAAAGTTGATGCGGTGAAAGCAAACCATAGGTACCTAATGTTTTATCATGCAACAAATAAAAATAAACAAACTTAAACTGTATCTCTATACTTATACCATTGGTACAATATTTTACAACATTTTACGATAGGTGTGAAGCTGTGAACTGATGACCCTGGTAAGAACTACAATGACGTTCTCAATACGTTTGCATTTAAAACTATTTAGACGTTTTCAACAGTGGATGAAAATTGAACTGATTCCATTATACCACGAAATAAATATCTTTACATTAAAGTTCGACCAAAAAATTGCGTAAATTTAAAAAAAAAATCTATATGTAGAAATTTATCAACTGCATAGTTGCCGGAACTAAACCCATGACCCTTTGGACAGCAGCCAGCCAACTAACTATAAGCTGACGCACGTCATTCTTTGTAATATCTACTGTGTATTACTCACATTACAGTCAACACTGGAAATATATTGACGCTTTTGCAAGTTTTTCAACTTTATTAGGTACCTACTATTAAAATGAGATTTAGTCAAAAGAGATAACATATTTCTGCTGCTGATTGTACGCAGTATGAATTATTTTTCTATTACCATTATTCCTCAGATATTATATTCAAATGAATACAATATCTCTACATATAATACTATAACACAAAGTCCTCTACCGCGTCTGGCTGTCTGTCTGTCTGTTAGCGATAAACTCAAAGACTACTGAACGGATTTTCATGCGGTTTCCACCATTGAATTCCCGCGAGAACTTCAAAATTACCGCCAGTGAAATCGAGGGGAACAGCTATAGTATCTAATAAAATGATTGATTTACGCAGCTCCACTTTTAAAGTTTCCAAACTAGTGAGTCTGTAGGTACCCACCATGGGTACTTGGGTAAATTAATACATATTGTATATGTATACTAGCTGTCCCCCGCGATTTCATCCGCGGTAATTTCGGAGTTCCCGCGGAGGTTGCTGGAAAAAAGTACTCTATGTCCTTCTTTGTGTCCCGACAGTAGTTTACGGTGATTAGCTGTTCCCCGCATTAGTGCCGGAGTTCCCGCGGGAATTCCGGAATAAAAACTATCCTATCTTTTAAGTTGGACCATATTATAAATAGTTACAAAATTTTATCAGAATCCGTTCAGTAGTTTCACACGTGATTTATATATATTAAGAAGATAGACTCAATACCCAGTTTTAGGGTAAACAGAAAAAAATATACATAAAATCTGTTTATTTTCCCCCGAGGATTGAATCCACGACACCTGGCGTAGCAGTCAAGTTCGATAACCACTAAACCAACGGTACTGTTGATAACAAATACTATGTGACCATTAAAGAAAATTACAATACTTATTTGCCAAATTCATTTATAATTCTACTATACTACCAATATTATAAATGTGAAAGTGTGAATGTTTGGATGTTTGTTACTCAATCACGCAAAAACGGCTGAACGGATTTGGATGAAATTTGGCATGCACGTTGCCAGAGGTACACAGAAGGAGACAGGGTACTTTTTATCCCGGAATTCCCGCGGGAACTCCGAAATTACTGCGGGTGAGACCGCGGGGCACAGCTAGTAGTTTCAACGTGACAATTTATTTACAATATATTTATCTACAATCTACATAGATTAGGTAGGTATATACTAAGATATGCAATAAGTATTTCACCTCTACGAAAATATTGAACAAATGTGAGACATATCTTTCAATTTGTTTGTTTTATTTCACTTTTGACAGATGTTTTGCCAAGACGTCGTGGCGTGTGATGCTGCGTTCATCATAGGTAATTACTAATTAGTTCAGTGATTATTATTGACAAAATTGTTTTGTGTAGGTATCCATTGAGGTGAAACTAATAATGACCCTTGTACATGATTACTTTTATACTTTCTTTCCTTTTTTGTTGTCCTTCTGTGCATTAATTGTTAAATAAATAAATAAAATAAATTACATTAGTTGTGTATCAGTGGATATTTCTCCTCCAATTTTGAATGGGTGAACCAAATGATATTAAATGATCATCCTTACTTCCTGACTATAAAAGCGAATGTAAGTTTGTTTGTTTATTACACTTTCACACCTTAACAGCTCAACCGATTTTCATGAAATTTTGAGTATTAGCTGTCAAGTGTACAGAGAAGAACATAGGTTAATTTTTATCCCGGAATCCTACGGCAGCTGTTAAATTAACGCGGGTACACCCACGTGGAGCAGCTAGTAGATAAGTATAACCAATTTTTCAAATGTGGCAACGCTATCTCTATTAATTCTTTATTAAAAACTAGCTGTGCCCCGTGGTCTCACCCGCGAGAATTCCGGAATAAAAAGTACCCTATGTCCTTCTCTGTACCCCTGAAAACGAGCATGCCAAACTTCATCCAAATCCGTTCAGCCGTTTTGGCGTGATTGAGTAACAAACGTCCAAATATCCAAACGTCCACACTTTCACATTTATAAATATCAGTAGGAGAATAAATTATTCAGTCATCATCTTAAAAGTTAATTTGCACGCTTTCGATCAAAAATAGATAAAAATGTTTTTTTCCTGGTGAGAATTGTTTTTCCTTACCCGAGCAGTGCTATTCATTCTACATAATATTTATCTGCGTTAAACTTCATTCGGATGGGACAAGCCCATTCAGCAGAATGGGCTTGTCAAACAATTTTTTGTTTTAAGTCCGTTTTGTAGATTACCTAGTAAAAATATTGGGCACGTATTTTTTAATTTTTTACATAATGTTAAAACAACGGATTTACATAAGTCGAAATGTCGCGTGACGTCACGCCGTGCTACAGTTGATAGCACGTTATGACGTCAACAGCCCTCACTCCTAAACTTTAATGCGTTTTATCATAGTTTTTACCGCCGTTTCGTCGCGTTTAGGGGCATACAAACACACAAGCGTTCAGTGTTAACATTCATATTATTAGTCACACTGTAAAGGTAGTCGCACACTGCCAAAGTTATACAATTCACTGCGAACGCTTACGTAAACATTGCCCAATAGAAACCAAAATTGATGTCGAGATTGTTTAAATTGCACGCACCGCGATGCGTGTGTTTATTTACAAAGTTTATATTCGTGAATATCATATAGATGCAAGTTCTGTTTAAATTTAAATTATTATTACTGGTGCAGAAATAAATTGTTATCGGATGTGGCTATGCATTTTGGAGATTTGCTTGACCATGTTTTTCACGAATTCTTTGTAAAACAAAGAGACCGACAGGAAATCAAGTCAGAAAAATTTCAATTTACATTAAACTAAAAAATAAATGTACATTTCAAGTACAGTTCTTCATATTTCAACTCTACATAGTGCAGAGATTCCGTGTTTAGTTAGTGCATGAGTGACCTTTCACTTTTATACACGGAGAAAAATCAATCAGATCGAAGAGGTTTCGGTCGCCCTTTGTTGCCCGAAGGATATTTTGGCGACAAAATATCAGTGACCAACCCCGCACGGTGTCAATGATGTGCAAACTACCGGAGAGTATACTGACCAAATATGGTGCCTGACCGAACACCGGTAGCAGAGATACTGTTGACCTTCAATCTTCGGTGATCTTCGGAGATCTTCGGTGGGGAACTTTTCGGTCGCGAACTTTGCCGAACAAGCCCTTATTTTTCTCTTAAGGTAGACTAGCTGTTCTCCACCGTTTCAGGATAAAAAATACCCTAACTAGGTCCTTCTCTGTACCCCTGACAACGTGCATGCGAAATTTCATGATGACCGGTTGAGTAATGAGTAATCAAGCCACGAAAGCGTAACAAAGAAAACAAATAAAAAATGCGTGAGTGTCATGGAACACTTGGTTAGAACGAAGTAAATATTTTCCATATTAAACTGAGTCCGTTATGTCCTTCATGCGTGAAAAAAGGCAAAGATACAAAAAATACTAATTTCGAAAAAAAAAATACAGTTGCTTTGTTTATTTGTAGAGTAAACGTACGACGCCGTGACGAAAAATAAATTTTTACTCCCATCCGTACCATGCGATAAACAACTTCGTTCCAATAAACTCACATATTTTGCGAAAAAAGAATCTATTCTATCATTACAATTTTTTTGTCTTCATAATACACCTACCAATACAATACTCGCAGCTGGGATTACCTATATTGTATTTACAGCTAGGCGACTTATCAGCACTGACAGATTGATTGAGAATTCGTTGCAATCAGCGATCGAAGCGATTGCGTCGAGATATATTGCGAGGCGGCGGTCACTGCGCCGTGTCGTGTGCAATTGCCTTTATTTATCGCCATATCTGATGTGCACACAACTTTGGTTCTAGCTTTGGAAATAATGAAATCCAGATAAAACTGTTGCCTATCGCAAATCCACTGAATCGATCATTACCATATAACTATTATAACATATAAGTTAGCAATTCTTTATTATTCAATGAAAGGATTGAAATAGGTCCTGAAACTCCTGAATGAGGTCCTGAGTTGAGTTATTGTAATAAGTATGTTATTAATTAGGTGAATTATAAATCTTTTCTGTCATAATATTAATATTTGGTTTTGGTCCTGTCCATCTAAAGAGTGTCTGGAAGAGATCGCTAGTAAAGTGATGAGACCGCATTCTGTACGCCTTAATTAATAAGATTTTTTGTGAACACACTATAAAATTTGGTGTACAATAAAGAGTATGAACTATTCTATAATTATACAAAGATTCAGATTTATCGAAGGAATTATTAGAAGAGGTACCTATTCAGTATTCAATTATCGGCTCAATTATTACAAAAATGTGAAAAATATTTTTTATACGTAATAAAAAGAACTCCATGAAAATTGTGCTCGCAAACTTAAAAATCATTTCCTAAGGACCATTCGTTTGTATTGCCGCTGACGTGGCGACAAATCAAATACATATATAAGGTCATTCATCCCCGTTTAGTTAAAGGTTTTCTCTGTGATTGATCTATGTTTTTTAAATAATAATTTTTTTTATTAATTACTAGCTGTGCCCCGCGGTTTCACCCACATGAAAGGTTTTTATACAACAACTTTTTTTCCCGACATCCGATTTCAATAAAACAAAGCCTATATGTAGTTCCAGGCTAAACTTAATCTACCTATGAAAACAGCATGATAATCGGTTCAGTAGATGCGGAGATAATCGCGAACAGACAGACAGACAGAAAAGAATTTTAAAAACTTTTTTTTGGGCTTGGTTACTCTTCTTTTATCACCCCCCTCAATTTAAGGTAAAAATATTCAATGTACTTACACTCTTTTAGTATAGAAATGTATTTTATTTATATTTAAGGATGAGTTTTCGATAGGTTTAATACGTCTCCCTTTTAACTTTACACCTTGCATAAACCCAAGATTACTATCTTACCGCCGCACTCAGAGTCGACTTTAATGATTACTTAGTTAAGTATAGATTTTTAAAACAAAACTGCCGCAATCAGAGACGTTCAGTAAATTAATGTTAATTGATATTTAACGATATGTAACTTAATTAGTTAAATGTCATTTAACATTAATTTATTAAACTTGTCTGATTGCGGCAGTTTTGTTTTAAAAATCTATACTTAAGTAAGTAATCATTAAAGTCGACTCTGAGTGCGGCGGTTAGCTAATCAACACCAATGAAATAAAATATTGTATTTTAACTATTACCAACATTTTTTGTTTATTTCCACTGAATTATTATCCACTAAACGCAACCAGAGTAGGTACCTACTCAATTACAAAACATATTAGATGCTACATCAATATCGCTAGTGATGGACCACTTAATACATTATTAGGGTCAACGGCCCATACGTACACCTATCGCGGGCGACTCGTGCGCAGATTAACTCAAATTATCTAATAATGAACGCGTTGAACGACTCGACGCCCGCGCACACGGCAATTGCAGAAAAAGACGCAGTACGAAAGGGCTTTAAGGCGATGTGAAACACTGTGTTTCGATACAATTTATCTATATGTAAATATTATATTAATTTATTAAATGTGATAGATTGGATGGATAGATGGATATTTGACCGATACATATCTTCTTCTAATATATAAGTCACGTGTCACATTGTTTGTCCGCGATGGACTCCGAAACTACTGAACAGATTTCGATAAAATTTTGTAACCATTTATAATATGGTCCAACTTAAAAGATAGGATAGTTTTTATCCCGGAATTCTCCGAAAACCTCCGAAATTACCGCGTATGAAATCGCGGGGGACAGCTAGTCTTAATATAAATCACGTGTCACGTTGTTTGTCCGCGATGGACTCCGAAACTACTGAACTAATTTTGTAACCATTTATAATATGGGCCAACTTAAAAGATAGGATAGTTTTTACCCCGGAATTCCCTCGGGAACTCCGGAATCAATGCGGGGTAGAGCTCAAGGTAAACTACTGGCAGGAGTACAAAGAAGGACATAGAGTACTTTTTTTCCGGAATTCCCGCGGGAACTCCGAAATTACCGCGGATGACATCGCGCGGGACAGCTAGTATAATGATATAGATCACACCAGCGGCTGATCGGAATTGGATGTAATTTGGCATAAAGATTATAGTCTGAAATAGGACGTAGGATACTTTTTATCCTGAAAGTGCCGCGGGAACTCCGAAATTAACGCAAGTGAAACCGCGTGGAACAGCTAGTGTATTGTATAGTAGATAGTCTTCACTATCACTAAATTATTATAAGAAATAAAATAGAATTACTTATCTGAAGTTAATAAGAGTAGATTTTGGTAAGATTCAAAACAAAATTGGAAAGCAATATTACAAGCAAAATATTATGCTGACAGGCAAGAAATTACATTGAGTTTTATTTGTATAGATACTTATTGGATTTTTGTTTGTACTATCGTCAATGGATGTTACTATGAATAATAATATTAATACAGAATGTAAATAAATAAGAAACTAGTTGTCCCCCGCGATTTTATCCCCGGTAATTTCGGAGTTCCCGCGGGAATTCCGGGATAAAAACTATCCTATCTTTTAAGTTGGACCATTTTATGAATGGTTACAAAATTTTATCAAAATCCGTTCAGTAGTTTCGGAGTCCATCGCGGACAAACAACGTGACACGTGATTTATATATATTAAGAATATATATTAAGATAAGTTAAGAAAAGTTACGATCGAAAACCTCGCAAATTTTGTCTATAGCCCTTTATTTAATCGAGATTACAACAACAATATAATAATATGTTAGTTGTAGCAAACCTCTCCTTATCACTCATACTTAGGTATTACTAGCAATAAAGACGTATATTACAGAGCGCTGAGTGCAAGAACCTTAATGCGTAAGGACGAATTTCAAACCCTCCTAATATATGTACCTACCTATATTAAATAACTTTTTAACCAACTTCAAAAAAAAGAAGGAGGTTCTCAATTCGACTGTATGTTTTTTTTTCGTATCTTTGTTACGTGATTACTCGGCTGGACCGATTTAGGCAATTCTTTTTTCTTTTATTGGGTATACTTTCAAGTTGGTCTCATGGTAGAGAAGTCAGGATCATTCTGATGATGGATTCTTGGATAAATCGAGGAAACCCTTCAAATATTAGATATAGGCATAAGTCATATGTATAGTGATTTGAGTAAATAAATTGTCATTTTGAAATTACTTGGTGTGCCCCGCGGTTTCACCCGTAATAATTTCGGAGTTCCCGCGGGAATTCAAATATAAAAGTACCCTATATGTCCTTCTCTCTATCCCTGACAACGTGCATGCCAAATTTCATACAAATACGTTCAGCCGTTTTTGCGTGATTGAGTAATAAACATCCAAACAGCCACAATTTCATATTTATAATATTAGTAGGACTAGCTGTGCCCCTCGGTTTCACCCGTGGTAATTTCGGAGTTCCCGCGGGAATTCCGAGATAGAGTACCCTATGTCTTTCTCTGTACCCCTGACAACGTGCATGCCAAATTTCTTCCAAATCCGTTCAGCCGTTTTTGCGTGATTGAGTAACAAACATCCAAACATCCACACTTTCACATTTATAATATTAGTAGGACTAGCTGTGCCCCTCGGTTTCACTCGTGGTAATTTCGGAGTTCCCGCAGGAATTCCGAGATAAAAGTACCCTATGTCTTTCTCTGTACCCCTGACAATGTGCATGCCAAATTTCATCCAAATCCGGGTGAATAGAAATACGGAGGTGAATAGAGAAAGGGACAAGTTCCATATTAAAATTTAAATTTTGTACCGGACTCTATTCACCTTTTCCGATGTCTATTCACCCCGTTTTACTGTACCTACCTAGATTTTATTTCTGCAAACGACCCACGTCACTTCAATGTAGACAATAGTATAAAACAAAATTAACAATACAGTTGCCGCGTCAAAGGGGATAATTTTACAAATGAAATGGCCGAATGCAAGTTGGAGTGGTTTCGGAATCTCATTATGCATTTGAATCCCGACTGGGCAAAATTAAATTCCAACGAATCACGAACGGCACCGATGCTCGCGGCGACCGAAAATAACGGGAGTGCAAACAAAATAGTGATGTTACTTAAGTTGTTCAAATATTACAAATATTATTAAAATATAGTTTTTGGAATTTTTGTCTGTCTGTCTGTCTGTATGTTTGTATTCGTGCTACGCAAATACTGCTGCACCAAATGGAATGCGGTTTTTTTTGTTGTATTGCTAAGGGTCTAACTTAGATACTCATGTTTCGATTTTTTCGAAATTCCATCAGGAACTAGAGATATTAAAAAAAGTACTGGTCATCCTACTTAATATTATAAATGTGAAAGTGTGAAGGTTTGGATGTTAGGATTTTTGGATGTTTGTTACTCAATCACGCAGAAACGGCTGAACGGATTTGGATGAAATTTGGCATGCACGTTGTCAGGGGTACAGAGAAGGGCATAGGGTACTTTTATCCCGGAATTCCCGCGGGAACTCCGAAAAGCCGCGGGCGAAAGCCCCTGCGCTTTTAGCTATATCTCATATTTTTTGCTCACCACAAGTAGCATAGGTATAGTTAAACTTATATTTGCTGACAGAATAATCTCTATGCCCACTGAAATGTTCATAATTTTCCAATAATTAAGCCTTATTAAAATATTAACCGATGGTTTCATTCAATCGAATAAATAAATGAAATTGCATGGCTAACCAAGCAGCATTAACTACTACCTACCTACAGACTGTTCCCGTGGTTTCACCCGCGGTAATTGGCAACTTGACTAATTTTTTGAGTCCCTCGTGCAGATTAATAAAAAATATTGGACACGTATTTTTTCTTTTTTTACGCAATCAGAAGATAACGGTGATACATTGAGTTGAAGTTTCGCGTGACGTCACAACCCGGTGTTGTACGGGGCTTATACTAAATAATGACGTCACGAGTCCCCCACCTTAAACTTTAATGCGCTTTATCTATGTTTATTTTCATTAATTTGAAAAAGCAAAAAATGCTTGTCTATTATTTTGATTTTCATATGAACTTTCACTCTCATTTGTACCGTGCGATTGAGAACTTCGTTCTAATACCTCCTAACGGCCGCACTCAGAGTCGACTTTAATGATTACTTAGTTAAGTATAGATTTTTAAAACAAAACTGCCGCAATCAGAGACGTTCAGTAAATTAATGTTAATTGGCATTTAATGAGATGTAACTTAATTAGTTAAATGCCAATTAACATTAATTTACTGAACGTCTCTGATTGCGGCAGTTTTGTTTTAAAAATCTATACTTAACTAAGTAATCATTAAAGTCGACTCTGAGTGCGGCGGTAAGATTTTTTCGAGGACAACACTAATATAGACAGCGTTGTGATGCAGATACCTACTTGGTTTACGTTTACGTTTCGCGTACATATAAATCGACGTACATTCGACGCTGGTTACGTTACACCGTTACGCGGGCCGCATTTGTTCTCGTCTCCTTTACGATTATTTATTGCAATACTCAAACGAGTGCGTTTTCGTTCGCGGAATGTTTACTTTTGTTTATGTCTGTTTGTTTCCGAAGCACAGTTTCGGGTTCCTATTAGAACAGAAGCGATATCGGTTTGCGATTTCTCTTCGACTAAGGGTGGCACAAAATATGTATTATTATGTGTATTTTATTTTGTTTGAAATCATACAATGATAATGAATATTAATTAACGCAGGTCATGCTTTTCAGTTCAACTGAAAAGTAGGTAGGTAGGTATATAAGACAAAAAAAAAACTTTCTTTTAAAGCGAGAAGTTATCCATATTCCTGATAAAATAACGATTCAAAGCTTACATTTTTCAGAATCCACACGCGAATAATTACAAAGAAAATATTCTCCAAGGTCAACCGGCCCTGTTACGACAAAACACTGCAACCCGGGTTACAGCGTTTCATCGTAACAGGGCTCAAAATAATCTGTTACATGTAAGCTTGCTACTGGTTCAATCCGTAGTCCAATATCTCTTTTTGTTACTAAAATATTCCAAGGAACATTTTACTGTAACCCAAAATTGGAATCAAAAATATTTACAAAACGCTGCATACTAGACTACAGCGTTCTACCGTGATCGTGACGAGCGACAAGCGTCTTACTGTTTTTACATAACGCTGCAAACTCATGTTGCCGCGTTTTGTCAAAATAATAATAAATAAACGAAAGCGGTTGCCGGGCCGGGGGATGCGCACGCGCGCCGCCGCCTCCTTGTTAGACTTACTAAACAAATCATTTGTAGTTTAGTGTGCTTATTCACAATGACCATACGTTAAGATAACACGCCACTTAAAGTGCTTTTCCTATGTGTTCAAAGAAGTTTCACTTTAAAAAAATAGATTCACAACGTTTCGTTTAATATAAAGAACATAATTTTTTTTATATTTTTGCATCTGGAGCGTTTGGGATTATGTTCTTGGGATGCGCGTTATGGGCAAGAAATGTTGTTGGTCATAGTGAATATGGGCCCTGTATCGACAAGGAACAACCATAACGAAACTTAACTTATAAACTATAATAACTTAGAAAGTTTAATGAATGTACATTGCACGTGTTCAAGACAAAAACAATAGATTATAAGCCCCGAACCCGAACATGAGTTTGGGTTTTATTGCTTTCGAGCATTCCAAGCACCTATATAAAGACGTCATTGTTTTTTACAAACTACGACAGACTTACGGACGCCTTTTTTTAAAACTTTTTATTTAACTTGCAATATATGTAACTATGTTTGTTGGGGTGGAATTTTGCAACTCAATTTTTAAGTAGATGAACCGATTGAGCTGAAATTTTGTATACACGTTTAGTTTAGATGTCACTGTATGCTGATTTCGAGGTTCAAGTATAGAGAGAGATTCCACATCATTTGCTCTAGTATGTGAATTTAAAAAAAAATCATTTAAATTTAAGTATGATGAACTTACTTTAATTGTTTAATTTTGTCGGTAGTAGATAGATGAAAATTTGGAATATGATATTCGTTTACCATCCTAATGTAAATATTACGAAGTTAATAATATGTCAATTAATCAACGACAACCTATTTTGATAAGTAACAATACAGACAGAAATATTATAACTTATTCTGAAATGACGAATGTTACACCCACGATGCTTTACGACAGTGAGCTTAGTCGCCAATCTAAAGATTTTGAAAATATGTCACCATCTATGATGATATTATGTAGCAATAAAACGATGACACCTCTCAATCAACATGAACATTATAATGCATTTCTCGAAGAAAACATACTGAAAAAAGAAGATCAAATATCAGATGTGGTTTTTGACCTAGAGAATAAGTCTGGTAAGCGAAATTTTCAACTAGGTAATCCAGCTGAAGATGAAAATGATCTTGTAACGGTAACTGAAAAACAAAATGAAGACAAGATTTTACCTATTGCCAAAAAATCTACAGGAAAACAAGTGGAACAGGGCGAACCAATAACAGCAGTAATAGTTCAAAATCTTAGCGAAAGTCATGAATACCAAGATCACCAGCCAGATGAAGTATCTGAGGATGAAAATGATGTACTACCACCTGCAAAAAAGAAACGAATCAAAGATCACGGAGATAGACTAAAAGCAAGTAAAAAAAGCATCCAATAGGAGTTCCCTGTAAAAATACATGTATAAGAAAATGTACTGTTAATATTAGTGAAGAACAAAGACAGATAATTTGGAATAGCTACTGGGAGATGGATATTCAAAGAAGAAGGGATTTCATTTCACGTAATGTAGAAAATAATAAAATTGCTATGCGGTATTCCAAATTTACAAAAAGAAACCATACTTATATATACAAGCTACTTGATAATCGTGTATGCAAAACTATGTTCCTGCGGACCTTAGACTATACCAATGACCAGGCAGTAGTTGTTGTTTTAAAAGCTAATTTCAAAATGTGTAAATCTTCAACATCAGCTACGGTATGTGCAGCACCAGATTTAAGAGGTCGTCATAAGCCTAAGCAAGCTCTTTCTGATGAGTATGTTGAATATATAGATAATTTTATTGAACTGTTCCATCCAACAACATCTCAATATAGATTAGAACATGCACCTAATCGGAGATATTTACCATCTGGATTGACCCTCTCTCAAATGTTCCTTATTCTTGAAAGCTCATTTAGAACAAAAGGGCCACAAGCCATGCAGCTGGGTAAGATTCCACAAAAGAATTCAGTTAAAGAATATTTCTACTCAGCAGCCTATGCAGGCCAAATGTCCTAAATGTGAAGCTCACGATGTAGCCCATCTCAAACCAAAAGAGCCGAGAGGCGAAGGTATCATTGATCATGTGTGTAATGAATGCAATTGCAAAGTTTGCGTTGGGTATGCACAACATATATCCAGTAAAAATATATTTAGAACTCACATGAACGCAGATAAGGAGGAGGCCGAAACAGAAGATTCGGGAATCGGCTTATTTACTGTGGATATGCAGAAATGTATAACTATGCCAAAATTAAATAATAAAGATTTCTTCTTTAGCAGAAAACTAAAGTTGTTTAATGAAACCTTTTGCCAGCCATAGGTAAAGGAAATAAACCGGCGACGACGATGTTGTGGCACGAATCTGGTCGTAAAGCATTTGACGTAGCGACGGCATATGTTATATTTATAAAAAAATTCTGTAGAGATTATTTAAGAGTAATTTTGTACGCAGATAATTGCAATGCCCAAAATAAAAATAAAATATTATACTCTGCATTGCTGAGATTAATTAATGATTGTAATAACGACACCATCCAAACTATCAAAATAGAATATCTGGAGCCTGGTCATACTTATATGTCAGCCGACATGGTAGCATCACCAATCAGATGAATAAATCAGGCAATCTATATGATTTAGATGACTATATCCATATGTTTAAAAAATCCAGGAAAAATTTGACAACCCATGTACATAACTGCAATGATGTCATGTTATTTAAAAATGAATTAAAATCGGTTTTTCCAAGGAATCACAACATCTCAATGTTTAAAATTGTTGAATTTCGAAGAGGTAATCCCAATATTTATTTCAAAATTCACTACGATGATAATGATTTCAAGGAACTTGATGTACCTATTAAAAAAAACTTTTAAGAAAGAAATTCTGAAATCTACTGAAAAAAAAGTTGATATGTTTGCAAACATACCAAGAAGAACACAACCAGAAGGTATTTCTCAAAAAAAAGAAAGATGATCTAAATAATCTGTTAAAATTTATGCCGAGGTCCAGGTATCATTTTTATGAAAATTTAAGTCAATGTTAACATTACTGAAGACTTAGATAAGTCGGCTTCAGGCTCAGTATTTTTATTGAAATTTTACTTATTTGACTTATAATATCATAACATAAACATATAACAAAACGCGGTAAGCTTAGGTTGCATCGTTATATCATAATACTATCTCATACTGGCCATTGGATGTTATCATAACAAAACAATCTTTCTTAAGTTTTTGAGGTTTCTAATAAAAATATGCCAACTTTATGTTCTAATGAAAATTAGCAAAAACTATGACCAATAATTTAAAAAAAAAATCAGACATTTATCTACACTGGATGAAATTTGGTAACGAGTAAAACATCAAAACTTAATACCGCGTTTTCTGAAACTTTGCATTCCAATATTTACAGCGTTTTGTCGTAACAGGGCCGCAGTCCGGGGAATTGCGTCCATGGGGGTAATAGAGTCTATCAAAGATTACTCGAAAAAATATTTTTAATATTTTTAATATTAAACAAACAAAACTAGATGGAAGTAGTCATTTTAAACCTAATAGTTTAAAATAAAAAAAACAACCTCATTGTTTAATATTAAAAAAACTAAACTAGATGGAAGTAGTCATTTTAAACCTATCAGCTTTCGAGTAATCTTTGATAGACTCTATTACCCCCATGGACGCAATTCCCCCGGTTGACTATATTTGGACATAGATAAGCAATAGTGTGTTAACCCACACTGGAAAAATTTTGAGTAAATCGCATTTTAAAAGTATAGCACCATTTTGTGTTAACATATTTTATGTTCAATATTTAGTTACATATTGAAGCAATGTAATAAGGTAAACAAATAATTAAAAAACGTTCCTTAACTCTCAATAAATCGTTCTGAATCAATAACTTAATTTTGTGGGTTAACATGTTATTGCTTATCTGTGTCCATTTAAAAACTAGTTATCACCCGCAGTTTCCGCTTAAATTTTGCAGCTCTTTCAGAAATACCGGAATAAAAATTACCGTACCTATGTTCTTCTCCGTATCTCTGAACGTGTAAGCATAATTCCTTGATGATCAGTTAAGTGGCTAAAGCGTGAAAGCGTAACAAACCAACAAAGAAACATTCGCATTTTAGAAATTGAGGTTTAACCACTCGTTTATGATTCTTATTATTGTTAACAGATGGCTTTTAACACAAAAAAGTTTTGCTTGCGCGTGCACATTGATACACGCATCCGATTTTTATTATCATACCTATAGCTGTTCGCCGCGGTTTCACCCGCGTTAGTTTCGGAGATACCGCGGGCATTCTGAGATACTTTCTTACTACCCTATTGTTTTTCTGTACCCACCCTTGACAACGTGTAAGTAGGTAGGCGAAATTTAATGTAGTTTCTTCCGCATTAATTTCGTAGTTTCCGCGGGAGTTCCGGGATCAAAAAGTAGCGTATGTCCTTCTCTGTAAACCAGAGAGCGTATATGCAAAATTTCGTGGTGATCGGTTGAGCCGTAAAAGCGCTACAAACAAACAAACAACCTCACTTTCGCATTTATAATATTAAGTAAGGATTCTTTTTAGGCGCGAAAAGGTATAATAAAGAATTTACGACGCGCCACTAAAAAGTGAAGTGGTATAAAAGTGAAATGAGACATTCGATGTGTGTAAAATTTTGACTTTGAACACGCGATAATAACTGTCTTTCTTTCGTCAATTCCTTCTGAGAATTTAAGCCGAGCGACAAAGGGTGCGCAGGCGCAGCCTAACGGCCCAATAATATACCGTTGGTCATTGCGTTTTGTCCCTTTTGGATCTGCATTTGGACTTCCCGAGGTTAACACCGTTCGCTCGCGGCTGCGATGACTATATCTACCTACTTTGCGAGTGAAATTATCTCAATAAATTCGACTGCCCAAATAGAGAATGTGGAACTTAGTCATTCCAGGGTTATTCACTAAGACCATAACACGCCGCGTTAAGACAAGACGCCGCAAAAACTGTCTTTCCCTCGTAATCAAAGAAGTTTTACTACAAAAAAAATACTTTTAGGTACAACGATTCTTATGGCATAAAGAATAATAGGTAATTTCTTATATCTTCGCATCTAGAACGTTTGGAAATGAATTTTTGGGACAAGCGTTATGGGCAAGGAATGTTGTTGGTCATAGTGAATAAGGGCCCAGTTTACGCAAACTGAAAACGGCAATACTTCTCTTTTTTATACAAATATAGATACATTGTCAAAACGGCAAATCAAAAATAGCGAAGATTCAAGTGATCCATAATACTAAGTAGGTACCCATAGTAAAATCTGGGATTAGGTGAACTGGTTTGACCTTTGTTGGTTACGCTTTCTGCCTTAATTTAGTTTTTCTTTATTTTGTTTTTCTTTATTTCGTATTATTTATTTTGTTATACTTTAATTGTTTTCATTTGTGTTGTCCTGTATGTGTTCATATGTGTTGTTTCTCCTTCATTTGCATAAATCTTTCTTTTCTTTTCTTTTTTCTTTTCTTAATTACTCAACTGATCATCATGAAACTGCATACACGTTGTATAAAGGATACAAAAAGGGACATATAGGGTAACGGAGGGAAAAGATAGCTATCTCAATTGATTCGACTGCCCATAGAGAATGTGGAACTTAGTCATTCCAGTTTACGCAAACTGAATACGGCAATCCTTGTAACAAGCATTGCCATTCAAGTGGTCCATAAGAGTAAAAGTGTCTAGGATTAGAAGAAAGAAAGAACGAAAGAAAGAAAGAAAGAAAGAAAGAAAGAAAGAATGAAAGAAAGAAAGAAAGAAAGAAAGAAAGAAAGAAAGAAAGAAAGAAAGAAAGAAAGAAAGAAAGAAAGAAAGAAAGAGAAAGAAAGAAAGAAATAAAGAAAGAAAGAAAGAAAGAAAGATTCATTCAAGCAAGAGGAGAAACAACACAAATGAACACATACAGAACAACACAAATGAAAACAATTAAGTAAACTGGTTTGAATTTGTTGTTTCCTAGCCTTATTTACTCAACGGATTATCATGAAACCGCATACACGTTGTCAGAGAAGGACATAGGCTACTTTTCATCCAGAAATTCCCACAGAAATAGGCTATTTGACTATTTTTTTATTTTTAGCCCATCCTGTAGATTCATAAAAAATATTAGACACGTATTTTTTCTTTTTTTACGTAAGCAAAAAATAACGGAGATAACGTCGTTGAGTCGAAATGTCGCGTGACGTCACAAGCAGGTGCAGTTTTCACCCGCGCATGATGTCACAAGCCCCCACTCCCAAACTTTAATACACTTTATCCAATTATATTTTCATTAATTTTAAAAAGCAAAATATACGTGACCATTATTTTTTTATTATCCAACTGAATGACGGACTGAATAGAATTAAGAAACAAAATTTAGTCGAATAAGACATTTATAAATATTTAGTATAGATTTCCACAGAAACAAACTAAAAACATAGTTGCCGTGTTAAAAAAATATCACAAATAATAAATATCAGTCGTAAATTATGGAAGGAGCTGAAATTTTACGGTCGCGTCGTCGAAATAAATTCGTCAAATCTCTTTGTCGGTGCTTTTATTGCAAGCTTTTATGTAATTAAACAACTTTATTATTATTATATTCGCAAAAGAACAAGTTGTTACAGTATTTTTTTATGTTACTTCGTGACTTTGTGTACATAAAAAATATTCAACAAATACATAATATACATCGCTAGGTAGGTAGGTATTCGCGTGAATTTCCGGATTCCTGGAACTCCCCAGCATACAATAAACTTTCTGAAAAATAGACGGCAATTGATACTGAAAATCGAATCTGTTGAGCAGTTAGGAGAAATATGCAATACTTACTAATATTATAAATGCGAAAGTGAGTTTGTTTGTTTGTTACGCTTTCACGCCTTAACCGCTCAACCGACCATCGTGAAATTTTGTGTGCACGTTGTCAGGGATGCAGAGAAGGACATAGGGTACTTTTTATGCAGAAAATCCAGCGGGAACTCTGAAATCACCTCGCATTCAACTCGCGGGTAGAACCGCGGTGATTTCAGAGTTCCCGCGTTTAACGCGTCCAATAAAAAAAATACGTGTCCAATATTTTTTAATAATCTACAAGACGGACTAAAAAATAAAAATTAGTCAACATGCCCATTATAATTTTCGTAAAGCCCAATATAGGTTTGATTGAAATCAAGGTGCGTTTCGCTGGTAAAGACTTGAGCTACTTATAGACCTGTGAGTAAACTTCAAACGCATACAAGGTTTTCACTTCGTCGTAGGTTAGTAGGTTAGTTATAGTCAGTAACTATAAGTTTACTGAAAATCCTACTGATATTATAAATGCGAAAGTTTGTTAGTATGTATGGATGAATGGATGTTTATTGCTCTTTCACGCAAAAACTACTGGATGGATTTAAATGGAACTTTACAATAATATAGCTTATACATCAGATTAACACAGGGTACTTTTTATCCCGGAACTTCCGCGGGAACTCTGAAATCAACGCGGGTGAAACCGCTGGGCACAACTAGTATATTCATAATAATAGTTGGACATTATCGCACGGTGCCATCTGGTTCCAAGGTTGCAGAGCTTGTTCTATGGGTATACTAGTCGGCAGTAAAAACACTTTTTTTAAATTACATTTTAGTACTAAACTTCTAGACTCCGAGTAACCACAGATGTCTATCCCACAAAGATTTTCCTTGACGCGGGGATCGAACCCGTGACACCTGCAAGTGTGTTAGAAGTCTTCTTCTTCTTCTTTGGTTTATAGCTTCGGGCACTATGTGTTGCCAGTGTTAGAAGTCAGATTACCACTAGACTAGTGGTGTCAGATAAGTGAAAGCTTCACAAAACAAGACGTCATTTGTCTATCGCCGTGTCAAGGAAAACTGCAATTGTCATAATTCCCACAATCACTGGTTCACTAGACACTTGTCCACGCCAAAATGAACTTTGTCACACTTGACCCTAAAGATTAATTTAAACAGCACAACTGGCAGATAAGCTCGCCATTATCGCACTAATTAACAGCAGTCAGTTGTAAACACGAGTCGGTGTCGGCGCTTTTGACGTGCAATAGTGCATCGAGATAGTGTTTTGTTTGGTTTTCAAATAACTACTACTTTGGTATTCCTCTATTTTCTCATTAGATAACGTCACTAGAGCAAATCTTTCTCTTCCACCGCGCCTCGTTTTCATGTTTTATGCTTTTCCGTATATTTTTACTAGCTGTTCCCCGCGGTTTCACCCGCCGCAATTTTGGATATCCCGCGAGTATTCCGAGATAAAAGTACCTATGACCCTATATTTTTTTGTCTACTACGAGTTTCTGCAGGAGTTCCGAGATAAAAAGTACCCTATGTCCTTCTCTGTACTCCTGACAACGTGTATGCAAAATTGCGTGGTGATCGGTTAAGCCGTTTACCCGTAAAAGCGTAACGAACAAACAAAGTCACTTTCGCATTTATAATATTATATTACTAGGTGTGCCACGCGGTTTCACCCGCGATAATAAATTATTATTACTCAGTTAAAATGCTTGCATCATCATGTCAACCTCTCAGGAGATAAACTTGACGTAAAGATAAAAAATAATAGAAAAACATACAGGCATTTCGTTCCTCCTTATATTATCATTCTCGAAAAACTAAAATCAGTTCAGATTTGAATGAATAAACAGGAGAATATATTTTAAAAACTTCATAACAAGATTTTAAATAAGTACTTAGAAACAAACCTAAAATCGCTACTACTGTCAAACTAATACATATAGTGTTTGTGGAACTCATCAATTCACTAATTCTCTTTAAGTTTTAATTGACTCCAAAAGAGGAGGCTTGAAAAATCGACGCATGTTTTTATGAGTGATAATTTTTCAGTAGTTGTTCAAGTTATTTGCTCAAAATGGTGTGTCATCAAGGTGAACAAAAAGTTACATCGATTAAAAAAAAAAAAAACTACATAATATTTAAATAATTATTTTATTCACCGGTCACGCATGGTTACTCAGGGGTCATCACACCATACAAGGTGGAATTTTAAAAAACAATTGCACGTGCAGATCACCGACCTTCCATTAATCATAAGTCATAACATTCCAAGAATTCGTATGAGAGCATATTATAATTTTAAGCGATAAATGATGAAATATTTCAAGACCAGAACTTTTGTCTTATCAGTCTGTTATCACCGAGGTATTTTATGAGTAATAACCTGATAGCAATTCCAGAGGCACCCGTTAAGGTAGAATCTCTACTTCGCGTTTTAAAACACCAAATTTTAACTCAATTCAAATATGCGAAGTCAATTGTCAGCTCATTACGAAATTACAGTAGGTACGTCATAAAAAACAACTATATTAAGCATGCCACTTCTTGTGGTTTTCCTAGAGCAAGATTTTAATGTTGAACTAGCTGTACGCTGCGGTTTCACCCGCGTTAGTTTCAGAGATCCCGCGGGTATTGCGAGATAAAAGTACTTACTACCCATTACTAGGGTAAAACCAGGATAGTTGCCCTGGGGGTATAGTTGCCCCGATCGTAATTACTCGTTTCGCAGATGAATAGCGTGCTATTTTATTTATCTATCAAAAGACTTTCCAACTACTATTAAGTGGACCGCGTCTCATGTCTCTGTGCGATTGCACGGGAACGCAAGGTGCGATCAAAGATTTTTCGGGATAGATGCCTTGTTTCCCGACGGGGCGTCTATCCTAAATGTAATTTATATGGACTAGGCAACTATCCCATATATGGGATAGATGTCACAAAAAGTAGAGGTCCGTAGAAATCGCTAATACTCTGGAAATTTCAAAGATAATGTCTTTTACATTTAATAAATTTGTAGATAAAGAACCAAAGTACTTGCCAGTTTAAAAAATAAAATATTTTGATTTATGTACCTACCGGGAGATATAAAACGATTTCGAAAAGTGTGGCAACTATCCGGGTTTTACCCTACCCTATATTTTTTTCTGCACCTACCCATGACAACGTGGAGGTACTAGATAGTATGCAAAGTGAAATGTAGTTTTTTCCGCGTTAATTTTGGAGTGAAGTCCCGCGGGAATTCCGGGATAAATGGTAGCCTATGTCCTTCTCTGTACCCCTGACAACGTGTATGCAAAATTTCGTGCTGATTGGTTTAGTTGTTCAGCCGTGAAATCATACAAACGAACAAACAAACTCACTTTCGCATTTAAAATATTAGTAAGGACTAGCTGTGCCCCGCCGTTTCACCCGCGTGATTTTCGGGATTCCCGCAGGAACTCCAATGAAGTCTAATTTACTCCTTATAAAAACAGTTAATTAGTAGTAAAAGTCCCGTCAATATCGGTCCAACCATTTCGGAAATTCACCCGCGTGAGTTTCTGAATTCCCTCCGGAACTCCAAACTTCTTTTATATAAACCTTGTCCTGACAATAACGAACACAAAAAAAAAACAATTATCCAATTTGGTGCAGTCGTTTGAAAGTTATGCGCTTAGCAACACATTTGGCGATTCATTTTTATTATATAGATTAGTGTAGACTGTAGTGTTAGACTATCACCAACACACTGGCTTAAAATAAAATTAATAATATTGTCTACTTTCTTTTCTCCGAATAAATGTAGATTTTTGATCATTACCTTTCCGATATATCTACGACCTACGTATGTACAAGTATGTATGTAAAAAAGGTTTCCTCAAAAACCCGGGTGCAGTAGGTATGCAACTCAGACCAAATAAAAACTAAGGACGGACCGTCTCGAACGACGAAGTGAAGCCGGTTGCGTATGCATGTGGTGATTAGGAAAGTGTATTGATTTGCAAAGTTTACATAGGATTTATGATGTCTTTTTCTTGCAAGTGTGTGCGTGTTTCTGTGTACGTGCACGGCAATGGTGTCCTAGTTTCCTGGGTAAAAAAATCAAAATTCTATTTAGTCCGTCAGTTAGATAATAAAAAATAAAAGACACGTATTTTTTGCTTTTTTAAAATAATGGAAATATGCATAGATAAAGCGCATTAAAGTTTACGGTGGGGGACTCGTGACGTCACAGCTCGCTATAACGTGCGAACAAACTGTAGCGAGGCGTGACGTCATGTGAAATTTCGACTTGATATATCTCCGTTATTTTTTGGTTACATAAAAAAAAAATACGTGTCCAATATTTTTTAATAATCTACAAAACGGACTAAAAACAAAAATTTAGGAAACTAGCCTTATATTACTTTGGGATATAATGTGCTCAAAACGCGAAAATCTAAAAACTTCACTTGTTTGTTCGACGCGTTCCGTCTTTAGTTTTTGTTTGGTCTGAGGTGTGCAACAGGAAAATGGAAACGCTATACCTACATATAATTAGCCCGGACACTCATGTTTCTTTGAACAATTACCGCGGCATGACTGCGCTGTTCACTTTAGTTATAGGTAGAGATCACGGGTCCGTGGTAGAGATATTTTGCGAGCGTTGCAGTAAGTTTAGAAAATAACTATGTATATTTATAGATTCACTCTTAATAAACACTAGCTAGTACTAGCGGCTCCACTCGTGTTGTGTTTGGAAGTTCGCCAGCGTTTATGTCGCGTCCGTTTGCAAATTGCGCTTGAAGATTTAAATTGTCATAACTCCTCTTCCCTGAACCGACTATGATGATACGTTTGATATTTATGAAAAAAAAAAAATATTTTTTTCAATAGCTCTTTCTCTTTTATTAAAACCTTTTATTTTTGGTTCGTACAGCTATCCTGACGGTCATAGTAATTTCGTTAATCGATATCTATACTTTTATTATAAAGAGGAAAGATTTGATTTTTTGTTTGTTTGTTTGTTACGATTTAACTCAAAAACTACTAGACCGATTTCAAAAATTCTTTCACCATTAGAAAGCTACATTATCTCTGAGTAACATAGGATATATTATAATCCGGAATTACCGCAGGAACTCTATCTCGGGTGAAACTGCGGGGAACAGCTAGTATATAAATGTAAAGTAACATACAAGCAATTTATAAAATTTAGAATTATGACACAAAATGAACAATTTCGTACTTTAACTGCAACATTGATGATTACGTAGTAGTGACATCATGCCTCCTGTCTAGTGGAATCGTCTCTTCTCTGAAATTGTTATGAGTGTGAAGCAAGTTTTTCCAGTAATTAAATTTACTACGAGTAATGAGAATGTGAGATTATTTGCTTTTCAGAGTTGATTGATGAATAAAAAACTGTAACTTGTGCTGGTCAATAAAAATTTATTTTATTTATTAATTTATTTATTATGAAATTCTGCATACACATGTCAGGGGCACACAAAAGAATATTTATTTATTTATTTATTTATTCTTTATTGCACAGTGTGTACAAATGGCGAACTTAATGCCTTGCGGCATTCTCTACCAGTTAACCATTGGGTAGACAGAGAGATATAGAAGATGGGGTGTGCAAACAAAACAATAATTAATATACTTAATACTAGACACTAATAATTAATAACTAAAACATAACATAAATAAAGAATATGGAAAGAAAGAAAGAAAGAAAATACATGACAGTGGGAACTCCGAAATTACCGCGGATGAAATCGCGCCGGACAGCTAGTAAAGTATAAAGAGCAAAAGTTTGTGAGTTCGTGTATTTGTGAGATTGTAGGGGGTAATCTCTGGATCTACTGGACCGATTTTAAAAATTCATTCACTTATAGGAAGCTACATTGATACTGAGTTACAAAAGGTAGGTACTTTTTGTTCCGGAATTCCGACGGCAACTCCAGAGTTTGTGAGGTTGTAATCTATGGATCTAATGAACCGATTTTAAAAATTCTTTCACTTAGGTATAGATAGGAAGCTAAAGTGATCCTGAGTGACATAGGGTACTTTTATCCCGGAATTCCCGCGGGAGTTCGGGAGTTTGTGAGATTGTTATCTATGGATATCTACTCATTATAGATAGGAAGCTAAAGTGATCCTGAGTGACATAGAGTACTTTTTATCCCGGAATTCCCGCGGGAACTCCGAAATTACTGCGGGTGAAATGGCGGGGGTCAGTTAGTCGCCAATAAACACATTACCCTGCTTTGCGTCGCGCACTCAGGTAATTAGCGTAGATTAGAAGGAAGGAAGCAAACAGCTTCTTTACCTATTGTTCGGATTGACCGTACTGAATATCATATACCTAACTTTTGCTTTCGAACGGTCTTCAGTGGTTTTCCATTGGAAAACAACAGATGTATCGTCTTCAAAATATGTTTATTTCACAAGCGTTCATTAACTTTCAACCTAATAAAAACAACATCATCATAAAACATGGTTTTGACTATAAAAAATTGCATGTACGTATACAAGTAAACAAAATGGAATGTAACTCGTAAGTACTTACCTAGCTATTAAGTATTTTAAACAATAAAAATTGTAAAATGCAAGTGGTTTGACGACCTTGGTTTATCAACCCCAACTCCTACTTTATACCTGCCATTAATAGAGGTTTTATTGCGAGAAATATCTATAATAATAATTATTTTTATATCCACACTAGCTGCGGTTCCCCACAGTTTCACCTGTGTTAATTTTGGAGATCCCGCAGGAATTCCGGAATAAAAGTACGCTGTAACCTTTTCTGTCGTGTGACTACGTGTAGTGTTAAAATTGAATGCAGTTTCACCCGCGCTAATTTCAAAGTTCCCGCGGGAATTCCGAGATAAAAAGTACTCTATGTCCTTCTCTGTATCCCTGACATCGTGTATGTGAAATTTCATGGTGATCGGTTGAGCCGTTAAGGCGTGAAAGCGTAGCAAACAAACAAACTCACTTTCGCATTTATGGTAAAGATATCACTTTCGTGACGTAGTAAGGCTAGCAGTTAGCACTCGAAGTGCGATCAAACTCGACTCTTAGTTTATTTTGTTCAGGAAGCAGATCATGGTATTTCTGAAAGATATTACAAAAACAGAACCGTCACAATATGATATGTGTTTTTAGATTTCTTTGGTCCAGACGCAAGTTCAAGATCTTTCAAAGGTTAATCAACATTATCATCAAAATATGGAATTGAAGAGCTATAAGCAGCGCAGCGCAAGTTGATATTAATCTATACTATAATAAAAGAGTAGAATCCGCGATTCTGTGCATTGAATATTTTTATCTAAAATTGAGAGGGGTGATAAAAGAAGAGTAACCAAGCTCAAAAAAGAAAGTTTTTAAAACTCTTTTCTGTCTTTCTGTTCGCGATAATCTCCGCATCTACTGAACCGATTGTAACGCGGTTTTCACAGGTAGATTAAGCTTAGCCTGGAGCTACATATAGGCTTTGTTTCATTGAAATCGGATGTCAGGAAAAAAGTTGTTGTATAAAAACCTTTCAAGCGGGTGAAACCGCTGGGCACAGCTAGTAATCTATAATAATCTTTTCATTACTCATACTCGGAAAGTAGGTCTGAAGTTGCCTGAGAAGCGGGTTGAAAGTAACACTTTTCAGCCCTAGGGAGAATCGCTTTCAACTGACAGGTAGATACTGCAGAAACTCAAGTTTTTTTTTATGTCATAGGGGGCATACTTACTGGCCAGTAGCACACCTAATGGTTGATTTATGTAAAATAAAATTCACTAATTTTTTTCTATAGCTAATTCCTATTTTTATTTTGACTTTCCTTGCATTCGTAATGAAAAGCACAGTGTTATCCTCGGGGGAAAGACTTATTTAGTCCCTCGATCTATTGGCCAAACCCCGTCTCGGGACTAAATAAGTAACTTTCACCCCTAGAATAACAATGTACTATTATTGCTTTAGAAAACTATGGAACGTAACATGTCAGGTGGTCACGAAAAATTGGACTTTAGATTGGACCTTAGATTGTCCACTTGGCCGCTATAGCTGTTCCCTGCGATTTTAGTCGCGTAAATTCAGGAACACCCTCGGGAACTCCAAACAGTTCAATCCTGCGTTCCTCGGGGATAGTGTAGCTTTCTATCAGTGGAAGAATGTTGCGAATCGTTTGCGTAGTTCCAGTGAACTTAGATTATCGCTGATGATCGTTGATCGTGTGATCGGCGATAATGTGAATACCCTTTGATGCGTGCCCAAAAACCGACGATACACGGGTCGCAGGCGATCATAGACGACGATCGGCGAGTACAGCCGAGTAAGCCCTCTACACTCTCGTGATCGCGTATACTCGTCTGTTATACTCGGCGATAATGTAGTGGAGGCAACAAACTTTACCTGTTAATATTACATATTATCACGAATGTATTTACATTATACAAGAATATTTTTTAAGCAATGCGCAAAAAAATTTTTGGTGGTTCAGTACCTACCTGATCAGTAATAGAACACATTTCCATTATTTGTTCAAAACTTTTTTTTTATCCGGCTTTAAATTAGCAAAATATGGACACTAGCTATTCGTAATAACATCAATGGGCGCGCGCGCCGTGCGGCTCGATCAGCTGTCGGTACATTGTAACCTACGAAAATATGTAGCCAAACGAGCTCTTCGCGCGCAGCGGTGGCGGCGGCGAATAGAGTAGCCAATAAATCAATTGCAAAGTACACATCTTGCGTTCACGATAAATTTGCTTTTTTGTACTAAAACTTATCAAAATAAAAAAAGGTGTTTATTAAAACTCTTTTAAGTATAATTTGTAAAATTTTGCGCACTGAATAAAAAATATTCCTGTATACAACAGTCTGAGCCCAGCCTAAACGCAACAACATTCGAAAGACTTAGCTGTGGATTGTTCCGATAAAAACATGTTTTTTTTTTTTAATATTACGTTCCGTTTTAGGTACATGAGTTCCGTGAAAAACAATAAATTTGATCGATTATTAGATAGTATTATTATTATGTACCTACCATTATTGCTGAACGGAAATTTACAGTAAATGTTATGATTTGCTTCGATGTATATACACGTGGAAGCGTGCGTTGTTTTGTTTGAATTGTTTATTTTCTTTACAATAAGTACAGTAGTTTTTATTCGGAAATTATACAAGGGCAGTATATATATATATTTTTTTTAATTTATAATTAACTTATTAGATAACTAGCTGTCCATGCAGTTTCACCTTCGGTAATTTCAGATTTCCCGCTGGAATTCCGGGATAAAAGGTATGCAAAATTTCATGATGAGCGGTTGAACCGTTAAGGCTTGAAAGCGTAACAGACAGGCAGACGGACAGAGTTACTTTCGCATTTATAGTATTAGTATGGACTAGCTGTGCTTCGCGGTTTCACTTGCATTAATTTGAGAAAAAATACCTACTAAAATATATTCCATTAACTTAAGGTTACATTTTTAATTGCATGCTCTGCTCCTGGAGCCTATAGCCTTCCTCGATAAATGGACTAGGTACCTAACCAAACAAACTCTTCAGATCCTATCTGTTAGCGTTCGCCATTTTGATACCGTTGGCACTGACAGTGACAGGTGACATAAAACGTCATGTGACGCGTATTTGGGGTGGAAGCCGTCAACGGTGAGTGAGATCGGCATTATCGTTTGTGGAATTTTATGATACAGTAAATAAAACAGTTGCTTAATGTATATATCCTACTAATATTATAAACGCGAAAGTTTGTAAGTATGTATGGATGGATGGATGGATGGATGGATGGATCTTTGTTACTCTTTTACGCAAAAACTATTGAATGGATTTAAATGAAACTCTACAATAATATAGCTTATACATCAGATTAACACATAGGGTACTTTTTATCCCGAAATTCCTACGGGAACTCTGAAATTATAGATAAGTATAGATATAGATAGAAATAGTATAGATTGTAGAAAACTAGCTGATTCCCGCAGTTTTACCCGCATTAATTTCGGAGTTTCCGCAGGAATTCTGGTATAAAAACTACCTACCCCAGGTCCGTCTCTGCAGTACCTACCCCTGAAAACGTGTATGCAAAATGGTAAGCGGTTCAGTAATAGAAACATTAAAACATGAAAGCGTGACTAACAAATAAACTCAAACTCATTTATATATATTTATTAGTAAAAGGATTATTCATACTTGGTTGAAGCCGATCGGGTGCGGCGTCAGGACAGGGCCCTTATTCTCTATGACCAACAACATTCCTTGCACATAACGCGCGTCCTTAAAACACAATAATTATTGGCTACTTGACTAAAGTTTTTTTTTAGTCTTTCGTGTAGATTAGTAAAAAAAATTGGACTCGTTTTTTTTTCTTTTTTTTTCGCTATCAAAAAATAGCGATACATTGAGTTGAAATTTCGCGTACGTCACAACCTGGTGCAGTTTGTACGGGGCTCATACCGAATAATGACGTCACGAGTCCTCTACCCTAAACTTGAATGCGCTTTATCTATGTTTATCTTCATTAATTTTAAAATGCAAAAAATATGTGGCTATTATTTTTTTATTTTCTAACTGACGGACTAATTGGAACTTATGAAAGTTCCAATATAGTTCTAAGTTCTATAAGTTCTAAAAGCATTTCATACCTTGGATAATACCCAATTCCGACCGCTCCATGTGACAAAATATTATAAATAAATATTCTGTATACCATAACACACGTTGTAAATGTATTTTTTTAAAGTGAAACTTTGACCGCGAACGAAAAAGAATTTTTATGCCGTCTTATCTTAACGCGGCGTGTTATGGTCATAGCGAATAAGGGCCCCGTAGGTAACTATCATGAAGGCAGATCCTTATCGATGCATGAGCAGTGTTGTTTCGTATTTTGCGTGAGCAAAATTGTCCCTTTGGCGGCATTAATATATTAATTCTTTCCTGTAATTGTTTGTCCAGTGACATTAGCATTTTTATAGGTATCGTAAATTAAAAAATTTCATTATACAAGTAAGCAGGTACATCCTAGTTCTGCGCATTAGCACGCCACTACCGACGGCCAGGCATAAAAACAGCATTAAATTATTCCTAATAATTTTATAATCCAATTTAAAGTTTCGTGATACACAACTACTAATCCTACTAATATTATAAAAGTGAAAGTGTGGATGTTTGGATGTTTGTTACTCAATCGCGCAAAAACGGCTGAACGGATTTGGATGAAATTTGGCATGCACATTGTCAGGGGTACAGAGAGGGACACAGGCTACTTTTTATCCCGGAATTCCTGCGGGAACAATGCGGGAGCAAACAAAAATATGCAAATGTGAGTTTGTTTGTTTGTTACGCTTTCGCTATTAAACTAGTTACCGATTTCCGTGAACCGATTATAGAACCGATTTTCATGAAATTTCGCGTTCACGTTGTCAGGGGCACAGAGAAGGACACCCTTCTCTGTGAACTTGGAATTAACTCGGGTGAAACCGCGAGAAACAGCTAAAATAACTAAAGCTGCTTACTCAACCCCTGATATGTTTCGGACTCTAAAGGAGTCCTTCATTATGTTATTCACTACATTATGGTAATTCACTATGGTAATTTCATGGGTTTCTAATTTTTTTATTTACTGCTAGCTGTGCCCCGCGGTTTCACCCGCGTGAGTTTCGGAATTGCCGCAGGAATAATTTTTTTCAAAAGTAGCCAAAGTTACTCCTTATAAAATCGGCTATCTGCCAGTCCTGTTAAAATTGGTCCAGCAGATTCGGAGATTAGCCGGAACTAACAGACAGAAAAGTTTCAAAAAACGATTTTTTTTATTTTATTTATTTATTTATTTAACAATTAATGCACACAGGACAACAAAAAAGGAAAAAAAGTATAAAAGTAATCATGTAGTAGTATGTTAGTACCGTAAGTATATACTTTCATATGCATTTAGTGAAAAGCTGTTAACTTAGGATTACAGACAGACACTTAAATTTTATTCATATGTATATAGATGCGATCCCCGAGGGTTTCAATCGTTTTAAGGTCAGAGTTTTCTTGGAAATTCCTGGATTATAAGTAGCATAATGAAATAAATAATTATTTCAAACATTTATTTGTTAAGACAAGATATCCATCTGCAAAATTATACACGCTGTATTTTTGTTTGTGAATGTGCTTAACCAGTGCTCTATAATACGTGTTTGCTGTGTATGCCACATTAAACTTTTGATAAAGTCACGTCTCGACGTCTAGAATCTAGACTTGTTAACTCACACTCCAGCCTTATGAGCAGGACGATACTGGCACAAGCTATTCACGTTAATTGCAACTATTATTGCGCGAGACGTGTCGGGGGGCGAGCTTGTGCAATCGGGAGCTTCTATACATACACGGTGTAAGGCTAAACGAGGGATATATTGAAGGAGGGTGTCGGATTTTCGTCTTAAATATATTAAAAAAAAATATGACGTAGAAAAAGGTCACCTACCCAGGGATAAGAGGTTCCGGGTTCGATTCCCGGTGGGGGTGGATTTTGTGTGATGAACACAGGGTTCCATTTTCCAGTCTGGATGGTATATATGGTATATATATACCAAGCAAACGCATATAGGGTAAAACCAGGATACTTGCCCCGATCGTAATTACTTTAGTTTCGCAGATGAATCGCGTGCTATTTTATTTATCTATCAAAAGACTTTCCAACTACTATTAAGTGGACAGGGTCTCATGTCTCTGTGCGATTGCACGGGAACGCAAGGTGAGATCAAAGATTTTTCGGGATAGATGCCTTGTTTCCCGGCGAGTCGTCTATCCTAAATGTAATTTATATGGACTAGGCAACTATCCCATATATGGGATAGATGTCACAAAAAGTAGAGGTCCGTAGAAATCGCTAATACTCTGGAAATTTCAAAGATAATGTCTTTTACATTTAATAAATTTGTAGATAAAGAACCAAAGTACTTGCCAGTTTAAAAAATAAAATATTTTGATTTATGTACTGGGAGATATAAAATGATTTCGAAAAGTGTGGCAACTATCCGGATTTTACCCTACTATATTTAATTAGACATAGACATATACTTTATTTGGCATCAACATCAAAATACCTTAAATATCTTTGATCAAAATACAAAAAAAATACAAGTAGGTTTGTAAAATTCAGAGATCTTCAGTAGGAGTGAATTGTTAAGTATTTGTTGCGATGCCAAACTGGACACCGACTCAGCATATGCTGTCGCATAGAATGCGTTTAGTATATACGTTTGCTTGGTTTTTTACGACACAAGCGTAGTGTGGGATCAAGTAGATCTGTGTGTTGTGAAGAGGATTATTATTATTATTATTATTATTATTATATACTAGATACATGAAATTTGGTATAAAGCTACCTTTTATAACATAGACAAGAACTAAGGAATACTTTTTGGAAATTCAACCTCTAAGTGAAAACACGAGACAAAAATTAGTTTGGAAGTGTCATTAGTATCAAAGTTATAGAGTCATTTCTGGGTTATTGGTGATTCAACCCTTAAAGCTTAGAAGGGTTGAATGAGTCATGTACCTATGTGTATGTCGTGGGCAAATTGTATTATTCATCTTTTTACAAACATTCGATATTTTTATGTCAAATAAAATAATATTATGACCACGTAAGGTTATCTGTTTGTAAGATAACCTGCGCGAAAATCTATACAAATGTAATAGAGCTAGAGACTAAGGAGTAACTTTTCATCTGTACATATGAATAAAGTCATAATGTCTGTTTATAATGTCAAAATAACAGCTTTTACTAAATTCATATGAAAGTACATACCTACGGTTGTAACAAAAAAGAAATTCTTAAATTTCTCGCCTGTCTGTTGTCGGTTTATTCCGGCTCCAAACTGCATAACAAATTGGAATGCTTCTTATCTCGATCCATCAAATATTTTCCAAGGGAATTCCGATATTCATGCAGGCGACCCCGCGGGGAACAGCTTGTATTAACCAAATACAAGGTGAAGGACGCGCGAATATGAAGTAATTAGTTATTCATAGAACTAAGATCAAATATGACGTTATGGGCAAATGATAACCTTTACGGAGGCAAAGGGTTCACGAACCCCAGTTTCGGTTTGAAGCTTAAATAAGCGATAAACCTGCCAACCTGCCACTTTATGTTGAGTTCCTAGAACTAAGATAGGCAAGAGTACTACATTTTACATGTAAAGTCGGTCGCAGAAATATCGAATCAATTCTGACCGTCGTTGAATTTTATTGCAATAGTAAAAAACAAGCGTCGAATTGAGAACCTCCTCCCTTTTGGGAAGTCGGTTAATGAAGTTCTACCAGTGATGAATGCTTACTTATTTTTGATACCGACTGTCCAGTAATAATATTAATAATTATTATCAGTCGAATGTAGAAAACTGGTGCTACCTAAGCTTGCCATACAACTACATATATGTAAATATTACTGGGTGTAAGTTTGGACGAGAGACTTAAAAAAAATATCTCTCTCGCTCAGATTTTGGGGGTAATTTTTTCAACGGGCATGTTTATTGCCATCTGTGCGTTTGTCTGTCATATCACTTTTATCTGCTTTGATATGCTCTTATAATGCTATTCAATTCCAGCTCAAACTTCCAAAGTGATACGCAAGAGACAATAGGCTAGTTTCCTGGGTAAAAAAATCAAAATTCTATTTAGTCCGTCAGTTAGAAAATAAAAAAACAATAGACACGTATTTTTTGCTTTTTCAAATAAATTAAAATACACAGAGATAAAGCGCATTAAAGTTTAGGGTGAGGGGGTCGTGACGTCACTAACCGCTAAAACCGCCATACAAACTGCCAGAATAGTGACGTCACGCGAAATTTCAACGCAATGTATCGCCGTTATTTTTTGATTACGTAAAAAAAGAAAAAATACGTGTCCAATATTTTTTAATAATCTACAAGACGGACTTAAAAATAAAAATTAGTCAACATGCCCATTACATTGATTCGCAATTATTATTTTTTTCATTCAATTTTTTTTTTTGAGGTTGAGTAAAAAATACGACCACAATCAATATGAAATAAAACTCAACTCGGAAAACAATATGTGTAGGTAGGTATGACATTAAATACCAATTTAAACATTCAAAAACCTCGATTCTAATTAAATTGATTTATAGTTAAATGCCTAACGAAAATTGCTGTTCGCAGCTGCGTCGCGTACACCATGACTCAGATAAAGAATATAAATTGTAATAAGTACAAATGATAATGCAGATGCGACACTTGTTTCAAATGTTCAATTTTATTACTGTTGCATAATGAAAATTGTCTCTAGAACTTTTTTTATTTTTTATTTATTCTTTACAACAAAAATAATTGAAGGTTGACATAAAATAGCACAAGAAACCACAGAGGTTTGTGCAATTAGTGCCACTTATCTTATTTATTATACTATCGTATATATTATGTAAACAATCTATATGTATAAGACAGCATTTCGATGTGTTCTTTTCTTCTTGATTGTTTGGGATATTTATGTTTCTTTTTGGGTAATAAAGTCTATGTAAATTTTAATCATTTTTAGGAAACGCATTGAAAAGCCTTCGTCCATTAGGATCCCCTGTTTATATAAAAGGGCACATTTTTCAATTACATGCAAATACAAAAAAAAAAAAAAGTTGGTCTACCGAAGCAATAGATTCTACGATCTCTTTGACAGTCCTTATTATTATAACCTTTATTGATTTTTTTTTTATAATTGCGATATAATAAAAAATTAAATATTTAGCGTGTTTAAAAAGTAATGCATGCACATTTCCGAGGTCATCTGAAATTATACTTTTTCAAAAGAAGTATAACTTGAAGAATATATATATAAAAAAATAGATATCTAAACCATATCCTTTCTGTTTTATTAGTAGCTTAGTCTGTGAGATGATATATCCCACTTTGATCGCGCCGACACCTCTCGTATCTTTACCAAGAATGTATCTGACCACAAACTGATAAGTGGTAATAAAACAATATTATATTACTGGGATATCTTATAATATTATTGTATATTAGTTGAATAACCTCGATATTTGCATGTGGTTTTGCCTGGTCTGAATTTGCTCAATAATCTATTTGGTCTTAATGAGAACGAGATGTCTCTAATAATTTTATTATTGGTAACTTGGGAAAAACACATACTTGAAAACTAGCTATGCTTTTACTCGCGTTAACTGTGGAGTTCCCGCGGGGATTCCAGGATAAAAACCAACCTTTGTTCTTATCTGTACCCCTGATAACGTACATATTATGTATAAGCAAAGTTTCATGATGATCGGTTGAGTGATGGTGTAACAAGCAACCAACGACGACTGGCTTAGCGCAGTAGGTCACCATGCTTCCCCACTAACCAAAGGTTCTGGGTTCGATGCTCGGTTGGGGTGAACTTTGTGTGATGAACACAGGGTTGCACTTTCCAGACTGGTCGTGTTTATATATCTATACTATTATATATTGTATGAATACGTAGTATATACCACGTTTGTTTGGTTTCCACGACACAAGCTTATAGCTTAGTGTGGGATCAAATAGGTCTGTGTGTTGTGAAATTTTATTAGGTATTATTATAAACTCACATTTGCATTTATCTTAGGATTATAAAGAACAATATAAGTACGTGTACATAATCTAGGATTCATTAAGTTGTTACGACACGTGTTTAGGTTACGATATTGCGTTCTGATTTATCTCGTCTTCGTCTACAGGACTAAAACACTTTTGTTCATATATAAGTATGTTTTGTATATATAAGTACAAATCATAGAACGTATCAGTGGGATGAGTTACCTGATTCAAACATTGACTAGGTCAACTCATCCTGCGGAATGAGTTCGAGCGGCCTCTGTTGACTAAAGAGCTTAATACAGATATGAGGTTAGAGAACTGATTCTAAAATTTTAAACGGAGATTGTATTATAATTTTTTGTGTAAATTATACCCTTAAAAATTTGGATCTAGTGACAAAATTTGTATAAAAATATTATGGTCTAGGACTATAGGATTTTGCCTAAGGACATTATACTAATTACCACTGCAGCTATGTATCTATTAGTTAACAAAACGTAATAATGAACATATTGTATTCGATTATAATATGATTAAAGAGTTTTCTTACTACCAGACAATGCATTCTGCGAACAGCCTGCCTTATTTTCGACAGTATTTTGTGAAAATAATGCATAAATTTTTTTTATACCGAAAGATCAATAAAAAATCGATCAATGCTCGAATCGATCAGTTTAATAATACGAGGAAACGACCTTAGGAAGTGGCGTGTTAAAAATCAAGGGTGTAAGCGGCGCGGGCGCAGCGGGCAAAGACTCGGCGGAACAAATATAGTGCGCACGAGTTGAATACTCGCGAATATTTATTATCTGTAAACATTCACGCATACAAACGCTTGTGTAGCGCGCTAGAGCGTGATCGATACTTTTTTACGATTTTTGAAATGAATCTTCTGAAGAGGATACAGTTTTAAAATTGTACGTCATTAATTGATTCTGAAAGAAAGATTTAAGTGGACAGGTGTATCTACAAGTACATCTCGAAACAAATTTTTAACCCCCCTTTCAACCTCAATATTGAAAAACTTTTTCAGGTTATTTCGTAATTCAATATAGGTGAACCTCAAAATAAAAATATTCACTAACTTTTATGTATAGGTTTCAAGTGGTTGCTGGGGCCTAGTTTTAAGTATTTTAAATACTTGTGCCAGTAGGTCCCACTGTTCCATATCCGGCTTGCGTCAGCTTGTATTCTTATGGAAGTATTGAATATAATATTATATTTGTATTTTTTGTTATTAAGAAATGTTATATTAAGTTTAATACTGTAGGTACTACTTTCGATAATTGTCATTAAAATATTTTGTTGTGATTTTGTCAGTAATAGTATAGGTAACACGAAGTTACCGTGAGAACGCCGGGATAAAAAGTACCTACTCTATGTCACTCAGGAACACTGTAGCTTCCCACAAAGGACAAAAATATTAAAATCGGTTAACTATTTTTAGTTAATCTATTACAAACAAATGAACAAACAAACAGTAGATTCCTTTTAACATGATACTTGCATGCTGATCAACGGCAGTATTATTTTATCGTGTTGTTTTCAAACACGCCAACTATCAAGACGGCAGCGTCGCGCTACGATTGCGCCGATGTTGATGTAAACACGGCCGCGTGTGTGTGTGTGCTTGTGTGCGCTCACGTGTCGACACGCACGTACGCCGCGCTGTGTGCAGCGCGCGCTAATATTCACATCGCAGCATTGAGCCAGGTCATGGCACTCGGCGCGTGCGCCGATCTGCGAAGTCAATTCTGCTAACGTGTTTAGCAGCCGCACTTCGAATTCTGCTCCTACAAAAGTCTCCCCCCCCACACATAATACCCATTATAACCACAAAAAATTTGCACAAGTGTATCCAAATAAATCCCCCAGGGGATTCAAAGAGATCGTAGTGAATTACAACACTTAATTCACAACACACAGATCTACTCGATCCCTCACTAAGCTTGTATCGTGGAAACCAAGCAAAGTACATTATTGCACGTATGTATTTAGTAATAAAAATATCAATACTAACTGTCTTCCTCGTTTCACCCGTGGTAATTTCGGAAATCCCGCGGGATTCTCAGATAAAAGTACTTACTATCCCTATAAGTATTTTTCTCTGTACCTACACTTGACAACGTGTAGGGAGTATGCAAAATTTCATGCAGTTTCTTCCGCGTTAGTTTCAAAATTGCCGTGGGAACTCTGGGATAAAAAGTAGCTTATGTTCTACTCTGTACCCCTGACAACGCGTAGGTATGCAAAAATTCGTGGTGATCGATTGAGCCGTTTAGCCGTGAAAGCGTAACAAACAAACAAACATACTCACTTTCGCATTTATCCTACTAATATTATGAATGTGAAAGTGGGGATTTTTGGATGTTTGTTACGCAATCACGCAAAAACGGCTGAACGGATTTGGATGAAATTTCGCATGCACGTTGTCAGGGTGCTGAATATTTATCCAGGAATTCCCGCGGGAACTCCGAAATTACCGCCGGTGAAGCCGCGGCGCACAGCTAGTAAGGATAAACAGTGAGAGAGAGGCATAGTGACCTCAGCGCAAGCTCGGTGGTCAAAACGAGTATACATTTTCGATGTGGGGAGACCGTTGTCGAAGCGGAATTGGAGTGAGGTTGTGTTTTCTCTAGTGGAATTGAGGTTCTGCTCCTACCTTTTAATAAACTCGTAGGCAAGTGGTAGTTGTTCGGGCGAATGATTCTGGGTGACTACTTTGGTTCGGCGAATGTGCTATTGGTATATTTATTGCAAAAAATATAGTTATGAGTAAGTGCTTCGGTTATTTATTTACTCCAGAGAATATTCGAGGTCTGATGTTTAATCCATCAGAGTTTATTCCGATTTTTAGTTATCTATAGCATATTTTTTCGTTTTACTTTTGAAAGAAAAAAACAAAGATTTATTCAAGCAAGAGGAGAAACACAACACAAATGAACACATACAGAACAACACAAAATATGAAAACAATTAAATAATAACAAAATCTATCTTCTATCTATACTATAATAAAAGAGTAGAACCCGCGATTCTGTACATTGAACATTTTTACCTAAAATTGAGAGGGGTGATAAAATAAGAGTAACCAAGCCCAAAAAAAAAGTTATTAAAATTATTTTCTGTCTGTCTGTCTGTTCGCGATAATATCCGCATCTACTGAACCAATCGCCATGCGGTTTTCACAGGTAGATTAAGTTTAGCCTGGAGCTACATATAGGCTGTGTTTCATTGAAATCGGATGAAAAAAAGTTGTTGTATAAAAACCATTCATGGGGGTGAAACCGCGGGGCACAGCTAGTAAATAATAACAAAATAGAGAAAAAACAAAATAAAGAATAATGAAATAAAACTAAACAAGAAACAATATCATATTTTGGCATTTGTGTGGTATGTCTCTTTTTTAACTAATAAAGACATAAAAATTATTTATTAATCTTATAAAATATACCTATATAATATTCTTCCTTTAGGTTCCTATGATTTCAATGAGTTACTGTAGCTTATTGGAACCATAGGAAGCAACTTTTCATCGATCAGTTCGTCCGTGGAACTCAAATGTCCAAATTTAATGTCACACAAAAACTATTGTTCTTTTACATTCCTCTCGGAAGCCAATTCGGGAAAACTGAGAGGAAAGAATCAGAATATCAATATATTATTAATCTTTATTCTATAACTGCCTAACGGAAATGTAGTACGTGAAAATAATTAATGGTATTTTTTACAGCGTACCTACACCTTCATGAGTATAAAAACGGAAATTCCTTCAAGAGAACAAAACAATTTTCCCGTCATACAATCATAGTTAGGCACGTAGGTATATAACTGGAAATATTACACGACGTCGCGCAAAAGTAGTAAAACCATTATAACATACATAAAGGGAAACTTATCAGTCACCATGCCTACCCGCAAATCGAGGTTCCGGGTTCGATTCCCGGTGGGGGTGGACTTTTTGTGATGAACACAGGGTTCCACTTTCCAGTCTGGGCGTATATATCTGCTTGGTTTCCACGATACAAGCTTATGGGATCAAGTATATACAATTATACATATGTGTGTTGTGACTTTAAAGAATTCGAATCTTCAAGATCCCATCATCAGATCCCGATTTGGTGGCAATGGGACAAACTTGGGAGTTTACACTTGCAAACAAAAAAAGAATTTTCCAAATTGGTCCAACCGTCTTCGAGTAATCGATGAACATACCGTTTAGGCGAATGCAGAACCTCCTCCTTTTTGGAAGTCGGTTAAAAAAAAGTCGGTTAATAGTCGGTTGCCTGTTCTAGTTAATTCTCTATAGATGTATTTTTATTATTAAGTATTTGATTTGAATTTTTTGAATCAGTACAGTAGTTCCAGAAATTGTTCAATCTTACTTATACTATATACGTACTTATGAATGAAAAAACTTACATACTCTTCTATTAGTAATCATGACTTGTGAAATTTTATCAAAACAATTTTTAAACCGGGCAATGTATAATATGTTACTGTAAAAGCTCGAACTATTGTAAATCCCAAGAATTAAGAGTAAGTAGGATTTACCGACATGAGTTGGTAAATGTAAGAATTTATGAAAATGGGACATTTTTTTCGGGCTTTTACTATTAGAATTTAGTACATGCTAGGTTTTACTACTGTTACTAGTTTTGTATACTGTTTAAAGTATACTAGTATAGTATACAGAATGCTTAAGTTCGGTTTGTACTGGCGACCAAGACGCGCGAGCCGAGCGAGCGTAGCGAGCGTGCCGCGGCAGCGGCCGGAGATGCGCCAAATACAAATGGTCAGTCATCATTACAGATGTCACCATATTTTATCTTTGGCGCAACACTCATCAGTCCAAACCTAAGCTATCTTTGCGTGTTCGGAGCGCTTTTATTTATAATTTATTTCATTAACCAAATTATAACATGTCTTTTTGAACATTTACCGTGTCTTTAAGGTAAATCCTAAGACTTACCAAGTGAATGGTGGTAAAAGTGCGAATCGCAAAATCGTTCGGGCTTTTACCATTGAGAGTTGGTAAATCTTAGTTTTTTACTCTTAAATCTTAGGATTTACCGTAATTCGTGCATTTACAGTAACATATACATTATACACACAATTAAACGCATATACCACCAACGTACTGATGTAGGTAAAAACATGTGAGTCATGTGACTAGAGTCATAGACAGACACGCGGAAGTGTTTTGCAAAATACAAATTCTGCACAAATGAGGAAATAAAAACCTAGAAAGGTCATTGCATGATCTACGTAAAGTACACTGGGAAGTGTTAGAAGAACCTTACCTTAGAGCCTTAGAAGTGTGTAAATTGGCTATTTGACAATTTTTTTTTTTTTTAGCCCGTCCTGTAGATTCGTAAAAAATATTAGACGCGTATTTTATCTTTTTTTACGTAAGCAAAAAATAACGAAGATAATATGTTGAGTCGAAACGTCACGTGACGTCACAAGCAGGTGCAGTTTTTACCTGCATATGACGTTACGAGCCCCCAATTCAAAACTTGAATGCGCTTTATCCAAGTATATTTTCATTAATTTGAAAAAGCAAAATATACGTGTCTATTATTTTTTTATTATCTAACTGACGGACTAAATAGAATTAAGAAAAAAAATTAGTGATAACAAAAAAAATAAAAAAAATCGGTTCATAAATCACGGAGATATCGCGTAACATATATTAAAATAAACAAAATATGAGTTTGTTTGTATGTAAGTTCGTATATGGACATAGATAAGCAATAGTGTGTTAACCCACACTGTAGAAATTTTGAGTAAATCGTGTTTTAAAAGTAGGAGCGCCATTTTGTGTCACATTTTTTATATTCAATATTTAGTTACATATTTAAGAAATGTAATAAGGTAAACACATAATTAAAAAACGTTCACTAACTCTCAATAAATCGTTCTGAATCAATAACTTAATTTTGTGGGTTAACATGTTATTGCTTATCTGCGTCCATATAATGTTTTCACTTTCGCGTCTTAGATAATTTCTCAACCGATCTGCGATTTGAAGGGAGGAGGATATAGCGTGGGTACTTATTAACCCAGAATTCCCGCGGGAACTCCGAAATTAACGCAGCGAACAGCTAGTGGTTATTGGAAATAGATGGACGCAGATAAGCAATAACATGTTAACCCACAAAATGAAGTTATTGATTCAGAACGATTTATTGAGAGTTAGGGAACGTTTTTTAATTATGTGTTTACCTTATTACATTGCTTAAATATGCAACTAAATATTGAACATAAAAAATGTTGATACAAAATGGCGCTCCTACTTTTAAAACACTATTTACTCAAAATTTCTCCAGTGTGGATTAACACACTATTGCTTATCTATGTCCAGATAATCTTGACGCATGTGTATATTTTACATGCACTACAGCGATAACTGCAAAACAAAATGGAAAAAACAGTTCAGCGGATCAGTTTTTTTCCATTGTTTACATATTTATCGGAGGAAGTCAAGTTTTTCCGGTCAACTAAGACGATTCTGTTTAACTACCAGTTAATTACTATAAGATGAAAACAGTTTAAGTACCAACCTACTTACTTTTTTAAACTGTCGATGAGTTTTTTTTTATACGCAAACTCCAATGCTTCTTTGCACGTGGCTTCGTAGATGATATTAACCTTCACCTTGTCGAAGTTAATAAAATATTGTTTTAAAATACACTCTTTTGAAAAACTTCTCCTGATACAAATACATTGAGTTTTGGAGACCGTAAATTAAATTTAAGCTGAACAATAATATCTTAATATTAACTGCCTGCCCCTTTGAAATCCATAGCTGTATATAAAAAATACACAAGACAAAATCCACCCACGATAAATTCGGAGATCCCGTAGGAATTCCAGGATAAAAAAAACTTATGTCCATTTTTTTTCCCTGAAAACGTGGACTTATGCAAAATTTCATGATGATCAATTGAGCCGTTAAGGCGTGAAAACGTAACAAACAAACAAACTCACTTTCGCAAATTGTATGTAAGGACATCCATAATATTATGGTAAGGATAATGCTTGATCATTATTACACAACGCTACCTGGTTTCAAAATAATCTTAAAACTTGATCCTGACCTTTTTTGTTGTAGGTAAATCCAATATATAAAATTCTCGTGTCACAATGTTCGTTCTCATACTCCTCCGAAACGGCTTGACCGATTCTCATGAAATTTTATATGCATATTCAGTAGGTCTGAGAATCAGCTACTATCTATTTTTCATCCCGGAATTCCCGCGGGAACTCCGGAATTAATGCGGGGAACAGCTAATTACCGTAAACTACTGTAAGGGGTACAAAGAAGGACGTAGAGTACCTACCTACTTTTTCCCGCAACCTCCGCGGGAACTCCGAAATTACCGCGGATGAAATCGCGGGGGACAGCTAGTATACCTATATTTATGATACACTATCTGGGTCTCCAAGCTTCGTTCGTTGTGTATAGCGCCATCTGTTGACTGTTGTTAAGTAGAAAAACAAACACTTATTTTTCATTGCTTGAAAACACGGAAAAAAACGACGTTTTTTAAAAATGAAACCTACCTAGATCGATTAACCGCCTCCGAAACCCCCTGCATACTAAATTTCATGAAAATCGTTGGAGCCGTTTCCGAGATTCAGATTATATATATAATATATATGTACAAGAATTGCTCGTTTAAAGATAGTAGATAGATAGATACTAAGCACAAACTCAGGTAATAATGTTTCACCTTGCCGCAGAGATCGAATCCGTACCACCTGGCGCGGGCGTAGCATTCGAATTCGCTTAGCACGACATCAATGCTGTCCTTCTGTTCATACCATTTCTACGGTAGGTACTTACGTTAAAAAAAAAACCTCCGAGAACCTCAAATCGAAGCGCAGCCCTAAATAGCGTTTAAGGGGTTTAATAAGTGTATTTTTACAACGTTTACCTGATTTTTATCTGTTGAAAATAATATGCTAAGTAGCACGACCCTCCAAATAAAGGTACCTTTCATTACCTCCCACGCAAAAACACCTCGCATACTAATTTATGTTTTATCGTGATTCCATTCGTCGGTATGCGCTAAGAATTTTTAACGTTTCCAAAATTCGATTGATGGTCTCCATCTTATTACGACGTATTCAAGGTTAAATACACTCGGCTGCGTTTTGTTTTTGAATATATGTATGTACATACTAGTTGCGCCCCGCGGTTTCACCTGCGTTAATTTCAGAGTTCCCGCGCGAATTCCGGGATAAAAGTACCCTATGTGTTAATCTGATATTATTGTAAAGTTTCATTTAAATCCATCCAGTTGTTTTTGCGTGAAAGAGTAACAAACATCCATCCATCCATACATTATTACAAACTTTCGCGTTTACAATATTAGTAGGATGTACCTACATGTTGGATATTAAAAGGTGCTTCGGTGACTAATACCAATAAGAGCAATGAGCAATATAACTTAAGGTCTTCGAGGACAATCTTTTTATAGGCTGCTATCTGTTCGTGGCTGCATAACGAATAACAACGAAAAAAAAAAATGCGCAGAAGGTAACTCGAGTGCAGCGAACTGTCGATGTCGTGTTAAATCACACAGCACAAAAATACGCCTCGTCCGGCTTAAAAGATTTCGTCATAGCTCAAACGGAACTGGTTCAATAACAAACAATCGACCGATAAGAAAAAAAATATCGTTCCATTAAAACAATAATTTACAGCAGTTATAAAATAAATTTAACTATTATCGCGCTCCTAATCTAACTTTTAAAAGAATTTCAAATAGCCGAGAATTTGTTTTAAAAGTTATATATACTAGCCGTTCCACTGGATTTCATCCGCGTTAATTTCAAAGTTCCTGCGGGAATTCCGGGACAAAAAGTACCCTATGTCCTTCTCTGTAGCCCTGTTAATGTGTATGCATAATTTCATGATGATCGGGTGAGCCGTTAATGCGTGAAAGCGTAACAGACAGACAGAGTAACTTTGCATTTGTAATATTAAGTAGGGATTGTAGTACCTATATTGTTTTGTTTTTAGGGTTATTTTTTAAAGATACCTTTCCTCCGTTCTCCCAAAGGGTACACACGCCTGCTTCATCCACATTAATAAATAATCTTTCACCATCAGTTCCTATCATTTCATGTTTGTCTTAGAACGACCTCTCAAAAGAATTCTTCTCTCGATCCCGTAACTTCAGGTCAAATTTCTTTACTTAGCTTTTATTTAACTTGCAATTATATATGTACGTAACGGGTGGAATCTTGCAACCTTATTTTGAAGCAGATATCTTCAACCGATTGAGCTGAAATTTTGTATACACGTTTAGTTTGGATGACAATGCATGGTATTTAGCGCATTTGAATAAAGCTTATTTTAAAAAAAGATTTTCCTAATGAAACATAATATGCTGTTTCAAAATAGAAGATTATCTTGGGTCGTCGGTTCTGGCAATTGGGTTAATTTGTAGTGTCTTTATATATTTGAATAAATGCTCAATGACTGGGTTTTACCATTCTACCTCATTTTTCTCCGTCGGTTTACTACTATTCTGATCCTGTAGAGACGTCAACATCAACTTAGCATTTGCTATGAGCATTTAGTCTATTTGAATTTCAGTATCGTAGCGATAAGTATCGATTCAACTGGTAAAATTTCCACATCCATCCATCCATCTTTTCTTAGAAGAATGATCATTTTGAATATCAACTTTGCTGATCGCTAGTTTTATTCGTCATTCCAGTAACATGCACCTCTCAATGTTGATAGTTGATAGATAATTTTCCCGCGATCTTTCTTGAGTCTCTGGCTGATCGCTGGATTTATTCCTCAACACAATAACATGCACCTCTTTTGCTTCGTTGTCGATCGCCTTTTATAAGGTTTGCGTCAGCTTTGTTTTCATCACTATTTACAGCTTGCGTTAGATCAATTTGGGCGAATACAAAATGAGAATTGGGTCCACTCGTGTCAAAAAGTGATACGCTAGTGTAATAATTTTTTCATTTATAATTTCTTAGTGGCATGTTTTGTAGGGTTTTTTTTTTATAACACAGCCGTTTCAACCCTTTATTCTTCAGCATCACATTTGCGTGTCGTTGCGTGCGTGCGGGCCGCGGCCCTCGACGTACCGCTATATCGGACCGTCGTTAATTAACATTTATTAATTTAATTATACCACTTCTCTATTGAAAGGCTTTTGCATTGTGCGCGGGATGGATTGTTAAAATCGCTTGTTTTTTGGGTTGGAGCTTATTCGTTTAGGTGACGTAGAGATTTTTTTGTGTGAATTGTGAATCTAAATGCGCATAATGCGTCTATTTGTATGTATATCACGCAATAACTAAGGAACGAATTGGTTTTTCACTGTTGTTAGATTTGTCAGATTGATTTCTAAGTCGGTGTGATTACGACACTAGCAACGAATGCCAGAAAAGCGACGAAATATTAAATTAAAATATAGTTTTATATACTAAACTATTGTATCGAAAATTTATTAAAATCCTCTATTAGTGCATGAATTGCAATCAGTGAACGCGACATAAAGATACTTTCCTCATTTTTCTATTCTAGATTTTCAACTTGGCTATGAGCAAGGAGAGGTTACGTTGGGTTTCTAGAGCAAGTGGGGAGTTCCATGTTTTTAATATCATGGATCTATCCGCTATGGAGCATACTGATAAAGGATTTTTTTTTCAGTTGTATGAATGCATTCATGTCCTTCCCAATAAAAATGAATAATCAAATTATTATAATCTTAACTAGCTGTTCCCCGCGGTTTCACCCGTGTTAGTTTCGGAGATCCCGCGGGTATTCCGAGATAAAAGTACTTACTTACCCTATATTTTTTCTGTACCTACCTACCCTTGACAACGTTTAGGTAGTATGCAAAATTTAATGTAGTTTCTTCCACGTTAATTTCGGAGTTTCCGCCGGAATTCCGAAATAAAAAGTAGCCTATGTCTATCTCTGTACCCCTGACAATGTGTATACAAAATTTCGTGGTGATCGGTTGAGCCGTTTAGTCGTGAAAGCGTAACAAACAAACAAACTCCCTTTCGCTTTTATCAAATCAAATCCAATCAAATTAAATCAAATCAAATATGCTTTATTTGCCCCAGAAGAGAAAATAAAAACTAAAACAGATAAAAAGTAAATACAGAGCAAAAGGCGGTCTTATTGCTAGAGGAAATCTTTTCAAGGCAACCTTAAGGTGATAGAGAGCTGTAAATAGAAACTAGAAGCGGGTGCTGGGTGCACAACGTAATACCTAGCTATAATACTATATAAGGATAATAAAACGCTAATACTTAGATATCCTAAATATAATACAACTTTATACTCATACATGGACATAGATAAGCAATAGTGTGTTAACCCGCACTGGAGAAATTTTGAGTAAATCTTGATTTAAAATTAAAGCGCCATTTTGTGTCAGCATTTTTTTATGTTCAACATTTTGTTACATATTTAAAAAATGTAATAGGGTAAACACATAATTAAAAAAACGTTCTCTAACTCTCAATAAAGCGTTCTGTATCAACAACTTAATTTTGTGGGTTAACATGTTATTGCTTATCTGCGTCCACATATGACATACGTACATACAAGTAACAATAGGTGATATAAAACACATATAAAAAAAAAGATCGATATTTTACACTACATACATTAATCATAATTACTGTGGACAGCCACTTACCGCCGCACTCAGAGTCGACTTTAATGATTACTTAGTTAAGTATAGATTTTTAAAACAAAACTGCCGCAATCAGACAAGTTTAATAAATTAATGTTAATTGGCATTTAACTAATTAAATTACATCTTATAAAATGCCAATTAACATTCATTTACTGAACGTCTCTGATTGCGGCAGTTTTGTTTTAAAAATCTATACTTAACTAAGTAATCATTAAAGTCGACTCTGAGTGCGGCGGTTAGAGTTAAATAGTGCCTTTATTTGCCTTTGCCTAGATTTATAATATTAGTAAGGATTACGTGCCTAGGTAGTCGAAACTATGAGTACTCATATATTTTTTACGATATAATTTTCCTGGTAGCCACATGGCAGAAGAATGAGGTTATTATAATAGCTCATTACCGTAATTATATTATGATGTAAATGTGTGTTGTGTGCAATGAAACTTAAAGGCGCCCATTCGCGGCGAGAATTTGATCCTAATATCAATAGTAAGGTCTTTTTTAATCAAAAATCCTCTACATAAATCTAAGGCCGGTTTGTATCAAATATAACAAATTACTACTTAATACTGGTAAATTACAGGGACCTTATAGCTTTCCAGGACTTTTCTAGGACTGACATGTTCTTTAAAAAAAAATTCTCATAAAATATATGTATAAAGTCGGCAGGCACTCCGATAAGTAAATTAATAATAATAACAATTTCATTATTATTATTAATTTACTTATCTTAAATTAAGGCTTATTAAGATGTCCTTACTGCACACTGTTATCAGTATCACTTGTACCACGCAGTAATACATAATTCATGTTGAAGTTAAACTTCAACTAGGCATTATTAGCATATAAATAGTTGGAACATGCAACTTGTGTCAATAATAATGCGTAGTTAGTGTTACGTTTGAAATAAACTGCCTACTAGATAATAGTATTACGAGTACATACATCACCTACATACATAAAATGATTATTATTATTTACTTCAAGTTTGATAAGCTTAGCAAACACACAATATTCGGTTTGCGAGGAAATTGTCAAAATCTGGTGCAATTATAGTCATGCACAACTTAAAGGAATGTAATGTGACTATAAACAGTGTAATTGCTACTTTAGCAACTATCTACTCGGTGATATGGAAATAAATAATTAAAATCCTTTTAACTAAAGATTACTTTGTGCATGGTAGATTCTATCTTTCTAGGTAGTTACTGGTAGATTCTAGCGGTAGCGGTAGTGCTAGCTGTCCCGCGCGGTTTCACCCGCGAGAATTTCGAAGTTCCCGCGGAATTGTTCCATACAAACTTTGCAACCCCTTTTCATCGCCTTAGGGGTTGAATTTTCAAAAATCCTTTCTTATCGGATGCCTACGTCATACAGAGAACACACCCTCCAAGTTTCAGGTCTCTACGATCAGCGGTTTAGGCTGTGCGTTGATCCATCAGTCATTCAGGACAAAGCATTTTATATGACTGTATAGAATAGATAAGGTAACTTACAGAATCTTTCAAAAACCAGAGTAAAGTAAATGTTATATCATGTTACGTATCCACAAACAATGTTCTATCCTAGTTGTTTGTCAACAGAGCACTCAAAAATAAATGAGTACAAGTATTGCGTTCACAAAGGTTAAAGATCGCAGCGTCGTGCGATTTTTAATCGCATCGTTAATGGCTCATTTGCCGGTCGCATGCATACGTGACGGCAGACAGCTAGTCGCCGGTGCAATCGATAACCGGTGCACACTCTACTTATCTAGTCGTGTTTATCGTAATCCAATATTATCGATAACATTCCTAACTGCATAGAGTAAAAAATAAAAATATGAACAAAATATGTAGGTAGGTACCTACGTGTATGTTGGCACGTTTATTGTACGCCGTTCTTCAGCTTAGATTATAGATGTGCCCTCGGTATCACCCGCGTGAGTTTCGGAATTCCCGCAGGAACTCCAAAGTAGCCTAATCTACTTCTTATAACTACAGCTAACCTCAGCGAAAGTTCCGGCAAAATCGGCCCAACCATTTCGGAGATTCACCGCGTGATTTTTGGGATTCCCACAGTAACTCCAAACTTTTTTCTTTTAGGATTTACATATCTACTTAATACCAGCTTGAATTTACCCGCTGGTCACCCTTTTCAATTAATATTTATAAAAATATACCTATTTAAAAAAACTGGAAGAAATAAAAAAATAATATCTAATGAAAACAGCTTTATAATGTATTGCGTAGCGAAGTTCAGAAGAACCAAGCGGATACACAGACATAGTCAGGGACTTTATCACTACATATTATTATAAAAGAAAGTCCTCCACCACATCTGTCTTTCTGTCTGTTCGAGATAAACTCGAAAAGTCTGAACGGATTTTCATGCGATTTTCAACAGAAGAGTGATTGATTCATGAGGAAGGTTTAGGTAGGTAGATATATAATAATTTGTCCAGGTTTTGTGTACATTGGTTGAAATGTAGCTAGTTTTATTTAGCATGAAAAAATCGTTAAAAGAAACAAACCCAAAGTACTTACTACCATTATTTACCTAAGTGTAGGTACAAAGCTCGGGCAAGTGTTTTATCACAGAGCAAATAATGTTTTATGGTATTAACTAGTTGCCCGCGTTAATTTCAGAGTTCCCGCGGGAATTCCGGGATAAAAATTACCCTATGTGTTAATCTAATGTATAAGCTACATTATTGTAAAGTTTCATTTAAATCCATTTTATGCGTGAAAGAGTAACAAACATCCATCCATTCATCCATCCATACATTCTTACAAACTTTCGCGTTTATAATATTAGTAGAATTCTACCTCTACGGTAACAACCTACCACACCAGATGACAGGCGTGAATGTAAAGGTAGAAAATAAAATAGAGAGAGTTTGAACTAAATATGAAATATTGCCAATATGACGTATTACTATAGACAGTATACTCCTAGTTTAAACTACGAGTTCGCTTGCTGCACCGTCGACACTAATTTGACACGCGACGCCGCCCGCCCAGGCTCGCTAGTTGGTGGTGTTGCCTGCAATATATTGTAGTGGGTATTATATTTTGCGGATATTGTAGAGTACATAGACAAGTTCAGGGTGTATGTGGAATCATTGACATCGATTTTATTGAAGACTATGCATCATAGATCTTTATATTCAGATTATATTAATAAACATGGAAATTTTAAAAATTACGATAGATTTTTTTTTTGTTGGCGTTAAAGTTTGAAGAACTGAATACAATCTTAGTAGTTAGTATAATTCACATGTAAGCTTTTTTTATATATTTGTGACAATCTATATTCAATTAGACTGAAAAGAAATTTCAGTATTTTGACGACAAATATAATAATTTTTGACTAATTTAGTTTAATTAATAAGCAAATTTGTTGAAAACACAATCCATCCATCCACAATCCAGGTGAAATTCTAATAACGATTTAAAGGAATGAACGCTAATGAAAATATCAATTGCAATCAAAAAGTCAATATCAATTGACTACAAAAATACTTGCTCTTCTTGAACCCTGTCTTGGGCAGGATGAATTATATTCCTCATTTTATTCTATTTATCGAGTTGCTTTAAGCCACTTTTCAATTATCATCACTAATAAGATTCTCCTGTTTTCTCACGGGTATTAAAAAATGTATATCACACAGAACGGTACAGCGAGCGGCACCGCGAAACGAGCTAACAAGGTTCCCATTTTAGGAAACGAAGCGGGGTTCCCTAATCCAACCATATACGGACGACTCAGCTGCGCGAGGTGTCATAGACTGCGCCAAAGGACGATATAACATAACCTACGTAATTGTGACGGTGAGATTGTCTCTCAGAGGAAATGAAATGTGAAATATGGAAAATTATTACATGAAAACTAAAACGTATATAGGTATCTACAACGGCTCACTGATGGTTACAAAGTAAGTATAGATAATTATGTCACCGTAAAATTGTGAAAACCGTTTGATTGTAAACGATTGTTATATATATGTGCACCGTAAGTCCTAAATCAAATGTCTAATAGTACCGATGATACCGATTCATTATGTGCGAGCATCCATCACCACGCATTTTCTGTCCTCAGAATTTCACAATATTACCGTTTTTTTTTATACAAACTAACGATTTTTACAATTTTACGGTGACAGATACAATATACATAGATTTACCTTTTGTTCTCTTTTTAAAAATGACATTTACATTTAATGTCAGAAATAAAAAAATTACAAAAGAGATCATTAAATAAATCAAATTAATACAACTCAAATAAATAAAATATACTAAGACGTCTGGCCGTTCAACACTGTAAGATTGTCTCTGCCGATAAAATAAAATGTGAAAGATGGAAAAAATAAAATAACAATAATATTCATAATTATGTAAAGCTATTTATTTACTTACAGGCACGAAAAGTTCGACTAATGTCTTAACGTTTCTACCTTGGTTTCTACCAATTAACCGTTATTAATATATCTCTATAAATTAATATATCTCACAAAACTATAAATTCAGAATCATTAGAATTAACAGCTTTAGTTTTAAAAGTTGTGATCATTGAAAAACTTTTTTCTGAACAGGGATGTTGTTTGAAATCAAAATTATAATTAATTAGTCCGTCAGTTAGAAAATAAAAACAGTAGACACGTATTTTTTGCTTTTTCAAATAAATGAAAACATACAGAGATAAAGCGCATTCAAGTTTAGGGTGGGAGCTCGTGACGTCACTAGCCGCTATAAGCCGCCATATAAACTGCAGCGGATAGTGACGTCACGCGAAATTTCAACTCAATGTATCGCCGATATTTTTTGATAACGTAAAAAAAGAAAAAAATACGTATTCAATATTTTTTATTAATCTACAAGACGCACTACAAAAAAGATTTAGTCAACATACCCATTAAATTTCTTATAATAAAACGAGTGTACTTTCTGCTAAGTATACGCAACTATACTTTGATCGAGAACTTGTTAGTCCTGTTAGGAGTTATTAGAGACAATTCTAGTTTTTTTCTAATATGTCTAGTTAATTCAGTTGATTTGACACAATGCAGTCGATTGAGGAGTAATTAAGTGGTTGTTTTATTTATTTGTACTTTCTGACAGGTGTCAGTTATTAATAGGAGTTTGAAGTCGGAGCGCAGCTAGGGAACCTTAGCAAATACTGAGGCTTTGATCGAAACTGGTTGTATAGTCTTACCATTCGTTCAATATATAAGTTTATCTTAACGAGTTTCAAAGTAGTTAGCACCCAAGGCGGCGTAGATAATAAAACTTTTTTTTTTAAATTATTATTACTTATCTAACACTGTCATGTAATAAAGAACAACAAAGAAGACAGACAGACAGACAAACAGAGTTACTTTCGCACTTATAATATTAAATATAGATTGATTTTTATATTTTTTTCTTTCTTCCTCGTTCTTCCTAAACCTGTCTAATCTCACAGGATGCCAGCAGAATGGCGGAAAACATCTAGTCTATCATAAACTTAGTCCAATTTCAATTAGTCTCCACCTGAGTATTCTATTTATAGCAGCTTTTAACCCCTGAGAACATTGCATCACTCGTAAAACAAGCGCTAAATGAATTTTGCATGCACTTCCTGTCTCCATCCTTACTCTGCATAGACTGCGCCTATTTCGATGCACATAAATCAAAATATTTTATTGAGCATGCATAAAAAATTTACACGCACGCATCAAAAGGCAATCTTTGTTCGAATAACAATAGTTAGCGTTCAACAAGTGAATTTCCTGTGGATAATTAAAAAAAAGTGGTCAAGCCCGAACGCTGACATGCATGTCCAGGGTTCCGTAAGCTCACCAAGTCTTTTAATCAAAGAATGGTCGTTTTTTAATACTTTTTATAATAAATGTTTAGTACCCAACTGTAACAGACTAGTCTGGTAAGTACTTCCTATTTTCTCATAAATATGGAAAAGTGTTTTTTATTTTGGAAACCCAAGTCCTTTTTTAATAAAAAAATATTCGGGTAGGTACTTAAATGCTCGCATAGTATCAAGTAAAACATATTATAGCAGGCGATTACTTTGAAATATAGGTACTTAGGTAGGTATTTTTATTTCTCCAGACAATCATTTTCAAGTGATTCAATTTATATTTTGATTTCTAATGACTTATTTGGATATTAGGAAGAAAATAAAATTGTAGTGCATCAACTTATAATAAAAGTGTGATGTAAAAGTATATTGTTTTCACAAGAGAAATAACACCAGAGTCATTGATAGGCATTTAGAAAATTGCAAAATAATTTAATTCAATTTTAATCTCTTACTGCAAGGTATACCAGAGAAAAGTGGGGGTTTTTCGACTGCCGTTAATTTATCGCCGGACCCTAAAAACTAACTCCCCTTGTGCCAAACCATTCGGACCAAACAAAAGGCTATGAATACCAACCGACGAGTTAACATGCCACAACTAATAAATTAACCGAAACAAAGAATTTAATTATGGCACCTAAATGTTATTCCATTTTTAGTGTCTCTCAACAGCACAGAACAGAAAATAACATAGAAGAGACATCAACTTAGTTTAATATGAAAACAGATGAAAACCAGTGTCGCCGGGTGATTTTCGTCCACAAAACTATTCATCACGCACTGAAACATCCATTAACGTAAAGAAAGGTATAAAACGCTTTATGGTTACGTTTTAACTTAGTAATTGTTGTCAAAATTCACAGTTTTTGGAGTATTGTGGTAAATATACTTGGAATGGCAGCAAAAGAAGTTTTGGGCAAGTCAGAGCATTTGCTCTAACTTCCTTTCCAACGGTGGCGCGTCTGCCCCGCCTAACATGTCCTCTCTAGTTAATTTATTTGCTCTGTGGTAAACAACGTTTAAAAGTTAATAACTTCATTGTTATTCAGTTACTGTCGTTGTCGTAAAATGTTGACTTATTTGCGAAGTTTTTTGCTTATCTACTTCTGAATAAATACATAGGTTTTTTTTTTAAGTAGTGTCCCACGCCATGATTTCACCCGCGTTAACCCTCACACTGCCACATTAGGGCTTGAGGGTTTGAATTTGAGGTTACAAAAACATGGCCACCACTTCCAGACCACACGCTTTAGGCATGATTTCTCTTAGCGTTGGGAATCTATCATTCAATCTAATACACATAAAAGTATAAAAGTATAAAAGTATCAGTGCAGCGGGTAGTTAGTAACGTAATAAAGCCCCGGGAGTCCACGTCTTACGTAGATCGTGATATTACGGGGATGGCGGTGAAAGGGATAATTTCGGGATTCCCTCGAAAACTCTTTGTATCGAGATGAAAAGTATTGCCCTGTCATTCCAAGACTTTAACTACTTGTAACTATATACAAAAGTATAAAGTACATAAAGGTAGTTTCTGTTCAAAAATATACGTCCGATATTTTATTTCTTTGTTACGCTTTCACGCCTTAATTACTAAACTGATCATCATGAAATTCTGCGTAGGTATACATTGTCAAAGGTAGAGAAAACGACATAGGGTACGGAACTTTGTAGGTAATTGTACTTGTTTACTTGTATCGATTGTTCACTACTGCATCTCTACAGTCATATTTAGTAACTGTGCCCCGCGGTTTCACCCGTGTGAAAAGTTTTTATGTAAAAATTTTTTTCCCGACATCCGATTTCAATGAAACAAACCAAATATATTACTCTATACTTAGCTTAATCTCCTACTGGAAACTGCATGACAATCCGCTCAGTAGATGCGGAGATTATCGCGAACAGAAAAACAGACTGACAGACAGAAAAGAATTTTAAAAACTTTTTTTTTGGGCTCGGTTACTCTTCTTTTATCACCCATGTCAATTTTAGGTAAAAATATTCAATGTACAGAATCGCGGATTCTACACTTTTATTAAAGTATACCTAGATATGTGGTTGACGGTGCTGGTAGCGCATTTATACTATAGATAGTTGCATTTTATTACTTTTTATAGTTATTTAACAAAGTGACTACCGTTTGTTAACCTTAATAAATAAAAAAAAAAACTGCGATATCAACGCTGGTGAATCTGTGCGAACAGCTAGTTTTTGGTTTAAACTTTTTGATATCAATTTTAAATTCTGCATATACTTAGGAATTATTATCGCCAAAAATTAGTATGCACCCTATTTTAATTATTCTCCTTTAGATTTATTTTTATATGATTTTTTTTAGAAGATACGGTTTTTGATAGCATTTGGGCACTAGTTTGAGGATCTTAATCAAACCCAACGTTTAGTGCACAGTTAACATTTTTCTTTTAATAAAAGCTAGGAGAATATAAATATTTTCACATGGACTTAAAACTAAGTTCTAGAGGCATTAAATAAAAAATAATGTACGCGCAATAAATTTTATAAAGAAGAACTCACCTTAAAATCTGGTACCGAGGTATGTTATCAATATCTTGCTGAATTTTTGTACCAGAGGCTAGGGTTGTAACCGCAGAGACAAACTTTCCCACTATTTCTCTAGATACTTTTTATTAGAGGCTGTGTGTGTGCTTGCATCCTTTTTTATGTCATAGGGGGCAAACGGGCAAGTGGTACACCTGATGGTAAGTGATTACCGTCGCCCATGGATATCTGCAACACCAGGAAGCATGCAGGTGCGTTGCGGACCTGGAATGGGAATGGCACCTGTGGTTATTTTCCACATAGGTACTTCCAAAACTATTTAGAAAACAATTACTAAGTAAATACGTAACTAAATGGCGTTTTACATACATTTCGTAAGGTTTGTAGAAAATTTTGTCAAATGATTTATCTACCTATCTCTTAATGCCTTTCCAAATATATGATTGAGGTTTATTGATGTTTGGAATTATTTGAATTGATTAATAATAATGAATAAATATTAAAATTTCGGAAAACCACATTTCACTACCGTACCTACATATATCGTGGGATAGAAATACATAAAAAAATAATAAATAAATAAATAAATAAATACTAAACATTACGTATGTTTTTTTAATGACCAAATTTTAAGCCACTCATCGGTTGTACAAAAGTATAACGGTTTTTTTTTTTTAACAAAATCTTAAAAAAAAAAATTCTCTCAAAACCTACAGTGATGCATCTATAGGCACAACCCTATTTTAGTACTTTTTCCACTCCCGTTGGAGTTTGCTCAACTTTATGCTAATAGCGGATAGCTGAGGGCAAGTTTAAACTTAACCCTACCTCGGCTTAAGTAAAATAAAGTGGCTCCGACTTAACTTTAGAGTTAAGCAGTTGGATGGGGTTGGAAAAGTGTAATATGTCTACTAATAGAGCTGTTTATCATTACTATTATAAGAGAGTGCGGTGGTGCTAAAATAAATTAAATATAATCTCTTTTTCTTTAACTACTGTAATATTATTATTTTATGTGCAATAAAGGATTAAATTAATAAATAAATAAGTCAAAAGTAATAATAAAAATGCCTGGACATTATCGCACAGCGCCACTTCGTTCCATACTAAGCAGAGCTTGGGCTTGTACTTGTACGAATGTCAGTCTGTTTGTTTTTTAATAAATAATTTTTGTTTGAGATGTTTTGCTTGGAAATGTACACATTTAGGTATATGAAAATATCTTTAGTTTATCCAATTTGTTGCAGTCGTTTGCAAGTTATACGCTCAGCAACACATTTGGCGATTCATTTTTATTTATATTGTTTTATTTAAGGACCATCAATATGTTACAATAATAATGCATCTGTACCTTGGTATCATCTTATAAAGTTGACAGATTATGTGACTGGATAATAGATGGCCACAGCAGGTGCATTTACTAGTCTATTCGAGAAAAAGAACAAACAAATAGGGCATTTATGAGTACAGCTTCAGGGCAGAGGCTCGGCAGCAGCATTTACAAATTAATTCTCAAATTTTTTAAGGCTATCGAATGTGGTAAGAATATATAATGCAATACGTATCGATTTTATTTAAATCATAATTGAATACGATCTAAGAATATTCATGGGAAACTCGGCAAACAATATCGTTGCAGCAATCAGCCGTTTTAACCGTTTTAAGACACTTTTAAAAAGCAACGAACCTCGAAGACATTGCAGACGAAGTCGCGAGAAAAAGCTTAGTTTCCTCAAATAATGTATTTCGATTTGCATTTAAATCGAGAAGTGGAGTGCTGTTTAAGTTTAAAATTGTCTTTTAGTTTTCAGGCATTTCAGTGGAGGCACTGGGAAATTTCTAGCTATGCAAAGTAAATTGACAATGAGAGATGACAGATAGCGTTCAAATACAGCTGTCTCGTTTTCTCCGTCAGACTAGCGTCGTTCTATGACAACTATATTATGCACTCTATTTTGACAGCTATAAGTAAGTTTTTCAATCGATTGTTTTTTAGATATCACCATCGACGTCGTCAGCAAAGTATCGTTATCATTTTAATTAAAAACTGGCACTCGAAAAATGTTATTTAAAACAGTACTGTGTACAGTCGAGCGTAGAGAGAAATAAAATAAAACTGGCCAATTATGAAAACAGCTGACAAAAAAAAACATACACACACAAAAGAACAAAAGAGTTGGAATATAAAAGGGAGGGAGAAAAAAGCGGGAAGATGGCGTCTCGGAAACGCGTATTGTTACGTTTACGGGATTCGAGCGTCCCGAAACTCATATTCGAGAAGAAAATATGATAGCGTTTCCGTTGTCCATTGTACGTTCTTACAATATTTGGTGAGAGCAACATTTCTTTTTATTATATTACGACCGGATACTGAGAGCTGGGTTAAATATACCACTCTTAGATAAGTCACGACTAAAGAACGATCACATAAAGATAATAAACCACTTGACGTTGACACATTCATTTCTAAACATGAACTGCAAGGTGACTACATCACATATATAAAAATCTCGTGTCACAGTGTTTGTCCTCCTTCAAAATGACTTGACCGATTTCTATGCAATTTTTTTTTGTATATTCGGTAGGTATGAGAATAGGACGTAAACTATTTTTCATACCCCTAAGTGACAAGGATGGTCCATGCCAAAAAAGACTGCTAAGTGTTACGATGTTCGTCGGGTCAGCTAGTTATCTATAATAATGCCCATATCTGACCATATAATCCCATCAAAAACAAACTTTGTAAAAAAGTCCAAGTCTCGCAACTCACTTCTTCTACAGTAAAAAGTTGTGAGATCAATGTAATACCAAGTCGGTTAATTTATTCAGTGCCTACTTAAGGGTCCTTCTGTCTAAAGTTATCATGTTATAAGCTAATCTAATAACATTTTATAGTGACCATATCAAATTTAAAAACCTTTTATGTTTTAAATAGATTGATTGGCTTGGCGATCACGTGAAAACACAATATATCTCACATGTAATACATAATTATGGTTCTAAACAATCTAATTTAATTATAATATGTATTACTTGTGAGACACATTGCGTTTTCAGGTGATCGCCAAGCCAATCAATCTATTTAAAACATAAAAGGTTTTTAAATTTGATATGGTCACTATAAAATGTTATTAGATTAGCTTATAACATGATAACTTTAGACAGAAGGACCCTTAAGTAGGCACTGAATAAATTAACCGACTTGGTATTACATTGATCTCACAACTTTTTACTGTAGAAGAAGTGAGTTGCGAGACTTGGACTTTTTTACAAAGTTTGTTTTTGATGGGATCTCATTTCTTTTTGTAAATGGTCTTCCTCCTTTGAGCAATTTAGTCTACTTTAATAACTTGAAAGATTTTGGTACAACTTTATAATATATATAAACACATGCCCCATTCTTGCTTTTTCATTCCGTTGACTATTGTACCTTTGAAAATAATTATGTCTAGGTAACTATGTATCTACACTTTATATCTAGGTAGGTAACTTTAGCTACACTTATTATTATTATTTATTAATATCTGGGCAACGGCTTAAATAGCTGTTCCCCGCGGTTTAACCCACGTTAATTTCGGAGATCCCGCGGGTATTCTGAGATAAAAGTACTACCCTATGACCTTTCCTGTACCCTTGACAACGTGTAGTATGCAATAATTAATTCACCCGCGTTGATATCAGAGTTCGCGCGGGAATTCCAGAAATGAATCCTAGCTAGATCGATTTATGGCCCCCGAAATCCCCTGTATACAAAATTTCATGAAAATCGTTGGAGCATTCAGATTAGGGTAATTTTATCTCGGAATTCCCGAAGGATCTCCGAAATTAACGCTGGTGAAATCTCATGAAATTTTGCATGCACGTTGTCAGGGGTAAAGAAAACCTAGGGATATAGGGTACTAACTACTTTGCATCTCTGAATTCCCGCGGGATCTCCGAAATTAACGCGGGTGAAACCGCGGGGAACAGCTAGTCTCATATATTTATATGGGATTACAAAGTTATTTGTGCAGTTGGTACATATAACTGCATATATAACTTTGTAATTCCATACATTTATATGGGATTACAAAGTTATTTATGCAGTTAGTGTATCTAGAAAACTGGACCGAAATTGCTAAATATTTTAATTTTTCCTTGATTTATACAATAAACACTAATTGTATTCTAAATTTCAAACTTCTATGTCTGCTAGAAGTGCCTTAGAATTTTGATGATCGGTCAGTGAGTGAGTGAGTGAGTGAGTGAGTGATTGAGTGAGTGACCTACAAAATTAAGAAACTTTGACTAGTTATAATTCTTAAACTACTGGTTCAAATCGAATGAAATTTAAATTATACCGTCTTTATACAATACCTGCTTGTTTACTAAAAATTCAGGCTTCTAGTTTTATCCACAACGAAGTTATAGGGGGTCGAAAATGGCCTGAATTGCTTCGAGAAAAGGATAGTACGGCCGTGCCGCTTTTGTTGCTCGACTTGGCGGGGGCACTGCCGTGCCCCCAGATATTCTGTTTTACTTTATTAAGTAGGTATTTGTTGTTAAATTAATTAATGAAAGTCTTGGATTAGCTCATCTATAAAATACGGATCTAGTAAAATAATAAATTATAGCTTTATATAATTTAATACAGTATAAGATTCATTCGACAGCTATGCGAAAGTGAACTTATTTGTTTGTTTGTTACGCTTATACGCCTTAGCGGCTCAACAGATCGACATGAAATTTTGCTTAACAGAGAAAGAGAAGGCATAATAAACACGTATGAGTTCACACTCAGGTTTTAGGTTTTAAGTATTTATTTCTCATAAGAACAAATTACATATTATTCACTTAAAATGAGAAAAATAGGACTATAAATGAACATGCAAAACTTCACTTCTGTTTGAACTTTGATACGATTTACTAAGTTAAATATTTTTCTATAATGTGAGCTTTTAATTTAAATTTGAATTTTGGCAACGATTCCGAATCCTTTACATAGTTCAAGTCCAACTCACATTCGCATTTATAATATAAGTAAGAATTAGTATAGTATCATTAATAAATAAACTTTACTTACTATGACATTGGGATGTTGGCTCAAACTTTAAAATCATTAAACTTACCTCTAGAAAACTCAACGCAGCCGGGCCCTGTATGGCAGTAACTGCTGTTGACTGCTCGCACAAAAGACATTGTATTCTAACACCTAGAATAGTGACTTCGCAAGACATCCAATTAACATTATTTATTAGACCCGTTTATTGCAACACAACGTGATTATTGAAAAAGTTATAAATGTAGTAATCCTTTCTATTATAAATGCGAAAGTGAGTTTGTTTGTTTGTTTGTGACGCTTCGTTTAAATAGCTTGTTAGATACGATTTGCCTTTTGATGCACTGAAAAGTATAGATTTTGATAAAGTTATTATTATATTATTTTGATAAAATTAGAATTGGAAAGATCCACTAAATACTGAGTCATTGTAACCAGACCGCGACCAAAAATATGCTGTCAGTAAAAAGTGCAAAATGCATTACTTGCTAGCGAATATGCTTGGAAAAATCCAGACAGTGCGAGTTATTTCTAAGAGCGAAAGGGATGAAACTAGTGTTATGTCCAACTTGCGCGGGGTTTTCAATGAATTTTGCGCACAAATAAAATGTATTTAAATAAATATTGAAGTTAAAAAAAATATATATTACACCATAATTATTATCTTTACTATAGTCACTACTATAATTTTCATATAGTCATAACTTTTTATTGACAGCATTTTTATTTTGTCTCATACCTACTGAAAGTTACCCTCTATGTAGTGTATTATACCTATAGGTCTCGTTAGTGATATTTGGACCATTTTCAGTCATTATCCTTTAGAATGGAGATAGCTCATAACTTGATACATCTTTTACTCCGGAGTTTCCGAGGGAAACCCAAAATTTACGTGCCTAGTGATACGTAATTTTCAAAATCGTTCACCAAACTGAATCGTTTTGGACAATTAAAATGTGAGTTATGCGTACAAAGCATTTGGATTATATACCTACCTACCTGTGTATACATGTCGCCGAATCGTCGTTACATAGGGGGAAGGTAATGGAATTTACATAGAAATAGATTGGAGCCGACACCCCGGCTCTGGGAGAGTCGCTCCATCATTGCCTAATCCATTTGCAACACTGGTCATCCCCCCACAAGAAAAACATTTGTTATTTGGACATAGATAAGCAATAGTGTGTTAACACACACTGGATAATTTTTGATTAAATTAAAGTTTTAAAATTATAGCGCCATTTTGTGTAAATTTTTTTATGTTCAATATTTAGTTACATATTTAAACAATGCAATAAAGTAAACACATAATTAAAAAACATTCTCTAACTCTCAATAAATTGTTCTGAATCTATAACTTCATTTTGTGGGTTAACATGTTATTGCTTATCTGCGTCCATTTAAGAACGTCGTGTCGCCACAATTTATTTTATGTACCTTTTTTTTTAAATGGTCAACGACGCATGTAAGTACAGTGGGCCACATAGCCAAGTATGGCACATTGTAAAATTTATACTGTTTGTAAAACGTCTTTATGTGGTTATATTATTATAAGTTTTTGCAGCTTCAATATTCGTTTTTCGCTTGTATCGGAATTTGGGGCTTGGAATTGCAAAAACGGCAACTTACAACGTCATACACATGTTTTAGAAAAAGTATAAATTTCACAAGGTGGCATACTTGTCTATGTGGCTCACTGTATACCGTGGAATGGGCATGTTGACTAATTTTTATTTTTTAGTCCGTCTTGTAGATTATTAAAAAATATTGGACACGTATTTTTTTTTTACATAATCAAAAAATAACGGCGATATATTGAGTTGAAATTCCGCGTGACGTCACTATTCTGACAGTTTGTATGGCTGTTTTACGGTTAGTGACGTCACGGCCCCCTCACCCAAAACTTTAATGCGCTTTATCTCTGTATATTTTAATTTATTTAAAAAAGCAAAAAATACGTGTATATTGTTTTTTTATTTTCTAACTGACGGACTAATTAGAATTTTGATTTTCAATAGTAGTCAACGTACCTATTAGTACATCTTATTATTTTAAACTAGTTACTCCCCGCGGTTTCACCCGCATTAATTTCGGAGTAAAAGTACCCTATGTCTTTCTCTGTAGCCTTGAAAATGTGTACGCAAAATGTCATAGTGATCGGTTAAGCCGTTAAGGCGTGAAAGCGTAACAGACAGACAGACAGAGTTACTTTCGCATTTATGATATTAGTAGGGATTATCTGGTTAAATAATCTATAATAATCTGTTTATATAGAAATAATGTTTGTTTTTTTGTAACTCAACCTGTAGGTAGCCTTATGAAATAATGCGCTAACTGTTCCCTGCGAGTTTAGATACTTGTGATAATTTGGGAGTTCCGTTCTTAGCCGACCTCTCTTACCTATAAACTATTTACCTGCCAAATTTCAACGTCATAGGTCAGGTAGTTTTTGAGACTTCATGTTTAGTCAGTGAGTCAGTGACCTTCCGCTTTTATAGTATAATTCCTGCGGAGTAGAGGAACCAATGCCATTTTTGCGCCATTTTTTTCGTTTTACCCTTTTTTTTAAACGACTAGCTGATCCCCGCGGTTTCACTCGCGGTAATTTCATAGTTCCCGGGTGAATTCCGGAATAAAAAGTACCCTATGTCCCTCAGGATCACTGATCAGTAGATCCAGCGATCACCCCCTAAAACCTCATGAACTCACAAACTGCGGAGTTCCCGCGGGAATTTCGGGATAAAAAGTACCCTATGTCACTCAAAATCACTGTAGCTTCCTATAAGTTAAAGAATTTTCAAAATTGGTTCAGTAGATCCAGAGATAGCTGTTCCCCCGTGGTTTTACCCGCGGGAAATTCAGAGTTTCCGCGGGAATTCCGAAATAAAAAGTACTCTATGACGCTCAAGATCACTGTAGCTTCCTATATTTGAAAGAATTTTCAAAATCGGTTCAGTAGATCCAGAGATTACCCCCTACAACGCCACAAACCCACAAACTCACAAACTTTTGCTCTTTATAATATTAGTGCAGACTTTATACTATTCAAATTTTTTTTTTTATAGTTTTCTACTTTCAGCCAGTGTTGATAAACAGTTTGATTCTGAAAACGTTAAACTTCTGCAGTACCCAGAGAGGTGGTATTTTACCTTTGCCCACTTCTCTAATTATAATATATGAGTGGAACAAAGTCACCGTATAAAAATTGGGAACGGTTCCAAACAAATATAGATAAAGTGACCATTACCTCTCTAAATGGTCTGTGAAAATGGTGCAGGACATTTTTTGTGCGTTTTTAACCGCACCTATATTAAACACTTGCTTTCCAACAGCCTGTTCTCAAAAAGTGCAAGCTAATGCAAACTTTATGTGCATAATCTTAGAATTTAAACTCACTTGAGAAATTACAGTGGTCAGCGTTCAACGAATAGTCCCGAACTGTATTAGAAGTGAAATAATTTAACTCCGTCCGACCTCATTTGTATGGAAATTTTCTTAGTCCGTTTTTTGTGTTCGCACTCTTCGCACATTTTTTATGGTTTTAATATTTTAAGTTAGTTATAATTTTAAAATATTCATTGAGTGTATAATCCGTTTAATCAGAAGGGTTAACATTTCGTTTTATAGTGTCTTGGTTAATGAAAAATATTTCGAATTAATTAATTATTTCTTCTTAACACAGATACCAACTAAAAAGTATGAGAATCTACAAAAATAACTAGAGTAATTATGTTTAACGTCAAAACGTTTCATTAATTTCAATAAAACTGAAGACACAAATCTTTTATAAATAATTATTAATAGAATTAATTTTACGTAAAAACTACCGAATGAAATTGAAATAGTTTTCTCAGTTTCAGTTTTCAAGAAGACATTCCCTACAATTTAACTTAAAATACAATAATTTATTTACTGTTTGAGGGAGAATTCAAAGGTTTCACTGTTTCAATTTTCATTATAGTTAATCGTATGTCTAGTGTTTTATTTTTGTAAAAATATTCCCTGCTTGTAACACCTTTAAGAAATTATGAATGGAAAAAACAATGTATATTTACTTTAAATAAATAAATAAATAATGAACTCGTAAAAATATAAACAAAAATTTAACTAAAATAAACTTCTTGTACATCTCTGGTCCTAAAATTGGCATACCTACCCAATTATAATTTCTAGCTTAATTTTCTAATTCGAAACATAATCAGTGTGTACTAAGATAACATGACGTTCAGTACATTAGCGATGGTTCAGGTATTAAACATAGATGTGCGAAATGTAGTGATATGTGATGGATGTGCCATCGTGGGAAACCAAAGAATATAGAAAATCATTTTTTACATTGGTCCACAGTAAGGCGTAAAGTTGTAGTTAATCCTAACTGCAACAATACTTATCTATGACGTAAAGCAATATGTTAAAAGTAATTTATTTACAGGGATACTCCCACTTTCTATATCAGCGTAGGATGTTTTTAATCGGTTTAGTACCTTTAATAAAAGATATGTATTACCATATATTACCTCGCACAAACTAACAAACAAAAATAACTTTTCCATTTTATGTTAGGTTTTATTCCAACGGTAGCAGAGATGACTGTTGATGTTTGTTTCTTTTTCTTGTGTGTTGTGCTGAAATAAATGTATTTTCTTCTTCTTCTTCTTCTAAATGCTGGTTGACCGACAGTGTGACCAGATTGACCATATTGTGTGCTCGGAGTTGGCTTGGTGTCCGTGACCTCAATCAGCTGGCCCACGGAAGACCAGCGCTGTGGCGCGCACCGCGAGTCACAGCAGATGCGGAGTGAGGTCCATTTTACTCGTTTTAGTTTAAATGATTATTTTATATGTTATAAGTTATAATGAGTTATTTTTATACTTTTTTTATATATATTTATTGTTTTTTACTCAGCTTTCATATTTTATCGTGGTCTGTGTCTAAATAAATATATTTCTATTTCTATTTCTATTTCTATTTCTATTTCTATTTCTATTTCTATTTCTATTTCTATTTCTATTTCTATTTCTATTTCTATTTCTATTTCTATTTCTATTTCTATTTCTATTTCTATTTCTATTTCTATTTCTATTTCTATTTCTATTTCTATTTCTATTTCTATTTCTATTTGTATTTCTATTTGTATTTCTATTTCTATTTCTATTTCTATTTCTATTTCTATTTCTATTTCTATTTCTATTTCTATTTCTATTTCTATTTGTATTTCTATTTCTATTTCTATTTCTATTTCTATTTCTATTTCTATTTCTATTTCTATTTCTATTTCTATTTCTATTTCTATTTCTATTTCTATTTCTATTTCTATTTCTATTTCTATTTCTATTTCTATTTCTATTTCTATTTCTATTTCTATTTCTATTTCTATTTCTATTTCTATTTCTATTTCTAAGCTATTTCTATTAGCTAGGTTAACTGACGAAAATAAAAGGTTTATTCTAGTCGGCGACCACAATGTTGATTATTTGACAGATAATTCTTTAAAAGGACGTGTAGAAGAAATTTTAAATAGTTATTATTGTAGAAATTGCGTTAAATTTCCAACCCGTGTGTCCACCGATAGTTCGTCCTCCATCGACTGTGGTGTGATTCCACGCACGCTGGGTAACGTCACAACAAAACCACTGCACACATTTATAAGCGACCATAACGCACAGTTATTTACTCTGACCGTGGAAGCATCACACCGCGCAAAATCAATCACTTACGTTGAAAGGAGAACATTTAAGGATGAGGCATTGACATTATTTTATATTGACATTGAAAATTATAATTGGAAATTTATATTTGACATTGAAATTGACATTAATACGAAATTTGAAAAATTATTTAATATTTTGACCTATTATATTGACATTTATTTTCCAATCAAAAAAATTCCATCAAAACGAAATAAGGGCGAAGCATGGCTGACTGACACTTTGTCTGAACTAATCCAAAAATTCAATGACATGACTGAAATGAAACATCGATATCCGAATGAAAAAATCATCACAGAATGCATAAGTTATTATTCAAATCGTATTAAAACTGCATCTCAAACGGCCCTTAAAAAATTTATTGAAAATCGTATATTTATGAGCAAAAATCCAACTAAAGAAATGTGGCGCATAGTTAACGAAGAAACATCTTCTAAACCTATAGCACGCACTATATCTCTGAAAGATGACGGTGCAAACCATGTACCTCAGAGACAGGTATCTGACCACCTTAACTCACATTTTCTTTCCGTTGCGTCAAAATTCACCGTACAGACAGATGAGACCAAATCTATAAATTACTTACATAAATACCTATATGACAAAGAAATCCCCGACTTCGACTTACCTACTGTCACAATATCGGATCTTAACCGAACGTTACGCACAATGACAAAGACACTACACACCCAGGACATATATGATACTATATCTATGAGCTTGCTCTTGTGCATCTGGCCGGTACTATCGGGGTTACTCGTCGAATTGATTAACACTATGTTTTCAAGCGGCGTGTATCCTGGCGTACTCAAGAGCACAAGAGTGTGTCCGGTGTACAAGGGTAAAGGTGAAAAGACCTCTGCAGACAATTATAGGCCAATCACCATAGTGCCCAATATCTCAAAAATAATTGAATCAATTTTATCAAACAGCTTAATGCGCCATCTCGAAAGCAATGACCTACTGACAGACAAACAGTTTGCTTATAGAAAAAATATGTCCACCACAACAGCTGCATACAAGTTATATAACTGCATCGCTACAGCACTTGATGATAAATACAAGGTAGCAGGTATATTCTGCGATCTTTCAAAAGCATTCGATGTTATAAACAATAAGCTGTTATTAGAAAAACTCAAAAACTACGGAATAAAACACAACGCCCACAAATTGTTGACATCGTTCTTATGCGATAGGTACCAGACGGTTGAGGTGAAAATGGAGGGCACTAAAGTGCGTTCAAAAGCAGGTGCAGTACAGGTCGGTATACCACAGGGATCGGCGTTAGGAAACACGTTGTTCCTCACGTTTATAAACGACTTACCGACTTGTATCTCTGATGGTCTCATAGTCTTGTTTGCGGACGACACTACGGTCATAGTTAGCGCTCCAACACACGAACATCTTGAGAGTAGGATCACAACCGTCTGTGATCAGTTGCAGGGGTGGTTTACGACAAACGGTCTTATTCTAAATGTAACCAAATCCAACGTGATGTTATTCTCAGCTCGAAATATTACTATGTCCCCTACCATACAGACCCCATTTCCAGTTTCTGTGACTAACAGGTTTCTTGGCTTTTATATTGACAGCAACCTAAACTGGAAACATCACGTTGAGATTCTTTGTGATAAACTGAGCGGTGCCGTGTTTGTGATGAGAAAGCTTAAGCCAATAATCTCCCCGGACGCACTATTGCAAATTTATTACGCCTATTTTCACTCCATCCTGTCGTACGGCATAATCCTGTGGGGAAATTCCACGCACTCGGACAAGGTCTTCAGGATGCAAAAACGAGCTGTGCGTATATTAGCAGGTGTTAAACTGGGTCACTCGTGCAGAGATCTTTTCACAAAATATAAATTAATGACATTATATTCACAGTACGTATTTGACATAACAATTTTCACGCGACGGAATTTAAGTAGTTTTGAGCGGATTGATGTTCCTGGCAGAGTAACCCGACAGACTGGTAGACTTAGGGTGGTGCCACGACGGTTGGCACTGATGGACAGAAATCCGCGTGTCATTGGTCCCACGTTCTACGAAAAACTACCGGTGGACATTAAGAACGAAACCTCGGACGAGACATTTGTGCGCCGACTGAAAAACTTTTTATTGGATAGATCATTGTACTCTGTAAAAGAGTATTTATGACATTATTTATTATTAAGGTAACATTATATTTAAAAATAAATTGTTTACGTATTTACTTTAGTTATTTTGGTATAAGTTGACATTTTTTTTTCGTATTAGTGTTATCAAATAGTATTATTTCAAACTTTTTATTAAGTATATTGACAATCTCTTTAGTGAATTTATTTAATTTTAACATAAAATATAAATGTAATTTTTAAAGAGAGAATAAATATCTATCTATCTATCTATCTATTTCTATTTCTATTTCTATTTCTATTTCTATTTCTATTTCTATTTCTATTTCTATTTCTATTTCTATTTCTATTTCTATTTCTATTTCTATTTCTATTTCTATTTCTATTTCTATTTCTATTTCTATTTCTATTTCTATTTCTATTTCTATTTCTATTTCTATTTCTATTTCTATTTCTATTTCTATTTCTATTTCTATTTCTATTTCTATTTCTATTTCTATTTCTATTTCTATTTCTATTTCTATTTCTATTTCTATTTCTATTTCTATTTCTATTTCTATTTCTATTTCTATTTCTATTTCTATTTCTATTTCTATTTCTATTTCTATTTCTATTTCTATTTCTATTTCTATTTCTATTTCTATTTCTATTTCTATTTCTATTTCTATTCAGCAGATTATGTAATTACGGCAAGCTTTGATCGGGTTTAACCCAAGCACCGGGTTGATTGCTCATATAGATCCTGGTGAGCTCTCTGCTCCTCTGCAAATGCGAAGTGGACCGCTGATGGGTGGACCACAACCAGGCATGATTGGAGCCCCTCCAGGAATGGAACGTGGAGGTGAGGTGGTTGATGCTGTATGTATGCCAACCGCGATTGCAACTAATCGCAGCGACAAATTGCCAGCCAGATTTCACTGGGTGTACTAGGCGCTATAATTAGGTCTTTTCCGGGGTATGAAGATCAAAATTCTAATAAGTCCGTCAGTTGGAAAAAAAATAATAGACACGTATTTTTTGCTTTTTCAAATTAATGAAAATAAACATAGATAAAACGCATTAAAGTTTAGGGTCCCGACTCGTGACGTATTATTCAGTAGGTTAAGCCCTGTACAAACTGCATCGGGTTGTGACGTCAAGGGAAATTTCAACTCAATGTATCACCGTTATTATTTGATTACCTACGTAAAAGAAGAAAAATTACGTGTCCAATATTTTTATTAGTCTACACGATGGAAAAATAAATTCAGTCTTTTAACCAATTCTGCTATAAATAATCGCATAATTCTGCTAAATCTGGTCACACTGGTGATCGATGGCCGCGAACTTTACCGGACAAGCCCCATTTATTCTCTCAGAGTAAGTACTGGGTAGCATATCACCCTGATTCCCATTACGATCCGTGGCAACAAGATCAAACAGTATAGGTGATCCGTCGGCCGCGAACTTTACCGGACAAGCCCCATTTTTTCTCTCAAAGTACTGGGTAGCACATTGCCCTGATTCCCATTACGATCCGTGGCAACAAGATCAAACAGTATAGGTGATCCGTCGGCCGCGAACTTTACCGGACAAGCCCCATTTTTTTCTCCCAGGGTACTGAATAGCATATCGCCCTGATTCCCATTACGATCCGTGGCAACAAGATCAAACAGTATAGGTGATCCGATGCAGATGCATTATGCAGACGCGATCGATCCATTACACCGTACACGTAGTATTTAATCATTTCACGTCTAGATTTGATGCATGGCGCGCTGTCTAGCCCGCTATTGAATGGCACTCTGTCTGGTTACTATTAACGTGGATTTGGTTTGGATGTAAACATTATTATTACATTAATATTTAGAGATTACTATAATAGCTGCTGTTCTACGACGGTTGCACCCGCGTTACTTTGGCAGTTCTCGCGAAAACTTCCTAAAATCCATTCTGAACTGACATCTTGATTCTTAGTTCAAGTAGTTTTCGAAATGTTGTGTTTAGCTGGTGAATCGATCGCGTATATACTAGCCGCTCCCCGCGGTTTCAACCGCGTTAATTTCGCATAGTTCGCCCTAGAATTCGGGGATAGTAAGTGCGTTTATGTTTATGCAAAATCTCATGGTGATCGGTTGAGCTTTTAATGCGAGAAAGCGTATCAAATAAACAAACAAATAAACTCACATTCACAAAGTAAGGATGGATTTGAAAACTTTAGGCACATCGATCTAATAAGTGATAATAAGAGACTAATAAGTGACCTTTTTAATGAAATTATTAAAGTAATATGTTAATCAGTTGTATGCGATTCAGTAAGTATAATATAATCGCTAAATGCAAATATATTGCGAGATATATTGTAATAAATGCGTACTTAATGTATACAGTATACACGTAAGAATTTATAATTCCTGTGATATAGCGCTCGCTCGTTACCAACTTCATAATAACGTGTTTTCGTCGCGATGCAGCTCGGCAATTTCAACTTTTATGTCACTTTGTAAAATTCACTCTCATATTTTTTTCACGTCGATCACACTGTAGAATTGAAATTAAACATACAAATAGGTACGCGAGTTCTATAACCTCGTGATTGCATTAACTTGCACAAGATGCGTCTGTCGCATTTCTACTGTTTAGTTTGATCTCACTCACTCATATGGGCAACAAGACACGCTGCCCAACCAATACGGAGCATTGCAACTCCCTTACGTTCTGCCGTTCGTGATGTTTCACTTTTCTAAATAGGATAGGTACGTCGTCGTCAAGAAAATTATGCAATATACATCCCAATGCCATCTCCAATAAAGATATTTTATTTGGTAACACCCGTATAACGCGTAGACTCAACAGCCCTCCCTGTATGTGTTTATTATAATATTGTAGGTAATACAAGCGAGTGAGTCTGAACATCAAGTTGAGATATAGTCATAATACTGGAGATGCTTCGTCTTCAAATTGGATTTGAGAATGCCGCTTTAACTGCATCCAATGGCGTATACACGGGAAAATTGTCTAAGAGGGCAGAGACGCTCTCTATGAGTCGAGTTACTATTAACTACTAGTGATGGGTGTGCGTGTCTTCGAAATTATCTTGTCGATGTTTTTTTTTTTTAGTAGGAAGATTTTTTTTTTTTTTTTACTGAACGGTGATGGAAACATGTATTCACGGTCAATGTGAAAGTAATGAAATTTATAATATGACGATCTTTTAGAGCGTCATATTATGAATTTCGCAACAACCGCACTTAAACGTAGTACCAATGCACTTTTTTAAATTTGCTTCTAAAATAGTAGATGATGTTTTTACAAATCGTTTGACAACCAAATATTTGTCTGATAAAACGAACCACTAAGTTATCATCGATGTTACAATTTGATTGTATATTAAAAGTGATTAAGTAGGTATATTATTAAGATTTTATGAAGAATTTGAAGCGGCTAAGGTGAGTCCTTCGATTCCTTATTAAAAATATATAAGTATGGTTTGTCACTGCTCAAATTAATATTTTTGTTTTGTGCAAAGCAGTTAGTTATAACCTAAAGCCAACCGCCATACTGCCAGCGCATACATACGTTTTGTATATTATGAAATTGTCGATAGTTTCAATGACGTCACTACACTCAGTATCACCGCGCGCTTTGAAAACTTTAGAGCATCACTTCACTAGAACTGCACCCAGCGGCACTCGAACTTAAATCTCAATCTCACACGTTACTATCTATCTACGTATCTACAAACGTCTGGAAACCTTATTTTATATCCGATGGAGTAATTTGGCTAATTGACTAATTATTTTTATTTAGTCCGTCGTGTAGATTAATAAAAAATATAGGACACGATTTTTGTTTTTTTTTTACGTAATCAAAAAACAACGGCGATACATTGAGTTGAAATTTCGCATGACGTCACGCCTCGCTACAGTTTGTTCGCACGTTATAGCGAGCTGTGACATCACGAGTCCCCCACCCTAAACTTTAATGCGCTTTATCTATGCATATTTCCATTATTTTAAAAAAGCAAAAAATACGTGTCTTTTATTTTTTTATTATCTAACTGACGGACTAAATAGAATTTCGATTTTTTTACCCAGGAAACTAGCCTATTGTATAAAGTAATTACTGTTAAGTTGAATGAACCCGTAAAAGCTTTAAAGTACTTGATATCATGTTAGAATAGATACTATTTACGCATAAAAAAATTCACTATAGATATACAACGTGTTAATGAATTAACTAAAAACCTGATGCACCCCATTTAAAAAAATAAACAATAATATGATTAAAATATATTTTATGTCGAAAAAATTTATACTTTAAAAGTTATTCAACATTAGTTTGGAGGTGATCTATCTACGAAATTCCAAGCGCTACGCCCGCGCCTACCGGTTCGAATTTTTTTGCTGCGGGCTGCGTGCGCGCCTAATATTGTATTATAAATAGTTTAGACATGGGCTAGTAAAAATGAAAAAATATAACCTATATTAAAACATAGTGCGATCGATTCGCTAGGCGATTCTGAGCAAACTACTTTCTAGTTTTCATTTAATTCATTAACACGTTGTATAGGTAGGTACATAATATTTCCAATAAACAATGTTTACTCTCAAAAGTAACTGTCGGTGCAGACGGAATGTGTAAATTAAGATGTTAGTCGCGGCATTACAATATAGAAAAGCTATAATTATTAACACATTAAGAATGAAACAAGAGTTGGGCGTTTCTGATTCTGATCTAATGATATCATCTACCTATTATAATATACAACTCATAAGGATTACTAAACAAAACTACGTAATTGCATTTTTCATCTTTTTCAAGCATTTCTCTTGTCTAAACTAAAAATAAAAAAGCTAAAGCACACTGGAGAACTTTTGAGTAAACCGTGTCGCCATTTTATGCCCAAATTTTTTTATGTTCAATATTTTGTTAGTATTTAAACAATGTAAAAATCATTCTATATAACTCTCAATAAAGCCTTCTGTATCAATAACTTAATTTTGTGAGTTAACATGTTATTGCTTACGGCGTCCAAATACGTTTTGATGTCTAGGAGATAATCTCTGGAACTACTTAACCAATCTTCTTTGAACTAAGCAGTTTGTGAAAGATCACATAAAGCACAGATAATATACACTATCTCTGAGTAACTAAGGATACTGTTTAGTACTGCGGGGGTAACAGCTATAAAGTGTTCTTTCGGGAATTTCAAAATGGGCATGTTGACAAATTTTTATTTTTTAGTCCGTCTTGTAGATTATTAAAAAATATTGGACACGTATTTTTTGTTTTTTTACGTAATCAAAAAATAACGGCGATATATTGAGTTGAAATTTCGCGTGACGTCACTATTCTGACAGTTTGTATGGCGGTTTTATCGGTTAGTGACGTCACGACCCCCTCACCCTAAACTTTAATGCGCTTTATCTCTGTATATTTTAATTTATTTGAAAAAGCAAAAAATACGTGTCTATTGTTTTTTATTTTCTAACTGACGGACTAATTAGAATTTTGATTTTCAAAAGTAGTCAACATCCCTATTGACACTAGAGATACCGCGGTTCCCCCAGTGGCCAATTTTAAAATTTTCTCACTGAACCAACTGTAAAATGTAGGTATTTTAATTAAAAAAGGTTGAATATTTTTACATATCTCCTACTTTAATGAATATTGAATATTTCTGACTCAATCACGCATAAAAAATTTAACAAATTGGATGAAATTTGTAATACAAATCGATACATATTCCATAATTAATTACCTACCGCCTTTAATTATATAATATCTGCGAACTGAAATAATCCTCATCGCGTATAGTAATAATATATTGTATTTGCGTACTTTAATAAACAATTGGAAAATATATTTATGAACTAGCTGTGCCCCGCGGTTCCACCCGCGTGAGTTTCGGAATTCCCGTAGGAACTCCCTTTAGGGGGATGAAAAATAGATAGTAGCCGATTCTCAGACCTACTGAATATGCATATAAAATTTCATGAGAATCGGTCAAGCCGTTTCGGAGGAGTATGGGAACGAACATTGTGACACGAGAATTTTATTTATTAGATTATTGTACAATGATATTATAATATGTACAAGTACCTACATTTTAGAAAAGACGAATATTTTTGTATGAATTGTCAACGAAAAATATGTTATTAAATGTGAAAAACGTTTGATTGAGATGCGAATTATTTTAGTAAATACACAAATGCCTTTTAACCTGTAAAAAATGCCGAATCCCACTTACTTCAGCCAGTATTATATTATCTGTGCTTCAGCAGTAAGTGAGGCCACTTAATTTACGCACCACAAATCCGTGAACTTGTAGATAAGCATCACTTAGCGCTAACGCTGGGTATTCACGATTTTCGACTTACACCTTTTATTACTTATAGCTGTTCCCCGCGGTTCCACCCGCAGTAATTACGGAGTTCCCTCGGGAATGCCGGGTTACAATACAGCCTATATTACTCAAGGATAAATTAGCATTCTAATGCTCAACGAATTTTTCAAACCGGTCCAGTAGTTTATGAGTTAAATCGTAACAAACAAACAAACAAAAAATCAAATCTTTCCTCTTTATAATATCAGTGTAGATGACTATTTATGGAGGTACATATAAATGCTCATAGAATAAAATTGTGATGAGATATCTCTTACAGTTGTATGAATTTGATGGCACATCTTTTTTATCACTAGCTATTTCCTGCGGAATTCCTTCTGCCCCACCGAAAATAATTACCTACCTAATAGTAAAGAAAACTGTAATTTGTATTAGTTACTGAAAATTATTGACGCGAAAACGGATACCTAACGCTTGAGGCAAAATGTCAGGTCCCATTTTGAGTATTGACGGTCAATTTAGCTGTTTTATTGGTTGAAAGATAGCGTTCACAACCAGTAATGAATAAGTGACTTTTTCTGTTTTATTTAGCTGGTTATTTTTTGTTGTTTCTATATTGTAAAAAAGCCTTACTATTTTATAAATTACTAGCAGACCCCCGCGGTTTCACCCGCGTTAATTCCGGAGTTCCCGCGGGAAAAGAGCTAATTTATTATACTTGCAAAAGTGTTTATATTATATCTAATACTTGGACAAACTACTCGGACAAGTTTATAATAAAATTGTTTAACGAGATCTTCGAACGATAGTTTGTCATCGCGAAAGTAAAATATTACGTAACTACAAAGACCTTTACAAGTGTTTCTGTTTCGTCGATGGCTCGTCACCCAGTGTATCTTCAACTTTACAAGTAGGCAAAGACAATCCGTATGGCAGTTGTTTGATTTGGTGCTCGTTATCTAGCTACTCGACACACTTTGTCCCGACACGTCCTGGATGTATCGACACCCTAATAGTGTTGACATTATATCTTTTTATCTGTATTTGAATAGAATAGAATAGAATAGAATAGAATAGAATAGAATAGAATAGAATAGAATAGAAAAAAGTTTATTTGATACCATAAAGATAAAATAAGTACAAGCGTGAGTCTTAAACTAGAATAGTTGGTACCAAAATGGCTACCACTCAGCATTATGCCGTGGCACTAAGCTCCACGACGCTGATTTTCAGTGGCGACCGTAGAAGGGAGATGGCTTCACACTACCAATAAGACCGTCCACAATCTGCATTTATTAGTTTCAAAAATAATTTAAAAATTAAAAATAGAGTAAGTAGATAATAATAAAAAGTTATAAAAAACAACACATTAAAAGCTGCTAAATTATCATAATGTATGTTGCGGGGTATGCATGCCTATTTGATGTATCTTGTTTAATTTTTATGTAATAGCTATGAGAATAACGTAGCAACTCAACCGATCGCCATGAAATTTCGCATACTCTTTGTCAGGGGTACACATAATAAGGACAAAGGGCACTTCTGTCCATGAATTCCCGCGGGAACTCCGTAGGTAATTACCGCGGGTTTTTTTGTACGCGCAAGTGATAAGTAACTTACGTCCGACCGCGTCCCGACCAAATTAACTGTCACGGATAAAATATTTTTCTCAGGGTGTGACAAATAGCTGTGATTATTACGTATCATATATTATATCTCACGTCATTTCACAGTCCATATATAATAAATTCATGGCCGCCAGGCTGTCTGTCAATGGTAGTATATGCCATATGTGTTAGATTATGCGAGAAAAAACATAGTTACGCATAGCTTCTGGTCTATATTTGGTCCGACTTTGTTCCGCATAGAAGAATAGGTATACATATAATATCCTACTTGGCTTATGCGAATACTTGTGCGTTGTTTGTATTTTTTCTCCTTTTGAATGATTAAAGGCCTGAGCACACTATGCGACTCGTCGTTGCGTCTTTTCTTACATATGTCGGATAAGACAAGCGCCGCATACTTACTACTTAATAATTTTGTCTTACAAGAAATTTTTTTATAATGTGCAAATGGCCTGACGCCAAGTGTGCGGAGCTTTGAACAAAATATATGAAAATTATTGGCCGCAGCCTGTCGTGGCGTGTAGTCGTTGAGCTGTCGGCTGCCGCTGTCGTGCGTTGCATAGTGTGCGCTGGCTCTAAGCCTACTCGATGACAGACGTAAGTAAACGTTGCACGTGTCTTCAGTATTGATGAGCAATCAACATGGTTTAAACCCCATTTTTGGGCTTAAACCCTATAAAAGATACCCAAGGTTTAAATCAGGTTTAAACCCAAGCACCGGGTTGATTACCCTATATCTATAGTCTCCAGTGATCCATAATATCCCATAAATCAGAAAGTGAGTTTGTTTTTGACATCATCAGAAACTCAGCAAAAAACAGAACAAGTTATTATATTTTGTTATTGCTCTATTTTTTCCAAAAGGAAATAATTATAATCGTAGACGTTATCAAAGTTGATTGTTTCAACCAAAGACATTAGAGATATTTTTTAAATGTTTTTGGTCATTCATCAGCGACGTATCTTGCAAATAAGAACTTAAACGTATTCACTAATATAATGAACTAGTGGTTTAGTTTTTAACCGACTTCCAAAAAGGAGGAGGTTCTATGTTCGATTGTATGTATGTTTTTTTTTTTTTTTTTTTTTTTTTTTTTTTTTTTATGTATGTTCACCGATTACTCGAAGATGGTTGGACCGATTTAAAAAATTCTTTTTTTGTTTGAAAGGGTATACTTCCAATTAGGTCCCATTGCCACCAAATCCAGATCTGATGATGGGATCTTGGAGAAATCGAGGGGACTCTTCAAAAATTAAAGGCACACCTATAGCGATTTGGGTATTTTTTATAGTAAATCGTTCATTTGCTTTTGAAAAGCAAAATTTGAAGAAGTGGAACTGATGATGAAGACCACAGATGGTCATCGGAACTACTCAACAATAATACGTATTTCACGGATTCCGATTGGAGCGATTTCGAAAATTGTTTTTTTGTTTGAAAGAGGATACTCCCAAATTGATTCCATTGTCACCAAGTCGAGATCTGATGATGGGATCTTGGAGTAATCGAGGGAACTCTTCAAAAATTATAGGTACACCTATAGCGATTTCTGGATTTTTTATAGTAAATCGTTTATTTGCTTTTGGAAAGTAAAATTTGAAGAAGTGGAACTGATGATGAAGACCACAGATGGTCATCAGAACTGCTAAATAATAGGAATTTCACAGATTCCGATTCGTTAACTTTAATATGGTTTCTAAACAATTTATGCTCGTCACAATGTATATGGTGAATTGGAACTGATGATGATGTACCAGGAGAACTCTTCAACAATTAACGTCCCTGCGTCGGGAAAAGCAATATTTTGTAAAAGGTGATGAGCAGTTGACATTAGGCTATTGTAACTTAGAGAAATTACGAACTAAGTCACTTAAAAGCGAGAAATAAACAAATTTTTAACAAAAAAATTAAAACCGACTTCCAAAAACACAAAACTAAAAATCTCAAAATAAAAAGCTAAAAATAACAACATACCGATTTAATCCAAAAGACAAAAACACTCGTAATATTATTATTGGTTTGTGCTACCACTAATCGGTATGAAGTCGGTGACAAGCCAAATATGGAGGAGATGGGCTAAGTCGACTCCCGCCACCAGCTTTTTGTGAACAGGACAACCCAAGTGGGCAGACACCAGCGGGCTTGTCACCGAATTCAAACCGATTAGTGGTAGCACAAACCAATAATAATATTACGAGTGTTTTTGTCTTTTGGATTAAATCGGTATGTTGTTATTTTTAGCTTTTTATTTTGAGATTTTTAGTTTTGTGTTTTTGGAAGTCGGTTTTAATTTTTTTGTTAAAAATTTGTTTATAGTAGATATTTTCAGAAAAAGCAAGACCGGCCTCCAGAAGGCTGCAGTATCATCATTCTTTATAAACTTACTAAACTACATAAACGCTAATTTCGAAGCGAATACGTATTATTTCTTCACTCCTCGCTCGTGCAGAAGAGCATAGAGGAATAACAAAGGCTGGTTATAAAGAAATAAACGAAACAAAACAAAATGAAACGTATTTAAAAAAAAAGACAAAAATTTAGCGCGAATCGCCACTTGTTCCAAATTCGTTTAATCCTGCAGTATCCTAGCCAGAAACAAAGCAAAAAAAAACCTGCAAACTATGTATTGTATCTTGTTGCTCTACAACTTAATAATTTTATACAAATATAGGTCAAGTGGAGCTTATCTTTTAAAAGCTACGCAGTATTTTATTACTTATCGTCCGTGAGTTTCTAGCATTGACAGATAACGCGGACGGCTTCATGCAATGAAAGATAAATCATTAATTATATGATACCTAACACGTTTGAATAATATTGTGAAGACGAAAATATACATTATAAAATATTTCCATATTAATGCATGTTGACGACCAACCTCTTTTCTAACTGGCCGCTTTTTATAAGTTCTTTTTATATGTATATACTACTTTTAGAAATATTTTTCTTTTTCCGTCTACAATTTTGTTTCGCTGCTCCTTGTCAAAAATATAATGGAATTCACATCTTAAAATTGCGCATAGTTATTTTCTTCCTCTTTAATGCATCGTGAATTATTGAATTCTTAATACATCTTAGACACACAAATCTTGTCTCAGGATGATTGGTGGTGACCTCGAGGTGATTGGTGATGTTCTAAGTTCGATTCATAAATACAATGCGGTGATATTTTCCAGTCTTCAACGGGAATCTATACTAATATTATAAAGAGGAAAGATTTGATGTTTGTTTGTTATTTTGTTACGATTTAACTAAAAAACTACTAAACCGATTTAAAAAATTCTTTCACCAGTAGAATGCTACATTATTATTTATTTTTTAAGCTATATTGTAATCCGGAATTCCCGCGGGAACTCCGAAATTATCGCGGGTGAAACTGGCGCGGGATAGCTAGTAACATAATAAATAGCAATCATCAATTTCTTGATGAATTAAATCCTGAAAAATGTACATACAGATTTCGATTTCGGAGTTTTCCATTTTAAAGTCGCCTTTGACAACAGCAACATTAGATAGAACGACTATTCTTATGTGAAATGTATTTTTTTTAAACTTGTATGATTTTAAATCTTACACCAGTTCTTTTTGTACCTGCTGTTTTGTTCACGTTTAGGGTTTTTTCAATCATTCGGCGCCATTTTTATTATTTTAATATATCCAGTAAGTACGATTTTTTTTTAATAAAAGACAGAAAATATTTCAGCTCTGAACTTATTCTTGCAATTAATTGACATTTCTCCTATTTGTCCTCCTCATTCCTCTTATTCTATTAATGCATAAAGCTATCCTTCGAGTCACCCAGCTGGGCACGCACGTCTTATCGCTTCAACATTTTAATTACCATTTAAAATTATTAATCACAATAACGCAATTTTGTTTTTATAATTAATTATTATGAACACAGCAATGCTTGTTGTCTATTATTTGTTTATCTACAGACAGTATATTTTCGCATTGCTACAGATGTTAACAGGCATGGTATGAAAATCTAAATTCTATTTAGTCCGCCAGATAGATAATAAAAAATAAAAATGGTAGGTTATTTATTTATTTTATTTATTTTAGCCCTTATTGCCAACAATAACAGGTTTGGTAACAATTCATTGAATATTTTGTTTTATTGTGTGTCGGCGTGTCTTTGCGACGCACAGTAGGCCTAAGATGCGCGCCACGATATGTTTATCGAACGAAAGATAAAATTTTCGGTACGATAAATATTTGTGAGCGTCCAAGCAAAAAAGGTTCAGTAGTGGGGTATTGAGTTAAGACTAGATTCGGTTAAAAATTTTTTGCTGCCGGTAGACGAAACGATATAAAATGAAGACGATAATCGATAAAATAGCGCGATAAAATTTTATCGTTGCTCTGCAGGCCTCTTCCAGCCTTTACCACTCTTCCCTTATTCTTGCAGTTCGCTGCTTAGGCCTGCTGTTTTCTTAATTTCATCAGATTTTCAATTAGTTTGAAAGATCTAAGCATAAGTACATATGGACAGACAGACAACGGGAAGCGACTTTGTTTTATACTATGTAGTGATGAAATGAAAATGAAAACATAAAAGTATTTTTTTAATATTTTTTTACACTTTCGTATTGTATAAAACGAGATTATGACGTGTGTAGGTATATGAAGCGTGTTATGCATTCAAATAGACAGGTAGCTATTATACTTAAAAATAATTGACACACAGATATTACACAAAAATCTAACATGTCTCTTTTTTAGAAAGAAGAAAGAAAGAAAGGAAACTACATTTATTTCAATTTTCAGCACAAGAAACAAGAAAAACAAACAAACATTGAACAATTTTAAATGTACACCGTATTTTTATAGTTTAATTTTATGTATTGATATATATTATGTACTTACCTATGTATCTCATACATAGTTTGGAATACATACTAAAAATAATTTGATTTTCATTATTATAGATATACACAATGATTATAATTATCGCTTCGTCTGCCTGTCTGTCTGTCATTAGATTACGTTGCATAATACAAATACCTATAAATATTTATCTAAATGGTTATGTTTATAATAACAATAATTAGACTTATTTAACTATCTTATTTAATTAATTATACGACTGATAATAACTGCATTATGTTACAATAAAATAAAATAAATTTTAGACCGACTAGGAAAAGGAGGAAATTCTCAATTAATTTCTATATTTGTTTATAGTATAGTGTATCTTCTCAAATCTATCAGTAATAATTCCGGTTATAAAAGTGGACAATTTCAATATATTGCATTGCATAAATAAATTAAAAATATTGTTGAACTCATCATCAGCCTATAGCAGTCCACTGCTGGACATATGGCCCATCTATATGTTTTGTGTTCATCAAAACGCGCTGTGTTTGTTACACTTGACACAATGTTTATTGTACAAAATGCAATAAATAACAAGACGTTTTTAAACAAAAACGTCCAGCTGCATAAGGTCAGTTTAATATACGCAGTTTAATTGCTACATTAGCGACCCACAATTAGTTGTATTGAAATAGTTATTTACTGTATAGTAATATTAAAATCAATAGATCCATTAGAAACGATAACCTCTATTAGATAGATAAACCAGATAGTTACACGAGTCGAATAATGTAGAAATTACTCGTAGCTTCGTCTCTATATCCTACTGTTTATAAATGGAAATGTGAGTTGGTTTGTTTGTTACGCTTTCACGCCTTAACTACTCGACCGATCACCATGAAGTTTTGCATACTCGTTACCAAGGTTACAGAAAAGGACATATTCAGAGGTACGAAAAGCACAGGATTTTTTCAACTAGGGCGATGATCGAGGTACTTTTTACACGGGTGAAACTGCGGCAAACAGCTAGTCTATACCTATACATATATAAAAGCAGAAACTGACTGACTGGTCGCTCAACGCACAGCTGAAACCGGTGGGAAATTTTGCACTAATATCCCTCAAGTGACGTAGGTGTGCACTAAGGAAGGATTTTTGAAAATTCAGCCCGAAGGGGTTGCAAAGTTTGTATGGAAGAAATTTGATGTTAGTTTACATAAATATTGTCTTGGGTAGAGAAGAACATAAGGTACTTTTTATCCCGGAATTCCTGCGGGAACTCCGGAATGAACACCAGTGAAATCTCATGATATTTTGTATACACATTGTCAGAGGTACAGAAAAGGACATAGGGTACTTTCTAGCCTGGAATTCCCGCAAAAACTCCGAAATTAACGCAGGTAAAACCGCGGGGAACATTTAGTAATATAATATATAAAACAGATGTAGTTGGATAAGCGTAGTGCAGCAAGTTTAACAGTAACCAATAAGCGGTACCGCGGTATTGTACAAATGCAATTTGGCATGTGCTGTCTTCGAATAGCGCACTTTGTCAAGATGCGGGCTTTTTATTTGCCTGTTGATCCCAAACTGCCGGTTGTTATGGCCCATTATGAAGTACACTAACACAATGTGTAACATTCTGAAAGCAGTCCAAATGGCACTCGAGCCGGTTTTCGGTTTGTCTTTCTGTACGTTTTCTCGTGCACTGCAGAAATTTTGGGCTCCCTCGGGTATTCTTTTTAACTAGTTGTGCCCCGTGGTTTCACCCGCGTTAATTTCAAAGTTCCCGCGGGAATTCCGAGATAAAAAATACCCTATGTGTTAATCTGATGTATAAGCTATATTATTGTAAAGTTTCATTTAAATCCATTCAGTAGTTTTTGCGTGAAAGAGTAACAAACATCCATCCATCCATCCATCCATCCATCCATTCCATCCATACATTCTTACAAACTTTCGCGTTCATAATATTATAAGTAGGACACTTTGCTTTGCTTACATGGATACGAGTGCAATGGAGCGATGTAGCAAGAAAGCCATCGAGTGGCGACCTCGAACCAGAAGACGCGGCGTGGGTAGGCCCGCTGCAAGGTAGAGCGGCGATTCGGTGAAGGTCGCAGGACGCCGTTGGATGCGGAAAGCCCAGGAGCGCCCATTGTGACGATCCTTGAGGTAGGCCAGTGTCCAGCGCCAGGTGATCCTTGTCACCACCCGACTTATGCTGAGCTGGGCGCCTTTTTGACGCAACTCAATTGTGTATTCGTTTTAAGTGTTTGCATAAACATGCACAACAACAAACATGTTGTGTCGAATAAAGTTTATTTTCAATTTCAATTTATTTTCAATGTCGTTTGGCTGATTTGATGATGATTGCTCACATGGATATACTCAATACCTAATTACCTACCCAAGATACACAGGCAAACACGCACAAATGTATTTTAGAGTTTAGTATTTTCAATCAATATTTTTAATCTTATTCGGTTTTTCATTTTCACGCAATACTTGGCGTCATAACTAAGTATCCGAGAGAGAGTCTGCTAGAATAGGCGTCTATCCCGGCCCCTGGGGTAAGAAAATCAAAATTCTATTTAATCCGGCTAATAGATAATAATAAAAACAAATTGTTGTTTTTTTTTTTTTTCAAATTAATGAAATAATCCTTAGATATCTAAACTGCATTAAAATTTAGAAACGGCGCTCATGACGTCATAACTAAGTGCAAACTGTAGTACCTACCTACCTACGGCGTGACGTTTTAGTAATCGACATGACAGAATCACCATATTATATAACAAAGTCCGCTTCTGTCTGTCTGTTCGCGATAAACTAAAAAACTATAGAACGGATTTTCAGACAGTTTTCACCAATAGATATCTATAGTGATTCAAGAGGAAGGTTTACATGTATAGTTAGTTCATCCTGGAATTCCCGCGGGAACTCCGAAAATACCGCGGGTGAAACCGCGGGGGAAACTAAAGTACTAGCCTTATTATCTTCATCGACTCGTTAACTAATAACTCTAAAGGAGACCTTTATTTTCGCCAGCGCCCTCTATAAATATCGTACTTGTACACGTTAAGTGTTTCACCATATTTTAATGGGAGAATAGTTGGCCCATAAACTCGTTTGATTTATTTTACGGCCGCTCCGTTGTGGGTAGCGAGTGATAGCGTCAAAACTGTACGCTGAGATACTTCGATACACATTTCGTCATCATATTGACTGCCCCCAAGTTGCCAATAATCATAATAAAGTTTAATTTAATAAGTTTAATAGTAAAGTTTCGACACAAACAGAAATATGATCAATAATTAGATACATTATACAACAATAAAAATAGGAACTTAACATCTAGGATACTGGAGGTTTAACTAAGCGAAGCCTATATTTCAACTCTCCAATGCTCCACAAAGATATTATGTTGGTACAATATTAGCAAGTAAAAACAATGTAAGGTTGGTACAATTTTCATATTGGATAGTGGCGTCAGAGTAATTTGACATATTGTCTGTGTATATGAGTGTGTGCCTGTGCGTTTATGTATATGTGTGGGTGTGGATGTGCGTGTGTGTGTCTACAATCCGTCGTTCCTTAGTTTTCTATGCGTTAACGATTATAGAATGTCAACTTGGCTAAGGGGGCCGCTCTCAGCTGGACAAATATTTTCCCCGCGGACATCTCTACTAATAAAACGTGTAACTCTGTCTGACGTCTGTTACGCTTTCACGCTTTAGCGGCTCAACCGATCATCATGAAATTTTGTTCACACGTTGTCAGAGGTACAGGGAAGGATTTAGGGTACTTTGTATCACGGAATTCTTACGGGATCTCCGAAATTTCTGCGAATTTAAAAAAGCAAGTATATAGGTACTTCTGAACAGTACGCGTACACTGGGACCGCGCAGTTGACGTAAACATGAACTTCAAATAGATTTATCGTTACACATCTAAGCAGAGCAACGAAATTAGGTAGCAAACTGTGCAATAAGTAGTCTTTTACAACCACCCTGTACAGCTAATTAGTGAAGTATGAAAGAGAAACATAAGGTACATAATAGGGATGTTGACGACTTTTGAAAATCGAAATTCTAGTTAGTCCGTCAGTTAGAAAATAAAAAAATAATGGACACGTTTTTTTTTTGCTTTTCCAAATAAATTAAAATATTATACAGAGATACAGCGCATTAAAGTTTAGGGTGGGTTCGTGACGTAACAAACCGCTTTCGCAAACGAAATTTCAACTCAATGTATCGCCGTTATTTTTTGATTTCGTAAAAAAAGAAAAAATACTTGTTCAATATTTTTTATTAATCTACAAGACGGATTAAAAAACAATGCTTAATAAACGGACGAACCATACAACTTGCAATACATTTACATAATATCAGTTGAAATGCAATTAAAATAGGTTCTCACAGTTTACAACTCATATTACTATCAGATAACTGCTTCCAGTATCTAAATTGTCTATTAGAGTTAGACTTTAACTCGATCTGGAATCTAGATCTAGACTTGGAACACCGGTCGTTTGTTATTAAACCAATTTTGTGTGAGAGTTAGATGCTCAGATTTTGTCAGTCAGACTGTCCCTTAGGGTTCAAGTTAGGCTTTAATCATATCTAGCCCAACAGTCTAGACCTAACTTCTGACTAGTGACATGTTCAATTTAACAGCCGGTTGCACAATTCTGTTACTAAGTTGTAATTAGTTCTTTTTAACCCTTCGTGGTCCTATGGGGTCCAGCAGACCCCACGCAGAAAAACGACACCAATGGGGATGTGGACTACTTTTGAAAATCAAAATTCTAATTAGTCCGTCAGTTAGAAAATAAAAAAAAAACAATAGACACGTATTTTTTGCTTTTTTAAATAAATTAAAATATACAGAGATAAAGCGCATTAAAGTTTAGGGTGAGGGGGTCGTGACGTCACTAACCGATAAAACCGCCATACAAACTGTCAGAATAGTGACGTCCGCGAAATTTCAACTCAATATATCGCCGTTATTTTTTGATTACGTAAAAAAAAAGAAAAATACGTGATCAGATATGACGTCCAGAGCTTTTAAAAATTCCCTTCGAAATTGAAGCATAAACCAACTGATGAGCGCAAGCGGAGCGTATTTATATTTAGGTACACTGCCCGACATCGGAAGCTGTTTCCGCCACACTTGAAATCCCATGACTCTGCGTACTATTAACTGGTGCGGGCCTAGGCCTGTTAATTTTTATTATTATTTTAAGTAGAGTCTACTTTATCAGTCTTCTTGTGGGAATTGTGAAACTCACGCGAGCAGAACCGCGAGGCAAACGTAGTATCTAAACTAGCAACTATTCGTATGAAACTAGCAACTAATCTTATTAATAAATAAAAATTAATGTTTGTATATCTGTCCTCTATGCGTTTCAAAACCATTAGTCACTTTGTCGAGTTGTTTTGCCTGCATCCGCAAACGTTCCTGATCCCAAAATTCAAGCGAGTGAAACCGCGGGGCACAGCTAGTTTCTTTAAAAATTTCATTTTCGGAAGAATTCGTCTCTCGGTTGCATAATACCTACATTAGAAAACATTTCCAAAGAAATCCACATAAATGCGGTCTTTGAACCTTTACAAATTAAAATTCAATAAAAGAATTCCGTTGCGGATCGCATCCAGTGATCTATAACATATTAGGTCGGCGACCATCGGCGGGATCAAAGAGCGGCGTTTCACAAAGCCCATTGCTGTCCACTAATTAGTATTAAAACGGCCACCAATGCGCGGTATCCGAACACTGGCCTTTACGAGTTACTGCGATTACAATATTACTATCGATAAACAGCTAAATATGAACCTACCAGCTGCTCCCCGATATTCCAAGAGAAACGTAACCTACCTAATGTCCATCTCTGATAAGAAAGAAAGAAAGATTTATGTGTGTATGGAAAATTTCATGAAGATCAGTTGAGTAGTTAAAGCGTGAAAGCGTAACAAACATAGAAACAAACTCACATTTGCATTTATAATATAACTAGCTTTCCCGCGCGGTATCGCCCGCGATAATTCGAAGTTCCCGCGGAATTGTTCCATACAAACTTTGCAACCCCTTTTCATCCCCTTAGGTGTTGAATTTTCAAAAATCCTTTCTTATCGGATGCCTACGTCATACAAAGAACACATCCTCCAAGTTTCAGGTCTCTACGATCAGCGGTTTAGGCTGTGCGTTGATCCATCAGTCATTCAGGACAAAGCATTTATATGTATGGCTATCATACTATCTTAGTTACCCAACAAAGTAAGTATAAAAGAATTTTTCAAACCCAAGAGAAATCACAGTTCAAATTTTTATCTTTTCAAATATTGTCCCAAAGGACCAACAAACAAGAAGAAAAGGACAAAAGGTAACACTTTTTTCTAAAAGAAATTATTTTAACGCAATTTTTAAAAAAACCACTTTAACAAATTTTGCCAATTTCTTGGCAAACCGAATATTGTGTGTTTGCTAAGCTTATCAAACTTGAAGTAGGTACATAATAATCATTTTATGTATGTAGGTAAAAGGTATGTACTTACTCGTAATTTTATCATCTAGTAGGCAATTTATTTCAAATGTAACACTAACTACGCATTACTATTGACACAAGTTGCATGTTCCAACTATTTATATGCTAATAATGCCTAGTTGAAGTTTAACTTCAACATGAATTATGTATTACTGCGTGGTACAAGTGATACTGATAACAGTGTGCAGTAAGGACATCTTAATAATAATAAAATTGTTTATTGCCATCAGAAAGGTGTAAAAACATGATACCTACTTAGCCCATTATTGGCAAAAGGAAGTGATTCAGCGTAAGCTGCTCGTGACCTAGGTCCCGGGCAGCGCTGGTTTTCAATCACTCCCCTCTGGAGTAGAGAGGGCTCATGCAATTCTGAAAAAATCTGTTAAAATACCAACATAAACTAATAGGATTAGAATAAACTACAGTAACAAAGAAATAAACTTAATAATCTTGTAATACAATCTTCAACATCTATATATATATATATACAAAAATTACTCGTATATGTAATCTGAATCTCGGAAACGGCTCCAACGATTTTCATGAAATTTAGTATGCAGGGGGTTTCGGGGGCGATTAATCGATCTAGCTAGGTTTCATTTTTAGAAAACGTCCTTTTATCCATGGTTTCAGGCAATGAAAAATGAGTGCTTGTTTTTCTACTTAACAAGATGGCGCTATACACAACGAGCGCAGCTTGGTTACCCAGATATTAATTATTATAAAAACATTATACGATCCATTTGGCAGCATTTCAGCAGGAATTTAGAGGGGACATTCCAGAAAAGTTGACATTCTATCAAGTGCGAGTTCAGTGTAGTGGACATTCTAGAAAGTAGACGTTCAAAGAAGTGGACATGTGGGTTGTGGACGTTTAGGGAAGTAGACGTGAACTTAGGACCTGAACGAACATTCCAGGAATTTGGAAGAAATCAAACTGAATAACATCTATTCTGTCGTTTATTTTTGTCGTGAAAAAAATATTTTAAAGTGGATTTTGTTTTGTATCAAACAAGAAATGATTAATAAAGTTAACAGTAACGGGTTTTGCGACATTTTGTTCTCACATAACCATTTAAATCCTACTAAACTTAACATAACCTAAAATTAATCTAAAATATATTATTAAATATATTATATATATTACTAAATTTAAAAACTCTGCCGACCGTCTCCTTGAAATTAGTCCACATTATGCACTTTGCATCTTAAAATTCTGTCTTTTTGTCCCAAAATTTACATATGTGCTCCGTTGCTGCTCCTTTCGGAATTACCCAGATCTTTTGAAACAAGTAGACGACTTAATCAAAATTAGCTTAGAATCGATTCTTAATATGCAGCTAAACGAGAAATCTTGGACTCAAGCATCCCTACCCATACGTTATGGTGGTTTAGGGATCCGAAAAATTTCCAGTGTCGCACTACCAGCCTTCCTATCTTCTATCCATAGTTCAGCAAATCTCATAAGTAAAATTTTAAGGGCATCACCCTCAAACTTTGAGATTGCTGGCTTGGAGGAAGCTAGGAACGCTTTCTTAATTGCATGCCCAGGTCAAAATTTTCCAGTTTGTCCAAATTCACAGAGGAGCTGGGACGACATAATTTGCAAATTGACATATGATATTCTTTTGAGCTGTAGTACAGGTTCGACGCGTGCTAGGCTTTTGGCCGTGGGTGCGCATGAAGCCGGCTACTGGCTCCACGCGGAACTTTTCTTGAGCCTGACACGCTCCGAATCGCAACCTGTCTACGGCTTGGGGTCCCGGTCTGCGCTCCTCATAAATGTCCCTGTGGCAGTGATGTCGACAAGCTAGGACATCACGGACTGTCATGCCAAAAAAGTGCAGGCCGCTTCTCGAGACATGCCGCACTTAACGATATCATACGCCGGTCCCTTGCCACCGTCAACGTGCCAAGTCTACTTGAGCCGACTGGCATTGCAAGAGACGATGGCAAGAGACCGGACGGTATGAGTTTGATTCCATGGAAGATGGGGCGGGTGCTAGTATGGGATGCAACCTGTTCAGACACGCTGGCCCCTTCCCATCTACATGGAACCAACAACAGAGCTGGTGCGGCCTGCGAAGCGGCTGAAAATACTAAAGCACGCAAATACAGGGGTCTAGGCCCTGAATATTATTTTGTGCCATTCGGTGTCGAGACCCTTGGTCCGTGGGGTCCTAGCGCTATAAGGCTTTTTAAGGAAATAGCAAAAAGGTTAGTCGACATCACAGGAGACCGAAGAGCTGGCAGCTACCTCGCACAAAGAATTAGCCTAGCTATTCAAAGGGGGAACGCTGCCAGTATCTTCGGAACCTTGCCTAAAGGGACTCCTTTTAATAATATATTTTAGATTAATTTTAGGTTATGTTAAGTTTAGATTAATAATTATTACTTAAATCTTACATAATTTTATAAAGACGATGTTTATAACGATTATAGTTTATAATGGGATGCAATTCTCATAATTAATTAAAAAAATCCTACTAATATTATAAATGTGAAAGTGTGGATGTTTTTATGTTTAGATGTTTGGATGTTTGTTTGTTACTCAATCACGTAAAAACGGCTGAACGGATTTAGATGAAATTTGGTATGCACGTTGTCAAGGGTACAGAGAAGGACATAGGGTACTTTTTATCCCGGAATTTCCGTACGAACTCCGAAATTACCGTGGGTGAAACCGCGGGGCACATCTAGTAAATAAATAAAAATAAATACGGTGGTGAGAGCACTAATTTTGTTGAAACCGCTTCCATTTCTTAACTTGCGCCAAACGCGAGCTTAAACATATTCAAATGTGCTAATAACTCAATTGTATTTTCATTGAGGAAACAATTATCAAATTTGTTCGACGATAGGGTACTTAAAGTAATTCTTTCATATCAAAAAAACAAACTTTAAAGTTGGTCTTTACTTATTTATAGCGTAAGGCGTCTTGGCCATTTTTTTTTCCTAACTTTATGATAAACTAGCTGTGGTTTCACCCGCGGTAATTTCGGGGTTCCCGCGGGAATTCCAGGATATAGAGTACCCTATGTCCTTCTCTGTACCCCTGATAACGTGCATGCCAAATTTCATCCAAATCCGTTAAGCCGTTTTTGCGTGATTGAGTAACAAACATCCAAACATCCACACTTTCACATTTATAATATTAGTAGGATTTTATTTAAATACTAGCTGCGCCCCGCGGTTTCATCCGCGTGAGTTTCGGAATTCCCGCAGGAACTCCCTTTAGGGGGATGAAAAATAGATGTTGCCCGATTCTCAGGCATACTGAATATGCATACAAAATTTCATAAAAATCGGTCAAGCCGTTTCGGAGGAGTATGGGAACGAACATTGTGTCACGAGAATTTTATATATTAGGTGTAAACCTTTAACCTTGGTTCTTCTCCTTAGAACTCTTGTCCATAGTGCATTTAGCCAATGTCATTAAGCTACATGTATTCTAATGAGCGCCATTGAAGGCTTGTATAGTTTGAAATGGCAGTTTGTGGTGCTGTGAACTGTAGAGTGAAGACTTTCTAGCAGCTCATGGCAGACACTATCTGTGCACTATAATCAGTTCGAGACTATACATATGTATAATTATTTAAAATACTAGCAGTCCCCCGCGGCTTCACGCGCATTTCGGAGTTCCTGCGGGAATTCCAGTATAAACTATACGTATAAACCTTCGTATTGAATGACTCTATCTATTGGTGAAAACCCCAAGAAAAGCCCATCAGTATGCATTTGAGTTTACCGCTAACAGACAGACAGACAGACAGACGAGTCAGAGAACTTTGTTTTATAATATGTAGGTAGAGTAGGTACATAAAAAATTTCGCCACAACTTTATCCGATAACCTTGAAAATGTGGTATCTCTTCTACTATATTGTGTCTCGGGAATACGCCTACGGCCGTTACCAGGGTTCTTCCTTCAAGCTTCTTGTGACTACGATATTTCTTTATCTTCTTTATAAATAAAAATGAATGTTTGTATGTCTGTCGTCTATGCGTTTCTAAATCATTGGTCCGATTGTGATGAAACGTTGGCGGTTTGTTCTGCCTACGTCACGCGGATGAAACCGCGGGGCCCAGCTAGTTACTTATAAAAAATCCTACGCCATTTATTTAATTTTTTATTTAGTAAAAATGCTATTAATGTTTTAATACCACTTCATTGTAACAATTCTAACCGTTATCCTATCTATACACATAAAACGCTTCATTCTGAATGACTGACTGACAGAACAACGCACAGCCTAAACCGTTGATCGTAGAGACCTCTGAAACTTGGAGGGTGTGCTCTTTGTATAACGTAGGCATGCGATAAGAGAGGATTTTTGAAAATTCAACCCTTATGGATGAAAAAGGGTTGCTAACTCTGTATGAAACAATTCCGCGGGAACTTCAGAAATTACTGCGAGTGAAACCGCGTGGTACAGCTAGTATTATTATAAAATTTGCAATTTAGATTTAATTTAGATTTGTTATTTGGTTACATTTTATTTAATTTTTTGTTTATTCTAATTATTGTCAGATTTCTCTCATCAGATCATAGCACCTTATGACGTCAAGAGCTAAACTCCTAAACTTTAATGCGTTTTATCTCAGTATTTTTCAATAAATTAAAAAAAGCAAAAAATACGGGTCTATTATTTTTTATTGATCTACAAGACGGACTAAATAGAATTTTGATTTTCATACCCCGACAAGCCTATTTATGTAGGTATTTTAACCGTATTTTAAAAAGATTTTTTGCTAAATTTGTATTATATTTAAGAACCATAAATAATTAACTTCGTCTAACATTTTATCATCTTCTATTTGACGTGACTATAATTTGATGCTGAATAGTTTTTATGCGAATGATTATTCTCAAAGGCAGCTCCGCTGTGATAATTTGTAAATTTTATAGCTAAATTGTTAATACACTTTTATAATTATGGGACTATAAAATTTATCATAAAAAATATATTTTATTATCTGCCAGCTAATTAGCTTAGTGACAACAATTATAAATCTGGCTCTGACATGACATATTGTTATTCAGAACTGGAAAACTATGGCTTTAATTAATCTTTCTTTATAAATAAAAATGAATGTTTGTATGTCTGTCCTCTATGCGTTTGTCCATTGGTCCGATTGTGATGAAACTTTGGCGGGTTGTTCTGCCTGCGTCCGCCAAGGTTCCTAACCCAAAAACTCACGCGGCTGAGACCGCAGGGTACATCTAGTAGGTAATAAAAAAATCCAAATTTAATTAAAATTCTAACTAAAAGTAATCCTTACTATTATAAATACGAAAGTGAGTTTGTTTGTTACGCTTAAAAGCTCAACCGATCATCATGATAATTTGCATACACGTTGTCAAGGGTATATAGTACTTTTTATCCCGGAATTCCCGCGGCAATGCCGAAATTAACGCGGGCGAAACCGCGGGAAACAGCTGTAATACAGTACTTTATATAGTCACGGTCACTTGGTTGAGAGTGTAAGCAGAGCGCGACGAATATATGGGCCCCGCGGGGGGACTTCAATCTCGGGAGCAAAGCAGGGAAAATGCACATTAATGACTTACGATTCCTTACTATCCTTAATCTTTACTATAAGAGAGGTAATGTCAAACGTCTTAATTTACAGCGATGATAGCTCAGTGGTTGGTGCGTTCGGATCAAACGCCGCAAGGTGTAGGTTGAAACCCTAACAATGAGCTTGAGTTGTCGGTGAAGGAAAACATCGTGAGGAAACCATAGCATGGTGGTAGGGCGCTCTCTAGTGCCCGGTTGGCTAGCTACCACCTTCAAGTTGCAAATCTGTCGCCAAGCACCTGACGGTGTGTTCCGGCAGTCCCACTTGAAAGCCAGTTCCCATCCCCATTCCAGGTCGGCAACGCACCTGCATGCCTTCTGGTGTTGCAGATGTCCATGGGCGGCGGTAATCACTTACCATCAGGTGTACCACTTGCCCGTTTGCCCCCTATGACATAAAAAAAAAATATGCCTTTTGTGTCCAATCTTTGCCCAAATTTAAAAAGAAAGTTATATCTGTCTTTTACAAATCTGGGAATCGAAACTTTAGTAATTTTAACATTTAGGTTTTTAAAAATAGAGATTTGTAAATTAAGAAAGATATTACTTCTTTTTAATTTTAGGCAAAGATTGGACACAAGGCAAAATTAGGACGTTTGACCGGTATCTAAAGTTTGTGAGTTTGTGGCGTTGCAGGGGGTAATTTCTGGATCTACTGAACCTACTTTCACTCATAGAAAGCTACGGCGTCGCAGCTAGTCTAATATAAATCACGTGTCACGTTGTTTGTCCGCGATGGACTCCGAAAATACTGAACGGATTTTGATAAAATTTTGCAACTATTATAATATGGTCCAACTTAAAAGATAGGATAGTTTTTATACCGGAATTCCCGCGGGAACTCCGGAATTAATGCGGGGAACTGCTTATCACCGTAAACTACAGCACTTTTTTCCCGGAATTACCGCGGGAACTCCGAAATTACCGCGGATGAAATCGCGGGGGACAGCTAGTCTAATATAAATCACGTGTCACGTTGTTTGTCCGCGATGGACTCCGAAACTACTGAAAGGATTTTGATAAAATTTTGCAACCATTTATAATATGGTCCAACTTAAAAGATAGGATAGTTTTTATCCCGGAATTCCCGCGGGAACTCCGAAATTACCGCGGATGAAATCGCGGGGGACAGCTAGCATTATATAAATGCGAAAGTGAGTTTGTCTGTTTGTTACGTTTTTACGCTTTAACGACTCAACCGATCATCCTAAAATTTTGTATGCATGTTGTCAGGGGTACAAAAGAGGACATTGGATATTCTTTAACCCGGAATTCCCTCAAGAACTCCGAAATTAATGCCGGTGAACTCTCATGAAATTTTAATTACACGTTGTCAGAGGTACCGAGACGAACATAGGATATTTTGCGGATGAAACCTCAGGGAACAGCTAATATATCATGTAATATGTTTTAGAACTATTAACCGAATGAATCCCTTCTTTAGAAGCTTGTAATTTTATTTCAAAGCGATCAAAATTCTAGCACGCTACCTCGCATATAATTCCACGAGCTTTCATTATCTACTCTTGACTATGTCTGTGGTTACATCGCCAACAAACGGCATCGTCGAACACTAATTGAAACATAACAAGCGAACCACAGCCGGCTGGCAACAGGCGACTCCTAGGCAGCCTACAATCCGTCTGGTTTCGATCTTAATTAATTAGCACCAACCAAAATTCGACTCGGCCACGTCAAAAGCTCGGACCGCGTTGCGCTCCGCAGCAGCTTCCAAGATGGCGTGTTGTAACAAAGCTCGCTCATTAACTTCCCGACTACTGCGGTGTGGCCGCTGTGTGCGCCAAAGATTAGCGAGACGAGTCTTTTAGGGCGCAGAACGGACAATCGTTTTTGAAACAACCCTAGAAAATTGCCACTTAGAAATATTTTTAAACGCAATGTACCTTTTATCTGCACCATGTCTTTTTTCATATCTGTTTGTATATATGTGTATAATATGAAGGTAATGTACCATATTTATTTGACAGTGATTATAAATTTTGTAATTTTTTTGAACTTTTTAAAAATCTTTCACATATTTTATATCATACTAGGTGGCGCCCACGGTTTTACCCGCGTGAGTTTTGGAATTCCCGCAAGAACTCTTTATATCAGGAACTTTTGCGGACGCAGAAGGAACAACCTGTCAGAGTTTCATCACAATCTGTTCAATGGTTTAGGACCGCATAGAGGATAAACATAAAAACATTCATTTTTATTTATAAAGACACCTACATGCAAATTGTATATTGAAGTACGTATTATGCTGTTACTGGTATAAATGTTTGGTTGTTTTGTAATCTGATTTTAATTTCTTGTCAAGTACCTATCTTCTAGTGTAAGCTCTACACACAAACTTCTCTCATAGTTTTTAGCTCACTTGATAACATTGTTTGCCTGCGACAAAGACATGTCCCATCTACACAAACATTATCTTTGGACACGTTTTGAACGCAACTGGGAAGATGGAAAATTTTAATAAAATATGTTGCGCGCGTAAACGAGCGTACCACGTCATGCCACGGAGCCCTAAAACGACAATATGACATTAGACCTTAACGGGCAGCGTTTACAGGCGAAATTCCAGCGCCGCAGCCGCAGAAACAAAGTTTGTTGTCTTATTACTTCGCTATGTCATAAGGAAGCGATGTGATGCGATTATGGAACGTGTATTCAAATATTTTCTTGTTGTACTCGGAATAAATTATTTTCTAGACGTTTCCAAGGGAAAATTGCTGTTGAGTTGTATGTTTTTAAAGTCATACTCTTTCTTTATTACATGGTGAGTATAATTTTTTTGCAAGCAATGGAAATTCGATTAAATAATTGGGTATTCTCCAGGATATGAAAATCAAAATTCCAATTAGTCCGTCAGTTAGAAAATAAAAAAATAATAGACACGTATTTTTTGCTTTTTCAACTTAATGAAAATAAACATAGATAGAGCGCATTAAAGTTTAGGGTGGGAGACTCATGACGTCATTATTCAGTATAAGCCCCGTACAAACTGCACTGGATAGTGACGTCACGCGAAATTTCAACTCAATGTATCGCCGTTAGTGATTACGTAAAAAAAGAAAAAATATGTGTCCAATATTTTTTGCTAATCTACACGATGGACTAAAAAAAAAATAATTAAGTAGCCATTAACATATATTATTCAGCTGTTAGCTGTTCCCCACAGTTTAGTCTAGAGTTCCCGCGGGAATTCCAGGCTGAAAAGTAAAGTAAGTAAAGTAAGTAAAGTAAGTGTATGTAAAATTTAATCGGTTGAGTAGGTAATGAATTAAGGCGTGAAAGCGTAACAAACGAACAAATTGTTATTTGTAAAATGAAAATTAATCACTTGCTATTTCCCGCAGATTCACCTGCGTGCATTTTAGGATTCTCTCGGCAACTCTGGATTGATAATCCTTTTTTAACTGGCGTCCACTCCCTACAAACTAAGCTTCGTAGGTCATGTAGTTTACGAATTTTTTTGATTAGCTACAGTGTATTTGTATGAAAAAAAATATCCAACATTTAACGTGAATTTTCTAAAAAAAATTCTTTCATTAGCTAAATCGTACGAATTTTAATATCATCATCGTTGCGGTACAAAAAAGATTTTTCTGCAAAAACAAATAGGTATAACGCAAATAAAACTTTTTTCAACTCCCGGATTTAATGTAAAAAAAATTTAACTGTGATGGGAAAATATGCAATGATGGCTTTTAATTAGTTAAACCAAATACTTACTACTTGACAAATTTTTTTTTAGTCCGTCGTGTAGATTATTATAAAATATTAGACACGTATCTTATACACGGCTACGGCGGCTACTGTGGCTACTACGGTCGCAGCACATGCTGAGTGGAGTCCCTTTTAGCAAGGCACTGCACCATATTATATTATTGTTATTATTTTTTTTTAAAGTGTAAAGTGTTTGTTGCGTGGTGTGTTTGTTCTTGCTAAATAAAGTTTATCTTATCTTATCTTATCTTTTCTTTTTTTACGTAATCAAAAAATAACAGCGATACATTGAGTTGAAATTTCGCGTGACGTCACAACCCGGTGCAGTTTGTATGGGGCTTATACTGAATATTGACGTCACGATTCCCCCACCCTAAACTTTAATACGCTTTATCTATGTTTATTTTCATTGATTCGAAAAAGCAAAAAATATATGTCTATTATTTTTTTATTATCTGACGGACTAATTAGAATTTTGATTTTCATACCCTGGAGAGTACCCAATTGTGACATAAAGTAAAACAAGGTTCCTTACATAGAGATAGATTACCGTAGATAACGCATGTTACGATTATTAAGTTTAGAATCTGTCGCTGAGCACGGCGGTGTGTTCTGATGGTCTCACTTACAAACTAGTTCCCATTTCGGGCTAGGTGTGTTAACAGTCTTCAACTACATCGTCAATTGACTTCAAGTGTGCTGTGTTGAAATGACTAGCCTTTTAATAATAAAAATAATTCTAATGGCATTGCTATTAAACCCTTCTAGTCCAATAATGGGCATGTTGACAATTTTTTTTTAGTCCGTCTTGTAGATTATTAAAAATATTGGACACGTATTTTTTCTTTTTTTACGTAAACAAAAAATAACGGCGATACATTGAGTTGAAATTTCGCGTGACGTCACTATTCTGACAGTTTGTATGGCGGTTTTATCGGTTAGTGACGTCACGACACACTCACCCTAAACCTTAATGCGCTTTATCTCTGTATATTTTAATTTTTTTGAAAAAGCAAAAAATACGTGTCTATTGTTTTTTTTATTTTCTAACTAACGGACTAATTAGAATTTTGATTTTCAAAAGTAGTACCACACGCGGCTCCAGCGGAAGACCAGCGTCGGGCCCCTAATGGTTCCCGGCTTATGCTGAGCTGGTTGCCTTTTTGTTGCGACAGTTTGTGCTGCTTTTTGTTACCCATTTTATTTTATTGTAGTCGTAACGAATAAACTTAATTTCATTTCTTCATTTCATTCATTTCATTTCATTTCATTACCACATCCCCATTAATTTAGCTTTAAATTCTTATAACTGGTAAAGTTCAATATTCGCACATTATAGTTTTTATATTTTGATTTCCATCGCACCGCACGCAATTAGCGCAATAAATCTCATTGCGGCACGCTAGAGAGGACGACTCGCAGAGTCTGTTCTATATTGTTGGTCTGTAGTTGCTCACAAGGATACATATATGCATAAACCTTGACATTAGCTGGTACTACATCAGCTCAAGGCACCGCCCTTGGAACCAACTGCGCTCTAGATTGTGTTCCTGTGTTAAATCTCATACTCTTATGTACTTTATGCTGTAATAACTTTTATATACAGGCTGCTGTATAGATATTATCGCTCTGCAGTCCTTTGTGAGAAAATTGAGGGAGATTTTAAGAAAATTTACTGCACTTCAGCAACTAGATTTTCCCACGCGGCTCCGCTCGCTTGCTATTTTGAAATTCACCGGCGCCAATGTCGCAACCGAGTAATTTACGTTTTCAATCAATAACTTCTCTTTCCATGAACCGATTGAAATAAAATTATTCGTCAAATTGCGTTCAGTAGATTTAATAATAATAATAATAATCCACTTCACAACACACAGATCTACTTGATCCCACAGTAAGCTTTTATTAGCTTGTGTCGTGGAAACCAAGCAAACGTGGTATATATTACATAGAATAGGGATGTTGACTACTATTGAAAATCAAAATTCTAATTAGTCCGTCAGTTAGAAAATAAAAAAACAATAGACACGTATTTTTTGCTTTTTTAAATAAATTAAAATATACAGAGATAAAGGACATTAAAGTTTAGGATGAGGAGGTCGTGACGTCACTAACCGCAAAACCGCCATACAAACTGTCAGAATAGTGACGTCACGCGAAATTTCAACTCAATATATCGCCGTTATTTTTTGATTACGTAAAAAAAAGAAAAAATACGTGTCCAATATTTTTTAATAATCTACAAGACGGACTAAAAAATAAAAAATAGTCAACATGCCCATTATATATATATATTATACTATAGATATACATATTATAGTCATATATACACGCTCAAACTGAAAAGTGGAATCCTGTGTTCATCACACAAAGTGCACCCCCACCGGGAATCGAACCCGGAACCCCTTGATTAGCGGGCAGGGTTGGTAACCAACTACGCCAATCGGGTCGTAGTTAATGTGATATGCGTACAAATATATAAATAGTATTCTAAAGATTTTTTTTTAAATAACAAAATTAGTTAGCTGGTTGCCTATTTGTTGCGACACGCTGGTTGTGTTTGTTTATGTTATTTCATATATTAACTGTTGTCGTAACAAATAAAGTTTATTTCATTTCATTTCATTTCATTTCAACTTATTTTGTAGCTAAAAATGTTAAATATTGTAAAACTCTAGCTGTTCTTGATGATTTCGCGTGAAAAAATCCTCAAAGCTGCCGTTTTTGGCAGTTTTTATTCAAACTTTCTGATATCAAGTATAAATGCTGGAAAATTTGCATAAAAAAAATATATTTATACATACTTTAATTTTCATTGTTTTTTATTGATTTCTTTTTAAGTCAAATATCTTGGAAGATAATATGATTTTTTATATCGATTATAGTTTAAAAGTTTAACCCCTTTAAGTGAGACGGGCTTCGGTTTAATAACATTAAAAGATTTGCATATTATGATAATAATTATGCATTCAAAGGATCCGTTGGTCTGAAAGATCGCGATACGAAAGAAATATGATTCATTGCACTCGAATGCAAAATGCATTGTGTGGATGTACCCACCTACCTGCGTACCTATTACGTTAAAACTGAAATTTTCAACTTGGCCAACAGGAATAATTACTCAGACTCTACACTGCGTTAAACTAATTAACTTTTATGTTTATCAAATTGCATTTTAATTAGTTGAATTAGCTCGGTATATTATTTTTGTAATTACTTACTTATTGAAAAAGTTTGTTGAAAGTAGGTATGTAAATAGTGACTAAGCGTTATCTTAATCTCTACTGAGACATCCTTACTAATATTAGATATAAATGCGAAAGTGAGTTTGTTTGTTTGTTTATTACGGTTTCACGCCTCAACTGCTCAACCGATCATGATGAAATTTTGCATACACGTTTCCAAGTGTACAGAGAATGACATAGAGTACTTTTTATTCCAGAATTCCCGCGGGAACTTCAAAATTAACTCCGAACGACTACATGTATGTAAAGCTTGTTTTGAAAAAAAAAAATTATATCAATAATAGTAGATTATACACCAAGGGGATAAAGCACTGTTTTATGTCACGGGCGCTACATTGAATCCTGAACATAACGAAGGACTCCAAATTTAACTCCCGAGCGCAGCGAGGGTGTTATAAGTTAATTCCCGACCAAAGGGAGGGAATTAAGATTGAGTCCTGAGTGCAGTGAGGGATTCAAGCGCCCAAGAAAAAAACAGTTTTATCCCTGTGGTGTATACTCTACTTTTCTCACATAATGCGAGACAATAAAAAACCAGGCTTAGTAGATCCTATATAGCCACTTCTTTCAGCTGGCGTGGCCTACTCGATTTGACAAACAAATGAAGTTCGTCTCACTGCGAATCTAGTGGGCCACGGCTTCGGTCTTCGAAAATCGAGTTGGCCGCGCCCGCTGAGAACACATTCTGTTTAGCGAAATGAGACGTTATGGACATAGCAATAAGAATTATGAAAGTGAAAATCACATTATTGACCAGCGGGTTATAATGAAATTCAATAGAACATTATAACCCGGCTAAAGCCAAGAGATATAATGTCTTGCTTTCGGTAAGGTTTACATGACATATAATTCGGCATTGTCGAGCATGTGGTGTGAAAAATAATATTACCTTTGACCTATAATAATTATAACAATTACCTATACAATACATATATAATTATACACAAGTCTCATAAAAAAATCGTGTTTCAAAATGGTTTCTCCCAACTGTTTTAGATCTAAGAAGGCATCAAGTGCATTTTCTTCGACGCTAGTTAGGCAGTAACATCGCTGGTACACTTTTCCACATTAATCCCTTTATGGCGCTATAAAAACATCGCCCAGAAACTATTCGTTTCGCACGAGTGTTAGAAAAACGCTGCGTTTTTTTATACTTATAAGAGCAGTCGACCCATGATAGTCTCTATTATAATGTTTATCGTTTTACGTGATTATATTATAGCATTGTATCAACAACTTCTATATTAATATTATAAATAGAAAAGATTTGATAGTAATTGTTGTGATTCCAAATAAAAATACGTAATGTCTATGTCGGTTCGACTTTCTGTGTGTTTTTTTTGTTTGAAAAGATAAACTCAAAACCGATTTAAATAAATTATTTCACTGATTAAGCCACAGTGTTGCTTAATAACATATTAGGATACTTTTGATCCCGGAATTACCACGGGAATTCCGAAATTGACGTGCATGACTGCGGGGCAATGTTTTAACTAATAAATATTTTGTGCACTAGACTTACATAGGTATATGCCAATTTTTAAAATGGAAAACGTTCTTCACTGGACTGTTTCTCTCGGGTTGATTTTTGTATGAGGACTAGCTGTCCCACGCGGTTTCACCTGCGATAATTTCGAAGTTCCCGCGGAATTATTCCATGCAAACTTTTCATCCCTTTTTGCATCCTCTTGGGGGTTGAATTTCGGTAAATCCTTTTTATCGGATGCCTGCGATATAGAAAGAATGCACCCTCCAAGTTTGAGATCGCTACGATCAGCGGTTTAGGCTGTGCGTTGATCCATCAGTCATTCAGGACAAAGTATTTTATATGTATATATAGATTGAAAAATTCAATCACAAAATATGATAAACCAAAGGATTATAATATCTGTTAGTTAGGATTTGGTAGATGATTATTTAGGACGGCAACGAATCTTAAAACGCTATAATTATGTTTTTTTTTTTTTGGTGTTGGGTGACGAATTGACGCTCATGCGACAGCGCAACGAACAGTTGTTTTACAGTAGTCGATCCGATTGCCTCGTATCCGTTGCTAACAAAAACTGAATCGCTTTATTGCCCCGCCGGCCATAATACACTTAGCTGCCGTACGTCTGTTCGTTGCGCGCTGTTTTTTTTTTTAGCACTGTAAAATTGATTGCTTTAAACTTTTATGCGCCGACTTTGATAAAGGAAGATGAATTAAAATGACGCTTTTCGATGCATCCTTTAAAGAAATACGAGTAGTCTAATACACTCTACTAGCTGTTCCCTGCGGTTTCACCCACGTTGATTTTAAAATTCCCCCGGGAATTAATTCCTAGTTAAGAAGTACCCATATCCTTTTCTGTACCCCTTACAACGTGGATGAAAAATGATGATGATGATCGGTTGAGTAGTTAACGCTTGAAAGCGTAAAAAACAATGAAACTAACATTCGCATTTAAAATATCAAGGATTGCAATCCCCGAAAAATTCTTTTGTCGATGTTTGTTGCGATAAAAACCAGAGCAATTATGAACGTGTAATTAATACAGACACACAAAAAACATCCTAAATATTTGCATACTTTTGATTCACATGAGGATATAAGTATTATATATTACATTGTAAATATAGATATGCATAATTAAAATTGTATTCGAATATTTGTGTCTCAAAACTATAGGTAGTACAGTGATGAACAAAATGGTTACAAAAATTATTTTAGACCTAGATATATTATTGTATTAAGTACTTACTATTAAATCGAATAAGTCCGAGCGTATTTTTGTATGGAAAATGAACGCCATCTATCCAGCATTGTTAATTTTTCATACAAAAATACGATTTGACACTATGCCGAGAGACAAGAGTGAAAAAGGTCGTTCATTCGATGGAAAAGAGACGTTATCAATATGTATAAAAAGTTCAACACAAAATTATTGTAAGTCCTAACACGAGTCAAACTACCAATTTGCTTTAAAAATTGATTTGAAAAGGTTAATACAATTTTTTAAGACAATTATTGTAATCTATAGCAAAATAGCAAAAGCCAGTTAAGCCACTATATGTAAACGTTTCTAACGGCCGCATTACTAAGTAATCATTAAAGTCGACTCTGAGTGCGCCGGTAACGCTTTTTATTTCAACTTTTTACTGTAGATAATATTAATATTCTATCTGGAATAATGTGTTTTTAGGAAATTTTATTTTGTTGTTTGTCATTTTGTTATTATCTTTGTGTGCTCGAGTGTTCACGCCGCGCCGCCTTGAACAAAAGAAGCGAATTTAATCACCGGCTGTGTGCGACTGTACATTGAATATCAAAGATTGGGCGGTGATACGACCATAGAATAGATAGAAGGGACATCAACTCAGTTTAGTATGGAAACAAAACCGGTGTCGCCGGGTGATTTTCGTTCACAAAACTATTCATCGCGCACAAAAACATTCATTAACGTAGCGAAATGTATTCAACGCCATTCGGTTACGTTTTTATTTAGTCATTGTTTTCAAAATCCACATTTTTAGCAATAATGTGGAAATAGGCATGTTGACTAATTTTTATTTTTTAGTCCGTCTTGTAGATTATTAAAAAATATTGGACACGTATTTTTTTCTTTTTTTACGTAAACAAAAAATAACGGCGATATATTGAGTTGGAATTTCGCGTGACGTCACTATTCTGACAGTTTGTATGGCGGTTCTAGCGGTTAGCGACGTCACGACCCCCTCACCCTAAACTTTAATGCGCTTTATCTCTGTATATTTAATTTATTTGAAAAAGCAAAAAATACGTGTTTATTGTTTTTTTATTATTTAACTGACGGACTAATTAGAATTTTGATTTTCAAAAGTAGTCCACATCCCCATTATCGACGGCCTCAGAGAACACACCGGTATTAGGCCGGGTTCTTCAAGTTTTTGCAGAGACACCTAGTAAAGTTTTTCTAGAATTTTTCTATTGAAATTACGAAAGAATACGGGTTTTTTTTTGTATAGGCACAAGTAATATTTTATTTTAACCTATTATATAAATATCAAATAAGAACCACATTATTCTTTACATTATTTTATGTAGCTGTTATGAGTATTTTTTTTTATTCGATTTTTCGGAAGGAAGGATTTTAGGAGGTTATTAAAAACGTTAGATCATTTCTTCCTTTGCGACCGTGGCGCGCCTGCCCCGCCTACATGGCGTCTCTAGTCAACTTATTATCTCTGTGGATACCCACAACAATTGGAGTGTTCTGGTAGGTAAATACTCGACGATGCGACTCCGTTTCCGCGAACTCACAGTGGGGGTAGAGACGTGTGCATAATGATGCGTGGCTAAGTAATTGAATAGCCACAGTTCCCTTAGCTAAGTTAACACTCTAAAAATCTTTGAGGCACAGAAAACTAAGGAACGGAGCTATGCCACGTTCACGCAAAACTGTAGTTGGACATAGATAAGCAATAGTGGAGAAATTTTGAGTGTCATGTTTTCTATTAAGTCGTTCCTTATTTCAGGGAATTCTAGCATTATGTCATGGCAACACTGTTATTCAGTCGGTACCCTCATTCCCATTTGATAAATTAAAGTAGTGTACGTCCACAATTCTTGGTGGGATTGTGGATATAAATACTAGTGTCAGCACAGAAGAGCTTCATTCTAGTTACTCTGCTCGACTTAAGTGGTCATAATAAGTGTTCTATTTCTATTGTATATATAGTATATGTGCGGTTGTAATAGCTATAATAGTGAGAATAAAAGTATAGTTAACTAGAGGACCTCTTTTCTTTACATGAGTAATTTAAAGTTTTAAAATCATAGCGCTATTTTGTGTCAACATTTTTTATGCGCAATATTTAGTTACATATTTATACAATGTAACAAGGTAAACTCATAATTAAAAAACGTTCTCTCCCTCACAATAAATCGTTCTGAATCAATCAATCAATCTTAGCGTGAATAAGGGCATTACCACTTTCCTAAAATGTCCACTTTCCTAAAACGTCCTCTAAAACATTTAAAAAACCAGTGTGAACGAGCTCTTATACCAAACTGAACAATGCAGGCCATGTGCATTTGAAAAAAAAGGCTTTAAAAAAATCTCGAAACAAAAAGTACCTACATGTGTGCGTGTGTGTGCATCCAAATGCGCGGGATTCGAACCGTGACTCTCAGCGCGCCGACAGTCCTTTCATGTTATATGTATTTAAATTAACATAATTAAAAATGACTGCACATTTTTACCACAAAAAAAGTTGTTAAAATTTATTGTGCTGAAAGTTGCCAAGATTTAAAAGACTTACCTCGGTCTGCTGAATATTTATTTTTATTACTAGCTGTTCCCCGCGGTTTCTCCCGCGGAAGTTTCGGAGTTCCCGCGGGAATTCCGGGATAGAAAGTACCCTATGTCTTTCTCTGTATCTTTACAAAACGTGTGTAAAAAATTTCATGATGATCGTTGAGCCGTTAAGGCGTGAAAGCGTAACAGACAGAGTTACTTCCGCATTTATAATATCAGTAGGGATTATGAAGCTAGTGTTACATATTATGTTTTCACCGGCGTAATTTGGCGTTCCAGCTGGAATTCCGAAACAACCTATGTCCTTTTATGTTCCCTGACAATTTGTATGCAAAATTTCATGACGATCGGTTGGGTAGTTAAGCCATGAAAGTATAACAAACAAACATGCATTCATAATAATTTAAGCCTGCACTTGATTTTATTGACGTCTGTTCACAACTTTGAAGTCCAATAACTCATTTCAAAGCGAGATTTTATGAGTGCAACGCGAAACGAATTCATTAAATGAAATCATGTAAGTATAGGCAGGGACTTATTTTATTGAAGAGCATTGGACTTGCGGCTATGGTCGTTAAAATTATCGTGCCGGAAATTATTGTCTTCTTTCTTTTTCTTCTTATAAACTTTCGCGTATTAAAATGCATTTAGTCAGTGTCAAGTAAAGTAAAATAAATTTACATTTTTTTTTATGTCATAGGGGGCAAAACGGGCAAGTGGTACCCCTGATGGTAAGTGATTACCGCCGCCCATGGACATCTGCAACACCAGAAGGCGTGCAGGTGCGTTGCCGACCTGGAATGGGAATGGAACTGGCTTTCAAGTGTGGCTGCCGGAACACACCGCTGGGTGCTTGGCGACAGATTTACAACTTGAAGGTGGTAGCTAGCCAGCCGGGCACTAGAGAGCGCCCTACCACCTTGCTATGGTTTCCTCACATGTTTCCCTTCACCGACAGCTCAAGCTCATTGTTAGGGGTCGAACCTACGCCTTGCGGCGTTTGATCCGAACGCACCAACCACTGAGCTATCATCGCTATGTTTTCCTTCACCCACAATTCAATGCGAACTGACGTACAATAGAGCCTAAATGTTGACGAGTTTTGAAAATCAAAATTCTAATTAGTCCGTCAGTTAGAAAAAATTATAGACACGTATATTTTGCTTTTTCAAATAAATTAGATAAAGCGCATTAAAGATTAGGGTGGAGGCTCGTGACGTCACTAACCGCTATAAGCCGCCATACAAACTGCACCGGTTAGTGACGTCACGCGAAATTTCAACTCAATGTGTCGCCGTTATTTTTTGATTACGTAAATAAAGAAAAAAAACATGTACAATATTTTTTTATTCATCTACAAGACGGATTACAAAAAAAAAATTAGTCAACATGCAGCACGCTCGGAAGGATAATAATTATTGTTCTATCGACGACCCGATTGGCGCAATGGTCACTAATCAAGAGGTTCCGGGTTCGATTCCGGGTGGGGGTGGACTTTGTGTGATGAACACACGGTTCCATTTTCCAGTCTGGGTGTATATATATATATCTATAGTATAATGTATTTGTAATAATACCTATGTGTAGTATATACCACGTTTGCTTGGTTTCCACGACACAAGCTTATAGCTTAGTGTGGGATCAAGTCACAAGTAGATCTGTGTGTTGTGGAGTGGATTATTATTATTTGTTCTATATTATACGTCTGTCTTGCTTACACATCGTCCTGAAAACTTTCAGAAGCACGTTCGTGCTAAACTCGGAGACAACATTGACGAGGGCTGCACGTTACTGAATACTTTAACATAATGAATTCATAACGCAGGCCGCTTCGCTATGTGTAGGTACCCACAATATTGCTGTCATTTATTTATTTTATTCGCACACCAACTGCTTACAGGCAAAGCATTATATTAATAACTAATTATAGGTAAACTAAGACAAGCCTATTCGCCAATAATAGGTGTGAAACAACATTCGCAATTTAGTAGGTAACAATCTGATTTGCAACATACTTTTTTCTTTACCTTTTTTTTTTAACATAGGTAGGTGGGTACGTGGTACAATTAAAGCACCAATTCAAGAGTCGAACCAAGACTTCGCTACGGGGGGCATGGCTGCAGCATCAGACGCCTCCATCGCGATACATTGTCAGCATTTATATCAATATCCAATGAATTTTGGAGCTCATTGTAATTATACTGAAATCTGTGCAAATAGAAATTTTTCCCACGTTAGTTCTAGTGTGGGACGGTCGAAAGGTGACTGTCATGCTGTGGGTACAGCCAACACAACACTGCGATGCGATGTCGTGTCGTCTCGTGTCAACAAACCACGACAAACTACGGCCAATCTTTAAAAGTCAACAAACTAGCTGTTCCCGGTGGTTTCACCCGCGTTAATTTCGGAGTTCCCGCGGGAATTCCGGATTACAATACAGCCAATGTTACTCAGGGATAATGTAGCTTTCTAATGGTAAAAGAATTTTTGGAATCGGTCCAGTAGTTTTTGAATTGAATCGTAACAAACAAACAAACTAAAAATCCAATCTTTCCGCCTTATAATATTAGTATAGATTTACAAAAACAAGTAACAATTTGTGCAATAAAATAATAGAAAAAAAAATGTGATACCTTCTGTATCTTTAGATATTATTATTATATAACCTACTAGCTGTATCCTGTTAATCACACACGTTAATGTCGGAGTTCCCGCGAGAATTCCGGGTTAAAAAGTATCCTAGGTTACTCCATATAACATTAGCTGGCTGCGAGTGAAAGTCCCGTCCAAATCGGTCTAAAAATATAATTATATCGATAAAAATCGTAATTTTCATAATTACTGGACTGATGTAATTTTACACCTCTGTACACATAATTATATTGTAACCATGTTTTAAGCAAATAAACAAATGAAATGAAATGTTATATCTAAAAAATAAACTCCTAGTTTACCTATTGTTAGTATTTAATTATTTTTGGGTTTTTCGAATCATTTTTTTACATCCAAAATAACATTAGGTATCCATTCGTTTAAACTATCGCGACAGGTGTTGTCGAGCCTATTCACAACATGGGTTCGAGAGCTGACAGCCGGCACGGACCGCACCAAAGACCTTGTAACAGACAGACAGACAGACAATAGGCGATAAGGGAAACTTGTGGTTGAGCGCAGACCAATAACTTTGCATACATTGCACGCACGTGTGCGTGTATTAACATGGATCAAGAATTTTTTTGTAGGTCTTGGATAAGGTACGGGTAAAACCCTCAATTATTGGCACTTTAACTAACTACTCATTGAAAACTCTTTATATAGCTAATATAATAGTAATTTTCATAAGAATAGGCGGTTTATACTGTTCTAATAACATTGGAGAACGTGTTTCGATTCTTTTTTTTAACTAGCTGTGCCCCGTGGTTCACCCGCGGTAATTTCGGAGTTTCCGCGGAAATTCCGGGATGAAAAGTACCCTATGTCCTTCTCTGTACCCCTGACAACGTGCATGCCAAATTTCATCCAAATCCGTTCTGCCATTTTTGCGTGATTGAGTAACAAACATCCAAACATCCACACTTTCACATTTATAACATTAGTAGGATTATTTTTTTTTTTTTACTCTAAAGACCAATCATTGGCATAGAAAATCCTTTTATTAGCATTGACATAAAATATTATTGGCATATCATATATAGGATTACTTTTATTGCTTAGAAACACCATAAATTGTAAAGATTTCTGATATAATAAGAGTAGTGCACACTTTTAAGGAGTAAAATCATTATAACCAAAAAACAATACTTATTGGTAATTTATAGTTTGTAAGATTAATGCTCAGATATTTCCGTTGGGTCTTATTTGGCTATAATATTTAAAATTCTCTAAATATGATGCATCACTTCAGTTCCTTAAAATAATAAATAAATATAAAATATTTTTATTTTTATATTTTTATATGTTTTTATATGAGACCTTCCCATTTTCATTTTATTATTTTTTTATATTTTGGTTGTGAAGAAGAAATTAAATTTGTACTACAGTTATCACAAAAAAAAAAATTAGTAAAGAAAATTGCTTTAATTTTAATTTTATTTTCTACCTACGTGATAGGTACTAGCTATAAGGGCGAATTCTATGTGAGTAATTTGAGGCAAAATAAAACTGATATTTCATTCTGTTGCGAAAATTCTGTCGTGATATTTTGGTCGGTTTAAACCAGCCCAACGACATTGCCGAATCAAAAATTACTATGGAATATGGATCTATGCAATAGCCTCCTTACCAACTATGGAATACCTAACCAAACTCTCCTGACCGCGTCTTACAATGGTAAGGTTAAGGTTGGCACAAAATGCTTTCATACATTTCAGCGATTAGTATGAAAGTGCCGACTCTTAAAACATCTACGAGCAATTCTTGTATAATATATACATATATCTACTATCTTTATCTAATATATATAAATCACGTGTCACGTTGTTTGTCCGCGATGGACTCCAAAACTACTGAACGGATTTTGATAAAATTTTGCAACCATTTATAACATGGTCCTACTTAAAAGATAGGATAGTTTTTATCCCGGAATTCCCTCGGGAACTGAAGGACATAGAGTACTTTTTCCCGCAACCTCCGCGGGAACTCCGAAATTACCACGGATGAAATCGCGGGGGACAGCTAGTATGTATATAATCTGAATCTCGGAAACGGAATTTCATGAAATTTAGTATGCAGGGGGTTTCGAGGGCGATTGATCGATCTAGGTAGGTTTCATTTTTAGAAAACGTCGTTTTATCCGTGTTTTCAGGCAATGAAAAATGAGTGTTTGTTTTTCTACTTAACAACAGATGGCGCTATACACAACAAGCAAAGCTCGGTGACCCAGATATTAGTGATTATTTGCTCAGTGGTTTCAACTTTCAAATAGCACATCTATTTGTCTTCACGCATTCGCGAACTCCTTAACATAGAAACCTCTTATGATTATTATAAAGATGATTAGCAATCGTCAATACTTGGAGACTTGGCGTCCGGCCAGGCGTAAGAAAAAAGCATTTGTGTTTTTGATTTGCTATTTTGTATGCAACACTACATACATATGTGCTTGATTATGGGCGGAACGTGACTGGCGGTGACCACTAAAACTAAGTAGGTAGGTATCTATTAAAAATGTATTTTACTAGCTGTTCCCTGCAGTTTCTCCCGCGGAAATTTCGGAGTTCACGCGAGAATTCCGGGTTACAATATGGCGTATGTTACTCGGGGATAATGTAGCATTCTGTTGGTGAAAGGTTTTTGAAAGCGGTCCAGTAGTTTTAGGGTTAAATCGTAACAAACATAAAATTAAACAAACACAAATCAAATCTTTTCCCTTTATAGCAGGTTTTGCCGCGCTAATTTTGGAGTCCCCGCGGGAATTCCGGGTTAAAAGGACTCTATGTCCTTCTCTGTATCCCTGACAACGTGCATGCAAATGTTCATGATGATCGGTAGGTAATCGGTTGAGCCGTTAAGGCGTGAAAGCGTAACAAACAAACAAACTCACTTTCGCATTTTTTTAAACCCTTACGGCCGCACTCAGAGTCGACTTTAATGATTGCTTAGTTAAGTATAGATTTTTAAAACAAAACTGCCGCAATCAGAGACGTTCAGTAAATTAATGTTAATTGGCATTTAATGAGATGTAACTTCATTAGTTAAATGCCAATTAACATTGATTTATTAAACTTGTCTGATTGCGGCAGTTTTGTTTTAAAAATCTATACTTAACTAAGTAATCTTTAAAGTCGACTCTGAGTGCGGCGGTTAGTGCTTGAATTTTCAATCTAAATATAGGTAAAAAAGGCAAACCTGACTGACCCATCTATCAACGCACAGCCAAAACTACTGAACGGATTTCGCTGATTGGCATACAGATAGTTGTAATGACGTGGGCATCTGCTAAGAAAGGATTTTTGAAAATTCGATTTCCTGCGGGATCTCCGAAATTTCCGCGAGTGAAACCGCGGGGCACGGCTAGTTATTCAATAATCCATCAGCGCAGTTTAGATGGCAAACGGTTTTAGCATGTTATAAATTGTCTGAACATTTTCAAATACAAAATCCAGCGCACATCGGGAGTCGCTTGAACTCGGCGTTAGATTTTATATGTGTACATAAGTACATACTTAAAAATAACTAATGCTAATACGTTTTTTTTTCGCGTTTAGAATGTTTTAAATGACTTTTGTCTGCTGCGATTAAGATTGTATCAAGGTGTTGGTTGTAGTTTTACTTTATGTTTAATAAAAGAATTTCAATGAAAAAAATAATAATAATACGGTCATTTATACACAAGGACCAGCTGTGCCCCGCGGTTTCACCCGCGTGAGTTTCGGAATTCCCGCAGGAACTCCAAAGTAGCCTAATTTAGTCCCTATATAACATCAGCTAATTTGTAGTGACAGTCCCGTCGAAATCGGTCCAACCGTTTCGGAGATTCACCCGCGTGAGTTTCGAAATTCCCGCAGAAACTCCAAACTTCTTATATTCTTCTTCTCCTTACAATAAACAAACACAACAAAAAAGAATAAGCGAAATTGGTCCAGGGATTCATTTTTATACAACGTGTTAATGAATTGACCAAAAACCCGATATACCCTATTTAAAAAAATCTGTACATAGGTACTATAATAAAATCGTAACAGGTCGATGTCTGTACATGGGAGATAAATAAGAAAAAATAAATTTAGGCGACTCTATAAGTGATATAGAAGTCAAAAATGCCGTTTTTAGAATTTTTGTCTGTCTGTCTGTATGTTTGTATTCGTGCTACGCAAAAACTGCTGCATCAAATTGAATGCGGTTTTTTTGTTGTATTGCTAAGGGTCTAACTTAGATACTCATGTTTTGATTTTTTCGAAATTTCATATGGAACTCGAAATATTAAAAGAAATGCTAGTCATCTATATTATATTATAAATGTGAAAGTGTGGATGTTTGTTGCTCAATCACGCAAAAACTGCTGAACGGATTTGAATGAAATTTGGCATGCACGTTGTCAAGGGTACAGAGAAGGACATAGGGTACTTTTATCCCGGAATTGCGACGGGAACTCTGAAACTACCACGAGTGAAACCGCAGGGCACAGCTAGTAAACAATATTATGATTAAAATATAAATTATGTCGAAAAAATTTATAGTCTAAAAGTTATTCAATATTAGTTTGGAGGTGACCTATCTACGAAATTTCAAGCGCTACGCCCGCGTCTACGTGTCAATGACCGATTCGATGTTTTTGCTACGGGCGGCGTACGCGCCAAATATTGTTATAAATAATTTAGACATGGGCTAGTAAAATGAAAAAAATGTTAAAATATGGTGCGATCGATTCGCAAGTAGATTCTGAACAAACTTATTTCTTGTTTTTAGTCAATGGGGATGTTGACTACTTTTGAAAATCAAAATTCTAATTAGTCCATCAATTAGAAAATTAAAAAAACAATAGACACGTATTTTTTGCTTTTTTAAATAAATTAAAATATACAGAGATAAAGCGCATTAAAGTTTAGGGTGAGGAGGTCGTGACGTCACTAACCGCTAAAACCGCCATACAGACTGTCGGAATAGTGACGTCACGCGAAATTTCAACTCAATATATCGCCGTTATTTTTTGATTTACGTAAAAAAAGAAAAAAATACGTGTCCAATATTTTTTAATAATCTACAAGACGGACTAAAAATTAAAAATTAGTCAACATGCCTATTCATTGAGACGTTGTCTATACGGGATATCCAAAACATGCTTGAGCAGTTATACGTCCAATCCTTATGGCTTGCCTATGGAAGTCTTGCGCAGTTGACTGTGAGTTATTCTGACAGATGTTCATCATATAGGCACTATATGTATAGGTAGGTATATGTTACTAGCTGTTCCCCGAGGTTTCACCCGTGTGCGTTTCAGCTTTTCTTCGGGAACTCTTTGTAGCAAGTGGCATGGCAGTAGCTTATACTCTATATTTCATGTACATTCAGTATTTATATAGATATTTTTGTCAGTCGTTCAACTTCATTACTACTGCAGTAAGATTCAACGACTATCTAAAGTGATTACATATTTCTGACTAGTTGTGCCCCGCGGTATCACCCGCGCGAAAGGTTTTTATACAAGAACTTTTTTTCCCAACATCCGATTTCAATGAAACAAAGCTTACATGTAGCTACAGGCTACGCTTAATCTACGTGTGAAAACCGCATGACAATCTGTTCAGTAGATTCGGAGATTATCGCGAACAGACAGACAGACAGAAAAGAATTTTAAAATTTTTTTTTTGTGCTTGGTGACTCTTCTTTTATCACTCCTTTCAATTTTAGATACAAATATTCAATGTACAGAATCGCGGATTCTACTCTTTTATTATAGTATAGATTATTATAGTATAGATGGTGGAACTTGAATTTACTCGAGTGACACCGCGGGCACGGGCCAGTGATAAATAATAATTAGTTGTTTCGTAATTTCATTGCGTATGAAATTTCACCAATTGCATAGTTAACGGCGTAGCGCACTGGTTGTTTCTCAGAACTAGGCCGTAAACTTCGGGTACAATATAAGAATTATGCGTCTCTCACATTACATACTACGCCGTCCGTGTCTCGATACTTTTGATATTGTGTATTTTTAACTTGTCGAAATACTTGTTCGATTTCGAGTAAGCTCAAAAAACAAATTTCTTCGTCGTAATCAATCAAACCAATCAAAGTGTGATGTGTTTAGTTAAAAAATGGCATTACGACGGGATTCAGCGCATGTCGATTTTTATCCAACATATTTTAAAATACAGTTTGTCAGATCTCTATAATGTCTCATTGATAGCTGATTAGAGGGGTAACCTAAGCCATTTTACTCGAAACTCACGCGGGTGAAACCGTGGGGCACAGCCAGTAAATAATGACGATGCTTGCACTTTACAAACAGCTAAAAGTCGTTAGGCAATAATAAATTTCTGGGCGCACTAGTGTCCGGGTATTAAAACCCGATAAACACACGCAAACATTCATAAATATCCAGAAAACCCTCTTCAACCCTTGGGTGGTTTGCAACCGGTTCAATTAAATTTTTTGATTGCTCATCTATAGGTAGACGACAAACCGCACAAATACAAAAAATATTTTATATTTTCTTTTTTTTATAGAAAAGAGGGCAAACGAGCACCTGATGATAAGTGATTACTGCCGCCCATGGACATCTGTAACACCAGTCATAAAGGTTCTTTCTTTCTTTCTTTCTTTCTTCTTTCTATATCTACCAAGTCTGTTGTCCCGCGCTACTCGGTGGCTGTCGCAGCTGCTCCCAGTTTATGCCCCATCAAAGCCGACTCGGCGATAATGGCAGCCCGGCAAGTGTACCCATCGTAAAAATATCACACTTTGAATTTCAGCCGCCCGCACTGTATTTCATAATATTGACAGAGCCCCACGGTTTTTGGGGGAGGGCGTCGACCCCGACGTTACTGCGTGCACGATAATCTTTCAGTGATCATTCGACTTTTATGGAGCATCTTTTTTAAAGAGTTTTCAACTTTGGATGGGCTGTGAATTCGTGTGGAGAGATAATGGGGAACAAAGTGTCTTGTTTGGAAAAAAGTTTGACTTCTTTTCATGAAAAATGGTTTCTGCAGTTAATTTGTTTTAACACAAAACTAGGTAGGTAGTATTGAGTAGATACTAAGTGTAACTACAAAATTAAACTTTAATTTTATTTTATGTATGTATGTATTTGTATTTGTATAGAATATTATGAAAGACTTTTTGATATGTTATTTACGTAAGAATCAAAGACCTTGTAGCCAACGAAGGCTACGAGCTGTATTAGATACCTAAAGAGCATTTATGAAAATGTACTTATATAAATTACAAGTGTTAAATTACACCAAAAATAAGATATTTTACAAAAATATAGGATCATTGTAAAATAATACCTTATTTTTGGTGTAATTTAGCAAAGATTAGAAAAATGCTACATTCTTTTATTTATTACCGGCATAATAGGCAACACTTCATCCATAACCTTCGTCTATAATCCCAAGTCCATCTTGCAGCCTGGGTTCGAGGATCACTATAGTCCATATATATATATATATAGTCCATATGCCTCGCTATTTAATCTTCGGATCCTTCCAGTGTCTTAGATAAATTCCCAAAATGTCAGGTTATTAGGACTCTTTTCCTAAAACTTCCCCGGATGTCCACTTCTTTGAACGTCTATTCCCTGAATGTTCATAATTTGAAAAAGGTCATAGCAGCGGGGAAAATTAAAATAATGATTACCATATAGGTAATATCTGCCTACAATAATATTCTTGTTTCTAGCTTGAGTAGTTTCAGCTAAGCCTAGATGAGTCAGTGGGAAGCTTCTGTATGTATACAACGTGTTAATGAATTGACTGAAAACTAGAAAGAAATTTGTTAAGAATCGACTTCCGAAACGATCGCACCATGTTTTAATAAAGGTTATATTTTTTCATTTTTACTAGCCCATGTCTAAATTATTTATAATACAATATTAGGTTTTAAGTACTTTTCTACTTAAAAGGAGAACTCAACTTTGTACTATTTAGATGTAAGTAAGAAACAAATAAATATTTATTATAATTATTTGGCACGTACGCCGCCCGTAACAAAAAAATCGAATCGGTCATTGACACGTAGACACGGGCGTAGCGCTAGAAATTTCGTAGATAGGTCACCTCCAAACGAATTTTGAATAACTTTTAGACTAGGTAATAATTTTTTCGACAAAATTTATATTTCAATCATATTATTGTTTATTGTTTTAAAAGGGGTGTATCAGGTTTTTGGTCGATTCATTAACACGTTGTATAGATTATGTGCTTTTAGAATGAAAAAATCTATCCAAGTTCTATGTCAATTGTGATTGTTTTCACCGTTTTCAGCAACTATGTTTAACATAAGTAAATACTTAAATGGCTTTTCGCATAAATAATATAATATGGCTTTTGTTTTATCAATAAGCCAAAAATTATCAAAATAAATAAAAGTCTTTTCGCATAAATGATTTTTCGCATTTTTAATCAATAAACAAACACCCATCAAACCTTGTCATGTTCATTATTAAATTTCACAAATAAACCAAGGTAACTGGAAATCCTTATGAACTCCAAACATTTACGTACCTACTCCGTTGTACGTATGTACGTACGAGTAAAACCCACAAGGTCTTTCTGTGTTCTGAAAATTGTATTAACACAGCATTAATTCGATGCAAACAGGCGTCACTGGCCGTGATTGTACCTAGGTAGATACAGCCAACGGCAGCAATTATACACACTTTAGTCAGTCTCTGAACTTCATTACTATCGCAATGAGATTCAGTGACTGTCAAAAGTGTTGACGTATGTCCGCCGACGACTGTACTCGTAATTCAAACTAATATTGCGCTGAACAGAATATGCAGGAAGTAAACGCAAAGTGTGCACGGGTACAGTCGAAAGCGACGTGTATTTATAAATAAGCGTCTCTCACCTTCACTCGTCCAAAATTATCACGTCTGTGTGTGGCGCGAGGCATGAGTGTGAGCGTTTTGATACTCGATTAATTAATTTAATATTGTTTACGGAAAATCAGGTGTACTATTACAGTACTAATGGTTTCAACGGTGTCAAATTTAGAATCCACTCAGAAACTCTTTTTATCAGAATAAAAGTAGCTACCCTATATCCTATTCTAAGACCTATAGTTTAATTAATTGTACAAATGGCCATATGCTTGGAAATCCTACTAATATTATAAATGTGAAAGTGTGGATGTTTGGATGTTTGTTACTCAATCACGCAAAAACGGCTGAACGGATTTGGATGAAATTTTGGCATGCACATTGTCAGGGTTCAGAGAAGGACATAAGGTACTTTTTATCCCGGGATTCATGTGGGAACTCTGAAATTACTGCGGGTGAAACCGCGTGAAACAGCTAGTATACTATAATTATCCATGTATCTTTTATCGTGGTAAAAAAAAACCCCGAAAAATATTTCATCAATTTACTTATTATTATTAATAAATATTATACGTTATTTGGACTGTACCTACCTAATGTAGGTTACAGCTAAATAATATAAAAAACATTCTCATACATAATTCGGGCAAATTTTGTTTAGTTTCTGTCAAGATAATAACGATTTTCATATGTTGATTCTGTCAAGTTGAAACATTTTTTTTGTAGTAAAGTAAATAATTATTATATATTCCTGTAGGTATCTACTTAATCTGCCCATGAATATAGTGATAACCTCCAAATATTCTTCCGATTTCAAACCGTTCGTTTTACATTATTACTTACTTATCTAATATACTATTGTTTTTGCTATTACTATTGTTTATCTATTCTATTCTATTTTTGCTGTTCTACTTTATTTATTTATTTATTGGAAGCTAACTCTACAGCACATTAAAAAAAACAATTGACCATAAGAATTATTTACAATAGATGACAGGTGACAGGATGACAGGTTAGACAAACTGCTAACCTACTGAGCCTTGCTATGTCGCCCGCTTCCGCTTGTCTCGTGCACTACATCTAAAGTGCAACACACTACGTCGTTTGACCCTGACTGCGGTAAGGCCACTCGCCTCCGGGTGAAGGCTTAGTGACATCACGAGCGATGCACTGAGCGATTTGTGTGGGATGAAAATATTATGAACGATCATGACATCCGAAAACCAACGATCTTAATAGCTTCGTCTGTCTGAAAATACATAATATATTGTGTTTTAAAAATATGGTGTTTATAAGCCATTTAGCTTTTCCCACTGCAATTTTGATTGCGTGAGTTTCGAAGTTCCTACGGGAGTTCCGGGATAAAAGTGTATACCTTTTCTGTAATCTTGAAATCGGGGGCCTAATGCGAAATTTACACGATGATCGGTTGAGTAGTTATGGCATTAAGGCACGAACAGACTGCAGGTAGAGTTCATTTTGCGTTCATAATTTGTGAGTATGGATTCTGCACGTATTTACGAAAACAATATTTGGACATAGATAAGCAATAGTGTGTTAACCCACACTGGAGATTTTTTTTTAGTAAATCGTGTTTTAAAAGTAGGAGCGCCATTTTGTATCAACATTTTTTATATTCAATATTTAGTTACATATTTAAGCAATGTAATAAGGTAAACACATAATTAAAAAACGTTCCCTAACTCTCAATAAATCGTTCTGAATCAATAACTTCATTTTGTGGGTTAACATGTTATTGCTTATCTGGGTCCATTTATCATTGTTATATCAATCACCAGTACCCTCTGAATCCTCTGATACCCTCTGGTATCCTCTAGTACCCCTAGTTCTACTCAGTTTGGAGGCTCTGAATGTTCAAGAATTTTTACATTACTTTTTTACTTTTTTGCATCCCTGAAAACGTCGTCAGAGGTACAGAAGAAGACATGAGAGTTTTATGATGGAATTCCCGCGGGAACTCCGAATTTAACGCGAACAAAGCCGCGGTGAACAGCTAGTTATGATACTGAACGCCCAGATTCAGGATAAACACAATGTTTATGGCACAAATGTTTACCCTGTTGAAGGGGATTGAACCCGCGATACCTGGCGTCGGGTTCGCAAACAACTACATCAACGGCCTTGTCATCTATATTAGGGATGTTGACTAAATTTTTTTTTAGCCCGTCTTGTAGATTAATAAAAAATATTGAACACGTATTTTTTTCTTTTTTTCCGTAATAAAAAATAATGGCGATACCACGACTTGAAATTTCACGAGACGTCAGTAACTGGACAGTTGGTATGGCGCCTCATAGCGGTTAGTGACGTCACAACCCCCTCACCCTAAACTTTAATGCGCTTTATCTCTGATTATTTTCATGTATTTGAAAAAGCAAAAAATACGTATCTATTGTTCTTTTATTTTCTAACTGACGGACTAATTAGAATTTTGATTTTCAAAAGAAGTCCACATCCCTTTCGTAGGAACATACATCCTTTTTGTATAGTCAACTATAGCTGTCCCCCGGGGTTTTATCCGCGGTAATATCAGAGTTCCCGCGGGAATTCCAGGATGAACTATAGATACAAACCTTCCTCGTGAATCAGTCTATCTATTTGCGAAAACCGTATGAAAATCCGTTCAGTAGTTTTTGAGTTTACCGCGAACAGACAGCGGACAAAAGATAACTACCTGTTTTCCTGGAATAACAGAACCGGGTACATTGTTTTCGGTTTTGTGCTAAAGTTATTAATATCGTGATAACAATAACTCCAAAACGCGATAATTACGAAAGAAGCTGAAACATAATTTCCGGTTAGAGAGCTCCAATGTAGTGGTAAGTGGTAACATTTTGCAGCTCAAAAGTGGGGGTGGGGGATGACCCCAGCGGGAGGATAGACGGAGGTCAAAAGAAACGTCTAAACAATAGAACTTTATATAGGATAATTAAAGTTAATGATGAGGAAATTAAGTCAGTATCACTCGTGCTCGAGGAGGTTCGTTTTTTTTTTTATACCGCCGCCGAGAATTCGCTTCCCGGCCTTTTGCCATGGTAATTCAATTTTTTTTAAGCGATGTTATTTATTTTAATTAGCCTCGTGCATTTGAAGTGGATTTTGGAGCTTTGTCGGGTATTATGTTGCTTGTTTATATTTGAATTTGTTTTTAACTAGCTGTGCCCCGCGGTTTCACCCGTGTTAATTTGAGGAAAAAAACTATTCGAAACATATTCCCGCGGCGTATGCAATTGAAGCTCTCAAAAGGAATATTCTTTACCGTTTTAGCAACATTTTTTATTGCTGCTCCGCTCCTATTGGTCTTAGCGTGATGATATATTATAGCCGATAGCCTTCCTCGATAATGGGCTATCTAACGCTGAAAGAATTTTTCAAATCGGACCAGTAGTTCCGGTGATTAGCGCGTTCAAGCAAACAAACAAACTTTTCAGCTTTTAAGGACTCTCACGTATTTTAAACTGCTACAACTAGTTATAACTGATAAAGATGAAAGATGTTATACGACATGTTATGAATATCTGAGTCAGTATCAACACAAATGCAGAAGACAAATGCCCACGGTTGGACGCTAGTCCTCCACTTCAAGGATCTCCATCGATGACTGGTCCTGATCTACCTTCACCTGGACCAGAGGCAGCCAGCGAAGGGAAACACAATATGGTTGTCAGGTTCGTAATGTGGGAGGGGTTCAAAGACCTCTGGCTAGCTCTAATATTAAATACATAAAGCTTTGTAGTGGTGAAAAAATTTATTGACTGTTTGTAGTAAAATATTATGATAATATGTGATCTTAGAAATCTAGTGGAGTGAATCGTGGAACAAAATAAAAATAGAAAAAACTAATTTTGCATTTAAAAAAGAATGACATCTATGTATCCGTTTGTAATTCCAAATTGACAACATTTCACTAAATGCACATGAAAATAGGTAGATACGTTACTTACATAAGAACATCAATTTTTTATTGTCTGTCTGCTTGTCTCTGAAACAGCTGGACCAATTTTAACGGGACTTTCACTGGCAGATAGCTGACGTTATAAGTTTATTAAAGAACAAAATATCTCCTGCGGGAATTTAGAAACGCACGCGGGTGAAACTGAATACAAAAACACAAATCCTACTTTATCCTACTCCTACTGATATTATAAATGTGAAAGTGTGGATGTTTGGATGTTTGTTACTCAATCACGCAAAAACGGCTGAACGGATTTGGATGAAATTTGGCATGCACGTTGTCAGGGGTACAGAGAAGGACACAGGGTACTTTTAATACCGGAATTCCCGCGGGTGAAACCGCGGGATACAGCTAGTATAAAATAATAGAAAGAAAGAAGAAAGAAAAGGAGTTTATTGGTCCCCATTTAAAAGGTACAAAATGAGAGACAGAAAAAATAGAAATTTTAACAAATTCGCTTCGCTTTATAACAAAGTAGCTAATTAATTTACGACGATTTATGGATTTGAAAAATAAAAAAAAATATTTACCCCTGTATTTTATGACGCCATTTAAAATACAAACTAATTTAGTGAACATATTAAGCTAAGTAAAGTCAGTGTGTTCTACGTGCTCATACATCGGCCTGTCAGACCGGCTTGTCGCGTGACACAGCTCCTAAATAATAAATTAATGTTCAAACACGCTGTGCAGCCCGAGTGCACGTTACTATTTCTAATGCAATCCAATTAAAATGAGTTCAGCGGAGTGATAAAAAGCTGGACGGCACGCGAATTGTTTTTATTTTATTTTTTACTGTGTATTGTAAAATATTAATAGGTATGAGTGTTTTAAAAGTTTTCATATTACTGCATCTTATAGACATGGTACGAAGTTCAAAAAATTTTATTTCTATGGTAACTTTTTTTGTTATAGAAAACAAGCTGTCCCGCGCGGTTACACCCGCGATAATTCCGGAGTTCCGGCGGAGTTGTTCCATACATACTGGAGATCCCGCGGGAATTCCGGGTTAAAAAGTACCCTATGTGTTATTTTGATGTATCAGTTACATTACTGTAAAGTGTTATTAAAACCCATTCGGTAGCTTTTGCGTGAAACAGTAACAAACATACATCCATACATTCATACGTACCTACAAACTTTCGCGTTTATAACATTAGTTAGGATATAACTCGTATTTTAAAACAAAATAAAATAGTTTTAAATTCCTTCATAAATATCGACGTGAATATTGAAACAATATTTTACTTCCGGGAAATATTTAATTAAATGTTCAAAAGCTTTCGAAATATTAATCATTAAGTACATAGTATAAAACAAAGTCGCTTCCCGCTGTCTGTCTGTCCCTAAAAACTACGCAACGGATTTTGATACGGTTTTTTTTAATAACATAACATCTTTATTCATAAAATTAATTTACATATCAAATTCTTACTCAAATAAATAATCCAAATATAATATATGTAATGTATAGATAGAGTAATTCAAGAGGAAGGTTTATCTTCTTCTTCTTCGTCGGTACGCTCTTGTCAGAGCGGTCGTGGTCCTCACGAAGATGTCACATTGTGGGCAGATGTCACGATGCCTCACGATGCCTCACGATGCCTTCCCGGTCAGATGCTGTTCTTGGGCACTCGTGTAGTGCCCTGCCAAGAGCGGGCTTGACCTGGTCGGTCCATCGCACTGGTGATCTACCGCGAGCTCTGGTACCTCCCACCGATCCCTGCACCACGATATGCTCGATGGAGTTGTTGTCAAGCCGGAATACATGGCCAAATCGCGAACTCTGAAATTACCGCGGGTGAGACCACGGGGGACAGCTAGTATACTATAGTATGCTAGTACCCCGCGGTAATTGCGGAGTTCCCGCGGGAATTGTACCCTATGTCCTTCTCTGTACCCCTGACAACGTGCATTCCAAATTTCATCCAAATCCGTTCAGCGTTTTTTGCGCGATTGGGTAAACGTATGCGAGGATAAGAGCTCGAAAGCGCATTTTCATCCGACTTGCTTCAAATTTATCGTCACTGCTCAGCTCCTATGTGTCTTAGCGTTATGTTATATAGCCTATAACCTGCCCAGGAGTATGGACTACAATCGTACCAAGTTTGGTTAAAATCCCGTAACTAGTTTTTGACCCATGCGAGCACATACAGACAGACAGACAGACAGACAGACAAAAAATTTACTGATTGCATTTTTGGCATCAGTATCGATCACCATTCATCCTCCAATATTAATTTTGAATATATATTCAATGTACAGAATTGACCTCTCTACAGTTTTATTATAAGTATAGATAGAAGATAGATAGAAGATAGATATAGATAGATATGAAAATTTTATTAAATTCCATGTTGATGCAAGTAAAAAAACATTTATAAGTAATAGAATTTTTATCCTAGCTATTATTGTAATTTTTTGAATTTTGAATTGTACCCGAAAGTGCACATTGGCGATTTGATTGGTTTTCCGCCGGGGATGTGGTTATCTCTTTCGAGTTTAGTGCAGTTTTGCGGTTAGGTGTAGGTAGGTACTTATACGTAGTTTCACCGCGGCCCAAACCTCTCTGTATGTTTCTGTATTCAGTGTAGGTACCCTGCACTTTATGCAGCTATATTAACTAGCTGTGCCCCGCAGTTTCACCTGCGTTAATTTCAGAGATCCCGCAGGAATTCCGAGATAAAAAGTTACCTAAGTTACTCCTTGTAACATCAGCTATCTGCCCGTGAAAGTCCTATCAAAATCGATCCAGCCGTTTCAGAGATTACCTGGAACAAACAGACAGACAGACAGACGTAGAAAAATTTTAAAAATAGTTTTTTTGATGTTAGTACTGTATATAATTTCGTCAGACACTTCAACTTTATTTATATGTCTAGATTTATTTTAAAGTGTTTACTTATATCGATAAAAAGTAGGTAAGAAATTTGTGTTAATAAATTACGTATTATCGAAGTATCACTACTTAAATATAACATCGAAACCAAGATAATATAAAAAAACTCATCTTAACTCAATATACGGTAGTACTCTAAATCTTCCGCAGACTTTTGGCAAAGGCGCGCAGGATTAAAGCCAAAACATATGAAAAATCAAATGCATCGTCATTCCAACCGGTGATAAATGGCCGCCGCTTATTATTTTCATCCATTAAAATTAAGAATGGCCTGTGTTTTATTTTTTCGTACGGAACTTTTTTGGCGCGATGCCTACTATGCTGCTCATATATGATTTTATTTCGCCCAACTCACCTCGCTGTGGGGCCGTAAATCAATTTCGCCATAAAATAATTGAATTTTTCGCAGTGTTCATTGCTATACGAAATTGTTTTAAATTACTAAATAGGTACGCTAATAGATTTTTTGGGCATAATCATTATCAAATATTATTATGTATGTTTTGTCTTTCTGTTTAATAGTCCCCATTTTAACTTAGATAAGGTTGAGTTGGTCTCATTGATATATTGGAAATGGTTGGTCTAGATCAGGAGTCTTCAAACTTTTTGAAGACGTGAAACGAGATTAATAATTTTGATTCGGTACAGATCACACGTAAGAGCAATCGAATAGATAGGAATATGACGCCCTCCGAATTTTATAATATTACCGGTTATAAACTAACGTTTTTTACAATGTGACTACAGTGACATAATTATCCGAAGAGCTTTCGAAGAAATTTCTAATCCCAAGCGAGTAACACGGCGACTTTTTGGAAGTATTCTTATAGTAGAGTTTTAAGAAAATTGACTGGTAAAATTTCCGAATTTGCGAGGGTGAAATACTAGTGGACACCGGCTATCATGCTAATAATTCGTTCAGAAATCGTTAAGTGAGCCATAAACAATTCCGAACGGACCGTCTGTGACGTGTCGGCGCGGTGCATGGACGCGGCCCGCGCCGTGTGTCAACGCCCTACGCTGCAAGTCGCCAGCCGTGCGAAGCCAGCCTAATTGTTTGGACAGACAACGGTGACGAATTAGTCACTCTTCATAAACCGAAAATTCTCGGTAAATGTAGGTATGCTGAAAACAAACTCGAAATCGACACCCCGCGGTCAATTTCGGAGATCCCGCGGGAATTCCGGGACGCAAAGTACTTAATGTTATTCGAAAATAATGTAGCTTCCTACAAGTGAGAGAATTTTTGAAATCGTGAGGAAACCATAGCATGGTGGTAGGGCGCTCTCTAGTGCCCGGCTGGCTAGCTACCACCTTCAAGTTGCAAATCTGTCGCTAAGCACCTAACGGTGTGTTCCAGCAGCCCCGCTTGAAAGCCAGTTCCCATCCCCATTCCAGGTCGGCAACGCACCTGCATGCCTTCTGGTGTTGCAGATGTCTATGGACGGCGGTAATTACTTACCATCAGGTGTACCACTTGCCCGTTTGCCCCCTATGACATAAAAAAAAAAAAAATTTTTTGAAATTCAGTTCAGTAGTTTTTGAGTTATCAATTACAAACTTGTAAACAAACAAAAAAAATTTTTTTTCTTTATAATATTGGTATAGCTAAGAAAGTGTATGGCTTTTATGGAATTGTATCGAAAGCCACCTAAATAATTTAAAGTAATATTAACCAACAACGAACAATATAAAAATTGCTGCTATGACGGATCATATTTTTTTTATTTAGCTATTCTTTATTGCACAAAAAGTACAAACGGCGAACTTAATGGCATGCAGAATTCTCTACCAGTTAACCATTGGTTTGTCAGTTTCCTTTGAATATCAGAAAGCGATTAGAAGCAAAGGCTACTTATCATTCTGAACCATGTTTGCTACGGCAACAAGTCTACAATAGTAAAAAAAAATATCTGTTTTTTTTTTCTCTTGTAAAGATGAGCCTGTTGAATACTATTTTATTATTTATATAGTGTTAATTACCTACTTTATTAATTGTAAGTAAGCTATTAAGCTATAGCTATTAAGCTTCGGATCACATTAAGATAAAACATTAAATACGTCCAAAAGTTTTACAACTTCACAATGCCGTTCAAGTGTAATTAAAAAAGTACTTAAATAATTTGGTACATCAAAGCTCTTGTATCACCGCTATATTTATTCAGTTCGCGTGCTGAATATTCGTTGAATTACATATTTCAAAAGAATTATTTTAAGTCAGCACATTTGCTTTTTGGGACGAAGGCTTTTTGTTTGAAAAAAAAAATCTTTATTTTTTTTTTCAGGTATCGCCACATTTTCGCAACTTAATGAGTTTCTTTGCTAATTGACACGGTTTTTTGAAGGTGAAATATGAGTGGCCGTCAGTTTTTCTTCTACCTAACGGAGTATTTTTAAGTGTGCCTCTGAAATTTGTGCATTTAGTAAAATTTAAATTGCGTTTAAGTATAAAATAAAAACCACATTTTATTTTTTCTTTTAAAATATGCCAACCAAAATTATGATGCTAGCTGTATTTAAAATTTTTATTAAATTATGCATGTTTTTCGTTATAATTTTTTTGAATTTATGTATCTCCGAAAATAACGAATACCAATAATTATTAAAAACCATCATCGTGTAATATCGTTAGAAGGCTTTCCCCAATGACCTTCACCGCACTGATAATGCATTACGATGCACAATTTTTCACTGCTGAACCTCAGAATCCACCAAATGCGGCCCATCTAGTAAAAAGTGTGCCTTTTATTATATCTATAAATAGTATAAAATGAAGTCGCCTCCGCTGTCTGTCCGCGATAAACTCAAAAACTATTGAACGGATTTTCATGCGGTTTCCACCAATAGATAGAGTGATTCATGAGGAAGGTCTACTATCTTTTATCCTAGAATTCCCTTTAGTCTAACTAGTCTAGCACAACTAGTCCTTTATAATATTACAAATGCGAATGATAGTTTGTTTCTAACGCCTTCTCGCCATAACTACTCAAAGTTAAATTCATAGACGCCATAGGGTACAAGAAATGGACATGTTGCATTTTTTCCGCGGGAACTCCTATCCTGCTTATATTATAAACGTGAAAGTTTGTGAGTATGTATGGATGGATGGATGGAGGGAGGGATAGATGGATGGATGGATGTTTGTTACTCTTTCACGCAAAAACTACTGAATGGATTTAAATGAAACTTTACAATAATATAGCTTATACATCAGATTAACACATAGGATACTTTTTATGCCGGAATTCCCGCGGGAACTCTGAAATTAACGCGAGTGAAACCGGGGCACAACTAGTAAATAAATAATATTGTCAGTTCAAATATCGTTTTTACATAAGTCAAACTAGCTGTCCCTCTTTTACCCACGACAACTTCCGAGTTTCCGCGGGAATTCCGGGATAAACTATAATATGTTTAAACTAACCTAACCTAACCTAAACCGTATTAATAAGAATTTATGAAACGTTACTTTGAAAACCTTGTAGATCTCGTTTTCCTGGTTTCAGATAATTATGTATATAACTAATTTGACTCAATAAATCGAGATGATGCGTTTATCATAGGCGCGGCAGCCTTGTTCTTGAATCACTCTATTAATTGGTGAAAACCGCTGGAAAATCTGTTCAGTAGTTTTTCAGTTTGTCGCGAACAGACAGACAGACAGACGCGACGGAGGACTTTGTTTTAAAATATATAAGGATAGAATAATAATGTTTAACAAAATCTAAGCTATCTAGAGTAGATATATTTTAAATTTTAATTTAAAAAATTATAATAATAAAAATTCTTCATTCGAACATAAATAAAAATTGTCTTCAGACGGTAAATAAAAAAAAAAATGGCTCCCCCACACAGTATCGCTCCGGTCTACTTAGCAAAACGAAATGTATACATCAGCGTGACATTTTCCCTTTGTCCTGCCTGCATTTTTCCACGAACAAAGTGATGCCGAGTTGGAACAAGCGAGCCTAATTACGGGTTGAAATACACGTGAAGTAATTGCTACTTTACAATTTACTTATTTTAATAATAAATAAATAACACAACACACAGACATAGACACTATTTGATCCCTCACCAAGCTATAAGCTTGTGTCGTGGAAACCAAGCAACAAGTGGTACATCCTTACTAACATTATAAATGCGAAAGTGATTTTGTTTGTTTGTGACGCTTTCACGCCTTAACGGCTCATCCGATCATCATGAAATTTTGCATACACGTTTTCAGGGGTACAGAAAAGGACATAGAGTACTTTTGATCCCGGAATTTCCACGGTAATTTCGAAATTAAAGCGGATGAAATTACATTAAATTTTGCATACTACACGTTTTCAAGGTACAGAAAAAATATAGGGTAGGTAGTACTTTTATATCGAAATACCCGCGGGATCTCCGAAATTAATGCGGGTAAAACTGCGAGGAACAGCTAGCTATGATACAGATCTACTTGATCCCACACTAAGCTATAAGCTTGTGACTTGGAAACCAAGTAACACGTGGTAGGTACATACTACATGACATCAAAAACATATTAAAGGTATATATATATATATAATTCAAACACGCACAATGCACATACCTACAGCAAATAGAACTCTGTGATTATCGCACAAAGTCCGCCCACACCCGGAATCGAACTCAGAATATCTTGATTAGCTACTTACTGCGCCAAACCGGTCGTAATACCTAATATTTAATTATAAGTGGACGCAGATAAGCAATAATATGTTAACCCACAAAACGAAGTTATTGATTCAGAACGATTTATTGAGAGTTAGAGAACGTTTTTTTATTATGTGTTTACCATATTACATTGTTTAAATATGTAGCTAAATATTGAACATAAAAATGTTGACACAAAATGGCGCTATAATTTTAAAACTTTAATTTACTCAAAATTTCTCCAGTGTAGGTTAACACACTATTGCTTATCTATGTCCAAGTGTGAGTTTGTAAGTCAAATAGGATACTTTTTATCCTAGAAGAAAGTATTCCCTCGGGATATTCCCTCCCTTTTTTTGGTTATACTCAATAAAATATCCGAATACAATTTGTAGCAAATTTAGCAAGTTATCTTACACTTCAAGATATCTGAGAAAAAAGTTTGAAAAGATGAACTTTCAAAGCGTGTATTTTTGGCCTTATTGTAATAATTTTATTGCTGATGATTTTGTTTATTTTACTACAAACTTTTAAAAACTTTATTTTAAACTGCTGTGTAATATTCCGCCTATGGAAGTGATTTTTTCATTGATGCCAAACAAAAATAAAAACATAAGAATAAAACCGTAGCGTTGCAGTGTAAGATTTTGCCTCGTGTGTTTCCATATTTAACTTTGATGCGATATCACGTATGCACTTTCGCGCGCTCATCTCGCACTCCCGACGGAATTGGGTCGCGGGAGCGTCGTCGCACAGGTGTCGGGCCGGTGTCGTTCCGACGTCGTCGCGCACGATATGTTTTGACTTTAACACTTTTAAATTTAAGCTCTTAAATCGTCATCTTGTGACTTGTGACACTGTACTCGCATAACTCGACTTGGCAAAGATTACTGGCCGTGTCTGTACATTCTTTAGGTATTAAATTTTTTATTTTTGTTTTTTTTTGGAACGAAGTTCATTATCGCACGAGACGGATGGGGGCTAGGATTTCATGCGTGAAAGAAATTTTCCGTCACGGCGTCATAGGTGCGCGCTTATTGGTTAATGGTTTTTAGACATAGACATAGACATATTTTCTTAAAAATATAATAGGTACATTGTATCAAATTTAAAATGAGTCGTATACAGTTGATGTGATGCCAAAATGGACACCGTCGTTTTTGGAACGATTATTATTGGTTGCTTATTGATTTTTTCTTTCTCTGAAACTACGAGGCGCAGAAACTTCGTTCTATCCGAGTGTTCCACGACACCCACACATTTTTTTTTTTTCAGAAATCAAATACCTACCTACCTATCAAGAAGTTGCTTCGTCCATTAAACTCGACTAAAAGTATTCTTAGGTTGTATCAGCTTGGCTTGTTTTCATAACAATTTCAATGAATATTGTTTTGCGCTACGGCAATTTTACATTTAAGGTACGAACTGTTTCGCGCGGTTTTACTCGCGTAATTTTTGTATCATGTGAAATGTCCACCCTTCGCAGGTTCCTAGTGCTATAATAGCTAAGAGTAGAATCTTTGCAACCCTAGTAGCAAAGAAGAAGAAGAAGAAGAAGAACCCTAGTAGCAAGCACAGAGCAAATAACTATAGAGAGGACATGACTTAGACGGGGCAGGCGCACTACCGTTGCAAAGAAAATTAGAGCAAATTACTGAAGCAAAAAAAGGGGCAAGTTATGAGCATTTGTTATGAGCATTTGCTCTAACTTGCCCAAAACTTCTTTTGCTGCCATCTCAAGTATATTCACAACAATATTCCCAAAACTGTGAATTTTGAAAACAGTGACTAAGTAAAAACATAACCACAAAGCGTTTAATATATTTCTTACGTTAATGAATGTTTTAGTGCGTGATGAATAGTTTTGTGTGCGAAAATCACCCGACACTGGTTTTCATCTGTTTTCATACTAAACTAAGTTAATGTCCCTTCTAGGTATCTGTTATTTTCTGTTTTGTGGTAGCAAACTTGCTGGCAGTTTAATTATACCGAACTTAAAGCGGCCGAAGCTGAGTGTAGAAGTTAGTTATGTCATAAATTATTAGGTATGCAATCGGTTGGTTTGTACACACTCTGTTAGCAGTCACCTTGATCTATTTCAGTATTTCTGTACAGACCTGTCATTGTTTCTTTATAACAATTTTTTTTTTTTCAATAATAAATTATTTATGAGCCCCGATGTATTAACATCCGAACTGGGTCAGATTTCCTATATTATGATTATTAAATTGTGTGCTAATTTGATGTCCTCATTATTGAGTTTTATTGTCTACATCTAGCCCGGACCTGTTACAGCAAGGTCCGTATTAATAAATATTAAATTCTGGATAACAATTTCTCTGCGAACTCACTGGGTGGGACTTTAATGATTAAAAACCCTTGCTTTACTGACTGCTACTTTCTTGCTTCAGCTTCATAGGTCAAATAGTTTTCATTTCTTGATAAAGCGGTGAGTTTTTCATATAAAAGTACACCCAACTACCTATGGGAATTTCCAATCGCGTTGGTTTCAAAAATCTTTACAACTTTTCCTGACAATTACGAACACAACATAATAATAAAAAAACAGTCAAATCAGTCGAACCTTTCTAAAGTGATGCACCGTCATAATATGTTGCAATTGATTTTTATACAACACTAGTTGTGCCCCGCGGTTTCGCCCGCGTTAATTTCAGAGTTCCCGCGGGAATTCCGGGATAAAAAGTATCCTATGTGTTAATCTGATGTATAAGCTATATTATTGTAAAGTTTCATTTAAATCCATCCAGTAGTTTTTGCGTGAAAGAGTAACAAACATCCATCCATCCATACATTCTTACAAACTTTCGCGTTTATAATATTAGTAGGATATACTAGCAGTGCCCTGCGTATACACGCGCGTGAGTTTTGCAATTTCCGCAGGAACTCCAAAGTAGCCTAATTTACTTCTAAAACCTTCCCTGAACTTCCACAAATATTTCAAGATCAAAATTTGCGAAATCGGTCCAACCGTTCTCGAGTTTTAGCAAGACAACCTTAGATCTTTAGAACTACCCAACGGATTTTCATGCGGTTTTCACCAATAGATAGTGATTCATGAGGAAGGTTTATATCTATATTTTATCCTGGAATTCCCGCGGGAACTCCGAAATTACCGCGGGCGAAACCGCGGGGGACAGCTTCTGCTTATATCTAAGCCGTAGTTTATCTATATAATCTTTCGTACTCGCATCTTTCATACAATCTTTCGTACAGACAGCAGCAGAAACACGTAAAAACTTTTCACATTCATTGAACCTTATTGCAATAGTAGTAAAGTTCAATAACTGACCAAATTGGTTACCTATTGGTGTTGCTAACTATACACTTTGATGTTTTCACGCCACTTATGTTGAGATGAATAATTCATACTGTCCGGTACGTACGCGATACACGATGCCGCCATGTTTTTTCATCTTCCTCGTCTCATCGTTTATCAATCAAATTGGGCGGGAGATTATTAGAATAATGTTTTTTTTTTTTTTTTTTTTCATTTTTTTTTATACACATTCTCATATACTTCCTCCACTTTTCTCATCCTTTCATCTTTATTGAAACATAAATAAATAATAAATATGTACATAAACATCGATATGGAATTTTATATTGCGAACTAGCTGTTCCCCGCGGTTTCACCCGCGTCAATTTCGGAGTTCCCGCGGGAATTCCGGGATAAAAGTAGTCTAAGTTACATTAGCCGTTTGCATATCCCGTCAAAATCGGTCGGAACAAACAGACAGACAGACAGACAGACAGAAAATTTTAAATAATTTAACTTTTAAGTCCCGTATATAGGTATACTTTCGTATGCATTTAGTGAAAAGGTGTTAATTTGAAATTACTAACAGACACTTTATTTTTTTTTTTTTCATATATCTTCTATGTACAGACAGCGACCCGTTACATTTTTATTATATGTATCCATAAATTTCGCAGAGACGTCAACCCTACAAAATCAGTGTTACCGGATGTCGTCGATCTGTCACAGCTTATTTCCCAAACTATAATTTTAACATTCAATCTGTCAAATTACGCGCCATAAAAAAAGGCAGTAAATACAATCGAAGTACCTACTTTCGACTGTAGCAGATGTTATATTCATCTGTAGGAAAATTTCTGAACTGATTTAACGTGGTATTAGTCTTACGACATCTTTAAAAAATAGTCCGAATGGTAATTTAGAATACCAAAGTGACAATACGAATACCTACTTGCTATCTCTGCCTATTATCATATTGTATTTCCATCTTGGTGGTAAGTAGGTACAGTGGGTTGCGAAACTAAGCTACAGATGCTATCTGAGGTTAAAACTCTTTTGTAATTATTTCACAACGAAAACACTGTGACGTTTTGATATTTAAATATGTATTTGAAATTATTTATAATCTGTTGTAATTCCTTTACAAATGTACTTACTATCTATTTTTTCTTACATATATTAAGTTTATCTAATGTTATGAAGGTGAGAGGTTGTATATAGAGTATGTGTGTGTGTTTGTTGCCAATATTTGGTGTGTACACATATTGCTTAAGGTCTTGGAATAACGTATTTTAATGTATCGAAGAATACTCTGCACTTTAATTTTGATATTTTCTTATGAAAAGACTTTTTGGCTATGCCTAATATGCGATATCTAAATAATCTAATGATATATTGATTCTGAAGGTTTTTAGTACCGCTCATACCTAGATATTTTTTTTAATGTTAAAACCTACTTTAAGCTGAAATTTATATGTAAGTGAAAATCAGTTAAAATCAGTTAAAATTAAATCACTTTAGTTGTTTGACAAAAACATAATATAATTCACAACGTTAGGTAAAGAAAGAAAGAAAGAAAAGAAAGAAAATACTTTTATTTCGGCACAGCACACAAGAAAAAGAAACAAACATAATCTGTGTCTCATATATTATGCAATATTATGCATATTTTGTCATCTGGTAATCAGTAAGTTAGGTACGTCAAAGAAAACGAAATGTGACAGCACTTATAGACTTTTCGTCGTTTTTTTTTTATGTCATAGGGGGCAAACGGGCAAGTGGTACACCCACTGAGCATATAACCACTAGAGAGCGTATACGCCGATTTCTTCTAAGTACACGACTCACTGCCGCGGGCCGGGGGACGAAGGAGAATGCCCGGCTGTAATTGGTCAGTTCAAGGTCAAGTTGCGACTTCAGACAATATAGGTACAAGTAACATCACAGATTTTTACGATAAAAATACAAAGGGAAAGAAAGAGATAGAAGGATTAGAATTTCCTAATGGAAGAAAGGGACTTTTCCAAAAGACATAAACGCGCTGTACTTATCCTTTTGCTGTCACCAAACCACCATTTTAAGAAGACCCCTGCCGTGGCTCGTAATCTGATTAAATCAAACATAATTTTCGTAGTATTTACTTACCGATGAAAAGTTATGCCATCCTTTTTGTAACTAGATGTCTTGGAATGTTTCCCGCACCACTTTACTGCGCATGAAGGCATTTTTATGCGTTATAAATTGTAAACAAAACCAAAATTTTTTTAAATAATTTAGCGTGCACACAGGTCTGGAACTTGGTCACAACTAAAATGGTTACTAGTACCGTAGTCTATACATAGGCGACAAAATACTAATAGTTTTCGAGCGTCGGGGCACTGTATGCGCAGTCAAGTGGTTTTATAGTCTTTGGGTACACCTGATGGTAAGTGATTACCGCCGCCCATAGACATCTGCAACACCAGAAGGCTTGCAGGTGCATTGCCGACCTGGAATGGGGATGGGAACTGGCTTTCAAGTGGGGCTGCCGGAACACAGCGTTAGGTGCTTGGCGACAGATTTGCAACTCGAAGGTGGTAGCTAGCCAGCCGGGCACTAGAGAGCGCCCTACCACCATGCTATGGTTTCCTCACGATGTTTCCCTTCAACGACAGCTCAAGCTCAGTGTTAGGGTTTGAACCTACGCCTTGCGGCGTTTGATCCGAACGCACCAACCACTGAGCTGTCATCGCTGTTAAATCGCTCGTTTGTATGCATGCTGGCACGCTGGCGTTTTAACAAGACACATTTTCAGTCCAGTGTACCTTGAACGATTTGAATATTACAAAATAACGCGTCAACAACACAAGTGGCGATACTGAAATATGTGAATGTTTGCATTCCTGCTTGTTTGAGGACGTTGACTCTTCAAAATTTATTCACATTTTCCGCTTTGTTATGCGACTTTCTTTGACGGCCTGTGATGACGAGACTTATTGCGGGCAAGGGTTTATTGTACCTATATTTACTTACTACCCGCGTTAATTTTGGAGTTCCCGCGGGAATTTCGGGATAAAAAGTAGCCTAATTTACTCCTTATAATATTAGCTATCTGCGAGTGAAAGTCCCGTCAAAATCGGTCTAGCCGTTTCAGAGATTAGCCGGAATAAACAGACAGACAGAGAAAAATTCTAAAAATTGATTTTTTGATATAAGTCCCGTATAATTATACTTTCGTAAGCGTTTAGTAAAACGCCGCTGTTAATTTTAAATTACAAAAAGACACTTCAATTTTTTTTACTTGTATAGATTTATTAATTAGCTTTCCCGCGCGGTTCCACCCGCGATAATTTCGAAGTTCCCACGGAATTGTTCCATACAAACTTCGCCCCCCTTTTTCACCCCCTTAGGGGTAGAATTTTGGAAAATCCCTTCTCAGTGGATGCTTACGTCATACAAAGAACACACCCTCCAAGTTTCCAGATTTTCTATTTTTCTGAAATCTAGTAGGTAGATAAGTATGGAAAATACTTTTTCAAAATGAGTTTTGCCAGAAGAGAATTCCTGGTAAATCATCAAAGCACTACATAATTTTATAAAGAAGTAGGCTACATCTAAATTGGTGTAAAAAATACCTCTGATCATCAGCTTCAGCCTTACTACTACCTATTATACAAATGCGAAATTGAGTTTGTTTGTTACGCTTTCAAGCCTTAATGGCTTAATCGATCACCATGAAATTTCGCATACACGTTAGGTACCAGGGGTACAGAAAAGAACAAATGGTATTTTTTCTCCCGGAATTCCCGCGGGAAATCCGGAATGGGCATGTTGACTAAATTTTTTTTTAGTCCGTCTTGTAGATTAATAAAAAATATGGACACTATTATTTTTCTTTTTTACGTAATCAATAAATAACGGCGATATATTGAGTCGAAACGCGTGACGTCACTAACCGGTGCAGTTTGTGGTGGCTAATGACGTCACGAGCCCCCATGCTAAACATATACATATTATGCGCTTTATCTCTGTATATTTTTCATTTATTTGAAAAAGCAAGAAATACGTGTCTATTGTTTTTTTATTTTCTAACTGACGGACTAATTAGAATTTTGATTTTCGAAAGTCGTCAACATCCCTATTATCGCGAAGCTTTTATAAAACTGACTTTCATTTCAACTCTCATTCATGTTATCCATTCTACGATCTAACAAATACCATATTCCAACATAACATTTCATAATTCACCATTGGTATATAGAAACTGATGCTATTTGAATTTGTAAACTTGTGTTTTTTATGTTTTCAACTCTCTTTTTGTACCAAATTTCGATATAGGTCGCTGAATTTGTAATGGAAAAACGCAATAGTTGTGTGTATTTGTGTTATGCATAGATGTTATATACATATTTCCTACGTTACCTTTGAAATAAAATGGCGGTATGGTTTATTTCTTTTACTGGATGTAAGTTTAAAAAGGGGCGTGTTGAAGCTCTTGATAATTGACGTCAACGTGTAAATTCATAACAAAAATATTAAAAAAAAAAAAACATAATAGAGGTTAATCATAAAGAAAACCTTGAATAAAAACGTGGGTTTTCGCGGTTGAATACTATCACAAACATACAGTCAACCATAGAAGCTCCTCCTTTTTGATAACGACTTCACAACGGTTAGGCATTCTTGCCAAATTTATACATAGTTACAAGAATCCTGCAATAAGAAAACCCGACAACGGTATTTTAAAACAATCCCTAAGTAAATTTTGACGATTTTTCTCGATCCCAAAAACATTTATTTTACGAAAAATTCACTAAAATTCCCAACTCTACACAACACCGTTCTCAAACTACGAACAAATCTGGGAAAACCTGCAGGAGGACAACCCTAGCCGTTTATGGTACAGATACTCGTACATGTCATTCTAAAAGTCAACTTTTACTGCGTCTACTCATCCCAAGTTATAAAGAAAGACATCAACAAAGCTCTTATCATGCAAATTTAACTAATAAAATCATTTTATTTGTACAATTTTATTATTAAAACTGTGTACTCGTAACATTTAAATGCGTTAGCGTGCATCTTCTGTCACCAGACGCAACCTTGGAGCTGCACACGTCGACCGCGGAAACTGCAGCATGATGTTTATTACACTTGCCAGCATTCAAATTAAACGTTGAACACGGAATTAAAAATATGACGACAATTTAAAACTTTTTCATTACTCATACTCGGAAAGTAGGTCTGAAGTTGCCTGAGAAGCGGGTTGAAAGTAGCCCTTTTCAGCCCTAGGGAGAATCGCTTTCAACTGACAGCTGGATACTGCAGAAACTCAAGTTTTTTTTTTTATTTCATAGGGGCATACTTACTGGCCAGTAGCACACCTAATGGTTGATTTATGTAAAATAAAATTCACTCATTTTTTCTTTAGCTAATTCCAATTTTTATTTTGACTTTCCTTGCATTCGTAATGAAAAGCACAGTGTTATCCTCGGGAGAAAGACTTATTTAGTTACTTTCAATAACAATGTACTATAGGAAATCAGGGACCTAAATTAGGAACATTGTGGTAAATGGACGATCAAGAAAGTGGACTTTCAGGGAAATAGACGTTCGGGGAAATGGATATTCAGGGAATAGACGACATTTAGAGTGAACCTTCTGGGAATAAGACTTAGCGCACCTAAAGGGTTTCTAAAACCCTAAGGGATATCTGTAGGAGTTAAAGAGGTACTATTCCATATAGTCTTAAAAATATGACGAAAATATGAGTACATAACAAAAAAAAACATTCATACAGTCGAACATAGAACCACCTTCTTTTTGGAAGTCGGTTAAAAAGAGTTTTCATACCACCTGCTCGATAATGTCTAATTACATATCATGCAATCTCAACGTAAAGCAAGGCATTACATCCCAACTCAAGAGGGGAGCTAATGTTGTATGAAACTCCCAAGGGAGTAAAGTGATTTGAATTTGGAACATTATTTGTAGGAAAACTTTTAGCGTTTCGTTTTCTTTTTATGTGATCTGCCTGTGGTGGCCAGTTCTATTTTCGAATAAACCGTCTGCCCGTGTAAGGAGGATTTATGTCTCGCAGTAGGTATGGAAAGTAGAGTATGCACCTCGAGGATAAAGCCTGTCTTCGTCACGGGCAGCTTAAACCCATCGCTTCACTCAGGACTCTACATAACTCCCTCGCTTCACTCGGGAGTTATATTTTAAATACCGTCGCTACGCTCGGAGATTAACTCTAGAGTCCATCGTTACGCTCAGGGTTCAATATGCCGCCGGTGACGTAAGACAGCGCTTTACTCCCTCGGTGCATAATCTACTATTCCCCCTCTGCTAAAAGTGACAGATTATTAGTTCAGCACGTTGTTGTCACCCACGTCAATTTCAGAGTTCCCGCGATAATTCCATACGTATACTTCCTCTTGAATATTTCTATCGATCGATGAAAACCGCATTAAAATTCGTGGCGTATATGGTTTAAAAGATCGAAGCCTAAACAGACGGCGAGACGTGACTTTGTTTTATTGTTATACATGCATTATGTATACTCTACTATGTAAAGATACAAGGTTTTTTTGGGTTTGACCACTACTGGTGTTACAAATTAACTGTGATATACATAAATATTATTATCTAGTTTTTCACAACGTTTTATGTGTTGGTAAGGTGTACCTAACTACCATTTCGGACGACATGGGAGCTTAATTTATGTTATTATGTCTATTAAAATCCAATAATAAAAAAGACAACGCTGCTGAGTGTCTTGTCAGTTCTTCTCAGTAGAGCGCGCGTTCCGAACTGACAGTAATTCATCAAGTTAATTTTAAGAACCGCTTTCTGGCGATTATAAGTGATTGTACCAATCCTAAGTATCAAGTATCATATTGAATTTTGAATTATTTTTTAATTAAATAATATAGCCGTTTCTAGTATAATACCGCTGTACTTCTGTGTTATATATAGATAAGTATACAATATAATATAATATTTAATAAACTTGTTGTATTTTATTACATTAATTTAACGACGCCGTACAAACCACACGTCGCTGTGACTACGCACTTAAACAAACATAAGCTTTTATTATACTAACTATCACCCGCGGTTTCACCCACGTTGCTTTCGGAGATTCCGCGGAGATTCCTGGATTGAAGTACTATATCCTTGTCCGTACCACTGACAGCGTGTGTGCAAAATTTCATGACGATCTGTTGAGCCATAAGGGTTGAAAGCGTAGCAAACAAACAAACAAACTTTCACATAATAATAGTTATAAGAAACAATTAAATATGTATATTGTATAGTTAAAATTTAATACATAAATGAAAGTGGACGATTCAACATTAACCGCCGCACTCAGAGTCGACTTTAATGATTACTTAGTTAAGTATAGATTTTTAAAACAAAACTGCCGCAATCAGAGACGTTCTGTAAATTAATGTTAATTGGCATTTAATAAGATGTAACTTAATTAGTTAAATGCCAATTAAAATTAATTTATTAAACTTGTCTGATTGCGGCAGTTTTGTTTTAAAAATCTATACTTAACTAAGTAATCATTAAAGTCGACTCTGAGTGCGGCGGTAAATAATTGAATATGCAAAAACTTAGATTTTAGGAAAACCATTATTGTAGAGTCTCTTAGTTTTCCAATTATATTTGGTGCCTAATTAAAACTTAAAACAATTAAAGCAATTTAAAAGTTCAATACGGTTCAAGCTACCAAGCTTGAAGCTAGAGACCACTCTATCACTACATAAGAGTATTATAATAAAAGTCCTCCCCCGCGTCTGTACGTCTGTTCGCGATAAACTTAAAAGCTACTGAACGGATTTTCATGCGGTTTTCACCAATAGATAGAGTGATTTAAGAAGAAGGTTCGGTAATATAATGAATTTGTTGCCTGCGAGGATGTGGATAGTAGGTAAGGTATTAGTCTGATGTAATTTCTTGATTTCAATTTATATATTAATTTTATATTGATTTTGATTTAGAAACTAATTTGATTAAAATTTTGTTTAATTGTAATTCAATTCAATTCGTTCATTTAATTAATTTTATTTAACTTTATCAAATTTTATTTATTTTATTTCTAATTTGACTTATAATTAATATTATGAATAAAAATCTGAATCTGATTATAAATTTGTCAAGGTTTTGTGTAATTTTTTTTGGAATATAACGATAATTGTTGTAAGTGTTGGAAAAAGTACTTGCTACGCTTTCGCGTGTTAACTACTCAACCGTTTCTGATGAAATTTCGCATACACGGGATCTACGAACGCGGCTGAAACTGTGTGTTTTCCGGAGATGCTTAGCCAAATGTTTGTCTTGTTAGTTTAAGTTATACTTACTTATTGATTTTGGACGCTGAATTACAGCTTTGCACTAATTTTTAGTTTTAATTATTATAAAAAAAAAGGAAAGAAAAAAACATAATAATAATTTTTGTTACTGTGCACCCATACTTTGGGACACATTCCAGCTCTAGTAATGTATAATACTTATGTACCTCTTATTGTTTGTGTCTCGTTTTGTGTGCCAATAAATAAATAAATAAATAAACTGCGGCTAGCTAGTTAACTTATGTACGTATAAGTATGTCCTCGAGCGCAGTGTGGCTCGCAGACGAGAGGAAGCCGAGGAAAGGCGGGAGTGATTGACCTAAGCACCTACGCTTCACTAGTCACTCACCCCGACGTCGCCCGGCGACGATCGAGTTACTGCAATAAACACATTTTCATACCTACTACCTACTTCATATTAGTTTGACCTGTATTAATATACATGTATGGATCCTTATTATATTTTTATAAATTCGAAAGAACGCTGTCTATGTTTATTCGCTTTCACACCTTAACTACTCGAGCGATCATCATGAAACTTTGCATACACGTTGTCAAGGGTACACAAAAGGACATAGGGTACTTTTTATCCTCGAATACCCGCTGGAACTCTAAAATGTATGCGGGTAAAACCGCATGGAATAGCTAGTAGTAATCAAATTTACTTAAACTTACAGTCAAATTTCATGATTACAATAATAACCAAGATTAGCTCGTGATTCAGCTTTTAACCAGCTTAAATAGACACGCATACATTTGTATATGTATAAGGATTTTAGTCACCCACACGTTGTACTCATATACTCGTATATTACTAGCTGTGCCCCGCGGGTTCACCCGTGCGAGTTTCGCAATTCCCGCAGGAACTATTTTTTTCTAAAGTCAAAGTAGCCTTAGTTACTCCTTATAAAAGCAGCTATCTACCAGTGAAAGTCCCTTTGCAATCGGCCCAGCTGTTCCAGAGATTAGCCGGAACAGACATACATACAGACAGACAGAGAACATTTTTAATAATGGATTTTTTATGTAAGTATATCTACCGTATTTACCTTCACATGCATTTAGTGAAAAGCTGTTAATTTGAAATTACAAACGGACACTTCAATTTTGTTTATATGTATCTTATTATATTCATTTAGATTGTAGTCCTTGAGTAATTAAATGAACACATGAACAGCTCATTTCTCTTTGTCTGGAAAAAATCTTCCGCGTTCCTCTGTCCATACAACTGCGTAGCGCCGGACCACGAAACCGCTGTCTGCGCTGCGTCACAATAAATTAAGCGCTACGCTACATATTGTGTCGCAGAATAAAACAAAGAGATGCGCCCGCGCCGCTGACTCATCCCGCTTTTTAATTATGGCTCCTGTAATTACCCAGTTATTGCGACCCGGGGACACTACGGAACGGGGTTCCGCAGGCTACACGGGGGACTTAAGACTTGATGCGCCAATAGAAAGAAAGAAAGAAGAAAGAAAAGAAATGGCATGTTGACTAATTTTTATTTTTTAGTCCGTCTTGTAGATTATTAAAAAATATTGGACACGTATTTTTTTCTTTTTTTACGTAATCATAAAATAATGGCGATATATTGAGTTGAAATTTCGCGTGACGTCACTATTCTGACTGTATGGCGGTTTTATCGGTTAGTGACGTCACGACCCCCTCACCCTAAACTTTAATGCGGTTTATCTCTGTATGTTTTAATTTATTTGAAAAAGCAAAAAATACGTGTTTATTGTTTTTTTATTTTCTAACTGACGGACTAATTAGAATTTTGATTTTCAAAAGTAGTCCACATCCCAATTATATAAGAATATTGTTTGTACGCTTTATGACAGAATTCACAATTCACATGGCAGAATGCAGATTTGAATTTTTTTTAATATTAACACCTTAATTATAACTTAACTGTGTTCACAAACTTCTATATGCTTCTATATCTATATCTATACTTATAATAAAACTGTAGAGAGGTCAATTCTATATATTGAATATATATGTATTTAAAATTAATATTAGAGGATGAATGGTGATCGATACTGATGCCAAAAATGCAATCAGTAAATTTTTGTCTGAATGTCAAAAACTACTGAAGGGATTTTAACCAAACTTGGTAAGATTGTAGTCCATACTCCTGGGCAAGTTACCTATAGGCTATATAACATAATGCTAAGACACATAGGAGTTGAGCAGTGACGATAAATTTGAATCAAGTCGGATGAAAATGCGCTTTCGAGCTCTTATCCTCGCATACGTTTACTCAATCACGCAAAAACGGCTGAACGGATTTGGTGGAAATTTGGCAGCCACGTTGCCAGGGGTACAGAGAAGGACATTGGGTACTTTTCATCCCGGAATTCTCGCGGGAACTCCGAAATTACCGCGGGTGACACCGCGGGGCACAGCTAGTACCTAAATAAATAAATAAAAAATGTTTTGTTATTTTTTATTTGTTACGCTTTCACGCCTCAACCGATCAACTCGAAATTTTGTATACTTACACGTTGTCAGGGTGTACCCCGGACAACAAAAAAAGTACATAGGATATTTTTTGTCCCGGAATTCCTGCGGTTACTCCGAAATAAACCCGGGTGAAACTGTAGGGAACAGTTAGTCTATACTAATATTATAAAGATATAATTTGTTTGATTAGATTTGTTTGAATGTCTGTTACAATTTAACTCAAAAACTACTGTACCGATTTCAAAAATTCTTTCACCATTAGAAAGCTACATTATCCCCGAGTAACACAGGCTATATTGTAATCCGGAATTCCCGCGGGAACTTCGATATTACCGCGGGTGAAACTGCGCGGGACAGCTAGTATACCTACTAAAAAAATATTTTTCATTGCAAAATGACCTATCCATACTGAACCCTTGGCCCTTAAACCTCGTTATAGGTATTTATCACTTGTCCTCATTTCACACACTTGCGTAAACTTTATTTCTTTTCATGTCCAATATGACAAGAGTTTATTGTAATTATGACATGAGTCATGCAATTTTCCATTGTCTTGAAAATTGTCCCTTCGCAACTCATTATTTATTCGACAATTTTAACACTTTCCGTCGCTAAATTTAGTTTGTATTCGATTATGATCCTTAAAAACGTCGAGATAATAGCTTTTAAGTAAAATTCAAAACGAAGTATTTTTATTTTAAGTAATGTATTTAGGTTAGTATATGAGTTACTTGTTTTCCTTGATTTTTATGTTTTTTTTTATATTATATCTATGTGCAGCATTATTATTTTCATCAAATTGACGGTATCTAATAGCTATAAACTTACTGGCTGGTTCTAGAGGAGTCACTCGCTTTTTCGGGATTCATTCAGGAACTCCAGGATTCAATTCTTTATTAGTAGACGCCCCGTAAACTACCTAGTTATACACAAAATTTCAGCTTCTTCCATATAAAAGTATATACCTACTTATCTCCAATCTACATACAAACTTTGTATACAAATTCACCCTCTGTGTGGTATAGAATTTTGGAAAACTCTTAGTTATGGTGCAATAAGAAACCCTTGTGCCAAAATTTTTAGTTCTAGAGTGCTAGAGTTCTAGATTTTAGTCTGTTGGTCAGTCAAGTCATTCTGTTTCTTTCTTTTTTATATAGATTTACTATTCAGAGAAAATCCTTACTAATATTATAAATGCGAAAGTATCTTTGAAGATTTGTTTGCGTGCCGCTACTTTGTCATCTGTAAAATTCTGTACACGAGCTACACCGCGGGAATGGCTATATGAGGTAATCCTTAATACTAATAAAAGTGAAAGGGAGTTTGATTTTTTTGTCTGTCTATTAGGCTTTCACGCCTTAACGGCTCAACAGATCATCATGAAATTTTGCATACACATTGTCAGGGGTAAAGAGAAGAACATAGAAATGAAATGAAATGAAATAAACTTTATAGGTTACGACAAACGTTATTATGCAATAACAAAAAGAAGCACAACCAGCGTGTCGCAACAAAAAGGCAACCAGGGGGGCTAAGATGCGCAACAAAGCCATACAATATGTCGACGAGAATCGATAAAATGGCTCGATAAAATTTTGTCGTCTTGCGCATCTTAGCCCGGCAGCTCAGCGTAAGCCGGGAACCGAGGGGCCAGGAGGGGTACAAAGGCTACTTTTGTCCCGGAATTCCCGCGGGAACTCCAAAATTAACGCGGGTGAAACCGCGGGAAAAGCTTGTAACCACTAAATACTTACCTATGCACTTAATTATTACAATATTAGAGACGGTTTTATGGATTTTCAGCATACATAAGTACAACGACACGGTCGGCCGCTCGGTTTTATTCTGAACGATTTAGGTCCTCGACCGTCTGCCACAGGGCACAGTTAACACCAGCATTATGTAAACTTTATTTGCAATCTCTGCACTTTATTACTATTGCAATAAGATTCAATGACAGACAAGTACGTTTACGTATTTCTTGTGCTGAATGTACATAGTACTATAATACATAGCGTCACTATAGGCACATGTACGGGACAGTACACAGTACAGAGATATTACAGAGATACCACGGAGCAATCCAGAGACAGCGGCAAATGAGAGGCGAAGCGCGACCCATGGGATCTGTGTCAGTATTGTCAAAAAATTTGTTTGCTCTTACTTTAAATATTAATTAATTGAAAAAAAAACGTGAGCGTTCGGGGGATCCCCGTCAGGAACGAAGTTTTTTGTGCTTTTTTTTTCACTCCGAATGTAACTCGAAAAAAGTTCGGGAAAAATGTCACATTTAACTAACACATGACGTAAACAAGTATAGTTGCCAATAATTTACGATAATATCGGAACTATGCCGGATGGAATCAAACGTCTCGTTTTGTATGAACGCTTTTTCCTGGCGTGACGCATGACGGTAACTCTTTCTGGAAGCTCATGTAAAGCATTTCGTTTCAAAAACTCTTTTGGTAATTGTTAATATTAGTTTATAATAGTATCTCGCCTTAATGGCTATGTTTATAAATTTGTTTCAAGTCATAAAAGGACAAACGGGCATGTGGTACACCTGATGGTAAGTGATTACCACCGCCCATGGGCATCTGCAACACCATAAGGCATGCCGGTGCGTTGCCGACCTGTAATGAGAATTATTATAAATACGCATTGTTTACTTGTTGACTGCCCTAACCTCCATATTATACCTTCGCGAACCTGTCTAGACTTTGTCAGCATTTCTTCTTCTTCCTAGTCGTTACACTCTTGACAGAGTGGTCGTGGTCATCAGTTCCGAATTGGTAGCACGCTTGACAACCCGTCGCCATTCCTCCCGAACCGCTGCCTGTCAGCATTTACTCGAGATCAAAAGCGTCGACCTACTGTATTTCTTATTTGCACTGTATTATAGGTGTTTACTAAATGCCGAGACGTAGCCATGGATGTTAGAATATTTGCTATATCAATTATAGATAGTGTATAATGGTTTCGCATTTTGGTTGTAATCCGTACTTAGGTATAAACATCAATAATGCTATATACTAAACTAAAGTTTAATAAATTTAAAGTAAACTAGACTAAATTAAATCGTCTATCACATAATTGTTTACCCTGAAGCGAGGGTCGAACCCGCGACACTGAAACTTTCATAAATACCAGTATCCGTTTTGTGGCTTGCAAGGAAAAGTTCCCGCGAGGCTCCACGCTAATTTCAGGGTTCTCGGGGGAATTCCCACATAAAAAGTGCCTTGTGTTCTTTTTTTTTAATGTCATAGGGGGCAAACGGGCAAGTGGTACCTACACCTGATGGTAAGTGATTACCGAAGCCTATAGACATCTGCAACACCACGCGCCACCCGCGGGAGTAGGCATATTGAAATGAAATACACTTTATTCGTTACGACAACCGTTAATATACAATAACAAAAAGAAGCACAATAGGGATGTGGACTACTTTTTAAAATCAAAATTCTAATTAGTCCGTCAGTTAGAAAATAAAAAAAACAATAGACACGTATTTTTTGCTTCTTTAAATAAATTAAAATATACAGAGATAAAGCGCATTAAAGTTTAGGGTGAGGGGGTTGTGACGTCACTAACCGCTAAAATCGCCATACAAACAGTCAGAATAGTGACGTCACGCGAAATTTCAACTCAATATATCGCCGTTATTTTTTGATTACGTAAAAAAAGAAAAAATACGTGTCCAATATTTTTTAATAATCTACAAGACGGACTAAAAAATAAAAATTAGTCCACATGCCCATTCGCCTCATTGTTATTTTCACCGTCTATTCGTTTTGTAGCTCCACGCCCCATCATCGCAGACATGAGGCAGTGACGCAGACGCCTGTAGGACCTATAGAGCACCTAGAGTCGGGCGGGCGCGGTGACTGACCCGCTCGCCTGGCCTGATATGCAATATGCTCCAAACACAGGTCTCCGGCCGAAACACTGCGTGCTTGTACCTACCTACTGTGATATTACAATATCAAATTCCTTGCGAATGTGAGTTCTTTTGTTAGTTTTTTCCCCTTTACGCCTTAACGGCTCAACCGATCGTTATGAAATTTTACATGCACCTTTTCAGGGGTACGGAAAAGGACATAGAACTTTTTGTCTCGGAATTCTCCCGGGAACTCCGAAATTAACGCGGGTGAAACTGCGGGAACAGCTTGTACAATCTACAAATTGAAGTGTCTGTTTGTAATTTCAAATTAACAGTTTTTCACAAAATGCATATGAAAGTACATAATTATATACCATGGTACATAAAAACCTACATAAAAAATAGTTAAATTTTTCTATATTTCTCTGTCTGTTTGTTCCGGCTAATCTCTGAAACGCCAGGACCGATTTTAATGGGACTTTCACTGGAAGATAACTGATGTTATAAGGAGTAACTTAGGCTACTTTTATTTTAGAAAAAAATAGTTTCTGCGGGAAATTCGAAAGTCACGCGGGTGAAACTGCGGGGTACAGCTGATATTAATTAAAATTATTCAATTTCGGCTTAGCGGGTTCTAAGTTTTTGTATAAAATTGACGGTATAATTATCTCATGACACCCAAACTGAGTTACCGCCGCACTCAGAGTCGACTTTAATGATTACTTAGTTAAGTATGGATTTTTAAAACAAAACTGTCGCAATTAGACAAGTTTAATAAATTAATGTTAATTGGCATTTAACTAATTAAGTTACATCTCATTAAATTCCAATTAACATTAATTTACTGAACGTCTCTGATTGCGGCAATTTTGTTTTAAAAATCTATACTTAACTAAGTAATCATTAAAGTCAACTCTGAGTGCGGTCGTTAGCAAATTATAATTAGTGAACAGCGTGCGATCGCTCTAAAATTCGTCTATTTTGTTTTTGTTTCGGTTTCCAGTTTTCCAGTACACGAATATAAATTATCAGAAATCCTAAAAATATTTTTTTTTGTTGGTTTTATTTTTCTCGTGATAACAGAATATTGATTTACATTCGAAACGTTCTCTCAATAAAGTTGTCAAATATTTATTCTTAACGGTCACAGTCATTAAAAGTAATTGAAGAGAATTGTCGTGTTAGATAAAAGAGCAAGAGAGCGTGTTGTTTGGTGACATACAGATAGACAGAAAGTACACTGTAGCCTCTATAATCGCTTGAGACTAAGACGTCTCTGCGAGCCTCTTGTTACTTGATAGGGCTGGCACAAACTTTTGATTTATCAATTAGATTTTTTAGAGTGAAACTCGAAAACGTTTCGTTACGTTACGTGTAACGCGTTACATCATATCTACATTTAGAAACAGAAGACAGGCTCTTTTTAGCCGACTTTAAAAATGTCGGAGGTTCTCAATTCCCAAGTTTGAACAGTTAAAAAATTAAACATTATCTCTGAACCGAGTCAACAAGCAACACCAGAACCATATCGATCAAAAGAAACCCTAAACTCTGGCTAAATATAATATATTGTGAACCGCCATATAATAATTATAGTGACCTTAGTGAAAAAACTAATTTGAAGTCGAGCTTAAAAATACTAACATACTAAACTCGTGCTTTCGATGTGCATGTCGCACTGAAAGTAATTAAGCGCTGTTCCACAACCCAAAATATGGATAAAAATAAAAAAAAAATCTGATAAAAATCGAATTATTTATGGATCGCCAGTGTCATTGGGTAACATAATATTGTAATTAAAAGGAAGAAATTCCACATGGAATAAGCATGACCCTTTTACATTATTACCTTTACCTATACTTTCTTTCTTTTTATGTTGTCATTGAGTGCGTTAATTGTTAGGTAAATAAATATATAATTAAATAAATATATAAATAAATAATTAAATAAGTATATAAATAAATAATTAAACTTTGCGGTCGCGGCAGCCCTGGGTGTTTGAAGTTACACGCTTTACTTTTAATCTCAGTTTATTTTCCGTCTGGCCATCCTGCCCGCGCCGCGCCCGCCTGCACGAGTGTAGCTACAGGGTGTTGCGTATTTGTCTCAACTTCAACGATCCCATCCGACCGGATACACAACATTGTTTGTTCCCAGACGACAGTCGCGAAGACTCCTTTTGAAAGTAATGACGGTTGCCATTTTTATACGTTACCTACCATTATTGTTGTAAAATAAATCTAAAATAGTTGTAAAAATTAAGATTTAAAAATATAAAAATGTTGTGAAAGAATATACATATAGCGTTGGACTATCTAGTCACAAGTGAGACGGACAGACAGTCGAGATGAGATTTTATGTTAATCTTTTTATGCTGCAATAAAAAGTTAGTGTCTAGTTTATAGTTATTCCGTAAATTAATATCTGGCTTGGATTATTTAAAAAGCAAAAGCTTTAAATGAGTAGAATACCCACTTAAGGTTTAAAGAAGAATATATTCTCAACAAAGATAAAAATCGCTTACATGAGAATATTAAAAATTAACAAAATCAACATTAGTAAAAGGTAGGAAACTCATTAGCGTATAACAGTTCAGTTAAAAAAATACCTATGATCATATTTTACATTTCATCTCAGTAGGTATACTAATATTGTAAAGCTGAAGAGTTTGTTTGGTTGAACGAGGTAATATCAAGAACTTACAGGTTGGAATTGAAAAATTATTTTTGGTTTCCATAGTCCAATTATCGAGGAATATAATATAATAGCCTATGATAAAAATAAAATAGAAAAATAATAGCCTATGGGCTGTATACCATCACGACCAATAGGGGTGGAGCATCAACGAAAAATGTTGCAAAAACGGGAAAAATTATTCCTTTTAAGAGCTTCCGTTACATACGCTGCGTGAACGGTTAGCGGCGAAAATTTTAGGTTGTTTCCACAAATTAACGCGAGTGAAACCTCGGGGCATAGCTAGTACCTACACATATACAACGTGTCAATGAATTAATTGAAAACCTGATACACCCCATTTAAAAAAATTAACAGTAGGTAATATGATTAAAATATATTTTATGCCAAAAAAATGTATACTTTAAAAGTTATTCAACATAAGTTTGGAGGTGACCTATCTACGAAATTCCAAGCGCTACGCCCGCACCTACCAGTTCGAATTATTTTGCTGCGGGCAGCGACCGCGTACCGCGTACGCGAAAAATATTGAATTATAAATAATTTAGACATGGGCAAGTAAAAATGAAAAAATATAACCGATCGATTCGCTAGTTGATTCTGAGCAAACTATACTTTCTAGTCTTCAGTTAATTCATTAACACGTTGTATAAAGCTACCAGCTGTGCCCCGCGGTTTTACCCGCGGTAATTTCGGAGTTCCCGCGGGAATTCCGGGATAAAAAGTACCCTATGTCCTTCTCTGTACAACGTGCATGCCAAATTTCATCCAAATCCGTTCAGCCGTTTTTGCGTGATTGAGTAACAAACATCGAAACATCCAAACATCCATATTCAGCCATATTACATAGATATTCAGTAACACCACATAACGCTTCGAATTAAGTTTAATTATTGACAATGTTCCAACGAAATTACTCATCTATTAAAAGGCTGTCTGCAGTTGTATTCAATAGGTATGTTGAAACAGATTATTACGTTGAAACACAAATGCACCCCCATTTGATATAGGATTTCGTGGAAACTGGTGGAGTTAAACAAGACAGCTTTTCCAGCAAAAGCCTATTAAATAACAATGAATCCAACCATCGATTCACTAAATCACCCTTTCAAAAACTGCAGTTTAATGACGAAATCAAAAGGCAGGTCGGCAACGCACCTGCATGCCTTCTGGTGTTGCAGATGTCTATGGGCGGCGGTAATCACTTACCATCAGGTGTACAACTTGGCCGTTTGCCCCCTATGACATAAAAAAAAATATGTTTTATGAGTAGTTTGCGGTAAGTAGGTAGATGCTGGCAAGTGGAACCCTGTTTTCGTTCACACAGAGTCCATCGGAAATCGAACCCGGAACCCCTCGATTACCGACTAGGCATGGTGACTTACTGCGTCAATCGGGTCTTCTACGGTACGGTACGGTAATTTATACGGTAATATTAATTGATGTTTTACTCAGAATCGACTTTAATGATTACTTAGTTAAGTATAGATTTTTAAAACAAAACTGCCGCAATCAGACAAGTTTAATAAATTAATGTAAATTGGCATTTAACGAGATGTAACTTAATTAGTTAAATGCCATTCAACATTAATTTATTAAACTGGTCTGATTGCGGCAGTTTTGTTTTAAAAATCTATACTTAACTAAGTAATCATTAAAGTAATGCTTCGTTAATTGCGACCACATTTCGATGGCGTTTGTCGTATATAATGTATTATGTAAATAACTTCATGTTATAAAACAAAGTCCTGCGCCGCGTCTGCCTATATGTCTGTTAAACTCAAAAACTTCACCAATATAGATAGAGTGATTAATGAGGGAGGTTTAGGTAGGTATATGGGCATGTTGACTAATTTTTTTTTTGGTCCGTCTTGTAGATTTATAAAAAATATTGGACACGTATTTTTTCTTTTTTTACGTAATCAAAAATAACGGCGATACATTGAGTTGAAATTTCGCGTAACGTCACTATTCGGAGAGTTTGTATGGCGGTTTTAGCGGTGAGTGACGTCACGACCCCCTCACCCTAAACTTTATTGCGCTTTATCTCTGTATATTTTAATTTTATTTGAAAAAGAAAAAAATACGTGTCTATTGTTTTTTTTTTTTTTTCTAACTGACGGACTAATTAGAATTTTGATTTTCAAAAGTAGTCAACATCCCCATTGTTGGAAATGTCGAAAAAAATGCCTCAAATGCATACTACACGTCATCAGGGGTATAGAGAAGGACGTAGGGTACTTTTTGTCCCGGAATTCCCGCGGGAACTCCGAAAGTAACGCGGGTGAATCCGCGGCGAACAGCTAGTACAAATTTATAATACACTTTGTATGGTTAATGTACTATCACTTTGATGTGTGTACCTTTTGTGCCATCCAATGAAGTGGGACTTCAACGATATCGATATCAAAATTAAATTGGACAAACGTACAAGCAATTCTAGAATTAAACACTTTCGAAACACGGGCCGGTTTGCCTTCTAACGAGTACGTCCTTCGATGGAATATTGATATGTCTACGGCGAGTGTTGTGCCGTAAATAAATAATAATTATTTTGAATTCACGAATATAGGTGCTCGTACACAGAGCTCTTTGAGAACGAAACTTTTGGGATGGGAATTAATTAAAATATTTTAAGTGAATAATTTCGTTTTATTGGAATATGTGTTTTGGGCAAAACAAACTTCGTAATGCGAACTGTACTGGAGCCCTATTTTTGTTCGATGACGTGCGATTATTATGTACCTATGTACTTGAAAATATGATATTACTAGCTGTCCCCCGCGATTTCATCCGCGGTAATTTCGGAGTTCCCGCGGGAATTCCTCGATAAAAACTATCCTATCTTTTAAGTTGGACAATATTATAAATGGTTACAAAATTTTATCAAAATCCGTTCAGTAGTTTCGGAGTCCATCGCGGACAAACAACGTGACACGTGATTTATATATATTAAGATTAAGATTATGGATCAACTATAGGTAGGTACCTACTCCCTTTTGTTAAATATCATAAATGGTTTAATATCTAGTATTAAAATCGTGATTCATTTTTCACGTAATCCAAACTAACAGCGATACATTGAGTTAAAATTTCTATCTGGTTCCGGTTCATTTTGAGCAAAAAATACGTGTCTATTGTTTTTTTATTTTCTAACTGACGGACTAATTAGAATTTTGATTTTCAAAAGTAGTCAACTTCCCTATTCTTCTTAACATACCTACATTATTAATATAGTGCCGTCTATAAAAAAAATTATAGTACTTGCAAAAGAATCATAGAAAACAATCGACCACATTATGTCCTATGTTGAAACATAAAAAAAAAGTTTGACGCTATCAAATTTTTCGCACCTACAAAACGACCTTTCCGCAAACCGTAAAAAAGTTTGCCAAACAGAATTTTTTATTGCATGACCCCCTAAAAAGTCCCTCGTACATTGACGCGTCGATGGGATCGTTGAAATTTCCTACGCCTATAAAAACGTTAATGTACGTTGTACATAATTACATGTAGCTATATGCATGCTCGCTAAAGGGCCTACGTTTTATGACGGTACCATTTTATAGTTCCGTCAAGAGCTATGGTGGTAAAGAGGCGCTAGTTGCGAATGTCGATGAATTAAGAAAGGGGCCACTACATGAGCGACTGCTGACCGCCCGCTTCAGTCTATGAAGGTTTTCATTGCTGGCTGGGCTTAAATAATTTGATTGCGAATTTTTGAAGTGAAATATTGAATTGGCTCATTTCGAATTTTCATCATCAAGAAACAGAGAAACAAAGATTTATGGCAGCAAAATGAGACACAACGCAAATGAACAACACACATCAACACCAATTGTTTGCTTCCGCCGTGTTATCTTTAGAGACACCGTTGGGTAGGTACATATATAGGTGAAACAACTACTTACGTGTATTTACCTAATTACAGCATTTTCTTCTAAACTTACCGAGTTTTGAAAGTGTTGTAGCGTCCTCTACGCACGGCACCTGAAAAATAAAACATACGGATTAATAAAATAATGTAAAGAAATAAACATAAAAATAAATAGAAATAAAACGGTACTTACCTCTTTATGCGCGTAGGCACTCCATTGTTTCCGCGTACGCCGGCTCGCCGCTGCAGTGTCCTTGCACTCACCTCCAGTCCGCTACGATCGCTCCGGCCGGGACCACGTCGCGCGCGCATGTTAAACCGATAGTATCCGCGAGTGTATACCTACCTTTCACAGTGCTTTCGCATTTGCTAAATTTCTTATGCAAAAACTGTTATTGCTTGTATTCGCTTGCTTATTCGCTTATTGACTAATGTGTGTACGTTGTCAATTTTATTTTAAAATTATTTTATTCTAGTAGGTGTAACTCGTTACCAGTTATGAGCCGCTTTAAAGTAATTATTTATATTAACATGTGATTGAATTTTTTAAACTCAGCCATATTCTAAAGCAGCAACTGATTGTTCATATGTAGTAGATACATAATAACGAGAAGTATAATGTAAATTTTACGTAATGGCTCCCTAAATTTATATTACTGTTTGTAACATTCATTTTAATCGGAACGGAGAAAAAATAAAATCAGCTCAACTGGGAGTTATTGACGCAATTTGTTAATCAAATGCTTCGCAAAAGCCAGCAATATTTTCTTACCGGACAATGGGAAGAAAACTATTGTTGGCGTTTGGTACTAAAAATACAACAAACGGCCTATAACGGCCTGGGGCTATCGGGCCTAATCACATATTTCATGGCCCCACGGCTAACACGCGATTGTGTCCACCCCCTAATCCGGTTGTTTTACGACTTGCCCAAGTCGATGGTAGCATAGGAATTTTTTCCCATTCTCATTTATTACGCCGACGTATTGTGCTCCGAAAGTTTTGTGTTGACTTCTGTTATGTGCGCGCGATTTGGTTTACAGCTCTCTCCTTCGCAAGTCTCAGTTCTTGCTAAAGGATCGCAGACCAAACGCCAGGAAACAGATGAAACAAAACGAGGTCATCGCCCATAAAATCGTAAAGTAATGGGAGATTATGTTATTGAACTCAATTGAAACTCTCCATCTTTATACCACAATTTTTATAAAAATCTTAACTTCAAAACTGAATTTGAAATTGAAGCACGAAAACAATCGATGCGTACATGGAACGGCGTGAAATCACGTTCACGCCTGGAGACGTAGTGAGGTGGTTAAACCACCCGTAAAATTGCATCGAAGTTCGTTTGATTACCGTCGCTCTATCTATTTCATACCACCTAATCTAAGTAACATGTACCTATGGTATCCATAGAGATTGTTGAAGACTGGGGTCGGTTCTTTTATTCGGGAATCCCAAGCGTGACAGGACCTTTGTGCCGAAGGATCAACAGGACGTTAAAGGCTTACAAAAGTAACAATGTGGATGGAAGAAGCATCTGCATAATCTGAGTTCGCATTGTCTAACGCTTTCTATTATACTCGGGTAATATACTTATTTTATTTGAGCAAGCATGAAGGTCGCTAGAGGTCGCGAGAAGGCCATGTAAGAGAAAAAAAATAAACCAAACAATAACGACAGCAACACCACAGAGAATATAAAAATATGTCTAGACACAAACATTATTATTATAAAATGTTATATCACTGTACCGCTAAGTTTGTGTAGTCTATGGAAAATGGCTGAAGTCACTGTCTCGATCATTATTTAAGTTTAGAATTTTCATAATTATCTACTCTTTTTAGTGAAACGATTGTGATGAAACAAACCTATTATGTAAGAAAAGCAAATGCGAAGATGGTGTTCAATTCTGATCAATGTTCAGTAGTTTAAGCATGATACGTGTGCAAACAAACAGAATGGCAGAAAAAATATATGAAAAAGCATTGTTTTGAATGGCTAGTTGACTAAATTTTTTTGTCCGGCTTGTAGATTAATAAAAAATATTGGACACGTATTTTTCTTTATTTACGTAACCAAATGATAACGGCGATACATTGAGTTGAAATTTCGAGTGACGTCACTATCCGGTGCAGTTTGTACCCCCACCCTAAACTTTAATGCCCTATATCTAAGCATATTTTCATTGATTTGAAAAAGCAAAAAATACGTGTCCAATATTTTTTATTCATCCACAAACCAGACTAATTAGAATTTTCATTTTCAAAGGTCGAAAACACCCCTATTCTGCTGGAATACCCAGCAGTGTTTTGACTTACCTATGTGCTCGACAATTTAGACAGTTGGTCCTTAAGTATGGCTCTTTCGACGTCGAGAAGATCGAAAAAATTAAGACATGGAATCTTTCGAAAATTGTTAACAAATACCTTAGAAAATTACGAAATAAGTACTGAAAACCGTTTCTGAAAAGTCTGCGTAAGACCAATAGTTTTAAAAATAAAAACGATCGCAAAGGAACATTGAAATGGAATAATTTTATTGTAAACCCATAAACATTAAATAAAGCAATAAGAACTTACGAAAATGTGAGGCGACAATGGCGACCTCATCACTATTAAGTTGTCAAGTTACAGAATGTGGGGTAAGGTTCTACGACGTCCGCCTAGCTCTTATTTGAATAAATATAATGTTGTAATCGAAATAGATGACTTATATTAAGTTCAATATAAAAAGTAAATAATAATAATTTAGATTTAAATCGTATGTATTGAAGTATAATATTAATGGAGACTGGAGTAAGTCATGAACAAAATAAAAAATACATGATTTGAATTTCAAATAAAGAATTTCGAAATTAAATAAAAAAAATATAGCAAGTTTTAAAAATAAAGAAGTAATAAGAAATGGGATCATAACGAGTGGCATACAGTCGCCTCGTTACAAAGTGATCTCTACCAGGGTACTAATTCATGACGTAAAAAAAAAATATAACGACGTATATCAATGGCAGTAAATTATTTCGCAGACTAGACTTTGTAGTATTTAATAGTGACCCAAAAAGGTTGATTGCGCTCCTTTACGACCTCCCCTGGTTTATGTTATACACCATTCCGTTTTTAGTCTTTCCGCTCCTCACCGTCTTCTCCTGACAATCAAAACACATGGAGCTTTCGCGGCGTAAGTAACAAACGGTTGCCCCGAACCTCTGGCCCTCCCATTGACTAATAGAGCGATGCCATACGGGCGTTGTCTGTGCGTTGCGTTAGCGCTGCGTCGACTGAGCGGTGACGCTCCGTTGTTCTACATACAAATCTGAACGACATGCCACACGATGCGTTGAAATGACGGAAGGCGACGCAACGCAAGCGCAACGTACAAGGAGAGGTGAGAGACGAGGTGGGGAAGGGAGCTGCGTTGAAACGACGGAGCGGCAGCGCAGTATTTATTAGCATATTGAAGGTGACAGTTATTGCACATTTTATTGTGAAAATGAGTGCGGAAGATATTGATATAGATTATCTTATCTCATTAGTTCAAGAAAGACCTCCTTTATGGGATAAATCAAATGAAGATTTTATTCAACTCCATTGTCGTTCAAAGACTGACATCCTACACCAACGCAGCGACGACGGAGTTAACTACATTGACGCAGCGTCGACGCAGCGCTCATGTGGCATTCACTGCGTTGAAATCATCGCGGCGCGACGACGCAGCGCAGCTGCAACGCCCGTGTGGCATCGCTCATACGGTAGGATATTTCTTTCTTACTCTATCATAGGCGGATAGAGTAAGAAAGCAAATTTGCTTTTATTATTTTTTTTTTTTAACAAACAGGCTAGATTTGTTTTCCACCTGATGTTAGGTGACGGTGTTATCGATGATAGAAAACACACCTAGCTTGGAGTGGATTTAGTTTTTTGGTTAAATCAATATTTTCAGGGGAACGGAAAAGGACATTGGGAACTTTTATCTCGGATTCCCGCGGGAACTTCGAAATTAACTGAAACTGCACAGAACAGCTACTCATAATTTTTTTTTATTGTTAAGTAGGTTGTTTGTTTGAACACATTCAGTTTATAACTTGCGCCATGCTCCATTGGGGATCCCTCTTCTCTGGCGGGCGGCGCAGCCCAGAGAGCGCTGTGTTTACTTTTATTGTCAAGATAAATCTGTCTTAACAGTCTCGATAATCGCCACTAACCGCCACACAGATATATAGGCACATTAAGCCCGACGGGATTATGCTTGAGTGCCGAATGGATACCTGAAAAACGTAGTTGTGTTTGACATTGGCAATTAAGAAAGAAATAAAGCTTACAGAGGTCAAACTTGGTATAAAAATCATCTAGTTATCTTCTAGAACTGGCTGTATGGACTTCGATTCCTTTGCCTTCCCCATAAGGGGTGAATTTAACAACAACAATAACAATCGTGTTTGACACTGGCAACTAAGACAAAATAAAGAAAGAAAAAGTTTACTGGAAAGCTCAGAAGAACTGGAAAGTTTACGGAGGTCAAAATCCGCTGTAAAGAAAATCATCGATCGATTGAAGAATATAGGTATGTAATAGGGTACTAAGTACGCCAGAATGAAAAATATGCAATGACCTTGAGACTAAATTAATCGTCAATCATCATCATCAAAAACCTGAATAATTAGTATCTAGTATTTTGTACGAAAAAGATAAGATATTGCGTTGGTTAAATAGAAAAATGAAGTTTTTCAAAAAGAAAAAAAATCAAACAGACAAACTCTCATTCGCCCATTCTCACAATTAGGATATAGGTAAATAATAAATATTTGCTGTTAGTAATTAGTTTAGTTAACATACGTTACAAGTTACAATAATTCTACGAGTTAACATTCATTATTGTCGCGGGCCGCAATAAAATAATTTCAACTAAACTATTGCCTACCGTTAAACAGAAACGTAAAACTGTGATACCGAGTTTACGAGTTAAACTACGGTTAGTGTACACGTAAACGCCACACCCGGGGCTCTTAAACCAACTTTGATAGTTAAATTTTAACTGTCAACGCGAAGTTGAGCTATTTAAAGTTTAGTGAGCTTATAAAATTTCTACTATATTGTATTCATTATTTGCAACCTTTGACTCAGTAGTTAACGATTTGATACATTGATTTCGCTGATCATATTGACCGAAACAATTAATAAAATAAAAAAATTGACAGAATTAAATTTTACACTATATTTTTAAACTATGTACTGTCCGCCGTGATTTAAACCGCGGTCATCGGAGTTCCCGCGGGAACTCTAAGATAGACAAAGTGTCTTTAAACAATAAAGGACTAAAAAAAAACAATCAAGAATTTTTTCTTATCGCTTAAAAAAACCGGCAAAGGTCTTGAAGCATACAGCCTTATTTAATAGTACATTGTTATCCTAGGGGTGAAAGTAACTTATTTAGTCCCGAGTCGGGGTTTGGCGCCCGAGCTACTAATGAGTGAATTTTATTTTACATAAATCAACCATTAGGTGTGCTACTGGCCAGTAAGTATGCCCCCTATGACATAAAAAAAAAACTTGAGTTTCTGCAGTATCCAGCTGTCAGTTGAAAGCGATTCTCCCTTGGGCTGAAAAGGGTTACTTTCAACCCGCTTCTCAGGCAACTTCAGACCTACTTTCCGAGTATGAGTAATGAAAAAATAATTTTTATGGAGGTAGGTATAGGTATACTTACGTGCTATATACTAACTCTACATACAATATGGTTAACCAACTCTAATAATAAACGAACAAATAATTCCAACATTGAAATTTGAAACACAAAATTTCAATTTAACCACACACAAACCTCATTTGCATTATTCTAATAGGCACTTAAGGTGTCTCCGAGGCCTAACTTGCTCTGTATAAGTGTATATAGTGACGGATCAAATTCCCAAACTCGGGGGGTCGGTCTCTAGCGGCGCGGCGGCAGAATGTAGCCGAATTCACATTAAACACAAATTGAATATGAATTGTATTCCCGCGACGTATTAAGTACCTACGTCATTGGGTATGTTACATACTAGCTGCTCCCCGCGGTTTCGCCCGCGTTAATTTTGGACATCCCGCCAGCATTTCGAGATAAAGTACTAATCTAATCTAATATATATAAATCACGTGTCACAATGTTTGTCCGCGATGGACTCCGAAACTACTGAACGGATTCTGATAAAATTTTGTAACCATTTATAATATGGTCCAACTTAAAAGATAGGATAGTTTTTATCCCGGAATTCCCGCGGAAAGTCCGAAATTACCGCGGATGAAATCGCGGGGGACAGCTAGTAACCTTATATTTTTTACAACATGTAGAGTGCAAAATTGAATGTAGGTAGGTACCTAGTTTCAAACCCGTTGATTTCGGAGTTCCTGTGTGAATTCCGCGATAACTGTTATTCCGGGACCCTATGTCTGTATCCCTGATAACTTCTATACAAAATTTCGTGATGATCGGTTGAGCTGTTATAAGCCGTGAAAGCGTAACAAACAAACTCACTTTCACATTTATTAGTAAGGATTACCTCACGTACTTAGCCATTCCCGCGGTATACAGAATTTTACAGATGACAAAGTAGCGGCACGCAAACAAATCTTCAAAGATATTTCATTTAAGAAGAATCCGATAGGAGAATTTCTAATTTATTTTCAACACGTGAAATCTTCTTTAGTAGTTAGGATAGAAGCCACCAAATAAAACTAACACCGACTTGTTAAGCTGGACAGAGAGATTGTAAATATTTACTTTTAATTAGTCTTTCGCGACAATTAAACAAACATCGCCTAATGGAGGTACACTAAGCTGCATAAGAGCTTGAATACTATAATATTGTATATTAGCTGTGACCCGCGGTTTCACCTGCGGTAATTTCGGAGTTCCCGCGGAAATTTCGAGATAAAAAGTATCCTATGTCCTTCTCTGTACCCTTGAAAACGTGCATGCCAAATTTCATCCAATTCCGTTCAGCCGTTTTTTCGTGATTAAGTAACAAACATCCAAACATCCACACTTTCACATTTATAATACTAGTAGGAAGTAGGATCTACCAACTTAACTTGCATGATGGACTTCGGGCAAGAACTCACCAACTGCGGAAATCCCTCAAGGTCTTTTTATATCGGTCTATAGTGGATATGGGTTATATAGTAGAGATATGAAGGATTAGTAATTAGTTCCAACTTCCAACTAATCAATTAATTGGACATAGATAAGCAATAGTATGTTAACCCACATTGAAGAAATTTTGAGTAAATCGTGTTTTATAATTATAGCGCCATTTTGTTTCAACCTTTTTTTATGTTCGACATATTTTTCAATATTTCAACAATGCAATAAGGTAAACACATAATTAAAAAACGTTCTCTGACTCGCAATAAATCGTTCTGAATCAATAACTTAATTTTGTGGGTTAACATGTTATTGCTTATCTACTACCAATTATACTTTTTGCTAGCTAGCTCTCAACGCACGCATCTCAAGCCCACTATATTTGTAATTCGTAATGGAAAAGAACCAACAACACAACAATAAGACGGTGCTTTTTGATTTCTCACTGATGGTCGAAAAATACTATAAATTACCTACATTATAAGAAGAAGAAGAAGAAGAAGAAGAAAATACATTATGTACCTAAGTATATACCTACTAGTACATTTATCTTGAACGAATCCCGAAATCGATGCGAGTTGAACCGCAAGCAATGACTAGTCTAGGTATTATATAAATTTACTAGCTGTCCCGCGCGGTTTCACCCGCGATAATTTCGAATTTCCCGCGGAATTATTCTATACAAACTTTGCAACCCCTTTTCATCCCCTTTGAAAGAAAGAAAGAAAGAAAATAAATTTATTTGTCAACCAACACATAATATATAACTGCGACAATACAAAAATGTTGACAAAATGGTCCCGGCTCAGCATAATACTACCTCACACAGTTAACAGTTGGGGGTTGAATTTTCAAAAATCCTTTCTTATCGGATGCCTACGTCATACAAAGAACACACTCCCCAAGTTTCAGGTCTCTACGATCAGCGGGTTAGGCTGTGCGTTGATCCATCAGTCATTCAGGACAAAGCATTTATATGACTGTATAGATAGATTGAAGCCAAGCCGCTTCGAACCTCAATTCAAAAGAACAATAGCCAATTGAGAACTAATTAATTTTCAAATTTTGAAACAACACTCAATAACAAACAGGCCGTGTACATACGCGACCTTAAAACCCACAAGGGAGCCTTTAATAAGCTATCCGTGGATGCCTACATTCTACAAACTGATACCAAAATTAACGCAAACTTGATCGAATTGAATCGAACTCACAACCCGCTATCCAGCCGTAATGTAGAGTGGCAATCACTGACATTTCGCCAAATTTATACATCTAGCAATTTGCTTGAGTAAAATGTTCGGGTTTATCCGGAATGAACGTTATAATATAGCCACGATACAACTATGTAGTGTAGGTAAAATTAAATACATCAGCCCCCTTAGCCAAGTTGACAATCTTTAATCGTTGCTTACCGCTACAGAAAACTAGCAAAGGAACGTATCGTCACGAAAAAATAGCTAGGATTTTCTTTGTACTCGCGGAAGTACACTTTATTTATCATTTACGGGTCGTTTCTCGCGGTTCCACCCGCGGTAATTCGGAGTTCCCAAGGGAATTCCAAGATAACAAATACCCTATGTCCTTCTCTGTATCCCTGACGACGTGTATGCAAAATTTTACGATGATCCGTTGAACCGTTGAGGCGTGAAAGCGTAACAAACAAACAAACAAACTCACTTTTGCATTTATAATATTAGTAAATATTTACTTACCGTTCCTCACGGTCCCACCCGAGATAATTTCGGAGTTCCCGCGGGAATTATGGGGTAAATATTTCTCTATGTCCTTTTCTGTACCCCTGACAACGTGTATGCAAAATTTCGTGGTGACCGGTTGAGGCGTGAAAGGGTAACAAACAAACAAATTCACTTTCGCGTTTACAATATTAGTAAGGATTAGGAATTAGCTAGAACGACCAATACCGTCATCATTTCTTCCCAATATCGCCAGGCAGAATGTGGACTACTTTTGAAAATCAAAATTCTAATTAGTCCGTCAGTTAGAAAATAAAAAGACAATAGACACGTATTTTTTACTTTTTTAAATAAATTAAAATATACAGAGATAAAGCGCATTAAAGTTTAGGGTGAGGGGGCCGTGACGTCACTAACCGCTAAAACCGCCATACAAACCGTCAGAATAGTGACGTCACGCGAAATTTCAACTCAATGTATCGCCGTTATTTTTTGATTACGTAAAAAAAGAAAAAATACGTGTCCAATTTTTTTTAATAATCTACAAGACGGACTAAAAAATAAAAATTTGTCAACATGCCCATTGACACCGTAGCGAAACCGCCAAGAATAGGGGTGGAGGGTGTGTTCTTGGAGGGTGTATTCTTTGGGCTCCGCTGAAAACCTGAAAATTTTTAGGCGAATGTTGTTTGAATGTCAAATTTTGTCATATATTTTTTAATTTTTTGCGATGCCGAATAAAGATTTGTCTATGTCTATGTCTATATCTATGTCTTATATCTATGAATACGACGCTAATGCTAACTTGGCTAGCTCCCCCGCGAAGTTAACCGGCCGCGATAACGCTCCGCCGCGGATGTGTTTACATTGATCTCGCCGCCGCGCCGCTTTGAACTCAACTTTGACTCAGTTCACTTATCTCCAACGTATTATTATGTATATTTAATAACCACGGCCCAACTTCCCCAAGTCGACGTCCCTTTTGGGAACTTCGAGCGATTTAGACTTCAAACTTGGGATGTTCGACGATACAACTTGTTAATTAAAGAGAACACTATCTATCCTCACTAATATTATAAAATTATAAATGCGAAAGTTTGCATGTGTGGATGGATGTTTGTTACTCTTTCACGCAAAAACTATTGGATGGATTTAAATGAAACTTTAATAATAATAATAAAAACTTTATTGAAACCAACAATATGAGTAAAAGTAGGTAACCCCATCACCCAAACTAGGAAAACCTGTATTTTGGGAGCTGGTGTCATACTTTACAATAATATAGCTTATACATCAGATTAACACATAGGGTACTTTTTATCCTGGGATTCCCGCGGGAACTCTGAAATTAACGCGGGTGAAACCGCGGGGCACCGCTAGTCTAGATCTATACTTATAATAAAACTGTAGAGAGGTCAATTCTGTACATTGAATATATATTCAAATGGATATTGGAGGATGAATGGTGATCGATACTGATGCCAAAAATGCAATCAGTAAATTTTTTGTCTGTCTGTCTGTCTGTATGTGCACGCATGGGTCAAAAACTACTGAAGGAATTTTAACCAAACTTGGTACAATTGTAGTCCATACTCCTGGGCAGGTTATAGGCTATATAACATAACGCTAAGACACATAGGAGCTGAGCAGTGACGATAAATATGAAGCAAGTCGGATGAAAATGCGCTTTCGAGCTCTTATCCTCGCATACGTTTACTCAATCACGCAAAAACGGCTTAACGGATCTGGATGAAATTTGGCGTGCACATTGTCAGGGGTACAGAGAAGGACATAGGGTACTTTTTATCCCGGAATTCCCGCGGGAACTGCGAAATTACCACTGGTGAAACCGCGGGGCACAGCTATAGTGAATGAGGGCCCTGGTTGTCTATACCAGTGTGGCTTGGTTGCCATAACACAAGCTTACAGCTTAGTGTGGGATCAAATAGATCTTTATGTTGTGAAGTGTTACGATGATAATAAAAGTGCCACCTTAATGTAATATTATGTGCTAGCTGTCCCGCGCGGTTCCACCCGCGATAATTTCGAAGCTCCCGCGGAATTGTTCCATACAAACTTTTCAAACCCTTTTCATCCCCTTAGGGGTTTAATTTTTAAAAATCCTTTCATGTTGGATGCCTACGTCATACAAAGAGCACACCCCCCAAGTTTCAGGTCTCTACGATCAGCGGTTTAGGTTGTGCGTTGATCCATCAGTCATTCAGGACAAAGCATTTTATATGTATAAGCTTTGGCTGTATTCATAAAAATTATCAACCGCCAGCACACATCAAGCCGTACAGTCGACCGCGTAATAAACCGGCTTTTATGAACATCGCTTAATGCGGCGAACGTTAATCGCAAATTTGAATGGAGCTCGCTGACGGCGCGCGACTCGTTCGGAAACAGCCACGTCACGCCAAGAACGGGCCAATTGGCAAGTAATTTCACACTCCCATTAGCTTTTGAAAGCCCTTTGATATTATTATTGATCCCTCTCAACACGTCGTGTACAGCCGCGGCACACGACGGGTCCTGGGGAGGTACGATCGGGGCCTGAATTAAAACTTCGACGTCAACGGGCGGAATGGTTCGACAACACTCATGGATGCTTATCGTGAATAGAATTCGTTTCCGGAGTTTTGGCGGGAATCGAAGATGGCGAGTTCGTATAATTTATTTTCGTGTATAAAAATCATTCAAAGTGGAACTGATTGTGTTTTGTGGTGCTGTATGTGTAATTTTGGCAGTGGTGGTTTTTTGTGCGTAAGAAGATATAAATGAAGTTTCGAGCTGACTTCTTCGAAGTTCTCCAAGAGCTCCGAGAAAGGTGTTGCCACCTAAAGCACCATTGGTTTGCAGTTTCAAACCGTACAACGGCGCTAAACTTGCACTTAAAACATACCTACTATAGCTGTTCACCTGCGGGAATTCCGAAATTACCATTACAACATAGCCTATGACACTCACAAATAATGTGGCTTTCTATTGGTAAAAGAATTTTCAAAATCGGTTCAATAGATCCAGAGAATACACCATAACCTCACAAACTCACAAACTTTACCTGTTTATAATAAGTTCTCGGCATCTAGTTTCCGAGATATGAGGTTTTGTAAAGTTGGGTGAAAAAATAGCGTCCGCGATTTTAATTGATTATTATCGTAGTAATTAATAAATGCTCAATTTTCTACAATTTCATAGATATTAATCTACAATAACAAAATCTATGTAACAAGCAAGTTGAAGTGTTTTTTTTTTTTTTTCACTCAAACTTTTATAATGCTTTTTTTCAAATTAAGCTTTTTCACAATTTTTAAATTGAAATTGAAATTGAAAATCCACGTTGGGCGCCAATGCCGTTTCAATTCAATTCAGCAAATTTCAACTTCAAGTGTCTCATAAAAAAAACTGTGCTAGTTTTTGAATATTTTTTCAATCCTTACTCTCAATTGACTAATCTCGATACAGAATCTAATCTCAACTCAATACCCAACTACTGGTACCTTTTTACTTGGACGCCCACATATTAGTATAGATTACATTTTAGGAATACTTTAAATGAGTACGATACAATAACAATAAGCAGGGATTTGATTTGAATTACCCATACAAAAATGCCTTCGACGACAACGCTGACATTTCCTTTGAACTCAATAACAAGGTAGGCGTAGGTAAAGCACGTCGGGGGTAGGTCGGGGAGAAGTCCGACATCCCCCGGGGACAATAACACTGGAACTCATTAATTTGTCGTTAAGACTGAGGCCGCGGTAACTTTGCATTTCCCGTTTTACTGCCGGCGTCCGTGTTAGATTAGTATACGACTTTATTGCTTTTTAGTTAGTTCGCCTCTTATATTGTTATTTCCAGCCGAAATTTGTTTGCCCGCCTACTTTATTTGGCCACTAGCTCGTTATCCGCTTGGATTTCGAAGCTCCATCAGCAAGTACCTATGTGGAGGGATAAAAACTTAGTTACTTTTGACACTCATCAGTTTTGGACAGACGTTTTCGTGGGCGCTATCGCGTCGCAATTCAAAGACTGTGATCTTTTGTGACGTAAAATGGAGCTATGATAAAGCGATCATAAAATTATACATTATAACGAGTTTTTTTTTTTTTTCTTAAAATGTACCGTCAACGAGCCACACAAAACTGAAAATATTATAGTTTGTATGCATTGAAAAAATATCTTGTATTTATGGAAATTTCACTTCTTCTGCATCTACATTACCTACAAACCTATATCTACTCACTTTTTTTTGTCTTTCTTTTTTCAGACATTGTTCGCATGCCCACTAATCTTCGTATGAGCGTTTTAAACAATGAACAGCTTCGGCTATCAACGCGCCCATATATCCTCATTAAGTGACATAAATCCGAAATCTCTGCTCGCAACGATGACATACAAATCGCACAAAAATACATCATGAGTTTTGAATTGAACACGTTTGGCTATAAATTAGAGAAAGAGCGTAAAAGAGCAAATATAAAAAAGGAGGATTCTTAAAATATTTCTGTTTTGTTTCGGCCGATGCTTAAACTGTCAAAAATAAATTTTAACTTTATTAGGGCGAGTTGCGATTGAGCTTGGTACGTATTCTTTCTTGTTTCTACATTTTTACGTGGCGTGTGAGTCGGGTCGCTCGGTTCCCTCTAATATGGTTGAGCGTAGCGGGGCTTACGAGCACGTCATACTCGTGAACGGGTGCCGTCAGTTGGTACTGGTCATGTCTGGTCTACTATTATAGATAATCCTAGTTTAACTCCTTATGTCTCTGTAGTGTGTACCGTGTCTTTTCCTGGTTATCTACGGTTTATTGTTCTCACATAATTGCAAATTGAGGTGGTACTGGAGATTTTGTTGCGCAGCTTCTTCTCTTCAGCCACAGCACTAGGACGCTGTGAAGGGTGGATATATTTTCTGAGTGCTGTCATAATAAATTTAACTTTATTGACGTCAAAAATTTGACTTTTTTTAAGTCTTTAAGTCAAAATATGCCATGTTTGCGTAGCCACGTGACATAAAATGATTCCTTTGCTTAGTTTCCGATGCGTTAACGCTTATAGAATGTCAACATGGCTAAGGGGGCTGGAACTGGAACACAAGTTTCCGACAAGCGCGGACGATACCGTTGGCCGGCGACTAACTGCTAATAACATAATAGGCAGCATCGATCAAAAGTAACTGTAATAAAGGTGTAAACAGAGATTATCCAATCAGGTGTCACCGTTATCCGCGGGCAGATGGCGCCAGCGGACAGCGGTCATTAGACCGTCTGCGCGCGCGCCGCCGCCGCGGAGTTTCACCCAGTGAAAGGAGATCACAAAATTTATGCGTGTTTTGTTTACATTCCGATATAGACTTACCTATATGCTTTTATCTTTTTATATATCTATACTTGGACGCAGATAAGCAATAACATGTTAACCCACAAAATCAAGTTATTGATTCCGAACGATTTATTCAGAGTTAGGGAACGTTTTTTAATTATGTGTTTACCTTATTACATTGCTTAAATATGTAACTAAATATTGAACATAAAAAATGCTGACACAAAATGGCGCTATACTTTTAAAACACGATTTACTCAAAATTTCTCCAGTGTGGGTTAACACACTATTGCTTACCTATGTCCACTTATATTTTATAGAGGAAAGGTTTGATTTTTTTGTTTGTTTTTTACGATTTAACTCAAAATCTACTGGACCGATTTCAAAAATTATCTCACCATTGGAAAGCTACATTATCCCTGAGTAACATAGGTTATATTGTAATCCGGAATTCCCGCGGGAACTGCGAAATGATCGCGGGTGAAACCGCGCGGGACAGGTAGTACACAATATACCTACATACTAGCTATTCCCCGCGGTTAAACCCGCGCTAATATCGGAGTTCCTGAGTGAGTTCCGGGGTGAAAGTACCATATTATGTCTTTTTCTGTACCCCTGACAACGTGTAGCAAAATTTCATGTTGATCGGCTTAGTAGTTAAGGCATAAAAACGTAACAAACAAACAAATAAGCTCAAGTTTACCTTTATAGTGAGGATAACATATTGATTGTTATTCATATCCTTTGCCCAGCGTCGGTATGTGCGAAAAATTGGATGGATGGATGTTGGTTACTCAATCATACGAACGGCTGAACATAATTGAATGGAATTTGGTACATAGATAGATTACAGTCTAGAATAGGACATAGGGTACTTTTATCACTGAAACGGGAATTTCGAAATTAATGCGGATGAAATCGCAGGAAAAGTATACTATAATCCTAACTAAGGGACTAGACTAGTGCTTCAGTTTATTTGTTATCAAGTTTTTGTTTTGTTTGTATATTTTTTTTCGATAGCTCAGTCTCAGTAGGTACCTACAATATCCACGAGGCTTTTTAAGTCTAAATGGCGAACGACAATTTCTATCAAAGCCTTAATATTACTTTTAGGCTAAAATACGAACAGCGCAATTCATCCATCGAAAATAATTTCAACAAACAACAACAAAATTTCTCATCTCACGATTATTAAAATTCCACGGGGCGCGCCATTCAGTTTTTGTCAGCGAACGCTAACAATTATTCAAATTGCTTCATCAGAATCGACCCTTATTATTGGTATTTGCATTTTATTTCTGTGTCAGAGCAAATTAAATTCCGAGACGCGCGAGCAACCTGTTACACCCGAAGATAAATCACCGAGCGGCTTAGCGTTCGTTCGTCCGCTGAATCAAAGGGAGTCGACGTCTTTCAATACAGAACGGGTGCTGTTCATAATTCAAGTCACGCCTGCCTCTCGGATACGTTGACGTGACGGTTCGGTAGCGCGCATGGGAACGAAAGAAAAGCGATTCTTTACAAAATCATAACGCAACTACACTAGACTAATCTACTATCTTTAAACGAGCAATAGGGATGTGGACTACTTTTGAAAATCAAAATTCTAATTAGTCCGTCAGTTAGAAAATAAAAAAACAATAGACACGTATCTTTTCAAATAAATCAAAATATACAGAGATAAAGCGCATTAAAGTTTAGGGTGAGGGAGTCGTGACGTCACTAACCGATAAACCGCGATACAAACTGTCAGAATAGTGACGTCACGCGAAATTTTCGTTTAGGCGCAAATGGTCCAATTCGCAAATGGTCCAGAGGGTTTAAAATGTCCAATTCGCAAACCGTCCAATTCGCAAATGGTCCAATTCTCAAATGGTCCAATTCGCAAATGGTCCAATTCGCAAATGGTCCAATTCGCAAATGGTCCAATTCGCAAATGGTCCAATTCGCAAATGGTCCAATTCGCAAATGGTCCAGAGGGTTTAAAATGTCCAATTCGCAAACCGTCCAATTCGCAAATGGTCCAATTCTCAAATGGTCCAATTCTCAAATGGTCCAATTCGCAAATGGTCCAATTCGCAAATGGTCCAATTCGCAAATGGTCCAATTCGCAGTTTAGTTATTTTTATTATCAGGAAATTTTTTCATCAATATATCGCCGTTATTTTTTTATTACGTAAAAAAAGAAAAAATACGTGTCCAATATTTTTTAAGTCCTCGTTCTCTCTTCACTATAACGTCAGGCTTAAAGTTTCAAAAATTGATTATCATCAAGCGACGGTCGTCTCTCGACAGTCAAAGAGCTATATTTCACCTGGCGAAATTTTTATTCGCACACGTTAGAAATATTGCGAAAAATTGAATTTTTTTTTTCCATCGACCTCGCGCCGTGCGCCGCTCGTATACGTCTCTCCAATGAATTTTGAACTTTGCTCTTAGGTTTTTTTAACTCAACAAAACATATTTTGCGACACTGCTTTTTGAACATTAGGTACCTATTTAGATTGAACGACGCGGCGGCATCGTTTCTTTGATCTACTTTATGTTTAACAAATTGATATATACCTATTTTCGGAAAATTTTAAAATGGATAACTGATTTTTATCATGGAAACCGTTATCAAATATTATGTTTATTATGTTTATCCAATTATTACAAAAAATAATGTAAAATGTATTTGGAAATGAAAAATTTTGTAACAAGAAAGAAGACGAAGAACTTAACTGTTTTTTACTTATAATTTTAATTTTAATTAAATGTACTTACTTTTATTAAATCAGTTATCTAGACAGTATCCATACTGCAAGCTCTGCTTAGTTTAGAACCAGTTGGCCCTGTGAGTTTTTGTCAAGTATTATTGTTTATATTTACTTGCAACCATTCTTAATTTCTTACTAATATCATTAATGCGAAAGTGAGTTTGTTTGTTTGTTACGCTTCCACACCTTAACGGCTCAAGCGATCATTATGAAATTTTGCATGCATGTTTTCAGAGGTACCTACCTACAGAGAAGGACATAGGGTACTTATTATCCCGGAATTCCCGCGAAAACTCCGAAATTATCGCGGGTGAAACCGCGCGGGTCAGTTAGTATCTAATAAAGCTCATTCGTCTACCCGCTAGTTTACGAATATAAACTTTTTATAATGTGTACTCCTTTCCTCTCTGCAAGTAAAAGTCAAGTTACACTCTCTCAACTTATTCAGTTCGGAAACTTGCGAAAAGTTTGCACATCTTTTAACTTTATCTCGCCAAACGTAAAAAGCGCGCTGCAGTGATGTCCGCCAACAAATTCTCCCCCATTGTGAGGAAATCTTCGGAAAACCTCATGATAAAAAGGACGGTAATAGAGTGGAGGAGAGACAAATGCATTGTTCGGAAACCGCTGCAGCGTCGCAGGAGCGGGGTGAGGTTGCATTCAATTCTTTCATTAAGCTACAATCAATTCCGAAGAGCGAAACGCCTCCGCAACTTTAACTTTGCCGTCGCGTTCAATTTTATTGCTATAGAAATACGGTATCATTTCGTGCAACTATTAAAAAGATACAGTAAGCGACGCATAGATGCTGTTCATTCATTGTGTAGGGCATAGATTGATGGCGGTGCTTGCAAGTCGTCGGTTGTGGTTAGCCAGGTTGGCTTATAGATTTTTAGTGCATACGACACGGGGAGACTCGTGGTGTGCCGTAATTTATAGAAGAACCCTGGCGAATAGACTGGCGAAAGTATAGTCAAACTATATTTTCATAAAAGTAGAAGCTATCAGATTGACTGACGATCAATGCACAGATTTGGATGTACATTTCTGGATTTATAAAACGGAAATTGAGCAATGCTGACTTCCAAAATATAAGAAAGGCAAGCGCTAAAAAATATTCGAATTGGCTAGTCGTCCAGTAAGCGGATTGTTATTAGTCGTCCACTAAACTACATAAATTCACAAGAGAGGTTGTCAATATATTTTACATCTCTCATATTCGGTAAGTAGGTCCTTATTACCCCCAAATGGGGCTTGTAGGTGACCGATTAGCGCTCTAGGGCAATAATGTAACTAGAAAAGCCCTAGGGCGGTAAGTAATTTAAAAAAAAAAACTCTTCACTCTTTCAAAAAGTTCAAGTACATCTAACCATCATTCTGGCAATAGACATCATGCATTCAGCCCAATGACAAAAGAGGTCGCTTCGCTATTCAGCCTTGTCGCCGTATGAGTATAATAGTTGTCAATTTTAAATATCGAACGGCGAAGCTCAATTTCGTTCTTGAAAAAAATAATTAAAAAATCTACTATTATTCTTGTAAAGCCGGTTTTTTTCTACTTACCTCACAATCGAGATGTAAAGCAGAGTAGTTAGCTCGGGTGGAAGCATCGATTGCACCCTCGAACTATAGGATATAAATATCTCGGGCTGCAAATGATGCCTTACAGCCCTAATCTACTAATTGTAAATATACTACCGTAAAGTTTAGTTTGGTTAGTTTATAACAGCAGTACAACCTAACCTAATTATAATTAGAACAATCTACCGAAAAATAATGCGTTAAATGTATTTTGTAATCAGTATGTCTTTACGGTTCACAATCTTTTGACAGATAACAATCTCGCGAGATAGATTATAATCTAACGGTATTTACTATTTTACAGTGGCATAATATTATACTTACAATTTATTTTTAGAAAAAAATTGTATATTATTGTATTAGTTTTTCACTCAGCGTGCAAATGTCGTAACACAAAAAGAACGATATAGAAAAGATCAATAAATACGTTTTGCATTTTGCGGACGATTATTATTCGTCCGTTTAGTGGACGACCTCAACGAGGCTCAACCGATCATCATGAAATTTTGCATACTCGTTGTCAAGGGTACAGAGAAGGATATAGGGTACTTTTATCCCGGAATTCCCTTGGGAACTTTATACTTAAAGCGGGCGAAACCGCGGAGAACAGCTGTTATGATTATTATTTGTTATTTTTGTAAAATCACAACAAGTAATAAAATACAGACAAATGCTACGCTTTAGAATCGTAAGAAATGCGTGGAAGTTCCAAGTAAATATACCATTTTACTGCGTTTAAACGATAAACGCCGTCATCTAGAGATTCTAGAGGGAAATGAAAAAGTAGTAACCACAAATTACGCGGTAAAATGATGACAGCGTTAAAACTCCACCGTCCACAACCAGACTGGGACACGTGGTAAAGCTACTTGTGGACTATACAAACCACACGCATTTGTACATTCCAACATCATAATAAAAACTCTTTCGACGCCCATTTAGGACCGAATCAACTGTCACAATCCAAATTCTCGAAGCGAAGCTTTTTTGGAAGGACTCATTTCAATGTAACATTTTTTAATGAAACACAAAAATTCTCTTGCAAAAAAATGCGCTAACAACTTACATGCGCTTTTTTATTATTTTTGTAGAATAAAAAAAAAACTTTTTAAAAAGACATTGATTGTAGCGAGGAGAGCCTCGCAGCAGAAATTTACTTGTGTTGGAAAATTTTGACATTTCTCAATAAATAAATTAGCTTTGGGTTAGATTTGCGAAAGAAAGTAGAAACCCACAGCAAATTTTCATCCCAGCATCCCGAGAGTTGCCGGGTTCGCGTCGCTCTGTTCGGTCCTTCAAGGACGACAACTCCTGTCTCAAATTCGAAATAGAACCGAGATGGGGGTTAATTTAGCACTGTTAGTCACACGTGGCAATGTCGGAGATGAGTCAGGGCCGGTGTTCAACATTATTTACTGTCGGAACGTGTGAGCGCCGCTTTATTTAATGACCAATTTGATTGCAAATGATTTTGATGGATCACTTTGTTGACTGATGTTTTTAAATAGTGTTATGAGAGCGCGCGCTTGGTATTGTTGATTTTGTAAACAAGCAGTTGAAGGAAACTTCTCTAGCTTAGGGAATTTCTTTTACTGGAGTATTTCATCCACACATCTCTCGATAGGTACTTTTCTATTGTTATTTCTGCGAAGTTGTTCACGAATCATTTACAATTCAACACTTCTAATAACTAGCTGTCCCCCGCAGTTTCACTCGAGATAATATTGGAGTCCTAACAATGAGCTTGAGCTGTCGGTGAAGGAAAACATCGTAAGGAAACCATAGCATGGTGGTAGGGCGCTCTCTAGTGCCCGGCTGGCTAGCTACCACCTTCAAGTTGCAAATCTGTCGCCGAGCACCTAACGGTGTGTTCCGGCAGCCCCACTTGAAAGCCAGTTCCCATCCCCATTCCAGGTCGGCAACGCACCTGCATGCCTTCTGGTGTTGCAGATGTCCATGGGCAGTGGTAATTACTTTCATCTGGTGTACCACTTGCCCGTTTGCCCCCTATGACATAAAAAAAAAAGTTCCCGCAGAAATTCCAGTATAAACTATACGTAGGTATAAACTTTCCTCTTGAATCCGTTTGTCTATTGCTGAAAACTGCATAAAAGTCCATTTTCTTTTTTAATTTAACAGGTAAACATTAGAAGTATATAGGTATAATTACAAAATAAGTTACAAAATGAATACCTATATTATTTATTGTTAATATAAAAGTTACTTTATTGAATATTAAAAAAAAAACCGAAACCGAACAGTATTTTAATCTATACTGATATTATAAAAAGGAAAGATTTGATCTTTTGTCTTTTTGTTACGATTTAACTCAAAAACTAATGGACCGATTTCAAAAATTCTTTCACCATTAGAAAGCTACATTATCCCTGAGTAACATAGGCTGTATTGAAATTGGAATTCCCACGGGAACTCCGAAATTATTGCGGGTGAAACGGCGCGGGACTAGTAGTAGTAGTAGTAGTAGTAGCTAGTAACATATATAATACTATTTGGTTTTCCTTTCAGTCTGTAATAATAGATTAATTAAAATATTTACTTAGCTCATATTATTATGCATTACAACATAAAATAATATTGCGTTGATTGTGACTGAAACTGAAATATTGCAGTTGGCAACCGGCCACCTGATTTATCTGTTTTTTCAGGTGTCATTTTTCAAGTTCCGTTCACCCCAAGCCTCAACAACCGAAGGTACGTCAACCCTACACTTCTTATCGGTGATCTGGCCTAATTTGCAAACAATAAAAATGGAAAAATTCACACCTCAAAAGGGCTTTGTTCTGAGATGCACCTTTGTTTTGCAACTGTACTCGAACAATTGTGCTAATATTGACATTGGGATGGAAAATTGCTTTGTTGGTAATAAATAATACGGTGCGTTGCACCATATTTTAGTACCTATTGTTGGTTTAGGGCTTTTTGATAACTGGACGTTGCGCGTCTGACTCATGAACGCCAGCGTGTGGTTTATGTTATCAACTTACAGCGACTTGTAGTTCAAATTCACCGGTTCCGGATTTTTCTATGTAGATTTGTCTTTAGATTATTTTTTTTAGAACCAAGTTTTTTATGGTTACCAGTTAGCCGTTTGGTCCCAGCTCTCATAACGACAACTTACTGACGACGTGGTCGAACATTTTATACACACCTAGCCTGAAAAATTGGAATGAAGCTAGTTCGACGGCTATAAGTGCCTTAAAAGTACGGGTGAATTGAAAAAGTTTGCGTTTCCACATCGTTAGTTTGCACCATAGAACAGATAATAACAGATAGAAGGGACATCAACTTAGTTTAGTATGAAAACAGATGAAAACCAGTGTCGCCGGGTGATTCTCGCACACAGAACTTATTCATCACGCACTTAAACATTCATTAATGCAAAGAAATGTATTAAACGCTTTATAGTTATTTTTTTTTTTTTCACTTATAGTCACTGTTTTCAAAATTCACAGTTTTGGTAATATTCTGTTAATATACTTGGGATGGCAGCAAAAGAAGTTTTGGGCAAGTTAAAGCATTTGCTCTAACTTCCTTTGCAACCGTGGGGCAACTGCCCCGCCCGCATGTCCTATCTAGTTAATTTATTTGCTCTGTGGTTCGCACCGTCGCATCGCAGTTACCTGCCGCCCGCCATGTTTGCTCGGCCATGATTGATGGGTTGTAACTCTGAATTCTGATGCATCTTCCCATTGAGTCACCGGCTCTACGGCGCGCGTCGCTAGTCTAAAGTTTGAATGCATAATTTGCTGTCATCGGACAAAGAACTTTGATGAGTACACCTTTCTGATGTTATATTTATTGGTAAGTAATGAAAATTATGACAGTGATTTTTATACGATTGCCTAATTAATAAAATAATAATATATTTTATTAAAATACTAGCTTTACCTCGCGGTTTCACCCGCGTTAGTTTCGAATATCCCGCGGGTGTACCGAGATAGATGTTTACACCTTACTGCCCTGTATTTTTTCTGTACCTACCTACCCTTGAACACGTGTAGGCATTGCATAATTTAATGTAATAGTTTAACCGTTTAGCCGTGAAAGCGTAACAAACAAACAAACTCACTTTCACATTTATATTATTATACTAAGAATATCTGTGTAACTACATACATACACATCACAACTTATTTAAGAGCAATCAGAATGGGGATGTGGACGACTTTTGAAAATCAAAATTCTAATTAGTCCGTCGGTTAGAAAATAAAAAAACAATAGACACGTATTTTTTGCTTTTTCAAATAAATTAAAATATACAGAGATAAAGCGCATTAAAGTTTAGGGTGAGGGGGTCGTGACGTCACTAACCGTTAAAACCGCCATACAAACTGTCAGAATAATGACGTCACGCGAAATTTCAACTCAATATATCGCCGTTATTTTTTGTTTACGTAAAAAAAGAAAAAATACGTGTCCAATATTTTTTAATAATCTACAAGACGGACTAAAAAATGAAAATTAGTCAACATGCCTATTGCTCGCTTTGTGTTTTATCAATTTAGTCTCATGACTAATAATGTTGTCAAATCCCTTGTAGGTAGGTTAAAGTGACGATAAAAACAGAATGTAATATCTAACATCTAAATTAAATTCCACATTGGCTGCGTAATTATAATAGACCAATTTTTTATTAGGCACAAACGCAACGCTTATCTTTGAGTGAAACCTTTTTTTCTCCCCAGCTTATCCTATTCAACAAACCGTGAAATTAAACTTGATATTCGGAGAAACAATTTTGCGGGACGGACTTGTTTTTCTTGTGTGTGTGTTCTTGTGTGTGCATATACATATGTGCGTTTTTGTGTGGGGACATGACAGGTATAACTGTGTAGGTACGTTTCTGGTTACCTAAGGTTACGTGGTTCTTGCGATATTACGAACTAGCTGTTCCCCGCGGTTTCGCCCGCGGTAACTTTTTCTGCACCCCTGACAACGTGTATGCAAAATTTCATGAGATTTCACCGGCGTTAATTTCGGAGTTCCCGCGGGAATCTTTGGATAAAGAGAACCCTATGTCCTTCTCTGTACCTCTGAAAATGTGTGGACAAAATTTCACGATGATCGGTTGAGCCGTTTTGCCGTGAAAGCGTAACAGACACGACATACAGTTTTGTTACACTTTCGCACTAATAATATTAGAAGGGATTAACTTTTCCTCGCAGTTTCACCAGGGGTAATTTCGGAATTCCCGCGGGAATTCCGGGTTACAATAAAGCCACAGTTGCTCAGGGATTCAAAGCGTTCTAATGATGAAAGAACTTTTGAACTCGATCCCAGTGGTTTTTGAGCTAAATCTTTACAAACAAACAATCAGACAAACTATATATACTTTTGTAAATAAAAAAAAATTGAAAACACTGTATAATGTATTTCATCTCATTCCTAGACTAACTAGAGTAAGCCCTATAAATATATTATATGTGTTTGTCTCTTTTTAGTGTTTCAAAGTTTGCAATCGTCCGAATAAGTTTTTTAGTAAAAGAAAATTTGCTCGGAAAATGGAGGTATTCGGGAGAAATCTAAAATACATGTTTCCATGGGCAGTTAGTAGATTTATTAAAGTTTTTATGAATGATTTTGCTACACCTACTTGAAATTTTACTATTAGGTATGTGAGAAAGTGACTTTGTTTGTTTATTTGTTTGTTACGCTTTAACGCCTTAATGGCTCGACCAATCTTCATGAAATTTTGAATACTCACTGTCAAGGGCACAGAGAAGGACATAGGGTACTTATTATCCCCGAATTCGCGTGGGAACTCTACAAATAACACGGGTGAAACTGCGGGGAACAGCTAGTCCTTATATCTACATAATTATACTGAAAAAGTTAAAAGCTTTTGCATAGTACCAATTTTGAACAGCAAGTAAACTAATCATACAAATGGTTTAACATTAAAGGAGCTTGAATTTTAAAATATAATAAAAAAACGAGTGTAGGTATGTGTGTTACACATGAAGTGTAAAATCTATAGGTATAAATAACTATGCTTATAAATGCGAAATTGCGTTTGTTTGTTGGTTGCACATTCACGGTTTAACTACTCAACCGATCATAGTTAACATTTCTATACACATTTTCAGGGGTTAGGACATAGCATAGGGCACTTTTCATGCCGAAATCCCCGCGGGATCTCCGAAACTAAAGCGGTTGAAACCGCATTTACTATTTATTATTATATTTATTAACTATTTATTATATTATCTGTCTGCCTGCGCCCGTGACGCCTCCGAAAGGCTCCAGCGGAAGATCAGCGTCGGGTGGTCTTTGCACCACCTGGCTAATGCTGAGCTGTTCGCCTTTTTGCCGCAACACAATCAGCATATTATTGTAATTTTTAAGCACTTTTATGATTTGAAACAGGTCGGTCTGTTTCTCAGTCGCCGAATGGGACTCGCCTGACGGGAGGGATTTTGGTGCGCTGGCGATCTCCCGGTACAGTTATGATCTTTTGGCGGTTGGGAAGCAGTCCCTCATTCATGCTTTTTTTTAATATATGTATGTTGTAACTATCCATGTGTTGTGTCAAATAAAGTTCTTTCAATTCAATTCAATTCAATTCATGAAACTTTGCATACGTTTTCAGGGGTGCAGATAAGGACATCGGGTAGTTTTATCGCGGGAACTCCGTCAAAACGCGGGTGAAACAGCAGGGAACAGCTAGTATAGCATGAACTCAGTCGGTGGGTATTAAACGCAATCCCAATATTAATCATTCACTCGGTCACGCGGCGCCCGAGCGTAATACACTCGCGGCCAAAATGAGGGGTACGCTAATAAATAAATAATAATAGATCAACTCACGACCGAGCCCCGCGAGACGCCGCTGAGGTTTTCTACGTGTCGTTTGTTTGTGTCCGCTGGAGGGAAAAGGCACTCGCAGCCGGGGCTGCCACCTTTTTTTGCCACATAGTATTTTTCCATAAAAAGATGCAAAAATACAGTACTTTTGGGAAATGCAAGGAAAAAAGAAGACGAAGAAGAAGAAAATACATTTATTTCAGCACAACACACAAGAAAAATAAACAAACATCAACAGTGCCTAATCTAAAGAGACATAGATAATATCTCTTGCATGCTCTGCCGAAAGGGTCACCAACTCAGCAAAAATGGTACACATTTATTTTCTACTAGCTGTGCCCCGCGGTTTCACCCGCATGAAAGGTTTTTATACAACAACTTTTTTTTCCGACATCCGATTTCAATGAAACAAAGCCTATATGTAGCTCCAGGCTAAGCTTAATCTACCTGTGAAAACCGCTTGACAATCGGTTCAGTAGATGCGGAGATTATCGCGAACAGACAGACAGAATAAATTTAAAAACTTTTTTTTGGGCTTGATTACTCTTCTTTTATCACCCCTCTCAATTTTAGGTAAAAATATTCAATGTACAGAATCGCAGATTCTACTCTTTTATCATAGTATAGATCATTATGAATCGGGCAGCATTTTCGTTGATGACAGTTGACGTTTTGTTGCCACGTATACGTTTCGTTCTGAAATTCCCAGTGTTGAGCTGCGAGTGCGTTCCAGACCAGTCACAGTTAATATAAAAAAGGCTACAGTTGAATTAGGGATAAAAATATTGTATTTTTCGTACTATATTATTTTTCTATAATATATAGTGTCTACTATTGACTTAAATATAGTACGATAATATATAATATAGTACGGGGGGCAACCCTGCTCACAGCTAACATTTTTGTAGTTTCACACCAGAGGATTGTGATGTATTAGGCACTCAGCTCCAAAAGCGTATGGGATGTAGATTGAAAAGCTGTTTTATATTTTTACTAGCTGTGCCCCGTGGTTTCAACCGTCTTAATTTTAGAGTCCCGCGGGAATTCCGAGATAAAAAGTATCAAACGTCCTTCTTTGTACCCTTGAAAACGTATATGCAAAATTTCACGATGATCGGTCTAGGCATAAGGGCGTGAAAGCCTCACAAACACACAAAGTCTCTTTTGCATTTATAATAGAGTAACTATTATAAGTGCGAAAGTTTGTTTGTTTGTTTCTTTGTTTATTAAGCTTTCACGCCTCAACGGCTCAACGAATCATGATGAAATACACGTTGTCAGGGATACAGAGAAGGACACAGGGTACTTTTTATCCCGGAATTCCCGCGGAAACTCCGAAATAAGCGCGGGTGAAACTAGTAGTACCTATAGTACGTAAAAGATTGCGAGTCATTTCTCTCATATTTTGAAAGATGGTTTGTTTATCTATCGAGTCGATAACCAAAGAGCAAAAAGTATATACTTTAAGAAAACATAAAAGGCACTTAACACATATTAGATAAAGGTACCTACTACCTGATCCTTACAAATTACTGTAGCCATTATATTTACATTGGCTTATAAGTTTCTAACGCTTTACGTTGATTAAATTTCCTATTAAAAATACATACTAATTAAATAGAAAAATAATTAATTTGTTGAACCCAAAAACAATAATCTTTTACTATTTCTCGCTATTTTTCGTTTTCAATGGCAGAGGGGAGCAAACTAAAAAAACAATCATTAATTTCGATAAAGATAATGATTTTTCTGTAAAAATGACTTCTTCAAAATGTCTTTCAGTGTATAGTTTTAGCAAAAATAATTTGAACAACGGTGCACCATTAATTTTAGATATTTAACAGCAAGTTAACAATGTTTTAACTAATAAAATAATTTAGGTGTAGGTACTTAATATTGGACTAAAGAACGAAGCGGAGTAATCCTCTTAGTTGTTTCAAAGCACGTTCTAAGTGCGCTGCAGGTGCTTGTGTACTGTGAGTGCATGTGGTTCAGGAAACTTAGACAATCTAGATTCTAGGTAATTAATACCTAATGATTTTGAGTAAGATGCTTTAATATGATGTAAATTCATTACACCTTACTGTAATTCATTATTATTAGTTTTTTTTTTTGTTTTTGTTAACACACTGCAATATTATTTTGGTGTACAAGAAATGTTTTTTTTATTCTATTCTATTTTATTCTATTCTTACACGACGTACAAGTATATTAACCTTTTATATTTGCATTTGATAATGAAATAACAGAATTACTTACAAACTTTTCACGTCGAAATTTCGCCTACACGTTGTCTAAGGACATAGAGTAGGTACCGAAATTAACGCGGGTGAAACCGCGCGGAGTTGCTAGTCTTTTATATTTTCACTATTTATGTCTTTATTATAGCCGTGATACTACTAAAGTAGGTAGGTACTAACATACGCATACAGCAGGTAAGCCCAACTAACATTGTATATAAACAAATCGGCCAAGTGCGAGTCGGACTCGCGCACGAAGGGTTCCGTATTATCGGCATAAAAACTCACGTTTATTTTATGGGAGCCCCCTTAGATATTTATTCAACTTTTTAGTATTTGTTGTAATAGCGGCAACAGAAATACATCACCTGTGAAAATTTCAACTGTCTAACTATAACGGTTCATGAGATACAGCCTGATGACAAACAGACGGACAGTGGAGTCTTACTAATAGGGTCCCATTTCACCCTTTGGGTACAAAATCCTATAAAAGAAAAGTGCTTATGGGTTCTATGGGTTTCTGTGGCCAGAAATAAATGATAAAATTATTAAAACCACACGGCAGAAGTGAAATACCTGTTTGCATACTCCATCTCATTCTCTCGCAGACTAATCGTATTTATAAATATGTTTGTCTCTTTTTAGTGTCGCTTTTTCGTTTCATCGAATTTTCAAGTCACAACTTACGGTGCTAAAGAATAATTCAATTCAATTTGTTAGATATATACTTACCCGTTTTCTGATACCCATAGTACCTACAACCTTTGTTTGTTTACATAACGTAGGTACATTAAAAAAGAACTACTTATATAATTCAATAGCCATCTAAAACTAATCCATATAAAAACCTCAGTTAAAACACCGCAAAAAGGCTAAGCTGGTTACGGCCGCCCGACCGCAATTGGCCACAAACCGCGGGTCGATTCCACTAACGCAAAACTCTAAGCCACAAACCACTCTACACGTTTTCAGTCAGGGCGCTTTCACTATGACCATAACACGTAGGGATAAAACGATACTAGTAAATACAAGTACTTGCTCGACACATTCCTTTCGATACCAAGTACTTTTGTATCGATACTTTGAAACTAAGTATCAAGTAGGTATCGGTCAAAAGTAAAGACGGACATAAAACGCTGTGAAGAAAATTTTTAGGGTATTTTATATTGGAAATTTTCATTAAAATTTTTCCACATGTGATCTTTTGTCTAATTTTGTTTAGTTGGCAAGCTTTTTTGTCGATACCCGAAAGAAAAAAATCTTTACGCCGTTCTTTATATTTAGTTTATTCCAAATTTTACTATAAAAAATCGATCGATTCGATATGAGTGAGTATCGATACTTTTCTCTAGTAAGTATCGATATTTCACGACCGATACTGTATCGAGTAAAAGTATCGATACCTCAGTGGTATCGTTTTATCCCTAATAATTCGTCGCGTCAAGATAAGTAACACGCCACAAAATTTCCCTCGTGCCCAAAGAAGTTTCACTTTGACAAAATACGTTTACAACGTGTTATGGCATACATAATATGTATTAGTTTCCGACATTTTGTCATCTTAGGCGTAATTTAAAATGTTACGTCCGCACTCAGTCGTTATTTCACACTTATTGATTACTTAATTTTAATAAGTAAAGATTTTAAAAACAAAACTCAGAGACGTTCATTAATTTAATGTTATAGTTGTAATTTAACTTCATTTTCTTTTTTGGCATCTTGAGCGTTGGATTGTGTTTTTGGTATGCGCTTTATGTACGAGGAATGTTACTGGTCATCCTTACCTACATACTAATATTATAAATGTGACAGTGAGTTTGTTTGTTTGTTACGCTTTCACGCCTCAACGGCTCAACGGTTCATTATGAAATTTTGCGTACACGTTTTCAGGGATACAAAGAAGGAACTCCGATATAACGCGAGTGAAACCGCGGGGAGCAGCCAGTAGTAAATAAGGGCTCAGATAAGGTTCTACATAAGACAACGTGTAAGTATGCAAAATTTCATGATAGATACCTAAATAATTGTAGCGGGAGCGGGATGGATGATATGGCTCGACCGCCACCAAAGGGGAAGCTTCCCGCCGGGCGAGGTGGTATGCCCGGGGAACCGCGGCTCCAACTGTAGATCGTCGGAGGTCGTATATATGCAGCGCAGTGTGAAAACTTCGTTAGCGCGATTCAGGACTTAGTACTCGTCGCTACGTTGTAGTTCGTGACTTAGGGGTCGCCACATAATAATCGGTGGTGTGCCTAGTTAGGGCGAACAAACAAATAAACAAACACATTCGCATTTACTATATTATTATTATTATCAATCGAAAGTCCAGTTTTCGTGACCATGCGTGATGCGACATAACGATACATTCCTTAGTTTTCGATGCGTTAACGATTATTACATTGTCAACTTGGCTGAGGGGGTTGTTTTGCGGTTTTTTTTCGTGAGCGGAATCGGCTCTCCGGCCGCAACGAGCCGCGGTAGAATCAATCAGTTGGAAACAGCTCGCGTGCACACCCGCGGTGCAATTCTGCGACGTGTGACACTAATGTCAACGAAAGGGCACTGCACGTTGGACCAGAAAGATTTGCACCGTAATTATATATATATCAACTAGCTGTTCCGGAGATCCTAAATCCTAATGTGTGCATTAGTTTCGGACATCCCGCGGGTATTCCGAGTCAAAAGTACTTACTGGTCTACGTTTTTTGCTGACCTACCCCTGACAACGTGTAGGTAGTATGCAAAATTTAATGTAGACTAATTGTGCCCCGCGCTCTCACACGTTAATTTCAGAGTTCCCGCAGGAATTTCGAAATAAAAAGTACCCTATTGTGTTAATCTGATGTATAAGCTATATTATTGTAAAGCTTCATTTAAATCCATTTAGTAGTTTTTGCGTAAATGAGTAACAAACATCCATCCATCAATACATTTTTACAAACTTTCGCGTTTATAATATTAGTACGATATTAGTAGGATTCTTCCGCGTTAATTTCGAAATTCCCGCGGGAATTCTGGGACAAAAAGTAGCCTATGTCCTTCTTTGTACCCCTGACAACGTGTACGCAAAATTTCGTGGTGATCGGTTGAGCCGTTTAGTCGTGAAAGCGTAACAAACAAACAAACTCACTTTCGCACTTAATATTAGTAAGGGTTTTTTTTTCAGTCAAATGAAATGAAATAAAAATAATTTTGGTTTATTTTAAACCGAATTGTAATTGAAACTTTGTTGGTCTATCGGGTACTTTCCAAAAAAACAAAATATAGGTACGTAGGTAGGTAGGTAGAGGAAAGATTTGATTTTTTGTTTGTTTGTTTCGATTTAACTCAAAAACTACTGGACCGATTTTCTTTCACCATTAGAAAGCTACATTACCCCTGAGTAACATAGGCTGTATATTGTAATTCGGAATTCCCGCGAGAACTCCGAAATTGTCGCGGGTGAAACCGCGGAGGTCAGCTGGTCTATTAGATTTTTATCTCACTTGCGGACTGAATAGAATTTTGATTTTCCTACACGGCTAAAAACCTACTGGTGGGTGTGAAAGCAACCTAACAGTGTTGTACGAGTATGCTTGCCACGTTGCAGTATTACTCATTTGAACGGGCTGCACGGATGACGTTGGTGCACGTTGCTCCTTTTTTCGCCCCCCCACAATATTTTTATTATTGTTTTTTATTTATTTTCCGTCGTTCGTGTAGCGGCGATAAAAATGTTGCCGCTTTAAAAATGTACGCTGAAAATTGATGGCACAAGTATGGCAATACTAATGATGGCGGCGCACGTGACACGCACGCCATTCTATCAAATTAAATATATCGAAGGTGAAATTAAAGCGAAACTACTTAGCTAGGTATTCATAATTATCGTGTCAGGGGAATGTGGGGCTTAATTATTTAGTCTGACACTAAAACTATGCTAATCTAAGAATAATTACACATATGCCTATATCCGATAATAATTAAACTCCTAATATGGTTAAATACTAGCTGTCCCCCGCGATTTCATCCGCGGTAATTTCGGAGTTCCCGCGGGAATTCCGGGATAAAAACTGTCCTATCTTTTAAGTTGGACCATATTATAAATGGTTGCAAAATTTTATCAAAATCCGTTCAGTAGTTTCGGAGTCCATCGCGGACAAACAACGTGACACGTGATTTATATAATTATATTAGATAGACTAGCTGTCCCCCGCGATTTCATCCGCGGTAATTTCGGAGTTCCCGCGGAGGTTGCGGGACAAAAGTACTCTTCTTCTTCTTCTTTGTACCCCGACAATAGTTTAGGGTATTAGCTGTTCCCCGAGTGCCGGAGTTCCCGCGGGATTTCCGGGATAAAAACTATCCTATCTATACTTATCCTAAATAAATTTTGCATACACGTTGTCAGGGGTACAAAGAAGGACATAGGATACTTTCATCCTGGAATTCCCGGGGGAACTCCGAAATTAACGCGGGTGAAACCGCGGGGGACAGCTAGTAAAAAATAATTAATAGGCCCGTATTTTTTTGTAGCAATAACGATCGTAGATTGACGACTTGGCTTAGGAGGCTGGGTGTTATGTCCGTTTCTGTAATTCATCTTGCCTACGCCTATACAGTATACACGTTTGCATGCACTATATGCGTGGTGTATGACGTAGGAAGACGGATCGCCTATCTGCCGTAAACTACAGGCATGCTTAATTGAAGGGCTGTGTCGATGACGCCCCAACGTACCAACGTGCGCACGTGTAACGTCGTACGAGGAGCGAAAGACCAATAGGTTCACTTGTGATTCAAATGTTAATACATACCTATTAAACAAATCTTAATCTCAGACCAAATAAAAACTAAAGACGGAACGCGAAGAACAAACAAGTGAAGCCCGGAAAAAGACACCATCGCCGTGCACGTACACAGAAACACGCACACACAAGAAAAAGACACCATACCTTTTAGTTTGAGCTTCTCCCGCTAATGGAGGTAACGCAACAATTAAGTTAGAAATATGCCATTTTGTGTCGTCAATGGTCAAAAAATAAAAAAACAGCATGGAATCACTTGTCACCAGTAAGTAAACTTAGCAAATCATACACTTTCCTAAGTACCACATGCATATGCACCGGCTTCACTTCGTTGTTCGAGACGTTCCGTCTTTAGTTTTTATTTGGTCTGAGATCTTAACTACATTTGTGACGCCAAATACAAGCGAACCGAATTAGCTGCCTACTACTACTACATGACGGATGGGTTGTGTACACACGTGCGGGGTGTGCTTGTAGCTTAGGGGACCATCCATAAAGTACGTCACACGTTAACGGGGAGGGAGGGGGTCGACGAAATGTAACACTGTGTGACAGGGGGTGTGAGGGGTCCTGAGTTTCTTGACGTCACATTTTAAAATCTTATAAGCACATCTAAGTGCTAAATGCCAAATTTGAAATATTAACGAAAAACTTAAAATTATTTCCAACTTTTATCTGTATATTGTTGGCGAACTAAGGTGTTAATTGTTTTGCCGGAACTGCTGTTTTAATTTAATAATTTATAAATGTAGAAATTGCAAAATGTGTGACGTCACACTAGGAGGAGGAGGGGTCTCAAATGTGACCAACTGTGACAAGGAGGGGAAAATCACAGAATTAGTGTGACGTACTTTATGGATGACCCCTAGGGTGCGGTGAGCGGCGGGGGGAGAGTTCCAAATTCAAGTTGGTATTGTCCGACACACACAGCGTGCCGCTATCACCTCTACGCTCGCCGCTACCAAAGAATATAGATTATATATATTTAAGAAGGGACACTCTCGGCCACCCACCAATTTCATGCTTCCTAGCTTTTGGTGTGCATACTTTGATATGCCAATTAGTATTTTAGATAGAAACTAGCTGTCCCCAGCAGTTCCAGGATAATTTATACGAACAAACCTTCCTCTCGAATCACTCTATGTATAGGTGAAACCCGCATGAAAATCTGTTTGGTAATTTTTCATTATATCGCGAACAGACAGACAGACAGACGCAGCGGAGGACTTTGTTTTACCTACCTATAATATGTAGTGAAGTAAACAGAAAGACAAGGATTATCTGTGTGTAGTTAAATACTATCTTTTTACGTAGATATACTAGAGAAGAGCATATTGTTTTAGACCTATTCGAAAATGGAGTGTGACTACTAGTCCACTCATCTCGTTTCGTAGTTAGTGTAACAATCAATTGATACTGCCTACACAGGAATGTGATTACACCTAAAGTTAGTGCTGTAAGTTTGTAATGTTTATATTTACTGCAAGGTATCCTGAGCGATACTACAAGATTCGTTTTTGTTAAACGCCTGTGGAAAAATTAACAGCAAAATTGTTGACACAAGTAATTAAGGTCTTGAAATATATAATACTAGCTGATCTCCGCGGTTTCACCCGCGGTAATTTCGAAATTCCCGTGAAAATTTCGGGACAAAAAATACCCTAGTCATTCAGGACTACCGTAGCTTGCTGTAAGTGAAAGAATTTTCAAAATCAGTTCAGTAGATCCAGAGATTACCCTCTACAACGACACAAAGTCACAAATTCAGAAACTCACAAACTTTACCTCTTTGTAATATTAATGTAGATAAAGTTCTTTTTATCCCAATTCAAAAAGGTAGGCACCACGGGAAAGCAGCTTGTAGGTAATACTGGAACTAATTCAAATATCACAAAATTCTTTCTTACAACGTCAAATATTAGAAAAAGGTCAAAAAGAAAGTAATAAAAATAAAGATGATTGCTAGAACACACAAGATTTTACTCGTAACTCATTAAAAGAAAATTATAAATGAAAAAATGAAACTAGAAACGAGTGCTGCATCATCACTTAATAATTTAAAATTGCAACGTACATACAGAAGCTCCATTAAAAAGTAAAGTGTGATACACAAACAGAACCCCGCAAATAAATTTTAACTTTATTTAAACCGTACTAAAGTTTGATTTGAAAAGAGATATTGGGCACGTGCTTTTGGTTAGCAGTGGGTTACCATAGACTAGGAAACAAAGTAGATAGGGCGGAATTTCTATATACTATGTACAGTGACGTGAATACCTACTGTTTTATAAAGTGGGATGTGTATCTCGTCACTGTCGTTATGGGAATAAAAATAACCCAATCGAGATTATTAAAGCCCACTTAGGAGGATCTGCCTACTTTTCTAAGAGGTTTAGGATCGGTATAATCAGCGCTTGTACCCACTATTTCACAAAAAATAATAGATTAAGCACATTCCGCATAAAACTGGTTTTTTTTAACATACATTGGTACTTACAGTTAGTTACGTTTTAACCGACTTCCAAAAGGAGGAGGTTCTGCATTCGGCTGTATGTATGTTTTTTTTTAAACAGTATAGGTACGTTGTAACTGGCTGCCTACATGCAATTTTTTAAGTCTTACTATAGACTAATTTTATATCAAAGTGCCTAATGTATAGTGTAGTTTTATAGCAATCAAATAAATAATTATTAAGCTTTTTAACATCAATTGTTTTAACTTTCATTTCGACTGAACATGTATGAACATTGAACGTGATCAAGTATTATGTTTTATTAAGCAGAAAAAAACAGTGCCATTAAAGTTTGAAAACCACCTCAGAATAATTTACGTTTCAATATTGATATTCAAAAAAACATCACGTTGTCGTTTTAACGTTCGAGCCGTTGAAAATTAGCGGCTTCATTTCCCAGACATGTCTGTATTTTCAGTATCCATGGCTGACTGCTTGGGTTGGCTCCAGTAGTCGGGATATAGTTGCAGTCGGCAAATATATACATCTTGCGATCGGCCACTCAGCGTCGTGGATTTGTCAGACTGCACTGTAGCGACGCTACGTGACGCCGTGCGCTGGGGAGGGTCGGCAAGAGAATTAAAACTTCAATTACCTACTTGAAATATGAAGGGTAGGGGCAGCCCGGTGACACTCCATGCAAATGAACTGATTTACCGCCGCACTCAGAGTCGACTTTAATGATTACTTAGTTAAGTATAGATTATTAAAACAAAACTGCGGCAATCAGACAAGTTTAATAAATCAATGTTATCTAATTGGCATTTAACTAATTAAGTTACATCTCATTAAATTCCAATTAACATTACTTTTTTGGACGTATCAGATTGCGGCAGTTTTATTTTAAAAATCTGTACTTAACTAAGTAATCATTAAAGTCGACTCTGAGTGCGGCCGTAAGTAATTTCTCACAAGTAAAGACGGCCGGCTTGTTCGTACACGTGTTGTGCGTGTGTGCGTATCGTAAAGTGACAGTGAGCTGACAGTAACAGCTGTTAGCTGTCATTGAATAATTGTCACATGTAGATTATACATTTTTCAATCTTTTTTCGATCTTTACCAAGGTCATTTTCGCGGGGTATGTGGAGGCATGAAATTGGTGGGAGGCGGAGAGTGTCGCTTCTTTAGGGTCTTTCAATAGGGACGGGTCGATGTTGGCAGCCTGTGGCGGCCATGTTGTTTTAACGTCGTCTTTCTAACCTATATTTTTTTATTCAGTTAGTAATGCCAAATCACCATGGCAAGTTACACGGTTGAGCAACACGTCCAAATGTTAAAAATGTATTACCAAAATGAGTGTTCGTTAGTGCAAACGTTACGTGCATTGCGCCCATTTTACGGCAGACGAGGTGGTCCTTCAAAGTCGACTCTCCAACGTTTGGTGGCCAAATTCGACTTATCACCTTTAGACTTTTTTTTGTGGGGTTTTCTTAAGTCGCAGGTCTATACCAATAAGCCACAATCGACCGATGCCCTTAAAGTCAACATAGCTCAGGCTATCGCTGAAATTCAACCCAAACTATGCGGCAGAGTTGTTGAACATTGGACAACTCGAATTCGTGCCACCGTGAGAAGCCGCGGCGGACATTTAAACGATGTGATTTTCCACACATAATGGCATGTATAGCTCTTTCAAATAAAAAAAAAAAATCGTTAAAATCTCACACACGGCCTTTTTTATTTCATGTCAAAATCGACCCGTCCTTATTGAAAGACCCTTTATAATCTCTCTTCTTTGTTAGAGGCAAGGAAAACTACCCATCTCATATGGGAGAAAAGTTGAAAAGTGTACTGCTGTAAGCAGTAAATAACAGTTCTAAAATATTAATGACGCAGTTGTTGGAGGGTTGAATTGAAAAATTATAATTTTTGTGACTACAGTAATTACTGACATTACAATATATATCTTCAGTTATTTATGTGATCCCACACAAATAAATTTTGGCGCTTTCCTCTATTTACACTGTTGCTATTGTGGCGCCACCTTTATTTAACGCATTTCAACGGAAACTTTTCAAATACAGAGACAGTTCTCTTTACCTCTACCATCCATACTTTGAAATAAAAAAAAACAGTCAGTCATAACCTTGAGGTCATAACTCGTATGACTCGTCGGTAGTGAAGAGTTCTTAGCTACTTGAAATCGGTAAAGCGCCATCTTTTATTGAAAAAAAAAGCAAAATAATTGTAAGTACATCGTAACTTAAATCTATCGCAATTACTAATCTAATATTATAAATGCGAATGTGAGTTTTTCGCTACGCTTTCACGCTTTAACTATTCAACCTATCGTCATGGAATTTTGCATACACGTTGCCAAGAGTACAAAGAAGAACATAGGGTACTTTTATATCAGAATCCCCGCGGAAAATCTGATCTTAACACGGGTAAAACCACTGGGTATGCTTAGTAGGTAAATATAAAACTTCTTTTACTAGCGGTACCGGCAAGCGAGACCCACCGATCCACCACGCTCAGGAAATTGAGTGAATGTTTTCCAATTTAATCGCATCAGATCTGGCGTTTCAGTCAGCTGGGATGTTGCTCAGCCATTATTAAAGATTGCCAATTCGTCCGCTATGTAAAATTACTATTTAAATACATAGTTTTTTTTTTTTATTAACGACTGGGGTGTTTTTGTTAGCAAATTGCTGCTTCCCTTCTCGGAGGGACATTCATAAATGTCCTAAAATATAATAAACAGTGTTCGGTTACCTATGTTTTTATTTAGTTACCATTTTAAAAATTGTAGAAAATATACCTACTTAGAATTTAATTTTATTGTAATTTGTAATTTATTGTAGGATAACACGCTTTCACAATATTTTTCTTTTGTCACGGTGAAACACCCTAGTCCGAGCAAGGGGTGCATTGAGAACCAGCGCTGGGTGAACATCTGGATTAAGGATGTTCATCCAGCACACGCTGAATGCACTCCTATTGCCACAATATATGTAAGTATGTTATATGTAAGAATGTTTCTTTTGTTAATTTTGTGCTGGGGCAACTCGCGTATTCGCGACTCTCTCCATTAACGATATAATTTTAGGTTCTCTTATTGTACATTTTTTTTTGGCAATAAATGGTTGGTTGGTTAAATCGCGGGGCACAGCTAGTAATTAATAAATTATTCAAAAATATTATACCTACAAATCTTTTAATTACCTTTGCAATAATTTACAAATTAACTATGAGATTATAATTACTGCCTCCCAATTTCTTCGGCAACTTAATTAAAGATTAATTTCGCCGAAGACTGTATATTTTTATTAAGTATCATGGAACACTTAATGAAAACGAGTGTTCTTTTAATTAGCAATGTTTAATGAAAGAGATTCATATGAATACTTAATTTAATGAAAATTGCCAAGTCACGTACCGAAGCTAATTTGATCTGGGAGATTCATTTTTTATACGTAATTATATAACATGGAGCTGATACGTCAAAGATGAACGATCCCAATTTTTTTCAACCTAGATTATGAAGACAGTGATAAAATTAATTAACTTCTATTATCATGCTTAATTTTTAAGCCATCTAGTATCGTGTAATCTCGCTCTAACATGATAGCTAGTACCAAGCTAGGATAGTAAGTCAGGTTAAAACACCGGAATATTAGCTTGTTATCCTAGCTTTGAAAAACTAGTCTCTCATATGTCTAAACTGTAAAGCATCAATAGATTCGTATAAAAATACCATTGCACTTCTATTTGTGCCTCATGGCCGCACTCAGAGTCGCTGTGATAAAAATTTAATTTGAACTTTCTACACTCGTGCGTATAAGAATTGCATGTAATTTCATTTTACAATGTCTTATATAAGATAATGACTCTACAAATAATAAAAAAAACAGTTTTAGATCCGTCAACATTGTACTGTATAAAACTGTAGAACTTGTCTGTCAAATAAAAGAAGACTTAACTAACAAATCTCCTTATTTACAAAAATATTATTCATAGAACTTTGTAAGAAAAATCTACACTTTGACAGCTATCAATTACCCATATGAATGAAATCCTAAGAACACAATGGTGCACGGTAGGTGCAAAAGGCGGACTTAATGCCACGATGGTATATTTTCTGCCATTCAAACTTCAAGTATAGTCAAGTATCACTGACAACTAAGTACATACATATAAATACAAATTTTTTCTCTTCTGGCTAATCGGTAACAACTTTGTTTATGTCATACAATCTTATTCATATATTGATAATTTGCTAACATGAATGTGTTGTATCAACTCTATATTATAACTTTTCATTGTGGTACGATATTATAGAAATATAAGTACCTAATATGGGAAAGGAGAAAGCGGGCGAGACTCTAGCTCGGTACATATATTTCAGGGTGACTACTGACTAGTCTAGCGTTAGACTAGACTAGCGTAGGACGTATTTTACGACGTAAGTACCGAGCGAGGGGATGTTTTATGCGATAACTAACGCCCATCCAGTGGTTTAGCGAGTTTCACACTTGCAAGTATTTTATGAAATGCAGGTTGCTGCACGCGGTTCCCTTTCACATAATGTTTGGATAAGCATAACGCTTTACGTTGTCTCATTAAATGCGATGAAACAATATCAGTGTTTAAAAATGCTATGTAAAGAAATTGATTCTTCAAAACATCAGAAATCATAAAGTACTATAATAATAATGAAATTGGGAAATTTATTTTAAAACAATACTCATGTTAAGTCAAGCCAAAACACGATTAAAATCATTATTCTTCAAATTTTATCGCACAGTGAGTACCTACATATACTTTTTAATGATTTACAGAAATTCGTGATGGGAATTCAAGAAATGGAATTGTTATTTGATAAATATTGACGAAGCTGTTTTATAAAGAAGAAATATTGACGAAGCTACAAATCTTGTTTTCAAAATATTTACCTATGTATATCGAAATTTTTCCATTGTAATTTTTCAAGATGATTTTACAAGCAGTGTGTGCAGAGGCGTCTCTACCTATAGTGCAGGGTGTGCGTTGCACACGGGCGCAGCAGTCCTAGAGGGCACCGAGCGCCGCTCGCTACGGAAACTCGGCGGAAATTTCATCTTCAAAAATCTCCAAACAATTGCGTTTATTATCCACTGGGGTTTGTCAGTTTGTGATACCTTGATTATTTATTTATTATTTATTTATTTATTTATAGTTAATTATAACGGTTAAAAACCAATTACAATAATTAACATAGAACCGTTAACTTATAATAGAAGACACTCTCGCATACTTAATCTCACAAAACCTCAAGCATGCCGTCATTATCTCATGCCATGCATCCACAAACAGATCACACTCAGGGTCAGCAATGAGAAGGGCATTGAGGGCATCCAGGGTGCGATACACTGGGGAACCAGCTCTGGATACCGTTCGGCATAGAGGTCGTGCAAATAATTCGGGCCTGCGGCACTTTCGGTTACCGAGATGTTTTATAGGTACATTGAGTCGACAGAAGAGGTCATGGATATGTTACTTGATTGATATGTTACTTGTACTTTTTACCTATTCCATTTTGACCGCGCGCTTACTAGGGGGCGCTAGGGTAATGTTTGCACACGGGCGCTACGTAGGCTAGAGACGCCTCTGAGTGTGTGAGGTCAAAATTTCACAGATAAAGGTCGAAGGGAGGTGTAGCCTAAAAGAAAAAGTGATAAGGCTCCTGAAAGTGAATATGCACGTAATAAAACATGAGTTTCACACAGTTGAATAGGATATAAACTATCCCCTAGCCAAAAGGTTGACTGGTAGAGAATGCCTTAGGCATTAAGTCCGCCTTTTGTACATAAATGTGCAACAAAGTTAATTATAATGAGGCTGCGTTATATAGCCGACACTAATTTGTATAATTGACAGATTATACATATAAGTGTCGGGTATTCCTTTCCACAAGCAACAGATGGTCATTTTTGTAAACCTTTTTTTTCTGTTGAGCGCTAAAGCCTACAGGATGTTACCATATTGAGGGGAGAGGGAGGGGGCCTGGAAGGGGAGCGTAGGCAATAAAGGTACACAACATTTGTAACCTCTTAAATTTATACCTGAGTGGGTCGCATGTCCCAATCATTCCAGTACCTCGCCCTAAAGTAAGTTGTCTACACATGTTACGTATAGCTCGAACTGACTGTGACATCGTGCTGGAATAAATTGAATGAAGAAGAAGAAGAAGAAAATACATTTATTTCAGCACAACACACAAGAAAACGAAACATACATAAACAGTGCCTAATCTAAATGGGAGCGGACCCACTGTTACCCTGAAATTTGCACCACCTACTCGTCCCCTCAAATGTTTGAGGTTGCCACTGGTTGTCAGCCGACCAACGCTGTTGACCAATCATTGGCCCGAGGATGATTGCTTGATTTCTATTACGGAACACATCATACTCTCTTTTTTTTGTACACATAATATGATATCTCTTGCATGCTCTGCCGAAAGGATGAAAAGGGTCACCAACTCAGCATTAGCTAGATACTGCGGGTTGTACACCTAGCGCTGGTTTTTAGTTGGCAGCCCGCTGTCACGCACGGACGGGGGTAACAAAAGAAGGGAAAAAAAAAAATATAATATCATACTTTTTTGAATGAATATAAATGTAAATAAATAAAATAGATAAATAAAATAAACCATCCTCAAATGCCATTTCATATAACTTGCCACACAAAGGGTCCTTTAAAGTCTTTGAGATTTGGTTTAATCGTATCCCGAACGGTTGTTTTCGAGGTGTTTTCATAAGTTACCGACGATGTGCAAATTCTTATCCCTATAACATCACAAATGCCACCCACTCCCTCCGAACCCACTGCTCCGAACGCGAACGTAAATTTGGAGCGTGCATTATTTAAATAGTGTTAGCACCCAACTTTAACATTTTTATTCGCTCACACATTATCTGAGCGTTCGTACAGACGTGGGGACAAGCATTAAAACAAACAAAAGTCAAAAAGAAAAATCAGATGCACAAATCAGTCGTGCGTCCAAGCGCAAGATGTGAAAGCGGCAGTGGGATGCGTGAGGTCGAAAACTGAGGGACGTCTCTTGGACGCTGTGGAAATGGGCATGTTGACTAATTTTTATTTTTTAGTCCGTCTTGTAGATTATTAAAAATTATTGGACACGTATTTTTTCTTTTTTTACGTAATCAAAAAATAACGACGATATATTGAGTTGAAATTTGGCGTGACGTCACTATTCTGACAGTTTGTATGGCGGTTTTGCGGTTAGTGACGTCACGACCTCCTCATCCTAAACTTTCATGCGCTTTATCTCTGTATATTTTAATTTATTTTAAAAAGCAAAAAATACGTGTCTATTGTTTTTTTATTTTCTAACTGGCTGACTAATTAGAATTTTGATTTTCAAAAGTAGTCAACATCCCTATTATCCAGCATTAGGAGTAAACTGTTTGTCTGGCAATGACGATAATAATTTGTAATATGTTGATCCAATCCAAAAAGAAACCTAAACATAATCTATACTAATATTATAAAGAGGCAAAGTTTGTGAGTTTGTAAGGTTACGAAACCATTACAAGTTAGAACGTTACATTATCGCTGAGTGACTAGGCTATATTGTAACCTGGAGTTCCCGCGAGAACTCCGAAATTACCTCGGGTGAAACCGCGGGGAACAGCTATTATATTATTACAATTATATTGTAAACTTAAACAACATAAGACCCTTATACAATAATATGCAATGTAAATGTAAATAAAATTCTTGTATTTATTCCTCAGATAGGCAAGTACATCTGTTTATCTAAACCGGTAAAAAATATAAATTATGTATGTACATAAAATTATGTTTTTAAAATAATAAATAAGTATAATAAAACAGTTTACTATAAAGATACTAGACAGTTTACAGTCAAACAAAACGTTAAAGAAATCAGTTGGTGATTCCGATTTTCTCCTTTACGCGAAAACAAACTTATGATAAATGAATAAAACATTCACACTTTCATGCCCGAGTGTACATCTGCATATATTTGCCATATTTCGCTTGTTCTCCCTCGGACATACATTACCGAGTGCCTGAAAGTATAATAATGCAATAACTAACATTGTCCACGCCATAATCTAAGATCAAATCTGAATAACAACCTTCGGGGATGAATTTTGGAAATTCTCGAGCTGCCTCAAGCACATTTGGACACAGATAAGCAATAACATGTTAACCCACAAAACGAAGTTATTGATTCAGAACGGTTTATTGAGAGTTAGAGAACGTTTTTTAATAATGTGTTTACTTTATTACATTGTTTAAATATGTAACTAAATATTGAACATAAAAATGTTGAAACAAAATGACGCTATAATTATAAAACTTTAATTTACTCAAAATTTCTCCAGTGTGGGTTAACACACTATTGCTTATCTATGTCCATTTGACACAGTACTGATATAGATAAGCAATAGTGTGTGAACCCACACTAGAGAAATTTTCATTAAATCCTGTTTTAAAACTATAGCGCCATTTTGTGTCATCATTCTTTTATGTTCAACATCATGTTATATATTTACGCAATGTAATAAGGTAAACACATAATTAAAAAACATTCTCCAACTCTCAATAAAGCGTTCTGTACCAATAACTTCATTTTGTGGCTTAACATGTTATTGCTTATCGGTGTCCATATACAGTTGGCTACCAACAATGCAGATCTAGACATACTAGACAATGCATTCAAGATCGAAATACAACAGCACAATAGACTTCAATATAGTTAGCCAACGTAAATAAAGTAGGAGGTTTCAAGTTTGAAATTAGAAAATCGCAATAGGGATGTTGACTACTATTGAAAATCAAAATTCTAATGAATCCGTCAGTTAGAAAATAAAAAAACAATAGACACGTATTTTTTGCTTTTTTAAATAAATTAAAATATACAGAGATAAAGGGCATTAAAGTTTAGGATGAGGAGGTCGTGACGTCACTAACCGCAAAACCGCCATACAAACTGTCAGAATAGTGACGTCACGCAAATTTCAACTCAATATATCGCCGTTATTTTTTGATTACGTAAAAAAAGAAAAAATACGTGTCCAAAATTTTTTAATAATCTACAAGACGGACTAAAAAATAAAAATTAGTCAACATGCCCATTCCAAGACTAATGCGATTGCCGCCCGATGTTGGTTTTTCGCGAGTATACACCTCGTAAGGGTGGTTTGCGGGTGAACTGTGTTTGACAACTGTCTGGATTTTTAAACTGTGCCTGTCATATGCGGTCACCGCTTGTTTTCTTCTTGTCCTCAAATCTCGACCATATTTTGAATGGTGGTGTCTGTGGTGCTATAAGTATACTTTATTGCATATCACTTATGATTATGCAAAATACGTACTAAAACATAATAAAATCCAAGTTATTCTATGATAAATCATGCCCGTTACGCCTGACAAAAGTTATCGTATTGACAATTGACAACCCGATTGGCGCAATGGTCACCATGCCTGCCCGCTAATCAAGAGGTTCCGGGTTCGATTCCCGGTGCGGGTGGACTTTGTATGATGAACACAAGGTTCCATTTTCCAGTCTGGGTGTGTATATATATATCTATAGTATAATATATATGTAATCATATGTGTAGTATACACCACGTTTGCTTGGTTTCCACGACACAAGCTTATAGCTTAGTGTGGGATCAAGTAGATCTGTGTGTTGTGAAGTGGATTATTATTATTATTATTAATTAATTTATTAATGTATTAGTCCGGGAGGTAGCGTTGCATTTTAGGCAGTGTTTTTATACCGATTGCTTGGCATCTTTTTCAATAGATCTCGAATGACTTATCCTACTAATATTGTAAATGTGAAAGTGTGGATGTTTGGATGTTTGTTTGCTGATGTGTGAATTTTCAAAATCGGTTTAGTAGATCCAGAGATTACCCCCCACAACGTTACAAACTCACAAACTTTTGCTCTTTATAATATTAATAGTATAGATAACGTGTAAAATATTAAATACGATGCGGCGTAAGTTTAATATACTAACGAGTCGTTTCTAAATAGGTAGAACCTGAAGCGAAATCTTTGCGTGTAATAAAATTGATTCATTAGAACAATTTTAATTTGCAGTAATTCATCGCTCCCTTTCGCTCCGTATTCAGTTAAGCGTGGTGTAAGTGATAAGATGACTTTATTGTGTTGGGGTAATTTTAACTAAAACCAAAACCAAAAAACTAACATTTATCATTATCTATGTTAATTTGTTTCACTTTTTCTTTTTATAATATGAAGTTTTAGTTTAGTCATCTGAAGTAAAAACTTCTATTAACATTTTTTTTCCCTTCATTCCGTTTTTTTATAATTTGGGTCTATACCCAAATTATAAAAAAACTTTTAATTACTTTTAATTTACCCAAAAAAATTACCCAAAAAAGTTATACAAGACCGAAAATCCTTTAAATTTTGCAGAGTTATGTGAATCTTACACAGTTTAGTTTAGTTTCAGGTTGACTACCGGATTAGCGCAATATATATGCCTTCCAGCTAATCAAGAGATTCCAGATTCAATTTCCGGTTGGGGTGGATTTTGTGCGATAAACATAAAGTTCCACATTACAGTCTGGATGTGTTTATATACTCTTAGCTATCTATATCTTTAATTTGCATTGATTCTACAACACAAGCGTTATAGCTTAGTGTGGGTCCAAGTTGAGATCTGTGTGTTGTGAAATATTAGAAAAAGGAAGGGAAGGTCCGCTCGTCCCCCGTACGTTGGACCACAACATAATAGAGCTTTGTGTTACATCATTAGAATATTAATTTTTGGCCCGGGAAGCGTTGCACGTTAAATTTTATTATCAGAAAACACCCCAGCTGAATCCAAATTGAACAATTACTACAAATTTGATAACTTGCTGGAGTGCGACGTTCGATTTTCATGGCGTTTAAATTTTTTTTCTTTATGTGCATCTTTCTTTTTTTTTCTTTTTCGAAATTCAAACAATTCATCCTGCATGTCAATTTAATGTATTGACGTTATATTAGAAGTTCGTGGATGCATGAAACAAAGATTTCAATTGTGAAATCATTATTTTGTCTAGTCCTAAGTTGCATAAATAATTATTTTCTATGTAAAGTATCCTTACTATTTTAAATGCAAAAGTGAGTTTGTGTGTTTGTGTATTTGTTTGTTACGGCTCAACGGATCATCATGAAACTTTGCATACGTTGTCAGGGTTACAGAGAAGGACATGGGGTACTTTATCCCGGAGTTTGTGCGGGAACTCCGAAATTACCGCGCGTGCACGGGCAAGCAATTTTGATTATTTTCTCATTGAAATATTCGGTACAAAATCTTACCTATAAATATCACAAATCCAAACAAAAAATAAAATAAAAAAACGATTAAGGAAACGAGTTATTCCACCCTAAAATGTAATTGTATGTGTAACAAACATATATGTTCCACAGAACAGCGTACATATAGTATAGAGAAATGGACATATCAATTATAGCGAGGTCTCATTTAGCTAAATTATGAGCCATTACGCGAGTAATTGGTGACCCGCGCAGCCTTCAGGATCGTATTACATGTCCTATATATATGTGCATATGTACAATATATATGTGTTATCCATGTACTGTTCGGATATCTCCTCAGGCAGAAAAAAAAGCAAATGGGCATGATGACTAAATTTTAATTTTTAATCCATCTTGTAAAATAATAAAGCACATTGAACACGTACGTATCCTTTTTTCACGTAATCAAAAAATTACGGTGATACATTGAGTTGGAATTCCGCTTGACATCGCACCTAGATACACTTTTTACTTGAGTTGACGTCGTGACCTCCCTGCACGCCTAAACTTTAATGCGTTTTATCGGAGTATTTTTCAATAATTCGAAATAGCCAAAAGTGTGTGTCTATTATTTTTTTATTATCTACCTGACGGACTAAATAGAATGTTTTTTTTTTTTTATTACCTGTCCTCATGCTCATTCATCAATCGAAATACATATTATATGCGTACATGAGTAACTTCTTATCCAAAAAGTAGTTTAAATGCAGTATCGGATTACACTAACGACATTTCGCTTCAATGTATCGCCGTTATTTTTTTGATTACTTAAGTAAAAAAAGAAAAAATAGGTGTGTCCAATATTTATTATCAATTTATCATACATGACAGACTAAAAAGTTATCTCCGTAGTAATAATTAAAAACATAAAAAAAAACTTCCGTAAATTTTCAACGTCAGAATGCACTTCACAATATTCCCGCTAAGCGCTTAATAAACTCCCTAATTAACTGCTTAAGCATTTTTAATTATCTCCCAAGAGCACGGGAGAGTTCCGCTTAGCTAATATCACTTAAAAGAAATTATACGCATCAAAAACACATTTAATACGATATTACGGGCTCTAATAGAGTTTGGTTCGCGAAATGCCTTCGTTACACAAATCTCTGGCAATATTAAAGGCTTGGCTGGCCAATTTAAGAACGCTGTATTGGCCGTTTTTATATAAATTTACAGTGGTACATTTTGAAGGCTTTACGTCGAGTGTCGCTCTCGATTCCCGCATCAAATTAAAGATTTATGTGATAAACGCTAATTGGTTTTTAGGCACTCTCAGCCTGAGTGTTTAGTAGGTATATCAGTTGTACCCATTTAGCAAGTTTTGCTTAGTTCGGGACCGTACGAATAAAACCAGATGAATCAATCTGACATATCGAGGCGCGAATCTAGGATTTGATTGAGAAGGGGGGCAATTTTGGTTGCACGATAAAATTTTTAGTTCTCAGGGGGCACACTGCCCCCCGTAGATCCGCGCCTGGATATACCAGCGTCACTTGTTTATCCATGTATACGAGGTTTTAACGAAGTGATGTTAAATTTTCAACGTTGTTCGGCAAGATTTGAAGAAGTTCAATCAGTACTTTACCGAGTTCTGATACGGGACAGCTGTTAAGCTTTAAATAAATAATAAAGGATAAGAGCTTTCGGGGTTGCGTATTTACAAAACCTCGAATTAAATCGCCCTAATTGACGAGTAATAATAATAATTTTAAAAACGTTTCGTTGCGAACGTATTAAAATATGTATTACGGGTTGGCTCTCGAAGTTTCCGTTGAGAATTAAATCTTTTAGATGCTATCGTTTGATGTTCTAATTATTAATATTTTGTTTATTTAAACCTAACTTCGGCTGATGGTTCAAATGAATGCCAAGTATCCATTTACGAAAGGATTATTACATTTAGGTACATACAAATAGCTTTTATAAAAGAGATGTTTGTAGGAACTTGTTATAAGAACCTTCCCAACTATTTTTTTTATAATAGGTAAGTCACTTCATTATATTTTTAAATTACCTATAGGAAATTTAATTCAACATTTCATCGATAACACAGCACAAACGGGCAAACGAGAATTTTTCCTCTGTGTTGTATGATACAAGACGGAATTCACTATTAAAAATGGACGCAGATAAGCAATAACATGTTAACCCACAAAATTAACTTATTGATTAAGAACGATTTACTGAGAGTTCGGGAACGTTTTTTAATTATGTGTTTACCTTATTACATTGCTTAAATATGTAACTAAATATTGAACATAAAAAATGTTGACACAAAATGGCGGTCCTACTTTTAAAACACGATTTACTCAAAATTTCTCCAGTGTGGGTTAACACACTATTGCTTATCTGTGTCCAAATAAAAATAGTTCCAATGACATCGGGGTCAAAAATAACTACGTTTGCTGCCACGAAAAATTGAACATTTTCTGTCTAAACATATGAAATAGACAATAAGATTATGTAACTACTGAAAAGAGCAATCAGGGTTTTTGATACGACAGCTTTTTTTCCCGACATCCAATTTCAATGAAACAAAGCTCCAAGCTAAGCTTAATCTACCTGTGAATATTGCATGAAAATCGGTTCAGTAAATGCGGAGATTATCGTGAACAGACAGACAGACAGACAAAAAGGAATTTTAAAAAAACTTTTTATTTTTTATTTTTTGGACTTTGTTTACTCTTCTTTTATCACCCCTCTCAATTTTAGGTAAAAATATTCATTTTATTATATTATAGTATAGACAGATGTATGAAAGAAAATGCTTAATGAAAGTAGCCTATAATGGGCATGTGGATTGTGGACCAATTTTTATTTTTTAGTCCGTCTTGTAGATTATTAAAAAAAATTGGACACGTATTTTTTCTTTTTTTACGCAATCAAAAAATATCGGTGATATATTGAGTTGAAATTTCGCGTGACGTCACTATTCTGACAGTTTGTATGGCGGTTTTAGCGGTTAGTGACGTCACGACCCCCTCACCCTAAACTTTAATGCGCTTTATCTCTGTATGTTTTAATTTATTTGAAAAAGCAAAAAATACTTGTCTATTGTTTTTTTATTATCTAACTGACGGACTAAATAGAATAAACCCAGGAAACTAGCCTATTTTATTTATATGTATAGTGGTCATAATAATATGTAACGTTCCACAAGAACTGCTGCCGACAAACTGCTATGCAGTTTGGCAGACTCTTGTAACATGACATGTATTTATATTTTTTGTAAATAAAAAAAAAAGTAAATAAATGACATAATTAATTGACGACCTGATTGGCGCATCAGTAGGTCACCATGCCTGCCCGCTATTCAAGAGGTTCCGGGTTCGATTCCCGTTGCGGGCGGACTTAGTGGCGATGAACATAGGGTTCCACTTTCCAGTCCGGGAGTGTATACAACGTGTTAATGAATTGACTGAAAACTAGAAAGTAGTTGGCTCAGAATCGACTTCCGAATCGATCGCACTATGTTTTATTATAGGTTATATTTTTTAATTTTTACTAGCCCATGTCTAAATGGGCTAGTTAACTAAATTTTTTTTTATTCCGGTTTGTAGATTAATAAAAAATATTGGACACGTATTATTTTATTTTGTAGGTAATGTTTTTAATGGGTTATATCAGGTTTTTGGTCAATCCATTAACACGTTGTATATATCTATATTACTATAGATTGTAATATATACACATTACTGGCTGTCCCCCACGTTTTCATCCGCGGTAATTTCAGAGTTCCCGCGGGAATTACGGGATAAAAACAATCCTATCTTTTAAGTATGGCCCATATTATAAATGTTTACAAAATTTTATCAAAATCCGTTCAGTAGTTTCGGAGTCCATCGCGGACAAACAACGCGACACGTGATTTATTTAGATTAGATAGATGTAATAATATACCACGTACGCTTGGTTTCCACGACACAACTTTAAGCTTAGTCTGGGATCAAGTAGATCTGTGTGTTGTGAAGTGGATTATTGCATAACTAGCTGTTTCATACATACAAAGTTTCAACTCCATTTCACCCTTTTTGGGGAAGAATTGGACTTTGGAATAGTATATTTCATTATAAGTGCGGAATGCCTGTCATTGCAAAGAGTTCCGACAAATGTCTACCCGAGCCGAGGCGCAGCCGAAGGTGAGGGTTGACAGTCGGAACTAGTTGCAATGACGGTTCCGCACGTGTACTGAACAACTATTTTTAATACAGTTACGAAAAAATTAAGCAATTTAATAAAATATCAAAAACACAACAAACTCAACTAAGTTCCAACTGTGATCAAGAGATGGCGCTAGTCGTATTAGTAATGCGAAACCTACGTTTCGCAATGCAAAAAGTGTGTCAAAGTCGTGTCGCCATTTTTGACAGTTGGCAAAGAGAACGCACGAGTTCGGGAAAGGTAAACAAAAAGCTCGAGTATGTAATAGCCCACATCCCGAACGCTAAACGTCCCTGCAATACGCCACTTTTTGAGCAACTGTATTAAAAAATCCTTTCTTGGTGCAAGCCCAAGTAAGGTATATAATGGGACCCCAAGGTTCTAGACTTAGCGGTCTGAGCTAGGCGTTGATATGAGTCAGTCAATCAGTTACTTCTTTATATCTTAAAAGTGGGAAACTCTACACGAATTGAGCGCATCTCGGTACAAACCCCGGTCGATCTCAGCGCGCCGCATCTCAACAGTCAATAAGAAGTATGAGAATACTCCAGCGAGGAGGCGCGTCCGCTGTTACAGGAAATTGAATCCTTCAGCGATCGAGATGGCTTCCTTCAACGTTCCACTAACTTATCAGTTCGAACAAATCGATTCAGGTAGGTACGCATTTGAAATCTATCGCCAGTTTATTTCAAACATGGTATATCTAATCACCCATCTTTGTGTATACGTTGAGGATTAGTGATTATTGTGACTTTAATGAATGAATCGATCTTTTCTATTATTAATTTTGATACTACGTAATTTTTCAGTACAATCGTAGATAATGACCAATAGTTATAAGAACTATTTAGAGATCCTACTAATATTATAAATGTGAAAGTGTGGATGTTTGGATGTGTAGATGTTTGGATGTTTGTTACTCAATCACGCAAAAACGGCTGAACAGATTTGGATGAAATTTGGCATGCATGTAGCCTTTGACATGGAAAAAAACATAGGCTACCTTTTATCCCGGAGTTCCCGCGGAATCTCCGAAATTAACGCGGGTGAAACCCTATGTCCGTTTCTGTACCCCTGACAACGTGTATGCCAAATTGATTCATGATGATTGGTTGAACCGTTAAGAAAGCGTGAAAGCGTAACAAATAAATAAATTTACATTTGCATTTATTGATTGTATCAACCAATCCTAATTAATGAAGTCATTTTGAATTTCAATTTCAATTTCCACCTCTACGCTCGCTGGTATGTTAAGGCGGGGCGCAGAGGAGGCTTCTTTCCGTAGTAACCAGGGTAGGTAGTAACCATTCAGTATGACCTCCAACATTCCTTGCCCATAACGCGCCTCCTAACAATTCCGACCGCTCCAGATGACAAAATATTAGAAATTATAGTCTGTAGACTGTATAACATAACACATGTTGTAATAGTAGGTTATGCACCGAGGGAGTAAAGCAGTGTCTTACGTCACGGGCGGCGTATTGAATCCTGAGCGCAAGGAGGGACTCTAGAGTTAATCCCCGAGCATAGCGAGGGGAATTAAAAATTTAACTCCTGAGCGAAGCGAGGGAGTTATGTAGAGTCCTGAGTGAAGCGAGGGGTTCAAGCTGCCCGTGACGAAGACAGGCTTTATCCTCGAGGTGTATACTCTACTTTTCATACCTACTGCGAGACATAAACCCTCTTTACCGGGACAGACGGTTTGTTCGAAAACAAAACTGGCCACCACAGGCAGATCACATAAAAAGAAAACAAAACGCTAAGAGTTTTCCTAAAAATAACGTTCCAAACTCAAATCACTTTACTCTCTTGGGAGTTTCATACAACATTACCTCCCTCTCTTGGGTTGGGATGTAATCTTGCTTTACGTTGAGATTGCGTGATATGTAATTGGACATTATCGAGCAGGTGGTATGAAATAGTACATTGTTATCCTAGGGGTGAAAGTAATCCCGAGGATAACACTGTGCTTTTCATTACGAATGCAAGGAAAGTCAAAATAAAAATAGGAATTAGCTAAAGAAAAAAATGAGTGAATTTTATGTTACATAAATCAACCATTAGGTGTGCTACTGGCCAGTAAGTATGCCCCCTATGACATAAAAAAAAAACTTGAGTTTCTGCCGTATCCAGCTGTCAGTTGAAAGCGATTCTCCCTAGGGCTGAAAAGTGTTACTTTCAACCCGCTTCTCAGGCAACTTCAGACCTACTTTCCGAGTATGAGTAATGAAAATGTATTTTTCAAAGTGAAACTTCTTTGATCGCGAGGGAAAACCAGTTTTTGCGGCGTCTTACGCGGCGTGATATGGCTATAATGAATAAGGGCCCAGTTGTAGCTTGGTTTCATTACCCTATGCAAAAAGGCTGAGATAACACCACCTGTCAGGGGTTACTCGGGGAATAACGAGAGCTCATTCGAGTCCCCTTATAAACTAAAATGGGGAATCAACATTCGTTACGCAGAGCATTATCCGTGGAAATATTACGTATTTCCATGGAACACGGGCGAACGGCGCTCTTGATATTATTTTTCCCCCATTATCCGGGATAATTATGATGTGTGGGGACGCAAATTGGATGGCTCGGGCGGAGCTGAATGTCGTTGCGAATTATAATTGTCCGTGCAAATATGAAATGGGCAATTTGCTTTTCGGTTCGTTCATTGATCTTTACTTAAGTGTATCTAAACAAGCGCGAGTCGGATTCGCGCATGAATGGTTCCGTCCCATTATCTATAAAAACTGCAAAAGTCATGTCTGTTGTATGGGAGCCCTTAAATATTTGTTTTATTTTAATTTAATCAGGTACCTATTTATTTTTAAAGTGAATTATAACTAAACTAGTAGTGCCCCGCGGTTTCACCCGCGTTAATTTCAGAGTTTCCGCGGGAATGGTATAATAAGGTCTTTCTCTGTACCCCTGACAACGTGCATGCCAAATTTCATCCAAATCCGTTCAGGCGTTTTTGCGTGATTGAGTAACAAACATCCAAACATCCAAACATCCAAACATCCACACTTTCGCATTTATAATATTAGTTGGATATAGTAGGATGTCACGTTTGATTTCAACAACATTACCATCTCGCTTTATCCACTCTGCCTTACATCTGTGGTGAATAGCCATCGTAAATAGCAGATGTCTGACCAACAGAACAGATAAGAAATCATCAATTCAGTTTAGTATAGAAACAAGTGAAAACCAGTGTCGCCGGGTGATTTTCGTATCACAAAACTATTCGTCACGCATCAAAAAGTTCAATAACGTAACGAAACGCATCAAGACGCCTTTCGGTTATGTTTTTACTCAGTCGCTGTTTTCAAAAGTCACAGTTTCAGTAATATTGTGGAAAATGTATTTGGGGAGCATTTGCTCTCTGCTTTTGCGACCTTAGTGCGTCTTCCACAATCACATAGCCTCTCTAGCTGTTAATATTGTGTAGGTATTATTTTATCTGTGGTCTTTTTTCTGTTTTCTGTCTGTGTGTATGTGATTTTCGCATATAATGCATTTGGCCAGTTTCAAGTAAAATTAAATACATATATTAGCTGTATTTGCGTATATATAGTAGCATTTTGCATCGTTGTACCTACGGCTTGAAATATATAATTTGCAAAATTTTTCTCGCCAGCTCTCGGAGGGCACCGAAGAAATCGGATCGAACATCTTACGCACATAAAAATTACCGCAGCACCATGATAGATAATAATGGGCATGTGGACTAATTTTTATTTTTTAGTCCGTCTTGTAGATTATTCAAAAATATTGGACACGTATTTTTTCTTTTTTTACCTAATCAAAAAATAACGGCGATATATTGAGTTGAAATTTCGCGTGACGTCACTATTCTGACAGTTTGTATGGCGGTTTTAGCGGTTAGTGTCGTCACGAGCCCCTCACCCTAAACTTTAATGCGCTTTATCTCTGTATATTTTAATTTATTTAAAAAGGCAAAAAATACGTGTCTATTGTTTTTTTATTTTCTAATTGACGGACTAATTAGAATTTTGATTTTCTAAAGTAGTCCACATCCCTATTATAATCAACTTTTAGAGTGTTTTTTTTTTAACGATACTATAATGCCACCAAAAACTCCTTATCTTTGGTTGGACGCAACTCGTAGATACAACGTCTTGCGCTCTGGAACTGCATGCATTGCTCAGTGAAGAAACTCGGTGTCGACACCCGGTGATCATTCAGGGGTGTCTCCAGCGCGTCCTTGGCGAGACCGCTCGCCCACAATGGGGCGCGGCACAAAACTAACGAGCCAACTTCGCCGGCACGAACTCAAAGAAAACTTCGTCGAGTCGTGGAACGGAAATGTGCTGTCGGGACCAGGTATCGATATACTTGTAATACTAGCTGTTCCCTGCGGTTTCACCCGCGTTAATTCCGGGACAAAAAGTACCCTATGTCCTTTTCTGTACCGCTGACAATGTGTGTGCAAAATATCATGGTGATCGGTTGAGCCGTTAAGGCGTGAAAGCGTAACAGACAGACAGATAGACAGACAGAGTTACTTTCGCATTTGATCGCTGATAAGGAATAACATGTTAACCCACAAAATTAAGTTATTGATACAGAACGCTTTATTGGTAATTATAGAACGTTTTTTAAATGTGTGTTTACCTTATTACATTGTTTAAATACAAACAAAATGACAAAATGTTAAACATAAAAAAATGATCAAAATGGTGCGCGTACGCGCCGAATATTGTATTATAAACAATTTAGACATGGGCTAGTAAAAATGAAAAAAATATAACCTATATTAAAACATAGTGCGATCGATTCGCTAGTCGATTCTGAGCAAACTACTTTCTAGTTTTCAGTTAATTCATTAACACGTTGTATAAATATAAAATGCTTTGTCCTGAACGACTGATGGATCGTCGCACAGCCTAAACCAATGATCGTAGAGACCTGAAACTTGGTGAGTGTGTTCTTTGTATGACGTAGGCATCAGATAAGAAAGGATTTTTTTTAAATTCAACCTCTAGGGGGATGAATTTTTCGGAACAATTCCGCGGGAAATTCGAAATTATCGCGGGTGAAACCGCGCGGGATAGCTAGTTTCATATAAAAACTAAATCTTTGGTAGAATATGAACTTCGCAGAATACAGTAAATACTAGTTTTAATGCTAATCCTGCAGCGTTTAAACTTGATAGCGAAATGTTTAAACAAAATATAAAAGAAAACTACAAGACTACTATAAAAAAATTTAAAAGTGAATTAACTTTTAAAAAAAGCGTAATAAAATAATATTCTAAGTATTTGCGAAGTAAATTGTTCCACAATCCCTCCCTGGTCTGCTAATGAACGGAATGTCTATCTTTGAAGATACAGAGGACACTGCCGTCATACCTTTGCTAGTAAACGAAATGAAAAACATTTGGAAAAAAAATTACGAGACTAATGAAGCCCGCATGTTTGGCTTGCTTTGCTCAAATAAAAAATATCTTCAAAGCTTCATTGTTGCAGTATATTTTCAGAGATCCTTATGATGCTAGTAAATAAGAATACAACTCCGGCTTCCAACTCCGTTGCAAAAGTTTACTTGTGATGAGCAATATACATGTAAGACACAACAATAAGTATCAATAAGTAACAATAAGTAACAATACTTGTATCTGAAGTTGATAAGCATGCGGAAAGTAGTAGCTAAATGAAGAAAGATTTCAACAAAATTCACTTTTAACCATTTTTATTAGAACACAAAAAAATAACGGATCTAATGCCGAAAAACTCCATACTTACATGCATGACAACGATCCAATCTTCATCGACCCTTACTTTATCAACTGTTATAAATGAGAAAATGAGTTTTTTTTTTGTTTGTTTGTTTCTTACGCTTTCACGCCTTAACGGCTCAACCGATCACCATAAAATTTTGCATACACGTTGTCAGGGGTACAGAGAAGGACATAGGGTATTTTTATCCCGAAATAACTGCGGCGACTCCCAAAATTAACGCGCGGGAAGCCGCTAGGAACAGCTAGTACCTATACTACTATTATAACAAAAACGATAAATTAAAACCTAAATACCGGTGTTTTGTGAAGTAACCGGTACAATCACGTACTGAACCCGTATACTTTTAACAAGCTGTCGCAATCCGTGTTCACTCATCTTGCAAATAACTGCAAGGGTACCTAGTACACTAAAATATTTCTGCGTCTCTGCTCGTCGCGAGGCATGCGTCTGTGCGAGACGGCGCTTTTCCACTCCGCTCTTTGCTGTCTGCGCTTTGATTAAATCATATTATTTACAACGGCAACGTTAATGTTGCGAGACGAGAATTTTTAAGTTAGTTTAAAAAAAAATTGTACATTATTTTGTAAAATGAATGGAGTGACTAAGATATTATCTACAACAAGAACTGTCGGGAGGAATCGCAAAAGGAGATAGCTAAATAAAAGATTGTTCAACTAGCTGTTGCTCGTGGTTTCACCCGCGTTAGTTTCGGAGATCCCGCGGATATTTCGCGATAAAAGTACTTACTACCCTATATTTTTTTCTGTACCTACCCTTGAGGAGTAGGTAGTTTTCAAAATTTTATGTAGATTCTTCCACGTTAATTTCGAAATCCCCGTGGGAATTCCGGGACAAAAAGTAGCCTATGTCCTTCTCTGTACCCCTGACAACGTTTATGCAAAATTTCGTGGTGATCGGTTGAGCCGTTTAGCCGTGAAAGCATTATAACCAAACTCTTACTAGTTAAGTAAGGCTTTGTACCTAACTTCGTCCAGGGCATAAAGATGCTATTGTATCCGAGACTCTAAGAACTATACAGCCTGTATACATCCGAGCTCGATGTATACAGGGTGTAAGTTTTAACGAGGGACGTATTGAAGCCCTCTATAATTCATGCTTACAGTCATGTTACTAACATACTTATGTAATGGGCATGTTGACTAATTTTCATTTTTTAGTCTGTCTTGTAGATTATTAAAAAATATTGGAGACGTATCTTTTCTTTTTTTACGTAATCAAAAAATAACGGCGATACATTGAGTTGAAATTTCGCGTGACGTCACTATTCTGACAGTTGGTATGGCGGTTTTAGCGGTTAGTGACGTCACGAGCCTCTCACCCTAAACTTTAATGCGCTTTATCTCTGTATATTTTAATTTATTTAAAAAAGCAAAAAATACGTGTCTATTGTTTTTTTATTTTCTAACTGACGGACTAATTAGAATTTTGATTTTCAAAAGTAGTCCACATCCCCATTATTAAGAGAAATACTAATAAGTTACAGAAAAAAAACTGGATCGATGCAGGTTAATGACCTTCGTATCGGTAGCGGCGAGTTGGAGACTTGTGCGTCCGATTCATGTTTTTAAATCACCATTGGAATTTTGGTTATTTTTTTATATTTGAGATTAGAATACTAAACACAAAAATGTCATGACAGCTCGTATGCAATGTTACCTTTCAGAGAAAAATTATCACTACAAATAAAACAAAGTCCCTTCCCGTTGTCTGTCTGTCCTTGTATGCTTAGATTTTTAAAACTATTCGCAACGGATTTTCATGCGGTTTTCACCAATAGATAGAGTGATTCGTGAGGAAGGTTTATATAGTCTGTATTTTGTTCTGGAATTCCTACAGGAATTCCGAAATTACCGTGGGTATAGCTAGGAAGGGTATAATGTTCATTCAAAGACATATTTTACAATTGGGTTACCGTCTGCGGAAAGCGGATAACAATTTTAATAACTAACACCAAAATTACCCCTTACAATATTGCAAATATTACCCCTACACAGACCGTGAACGAAAACCGGAAATAAACATCACAACCAACAACATTCCATGATCTGTCCAAACAAATATTATTATGATAAAATTCGAAAGGTATTAAAGACTTAGTCAAGCAACAAACACACTTACCGCTCAAACAATAAGTACTAGCGCGAATTTATACTATTAAAAGTTAGCGACAAACTGAATAGAGCCGCGCGGGTTGGTTGATGCACCCCGTTTTAATTTGGAAACGCTTGCGGCACAGAGAGGTGGGGCGGGTCAAGTGGTATTGGACGGCAGCACTTCAAATGGAGTTGGAAACAAAGCAAGGATTGTAAGAAAATCCCACCCGGGACCCGTACCTTGCATTCGCTTTACTAAATTACTGAAATTTCATTCAGCTTGCGGACTTCGAGCGAGATGGTGTGCGATTTGCGAAGAAAATCCATCGGTCGTTTTGGATGTGGTATTTTTAGACGATTTATTCTGAAAATCATCCATGTTAGATAGGAATATGTTCATTGTTCAAGTTCATTTATTTTTCGATTTAGGCCTGTTTACAGCTATTACGTATGTCAAATTTACATGTTTACAAATTGCAAATATTATCAAGTTAAAAAAAAAAATATATAATCTAATATATGTAAATCACGTGTCACGTTGTTTGTCGGCGATGGACTCCGAAACTACTGAATGGATTTTGATAAAATTTTGCAACCGTTTATAATATGGTCCAACTTAAAAGATAGGGTAGTTTTTATCCCGGAATTCCCTCGGGAACTGAAGGACATAGAGTACTTTTTCCCGCAACCTCCGCGGGAACTCCGAAATTACCGCGGATGAAATCGCGGGGGACAGTTAGTCTAATATATATAAATCACGTGTCACGTTGTTTGTCCGCGATGGACTCCGAAACTATTGAACGGATTTTGATAAAATTTTGCAACCGTTTATAATATGGTCCAACTTAAAAGATAGGGTAGTTTTTATCCCGGAATTCCCTCGGGAACTGAAGGACATAGAGTACTTTTTCCCGCAAACTCCGCGGGAACTCCGAAATTACCGCGGATGAAATCGCGAGGGACAGCTAGTAAATTATATAAAAAACATTGATATTAATATTCATAATAAACCTAATTATTCCAAAATTAATCTCAATTAGCATTGAGTAAACTACAAATATGATGGTCAAATATTCTGAGTTCTGGAGTGTCAGGGCTGAGAGTTTAGAATAAAGCTCGTGCTGCTGATTAGGTAAAGCAAATTGATAACAGCAGGGCTGATCAAATAAAACTTAATTTTAAAAATCTAATTCGAAAGATTTGAACATTTTATTTCACAGGTCAGAATTTAGAGTATTTTTAGTCCTTTTGAGACTTAAAAGATTTAATTTTAATTCTCGTTTATTTAGGACAACAACAGCCACAAGAACAACATAATAATTTTAGGTTTCAAGATTACACTATTATCCAATGATAGTGACCCTTATATAGAAAACAGAGTTTAGCAGAATTTTAATTTTTAAAAAATGTAAGTAAATGTAAAAATTTAAAATTTTAGTCCTGAGTAACCTTTAGTTTAATGTTAATAAGATAGGTTCTATCCTGCTCGGTGATCAAAACTTACATTTCTGAGCTATAATTGCTGAAAGAAACACGATAACCAATAGGCTAGTGACAAAAATTTAGTTTTTAATCCATCGTGTAGGAAAAATATTGGATACCTATTACCTATGTATTTATTTTTTCTATTTTTACGTAATAAAAAAAAAGAACGTCATGCATTGCTACAGTTTATACGTGGTTATGACATCACGAGCGACACTCTACTTTAATGCGCTTTCTCTAAGTATTTTTTCATTAATTTGAAAAGCAAGTACATGTCCTGGACACATGCATGCATGCATAAATCGCGATGTACAGGGTGAATTTTTGAGACGGGGCAGTAAGGGCAGGATACCTTAACCGTTATAGTTACAGGAAAACGATTTTAGGAGACTATCCATAAATTTTTAAGATATTCTGAACTGCATTTATTCTTTCTTTGTTATTGTTATGCATATTATTTCTTTGTTTAATTGGTTTATTTATATTTATCCAAATAAGTACGATATTATAATTTTTTCCTCTTCTTTTGTTACCCCCGTCCGTGCGTGACAACGGGCTGCCAACTGAAAACCAGCGCTAGGTGTACCACCCGCGGCACCTAGCTAATGCTGAGTTGGTGACCCTTTCGGCAGAGCATGCAAGAGATATATATTGTGTACAAATTTAGATTAGGCATTGCTTGTGTTTGTATCTTTTTCTTGTGTGTTGTGCTGAAATAAATGTATTTTCTTCTTCTTCTTCTTCTTCATTTACAGATTTTGGAAAAAATGTACAGTCAGCAAGAAAATGGTCATTTTACACAAAAACTTTTTTGATGCCACTCGATTCTGTTTCTTATGAGGATCAAAAGTCTACTGTCTACGGACTGACAGTTTTTTTTTCGATTTCTGACATTTCTAGCACTCAAACGTCAGTCGGTCTCAAAAATTCACCCTGATGTATATATACCTTATCCAGTTATAACAAAAGCGCATCGCACATCCACGACACCTGTGTAGGAATTCGCCCAGTTTTATATAAAACGAAAGCCGGCGAAATGAGCTTATGGCGTTCGTTGGATTGTACCGCGTAGCGTAGAGTGGTCGGCTACTTAGCGGCCGGCGCCCGACTTACATAATACGGACTCGCACCGTTACTCACAGTTTACCTTGCTAATGGTGATATCGCTCTTTACGTTTAGGGCCCCTTGAGGGGGTAAAACGAACACCGCCCTCCATAAACAATCGTATTATCTTCTAAATGTAAGGTATTTTATTTAAAAACTAGCTGTTGCTGCAAGAATTCCGGGATAAGAAGTACCTACCCTTTGTCACTCAAGACTATAGTGTAGCTTCCTATAAGTGAAAGAATTTACAAAATTGGTTTCTAGATCCAGATGTTAGCCCCTACAACATCACAAACTCACAATTCACAAACCTCTTCATAATCTTAATATATATAAATCACGTGTCACGTTGTTTGCCCGCGATGGACTCCGAAACTACTGAACGGATTTTGATAAAAATTTTTACTTAACCATTCATAATATGGCCCAACTTAAAAGATAAGATTTATCCCGGAATTCCCGCGGGAACTCCGGCACTAATGCGGGGAACAGCTAATCACCGTAAACTACTGTCGGGGTACAAAGAAGGACATAGAGCACTTTTTTCCCGCAACTTCCGCGGGAACTCCGAAATTACCGCGGGTGAAATCGCGGGGGACAGCTAGTATTAGTATAGATTATATAAATAAATAAATAAACATATAAATCAATCCTTACTACTAATACTATTATAAATGCGAAAGTCAGTTCGTTTGTTTGTTACACTTTACTAACCGATCATCGCGAAATTTTGCATGCACCTTATCAAGGGTACAGAAAAGGACATAGGGTATTTTATTTTATTTTTTATTTTATTTATTAGGTTTGCCAACAGGTACAATACTATACAATAGGTAAAAACTTCTATCCCGTGATCCCCTCGGGATCTCCGAAATTAACGCGGTCATACCGCGGGGAATAGCTAGCAGGAGAATATAATATGTAAAATTAGGTAAAACCAATAATATTAACCGACTCTAAGAAGATTTTAAAAATAATCCTATTTCTATGATCGAATTCCTCCAAATCGCAAACATTGCGACTGCTTAGTGGCAGCATTAAGATAAGTAAGAGAGTATCCTTAGGTGGACGGTCTCTCACTCTCTCACAGTTCTATAACAAAGGTTCAATCCAACCCACGGCCAAAAGAACCTTACCACAAATTACTAAATGCATCCTACTGCGCTGACATTGAATGGAGTCCTTGCATTAACGAACACAAGGTTACTACGCTCTAGTGGGTAATAGTAGCTCCCGGGCCCCGGTACGGCTGTCCTACGCTTTTTGCATAGACTATGTACCTCACAGAACCGCCACCTTCTCAAACCTAACATGCCTAATTACCTATTAATCACATTTTATATGACATTTCCTAGTTTTTACTTCTCAACTAAGTACTCCTTTCCTTTTTTATCCCTAGTCTTGATTCTATCGAACCATTAATTTTATGTTTATCAACCTCCTTTCTATTTATCTCTTCTCCCGCCAATGTTTACTTCAATTCCTTTCGATTTTTCAAAGGTTGACTGGAAGAAATCCCCTCGCGGGATAAGTCCGCCTTTGAGCATAAATTACCTACCTGTTTTGATATTATCAACTTGTAAAAACTTTGTTTATACTCAATAAAGTATACAAATAAACAAACAAACTCTTTTAAATTATGTATGGCAGGTTTTGCAGTAGATATATTACTTTATTTCATTTCTTTTTTGCACTTCTTTATGTCACACATTCATAATATATCATTAGAAATTGGAAATGAGGTAATTGAAATTAAAAAAAAATCTCTTATTTATTACTAACTAGCTGTTCCCCACGGTTTCACCCGCGCTAATTTCAGAGTTCCCGCGGGAATTCTGGGATAAAAAGTACCTTTTGTCCTTCTCTGTACCCTGACAATGCACATGCCAAATTTCATCCAAATCCGTTCGGCCGTTTTTGCGTGATTGAGTAACAAACATCCTAACATTCATCCACACTTTCACATTTATTATATTAGTAGGATTAACTGGTTTTTAGACTAGCTCCCGTATTACAGACCTCTGAAACAGGTTCTCATTGAAAACACGGATATTATTTTATCGTTTTCAACATTGACATCGTCCCGATAAATCATTTTTTAGTATTTATCTTTTACTCGTCATAAAATTTAGAACTACGAAAAACAAATTGCCTATAACTCACTTTATTTATTCATCACATTCAACAGAACAGTCATGTTCATATTATAACCGATGACAAAATCCAAGATCAATGTGATACCGTTTGTCCAGTCTGCCACATCCATAATCATTGCTGCAGATCTATGGAATGACTGAACAAATGCGCAAAGTTAAATTAGGTACTATAAGACTTTTAGATATACAATATGTATATGCTATATGCATATAATGAAACTTCGTCGTTTAAACCAGATAGGACCTTGTTCCCTTTGTTATAAATGTCAAGGTCCCTTAGTTATTACAGCTGGGATACTCTCACGATATCCAGCGAACTCCTTCTTCGACGCTTTTAAAATAGTACAATTCTACAGGATCTTAAAATTAATAATTCCTTTGTATTTCAAAAATTATGGGTTGGGATTGAGTTTTTATTATATAAATAGGGATGTGGACTACTTTTGAAAATCAAAATTCTAATTAGTCCGTCAGTTAGAAAATAAAAAAACAATAGACACGTATTTTTTGCTTTTTCAAATAAATTAAAGTATACAGAGATAAAGCGCATTAAAGTTTAGGATGAGGGGGTCGTGACGTCACTAACCGCTTAAACCGCCATACAAACTGTCAGAATAGTGACGTCACGCGAAATTTCAACTCAATATATCGCCGTTATTTTTTGATTACGTAAAAAAAGAAAAAATACGTGTCCAATATTTTTTTAATAATCTATATGACGGACTAAAAAATAAAAATTAGTCAACATGCCCATTGAACAATCTTTAAGCACCTAAAAAAGTTATAATTACTACTTATCAGGGTAAAAAATGCCTGTGACGGAATTTAATTTTATTTTTCATTTTTTATCCAAATAAATCAACAAAAAATTGGCAATTGGCAATAGGAGTGCATTCAGCGTATGCTGGATGAACATCCTTAATCCACATGAAAACGTGACGAAAATGTATAACCAGCACCTATCAATTTTTTCGTAATAAATCGTTTTTATTACCGCTATACATATTACGAAAGTGAAAGACTAATTAGCGTCATAGAGCCTAATCGCGACACGCTTGGAAGGATAACTTGCTTGGTCTGCTCTGTATAATATATCTGAAGACCAGTGACTATACACTTATCATGCGTTTTGTTTATGTTACACGCTTTTCCCGTTTTCAATCACAAGTTGAACCCTCGTCCTGTCAAAACAAACGCGCCATTTTTTTTTTTTTGTTTTTACTCACGCGAATTCTCCATTTCGTGCCCTCAGGTTTTTACTTCAAGTACAAATTAAAAAAGGTACGCAGGGCGGTATTACAGTCGAAGTGTACGAAATTTAAAATTAGGGACATAATCAGAGACATTTTTCGATGGTTGCTAAATTAATTTCTGATTAAAATCAAATTACTTATAACTTTACAAATAACTAGCTGTGCCCCGCGGTTTCACCCGCGGTTCTTTCAGAGTTCCCGTGGGAATTCCGGGATAAAAAGTACCCTATGTCCTTCTGACAACGTGCATGCCAAATTTCAACCAAATCCGTTCAGCCGTTTTTGCGTGATTGAGTAACAAACATCCAAACATCCACACTTTCACATTTATGATATTAGTAGGAAAATCGTTTATATTTTATACTAGCTGTTCCCCGCGGTTAATTTCGGAGATCCCGCTGGGATTCCCGGATAAAAATTACCCTATGTCCTTCTCTGTATCCCTGATAACGTGTTTGCAAAATTTCATGACAATCGGACGTGATAGCGTAACAAACAAACAAACTCACTTTCGCATTTGTAATAAAAAGTATTTTACTAGTTATTTCAATTTTTTGAAACATTCGTGAGTATCTTACTCACGAATGTTTTGACCATCTCTTCTCTTGCACCCACCTGTCCAGCGGGTCCAATTTTTTTATTTATTTTTTTATTAAGACAAAACGTCTCCAGAATACTCCCCCGAAAGGTCCCCTTAAGTTACACTTCACTAATGAACGTGAAATTCTTTTTTTGGTTTTCACCCATACATCCATATACATATAACAACAAAAGGGCGCATTTTTGACAGACGTTGGTTATATTATCGCGTTGGGAGAGTCATGTTTTTTCTAACAAAAAGAGATGAATCACGTTTATTTATTCACTAGTCGAACCCCCGCGGTTTTACCTGCGTTAATTTCGGAGGTCCCGTGGAAAATCCGAAGTAAAATGTATCCTAGTTACTCAGGAGAATAGCTTTCAATAAGTGAAAGATTTCTTTTTAATCTACACTTCAGCAATTTCTAAGTCGGTATGAAAAATAAAGATAATTATAGAAAATCAATCTTTTCTCTTTATATTATTTGTATAGATATAGAAAAAAGGTAGGTCTAAATATCACCAAATATCATAACGACAGACAAAACCGAAGCCAGGGAAGTTTAAGAAAAGGTCTGTTGTTAAACTGTTTTTAAAAGTCGAAAAACCGATAAATTAAAAAAAAGAATGCAAAGAAAATGGGTGTACGATTTTAAAAAGAAATTAAAAAAGTAAAACAAGGAGATAGTGGCGTGAACGTTCCATATAACCATTTCGCTATCGATTTCTAATTTTCGAACAACATCCATGGATGTTATCGTCGCATCTACCGAGGATATAATATTCTATGGGGTCATAAAACGTAACAGTTTACTCGCGGACCCGTCAGTATGGTACTGTGACATGCTATTCGACTATAAACTTTATTGCCTTTATTATGTGATCGATTTTGTGTAATACCAGTTAATGTTAATTACTTGCCGCTTGATTGCTCTATTGTTAACCTAGTTTACAATATTTTTAACTTTGCGAATTTGTTATTTGAAGCATTAAGTATATTAAATAATAGTTTATTATAATATAATAAATAAGGTAGTAAAAGGTAAAGTAATAAAGGTAATAATAATAATTTCTTCAAATTATAAATTAAATTATATATTGAAACTGTATGACCAAATAAAATAAATTTTCGTATCTTAATTCAGCGCGTTTTTGGAACGAAGCGCCTTGCAGTAGGAGTTATATAACTGTAGACGTTCGGTTCCACATTCGGTTCTGTCCGCCATAGCTCGGATATTTACTACCTATCGTTAAGCGCTGGCCACGATATTTGTTTACATCATATAATTATTACTAGCTGTCCCCCGCGATTTCATCCGCGGTAATTTCGGAGTTCTCGCGGAGGTTGCGGGAAAAAGTACACTATGTGCTTCAGTTCCCGAGGGAATTCCGGGATTAAAAACTATCCTATCTTTTAAGTTGGACCATATTATAAATGGTCGCAAAATTTTATCAAAATCCGTTGAGTAGTTTCGGAGTCCATCGCGGACAAACAACGTGACACGTGATTTATATATATTAGATGTTAGTGGAATGTGAGTTTCCCGAACTTTTTTCAAATTACATTCGGAGTTGAAAAAAAAAGTGAGGAACTTCGTTCCTCGTCGTTTTTGTTAGGTATGTTACTTATATTTCTGTAAAATCTGAACCGATTTCGACTAAGTAGGTATTTTACTAAAAAGGGTTGTAAATTTAGGTAAGGGACGCGAATTGCGATATTATTATTTTAACGGCCGCACTCAGAGTCGACTTTAATGATTACTTAGTTAAGTATAGATTTTTAAAACAAAATTTCCGCAGTCAGACAAGTTTAATAAATTAATGTTAGTTGGCATTTAATGAGATGTAAAGTAATTAGTTAAATGCCAATTAACATTAAATTATTAAAATTGTCTGACTGCGGTAATTTTGTTATAAAAATCTATACTTAACTAAGTAATCATCAAAGTCGACTCTGAGTGCGGCGGGAAGCTTAGTTATATAATCTAAACCTGTATCCGCCCAGGGAAATTAGGACACTTTTTGTCCTAATGCAACAGAAAGTTCCAGAAAGAATCCGAAAATTCATACGCAGCTCAGGAGGCAACGCGCGAAATAGCACACTAATGAATTTAACAGCTTTGTCCAATACTCTCAAACTTGAAAATCGGTCCAAAGCATCGTGTAATCCCAGACGACATGTGTCTCAGTACCTGCCTAAGCCAGGCTGCAAGGTGGCTGTTGCCTAGCTAGCAGCTACCTTATCCGACTTAGCAGGCGGCAATTAAGCAGATTGCATTTATATGGAATCCACATAAATCAGGATCTGCCCGCGTTCCTCTAGCGCAGACGAATTCCCTTAACGTACGGCCAGAGAGCAAGAGGTTTATAACAAGCTGTTGAAATAGCGGATTTCACATCATCATTAAATGATATTTTATCCGTGACATTTATTCACAGACCAGATAGAAGGGGTTCAATTCAAGGGGTTCAGTTCAACACAGTCACCAATCAATTCGGTTTTCTATACATATAAATAAAATTGAAGAGTCTGTAATTCTAAATTAACAACTTTTCACTAAATGCATACGAAAATATATACGGCACCTACTAACATCAAAAAAACAATTTTAAAAATTTTTCTCTGTTTGTCTGTCTATCTGTTTGTTCTGGCTAATCTCTGAAAAGGCTGGAGCGATATTGACGGGACTTTCACTCGCAGATAGCTAATGTTATAAGGAGTAACTTAGGCTCTGATGTTACTTTTTATCCCGGAATTCCCGTGGGAACTGAGAAATTGACGCGGTTGAAACCACGGTGAAAAGCTAGTGTAAATGAAAACCAAACCAGTGTCGTCGGATGATTTTCGCACACGAAACCACATATTCGTCACGAATGTATCAATGGGGATGTGGACTACTTTTGAAAATCAAACATCTAAACAGTTTGTCAGTTAGAAAATAAAAAAACAAAGAACACGTATTTTTTGCTTTTTCAAATAAATTAAAATATACAGAGATAAAGCGGATTAAAGTTTGGGGTGGGGGCTCGTGACGACACTAACCGCTATAAGCCGCCATACAAACTGCACCGGTTAGTGACGTCACGCGAAATTTCAACTCAATATAACGCCGTTATTTTTTGATCACGTAAAAAAAGAAAAAATACGTGTCCAATATTTTTTATTAATCTACAAGGCGGACTAAAAAAAAATTTAGTCAACATTCATTCGCCACAACAATATAACCAATCCTGCACGTTTATTTGTTGTAATAATACTAAATTAAACAGGCGAAAACTTTTCCCGCTTGTTTAATGGCCACAAACAATACGTTGCGAATTGCGATATGTCTTTGCGTGATTTAGTTTAGGTACGTAATTACCTTCCCACTATTTCTTATAGAGACAATCGGATGCTGGTTTTTGTGCTGTTTTTGCTAAATCTGCCGCGATGATACCCTATCATTTAGAGCCAATTGAATGAATGAATGAATGAAAAACACTTTATTGAACACCACAAACAGTACAATAAAAAAAAATATTTAGAAACAAAAAGTAGTAAGTGGCTCCAAATGGCGGCCTTATCACTATAAAGCGATCTCTTCCAGGCTACCGGGCGAAGTATGGAGATATTTGTTACAGTAAAGATAGTAGGTAGGTGGTGCAGCAATACAGCACATTAAATCTAAAAAATTGTATTAAATATAAGTAGGTATATTAATAAATCGAAGGTGTGTGAGCTATTTATTTATAAGAAATATTACATGCAATACATAGATAGGTAAAGTGAAGATAATGAAATAAATAAATAAAAACCATAAAAATATACTAAATACATTACCCTATTGACCCTATTGTTTAGTCAGGAATAAATCAATATACTTACGATCAATATACTTATCTGTTGGTACCCAATCGTTTGTGCAGAATTGGGTATTTTCCGGGGTTTGAAAATCAAAATTCAAATTAGTAGGCTACGTCAGTTAGAAAATATAAAACTCATAGACACGTATTTTTTGCTTTTAATCAAATTAATGAAAACAAATATAGATAAAGCGCATTAAAGTTTAGGGGACTTATTTTCCCTCAAAAATTCAAAGTTTGGTGAGACATGGATATTATTATTAACTGATCGAATTATCCACATTTGATCGGTAAATTAGAAAATCTCTCTGCTCACATGGTAATATATTCCACACCAAAAATATTATGGGCGGGTCAGTAAAAATTCGTACTTAAAAAGGCTTAAAAAAGGAGTGTTAGAAAAATTCCATATTGAACTGAGTTCGTTGTCCGTTATGCATGAAAATAGGCAAAAATACAAAAAAAAACTCATTTCGAAAAAAATTACAGTTGCTTTGTTTTCCTGCAGAACAGCCGTGTGACGGAAATATGAATTTTTACTCCCATCCGTAACATGCGACACAGAACTTCGTTCTAAAAAAGAAACAAAAACAAAACTTAAAAAAAAAATGCTTTCTTACAAAACCTCTATTGTTACATAATACCTGCCTAATAAAAAATTTAAATTTTGCTCTTGTTTTAATTTTTAAAATAGTTTCGACTCGTCTTTGATCTTCTATCCGTAAACACGGACATCTGAATATAGGAATTTATATTTCAACAAAATATATTCTCAGCACAATTTAAAGTCACGAACGAAATACCAACTTGACAACCAGAAAACTCGGAGGGAGACACTCGGCGAGATGGGGAATGGCGTCGCGGCGCTGGAGCTCCACTCCCGCCAATAAATAGGCTCGTTTCGAGTGTCACCAATTAGTAACCACTTGGTAACGACGACGCCATAACATTGCCTTTATTCGCGTCATTATACTAACCGTCGCTTTTTCTACACCGATAGGTATAAAAAAACTTAGCGTCAGGTAAATTACGAATTACGAGTACAATTCACAAATCTATACTTAATACTAGCTGTCCCCCGCGATTTCAGCCGCGGTAATTTCGGGGTTCCCGCGGAGGTTGCGGAAAAAAAGTACTCTATGTACTCAGTTCCCGAGGGAATTCCGGGATAAAAACTATCCTATCTTTTAAGTCGGACCATATTATAAATGTCTACAAAGTTTTATCAAAATCCGTTCAGCAGTTTCGGAGTCCATCGCGGACAAACAACGTGACACGTGATTTATATATATTAGACTAGCTATCCCCCGCGATTTCATCCGCGGTAATTTCGGAGTTCCCGCGGAGGTTGCGGGAAAAAAGTACTCTATGTCCTTCAGTTCCCTAGGGAATTCCGGGATAAAAACTATCTTATCTTTTAAAGCGGACCATATTATAAATGTCTACAAAGTTTTATCAAAATCCGTTCGGTAGTTTCGGAATCCATCGCGGACAAACAACGTGACACGTGATTTATATATATTAGATTATAAAGAGCAAAAGTTTGTGAGTTTGTGACGTTGTAAGAAAGAAAGAGAGAATGAGAGAATGCTGCAAGGCATTAAGTTCGCCATTTGTACTTACTGTGCAATAAAGAATAAGTAAATAAATAAATAAAGAAAGAAAGAAAGATTTATACAAGCAAGAGGAGAAACACAACACAAATTGTAGGGGTAATCTCTGGATCTACCGAACCAATTTCTAAGATTTTTTCAGTGATCTTTAGTGACACAGGGTACTTTTTATCCCGGAATTCCCGAGGGAACTCCGGAGTTCGTGAGGTTGTAATCTCTGGATCTACTGAACTGATTTTGAAAATTCTTTCACTTAGGTATAGGAAGCTAAAGTGATCCTGAGTGACATAGGGTATTTTTTATCCTGGAATTCCCGCGGGTACTCCGAAATTACCGCGGGTGAAATCGCGGGGGTCAGCTAGTCATCTATATGTCATATAAAATGCTTTGTCCTGAATGACTGATGGATCAACGCACAGCCTAAACCGCTGATCGTATAGAGACCTGAAACTTGGAGGGTGTGTTCTTTGTATGACGTAGGCATCCGATAAGAAAGGATTTTTGAAAATTCAACCCCTAAGGGGTTGCAAAGTTTGTATGGAACAATTCCGCGGGAACTTCGAAATTATCGCAGGTGAAACTGCGCGGGGCAGCTAGTCTATACATATAAAATGCTTTGTCCTGAATGGCTGATGCATCAACGCACAGCCTAAACCGCTGATCGTAGAGACCTGAAACTTGGAGGGATGTGTTCTTTGTATGACGTAGGCATCCGATAAGAAAGGATTTTTACTATTAATGTTTACTTATTGAACTTATTTCTTCTATGGACCTGCCCATAGACTACACTAAAGCTTATTCAGCAATATTTTGATGCTCGAATCTCTCGGAGTCTCGTGTGAAACTACATAACTACCTACAAGCGTACCTACATAATATCATTATACATTGGAGTCCCGAGCTTGTCTTCAATTACTGAAACGAGGTACGCCCGGAGCTGGGCCGTGTTCAGCAAATTACTGCCAAATTGGCCACCACTGAGCTCAACCAAATTCCTTTAATTGAACATTTTTTTGATGGTTTCCATTTCAAACTTCAGCTATCGCCATTCGGTGACATTCCAAATAAAAAATTTGATTTGTTATTCCTTCACATCGGAAATTGAGGTTATAAGTTGCTGTAAGTACTATAACACTTTATTTGGGATTTTACAAAGTGTGGAAATATTTAACACTAGTTGGCGCCCGCTGTTTCATCCGCATGAGTTTCAACTGCAGGTTGTTGTTGTTGTTGTGATCATGGGATCACATTATCATACTAGCTGTGCCCCGCGGCTTCACCCGCATGAGCTTCGGATTCATGCAGAAACAATTTTTTTTTTAAATAAAAGCAGCCTAAGTTACGCCTTATAACATTAGCTATCTGCCAGTGAAAGTCCCGTTAAAGTCGGTCCAGCCATTTCAGAGAGTAGCCGGAAGAAGCAGACAGAAAGAGAAAAATTTTAAAATTAGTTTTTTTTATGTAAGTATCGTGTATACTTTCATATGCATTTAGTGAATAGCTGTTAATTTGAAATTACAAACAGACACTTCAATTTTATTTATATGTAGGTATGTATATCTAGATGTATAGATAAAATTAATATTGTGTTTACTTCATTGTACATAGATACAATGGGGCGATTCTGCTTGTCACTCACTTGTAATTATATTCAACTTGAAATGTTTGCAATGTTGCCAAATAATTATTATATAATACTGTATAATAAAAGTATTCAACATTTCTATTCTGTAACCATCAAAGACTACCAGCGAATATATTGTTCACAGCCCTTTCCATGGCTCTACATTATTTTCAACCCCTTAGCAGTTCCAAAAACCTTTTCTCAAATCATCCTATAGGTATCTTCCTTTACCAACACTGGCCATCCGATTACGATGAAACTTTGACAAATATGTATTTTAGTTCTGCGCACGCCGCTAAGGCAAAAGAAAAGAGAAAAAGCGAAACATTCCAGGCACAACCGTACCTAATGAAAAAATAAAAAAATAAAAATTCACAATTTTAGAAATTCAAACATATTGTTATCGAAATTTGATCAACGCAAAAAATAAAAAGTACCTTCAAACTTTCTAAATTGGACCGGTCATAGATGTACAAAAAACCGGCCAAGCGCGATTCTGACTCGCGCACGAAGGGTTCCGTAGGTACCATTATCTATAAAAACGGCTGTTGTGCCCCCTTAAATATTTGTTTTATTTTATTTTAATTATTCATTTTTAAAATAAATATATATTTATTTATTTATTTAACTAATATTATGTAACTAATTATTCTGTACATATTTCAAGGGTCTATCTATTGCCGTTAAAAATCACGTTTATTGTAAGGGAGCCTCTTTAAAATATATTGATTTTACTCTGTTTTGTTGTTTATTTTTAGAATTTTTTTGTAATAGCGGAAACAAAAATAGATTATCTGTGAAAATTTCTAACTTCACGGTTCATGAGATTCAGCCTGGTGATAGACGTACAGACGGACGGACGGACGGACGGACAGTGAAGTCTTAGTAATAGAGTCTAGTTTTACCCTTTGGCTACGGAATCCAAAAAAGTGAACGTTGTTTTTCGATCTAGTTTCAGCTCTTGTGATAGTCGTATAGAATTACGCTGTTTATATGCTGTTTACTTATGCGAGCAAATACTCACAGCATGCACACACAATATTGCGAATAGATACATCGGCCCCGGGGCTCGGCTTCGGTTCTCGGTAGGTACGCACACGACGCTCGGAGTGAGTTCTGATTGCCATTATTGAGATAATTAATGCGCCTCCAGCCGGCTGCAGGTGTGTAGGTACGTGCCGTCATAAGAGCAGTATCGGATTATTTGTGGAGGTGCATTATGCCAAGTATACTCGTACCTACTAAACTATAGAAATAATTGTATACCTACTTATACAACGTGTTAAATTGTGAATGAATTAACTGAAAACTGTTATATCTCTATTATAAAGAGGAAAGATTAGATTTTTTGTTTGTTTGTTACGATTTAACTTAAAAACTACTGGACCGATTTCGAAAATTCTTTCACCATTAGAAAGCTACATTATCCCTGAGTAACATAGGTTTTATTGTAATCCGGAATTCCCGCGGGAACTCCGAAATTAAATGAAACCTCAGCGAACAGCTAGTTTTACATACATTGTATATTTATTATACTTAAAATAGTAGCTGAGGATACTCAAATGTGAGTTTAATAGTTAAGATATTGGTAATGGTTATGTGAGTTTGTTTGTCTGTTCGTTTGTTATGCTTTCATGGTTTAACTACCAACTGATCATCGTGAAATTTTACATGCACGCGTTGTCAGGGGTATAGAAAAGAACATAGAGTACCTACTTTTATCCTAAAATTGCGAAATTAACGCGGGTGAAACCGCGTGTATCAGCTAGTTTCTTATACTACTGCTCCACCTGCGTTAACGTTAACGTTGATGTTAATGTCTAACGTGGTAATGTTAGTAAGTTAACGCGTTAAAATGTTGGCCACATCTAAATTAGCGCACTAATTTACGCGTTAACACGCAGGTGGAGCAGTAGCATTATAAAATGATTATAAGTAGGTATTTAAAAATGTGACCATCAAACAAAACTCTAGCGGTTATTTTATGGCGCAAAATTTTTCGAAGTGTATTTTAGCTAGCACTATATTTGCCATATCGAAAAAAGCTCGGTAAGCGATGTTGCCCGACCCGCTTAAAATATTACTCTAGGTCTATACCAAATGACGCTGGCACAATTCACAAGAAACTGTCTGTTTAAAAAAAAAATAACTAAACTACAGTGGGTAGGCCCACGCTGCGTCTTTCAGTTCGTAGTCGCCACTCGAGAACTTTACGGCTTCATCGGTCATCTTGCGATATGCTCCGCCCATTGCCATTTGAGGTTTGATATTCTTAAGGCGATGTCGGTAATCTTGGTTCGCCTGCAGATTTCCTCATTTTTGATTCGATCCTGCAACGATAATCCGAGAATAGCTCTTTGAGTAACCTTGAACTTTCTTATAAGGCCTATAGTGAGCGACACCGTCTTCAGTACCGTAAGTCATCGTGGCAACACAAACTGGTCATCTTGAGACTTGAGAGGTATTTGGAACGAAAAGATGCTTCGCAGCCTCCACTGCCCAGTCGATCTAGATTCAGCGATTGACCTCTTTCTCCAAAGTGGACTTACCTAGATGGACTTTTTATCTCAGGTTCACACAATCATTTTCAACTTCGAGTACACAAACTCTTGAAAATGCGATACATCAATTTTTGCAGATTTAATAAATTAATGCTTAGATTTCCAACTTAAATATAATCCTATACACTGGCAGACTAAGGAGGAGGGGGGGGGGGGGGCGGAAGGGGCGGCCCGCCTCGGCCAGGGGGGCCTCTAGGCACCTCCATCGTCTCATGACAAAAAGATTTTACCTAGCCTTCGTTGATTACTTGGACACATCTCAAAGGTTACAAGGTGATCCATTGTTAATTCAGTTTGTTAACAAATAAGGCACTTTTCTGATAGTAGGTATTTTGGGACAATTTATGGAGCTAATTAGGCGGTAATTCGGTTGAGTAAAAAATAATTTAATTACCTATTTTATTAATTTTTTATTAAATGTGAACTAAATACAAAGCTTGTAAAATTATATCAACTTCTTAAACTGAGGGCCTCCAATGAAGTATATTATCATTGGGGGCCTCATTTAGCTTATCATTGGGGGGCCTCATCTAGCTTTACCGCCCCGGGCCTCTGGCGGGCTTATTCCGCCACCGATCCCATAATAATCCCTGCTTACGAGCAGTTTTTCTCAATACGCTCGGAGCTCATGAATTGTACAGAATCAGAAGGGTTTGTACGTGAGACATACACAGGGGAAATCTTTTCGACGCCAACGAGGGTAGTCCGACCGGCTTAACTTTCGTTTAATACGTCAATGTGCTACCCCTAACTATACACCAAATGTAACCTCCACCTCATGATAACGCCCACTGTTTAGTTTGTTAATTATTTTCAGTTGAGATAACACACAAGTTTATATTATACTTAAGGGACGACTTTGGCTGTCACTCTCGGAAATAAACTCCAACAGTTTTTGAAATAATGAAAACTTAAACTTTGTGAACGAAATTATTTTATTAATCTGGACCAATTTGAAAAAGAAAAACTAAGCAGTCTTACTCTACATAATATTGTTTCTAGACTTATACAACTTAAAATATCTATAAAATACCTACCTATTATAATATAGAAAAATTGAAGTATGAAATCATTGATATAATACGTAGATTACGTAATAAATACCCGAGATACTACTAAAATCTGAGACGCAAAAATTTCCTGTCAAAAAACCTGTAAAATGTAAATATACAGTTTTTTTATTATTACAGTAGTGCGTGTGTCAGTGATGTATCGTATGCACAAGTGAAAATGCTTATTCAATAAATTTTTGGTTTTTTTTTTTAGTATCGATACAACGTAAAAAACTTTTGATATCAATGTATAATAGTAGATTATGCACCGAGGGAGTAAAGCACTGTCTTACGTCACAGGCGGCATATTGAACCCTGAGCGTAACGATGGACTCTAGAATTAATCCCCGAGCGTAGCGTATATAGAGTCCTGAGTGAAGCGAGGGGTTTAAGCTGCCCGTGACGAAGACAGGCTTTATCCTCGAGGTGCATACTCTACTTTTCATACCTATTGCGAAACATAAACCCTCACTAGACGGGCAGAGGGTTTATACGAAAATAGAACTGGCCACCACAGGCAGATCACATAAAAAGAAAACAAAACGCTAAGAGTTTTCCTACAAATAACGTTCAAAACTCCAATCATTTTACTCCCTTGGGAGTTTCATACAACATTACCTCCCTCTCTTGGGTTGGAATGTAATGCCTTGCTTTACGTTGAGATTGCGTGATATTTAATTGGACATTATCGAGCAGGTGGTATGAAAAGTATCTTATCTGTTAGTGCATCCTAGTAGGTACGCGCGTGGCTTATCAGACAACAACCAAAGCGACTGGATGTTTTATAAGAAATTTCGTATCAGACACAAGAAAATTTCTTATAATGTGCAATAGGCCTTACTCATTAAATTGTCAGGGGTACAGAGAAGGACATAGGGTACTTTTCACTTCGCATTCCCCCGGGAACTCCAAAATTAATACAGGTAAAACCGCGAGGAACAGCCAGTATTAATTACCAATCAATGGACGCTCCGCAAATCCTCTCCGACCTCTCGTTGATGTTTATCGGATGCAAATTGAGTAATCCAACGGAAAACTTGACGTGACTTCGAATAACTTAGCCGGCACTAAGCCAGCTACGGCTGCAGTCTCATTTGCACCAACCCAGCCACTAAACCTGTACCATTGAAACTCGAACTGAGATGATCCTTTGTGCTTCGGATTTGCGAAAAGTTGAAATCCTTAATCCTTATTACTATTATTGATGCGAAAGTGAATTTATTTGTAATCGAGAAGACAATCTTCAGTTACTAGACGAGGAGAACGGAAGCAAGTGCTCGTGAAGTAATTAAAGCTCAATGATACCTCATTTATTATATAGAATGTCTTTGCTAAAGTTAGTGTATAAACCGAGCAGCTTGAAATTTTGTACACACGTTTTCAGAGGGACAGAGAAAGACATATTTTTTACTCGAGAATTTCCGCGGGAGCTCCGAAATTAACACAGGTGAAACTGCGGGGTACAGCTAGTAAATAAATCATATAAAATTAATGATTGTATGCAAAATGGATAGGAGATGAATGGAATGTAAAATCTCTAATTGCCGCACTCCCCTGAGTTTTAATTTCGTTTTAATGATTATTTAGTTTTAAGTAAAGATTTTAAAAACAAAACTACCGTACTCAGAGACGCTCGTTAAATTAATGTTAATTGACATTTAACTAATTAAGGTAATGAAAATCCAAATTCAGTTTGTGCTACGCACGTTGTGTATCTCCGTTATCTTTTGATTACGTAAAAAATTAAAAAATACGTGTCCAATATTTTTTTTTGTACAAGACGAACTGAAAACTAAAATTTGGTTGACAAGCCTCTTTCTCTATCATTTTCCATGGTACGGCCTCTGTGCACGGATCAAAAAGGGTCGGAGTTGTTTATTTGTGAAAACACAGCCCTTGAGATGTGCATGCATGTTGGTCGTTGGAACGTCGCTTTTTCACGTTTCTTTTTTTTTTCGCTGTCTGAAGTATTCGAGGCGACGGGCTTTCGAGAGCTCGCTTCCATTTATATTTTGTAATGGCATAATAGTTTTGTTTTCTATTTTTTTTTTCGGCTGCGCAATTATATGTTCGTCTTTTGATGTCTTTATATTTTATTTAACCACGGAAGGAGTTAGAAGGTAAAATTCGTCGTCCATACTTCTTTTGTGTGACGTCTCGTTTCTCAGAATGATGTCTACGTCTCCTTTTAAGTTTTTTTTTATGTTCTTACTCACTTGTACCTTGACTAAGAAAGAGCCTTTAACCGCCACAAAATATGAATAAATGAGTAGTATGAATGGATATGATGACGGGGTATAAAAAGCAAAATTACATATAGTTGGTTTGTTTGTTTGTTTGCACTTACTTTATTGAACATACACAAAGTTTTTACAAATTGTAACGGTAATTGCGTAGTTCCCGCGGGAATTCCTTGATAAAAAGTACCCAATATCCTTTTCTGTACCCCTGACAACGTGCATGCCAAATTTCATCCAAATCCGTTCAACCGTTTTTGCGCGATTGAGTAACAAACATCCAAACATCCAAACATCCACACTTTCACATTTATAATATTAGTAGGATAGTAGGATTAGTAGGATGAAATGTATTGCTGTTATTTTTTAATTGCGTAAAAAAAGAAAAATACGTGTCGAAAAGTTCTAAAAACTTAAATTTGATCATCTACAAATTCGGGAATCTTGTAATTCGAAAATATCCTACAAACAGATCTAATGAGATGAAGGGAAAATAGAGAATAAATTTCAAATTCTATAGGAACAAGACTTACCTATAACCAACATTAAAAAACTATTTTATTTTTAGCTAAGTCATAGATATATAATACTATAGCTAAGTTAAGTGATTCTAAACTATGGTGAAGAGGCGCGAGCAGGATCACAAGTTTCCTGACAACAAAACCCAGTTTCGCGTACACAAATAAGTACCTATATACATATATGTCGAATAGAATCTCCAACGAACTCGCCAACTTGTAAGCTGCACGCATGCAACAGTTAGTACACGGGCTTGAAGGACTCTCCAAGGAGCTGCTCTAGGCCTCTCGGAGCCTCGTGCAGCCTCAAAGAATCCACGGCCCTCCGCCAGAGGGCACTTAATGCGACGACGACTCCGGGAGTCCGTTTTGTGACTCTAATTGCTTGTTCTGTCAGCCAGTACATACACGACTTTGATCATAGCCTTTATTTAATTTATGTTAGAAAAATCATATCTTAAATGGACATAGATAAGCAATAGTGTGTTAACCCACACTGGAGAAATTTTGAGTAAATCGTGTTTTAAAATTATAGCGCGATTTTCTGTCAACATGTTTTATGTTCAATATTTAGTTACATACTTAAAAAATGTAATAGGTAAACAAATAATTAAAAAACGTTCCCTAACTCGTAAATAAATCGTTCTGAATAGGTAACTTAATTTTGTGGGTTAACATGTTATTGCTTATCTGCGTCCAAATACAAATAGGTACATACATTATTTAACTACATTTTTAACCATATCTTTTTATAGAATTGAATAGAATAGAATAGTTTATTTTTCAAGTAACAATGACTTTTTATATGAGTAATGATCATCAGTTTTGTTTGAATTTATATAAAAGTAGAAAGGTATGTAAGTATGTACCTATATGTGGTCGGTTTATCGGTTTGACTGTTTGTCGCTTTATTTGAAAGCGTGTCACGTAAAATCTACTAGACGTAATAGCAATATAGGTAGATTATGTTTAAAATGTAATATTTTAGGTACTTTATTTATATCCTGGTAGGTATAACAAGAAGTTCCCGAGGTAATTCCAAAACACATTTATGCGAGTGAAACCGCGAGCATCTTACAGCTATTATATTTATTGTTATGACAAAAAAGAAAATCACAGAATCTAGACCCAATACGTGGCGTTATAGTTGAGTTTATTAATCTCTAATGATACGAGTACGTCTGTTTGTCATCGTCTAACTTCCAAATTACTTGATCGATTGTGTAAATATTCGCACAATGTCCATGTCAAGTGTTAGAGTAGGAAGTGCGTATAAATTTACCGTAGATCCGAAACTCAAGCGGATACACAAACTGGTTAATCATAAAAACTTGACGCCGAAAAATACGTTACAACGCACCACTAACTCGTCGTCTGAATCAATCAAACAACATCAACAAGTCGTTTGTTACTGTCTGTGTGTTTTCCCCGACTTCCCCCGTCTGTGTATGGGAGATGCAAGGGGTAAATGCAGCGAAGAAACAACCGTTTCCTCCACCAAAACCGTGCTCGGACGCGACCTTAATCGAATTTCGAGCTTACGAGTAGGTAGGTACGTGCATATAACGTTCGCTACTCCCGTGACGATTTTTCTGTCCGACTTTTTGTACGTTCCAATCGCAAATAATTGAAAATTATTCACTGCCCACACAATGCTGAAAATAGCGATAAGCCCGCTATAAAAATCGTAATTGGGATGTCGACAACTTTTGAAAATCAAAATTCTAATTAGTCCGTCATTTGGAAATATAAAAATCATTAGACACGTATTTTTTTATTTTTCAAACAAATGAAAATACACAGAGATAAAGCGCATTAAAGTTTAGGGTGGGGGCTCGTGACGTCACTTCGCTACAAGCCGCCATACAAACTGCACTAGTTAGTGACGTCACGCGAAATTTCAACTTATTGTATCGCCGTTATTTTTTGATTACGTAAAAAAAGAAAAAATACTTGTCCAATATTTTTTATTAATCTATTATTGAATAGAAAAAAAAACCACCAAAAGTTACTGTTTGGGCACGTTTTATGTTAACTTTGAAAACTGTCGGAAAAATCCTAAGTTAAAACAAATTAAAATTGAGGGCTTGTGACGTCATAATTAATGTCACGCGTCATTTCGACTCATTGCATAGCCGTTGTTTTTTGATTACGTAAAAAGGAAAAATACGTGTCGAATATTTTTAATTTATTTACACGACGGAAATACTGAATGCTAAATTTTTTTCATCTAGCTCATTGATAATTTGTAAAAAAACTGTACCTTTAGTTGTAAAGTCAGTCACGAACTCTTCTTTTAAAATTAACGGGGCTTTTTTTAATGCAAAATAAAATAAAATAAAAAATCGTGTTTTTTATTGCTAATAAACTAATTAATCACCGTGTGAATGGGAACTTTTAAACATACACAGGGTGATTAATCGACCAGACGTAGTTGTATCTACAGTGTGTTTCGTTTTGTACTCGCAAATGATGGATGATGCGAGTTGCAGTCCACTAGTTAACTCGAATGCATAAGTCGTTTGTCAAAGTTTGTGGTATACTAACATAATATGTACATTACCTCTAAACGTATGACTTGTTTCGATGTACCTAAGGGAAGTAAATTGTGTAAGTACATACATAGATTAGCTAATTACATATCAAGTTAAAAATAATGTTTTTCATAAATTTGCAAACGAAAACAATAAAATATTTGTATTCAAAAACGCACCAGACACTCTTTAAAAAAAAAGTGACAACCCGATTTTAATACTGGCCCGTAGCTATTAAGAAGCAGAGATAGAGACATTATCCTTATATTTAATACCTAGAATAGATGCTAGTCATTATAGGTTTCTAAGAAAATCAGGGGAAACAATTTGAATTTGAAATATTTCAATGCTGTTTTCTTTTTTCTATAACATGTTTTTAAAATATTCACTTTTGGAAACTCATTCGAATATTTGGCGACGACCCGTTTGGCGCAGAGGTCACCATGCCTACCCGCTAATCAAGGGGTTCCGGGTTCGATTCCCGGTGGGGGTGGACTTTGTGTGATGAACACAGGGTTCCATTTTCCAGTCTGGGTGTGTTTATATATATCTATAGTATAATATATATGTAATTCTATGTAGTATATACCACGTTTGCTTGGTTTCCACTACACAAGCTAATAATAGCTTACTGTTGGATCAAGTAGATCTGTGTGTTGTGATGTGGATTATTTATTTATTTATTTATTTACATAGATAATGGACTTTAATTTACTGCGTTTCTTTAACCGAATTTACTGTAAATTGTTGTTAATAGAATTTCTGCCAATGTTTACGTAATACGTGTATAATTAAACTAAGTTGTAAGCATAGTTACAATAAGAAATTTTATAGATGGTTTCCTTAAACAGTCCACTCAAAATTTAAGCACGAAACCATTCGATGTATGCGTGAAACGGTGCTAAATTACATTCGGTAAAACGCACAACGTACGTACTCAGCCTTTTTAGCCCGATTTGAAATAGCTTCAATGTGTTTGCACTCACTGTTGTTCTATGCTTATAAATTGTTGGTTAAAAGTAATTCGTCGGGGTCATATAAGAGGTATTATCGACGCAAATATACGTAGCGCCGCGAGCCGATTTCCACTAAGCGATTTCCACCAAACAATTTTACGACGTCTATTTATTTTATGACTTTTTATGTAACGTAACGATATATAACGCACACGTCTCATTCTGAAGCCATAAATTATAATCGAAAAGGCATCCTCTTGAATCGCCAAAACGTGGAAATTATTGCGTTACCCAACCCACCCTGTCAGTGTTGCCGCTCGCTATATTTTATTTATACCTTTTACGAGTGTTGTCACCCATAAAAAAAAGTTTTAGTGGGTGCCGTAAAAGAGCGTCCCTTTTTTGGTTGTTGAATTACATCGCTTATAGGCAGGTTTGGGTTAGATAGTGATTTTATTAAATGAAAACGTTTCTTTCCAGCTGTAAATATTATTGTCTTTGTTTATTTATGTTTCTTTGCCCCTAATAAGATTTATTTACGGTCCGCAAACGACTCTCGATGAATTCATCATGTCGTTCTTAAATATATGAAACATTCAAAAAGTATTCCGGATGTTGTGAACATTTACTATCTCTACCTTAATACCTATCTATGTTCTACATCCATGAGCGAAACCCGTTACGCATTAAAAAATAAATAAATTCCATTTTCAAATCATCGAACATCGTGTCATATCTTTTTAATAGGCGTTTTAGCGTCTTTTTTTTTTAAAACGGCAATATGGCGGGTCGGACGAGCAGCTAATGACTGACTTCGCTGTACCGGCGGCGGGCGTCGGCGTCGCATGTACAAAACACCTATGAATAAACTTGATTTACGAGGTTATAAATTTAAAAGCAGGACTTTGAACGGAATGCTTGTAACGCTATATTTCATAATAATGCCCTTTTGGGTAGGCTTCCAGAATTTCTCGGTGTTGCCGGCTTTAATGTTAACAAAGTTTTCATGTTTATTTTTTTATAAATACGCTCGGACTAAGCTAGGTGAGTTATTGGTCTTTAGTGAAATTTGCGTTCTGTTTTATGTTGGACTTTCTTAATTTTATGTTTTCAACAATGACTATCTGGACTTTCTCGGAAGCATTTTAAACGTGGATCAACAGTGAATTACCGACCATTCCACTTCAAAACCATGCATTATATATAAGTGACATTTTGAAGTCTTGACCTGAACACTAACAATATAAAAAAACTTTAAATTGCAAAAGTCGGGTGTACATTTGAAGATCAAATAACATTTATAAGCAAATGCGGGTAGTTTACAGTGGAGCCCGGTGTAGTACCTGCGGGTGTCTGCAATATCCGCCGTCGACTCATATCCGCTGCTCGCTCCAGCACTTTATGCTCTGGTATGAGACATGAGCGGAAGCGGAGCTTTTAATTAAACGCTATAATTCTAGTCATTCGTAAACTTATTCCTTAACAACTGTGCTGAGTGTCGGAATCCCTACAGGCACTCTCCTCCTTTTAAGATTTTTTTTTGTTATAAGTACCATACATAATTATTTTTAATGCATTTAACAAAAAGCTGTTATTTTGTCAGAACACTTTTGTATGTACTACAATTTTAATTTTATGTATAGCTAGCTTTCCTTTTCTTTAAAATATTTTATCAATTATTTATCAAAGTAGCAGCAGTTTGTTCTACTTTCAGACAGAAGGGGCATCGACTCAGTTTAGTATGAAAATGGATAAAAGCCAGTGTCGCTGGCTGATTTTCTCATACAAAGGTATTCGTCACGCATACGGACATTAAACTGATTGTACTTCTAGGATTGTAATAAAATATAACATTTGGTATACCTGTAAAAGAAATTATGACAGCGATTTGCACATAACCTTAGCCCATGCCCACACTGCCGCTTTAGTTAGTTAATGGGTACTTTACTAATTTCTCTGTGATTTTCTCGTGACAATCGGACGGACGGATTACCTTGTTTCTCCGCACATTTGTCGTTTGTGGACCGGAAAATTATTTCTAGAGAGTAGACCCTAGGATTCTATGTCTGTGCTACTTATTAGTAATTCTTATTATTGAACCTTGCTCTAGATCGTGCTTCGTACAGAGTGTTTGTGGTTATACATACATATAAGTTCGATATGCATATTAAATTTCACAAACAGATTCAATGTGCAAATCGCTAATCGCTAGTGAGACAAACCACACTACAATACAGAGGTAGTGGCAGAGGCAGGTAACTTACCGATATTAAGACGTAGGCGTTCTCGAATCTATTCCCTGACGCGGATCGACGTGGCTGAACAGAAAACCAGACATTTGGAGGAAAATATCTTCTAAAGTGCAGAGTTTTTATGTTACGTCATCAGTTCTTGCGTTATCCAATTTCATGGTGTCAACAATTTCGAAAAAAATATATCCGAAACGAAGGACAAATCAGCTGCTCTACGGAAAAACCAAGCAACTGTTTTTGTTTTTTTTTTTCAAAATGAGGTTTTTTTTTTTTGTATTTTTGCCATTTTTCAAGCTTAACGGACGTTGCTTTATACCAATTATATACTCAAAACCATCAAAAGGCTTTAGTGTTAAAAAAAATAAAAATGAAGAAAATCGTTAAACTATGCATGATTTGTTTCGAATAAAGCGACTTCCGGTATTTTGCTTCTCCTGTAAAATTTATTTAGCTGCAATAACCAACAAAAAGGCTTTAGACTTACCGCCGCACTCAGAGTCGAATTTAATGATTACTTAGTTAAGTATAGATTTTTAAAACAAAACTGCCGAAATCAGAGACGTTCAGTAAATTAATGTTAATTGGCATTTAATCAGATATACCTTAATTAGTTAAATTCCAATTAACATTAATTAATTAAACTTGTCTGATTGCGGCAGTTCTGTTTTAAAAATCTATACTTAACTAAGTAAGCATTAAAGTCGACTCTGAGTGCGGCGGTTAGAGAAATTAAAATTAAGAAAACCTTTAAACTATGGAATGTTTATTCTAAATATAGCGACTTCCGGTTTTTTGTTCCTCCTGTAAAAATTATTCAGTTTGCAATTACTTTGTTTTACCGTAGGGCAGCCGAAAATTTGGTGTTGCTTATTTGGTTTTTGCAAGTATCTAAATCTGAATGTTTTGTATACTGTTTCATAAATATGTATGTTTGCTTTGCTTAGCTTAGGATTTTAGTACTAGGTGGCGCTGTATGGTACCGTCCGCGTCCGCACGTCCCAGCCAACAGAAATAATCAAACTAAAGTATATTTTCGAATGACTTATAAACTATTAACTAGCTGTTACCCCGCTGTTTTTCGCCTGCGGCAATTTCGAAGTTCCCGAGGGAATGCCGGGATAAGATATATGACGCTCAAGAACCCTGTAGCATTCTATTGGTAAAAGAATCTTCAAAATCGGCTTAGTAGATCCAAGGATTACCCCTTATAACTTCATAAACTCACAAAGTTGAACTCTTTATAATATTAGATAGTAAAGATGAAAACAACTGAACATCTGCGACCTATTTTTGTATAATCACATCTTGTTTCCTATAATAAAACATCATGTTACTACTAACTTCTTAATACTACACTGACTAGTTCGCAAACAAAATAAAAAACTAAATTCAATCAAAAATACAAGACGAAGTTACTGTATTCATCGGAGCTTACCAACGAAATGCAAAAAACTTTGTTTCAAAACAACAAAGGAAGCCTGCTACAGACACTCGGCCCGCCAAAAAGTTTCGACTCGCAAATGTAACACATTACCTACTTCTGATTAAGGGACGAAAAATCCAATAATTCGGCTTAAACCCTGCCTGCCGACGCTTTGCGCCGTATTTTATAAAGGCTGTCCCCCATTAGTAACAATGCTGACTTTTTTTATCGCTCTACTAGCTTATCCCCGCGGTTTCACCTGCGTTAATTTCGAATTACCGTATCTCCTCTGTACCCCTGACAACGTGTAGTATGCTAAATTTAATGCACTTTTTCCGATACTTCCAGCATATTTTCCCAGGTATGAAAATCAAAATTTTAATTGGTTAGAAAAAAAATAATAATAGACACGTATTTTTTGCTTTTTCAAATTAATGAAAATAAACATAAATAAAGCGCATTAAAGTTTAGGGTGGGGGAATCGTGACGTCATTATTCAGTATCAGCCTCGTACAATATGCACCGGGTTTTGACGGCACGCGAAATTTCGACTCAATGTATCGCCGTTATTTTTGGATTACGTAAAAAAAATACGTGTTCAATATTTTTTAATAATCTACAAGACGGACTTAATTTTGTCAAGTAGCCAATTACCGTTATATTTCAACCAATTTACAAAAAATCTTGACAGATTTTTTATATACCTAAGCCTTCCTCATGAATCACTTTATCTATTGGTGAAAAACGCATGAAAATTTTTCATGAACAGACAGACAAACAGACGCGGTGGAGTACTTTATGTCGTACATTTACCATTATAAGACGGAATGTCTTGGCCTCGTGTTGAAAACAAAATTTACGCTCGCTGTTTGTTCTGAGATAATCAATGATTCTTCTTAAGTTACTCATAGATATACCCAATACGTACCTACTCTAGCTTTCCATCACTAAAATAATTTTTAGAATCGCTTCTTCAACAATTTTTGATACATATTTATACAAACAGACTTTTTCTCTTTTGAATATAAGTATAAATTCATTTTTATCTATAATTTCTATTTGTAATGTGTTCTTTCTATATTATTGATCGATCGGCACCGTAAAATTTACAAAATATGCTCAAACCAATAGTAAAGTTTACGTAAAACTCCGCTCCAACAACGCCACGAGCTTTATATTCGTCAAGGAATTGAGCAATCCGACTGGTTCGTGGTAAATTTTACCTTCAGAATGGTGCTACGGGGAAACGTCTGCGTTTTGTCCCGGGAATAATCAGAGCCTTTTTTCCATTCTTACACAATAGAATTGATTACTTTGGTTACGTGAAATATGGATTACGAACGAAATTCAGATTTTTAGAACTTGGACTATGATCTTATCCAATTTTAAAAATCAGTATACGTAAGTAAGTATACTACCAATAAGTGATATTCAACGCAAAACTAAAATACTATACAACTATAGAATATACAAATACTGGATGGGATGGAATCAGATATTAAGTACATATTTAATAAAAAACAAAAGCAAACTTTAATACTTTTATCTATTTTAAACAGGTACCTTTTTAATTTAATTAAAAACAAATTCACTGTAAAATATTCTTGATAGGAGTACAAGGAGAGACAACAATCAGACCGAAGAAGTTTCGGTCGCCTTTCGTTGCCCGAAGAATATGTTGGCGACTCAATATCAGTGACCAGCAGGTCCAGTAACCGACCCCGCGTGGTGTCGATGATGTGCAAACTACGGGAAAGTATACTGACCAAATGGACGCAGATAAGCAATAACATGTTAACCTACAAAATTAAGTAATTGATTCAGAACCATTTATTGAGAGTTAGGGAACGTTTTTCAATTATGTGTTTACCTTATCACATTGCTTAAATATGTAACTAAATATTGAACATAAAAAATGTTGACACAAAATGGCGCTCCTACTTTTAACACGATTTACTCAAAATTTCTCCAGTGTGGGTTAACACACTATTGCTTATCTATGTCCAAATATGGTACCGAACCGAACACAGGTAGTAGAAATGTTGACCAATCTTCGGTGAGGAACTTTTCGGTCGCGAACTTTACCTAACAAGTCGCCTATTTTTCTCTCAGGGTACTGGATTCCAACTATCGGTCATTGCATAATTATGTAAAACTGACTGGAAATGCAATTGTTTTTTGCGTGGGCCCCTGATGAACATAAGAAGGTTAGCTGTGGAACAGATAAGATGTACATTTTCCTTATAACACCAAACATGTTTACAAATCACTATGAATTTATTACAAATCAATACAAATTATGGTAACAACAACGAACTATTATTAATGCAACCAACCAATATCCACGACTATCATTTACCAAACAATAAAACTTCTAAAGGACCGAAGAAAATAGTAAAAATAAGAGCTGACTTCCAACGTACGAGCCCGCGGCGCTGTCACCGGCAGCCCCAATAAAAAGTCGCCCTTTGAGGCTCGCCGCCGCGACATCAAAAGACGCCGACGCTTTGTCCGCCTCCCGCCGCCCGTCTGTCGAGATTTATACCCGCTTTCTATTTACTCTTGTATTGGGTTAAATCAATTGTTTACTCCGCGATAAATTGATGTGTATTTTTTACTCCTTTATTTCATTGATATCAGACTATTTACAGCAGTATATTATTATTAGCAGTATATTATTAAACGAAAGATTTCGGTTGGGATTAAATTTATTATTCAATTTTTTATATTAAAAAAATGTTACCTATCAAAATTTTGGGTAAGGCCGGATATATTTTTATTTTTTTAAGGTAATTTTCAAGAATATTCCAGAGAATTGTTTGAACTTTAAGTAGGTAATACTATCGATTATACAAAAAAAGAGGAAATAAAAACTAAGGTAAGCACGATAGATAAAATAAACTTATTCGTAGAATGTAGTCTTGTAGAGTTTCGTAGCATCGTAGACGCGCCTACGGCATACTACGCCGTAGGAGTGCTACGATTATAGCCGACTCAGTTCGCTTGCTTGCGTTGCTTTTGAACTTTCGGTCAGACCAAATTGCTTTTATGGTCAGTTTTATATTTTACTAGCTGTGCCCCGCGGTTTCACCCGCGTGAATTCCCGCAGGAACTCCCTTTAGGGGGATGAAAAATAGATAGTAGCCGATTCTCAGACCTACTGAATATGCATAAAAAATTTCATGAAAATTGGTCAAGCCATTTCGGAGGAGTATGGGAACGAATATTGTGACACGAGAATTTTATATATTAGATAAGATTACTAGATTATAGGCTTGTCAACCAAATTTTAGATTTTAGTCCGTCTTGTAGATTAATAAAAAATATCGGACACGTATTTTTTTAATTTTTCACGTGGGTAATGAAAAAATAACGGTGATACATTAAGTCGAAATATCGGGTGACATCACGCCGTGCTACAGATAATAACACGTTATGATGTCAAGAGCCATACTCCTAAGCTTAATGCGTTTTATCTTAGTATTTTTTTTAATAATATGAAAGAAAAAGCAAAAAAATACGTGTCTATATTTTTTTATTATCAAACTGATGGACTAAATAGAATTTTGATTTTCGTACCCTGGAAACTACCCTATTATAGCTAATGGCTTTCCGTCTACCGTTTGGCTGCATAAATAAACATTAACACAGTTTCAATAAAATATTAGAATGAAAGAAAGAATAAAAGTTGGATCCTTCGTAATCTATCACAAAAATCTGACTTTATGAAACAAAATAAATAATAAGAAGAACTTACGGTTATTTTACGTGAAGAAAAATCGTCGGCCGTAAAAACGGCAATTCGAGTGACATAAAGCAGAAAAAAGGAATCGAGAACTTCTTTAGTGACTTCCTTGAAAGCAATTTCTTACTTATAACTCGGCGATATTGACAGATGATTCGTAAAATTACTAGACAACTGAGCCGAGAGTGAAGCGACATGAAGATATATAGCGAGCCACAGATCATTTTGCTTTATATACTACTACTAGCTGTCGCGCGCGGTTTCACCCGCGATAATTTCGGAGTACCTGCGGGAATTCCGGATTACAATATAGCCTATGTTACTCAGGGACAAGGTTGCTTTCTAATGCTGAAAGAATTTTTGAAATCGGTTCAGTAGTTTTTGAGTTAAATTTGTAACAAAAAAACAAACACAAAATCAAATCTTTCCTCTTTATAATATTACTAGCTGTTCCCCGCGGTTTCACCCGCGATAATTTCAGAGTTCCCGCGGGAATTCCGGATGAAAATAAAGCCTATGTTACTCAGGGATAATGTAGCTTTCTAATGGTGAAAGAATTTTTGAAATTGGTCCAGTAGTTTTTGAGTTAAATCGTAACAAACAAACAAAAAAAACATCTTTCCTATTTATAATATTAGTACAGATATAGAAATTTATATAAACAGAAGCCCATAATATGATTGGGGATGACCAAAAAAAGAGCTAGACGAAATCAATCCAATTTCCTACCATCACAACTTAGTTGTATAAAATGTGCGAGGAAAACAAGAGTGACAGCTTGTTTTATGTGGGAAACTGTTGACTTATTACATACTAGCTGTCCCCCGCGGTTTCACCTGCGTTAATTTCGGAGTTCCCGCGGCAATTCCAGAATAAACTACAGATATAAACCTTCCTCGTGAATCACTGTATCTATTGGTGAAAACCGCATGAAAATCCGTTCAGTAGTTTTTGAGTTTTTTGCGAACAGACAGCGCAAGCGACTTCATTTTGTACTGTGTAAAGATTTTTCCCTATACGTATACTTAATCTATATATATATATATATGTACTAGCTGTCCCCCGCGATTTCATCCTAAGAAAAAAGTACTAAGTAGTAAGTAAGTAAGTAATTTAGAAGTATATTTTACACAAAAAGACGGCAGGTACATTCTTATAACCGAGGAAATGTATTTACGTTAGTATATTTATTTTTCATTACTCATACTCGGAAAGTAGGTCTGAAGTTGCCTGAGAAGCGGGTTGAAAGTAACCCTTTTCAGCCCTAGGGAGAATCGCTTTCAACTGACAGCTGGATACTGCAGAAACTCAAGTTTTTTTTATGTCATAGGGGGCATACTTACTGGCCAGTAGCACACCTAATGGTTGATTTATGTAAAATAAAATTCACTCATTTTTTTCTTTAGCTAATTCCTATTTTTATTTTGACTTTCCTTGCATTCGTAATGAAAAGCACAGTGTTACCCTCGGGAGTTACTTTCACCCCTAGGATAACAATGTACTATTGCATGCGATTGCTTTGTTTCTAAAGCGGTATGAAATAGAGCATACTAGCTTCCGCCAATGACTTCGTCTTCGTGGTGATTAGTAGTGCATTCCAATTGTCATAGCCTCATTTTTTGTTGCTTTTTTTTAATTGAAGACTATAATAATAATACCGGTAGTTTGAGCTCTGCTCCGCTGCGCGCTGTCGGTATAGGTTTTTTTAAATATTTATTATTTTGTAAATTTATACTGTAAAGAACCTAAATTTAGGACAGATAAATGAATATTAATAATAATATCATTTATTGACATGTACTCCCTCTATTAATTACATTATTTAATCTTTGCAGAATTTTAAGAAATCCTTTCTAAATATTATGAATCGGAAATGCGAATTTATTTGTTTGTTTGTTTGTTAACAACGCCACCGATCATCTAAAAATTTTGCATACCCGTTGCCAGGAGTATAAAAAAGGACATTGGGTACTTTTCATCCCGGACTTCCCACGGGAACCGCGGGGATCAGCTAGTATATAATAAGTATTAAATAGATTATAATTGGCTCTATATACAACGTATTAATGAATTAACTGAAAACTAGAAAGTAGTTTGCTCAGAATCAACTAGCGAATCGATCACACTATGTTTTAATATAGGTTATATTTTTTAATTTTTACCAGCCCACGTCTAAATTATTTATAATACAATATTTGGCGCATACGCCGCCCGCAGCAAAAATATTCGAACCGGTACGCGCGGGCGTAGCGCTTGGAATTTCGTAGATAGGTCACCTCCAAACTAATGTTGAATGACTTTTAAAGTATAAATTTTTTCGACATAAAATATATTTTAATCATATTATTGTTTATTTTTTTAAATCGGGTGTATCAGGTTTTTAGTTAATTCATTAACACGTTGTACAATTTAAATTTTTAAACCACATGACATTTATCGTTTATTATGTAGGTACGTTTCGAATGGAGCTGGTTTACCAGTGATATAGATACTACAAGTAGTCATTTCCTGTAAATGTATTACAGGAACGGCTGAAGGGAAATAATAAGTGAAACGTATTCGAGACATTTCTCATTTGTATAACATCGGCTGCGCGGGGCACACAATTTTCCGCTCTATAAAACACACATCGGGGGAAGGTTAGCTGGCTAATTTCCTGTCAAAACATAACTTTTTATACAAAGAAAAATAATAATAATAAAACTGTGCACTCACACGGCCTCTTCCAATCAATTTACTTTTATATTGAGGTCCGTCGTAAAATAAGTTTGTTTGACTGCCTGCGTGTATTTTTACGTTTTATGTATGGCTGTACTAGCTGTCGCCCGCGGTTTTACCCGCTTCATTTTAGAATTTCCGCGGGAATTTCGGAATAAAAGCGTAACAAATAAACATACAAATAAGATCACTTTCACCTTTATGTTATACATTATAAGGATTAGCCCATTATGGGTACAAACTTCGCGGCAGTGCAAATAATAAGTTGACCAAGTTTTATCGTAATCGGATGAACGTTATAGCAACTTATATTTATACAAGCTTTTTCCGATCAGCAGTTTAGGCTGTGCGTTGTTCCGTCAGTCAGTCATTCAGGACAAAGCATTTCATATGTATAGACAAGCAAAGTCGCGTGCTTTCTAGTTGCCAGTTATGTAATACGTATTTACATATGGATATAACCAGTTTCCACGTGCGTAATTTATCCTACGACCCACGTAATAATGTTTACACAAGCGGAATTGGATCATGGGTTGGGAGGATATCAAAATTTATATTTTTCACATGTTTTATGAACACTTTGTTACATAGCAAACAAGGTTTATGTTTTTATTGGCAGTTGATATAGGCTTCAGTTTAACATACGCAGGTAGGTTTTGTCTCCTGCATCGAACTGAGCATCTGCACCTCGATTCCTAATAATCCCGAACTATACGTGTGTGAGGTCATGGCAATGTTGACGAGAGGTTGTGACGTCGCAATGCCAAGAAAAACAGGACGCTCTGACGGGAGGCGGGTGTATTGGTGGACACCTGAGCTAACGACGCTGAGAGAATCATGCATTAAAGCAAGGCGGGCATTGAAAAGGGCTGCTACACATAGCTTGAACCTTCGAACCGAAGATTTGAGCAACGCTCGGAAAAACCTGGGTAAAGCAATTGCAAAAGCTAAAAGTGACGCCTGGAGGGAGACGCTGGAACAGATCGACAATGACCCTTGGGGGAGGGGCTATCAGATAGTAACTAAGAGACTGAGGGCCCCTCCTTCAACGGCCTCCTTGGATGCCGAGACTGTACGGGAGGTTGTTGGCGCGCTCTTTCCAGGTGACGATAACTTAGAAATAGAGCTCCCGGAAGTCTTGGAGGAGCCGCTTTCCTGGACTACTGAAGAACTTACGTCGGCTGTCTCGCGACTCAAGTCTGGGAAGGCGCCAGGACCGGATAACATGCCAGCTGTTGCTGTGAGGACCTTTGTCGAAGCGTTCCCTGAGGCTGCGCTAGACCTCATGAACGCATGCCTAGCGTCGGGATGCTTCCCAAAGGTCTGGAAACACGCAAAACTCGTTCTCTTCAAGAAACCGGGCAAGGAGCATGTGACGACTCCTAACGCATATAGGCCAATCTGCTTGCTCAGCCACCTTGGAAAAGTCTTAGAGCGTCTGATCGCGGACCGACTAACGACGGATCTCCAGAGCAAAGGGGACCTCGCAGAAACCCAGTACGGCTTCAGAAAAGCAAGGTCTACTGTTGATGCACTGAATGCTATCTGCGGAGCTATCAAGCGTGCTCGGCTCGGAACACGGCGCACGCGCAAGTTCTGTGCTGTGATTACTTTAGATGTGCGGAATGCTTTTAATTCAGCGAGGTGGTGTAATATCATGGCGGAACTCATTAAGAGGAAAATAGAGCCCTACCTCATTCGACTGATTGGCTCCTACCTAACAGATAGATTCATTCAGTATGACCACCGTCTGGGATCTGAGAGGATCCAGGTCAGAAGAGGAGTTCCCCAAGGTTCCGTCCTGGCTTCACTGCTATGGAACATCATGTACGATGGCGTACTAAGAATTCATCTACCGCCGGGGACCAGTATCGTTGGCTTCGCCGACGACATAACTCTAATCGTTTCGGCTAAGCATGAGGAAGGTCTCATGGCGAAGGGCAATGAAGCGGTAAACCAGGTCAGGAACTGGATGGAGGAGCGTGGACTTAGGCTGGTGCCCGAGAAAACAGAGGTGATGGTAGCCTGTGGTCGCAGGAAGCACATCCCGATCCATTTCACAATACAAGGCCAAAGAATTCAACCTGCCAGTACTGTGAGGTGCCTGGGTGTGCTCCTCGACAAGGGAATGACATTTATACCTCACATTAAGAGCGCAACGGCTAGGGCACTAACTAGAAGCCAAGCACTCGGCCGACTCATGCCAAGGATTGATGGACCGAGAACTGTCAAACGGAGATTGCTGGCAGGAGTCATTAAGTCCACGTTAACCTACGCAGCACCAGTGTGGAACGAGGGCCTAAAATACAGCACAGCCAAGAAACAGCTAGAGAGCTGTTACAGACTCGCGGCAATCAGGGTGGCATGCCTGTACAGGACAGTTTCCTACGAAGCATCGATGGCCATTTCTGGCATGGTACCAATCCATTTGGTCATCAACGAGTCCAGTCGTACCTACAGGCTCACCGAAAAGACTGGCCTAATGAAGGCTGCTCTAAAGCGGGAAACGCTCGCAAGGTGGCAGGATGAGTGGACCGAGTCCGAAAAGGGTGTATGGACGAGGACAATTCTGCCCGATGTAAGGGGGTGGTACGGGCGCCGTTTTGGGTCACTGAACTACTACCTATCGCAGTGTCTGTCAGGTCACGGGATTTTCAATACCTATAGAAAAAGAATAGGAAAGACCCAAACGAGCGCCTGCTGGTACTGTCCCGAGGAAGATACGGCTGAACATACCATGTTTGTATGCCCCCAGTTCACACGGAAGCGCGCAGAGGTAGGGATCGGGCTCGGGATCACTCTATCCAGGCAGAACATGATCGAGGTTATGCTCAGCAGCGAACAAAACTGGAACTACGTTAGCGCCTACATGACCTCGATCATGAAGGAAAAGGAGGCTTTTGAGCGCGAGGAGGAGAAGCGTGCGAGAGAACAATAAAAGCACTCAGGGGTTGCCCGATGAAGTACCAATATAGTTCCGGGCAACCACAAAAATGAGTGGCTTGGAGGAGGGGTTTTTAGTCCGTGCAAATCGGACACTCCCTGCCAGTACGGGCTGGCAGGGGTCCGTTAGGGATTTTCCCCTCCTCGTGGAAAAAAAAAAAAAAAAAAAAAAAAAAAAAAAAAAAAAAAAAAAAAAAAGGTAGGTAGTAGGTGCACAAATTATGTATATGTTCAATGACAAAGAGTGGTATTGCAAGCACAGCAAAGCGCATCGACACTGTCACGAAGCAAAAGTTACTATGTATCTAACTTCTTACTAACTTTGGAATACCAATAACCTAACCTAACCAAATCCCCTGACTGTGTCTCTCATTGGTAATGTTAAGGTTGGCACAAAATGCTTTCATAAACCGGTTCAGAGATTCGTATGAAAGTGCAGACTCTTAAAACGTATTACTTGCTCAGTAGCACAGCACAGCTACATACCCCACGTAGATGTCATAGACGTCGTACATGCTTAAAGCTCATAGGGCATAGACACAAGTAGCGGGCAGTTATTTTAACAGCCAGCTTTATCGTTCGCCATCATTTAGGTTTTAGTACAGTACCAGCGTCGAGGGAACTTTGGCGGGAGGTCATGGATGTATTAATTAGGACAGATGTGGTATTCAAAAACACAGATGACAACAAAAGACACTAGAAAAATGTTAACGGGAAATGAAAATGTATCCATCTGACGTCAGTTTTGGGACACTTTTTTTTTGTTCTACAATAATACTACAACTACTTACCTCATCATTATGTATTATACTAATTTTTCATTACTCATACTCGGAAAGTAGGTCTGAAGTTGCCTGAGAAGCGGGTTGAAAGTAACCCTTTTCAGCCTTAGGGAGAATCGCTTTCAACTGACAACTGTCAAATTATTAAAAAAAAACTAGGTCTTTTTTCACATTTCTATTGAACCATGTTCCAACTTTCTATACAGCCAGCGCGATGTAAAATTGAAATAACGTAAAGTTTAAGTAGGTATTAATTAAAATAAAATTCACTCATTTTTTCTTTAGCTAATTCCTATTTTTATTTTGACTTTCCTTGCATTCGTAATGAAAAGCACAGTGTTATCCTCGGGAGAAAGACTTATTTAGTCCCTCGATCTATTGGCGCCCGAGCGTAGCGAGACTCGTCTCGGGACTAAATAAGTTACTTTCACCCCTTGGAAAACAATGTACTATTAACTCGTGTTAGTTTTGTAATTCCCTCAGGAACTCATTGTATCGAGGTAAAGTACGTTGTGACTCAATATTAAATTCCGCCGTCTAGCAGTAAATCAATGAATTCCGCCCTAGGAAAAATTGTCCCATTACTCAAAGAACTGTAGTTGTCTATCAGTGAAAGAACGTATAAAATTGGTTCAGTATTCCAGAGATCACATCTGCAAACAAACAATCAAAGTTTTTCTCTTCATAACATTACATAGCACAAATTTATAATGCATATAATATAATAGAACCGCCTCTATATAACTTGCATTTTCCAAGTTCACATCAACAGTTCAAAGTTAAGTCCGGTGAGTGAATATTTTCCTCGAGTTAGCTTCGCTTTGACGAGCCGTATACGCTAACCGTACGGTTAGAGGGATCGAGCGAACGTACAGACAACAAAAAAACAACAACTACAAAGTTTTTAATGTACGGACTCATCCCTAGTAATACAATTTTATTGTGTGTATGCATGTAAAGGTTGTCTGGAAGAGATCGCTAGTAAAGCGATAAGACCGCCTTTTGTATGCCTTTAGTTGTAAGTTTCTGGAAACACACTGTAACATTATTTTGGTGTACAATAAAGTGTATTCTATTCTATTCTATTCTAAAACGAAACTCAGTAAACTATAATTATACTGTATAAAATTTGTACTTATGTGAAAAAAATTTTGTCATATTATATTCATCTTATAATTAGTACGACAAATACGTTATTTATAAATAAATGAAATTGAATTTTTGAAAAAAAAAAAAATTGAATTCTCATTACCAAAGTCAAAGCCTAATAACTTTACTCAAAGTTATATTGTGGGTTTTTTTTGACGTCAGTAAATTACAAATTTTTTGGCACCCATAAAATATCCACGGTTCACACCAAATGACTAAATCCGAACTTTTGTGCCGACCGTACATGACGAAAACTTTGACTACCCATATTATCATTACCGTGTAAAGAGGAAAGTTTGTGTGTACGTTCCGTATAAACTCTGAAACTACTCGTTTCCTTGTATTACGGTGTAATAATAATTAATTTTATTATTTGAAATTTTTAACAAAATAAATATTGGGTTGCCAGTGCACTTTCAAATTTCAAACCCAATAGTTATTAGAAAATAAATCGTACCTAACACAGTTTGGATGTTTTTAACTAAAGCAAAAGAGGCTGAACGAAACTTGATGAAACTAAGTGTGCATGTAGCTTATGTTCCGAATCAGCGTATAGGATATTTTAGCCCGGTACAAGTACTTTTCTAGGAATTACAGGAATTACTAATATTTATAGACTATCTCATTAGAGTTGAACATCGAATCAAAATCAAACAAAAAAAAAGTGAAAAACGCCTTATTTACGTATAATAGATATTATTTATTTCAAATAATGATTTTCATGTTAGTCACCATTTATACGGCAAACATATTGAACGAACGTCAATTTTTAACCGACTTCCAAAAAGGAGGAGGTTCTTTAACTTAATTATACCTATTCCAATAAAACACATTAGTACCTGAGAGCGCTAGAAACAGTATCATCAAACAACTAGCTGTCTCCCGCGGTTTCACCCGCGGTAATTTCGGAGCTCCCGTGAGAATTTCGAGATAAAAAGTACCCTGTGTCACTCAGGTCTTGAATAAACTTTTTTTTTCTATTCTATTCTATCTTATATATAAAATTCTTGTGTCACAATGTTCGTTCCCATACTCCTCCCAAACGGCTCGACCGATTCTTATGAAATTTTTTATGCATATTCAGTAGGTCTGAGAATCGGCTACTATCTACTTTTCATCCCGGAATCCCCGCGGGAACTCCGAAACTCACGCGGGTGGAACCGCGCGGCACAGCTAGTTCTATTTATAAATACTACTTGGGATATTAAAGGAGATTCACATAGCGTTTTAATGAACAAACTCAATCTCATCAATAAACTAGTCGTAAGCTACTCGTAAGTTCAAAGCTATGAAATCTCAAATGCGAATAGAGGATTTTGTTTTACAAAAACAATTTCATTTTGCAACTTCATTAATTATATCTTCTCATCTCACCTTTTCGCTCATATCTCGAGCGTTTGATAAATTACATGTGCTCGTTTAGTTAGGAGCGCGAGACGTCATAAAATACGTTTTTACGACTGTCATAAAGTGAATAATAGTCAGTCTTATTCAGATATTAGTTCGGGAGAGTTCATTCATATGATGTTGTTAAACTGACGGGGAAATTAGTGACGTCACTGTCGCGGTTACAGCAGCCCGGTGACACTCCATACAAATGAACAGATTCAAGTAATGTATAGATTTACATTGAGATTCCTCAGAAACTTTTTATATCAGGTTGAAAGTACCTTGGTCTTCTATAAATTCGTTTAATATATCATATTTGTTGTCTTCTCCTTTTTTTCAATATGGCAACAGACGCCTTGGATACCAAACGTTTTTATTTGCAATAATTTTTGTACTCGTATATAGGTATATGTAAAACAAAATATTAAGTTTTTTGTGACATGACATACGTAAAACGTGTCACTCTTACATATCTACTCCATGGCAGATGTGTGGAGATAGGTAATAATTATTATATCACGACACGACAGCCTTTTAGAGATCGTCATAATAATTGCCGACGCGAAAAATTTCTGAATCGATCCATTTTGAAATTCTCCACATTTTATTGTTAGGTAATGTGGAAAGGTCTTAGGACTGTATTTCACTTAATACACGAGCGAAGCGATGATATACCCTATATAATGGGCATGTTGACTAATTTTTATTTTTTAGTCCGTCTTGTAGATTATTAAAAAATATTGGACACGTAGATATTTTTTCTTTTTTTACGTAATCAAAAAATAACGGTGATATATTGAGTTGAAATTTCGCGTGACGTCACTATTCTGACAGTTTATATGGCGGTTTTAGCGGTTAGTGACGTCACGACCCCTTCACCCTAAACTTTGTTGCGCTTTATCTCTGTATATTTTAATTTATTTGAAAAAGCAAAAAATACGTGTCTATTGTTTTTTTTTATTTTCTAACTGACGGACTAATTAGAATTTCGATTTTCAAAAGTAGTCCACATCCCCATTGAATAAATGAATGTCACTAAATTTTGTCTTTGGAGCATCGCCAGCCGCTGCCGCGCCACGCTCGCTACGCTCGCTCGGGTCACGCGACTCGGTCACGTCCAAACCTAACCTAACCAAGAATACCAGGGTGCTCTACGCCCTGCCTAAAGTCAAAAAGTACTTGTAACTAGAACTCTTTTATAATCAGTTCATGATGTGGCCGAACATTATCACATCAGGATGACTGGTAGAGAATGCCTTAGGCATTAAGTCCGCCTTTTGTACATAAATGTGCAATAAAATTCTTTAAATAAATAAATAAACATTACATGAAATGCCACCATTTCCAATTAAAATTCTTAGATGCGGCCACGACATATTACGCCTACTTATATAGATTTCTTTCACGTGGTTTTAAATTATCCCACTGCTATGGAATATTTTCATGTTGTAAATGCAAAAACATTAACTAAAATAGATATAGAACATTGCAAATTTAAGTAGCTTACTAGCCACGAAGTGAAGTCTGTATGATTGTTTACTTTCAGGCGAGATTATAAATGATCTGGATAGTTGTGTTTTATGTTTTTATCTACGATTTTCTCTTTATATTTGGTACGATGGTTAAGATAATATAGCACCGCTCCCTAATTCATTATGTAGGTTTATTTCCTTATTACAGGCGAAGTAAATTTTCATCGTAAGTTATTAAATTGAAATTTCAAGCATGCTCGAATGTCTGTCAGGTGTTCATTTTTAAATATTTAACCGAGCTCCAACTTTTTTAGTCCAGTAGGGGGAGCACGAATTTTTTCGCTTTCGTCTAGTCGATATCGTCGTAATGTCAAAGCGTTTTTTTGTATGGAAAATGAACAACACTGGATAGATGGCGCTGTTCATTTTCCATACAAAAAAAGTGCTCGATATCGACTAGACGAGAGCGAAAAAATTCGTGCTCCCCCTACTGATTTTGAAATTTTCAAACTCATGCTCAGAATTCCATTCACTATGATACTCGTTAATTAAATCGTCTAATTGTAAGCGATATTGTATTTTGACCATGATAACTAATTTTATTGCTGTTGATATTAATTTGATTTTTCTTTGATTGAGTCTCTTGCTCATTTTTCTAACACGTCGTTTTATGTTTATTGTAAGGAATTGTATGTTTATTGAAATTCGAGTGCAGCCACATGGTTACAACACACAGTTGAAGATGATAATATGGACATAGATAAGCAATAATGTGTTAACCCACACTGGAAAAATTTTGAGTAAATCGTGTTTTAAAATCATAGCGCCATTTTGTGTCAATTTTTTTTATGTTTAACATTTTGTTACATATTTAAACCATGTAATAAGGTAAACATATAATTAAAAAATGTTCTCTTACTCTCAATAAATCGTTCTGTACCAATAACTTAATTTTGTGGGTTAACATGTTATTGCTTATCTGCGTCCATATATAATAAATTATTTATATTTTTATGTATTAACTAAAATTCCTATCAAATAAGCCGCCCACAAACATCTAGCTGTCCCCCGCGGTTTCGCCCGCGGTAATTTCGGAGTTCCCGTGGGAATTTCGAGATAAAAAGTACCCTGTGTCACTCAGGACTACCGTAGCTTCCTGTAAGTGGGAGAATTTTCAAAATCGGTTCCGTAAATCCAGAGATTACCCCATACAACGTCACAAACTTTAGTTCTTTATAATATTAGTATAGATTTAAATCCACATCTGTACACTGTCATGTATAAATTTCGCATCCAATTAGCAAACCCTATTGCGTCTTAAGGGGTCCCGATCTACGCAGTAACCGGAGTGCATGTCTGTACGTATGTGTGTACGGCTGTACATGCTGAACTCACTCTCTAGGGGTTGGAAATGGGTCACCTAAATACTAAGCCGTGAGCGTAGGGTAAGGGCACGGTTTTTGGCGCATAGCGACCAAAAATAAAGTTGACATTAACTTTTATGAATGTAACATAACTTTATGTGTACGTTTTTTTGTGTGTTTTTATGTTACACAAATAGTTGAGATTTAATCCTCTGATAAAGCACATAACCTGACAATTAGTTGGGAAATGAAACATGTTTTGTATGGAGTTAATGATTAATATGCATTTAGTTTATTTGTCGAGTGAAAAATCAGCCCAGACAAAATTAGAGCGATTGGAAAGATTTTATAATAATTAAATGTAGAAATAATTAAACATATTAAAAATAAAACATTAACATGTTCACTTTGACAAATTTCTCAAACTATATTATATACTTAAATTAAATTGTTATACCATTACATTTATTACAATGAGTACAAGACAAATGATTCATCATTTGAACTTTTTAACTCTAATCTACTAACTGCTCACAGTTACAGTAAAATTCAAATAGAATAAAGACTTACCCTAAGTGGGAAGAAACGCTGACCAAAAATTCTACAGCGCTCCGTTCGACAGACTCAAGAGGCTTTTCTCAAGCTTAATAAGTTCAATTTTAGATAGAAACTCGCTGAATGCATAAGAAATAGTTTTATTATTTGCGTAAAATGAAAGCTCTTCCATTAAAGTTCGGGTCTTCATCCGAGTTAACACTTATAGATAGTCTTCTGTTTTAAATTTATTCAAGTAACAACTTTAAATTTGGCAGTCACGAGTTTTGTAAAGTTTATCCATATTTATAATGAAGGCATTTGTATATTCTAATTAGATCAGATAATTGATACTGAATAATTTATTAAACTATTACAATATATAATATACTAGCTGTCCCCCGCGATTTCATCCGCGGTAATTTCGGAGTTCCCGCGGAGGTTGCGAGAAAAAAGTACACTATTTCCTTCAGTTCCCGAGGGAATTTTGGGATAAAAACTATCCTATCTTTTAAATTGGACCATATTATAAATGGTTGCAAAATTTTATCAAAATCCGTTCAGTAGTTTCGGAGTCCATCGCGGACAAACAACGTGACACGTGATTTATATATATTAGACTAGCTGTCCCCCGCGATTTCATCCGCGATAATTTCAGAGTTCCCGCGGAGGTTGCGGGAAAAAAGTACTCTATGTCCTTCAGTTCCCGAGGGTATTCCGGGATAAAAACTATCCTATCTTTTAAGTTGGACCATATTATAAATGGTTGCAAAATTTTATCAAAATCCGTTCAGTAGTTTCGGAGTCCATCGCGGACAAACAACGTGACACGTGATTTATATATATGTATTAGACAATATATTGTAATAGTTACAATTTATACGCTATTTTATTGGCTTCCATATACAAATTATATCATTTCATCCTCTTAGGGAATAAAACCTCACAAATGTTATTTTTATTGAAGAGTATTTATGCTAAATTTCAAATCAATTGATAAAAACTTTTTTGTTTTCCATTCAAATTTTAGTGCTCTTGGGGGTTGAATTTCAAAACTCCTTTCCTATTTGATCTTACCAATGTACGTTTGTATAAGAAAATCCAGAACCGAATTTCATATTTTTATCTTCAGTAGGTCCGGGTCGGCCTTGAGAAGTTCATATAAAGAATACTATAAGAATATAATATGTATGTAGATTGTAGCATTAAAGAACGTATTATACATTCAAAATCATGTTAAATACTGCAACACAGTATTATACATGCATATCATAAATCAATAATCAGCATGGCAACAGCTGTACTGCCATTATTGGCTCCTTTACCCTAAATTATAGAAAGGTATACCCGTCGCCTGGTGCAGAGGGTCCTCAAAACTGCGCAATTGCAACCGCACGTGGTCTCAAAGGTTGTTCACCCCTTATTCAACAGACTATCATTGCATTTTCAACCTTAATCGAAAGCAGTAAGCATCAAAACAAACGCAAATCGTACATTTGTTTGCACGCCTTTTTTGTGTCGACAATATTTTGTTTATTGTCGATTTATTACACTATCAACTTTAACACTTTATGATAAAGACTATTCAGATGAGAGAGATATCGTTGTTGGAGCATCGCGTAGGTAACATGCGAGTACTTAGAACTTTTTCAATGTAATTTGTGTTTTATTATTGTTGTATTAAGATCGGGTTTCGTGTGTGAGTTTCTGGCATTAATACCTAATACAAAATGCGTTGAGATGACAGAGTGCATAATTTATGTTTAAGAGTATCTAGTTGATTTGTTATTTATGACATATTATGATCGTATTGTATATAAGTCTAATTTTCAAATGGCATATTAAAGGCTATTAGTTTAGTTAAGCTTAAGACTAATACTCAAGAAATTACACAGCACATTTAAACATTTATAAATAAATGTGAAAGCCTTATATCTTTACAATGAGAGGATATAAAACCGAAAGAGTACGAAACTGTCCGTGATGAAATTTTGAGTTCAAGTTCAAATAAATCAAAAATCGAGAGGTTTTCAGGAAATACCTTTAAAATATTAAATTAAAAACAACTATATTTCTCGAAAAATCGTCAGCGGTGAGCCTGTGTTACTACAGCTTGAGGTTATGATAATTCCCGTACCTATATTTATAAAAATAATAAAAAATTAACAATTAACTTATAAAAAGATTTGTGTTTTACCTACTAAAATTACTAAAATTAAACCTACTAAAATTTACTAAGTACTTACTTACTTACTTTTTGTGTAATTTATTTTCATTTTATTTTTTCGATAGGTAAATCAAACTTCAAATCGCTCTCCCGCAATTTTCAATTTTTTATGCACTTTTTTTTTGTCGTTCAGATCAAATAGCTTTCAACCCAGTGGTCGCTTTTGGCACTTTTTGCCCACTAAATATTTATTACAAGTTTGTGCCAAGATAATAATCCGCGATTTTACTTTTGCATTTAACTTGATCTGGATATATGAAATATCTATAATGAAAACAAAATAAGAAAATACATATTAAAAATCCTACCGCGTAACCGTTCCATGATCCATCCAAAGGTAGGAAGTGTTTGCCGACGTACCAAAACACACAGCACACTCAAATATCGGATGCATCCACTCGGACACACGTTGGGCGAACAGTGTATGAAATATCTAATATTTGCCCAGTCTGCTTTCGGCGTCTGTTCGCAACAGATTGAAATGGCTCTTTGATACATGCGGTAAATATTTGTGTATGTTTACAAACATACCTACATATCTAACAGGTATATTTTAGTGCCTACTGTATAACATGGGTTCAGTATTACTATCGAAAAACGGCGTGTCATTTAGTTGGTAGTTGGTACACGATAAGGTCTATTTATATCTACAGACATTAAGCGTGCCAGACACGTTACGTCGCAGACAAAATAATATTCTCCGATACAGTGCGTATTAACGTATTCACATCTATCGTAACACGGCCGCGCAGACGCCGACAGACACGGGTCAGTATTCGCAGAAAGAATATCTTGTCTCGCGGTTCATTTCTGTACGTGTCTGTGGCTATTTCTACGCCGAGCAGGGTGAATAGAGCATCGGAACCGTGCAGACGTCTTTTATAAATAAACGGTGTACTTATGTTGGTTTTCCCCACATTTTTTTTTTGGCACGTGTTTGGCACGCCCAAATCTCAATGTCTGTAAATATAAATGGACCTACATACAACGCACACATATCCACTAACCCATTGATTCCCAAAGTGGTCCAGGTGGACCCCCAGGGGTCCACGGGAGCCCGACAGGGGTCTACGCTTGCGTGGAAAAAAATGGGGGTCCACAACTGTTGGATGGAGACGCTTTTTAGACTGGCCTTGAAACTTAGCTTAAACGACATCCACTCACTGCATAATCAAAGCAATATAAATTCTCACTCATTCTCACTCTCATTGAAAAATAGCCACTACACAGATTGCCATAGACATATGCTTTTTTCAGGTTTCGGAAGTAAGTTAGTAAATGTAATAGCTGCAGGGGGTCCACCAGATCCAGCAAAATGTTTAAAGTGGTCTATGAAAAAAAAAAGTATGGGAACCTCTGCACTAACCGTTAGTTAATGCTAACGTTAGTGACTAACGTATTTCACAGCTATTCATTCATACAATGCCCAAATATACATCTTACCAATGATACTTATCTCGGAATCCTTGAAAGAATCACGAAGGTAACGTATCCAACTCCTCGACGAAGAGGTTCTAAACATACCCAGGGTCAGGCTCATAAGATATATAATATAAACTTAAAAGATTTCATTCACAGCCGTATTTATAAGACAAAATCAGTTATTTCTTTGGTTTTTTTTTCATTACGGAGTAGCAAAACATCAATATATTGGTAAAAAGATAAACATCTCCAAGTGAAACCACGGACTAAAACTAGTTTTAATGTGTGTGTAGACGCAAATATACTTATAGTGCTATTCGGAATTCTTATTTCCGACCGATTTTCCTCCGCAAATATTAGCTGATTTTCCAACTAGCGGGCTGTAGGTTTGTATGTTTATTTGTTTGTTGAAACACTCCAGCCGCAGAATGTTGAGATTTCGCTTTATACCAATCCCTTGGGTGTGCTGTGTCAATATTGTGTCGTCACCAGTTACACTGTGTCTTTAAGACAGAAGCTTATGCATAAGGGAATGTTGTTATACTGATTTACATTTGATGGACGTGCACAAGAGACTCGGCAAATCAGTGAATAATGAAAATAATTGCCTTTTCTTTATTTCTTTCTTTTTTTTCAAAAACTATGCGATGCTAAATCAGTTGGTTTAAAAAATATGACAATAACTAATGTTGGTTTTCCCGTATTCAAAAAAGAAATGTTATTTCGGTCCCTATAGTATATTATGTGTTTATGTTCACAATTTCTTTTAATAACCGCCAGACCAAGTTCCAGACCGTTTACAATATACACACAGGTCTAGCTTTCGATACCTGCTGCGGTATTTGAGATGAGAACTAGTTTTTTTTTTACCATTCTAATTTTTATTGTCATATTAATAGTAATTAAGTTTATATTTATACCCTGTGAGCTGTAGTTCTCAACAAAAACCTATTTTTCATGACTCCTAGGATGGAAGAGATCACAATTATTTTATGAATAATTTGTTTCATTCTTTTTTTTAATGTCATAGGGGGCAACCGGGCAAGTGGTACACCTGATGGTAAGTGATTACCGCCGCCCATGGACATCTGCAACACCAGAAGGCATGCAGGTGCGTTGCCGACCTGAAATGTTCCCATTCTTCCCACCCGTGTCGATTTCGGAATTCCCGCAGGAGTTCTTTATACCTAAATGAAAGTACCTAATCTCTTATTCCAAGACCTTTATTATATTATTCACGTGTATACAATATTTCCGCTAGAACTCTTTGTTCCGAGATAAAAAGTACCTACCATATTAGAGTGCTTGAAAGCATGTTAAGAATTCAGTAGTTACCCTATATCCATCTAGATACCTACAGTAAATGGAATAACATCAATAATTAATATATTTTAACATATTATATTATTGTAAGTAAGTTAAAAATAACAGATAAAGTATTCGTACAACAACCAAAATGTAGGTGAAATTAATTTCCTGTCGTGAAAATGTTACAGACAATGTCCACGGGTACAATCGGTGACAAAAATGAAAGTAGGAAAATCAATGCAACTTGACTTCTAGTAGGTAATAGTATAAATATTAACGCGCTTAGAAGGGTGAAACTAGCACCACTCTTTATAAAAAATCATTACTTTTGAAATATATAATTTTAAAACAAATCAATAGAAGAATATGTAAAATAAACTCGTATTCTTGATGATAATTCTGCAGCATTGAAGTAACATAAATTCAAAACCGCCAAAAGTGCCCGTTTCTTTTTTAAAATTAGCAAAATAAGATTACTTATCTAAAATCTAAATAATCTATCAAATATTCTTTATTGTTACCATACCAAAAAAAACACATAGAGAAATAACTAAAGTAGGCAACAAAGGGTGGCCCTTATTGCTAAAAGGACATTTTTTTTATGTAAATTATAATTAATATTTATCCTATTCTACAAATCCTACCTTCGATTTCTTATTAATTTAAATATCTTAAAAGGTGTACGTATACGTATGTATTTATTTATTTAAACTTACAGTACAATATGATACTAAAAGCGTATTTCATCCCAAAGTGTCATCCTCTGCTAATCACTTATATATGTGATTTTATGTTTACCTGTTGATAGTCTCAAATAAATAAATAAACTTTCTAGGATAATTTTATCAATAATTGAATAACAGTGTAAATTTTTGACAAAAGTTGTGTACATTAGTTACAAATGTTTTGTAAAGTGTGAGGTAAATTTCAACTAATGATGTGCATAAACAATTATAATATTTATTTCTACCTGAAACGATGTAGGTAACGAAAACTGGAGAAAGATAAATCAAAGTCCTTACCTTGAGCACCCAAAGCCACAACGACATAGTACATAAATATGAAAGCGTAGATACCTACTCGTAACAACATAAAAAACGTCAGTCACCAAAAATAAATCATACCAATTTCTTATCAACTCCAACAGAAAACATGAAATCTCTATTGAAAATGCCCGGCACAAAAGCGAGAATATAACTGGGTCCATCTTCATAATGGATAGCGCACTATTATCAAAATGCGAAACTTTTTGACACACGCCGCGTTCCCGGAGTGGATACACTTACGCGCTCGCCTGTACAAAATGGCGGTATTCAATATAGAAGCACAATAGGCCCCTTCGAGACGTCAGAGGAGCTGTCAACCGCTTCCTCCGACTGAAGGATGTTTTATATAACTTTACACAAGTATTATTTGGCAAACTACACTATATGTGTGTTTGTACGTATAACGTAGGTATACCACTATGCTTTTAGTAGAATTATAGTCGTACTCACTCACCCTTGGCTCTTGGCAAGGACTTGGGTGGTTAAGGAAAACGAAATTGTTACTTGGGCACAAATAAATTGGTTCTCAAGTAAGTGTTATTATAAATGTATAGAAATAACATTGTGTTTATAAAGAAAAACTAACTAACTACTAATTTTGTTGATTCCTTTCAGAAGGACCATTCTAGGGTTGAACGATTATGCCAAAACAAATCTATGCCCTTGTGTCTATATTATGTCCGTCTTTCTGTTTGTTTGTTTGTTCCGGCTGCTAATCACCGAAACGGCTGGATCGATTTCGATTTGATAACCTTTGTTCCTAATGCAATTAAGTTGGTTTGAACATTAGGCAAAATTTTATCTTTCAAATGAGATGGCAAATATTTTGTGCGTCGACTGGAAAACCTTTGATTGGATAAATCAAAAGATTCATTTACTAAGGTGACATTTTATCTAAAAAAAAAAAATATTTTCTGTAGGTACATATATTTTTGGTATTTTTGGTAAGTGTTTCCACTTGACGTTTTTTACTTTTACATATTTTTTTTTATTATCTCGACAATCTCTTTTACTTAGAAAGGCGTAATCCTTACTGTTATTATTATAAATGCGAAAGTGAGTTTGTTTGTTTGTTAAGCTTTCACGTCTTAACGGCTCAACCGATCACCACGAAATTTCGCATACAGTCAGGGGTACAAAAAAGGACATAGGGTACTTTTTACACCGGCATTCCCGCGGGAACTCTGAAATTAACGCGGGTGAAACTTCGTTAAAAGTTGCATACTAAACGTTGTCAGGGGTACAGAAAAGGATATAGGGTAAGAATATAGGGTACTTTTATCCTGAAATCCCCGGTAATTATAAATTTTGTCATTATAGATCGGACGAGATCATAAGTATACCTACATGGACTGGCTGATTAAGCAATAACATGTTAACCTACAAAATTAAGTTATTAATACAGAACCTTATTACATCGTTTAAATACCATTAACATGTTGAACATAAAAAATGTTGTCACAAAATGGCGCTATAATTTTAAAACACTATAAGTATTCACTTAAAACTCCATTGTGGGTTAGCACACTATTGCTTATCTAAATTCACATTATATGTACCTACGTGTAAGCAGTATAACATTTCTAAAAAAAAAAAATGTAAACTTTGCAAATCATCACAATTTCTAACATTACCTAAGCCCTGAGGAAAACCGTGACGCGAAACGGTCCGAGCAGCTGTCGCCTGTCACTGGCACGTCTCAGTTCGACCACAATTACTTACACGTATGACGTAACACATTTCAAATTAACAGCTTTTCACTAAATGCATATAAAAGTATATCACGATACTCACATAAAGAAAAAAAAACTTTTAAATTTTCTCTCTCTCTGTCTGTCTGTTTGTCTGTCTGTCTGTCTGTTTGTTCCGGCTAATCTCAGAAACGGCTGGACCGATTTTACGGGACTTTCACTGGCAAATAGCTGATATTATTAGAAGTAACTTAGGCTAACTACCTCAATTTTAGAAAAAAAGTGTTCCTGTGGGAATTCCCAAAGTCACGCCGGTGAAACCGCGGGGCTATTAATTGAATATTATTAACTAGCTGTGCCCTCGGTTTCACCCGCGGTAATATCGGAGTTGCTGCCCTGTGTCTTTCTCTGTACCCCTGACAACGTGCATGCCAAATTTCATTCAAATCCATTCAGCCGTTTCTGCGTGATTGAGTAACAAACATCCAAACATTCACACTTTGTATTCAATTTAATAACATCATTTAATAATTTCGAATGTCAAATGGGAGTGGATAACGTTATATGTATTTATTTACAATGTGTATCTGCCTAATGAAACTTCTTCCCGTCAGAACCAAGGATGTTAAATTTCCAAAATCCAATACACATCTTCCTCAATTTATAGCGTCGATCAGTCGACTGTTCTCCGATATTGACGGATACGGCTGAAACAGCCTATATATATGTATATCCCACACGTAGATTACTCTCGTGAATGTATGTGTGTATGTACTATGTGTATATGTATGTTCTGCGGTAACACAATTCCGCACAAACTGCAGTGCGTCTATAAATCTGCGGCCCTACCATTGGTTTCTGTTTTTCAAAGTGTCAACTTGCTGCTTTTCAAGAGAATATAATAGTGGTTTTATTTATAGAAATGGGCATGTTGACTAATTTTTATTTTTTAGTCCGTCTTGTAGATTATTAAAAAAGATTGGACACGTATTTTTTCTTTTTTTACGTAATCAAAATATAACGGCGATATATTGAGTTGAAATTTCGCGTGACGTCACTATTCTGACAGTTTGTATGGCGGTTTTGCGGTTAGTGACGTCACGACCTCCTCATCCTAAACTTTAATGCGCTTTATCTCTGTATAATTTAATTTATTTATAAAAGCAAAAAATATGTGTCTATTGTTTTTTTTTTATTTTCTAACTGACGGACTAATTAGAATTTTGATTTTCAATAGTAGTCAACATTCCTATTAAAGTGTAAAGCTATACTGGTTGTTGTCGTGCGAAGCACAGAATCTTACGTCTATGGTGTAAATTATCTTGGGAAACAATCTAAAAAAAAACGTCATTGGCGTTTCGCTACTACCATAGTATACTAGCTGTTAAACCCGCGGTGTCACCGGTAATCTCGGAGTTCCAGTGGTAATTCCGGATTACAATACCTTTTGCCTACACGGTGAAAAAAAAAATCTTGATTCAAGAAAATATGCGTTCATATATGCACCATGCAGTAAATTGTCTTCGTTCAAGATGATATATATCTTTGAATTTCAAAGTAATGTTATATTAAACGAATTTAATCTGTCTTCAACTAAAATAACACTGTCGATTGACTGAATGTAATAAAATCTTAGATCAAGATAGTGATTATCTTCGTTTCATCAACATTCCAGTGAAATGTTACTTAAGTCAAAATAAAGGATAACTTGTTCTAAGCTCTGCGTGCGAAATAATACCTACAATGAAGGTGCTAAAATCTTGAATGAAAATAATGACTGTCTTAGTTCAATATGATGGTTTTTTAGAACGGTTTATTCAAGACTATCACTTGTTACAGTCAAGACAACCAGTAGCTTGTTTTAATTTTTATTTACTTAAATCAAGAAGATATATTTTTCCAAAAAGAAAATGATGTTTTATTTCAAAAAAACTACTGTATCAAACCAAGGCTGAGGTTTTTCAGAGAAAATTTTTTTTCTTAGGCGAAAGAAATCCAAAAATTGACTTAATGATATATTTTGCTCGCACAAAATAAATTTTGTTGCACTGAACTCTGATTTAGTTCATTTAATCATATCAATATATTAGACCAAAGCAATATACGGTGATTTTAAGGTTCCAATATTTAAGGTCAAGCATACGAATTTATTGGATGGAAACGGAGGTATTTCCATCAATATTGTTTTCTTTGCCTCAACTGAATGAAGATTTGTTTTGAGAAAATATTTTCTCAGTCTAAATTATAAAGGTCTTAAAGAAAACTGACATATTTTTTTGAACCAGAGAAATCTGTCTAGTGGGTTTTTGCACTAATTAATTGATTGAATTTAATCTAGCATAAATAATATGTTAGATTAAATTCAATCAATTAATTAGTGCAAAAACCCAAAAGATAGGTCTCTCTGGTTCAAAAAATTGGTGTTAAATGGCGGCATATCCCACACGATATGACAAAAAAACTCAATTTTAGTATGATGCTGGATGCTCGATAATCGAATCGAATAACAGGAAGCTACTCTATAACATTTTTATAATAGTTATGATTGTGTATGGCATTGTCAGTTTCCTTTGAAAGTGAGAAAGAAAAGCTTTGTTACAATAACTTATGTAAGTATTTATTTTAAAAGATTAAAGGTTAATCGATAAAATATTGTTAAACTTAATCTATTTTGTACAATTAAAGATAAGAGGATATTAGATATTCGGCCTCATATTTTAAGTTTTAATGTATTAGGTACCTATGTACTTTTTGCTACATTATGTTAAACAATCATCTAAACACAATAAAAAATCCCTGCGTTTGGGACATCATTAAGTAAAATTAATAATTACATTATTAATTATATTACATACAATTAATAATTACATTATTAATTATATTACATACAATTAATAATTACATTATTAATTATATTACATACAATTAATAATTACATTATTAATTAATTAATTATATTATATATACCTACCACACTTGATGGTGAAAATATATAAGAAATGTCACAAGGTTGTGATATAAAAACTACTAAACATGAATAGCCAATATGTCTGCATCAATATATGGAACTGCATTATCAAATCTGGTATAGACATTATAGACGCAACGCTGGATAATAAGATAAATATGCTCACTTGACTTTGGATAACGCGCATTCAGTACATGATATGATTTTAGAAGAATGTCAGACGCTTCTGCAACAGACTCAAATGTGTACTTAATATTATCAATAACAATATAGGCTTGGAGAACTTTTAGCAGGGCTCCTAGCAGAATAACATAGGGTTGTACTTGAATTTTTCGTTTGGCAGCTTTTTCAATTTGCTTTTGTACAATAGAGTTAATATCACCAGGATTCTGAAAGGAAAAACATTGAAAAATATTGAATGTGAAAATAAAATATCTAAAGCAAAAAGATACTAAAGAAAATTGGGTTTTTATCAGAGATACTGGGAAATTGAAATAAAGCACAAACGTGATACTAAACTAAAAGTTGCAATCGAGAGATAGTGATAGGGGTTTGTAGAGAATAGCATGGGGTACGATCTTCCTCCTTTACCTACCACGAGTAGTCATACTCTTGGGAGATAGAAGACAACAACAGACTCACCTCTACTATAATACTGTCCAAGCACTCTTGAGTGGAAAACTTGCCATTTTTTGATAAACGTCCTTTGGGTGGAACAATATTAACCAGTAACGTCAGTTCCGTAGGTAAAGAACCTAAAAAATATATTATTTGATTAGGTACATGCTATAGATTGATAACTCTATTAAACATAAAAAGAAACATGACTCGCTTTTCCCTACAGTTTCACCCGCGGTGATTTCGGATTTTTTGCGAGAACTCCGGGATAAAAAGTACCCTATGTCCTTCTCTGTACCCCTGACAACGTGCATGCCAAATTTCATCCAAATCCGTTCAGCCATTTTTGCGTGATTGAGTAACAAACATCCACACATCCACACTTTCACATAATAATATAATATTATTAGAATGTGTCAGAATCACATCCTTACATATTATAAAACAAAGTCATCTGCCACATCTGTCTGTCTGTATGCGATAAACTTAAAAACCACTGAACAGATTGTCATAGGTACAGTTTTCACCAATAGAGTGAGTCATTCATGAGGATTTATATGTACAGTTTATCCTGGAATTCTCGCGAGAACTTCAAAGATTTCCGCGGGTCTAATACTAATATTATAAACGCGAAAGTTTGTAAGAATGTATGGATGGATGGATGGATGTTTGTTACTCTTTCACGCAAAAACTACTGGATGGATTTAAATGAAACTTTACAATAATATAGTTTATACATCAGATTAACACATAGGGTACTTTTTTTTATTCCCGCGGGTGAAACCGCGGGGCACATCTAGTAAAAAATAATTAAAATCAACAAACCTTAGACTCCAAATACTCGTCAATCTTGTTACTTAGTTTAATTCTATCATCATCTTTCATCTTTGGGCATATTTCTTTAAGATGATCTTGACTTAATTGGCCAATATCTTTTAAGGTTATGCCATTAACTAAAAGAAATAAAAATATACATTAAAGTCAGTGTTGTAAAGTACCTACGTAAGTACCCACTCAAGAGTGAAGATTTGTGCAATTCTAGAACAATAAATACCTAGATAAGACTAATTTAAAACTTCGTAGGTAAATATTGGTAGGTAGGTACTTACTGCGAAAATATAGGAAAATATTCAATTACATCATCAGGCATCTGCCAAGTATTTAATCAACGTCAAGTTCTGGTTCCATGATGATAAAAAATACACAATTCAGATAAATTTTTCTTTTTAGGTACTTGGATTTTCGATTATATCTTGTTTTTATTTGGTCTGAGTATGTCTATTAATTAATTAGTAATTACTCTTTATTTGACTTTATTCAGTAAAGGCACCGGCCACTCGGCACGGAAGACGCCGCTAAAATGAAGATTGACGATCGGCGGGAATCGGGAAATCGGGAATTCCGAATTGCTAGCAAACTAGTCGCAGACGCAACTCCACGTTTTTCGATAAAATATCGATAAATACATACGTTACAAGTACATGCATTTATCGTATTACCACAGATAATATAATACTATACTAGTAATTACCTTAGAATTACAATATGGAAATAAATAAATGAATTAAGAAAATATTCAAGAATTTTCAACATCACCATAATTATGCTAAATACATAATTATCTATATATATACAATAAAATCTCATCTTTGATTAGGTACTATTATAGTCAACAACCATTTTTTTATAATTCCGATCAAATCAGAATAACCCGCTCTGGCTGATCCTAACATATAAAACAAAGGCCTCCGCCGCGTCTGTCTGTCTGTTCACGATAATCTCAAAACTAATGAAGGGGTTTTTATCCGATTTTTACTTTTCTCTCTCAACGTCCTTTTTTACTTATAAATCAACATTGTTAAAGGTATTTCATTAGTCTAAGTGCATGTCAAACTGTAATTGTGTTAAATACCTGTTAATGTTGAAATAAATAAAATAAAAATAAAGTATATAGAGTGATACAAGAGGAGGTTTATACGTATCCTGGAATTCCCGCGGGAACTCAGAAATTACCGCGGGTGAAATCGCAGGGGAATGCTTATATAATAATACATTAATTCACTAGCTGTTAGTGTCTCAATTTTTTTAACATTTATGTATTTATTTATACTATTAATAGTTGGTTCACGTTGGTCCCGGCTTTGCTCGCGTTAATGTGATTTTGTCAATTAATTTTCCATACCTCAGGGTACCTCCCATGCCCTTATATGAATATATAATAATAATAGCTACCTTAGAATTTTATCTTATACCTATGTACCTAACTACCTACTTAGTATTTTCGTACTATTTTATAATATTTTATTAGTCTATACCTATTTATTTGTGTAGTTTATCTTAAATAAGTAAATAATAACAAAAAAACAAAAATTTCCATTTATGATATTAGATAGGATTAGTCATCTATTTGTATATTGTATCTAGTTTCTTTTGCATGCATGTTAACAAGCTTTTATTATTTTGAAAAAATATGTAGATATATCGACATTTTTTTGAGTCAGACTACATCACTACTGAAAGAACATTCAAGAAAGCTGAAGTTTTTATTGAAGAACACCTGCCTTTTCAAACAAGTTGTAAGATGTTTCGCACCAGATACTCTAGGGCCTAGACCAAATAAGTAGGTACCTTCATGCTACATTCTTGTTTGGAAATAAAATATAAATAGGTAGGTATAAAGTTTTTAAAGTAAGACAATGGGTCATGGGGTTCTAATGAATAAAAATTATACACGATATTCTATGTATTCAATTTATAACCTATTTTCCTCGATGCTATTTTGTTACAAGAAAGTTGTGGCATTGAAACAATTAGGTAGGTACCTACCTACATACTTACCTAGTACCTACTTATGCAAGTTCTAATATGAAAGCACCAAATAACAAATAAAGCAATAAAGACTGTCTTGGTTGGAAATAAAACATGCTTTTGAATCAAAACAGCGAGAATGCAGCAGCATTTTAAATATAAAGAAATAATAAACTAAAATGATATTCTATTTACTCCATTCAATATTATAAGTATATTTTCGTTTAAGAAAATAAAAAGGTTGAGTGGACAACAGAATTTATTTGTATTAAGCAAAAAAAAGGTGTTAAAACACGCATTTCACGCATTTTAATATAAAACGTTCTTGCATTGTAATTAAGAACCACTCTCTTCTTTGAAAATAAAAAGGAGTTTAGGGGAATGACACCGTGTGTTCGAACCAAGACGACAGTTTTCTTGTGTTAAAAGAAATATTACGTTATGTTAGAATTCTACTAGTTCCGTTCAACTTTACTACCCATTTTTATTGAAGATTATGAAATATTTGTCCTGATGCTATATTTTTTTCAAACAAGAAAATCTAAATATTGAAATAATTATTTGAGATATGTTTGGAAGAAGAAACTTTATGGTATTGGATCAAAGAAATTTACTTTAGATTAAATAAATACTGTTCAATTAAATCAAGAAATAGATAATTTTAATTCAAATTTTCAGCCTCTTATTTGAAAATATATTGCTTTGTCTGAAGAAAATATGTCCAAGACAACAAAATGTCTTGACGTAAAGAAATCTCCAGACTCTTTTTTTTCCGTGTATGTGTTATTCTGGTACCTATATAAGATATATTATTGTAAAGTTTCATTGAAGTTCCCAATTCCGGGATAAAAAGTACCCTATGTCATTCAGAATCACTTCAGCTTCCTATAAGTGAAAGAATTTTCAAAATCGGTTCAGTAGATCCAGAGGTTAGCCTCTGCAACGTCACAAACTCACAAACTCCCAAACTTTTGCTCTTTATAATATTAAGTATAGATATATATTAATAAGTATACCTACCTAGTAAAATGTAAACAAACTTACATTCCCATTTAAAATACTAGTAAGGATTTGCCATTCCAAAGGTTTTGTTTCGGTAGTCGTTACGAAATTGCGCGATCCGGCTCCCGCCACGTGTGTGGTTCGTTCCTACCCGAGGGACAACAATGGTAACGCAATGCGCCTATAAATCTGCTGAGACGCGACAATCCCGCGCCATCCCGTCCGATGTCGGGCGCTCGCGTGCATGTTTATTACCTACTATCCATGTGCGGTTTACATTTAACTTTTTTTTTCATCGTTGCAATTAAATCTGGCAGCTTTGTAATAATTAAACTTTTTTTATAAGTCACAAAATTCAAATGTGGCGGGAATCGAAGATGGTGGTTCCGTCTTTTATTTTCGTGTTGATTATTCATTTTTTTTTTATCTACGCAAGCAATGTTATTATACTTATATATTTTTTTGTGTTGGTTATTGTAAGGGGGAGAAGAATAAAATAAGTTTGGCGTTCCTGCGGGAATTCCGAAAGTCACGCGAGTGAATCTCCGAAATGATTGGACCGATTTTGACCGGCCTTTTACTGCTAGTTAGCTGATGTTATAAGAAGTGAATTAGGCTACTTTGGAGTTTCTGCGAGAATTCCGAAACTCACGCGGTTGAAACTGCGGGGCACAGCTAGTAAGTAAGTAATAAATTATCATTTTGCAGAAGACATTTACATTTCGTGTATAAAACGCTTCAAGATTTTTTTTTTTTTTTGGGATCTGACTTCTTTTGGGTTTTTTTTTATGTCATAGGGGGCAAACGGGCAAGTGGTACACCTGATGGTACCGCCGCCCATAGACATCTGCAACACCAGAAGGCTTGCAGGTGCGTTGCCGACCTGGAATGGGGATGGGAACTGGCTTTCAAGTGGGGCAGCCGGAACACACCGTTAGGTGCTTGGCGACAGATTTGCAACTTGAAGGTGGTAGCTAGCCAGCCGGGCACTAGAGAGTGCCCTGCCACCATGGGTTTTATAGAAATGTATAATAAATTAAAGTTTTCTGATAGTATTTGTAATCCTACTACCCTACTAATATTATAAATGTGAAAGTGTGGATTTTTTGGATGTTTGGATGTTGGTTACTCAATCACGCAAAAACGGCTGAACGGATTTGTATGCAATTTGGCATGCACGTCGTCAGGGTAACAACAAGGACATAGGGTACATTTTATCCCGAAATTTCCGCTGGGACGTCCGAAATGAACCGCGGGGCACAGCTAGTAATATAATTAATTAATTTTAAGTTTTCTGGTAGTATTTGTAATAATAAATAACGAATTGAACATTACTCATTCCTTCCTTCCTTCCTTCCTAATCCCTTAAAAAAAGTAGATACCATTTATTTCAATGGGTGTACTCAATTATATACATATATTATGATAATACGGACGGTGGTGCTGACATACAGAATGGATGAATGGATGAAATTTTCACGGGAAATCGTGCGGAACACTCCGTAATTTATTACGCATGACTTTTGTGTATCGCTCACGCCTACGCGGTGCGACGAACAGGATGACCACTCTTAAATTTGTTTTCATTCTTTCTTTCTTTCTTAAAAGCGCCCAACGCTTCCTACTTTCCCATACAAACGCAGGAGTGGTTAATTTTGGGAACTCCAATTCAAGTTTAAAAACAATTTGCCAGTCAAACTCCATCACTTATTATAAACACACACGGCTGAAACCGCTGGGCCCATCTACTACTCGAATAGTTTGGTTATTTAACTGATCCAGACCTCTATAGCTTTATTTAGCTTGAGCTAATCCTTACTATTATAATAATTGCGAAAGTGCAGAGCTTGTTTGTTTATTTGTTTGTTCGTTACGGTTTCACGCCTTAATGGCTCAACCGATCATCATAAAATTTTGTATATACGTTTTGAAGGGTACAGAAAAGGACATAGAGTATTTTTTCTCCCGCAGGAACTTCGGAATTAACGTAGATGAAATTGTACGAAATTATGCATACACTTACACTACACTTTGTCAAGGGTATAGGTACAGAAAGATACTTTTATCCCGGAACTCACGTGGGATCTCCGAAATTAACGCAGGTTGTTTATATTTTGACGCTGTCGGCAAAAAAAATTACTGTTTCTTCGTTCTCTCTCTTGCCCCCTTTCTCTCTCTTTCTCTTTCTAGTAGAGAGAATAAGAAAGAGTTGACGCTCCAGAGTGGTCCTACTGTTGCACCGGTCGCCCAAGCCGCGGTCGGCTCATTAGGGCGTGGTCGTTAAAACGTATAAGGGTCTGCGTACCGCGCGGACTCGCAGCTTGGAACGGTGTAATGCTTCTTCTTCTGTTTACACGCCAAAAATCACGTTGGATGTTGGTATATAGATAGGTAGACAAATAAACAATAGACCCTTTCTCCTTTTCCGGTAACCTTTAACGACGTGTATGCAAAATTTTACGATGATCGGTTGAGCCGTTGAGGCGTGAAAACGTAACAAACAAACTCACTTTCGCCTTTATAATACTAGCTGTGTCCGGCGGTTTCACCTGCGTAATTTCGGAATTCCGGCAGAAACTTCAAACTAGTCTAATTTACTCGTTATAAAATAAGCTAATTAGCACTGAAAGTCTCGACAAAATTGGTCCCACCGTTTCGGAGATTCACTCGCGTGAGTTACGGGATTCCCGCAGAAACTTCAAACTTCTTTTATTCTTCTTCTTCTTCAAACGCAACAAAAAGGACTAACGAAATCGGTCCAGCTATTCACGCGTGATGCCGTGACCGAGGGAAATAGAAATTCATTTTTATATCTATTTTATACATATAAAATGCTTTGTCCTGAATGACTGATGGATCAACGCACAGCCTAAACCGCTGATCGTAGAGACCTGAAACTTGGAGGGTGTGTTCTTTGTATGACGTGCCTCCGATAAGGATCCGAAAGGATTTTTGAAAATTCAACCCCTAAGGGGATAAAAAGGGGTTGCAAAATTTGTATGAATTAATTGCGCGGGAACTTCGAAATTATCGCGGGTGAAAGAATTCCGGGATAAAAAGTACCCTATGTGTTAATTTGATGTATAAGCTATATTATTGTATAGTTTCATTTAAATCCATCCAGTAGTTTTTGCGTGAAAGAGTAACAAACATCTATCCATCCATCCATCCATACATACTTACAAACTTTCGCGTTTATAATATTAAGTAGGATAATATTAGTAAGGATGATTTTGACTCGAACTCGTTCTGCTGTTTATACCCAATCGAGTGACAAATTGGAAACTACATGAAGAATCTATAATATTCACGAGCGGAAGTGGAGCGGCAGTGAGCCGGAAACGCTTGCTGGTTAGTATTTATTACTGTAATGGCTCCCTAGTGACGTCACGCGGCGTCGTCGAATGCATCGGGATCGATGGCGTCGAGCGAAGCGTTATAATTTAACGATGCCCCGTACGACAACCTTAGTGCCTGCTGTTGTTTAAGTCAATGGCTGTAGTAGGTAGGAATGGATAAGATTTTATTGATAAACTACCCGTTACCCGCCTTAACTTCGGAGTTCCCGCAGGAATTCCGTGATAAAAAGTACCCTATGCCCTTTTATATACTCCTGACAACACGTAAGTATGCTAAATTTCACATGGTCATGCAAAACTGGGCCCTTATTCACTATGACCATAACGCGTCGCGTTAAGACAAGGCGCCACTTTCCCTCGTGTTCAAAGAAGTTTCACTTTGAAAAAATACATTTTCAACGTTTCTTTTGTCATAAAAAAAATATATTTCTTAAATTTTTGCATCTAGGGCGTTTGGGATTGTGTTTTTGAGACGCGCGTTATGGGCAAGGAATGTTGTTGGTCATAGTGAATAAGGGCCCAGGAGATCGAGGAGAGGAGATTTTTGAATCGCTCGAATATCTTAAGTGAAATCAATTCACATGTGAAATTCAATTCACTGAATCCCATTTTGTCATATTTTTGAATCATTCGAATACGGTGTTGCTGTTTTCTGAAACTCCTTTAGATTTGTTTCATTTGACGCAGAATATTTAAAAATCCGGAAGGTAACTTTCATAGATTTTCATAAAACGGTACTTAATCGGACTTGAAACGAAACGTTATTGATGTTGTCAAACTATCAATCATGTCAAATTATGAAAATGACATTATGCCACTAAACGTCAAACTTTCGATCGATGAATTCAAATAAAAGTGGTGCGACCGGTGGTTGCAGAATTCACGTGCAATGAAATTTCAAAAATGCTATTTCACGCATTCGCATGCGAATCTTGCGATTCCGTGTGTGAATAGCAATTCTCGAGCGATTCAAAAATCGATTGGACGATTTTACGTGACCAAGTGACATGACGATTCGTTCCTTAGTTTTCTATGCGTTAACGGCCATAGATTGTCAACTTGGCTAAGGGGGCTGGTGTCAACTGAAGTATAAAGATCCATTTATATCTACAGACACGTACTAGGGCGGAAATGTGGGCAGAAACCAACATACACCGTTTATTTACAAAAGACGTCTGCACATGTAGCCATAGACACGTACAGAAATGAACCGCGAGACAAAATCTTCTTTCCGCGAATACTGGCCAGTGTCTGTCGGCGTCTGCGCGGCCGTGTTACGCACTGTATAGGAGAATAGTATTTTGTCTGCCACGGAACGTGTCTGGCACGCTCAATGTCTCTGGTTATAAACGGAACTTTAAAAGTAACTGTATAAGCAAAGCTAAATGAACTTAGCTTCGATCCGGGTGTAAGCTGCATACAATATGCCCCGCCCACAGCCAAATTAAGCTTTATTAAATACTAGCTTTCACCCACGGTAATTTCGGAGTTCCCGAGGGAATTCCGGGATAAAAGTACCCTATGTCCATCTCTGTACCCCTGACAACGTGTATGCAAAATTTCATGATAATCGGTTGAGCCGTTAAGGCGTGAAAGCGTAACATATAGACAGACCGACAGACTGACAGACCGACAGACCGACAGACAGACAGACAGACCGATAGACAGACAGACCGACAGACTGACAGACCGACAGACCGACAGACCGACAGACCGACAGACCGACAGACAGACAGACAGATCGACAGACAGACAGAGTTACTTTCGCATTTATAATATTAATAGGGATTTGTTATTGCATCTGAGATCTAGTTTTGTTTTCAGGAACCAAGCGAGCGAATGTAAAGTAGACAATGAATGTGATCGGCTAAAAGGCCTTGTCTGGTGGGTGTACCAGTTATTGAAAGAATAGCTGAGACGAGCCGAGACGCTGCCAACTCCCACTCGCACAAAACACTACTTAACTGCAAGCAAACACTTATCAACCAACGAGTATTTTCAAAGATTTTTTCTTCATTAAAATTCATTATGTTATTACGTAACCGTTCCCTGCGATGTCACTCTCGTTAATATCGGAGTTCCCGCAGGAATTTCGGGATCAAAAGTACCATATGTCACTCAGGAACACTGTAGCTTCCTATAAGGTTTAAAATCGATTCAGTAGCTTTTGAGTTCATCCATTGCAAACCAAAACAAACAAAAATTCTTTATGATATTAGTACATGAGTTTCACTCACGTTACTTTTGGAATTCCCTCTGAAACTTTTTTTATCGGAATGAAAGTATCACAGTAGGATAATTTTGGCGCACTGATGAATAAATAATAATTTATTAATGAAAATTGTATTAGTGAAATTTTCTTTCAAAAACCTAAGTACTTATAATCGCGATGAACACAAAATCTACAAAAATTTTCTTAGAAAGGCGTAATAACCTACACTTTCTCGACTTTAATGACTTAAAATGTAAAAACAGGCACACAGCTGTTATGACCGTAAGAGAATCCTCACTACAAATTGTAAATTCGATTGTGAGTTTGTTTGCTCGTTACGCTTTCACGCCTTAACTGCTCAACCGATCATCATGGAATTTTGCATACACGTTTTCAGAGGTACAGAGAAGGATATTGGGTACTTTTCCTCCTGGATATCCAGCGAGAATTAGGAAAATGTGGCGGGTAAATTCGGGGGAATAACTAGTATGGCATATAAGTTATATACATACTTGTCGTAACACAGATGGATCCTCAAGTTTATTATTATAACATAAATAAAATCTGAAATAGAAATTTAGTACAACAGTAGAATTTATATTTAACATTTTATAACCATGTACATTGAGGCAGAGGAAAGCTTGTGATAAAAAATGATTAAATTATTTTTTGCAGTAGAGTGCATCAAAAAAAAAAAAACACACACACACCGAGTCTCCCAAACAGAATTTGTGAAACATAAGAAAAACCTAGCTTTGTTAGTGCACTCAGACGGTTGACTGTTTACTAATTAATGTTGCCCGCATGTTAACTGGTAGGGTGGCAATGCGGCAAGATGATATTTGGAACTTTGCAAGAAAATCTTTCAAGTAAAAAAATGTTTAAGTATTATTGTTTAGCGTAATCTGTAAAATCAATGGTACAAAATCAAACAAAAGATAATAATTTAAAAATAAATAATAAAATAATAATATTAAAATTTAGGAAAGAATGGTTTGACTAATTAATTTAATAGAGGTTGTACTATGAGTATCAGAAACTTGTCATAATACTCATGTAAATATTTTGTTTTCATTAATTTAAACATATAAGTAGGAGGAAGGGATTGTTGAGACCAGCCGTATTTATAAACGAGTAAAAGTCATTACTTGAGTAAAAGCAATTACTTAAGTAACGATTTAGATTTAATAGTTGAGTAATTGCTAGAAATTTGAACTGTCAAACATTAGAATTCTCAGCCAAGTAATAGTCACCATTCTCTTTACTTAAGCACTACTTGCGAGATTATTTTGGATAAAAAATTGAATCTTTGGATAGCATCGTAGCGGTTTTTGCTGTTGTAAATGATATAAATGATAAACTGACACTTTAATAAATCTATTTTATTGGTTCTCAAATTTTCATAACTCTTTTTGTTAGAAGTTTTGAAGTCCACTTCCTTTTCCTTTTGTATTACTTACTTGCATTTTTACATAATATTATGTTTTACACCTAGATTGTTTTGATTTCGTAAATATAACTAATTTTGACAAAAATAATTGTATCTAAAATATAATCCTTCTAAGTAAAAAATCACGTGTCACGTGTATAATATCGCTGTAAAAAATAAACATTTAAATATCGTTAGACCCTTCTAGGGTTATATCAGGTCAAAAATCTCGATTACCTACGACACCAACAGATATATCTTACATTGTTATTTTCTTTTTGTTAATAAATATATTTTCATTTTCATTTTCATTTGTACCCATTCTATTTTGACCGCGCGCTTACTAGAGGGCGCTAGGATAATATTTGCACACGGGTGCTACATGGGCTAGAGATGCATCTGGTCAAACGTTTTGTTTATTTAAGCATTCTGTTTTTTGTACCAAAAATTTAATCAAATTATAACAATGTATTTTTTACAATTTAAACTACTTTATGCAACTATAATGCAACCATCAAGCACTGGGTCTTACTTAAGCATTTGCTCAAGTAAGTAACGCATATTGCTCGACTATAGAATTAGATTTTGTTATTAAGAATTCTACCCCAAGTAATGACTTCACTAAGTAACTACTTAGCAACAAGTAATTACTTGTTTATAAACATGGGTGTAAGAATTTTGACGTATGCATAAACATCTTTAATAAACAAACAGTAATCGAATAGTGGACCTTCAGGGAAGTGAACATTCAGCTAAACAGACGACGACCAGACTGGACATTCCGGGAATAGAAACTAACGCATCTAAAGATTCACATTTTCCCACAACGCATGGTCACTAGTTTCGCAACCTACCGTTTTCCGCACTACGCCCGCCCGCGCCCGCCCGTCGAGTCGGTGCTTTTTATTTGCGTTCGCTTGATGTGTTCCGGATTGGAATTAAATTTCGTCCCCAAGCCGGCCCCTATTAGGGGCGGCGTGAATGTGTGCGGCGGTAATGTGCAACGCTCTATTATTTATACGCCAAGGTAAATTGGAGGTTATTTTTTAATTTCCTTTTTTTTTGTAAAACAAACGCAAAACAACCTGAATATTTTATTATTGGTTTTAGAGCTTTTTTAAAATTTAAAATGTACATATATATGTAAATTATAATGATAATGTACATATATAATTAAAATTATAAGTTTTCGTGTACAGTTTAATCTCTGGAACTACAGAACCGATTATAGAAATTCTTTCACTACAGGGTGTCATACTCTACAGTTTTGAAGAAATTATAACTAAACATAGAAAACTGAATACAATTATTATGCAAATACTGTACTTCACTGGACTCTGCGTGGTTTTAACAGTTACGTGTATTATGAAAATACGAGAAAATGAAAGTGACCCCGTGAAGCCTGCAACGTCCACTATTTGTTATATTTTTTATTGCGCCGACCCGTTCCATCCTTGCTTGCGCCCCCTTATTCGGGTTTAAACCATAATTTACCACGCTGGTCCACTGCAGACCAGTCGATAGCCCTGTGTTTTTATGTTTTCTAAAATGAAAATCTATTTTTCTTTTTAATACTGTTGGTGTGTCGGTGACAGTCGACAGATAAATTCTGTACTGCTTTTCATATTATTAAAAGAATGCGAGATCGATTGTTGACGAGTGAAAGCCGTACCGAAAACACGCGTGTCACGTTGTCTTCGTTATTTCAGTCACTTTTCAGCATCTATTTTGGACCCTGAGCAGGAAACTGGCTTTCAAGAGCGCCATGTTTTAACTTGGGGAACAATCTAACATTTTCATTGGCGTTTCGCCATAATTGAAGAAGTAGATGAAGAGATTTTTATTATTAAGAAACATTGTCATTGGCAAATTATAATTATAGACGCCATTATTAAAGAAGAAGAAGAATGCAACATCAACTGTAGCTGTTTATGAATAACTCGAAAGCAATTTTCTTTCAATCTCACTTTCATAAGAAAGATACACCTTTAGTGTTATGAATGCGAAAATCTGTCAAGATGTTTGCGTGGTTTTGTATCTGATATAGGTACATGCTGGATCAAAATATAGAGATCGTTTTTATCATCATCATTCATTGAAAATTGTACTCTCAAATTCTGGATTACAGACACGATACTTTTCAACAGAGTTCCCGAGGGACATCCGAAATAAAAGCAGGAAAATTGTTTGCGAGAGTATTTTGCACGTTGTGGAAGCTTAATTATAATATTGATGAATAATGAATAAAACAGGACAATGGCTTCTCGGTACAATTTTTTTTTTTAACCTTTTTGAGACTCATCAACCACAGACTAAAAACATAGATAACACTTGCTCTTTTTCATAAGCATTTGACACGGATACCAGCACTATGAAAATGTTTGTTGTCATTTTCTAACACAAATTCACAACGAACAACTATTTTATAAAATACAATCCTATAGCAAATATTACAAATGAACCAATGTAAAACTATTTGTATGCTAGATACGGATTAACTCGTTGTAAAACAGTGCATTAATCATTTTAACATTTTCAATGCATTTAACATCAGCTTTCGCGACATCAGTTGCGAACTGATTCGTGCATAGCAGTGGAAGAGGCAGCCCAACTCTACTCTATCTTTTGTCTAATATTACCAACGTGTCGGGATGGCAGCTCACATTTGCGTTTATGCCTTAGGACTGTGCTGCCGACGGGCCTGTCCAAACTTAGCACCCTTCATACTTAAACACCACCAAGCGACCGCACAACAACTCATGGACACCCTACAAGAACACCGTGTATAACATACATCGCTGGCGATTCACATCTGAGTTAACAAAACTCGGTCTTAAAACAGCTATGTATGCAAACTTGCGAGGTTTTCTCGTTCCGTTTAGTAAAGGTGTCTTTGCAGATTTCGTAATAAATTTCCAAGTTCAGATTCGCTTAATATAATATGCCACGTTTGTTAACATGAGAGGAAGTGTAACCAAATATTGGTGTTGCCAACATTTCCAAGTTGCCAGTAACGCTCGTTAAGCTTTGACACGACGTAGACATTGTTCAAGAAAAACATTTCAAACATGTAGAATTTTGGAACATTTTTAAAAAATAAAAAAAAACTTTTTATTTCGAATCCCATTTAAAAAAAAAAAAAGCATTTTATCTATCAGAAATAATAGGCTAGTTTCCTGGGTAAAAAAATCGAAATTCTATTTAGTCCGTCAGTTAGATAATAAAAAAATAAAAGACACGTATTTACGCATAGATAAAGCGCATTAAAGTTTAGGGTGGTGGACTCGTGATGTCACAGGTCGCTATAACGTGCGAACAAACTGTAGCGAGGCGTGACGTCATGTGAAATTTCGACTTGATATATCTCCGTTATTTTTTGGTTACATAAAAAATAAAAAAATACGTGTCCAATATTTTTTAATAATCTACAAAACGGACTAAAAAAAAAATTTAGGAAACTAGCCTATTCTATTTTGATTTTCAAAAACGAAGGCATTTCTTGATTTTTCATGTCTCTAGCATAAAAACACAAAAAATGCGAATACTTATATACTATGTATGATTTATGATATTTCAGAACATCGACCAAAATAGTCCCATGTCCCAACACTTTATATTCAACCGAGACTACATAAATCAAAAAACTTTCAAGGATATTAACAATTGACAAAAATGAAATGAGAATATGTCTTTTGAATAGCCTTTATAAATAAGTACGGGTCTTAGGCCCGTATTCCAAAAGGTTACTCAAGTCATGAATCTAGTTTTAAAACTAATTTCAAGTAAAGCTTTAATTTTAGAACCTTACTTGAAACGAGATTCATCAATCAACAATCAGCTGAGTTATTTCCTTATTCTTCCTTATTCTAGAACGACGCTTGAGTACTAATCTATACTCAAGCAAAGATTTGATCTTTGTTTACGTCTGTCATGTCAAGACCACTCAACCAATCAGAGCTCAAAATCTCTACTCTAGACTAGTTTCAACTGATTTTTTTTTTTTTTTTTTTTTTTTGTTTTATACGCTACCTCCGACATTATCGGAGCCTATGCTCGCTATTTATATGTTCTCTTTCATCCCAGTTCTCACATCTATGCTTCTCGTACTTTTATTCTTCATACTATTTCTTTCTTGTATCCATCATATCTTTCATTCTTTTCTCAATTGGTGGGTTGCCAATTGTTCTTATTCCTATTAGAATACTATTCTATCTAATATATTATATCTTTTAATTTATTTCCTTTCGTTTGGATAGGGGTAGGGTAAACACCAGCCAATTTCTTTTATTTCAACTTTACCTATTTACATTCATTTCACCTTAATTATAACTTAAATTTATTTTTATTTACATTTTAAAACTATACCTATCTTATTATATTACAAGCGGTGTTAGTAAGTAATATTATTCACTATGTTAGTTACTTGTTTCCTCTTACTGTCTACCTTATTTATATAATATGATGCGTTTAATATACTCATTATATTTAAGCATCATACCTTATTATCTAGTTTTATTTCTTTTATTTACAATAATTACAAGTTTTTTACAGTACTCTACGAAGTCGTCCCTATATTTACTTAACATGATGCCCGGGATGTCTTCCCTCACAATTTTCCACCCCGTCTTTGTCTCCAGCTCTAGCCGTTGTTTACCAAAGACGGGGCATTCAAGGAGAATGTGGGGGACAGTCTCCCGAGCATCAGGGTCGCAGATGCACGATGGACTCTCCTTGCACTTGAACCGATTCAAGTATTCGGAGAATCCACCGTGCCCCGTCAAAACCTGTGTGATGCTGCTGTCCATGCTTACTTTCCTAATAATGCTGTACGCAGCGCCTGCGTCCGGGAAAAACATCTTAGTGATCGCTGCGGTCTCTCCATCCCTGTAGCGCCGGTTCCATTCGTCAAGCGACTCTGAGCGGAGTAGTTTCAACTGATTAGAACCAATCAGAGTTCAGAATCCCTACTCAAGACTAGTTTCAAGTAATAAGAACTTAAAACGCAGTGTATAATAAGATGTACGCTTGAGTTAAGATTTAAGCTTAAAATTAATCTCAAGTAAAACGAGATCTGAGTCATCTTCTAGAATACGGGCCTTGGGTAGTAGGTACGTGCCCCCAATTTTAGTTTACTAACCGTCCAAGATGGATGACCCGATTTTGATGCATGAGGCACACATAGATACGTCTTGTGCTGTAAATTCACTCTTACCTTTTAAAACTATTACAACGGATCGTTTCCTCACAGATTTTACTCTATTTCTCTTATGGCAATGATTTAACGGCTTGTCAGTTGTTTAAATGCAATTAGCTAATGGGCATGTTGACTAATTTTTATTTTTTAGTCCGTCTTGTAGATTATTAAAAAATATTGGACACGTATTTTTTCTTTTTTTACGTAATCAAAAAATAACGGCGATATATTGTGTTGAAATTTCGCGTGACGTCACTATTCTGACAGTTTGTATGGCAGTTTTGCGGTTAGTGACGTCACGACCCCCTCACCCTAAACTTTAATGCGCTTTATCTCTGTGTATTTTAATTTATTTAAAAAAGCAAAAAATACGTGTCTGTTGTTTTTTTATTTTCTAACTGACGAACTAATTAGAATTTTGATTTTCAATAGTAGTCAACATCCCTATTAGTGATACTTCCAGCAGTGCAATGCAATATAGGTAGGTAGGTATACCATAATTTTTTGCAAGCTGATAAAGCTATGGTACAAAGCACGTGATTACACTTTCCTTATACCACAATTTCACTGACTTTTATTAGCTTTATTTAGTCCCAGCGACCGTACAACATACAATAACTTCAGCATCAAAACGACCCCGTCCCATACAAAGCGGTCACCGTTGAGAGCGCAAAAAAGGCGATATCGCTTATATCAGCACCCCGCCGGGCGGCGCGGCGTGATAAAACCTCTTTTTACAACGCTCGGCCGACTTTAGAAGCGTGTGTGTCTAACAGGCGGTTCTACGTTAGACATAATAATCGACGCGGTGACGACGCGACGACGGTAACGGCCATATATTATTACCGCTTTTACTCCGTTTTCGTAACTGGTTTCGAAGACGTATTCTTGATATTATGGACCTTATCAGTAGAATTAGACAGAGCACGCAGAATGATGCTATTTCACGGGTGGTGGTCACTTCACTACATCTCTCGGCTAACGCATATTCAATTGTTTTTTGTGTCCGCATGTACGGAATTTTAAACGAAACTGCCGATCTAATGTCTCTATGGGCTCTATGACAGTTAATATTCAAGTAATTTACATATAGACTGCATAAAATAATAAACTATTAATTTTTTGGTGCGCATTTTTGTCTTTATCCCATCTTACATAAATAAAAAATCTGTCAAAAAGATGGAAGTCAAACGAAAGGCGTCAATTTCGACTTACCTCAGAAGAATAACTGTTATTGTTCTGAGCGACTTACCTAATATATCTCCGTAATTTTTTTGATTACGTAAAAAATGACAAAATACTTGTTCAATATTTTTTATTAATCTATACAAGACGGACTAAAAACTAAAATTTGGTTGACCAGCCCATTCAACGTCGTAGTGCTGTTGTTCGTAGTACTGCTGATACAATAGGCTATTTGACTTTTTTTTTTAGTCAGTCTTGTAGATTAATAAAAAATTTTGGACACGTATTTTTTCTTTTTTTACGTAATCAAAAAATAACGGCGATACATTGAGTTGAAATTTTGCGTGACGTCACTAACTAGTGCAGTTTGTATGTCGGCTTGTAGTGGTAAGTGACGTCACGAGCCCCCACCCAAAACTTTAATGCACTTTATATCTGTGTATTTTCATTTATTTGAAAAATAAAAATACGTGTCTAATGATTTTTAATTTTCTAAATGACGTACTAATTAGAATTTTGATTTTCGAAGTTGTCAACATCCCTATTATCAAATTTGGTGCAGTAGCGCCTATCGCCGTGTCGTGTACCCGACACCCGTCTAATGTGGAACCGGTCAACTTGTACGTACATGTGTAGGTATAACACATAACTTACACCGCGGGCGGTCCACGACTCCACGCAAGTACGGTAGGTAGTTGCGGTAGGTACGATAACATAAAGCTGATATTTCATACTTTTTTGCCACATTTGTAAAATTAAAAGTGGAAGGAAAATCGTCAATTCCACGCAGCTATCTCGTTATTACTTACATATACATTATAATATAGATATACAACGTGCTAATGAATTAACTGAAAACTAGAAAGTAGTTTGCTCATAATCAACTAGCGAATCGATCGCACTATATTTTAATATAGGTTATATTATTTCATTTTTACTAGCCCATGTCTAAATCTAATATATAAAATTCTCGTGTCACAATGTTCGTCACTCCTCCGAAACGGCTTGACCGATTTTTATGAAATTTAGTATGCATATTCAGTATGTCTGAGAATCGGACAACATCTATTTTTCATCCCCCTAAAGGGAGTTCCTGCGAGAATTCCGAAACTCACGCGGGTGAAACCGTGGGGCATAGCTAGTTATTTATAATACAATATTGGGCGCGTACGCCATCCGCAGAAAAAAAAAATCGAACCGGTAGGCGCGGGCGTAGCGCTTGGAATTTCGTAGATAGGTCACCTCCAAAGTAATGTTGAATAACTTTTAAAGTATAAATTTTTTCGACCTAAAATAAGTTTTAATCATATTATTGTTTATTTTTTTAAATGGGGTGTATCAGGTTTTCAATTAATTCATTAACACGTTGTATATATACACACCCAGACAGGATAATGGAACCCTGTGTTCATCACACAAAGTCCACACCGGGAATCGAACCCGGAACCCCTTGATTAGCAGGCATGCATTGTGACCTACTGCGCCAATCGGGTCGTTAACGGCGAAAACAGTGGGTTTTGGCACTCGAGTGGAACCGCGGGCACAGCTATAGTGGCACTAACAAATATGAAAATGTATAAAGCTGTCATTATTTCCGTTAATCACCCGCCCGCAGTCTCGTCGAACGCCATGTTACAGCTATAGTATGAAATGAACGGGAGCTGAAATTTTAATGAGCGCCCCCGGCCATAGAGGTATTAAGCGGAATACGTAAAGACCATTGTACACAGATGGTTTCAACGTCAAATAATGAAAATTGTATCGATGAAATCCATAATTATTATCCTATAATTAGGTATGCTGCACGTAAAAGCGAAATACAACTGCCTGAACAAATTGATATTCATTAATTCACTGACTGATCGCAAAATCTAGAAAACTACATGACTTATAAAGCTGTTTGTACCTATAGGTTATGGAAAAAACACTTTTTGCTTAAAATTGTCTCGAAAACCAAAAGTTTAAAAAAAATATATCATATTAACTTTCAAAGATGAAGTAAAACACTTTTTGAATGAAAATGTGAGACGGTTTATTTTTCACGTCACACACAAACAAACCCCCGACGGCAGCTCTTGTAAAGAACTGCACCAACAACGAACCAACCAACTGTGGGATGCTATGTGCATATTTTGACATTGGAGATCTTATGCTAAAATAGCTATCGTAAGGAGCATCTTATCAAAATTAGTTCATTTAAATAAAAAAGATGATTTTGTTATATTCAAAAACCAATTTTTTGATCGTATCGTGAAATTGAACTGTGAACTGCGTCATAATATAAAAAGTTTAGCCAGTTTTAAATATCATAAAATAAATGTACCTACCTACCTACCTATGTATTACTAGCGACATAGCACAGTTTGAATTTACAAATTATGATGGTACGTATCAACTTGAAAATTCTCGGTGCTTTCAACATTCATCAAAGGAGCCAGGTTTAAACATCATAGGTACCTTATATCTTCATGGGCATAAAAAATACTGCCACTACCAAACAGGTAGGATACATCACCGGTAGGATACAGGTCTGATAGGTAGGATACATCACCTGAAAACAGAAGAAATTGCAGTTTTAACAAAAATCACGAATCCGCCATCTTCGATTCCCGCCGAAAACTACGTTCTCTATTATTCAAGATTATTAATTTTAAAAAATGGAACGCGAATTCAATACGTTTCCGGCAGGTGTTCACATCCTTTGGCGCGGTTTTTCGTACATTGAAATTATAATGGCGCCCGCGGCCACCGATCGCGATATTTTTTACGCTTCATTCACTTTATGCGGATTAAAGTGATTTAATTATTCCATTTGTTCGATATTCTCATATTAACTTATTATATTAACTGGACTGTTTTATTCGACGAAAAAGATATATTATTTGACTATCATTTATTTATTTATTTATTTATTTATTTATTTAATAGGAAGACCAGCAGCACACTTAAATTTCTATGTATTGATTCTATATAAAACAAATAGCTAATTATAGGTCCTCACATTTAGACTCAAATTAGACTAACAAGACAGCACATAGCGTCGCATAATTTACAGCACAAGCGAAAAATTGCCTAATCACATCTCGCATAATATACTCAATACCAATAGCATATATTATTATAAATAATTAATTATGGACAGAAGAAATCGTCACCGAGCATACGTCTCGCCATCACCACGTTAGTATTAAAGAGATCCAACAGATCATATCTAGCGGATAATCCGTTGAAGTTGCCACTCGCACGCAGAATGTATGTGTTTTGCCTATAATTAGTTGACGAAATGGGAAGTTTTAATATATTATTGTTCCTCAAGCGTTTGGGTGGAGCATTTATTGATAGTAGCGATAAAAGGTCGGGGCAGTCAATGGCGCCTTGAGCTATCTTCAAGAGAAAGGTTAAATCAGCTATTTCTCTCCTCTTAGCCAGCGGAAGCAAATGATGCTTCCGGCAGAGATCGTGGTAATGATAGGAATCGCAGCTATCCCCAATACGATAACCCAAATATCTGAAGAACCTTTTCTGTATGCTCTCGATGCGGGTTATGTAAGTGGCGTACCGAGGATTCCAAACCTGAGAAGCATATTCCAGTTGAGTGCGTACAAACGTACAGTAAAGAACTTTGAATGTTTTCACACACTCAAAATCTCGACTATTACGCATGATGAACCCAAGCATCCTAGAAGCTTGGTTCACTATTTTATTGACATGACTATCGAACAGCAGACCGGAATCGTGATACACACCAAGATCGCGCACAGTTGTGTTCCTCGGGAGGTTTGTGTCCTTTAACTGGTAGTTGAAAATAACCGTAAGACGCTTACGACTGAAAGTAACGACACTGCATTTTATTGGATTCAGATCAAGATTGTTGGCAGCGCAGTAGATCTCGAGGCGTTGCAGATCACTTTGCAATCGCAGTGCATCAGAGAATGTGGAAACAGTAGCAAATATTTTCATATCGTCAGCAAAACTAAGTAGATGAGAATGGTGAAAGCAATGTTCTATGTCGTTTACAAAAACTACAAACAACAAGGGCCCAAGCAAAGATCCTTGCGGGACGCCGCTAGGTACGCAAACCCACCCGGAAATATAATTATTGACAACGACAGCTTGAGAGCGGTTGTCAATGTATGACGTGAACCACCTAAGTAGGTCCCCACAAATACCAATTCTCTCCAACTTTAGCAGGAGGAGATTATGTTGTATTCGGTCAAAAGCCTTACTGTAATCTGTATATATAACATCAACCTGATGGCCACGATCCATGGCGTCTGTCACGCGGTTGTTAAAAGTTACCAGATTAGAAACAGTAGATCGACCACGCAGAAACCCATGCTGAGATGTGCTAAAAGAATGCTTTATGGAAGGATATATCTGATTGTATATAATTCTTTCAAAAACTTTAGAAATAATACAAAGTTTGGAAATGGGACGATAGTTAGAAATATCATTTCTCGATCCTTTTTTGTGTACTGGAGTTATAAAAGCACGCTTCCAAAGCACAGGAACAGCACCCTCCTTAAGTGATCTGTTAAAAAGAATTGAAACAGGCACTGATATTGACTTGGCACAACTAATCAGGAATAGGGCTGGTAAGTGGTCCGGGCCTGCCGATTTAGCGGGGTCGAGCCCCAACAGGAGCTGTTCTACCACATTCACGTCGATCTCAATATTTGCAATGGTGGAGACGGGTAATATATTATCAGAAACCACTCCACTTACATGTTGAGTAGCTTTCAAGAAATTATTTTGAAAAAGGTTAGAAAACGCATTACAGATTAGATCACCGGTGTTTAAAGAGTTACCCTCATAGGTCATGTTGTTAGGCATAGAATGGGTTCTTGACTTTGCTTTAAAATGAGACCAAAAGTATTTAGGATTAATAGTGATAGATTTCTCAACGGTTGCAATGTAAGATTTATAGCATGTCTCCTCTAAAGCTTTGAACCTGGTGCGAAGGAGTTTGTAGGTAATTTCGTCCGTTTTGTTGCCATAAGTCCTAAACTTCCTTAAGAATTTATATTTTTCTTTTAAAAGTTTTTTAACTGCTGTGGAATACCAAACAGGATATTGGTTACGAGAAACCAGCCTCGAGGGAATATGCTTATCAATTAATTTTTTACATGTCTGGTAGAAGAAAGCAACAGCATCGTCAATCGATCCAGGAGAAAGATGAGCATTCCAATCGATACGGTTAAGTTCACTGTTAATCTGTTCATAGTCACCACTGTTAAAAAAATGCTTGATATACGATTTCTGATCCAACGGTTTGTTATTAACATACTTTACTGACACTAAAAGTGCACCGTGATGAGGATCGGTGGGAACAAGTGGATCGTTACTTTGGTCAGAAACAGAAACATAATCATTGGAAAAAACCAAATCCAGTACACGGCCGAATGTGTTCTTCACCCCATTATACTGGTCAAGACCGAGTGCAGCTACTTCATCCAATAGTAGTAGCTCGTCGCTTGTCCTAGAACTAATATGCTCAAAACATCCTGGCAGCCCATCACCAGAACTCCATGTAATGCCGCTAAGGTTAAAGTCGCCTGTCACCAGGTACCTGTCGTGCGGACGCATCATAGTAACACGACTTAAATTGGTTAAAAAATTTTGAAGTTGTGAAGTGAAACTGAATCCTAAACTTTGACTACATAAATATAAAACACAAATATGAAGATTAATTGTTTTCCCATCACTGCACGCATCAATAGATAGTGTCACCCATATATCCTCGGCACTGGACTGGAATAAGGGTTGAGGCGTGACGATATAGCTCGCGCGAGCCGCTATAAGTACGCCCCCCCCAAGCGATTGGCCGGTGGTGGCGTAGTCGCGGTCGCGTCGCCACACCACATACCGACTATCGAACAGTTCAGTGTCAAGTATGCCGTCCAACAACCACGTCTCTGTAATTAATATTATATCGTAATTATTCCTGCAGACGTTTCGGAAAAAGGTGTTCGTTTTAGAACGCAAACCCCGAGCGTTTTGGTAGTATAAAGTTAAAGGATTAGAAGAACGATCATTCATTGTCAAGCCCTCTGTGAATTCCGTAGACAAAAACAGATATAAACACGTCATGAAAATAGCGATACCCGTAGTATTTACTAGTCCCATTCGTATTTAAAAATAAAATGCGTAAATAAGGTACATTATTAGTACATAGAATAGTATAGCGTGAATGATGTAAATAATGTAAATAAAGAAGTGGGTAAGAAACAAGAAAAATATGATAAAAAACTCCAATAAGCATAATGCGTGCGAGCGGCAAAACAAAATAGAAGTCGGGTGCGAGCGCGAGCGGGACAGATACCATCTGATGCATGCGATTTAAAATTGAACAGTAGCAAAGGGACAGCGAGAAGCATTCAGAGGCGGCAAACATTTTGGCTTGGCATATAACAGCGATTTCAATATTAAATTTAAATATGTGATCTATATAAGTTAGATAGTGAAAGCGTTCTATAAACACGTTAATATAAGAGTAAGAAAAAATTACGTATACCAATAAATAGAAAAGGAAAAAAATTAGAGCAGCCAAGCAACAGTCTAACGAATTTTGTTTAAATCACTGTCATTAGTAATTATGGTTACTCGGGAATCGGCAGATTTCCTCACATGGATCTTACAAAACTTGACCCAGACATACTGATAATCCTTCTCCTTGGCGAGAGCTTTGACCCTGGCCAGCAATTTCTTCGAGTCCGGAGTCAAATGGTCGTTGACAAATATACGCCCGCCTGATCCATCACCAGTGAAGCCCAAATCTCCCGCCGTTATGATTTTCTTAACTCGCGCAGCAGCAACAAAATCTTCCTTAACAAATCGATTGAGGAAATTTATAATAACATTTTTTCCTTTGGAATCAGGCGTTGGCACTCTAGAAATATAATTAATTTGAGATTTGGCTACACTGAAATTTACAGTTTTACTCAGACTTTCAACAATAGAAAATAGATTTTCGGCTGATTTGAAAGGCACACCCTTCACCTCCACGTTATTGAGTCTAGCCCACTGGTCCTTCACCGCCAACTCTTCCTTGATACGATGAACATCAGCACTGGTTGAAGTAAAAGCTTCCTGCGATTGCTGAAATCTCGTTATAGAATTTTCAGCCTCAGACAGCCTAATTCCAAACTCATCAATCTTGGCACCATTATATTCACACGATGCTCTCAGCTCACATAACTCAGTTTTGATAGTCTTGACATCTTCCACGAGCGTCGGGAGGGATTGTAGCTGACGCTTAACCTCCCTTAACTCAAGCAAAATAGCGTCCAAAGACGCGGCTTCACGCTGGGGTGACGGCATTCGTGACGTGGATGGTGACGATGACTTGCACCGGGGACATCTCCACGCTGATCTTCTTTCCGCGCCAAGCTTCCTATAACCGGTTTCAGTTATCTTGGCACAACCGAAATCTAGATCACCTTTGCACCCATCGCAATGAACGCCATCATTAAAAAAGACGTTACACAAAACACACTTCATGTTTACTGATATTGAGAAAAGGTTGACGACTACTGGTAGGTATATAAAGCAATGACATGCGTGCGATCGTTATCGGCGCTAACAGAACCGCTGACTGATTATTGGCTATATCTATAACTTGACATTCATACACACACATACACACAAACACACACACATACTCACGCACACTCATACACGTGGAGTGAGGTATAAGTGGACATAGATAAGCAATAGTGTGTTAACCCACACTGGAGAAATTTTGAGTAAATCGTGTTTCTAAAGTATAGCGCCACTTTGTGTCAACATTTCTTATGTTCAATATTTAGTTACATATTTAAGCAATGTAATAAGGTAAACAGATAATTAAAAAACGTTCCCTAACTCTCAAGAAATCGTTCTGAATCAATAAATTGATTTTTTGGGTTAACATGTTATTGCTTATCTGCGTCCAAGTATATTAACGCTCATTAAGGTTTTGTCGTTACGTTTCTGAAACGGCCCCCACGTTACAGGCTACGCGTAGTGTGGGGACTACAAGTAGTTGCCATGTTATTTGTGTTATGGTAATAAATAAATTTTGCTTTTTTTATTCATGTCTCTTGGTCAGCCAACGAAAACACTAGTTTTGCGTGACCACGTAAAAACCTAGTGCTTTGATTGGCTATTTTCTATGCGTTAACGAATGTAGAATGTCAAGTTGGCTTACCACCACCAGTATTCCTGCACGTGTTGACGGCCGATTGGCTGAATTGAAACGCTTGATAACTCATGCTTGCGTGTAACAAATCCTTCCTTACTATTTCTATATAATAAAAATGAATCGCCAAATGTGTTGGTAAGCGCATAACTTCCAAAAGACTGCACCAAATTGGATAATTGTTTTTTTTTTGTGTTCGTTATTGTCACGACAAGGTTTATATCAAAGAAGTTTGGAGTTCCTGCTGGAATTCCGAAACTCACTTGGGTTTAGCACAGCTAGTTTATTATAAATGTGAGTGTGAGTTTATTCTATTGTTTGTTCGTTACGCTTTCACGCCTTAACGCTTCAACTGATTGATTATCATGAAATGGTGGATACACTTTTTCAGAGGGGACAAAAACTTTTTATCCGTCGGCAACTTATGCGCTCGAATGTGAATATTAACACTAACAGAAACTAAATCATTTTTTTTTATATATTTGAGAAGAGAACCGAATGATGCACGTCCTCTTTTCATAAATTCTTCATTTAACTTTACTATCTGTTTACCTGCCAACCCTTATCGAAGAGGCAGTGAAACGGTATTGTGTTTTGCTCGAGTAGAATTGAGACTTCGAGCAACTTTGTTCTCTTTCCACCAACAAGACACTCGTATGAATTGCCCTCAGCCACATCCGGTGTCAAATGCATGTTCTCAACACATTTCTTTTTTATTTGTTAGGTTTAAAGAAAATAGAATTTTTCTACATTGGTACATACATACCTACCTAGATCGTGGTCGTATTTTTAAGCAAGATGTATGTATGTAGAATAAAGATCTCTATGTCTATTGCTTTGCCTAAAATCATCTGCGACACTAGTTTCCATTCATTTATGCTATAGCTATCCCCGGCAGTTCAGTGCCCAGAGTGAAAAATGGAACCCTGTGTTCATCACACAAAGTCCACCCCCGCCGAGAATCGAACCCGGAACCAGTTGATTAGCGGGTAGGTATGGTGACCTACTGAGCCATATAAGAGTTAGACTAAACTGTGTTGATGCCTCTTTTATCTGTTCCGCGATTGCAGCATCGAATTTGCCGTATCGCCGCCGTCCCGATCGAAGCCTACCGAGTAGGCAGAGAAGCACCTTCATGTGTATTCCGTTTGTATGACACCGACCGTAACCCGGGCGGATCGATGCCGACCCAAGTGACGGAAACGATGCAGACAGACACTGTCGCTGCATATTTGATGTGTATACCTAGCACTGCAGCACTGGCATGGGTATTTACCACAGAACAGAAAACAAGTCAGAGCCTCTAAGGGACATACGCCGCACTCAGAGTCGACTTTAATGATTACTTAGTTAAGTATAGATTTCTAAAACAAAACTGCCGCAACCAGAGACGTTCAGTAAATTAATGTTAATTGGCATTTAATGAGATGTAACTTAATCAGTTAAATGCCAATTAACATTAATTTGTTAAACCTGTCTGATTGCGGCAGTTTTGTTTTAAAAATCTATACTTAACTAAGTAATCATTAAAGTCGACTCTGAGTGCGGCGGATAATAGTTTAGTATGAAAACAGATGAAAACCAGTGTCGCCGGGTGATTTTCGCACACAGAACTATTCATCACGCACTAAAACATTCATTTACGTAAAGAAATGTATTAAACGCTTTATGGTTATGTTTTTACTTAACCACTGTTTTCAAAATTCACAATTTTGGGAATATTGTGGTAAATATACTTCGAATGGCAGCAAAAGAAGTTTTGGACAAGTTAGAGCGTTTGCTCTAACTTCCTTTGCAACGCTAGCGCGCCTGCCCCGCCTACATGTCCTCTCTAGTTAATTTATTTTCTCTGTGGTATGTACTGTTGAGGTGAAACATGTTGAAAAGTATCCGATTTTTGAAGTGAAAACTTCTTTAGGCACGTCAGGCGCTTTTGGGATGGAGAAAAATCAATGAACTCGCTGGTCGATTCACTCACTGTCAACGACTGTTTTTAACCGACTTCCAAAAAGAAGGAGGTTATGCATTCGGCATGTAAGTATGTTTTTTTAAAAGCTTTTGTTTTTTGTTGTTGTTTCCGTAATTCTCAAATCAAGGTTTATAAATTAGGATTACCTGTCTGCGGGAATTACAAAACTCACGCGGGAGAAAACGGTTTCATAGCTAGTCAATTATTATTTTTAAAAAAGCATATATAAGCAAAACTATGCTGACAATGTTTGATAACCGTCACCACAGAAAGGATCACGTCATAGCCACGAAAAATCGCCCTCCAATCAAATCAATCAAGTACAATTTTTCGTAACCACATGACATGACGAGACGATACATTCCTTAGTTGTCTAAAGCGATAACGATTATAGATTGTCAACTTGGCTAAGAGGACTGTTGTGTTTGAACAACGACGCGTCTTAGATGGCCCCTGCTAGTTGCAAAGTTCCGATGACGCCCGACCAAGTTATGGATGCCAAAGGATGCAACTTCGGCGGGTATCGAACTAAGCAAATAACGTTTAGCTCAATGACAAAATGGCTTGACAACTATATCCTAACTGTATCTGTTTCTATGATTTCCCTTGCGGTTTACTGCACAAACGGTATTCGAATGTAAATATACTTTATCCGCCAACAGATAGAGTTCATATTTACTTGCCGCGTCTGTTACGTTGAGTTCTGTAATTTATTGTCGCTTCGAGTCACCGAGGACTTATCGATTTGAGGTTTAGAAAGCTGATGATATCGTTTTATCTGTATTTACAGATAAGTATTAAGAGTAAAGATAGTATTAAGGAAATACTACATTTGTAGTATTTCCTTAATACTAATATTACAAATGCGAAAGGAACTTTGTAATGTTGATGTTAACTTTGCAGATGTCCATGGGCGGCGGTAATCACTTACCATCAGGTGTACCACTTGCCCGTTTGCCCCCTATGACATAAAAAAAAGAAAAAAAATTGCGTAGATAGGTACACGTTGTGAGGGCAGAGGCGTCTTTACCTATAGTGCAGGGTGTGCGTTGCACGCGGGCGCAGCGCTCCTAGGGGGGCGCCGAGCGCCGCTCGCGCTCGCTATATACGGAGCCGCACTCGGCGCGGCACTTTCAATGACCAACGTAAAAAGAACTTCGCTTTGCATACATTTTGTATAACGTCTAATGCTCTTCTTATTATTACTATTATTACTAGGGGGCGCTAGGGTAATGTTTGCACACGGGCGCTACATGGGCTAGAGACGCCTCTGTGTGAGGGGTACAGAAAAGGATATACTAGGTAGGTACTTTTTCCCGGAATTCCCGCGCGAACTCCAAAACGTACGTGGGTCAAACCGTAAGTTTTGTATGTCCAGGGTAAGTACACCTACTTAGTGTACGGATAGTGTACGGATATCGGTGAATATATTAAAAGTTATTTTTAACCACATTACCCTTATTTCGTCTTAAAATTTCTTTAGAATAGAATAAAATAGAATACACTTTATTGTACACGAAAATAATGTTACAGTGTGTTTACAAAAACTTATGACTAAAGGCATACAAAAGGCGGTCTTATCGCTTTACTAGCGATCTCTTCCAGACAACCTTTAGCATAATAGGTACGATCAATATATAGCTATCTATCTATACATATCTGTGATTTCAAAACTAAAATTTAAAGCTAAAAATCATGATTATATTAAAACACCGGCTTTTTGTCTGACGATTTGTGCAGTTCGACTGCGAGGTACTAACACATTACAAATTTATATTTTTTACTAACTGTGCCCCGTGGTTTCACCTCTAGGTTTTTCGGAGTTTCCGCGGGAATTCCGGGAAAAAAGTACCCTATGTCCTTAACTGTACCCCTGACAACGTGCATGCCAAATTTCATCCAAATCCGTTCAGTCGTTTTTGCATGATTGAGTAACAAACATACATCCACACTTTCACATTTATAATATTAGTCGGAAGTAGGATTTATTTATTTAAAAAATAGTATATTTCATTACAAGTGCGGAAAGGCTGTCATTGCAAAGAGTTCCGACAAATGTCGACCCGAGCCGAGGCGCAGCCGAAGCCGAAGGGGTCAAAGTCGTGTCGCCATTTTTGACAGTTGGGAAAGAGAACGCACGAGTTCGGAAAAGGTAAAGAAAAAGCTCGAGTATGTAATAGCCCACTTCCCGAACGCTATACGTCCCGGCAATATGTCACTTTTTGAGCAACTGTATTAAAAAACATATCCGTGTCGATTATAACATCCCAGTACTAGTAACTGCTATAAAGGTATCTGTTCACAGTAACAGCAGTAAATCACCGTTTGAACTGGCGTTGAATGGAGGTATAATCGTCATAAATTAGCGAACGTCGCGTCGCACACTCAGTCGGCTCCGTGTCGCTCGCGGCTCGCCGAGTGCACACGGAGTCAACAACAACAAACTAACGGACATGGCATCATAATGGGCACGATGACAAGGTATCAAAATCAAAACTCTATTCACTCCGTCAGTTAGACAGTAAAAAAATAATAGACGCGTATTTTTTGCTTTTTCAAATTATTAAAAAAATACTTAGAGAAAACGCATTAAAGTTTAGGAGTGAGAACTCGTGACGTCATAACTTCAAACGGAATTTTAACTCAATCTATATCGCCGTTATTTTTTGATTGATCACGTATAAAAAAATATTGTCCTTTTTTTAATACGTGTCTAATATTTTTTATTTATCTACAAGACGGACTAAAAATTTAAATTTAGTAAATACATTGAGTCGAAATCCCGTGTGACGTCACGCCTAGGCACACTTTATACGTTATGACGTCACGAGCTCCCACTCCTAAACTTTAATGCGTATTATGTAAGTATTTTTTCAATAATTTGAAAAAGAAAAAATACCTTCATGTCTATTATTTCTTTTTAATATCTGAGGGACTAAATAGAATTTTGATTTTCATACCCTGGCAACTATTCAAAATGCGGTGTCCGGATCGTTAGTAGTTCGGTGGTTAGTCATTAGGCGCTGTTGGCTGTATCGTGTGAATCCGACTTAATTGCATATAGAAATTGCACGGGTTGCACAATGTTTGCTGTGTATATTGTCATTAGAATCCAATAGATGGCGCTGTTTACCTACTGTTTGACCAGAATTAAGATAGGGATAATATTATGGAAAAGGAATAAATGGTGTTTCTAAACCGAGCATGGGAAAGGCTTAGTCTGATGGTTCCCGCGGAGGTTTAGTACAATAAATATGGATGGAGAAAGTCTTAACTTTACAGCATTATTTATAATGCTATCTGAAGTTTACATACTTACGTATGATATGTATTTATGATGCAAAAGTACCAAGAATCTTCTTGTATCGGAACGAAAGATTGTACCCACATCATGAGTAATTTTATGAATGCCAATGTGAATTTGTTTGTCACGCTTTTACGCCTTAACTATACTCAACCGATCATCATGAAATTATGCGCACACGTTGTCAGGGGTACAGAAAAGGGCATGGGGTACTTTTTCTCCCGGATTCTCTCGGGAACTACGAAATGATTGCGGGTGAAGTCACTAATAATAATATAAAAGATTATAATTTATTAACTTTCTTCTACTTTTGTATCTAAATCATAAATATAGACGCAAATGTGCTGTTTATTGTTTGTCTAATTAACTCTTTGTAGAAAGCTATACTTAAGCATAATTTTTTATAGCGATAGTCAGATAGTTAAACAGCTGGAAAGCGATAAAAGCAACTTTTTGACTTTCATATTTCGTGAGGATATCTCGGAATTCCAAGTTTCAAAATATAATATCGTATAGCCCAATGAAAAGCGTAACTTAACGCATTAGCTCCGCCGCGCCGTTGGAAAAGCTGCAAAAACAACCCGCACGAGATGTGTAAGTACCTAAACACGTTTATAATTTATCTTACAATTTCAATTCGCCGAAATGTACAAAAACTTTCCACCAGAACGTGAAATGAGAAACAGAGGGCGCAATGCCAGGAGAAAATTTTGTTTTTATTGAGAGTTCGCTGTTCCCTGGGGTTTTTTCTCCTGAACGTGAAATGAGAAACAGGGCGCGATGTCAGTTATGTCAAAAATTTTGTTTTTATACAGAACTAGACATCCCTGCGGTTTCTTCCGGGTTTATTCAGGAGTTCTTGCGGGATCTGTCTTTCAGCTACATAGAATAGAATAGAATAGAATAGAATAGAATAGAATAGAATAGAATAGAATAGAATAGAATAGAATAGAATAGAATAGAATAGAATAGAATAGAATAGAATAGAATAGAATAGAATAGAATAGAATAGAATAGAATAGAATAGAATAGAATAGAATAGAATAGAATAGAATAGAATAGAATAGAATAGAATAGAATAGAATAGAATAGAATAGAATAGAATAGAATAGAATAGAATAGAATAGAATAGAATAGAATAGAATAGAATAGAATAGAATAGAATAGAATAGAATAGAATAGAATAGAATAGAATAGAATAGAATAGAATAGAATAGAATAGAATAGAATAGAATAGAATAGAATAGAATAGAATAGAATAGAATAGAACAGAACAGAACAGAACAGAACAGAACAGAACAGAACAGAACAGAACAGAACAGAACAGAACAGAACAGAACAGAACAGAACAGAACAGAACAGAACAGAACAGAACAGAACAGAACAGAACAGAACAGAACAGAACAGAACAGAACAGAACAGAATAGAATAGAATACACTTTATTGTACACCAAAATAATTAATATATATAATATATAGGTTTTAGTTATCGAGATATCGTTGCTATTTTTTCATGTTTCGATACTAAAAGCGCAGTAGACGCCATTTCTTATCGAAATTAAGACCTTATGTCGTTTATAATACGATTGAGTTTCTCTTTATTACTTGGACACGAATTAAATCATTTCGGGGGCCCCGTGAGGTTGGGGCCCTGGGCACGTACCTCGTGTGCTTTCATCGTAAAGACGGAAATGTCGATACTTTAGAAAGAAAGGACGAAAGAAGAGAAAATTTAGTTTATTTAGTATACTGTAACAAATGCTTCATTGAAACATTATAACTATTGTTGACAAAATTTTCCCGTCACAGCAGAACGCTATTCCACACATTTTAATAGGTATGTGAGGCAGCGCTGGTTTTCAGTGTTCGAAGCGATTACCTAGAAGTGGCCCTATGGTTTTTACAAATTTGTGATATTTACAAATAAAACTCCATCTATATCTCGTTCTTACCTCTGTGCACTAGAACTTCAGTTGCGGGTGTGTCGTACCCCTATGTACAGTGAGCGTCAAAAATATGTGAACACTTTCGTCAATCATTGAACTTTATTAGTATTGCAATAAGATTCAACGACGTCGAGTGTTTACATATTACTGGTGCTGGGTGCTGACTGTACATGTATGTGTGCGCTGTAGGGATGTTACGGAGGTAGTTCTATCGAAACCGAAATTGGAGTCGGAGTTTTCAAATTTGGTTTGTCGGAGTCAAAGTCAAAGTCAAATCTGTGTAATATGTGGTTCACGGTGCTGGTGGCACATTTATTACTAGTTGCATTTTATTACTTTTTAGTTATGCAACAATGTGACTACCGTTTGTTAACCTCAATAAATTTAAAAAAAAAAATCCTTTATTCAAATTTGGCCCATAATGTGGCTCTTTTTGACCTCAATATAATTACAGTTATTATGACAGCACCCATAAAATATCCACCCTTTACAGCTTCCTAGTGCTATGGCTGAAGAGAAGAAGCTGCGCAACAAACTCTTCAGCAGCACGCTGTCAGTTTAAAGTTACAATATAGATATATCTATAATATAATTAGTGGTAACTCAACTTGCACCGGCAGTCGGAACCGGAATTGTAGTCGGAATCAAAAATGGTGGCAGAAGTTTTAATCATCGTCCATATTGCGTATCTATAATGAAAGAGTAATAATTAATCTACGACAAAAAGCACCTAGGGAGGGGGTTCTTCGCACGACATGCATCTAATTAAAACCTCCGATTTAAAAGTGTCGGAGCCGATGGGGATGTGGACTACTTTTGAAAATCAAAATTCTAATTAGTCCGTCAGTTAGAAAAAAAAAAAACAATAGACACGTATTTTTTGCTTTTTCAAATAAATTAAAATATACACAGATAAAGCGCATTAAAGTTTAGGGTGATGGGGTCGTGATGTCACTAACCGCTAAAACCGCCATACAAACTGGCAGAATAGTGACGTCACGCGAAATTTCAACTCAACATATCGCCGTTATTTTTTGATTACGTAAAAAAAGAAAAAATACGTGTCCAATATTTTTTAATAATCTACAAGACGGACTAAAAAATAAAAATTAGTCAACATGCCCATTCGGAAGTTCCGACCTATCGGAGTCGGAGTCGGAGCTCCGCGACATCCCTAGTGGGCTGCTTCGCGCCGTGTGTGCAAACAGAGCCGGAGTTCCGTGGGGTAATTAATTAGTGCTATACGTATTCGCGCCGGCCGCCCGAGCTGCTCCAATGTTTTATATTATTCGACTAGGGATCCTTAGAATTGTATGGTCGCCATATTAATTACAACTTTCAATAGATTACTCTCGATAAGTAAGCATTTAAATTATGTATATACCTAGGTACTTCCTAAAATCTATACATACATCACACATAAATGTTCGTTTGTAATGTCAAAATAACTTTACTAAATGCATGTGAAATAATAGAAAATCAATTCTTAAAGTTTTTGTGTCTGTCAGTCTGTTTCGGCTAATCCCCGAAACGGTTGTACCGATCGGTCAGTGTACCTAAAACGGCGGGGCCCAGCTATCTCAACTAATTTTATTAATACGTATGTCTGTGTTTGTTTGCTTTCGTGAAAACGTACCTAATCACGCATCAACTACTCAATCGATCATAATGAAATTGTGTATGTACATCGTCAAGGAAAAAGGAAAAAAGTACTTTTAACTCGGGATTCTCGCGGGAATCCGAAACTATTTCATCGTCCGAACTGGAGAGTTCCAATTATTTTTTTTTTTTATATAATAACATGAGATCTTTGGCAATGGCAATGTCTGTGTATATGTACCTACCATTTAGTCTTCTTATTTTTTTTTAAAACCTCAAAACAATACGGAACCATTTTCAGTGTTCTTGAACTCGGTCCTAGCCAGTCGCCATTGTTTCTTTGCGTCTATTCATCCAACTTCTGTTTCGTTGGTCGGAAAATAATCGCTAATGCGTTGCGGCGGGGAGCCGAGTGCCTAATTACGTATACATTGTATTGAAAACACATTCGGGGTGCCTAATTAGTTTTTTTTTTGTACCTACCTTATTTCTCTTTAGTCAAGATTAACTTTTTATACATCTACTAGCTGTCCCGCGCGGTTTCACCCGCGATAATTTCGATGTTTCCGCGGAATAGGCTAGTTTCAAACAATGTCTTATGCAAATAAAGAATTATTATTATTATTATTATTATTATTCCTAAATTTTCTTTTTTAGTCCGTTTTGTAGATTATTAAAAAATATTGGACACGTATTTTTTTATTTTTTATGTAACCAAAAAATAACGGAGATATATCAAGTCGAAATTTCACATGACGTCACGCCTCGCTACAGTTTGTTCGCACGTTATAACGAGCTGTGACATCACGAGTCCCCCACCCTAAACTTTAATGCGCTTTATCTATGCATATTTCCATTATTTTAAAAAAGCAAAAAATACGTGTCCTTTATTTTTTTATTATCTAACTGACGGACTAAATAGAATTTTGATTTTTTTACCCAGGAAACTAGCCTATTGTCCCATACAAACTTTGCAGCCCCTTTCATCTCCTTAGGGGTTGAATTTTCAAAAATCCTTAGATTCAACTATCTGTTCCCCACCCGCAGAAAATTCAGAGTTACTGCGGGAATTCCGGGATAAAAAGTACCCTATGTCCTTTTCTGTACCTCTGACAACGTATGTACAAAATTTCATGATGATCGGTTGAGCCGTTAAGGCGTGAAAGTGTAACATATTTATTTGTTTTTTTTTATATTGATACACTTTTTTATAGAAAAATTTATGCTATATATTGTGTCCTATTAACTACGCAGCCCATCATTGTGCCTACGTTTTTCGAAAACCAGAACAAAGAACTTTTCGGAGTTTTTCCAAATTCAAAACCATCCAACCATCAGTCTAACAAAAAAAAATGTCCAAACTGTTCGATCATCGGACTACAGCTGGTCTAACTAGTTGGAATAAACCCCTAATTCTGGCGGTTTTTCACATGTGCATTGAAATATAGGTACTTATGATGTCTCAAACTAATTCCTTCGGTCCCGCAAAGAGTTTCAAGAACGATTTTTATTTTATGCACAAGAAATTGCAGTTTCAAACCGCACACGGAAGCTAAAAAAAAACTTTATTTGCAACTCGACGCTGGCTATTTGCACTACGTCCGAAAGTCAAAAAGAGAAGAGGATGCAAGTGAGGTCAGAGTAAAATTTCCCTACTATCTGCAAGTGGTTTTTTTTTTTTTTAATGTACATGCGTTTGATATTTGCCAACTTCACATACTGCTATAGTGTACGGTTAAGTAAAAGTTTTAAATTAACATGTGGAACATACTGAGCGTGTATTGAAAAAGGAAAGCACAATTTGCCTTTCGGCCAACAGTACGGTTAAAACGGCGAAACTTTGTAACTTTAAACACGGCTTTGAAAACAGTTATTTTACTCAAAGACCTGTTTTGCTCTTTTTTTTTAAACAACGTTCTGAATATACTGTTCGTTATTTTTAGTTTTATGAAATATTCTGCATTTAACCAGCTTAGGGTTGCCATCGGTGTGTAAAAATAGCAGACTATCTAATACAAGCATGCAGGCGGTAAGAAAGGTTCGTCGTAAACCATGATCCTCGGAAGAGGCTTTTGCCCAGGATTGAACTCATATCAGCTGATATCATGAGATTGATTGGTTTTGCTGTTTCATAAAATATAATATTACTAGCTGTCCCCCGCGATTTCATCCGCGGTAATTACGAAGTTCCCGCGGAGGTTGCGGGAAAAAAGTACTGTATGTCCTTCAGTTCCCGCGGGAATTCTGGGATAAAAACTATCCTATCTTTTAAGTTGGACCATATTATAAATGGTTACAAAATTTTATCAAAATCCGTTCAGAAGTTTCGGAGTCCATCGCGGACAAACAACGTGACACGTGATTTATATATATTAGACTAGCTGTCCCCTGCGATTTCATCCGCGGTAATTTCGGAGTTCCCGCGGAGGTTGCGGGAAAAAAGTACTCTATGTCCTTCAGTTCCCGAGGGAATTCTGGGATAAAAACTATCCTATCTTTTAAGTTGGACCATTTTATGAATGATTACAAAATTTTATCAAAATTCGTTCAGTAGTTTTGGAGTCCATCGCGGCCAATAACGTGACACGTGATTTATATGTATATATTAGATAGATTATGATTTACACCCGTCGCATATTTCAAATATTACCGTTGGTTCGATTTTGATATTGCTATAAAGTCCGATGGTAATAAGTAATAACAAACCACGTTCATTCAAGATGGCCACCTTCTTCTTCTAAGTAGTATTCAATAATATTTTATCTTCACTAATTCTATGTGAATATCAGAATTATATCAAAAACATTGAATTCCCCCATTTTCTTAGTTGTCATCAACTCACTCCTTGGGTAAGTGCCGAGGCAGGTATCTTGAGTTTGAAAGGTCAAACCTCGAGTTCCCCACCGCAAGCCCGAGTTGAAGTTGAGTTACTAACAACTATAACTAACAATTTCGTAGAGTAACTTTGATTTGAGGTTGTTTGAAGTGGAGGAATCCTAGTTGAAAAAACCTAGAACTTATCTTGAGTTTATTACCTATAGGACTAATAAGCCCGAGAACTCGAGTCACTTCATAGGACTATACTTCTTCTTACACAAAACTACTTTGCTCTCATATCTGCAAAGGTCTCCCCTCATATTATACCCGTGTCGCTACGTCTGATTGGTTCACGCAAGTTGCTAGTATCGATATAGTTGGGGAGACCCGTATTTAGAAGTGAGATTGAGATTGGGATTTGTTATTTTTTTGCCAATTCTGGTCACCACCAGAATTCACTCTCTGATCCTCTAACAGACAAAATAAACTACTAACTGAGAGGCAATGTAAGTGGGGCAGGTTGTAAAGGAAGCTAGACCCAACGATCTATTTTTGCCTAAACTTCCTTTGCTAGCGTCCAAAGTTCCACAACATCACCGAAACTCTGAATTTTGTAAACAGTGACTAATTGTAAGACAAAAATCTAACCAAACGTTGATTAATACATGCTATACGTTTTGTGCGTGATGAATAGTTTTGTGTACAAAAATCATTCAGCGACACCGGTTTTCATCTGTTTTTATACTAAACTAAGTTGGTGCTCCTTCTATCTGTTCTGTGGATCCTCTTACTCAGCTCCGCTAAAAAATCACATCGGTCGGTTGCTCTATACTCTATCACATATTTTTGTTATGTGAAATAAGAACAAATGCATAGATATTCTTACGTAGTCAGAGTATAATAAATCAGCAATCATAGTTCATATTTCCCAACTGAAGATTAAATTTAAAGCAGTGCCAACCCTAAAGTCATCAGTGGCGTGCGTGTCATATCGCCCGTCATTTTGTAAGCTCAGCTCAAAAATTTTTAATCAACATTTTTTTTGCCCGTTCTCTTTACTATGATACTCACAGTTCATGCAATAAATGAGCTATTATTTTTATAAAACTAGTTATTTTAAGGCTATTGAAATGAATTTCATTATTATGTAAAATTATAAAATTGAATGACTTGATCGGAAATAACATCTTTACAAAAAAAAACACTATTAAAATGCTCGCAACTTGGTAGACTAACCTTGCATTTAAAAATATCACGGATCACGAAGTTATCTAGGTAACGTAACGAAGGTATGTTACACGAAAACATGAATTTTTGGGAGCTAGTGTAGGAAATTTTCCCCGTTTGATAATAGGTGGAGAACATAGAATTTTCTTTTTATTGAAATTTTCAAATTGTTGAAAAAATACTAAGATAAACCGCATTAAAGTTTAGGAGTGGGGGCTCTTGACGTCATAACGCGACATTTCGACTTAATGTATCGCTGTTATTTTTTGTTTTTGATCACGTAACAAAGGAAAAATACGCGTCCAATATTTTTTAATGATCTACAAGACGGACTAAAAATCAAAATTTAGTCAACTAGCCCATTGTCCATCATGTGACAACCTATGTGACAACACGACACCCATGCAGTGACATCCCGGACACGCGGCGATTAATGGACTTGTATTATCTACCATGACGTATCAAGCGCGGACACGCGAGAACACAATCAGGGCCCTCATTCACTATGACCAACAACGCTCCTTGCCCATAGCGCGCTCCATCAGCACCCTGGGCCCTCATTCACTATGACCAACAACGCTCCTTGCCCATAGCGCGCTCCATCAGCACCCTGGGCCCTCATTCACTATGACCAACAACGCTCCTTGCCCATAGCGCGCTCTATCAGCACCCTGGGCCCTCATTCACTATGACCAACAACGCTCCTTGCCCATAGCGCGCTCCATCAGCACCCTGGGCCCTCATTCACTATGACCAACAACGCTCCTTGCCCATAGCGCGCTCCATCAGCACCCTGGGCCCTCATTCACTATGACCAACAACGCTCCTTGCCCATAGCGTGCTCCATCAGCACCCTGGGCCCTCATTCACTATGACCAACAACGCTCCTTGCCCATAGCGCGCTCCATCAGCACCCTGGGCCCTCATTCACTATGACCAACAACGCTCCTTGCCCATAGCGCGCTCCATCAGCACCCTGGGCCCTCATTCACTATGACCAACAACGCTCCTTGCCCATAGCGCGCTCCAGCAGTACCCTGGGCCCTCATTCACTATGACCAACAACGCTCCTTGCCCATAGCGCGCTCCATCAGTACCCTGGGCCCTCATTCACTATGACCAACAACGCTCCTTGCCCATAGCGCGCTCCATCAGTACCCTGGGCCCTCATTCACTATGACCAACAACGCTCCTTGCCCATAGCGCGCTCCATCAGTACCCTGGGCCCTCATTCACTATGACCAACAACGCTCCTTGCCCATAGCACGCTCCATCAGCACCCTGGGCCCTCATTCACTATGACCAACAACGCTCCTTGCCCATAGCGCGCTCCATCAGCACCCTGGGCCCTTATTCACTGTGACCATAACACGCCGCGTTAAGATAAGACGCCACAAAAATCCCTTATGCTCAAAGAAGTTTCACTCCAAAAAATACATAGGGCATAGGGCGAACGGCCGCCCTGCCACTTTTGAACCACGCAAATCTCGCATGCGGAAAAGAGACAACTCTATACTGATGCCGTATATCTGTCTTTGTCTATCTTAGGGTTGAAATCGCACGTTTTGAGCAGGTTATAGTAGGTGAAGCCGCGGGGTGTCGCTGCTTAATTAAAGTTTAACAAACTTTAATATAGTTATGGACTTGTTATTAGTGAGTATGTGGAAATTTTTAGTTAATGATGGTATGTGGTAAGTAACACTAAAATTATGTAACAAAATGAGGTATTGAAACAAATTGAGTTGGATTACAAACAATTTTATAAAATCCAATGACTATAAAAACAAACAATAAAGTCGACTGGCTCTATAAAAACGGCAAAAGAGTCACTGGTTTTTTGTATTTATCTTATAACTAGATTCGCCCTGTGCGCGAGCTGCGAGCAGCTCGCGTTTCCGAGCCAGGGCCGAAACAATTTCCCCATACAAACAACTAATGTTCGGCGGCCATCTTGAAAAATGACGCAATCGAAAAACTGATTCGATATTCGGCATCAGCGACCCCAAAAACCCCCGGATGCCGAACCTCACCCGGATCGGATCAACTTTTTTTTCGGCCGCCATTTTGAATCCGCCATTTTGGATTTTTACCACGCCAGGCGGTTGCCCCCCATTGACCTCTATGACATTTGTTTGAGCACCCCCCACCTGACTCTTTTAGTTTCGGAGATAATCGAGTTTGAATTTTGTTCGGCGGCCATGTTTTTTTCCGCCATTTTGAAAAAAAAGTTACACTATTGAAATTTGCCCAAGGTGTGGATGAAATTTAGTTAGAAACGTTTTCACTTTCGATGGATAGTTTCGGCGGGCAGTCGACTCACTACCTGATGAGAAGCAGGAATCGAAGATGTCGAGGTTTTCCCATAATCACCGAAACGTCCCCTCTACATGTTCCATACATTATATCAACCTAGAGATGCTCCTTCTGGGAGAACAATTATGTCAATGAGTGAGTGGTAATCCAGCTTTATATATTATAATAACTAGATTCGCCCTGTGCGCGAGCTGCGAGCAGCTCGCGTTTCCGAGCCAGGGCCGAAACAATTTCCCCATACAAACAACTAATGTTCGGCGGCCATCTTGAAAAATGACGCAATCGAAAAACTGATTCGATATTCGGCATCAGCGACCCCAAAAACCCCCGGATGCCGAACCTCACCTGGATCGGATCAACTTTTTTTCGGCCGCCATTTTGAATCCGCCATTTTGGATTTTTACTACGCCAGGCGGTTGCCCCCCATTGACCTCTATTTGTTCGAGCACCCCCCACCTGACTCTTTTAGTTTCGGAGATAATCGAGTTTGAATTTTGTTCGGCGGCCATGATTTTTTCCGCCATTTTGAGAAAAAAGTTTCACTATTGAAATTTGCCCAAGGTGTGGATCAAACTTTGTAAGTAATAGTTTTACTTTTGATGGATAGTTTCGGCGGGCAGTCAACTCACTACCTGATGAGGAGCAGGAATCGAAGATGTCAAGGTTTTCCCACAATCACAGAAACCTCCTTTCCACATCTTAAATACATTATATCGACCTAGAGATGCTCCTTCAGGGAGAACAATTATGCTTAACTTTTTTTCGCCAGCCATTTCGAATCCGTCCGCCATTTTGGAATTATTTATATCCCGATAGAAGAAGATAGTGCACCACCAACTGTATAAATTTTTTTTCAATACCCACGGCCGATAGTTTCCGAGCCAGGGCCGAAACAATTTCCCCATACAAACAACTAATGTTCGGCGGCCATCTTGAAAAATGACGCAATCGAAAAACTGATTCGATATTCGGCATCAGCGACCCCAAAAACCCCCGGATGCCGAACCTCACCCGGATCGGATCAACTTTTTTTTCGGCCGCCATTTTGAATCCGCCATTTTGGATTTTTACCACGCCAGGCGGTTGCCCCCCATCGACCTCTATGACATTTGTTTGAGCACCCCCTACCTGACTCTTTTAGTTTCGGAGATAATCGAGTTTGAATTTTGTTCGGCGGCCATGTTTTTTTCCGCCATTTTGAAAAAAAAGTTACACTATTGAAATTTGCCCAAGGTGTGGATGAAATTTAGTTAGAAACGTTTTCACTTTCGATGGATAGTTTCGGCGGGCAGTCGACTCACTACCTGATGAGAAGCAGGAATCGAAGATGTCGAGGTTTTCCCATAATCACCGAAACGTCCCCTCTACATGTTCCATACATTATATCAACCTAGAGATGCTCCTTCTGGGAGAACAATTATGTCAATGAGTGAGTGGTAATCCAGCTTTATATATTATAATAACTAGATTCGCCCTGTGCGCGAGCTGCGAGCAGCTCGCGTTTCCGAGCCAGGGCCGAAACAATTTCCCCATACAAACAACTAATGTTCGGCGGCCATCTTGAAAAATGACGCAATCGAAAAACTGATTCGATATTCGGCATCAGCGACCCCAAAAACCCCCGGATGCCGAACCTCACCTGGATCGGATCAACTTTTTTTCGGCCGCCATTTTGAATCCGCCATTTTGGATTTTTACTACGCCAGGCGGTTGCCCCCCATTGACCTCTATTTGTTCGAGCACCCCCCACCTGACTCTTTTAGTTTCGGAGATAATCGAGTTTGAATTTTGTTCGGCGGCCATGATTTTTTCCGCCATTTTGAGAAAAAAGTTTCACTATTGAAATTTGCCCAAGGTGTGGATCAAACTTTGTAAGTAATAGTTTTACTTTTGATGGATAGTTTCGGCGGGCAGTCAACTCACTACCTGATGAGGAGCAGGAATCGAAGATGTCAAGGTTTTCCCACAATCACAGAAACCTCCTTTCCACATCTTAAATACATTATATCGACCTAGAGATGCTCCTTCTGGGAGAACAATTATGCTTAACTTTTTTTCGCCAGCCATTTCGAATCCGTCCGCCATTTTGGAATTATTTATATCCCGATAGAAGAAGATAGTGCACCACCAACTGTATAAATTTTTTTTCAATACCCACGGCCGATAGTTTCCGAGCCAGGGCCGAAACAATTTCCCCATACAAACAACTAATGTTCGGCGGCCATCTTGAAAAATGACGCAATCGAAAAACTGATTCGATATTCGGCATCAGCGACCCCAAAAACCCCCGGATGCCGAACCTCACCCGGATCGGATCAACTTTTTTTTCGGCCGCCATTTTGAATCCGCCATTTTGGATTTTTACCACGCCAGGCGGTTGCCCCCCATCGACCTCTATGACATTTGTTTGAGCACCCCCTACCTGACTCTTTTAGTTTCGGAGATAATCGAGTTTGAATTTTGTTCGGCGGCCATGTTTTTTTCCGCCATTTTGAAAAAAAAGTTACACTATTGAAATTTGCCCAAGGTGTGGATGAAATTTAGTTAGAAACGTTTTCACTTTCGATGGATAGTTTCGGCGGGCAGTCGACTCACTACCTGATGAGAAGCAGGAATCGAAGATGTCGAGGTTTTCCCATAATCACCGAAACGTCCCCTCTACATGTTCCATACATTATATCAACCTAGAGATTCTCCTTCTGGGAGAACAATTATGTCAATGAGTGAGTGGTAATCCAGCTTTATATATTATAATATCATAACACAAAATCAGAAAAATGCAAATATACATAACTACATTGCATACGTACTACTTCTTTATTTGAAGCCGGATAACAAGTAGCCTATATTCATTCCAAGATTACTATCAACCTACAAATGTTGTGAATTTTAAGTCTATAGCATCTGTATTTCTTAACAGTACAAACAGACGACGCATTGTTTTTATATTGTAAAAACTAAGCTAGTTTCAATTCAATTTGTCAAATAGTGGCCCAAATTTTATGTGAAAACTGTTTTTTTTTTTTATTCTACGTGAAAGAAGTCACGCGAGAAATTGCTCTACGTATAAAAAATTATTTATGTTTTGTGCATTTATGCTTATGATGAGTGGTAGCCATTTTTAGAACATTTCTAGTACCTCTATTACACTACATAGTACCAAATAAACTCCTATTTTTTTATACGCTTTGAAGAGTTACTAGGGCTAGGGTAAGCCAAGTCTAACAAACTATATAATTACTAGCCGTTTTCTGTGGTTTCACTCACGTTAATTTCAAAGTTTCCGCAAGAATTTTAGCATAAAAAGTATCCTATATCCTTCTCTATAGTCACATATATGTAAAACTTCATGATGATTGGTTGAGTAACTAAGGCGTGAAAGCGTAACAAACAAACCAACTCACATTCGCATTTTGAATATTAGTTAGGATACTATGTTTACCAACGAAATGGGTTTTAAAACTTAGATCAGAGCGCGATAAAGCGCCGTCGTCCATTCGAGGTTGCAGTTAACCGCAAGGGGGCGCTCTCTCCATGAATTTATACCAACAATCTTGGCAAAAGCTGAAAATCTGCTTGATGCATCGCCTTAATTACGGAACGGTAATTGACTCATAAATAGAGACCGATCGTACAGATAGCAAAACTTGTGTTTTTGTAGCGTCTAATGGAAATTTGTTGAAAAATAATAGAAAAAGAATTTCTCTTTTTAAAAGATAGAGGTACTATATAATATTTTTACTATACGTAGTTTTTTTTTTGAAACCGTATATCATCCTGTTACACACATATTATATGACTTTTTATTTGTAAATAAAACGTTTTTTTGACATTATTTTTCGTCTAAATATTCCTGGAATTATTCACTGGAAATTGTTATAATAACACTTAATAATTTCACTGGGTATTTATAAAGCCACGCTATCTAACTTTCAAGAAAATTGCTAAAATATGTCTTATTTCTGTTAATCAAGTCATCCAAAATCTGAATTTATCTTTTTAATGTTATTTGTAAATAAAAATTATTTTAATTTTTTCTTCTAAATATTAATCCTATTTCATTAAAGCATAACTATTTTTTTTTTCTTTCACTGGTACCAAAAAATGCGACGCTGGTAACACTTGCGACTTGTCAATATAAGTTTAGTTGCAAGTTGCAACTACATTATTTCGATGTCCCGACGAGCTACACTTTCTCAACTAAAGTTGAGTGTGGTTTTGTCAAGTTCGCTGCATAACCGAACAGGTGTCTGTGTGCGCTTTGTGTAGTGTCTGTTTCATTTATTTCAATTTTGTGTGTAATTGAGGTAAGTCCAGTGTGATATTTTTATAAATTCAGTAAAAAAATGCGTTAGGTGTTAATTTGATTTAGTTAAAAAATAAACCTAATAAATATACCTATTAAAACCGATATAAAAAAGGAACTAAAACCAAAAAATAAAATATTTAAAAACTATTTTAATAAGTATGTATCGAGTTTTGTTTGATTAAATATATTCAACTACTGCCGACTTATATTAGGTAGATAGTTTTCTATTTGTCTGTTTGACCACACATCACACGAAAACCACCAAACAAGACGTCACAGTTCCGAATAATTGTAATATACCATGTGGGATTTGTAGATTTTATTATTCGTATCACAGAATTATGAAAATATCGATAGTTTTTTTATTCTGTCATACCTATCAATCGAGACTAGATATACCTAAAGTATATGTATTTAGTTTTAATACGTTGTGATAATCGTTGGGATAATAACCTTTTTACAATCTACAATAAATATTGTAGCATCTGGTTAAGAAATTTGTTAATTTGTATTGAAACCGCGATGGTTTATGCTTTCGTGTGACCCTTTTTCATTCAAAAGCGGAGAGAAAAGTAAAGTACTGTAGAAGACAAAAGTAAAGTAATTGAATACTTCTTCCGAGAATAAAGTAGAAAAAAACTAGAAGTAAAATATTAACATTCGAAAGTTTGAAACGCGCTACTCCAAAGCTCTTGTTACCTGAACATACCTGAACGAATCTTCCAAAACAAAACTACAACTAAACTATAGAAATATAGCGTTAAGAGTTTGTATTGATCTAATCATTATAAAGAAAACGTTTTAGGTTTTATTTGGAAGATGCGTAGGCGATCGGCTCGAAAACACAAAAACACGCCATCGCGCTACTTTTTAATAAAGTTAGTATTTTCACATCGCGATATAGAAAAAATAGCGTGTTACGATTTTTAATATCATCCAAATCAAAATATGTACATAAAAGAAAACGAAAACCAAAAAGAACGTTTCATGTTCTTTATCAATTGTTTTATTTAAGAGATTTAGTTAATTTAGGAACGTAAATAGAAATCGGTTATTTAAAGTGCCAATAGTCTTCCTAACATTGTGATATGAACAAAGGACGGCCGGACATGACAAAATTATAAAGGTTTCAATCTTTCCCTTTACCTACGAAACCTAAAAACGGCCACCTAAAAGTCAGATCATTTATCACACTAAAATTTAAAACAATAAGATTGTTTTCTTTGTCTTTAGACAACTTATATACAAAGATGAGAAGGGAAGTTTTTTCTGTCTTTAAAAGTCATGCCGTTTTTGTATCTCTTTTACCTACAATTACCTGGACTACGTAGGTACTATTCTCTCTAAAAATATCGACTTTTTTTGTGCGTTTGGTACAGAAAAATATTTGCCACAGAAGAGGTTTATAAACGGCTTGGTCATAATTTTGATCTCACTATTATAATATAGTTCAAAACTTTTTTAGATATGAACTTGGCTATTTCATTTGTGGACTGAACGAGGAACCATACATAATTCAAATTAGTCTATCGCCTACTTTTTGTCGTTTCAGTACCGATTAGTTTTTTTTTTATATATCGGTCTTAGCTTTTCTTGATTCACTTTTACTTGAAATGTGTATACATATTATATGCAATTATTTAATGTTGTTTTTATTTTATTTACAGTTATTGTACAATCACAATGGATTACGTGGGTAAAATATTTAATTTCTTTGATGGGGAGGATTGCCACAGCACAATGGCTGGTCCACCATCAATCGAGCGGGAACTGGACGAACCGCTTGATTCGGCTGATGAATTGACCGATTCATACCACTCTATGTGTGTTGTCGAAGATCGTGATGACGATGAGGATGAGGAACGTGTTTTTTTGGATATCGCGAATGAGGGTAAACCTAACGACGTCATCGCTTATCAAGACATCACTGATCAGGACAATAGTGATGAAGGCAATTCTGATCAGGACAATAATGATCGAGACATTAGTGACAAAGATAATACTGACGAAGCTAAAATTGAGAATGGAAACGTGGAGAATGTGAACAATAACGAAACGTTGAAAAGCGGAAGTTTAGTTTTGGGCGACAGTCATCGCCTAGAAGACGGACCGGTAAGAGAAGATTTATGTGAGGATGAGTCCATACTTATGAACGCAATTGATGAATATCCCATAGAGCACCACCATCCGACCACCAGAGCTCTGGAAGATCAAATCGCTTTCAACGAAGGTGTAAGTATGTTTTGAATTTGGTCTTCTTTTCCTTTAATTATGTGTATTATGCATATACGATGACCAATGTCCAGTTCAAAACCGCCCTTGTGTGCAAAGTGACCTTTGTACATCTATACTTACACATAATAAAGTTGTAACAGGTCGATGTCGGTACATGGGAGATAAATAAGAAAAAATAAATTTAGGCGACTCTATGAGTGATATAGAAGCCAAAAATACCGTTTTTAGAATTTTTGTCTGTCTGTCTGCCTGTATGTTTGTATTCGTGCTACGCAAAAACTGCTGCACCAAATTGAATGCGATTTTTTTTGTTGTATTGCTAAGGGTCTAACTTAGACACACACGTTTCGATTTTTTCGAAACTCCATCTGGGACTCGATTATTAAAAAAAAATGCTGGTCATCCTACTAATATTATAAATGTGAAAGTGTGGATGTTTGGATGTTTGTTACTCAATCATGCAAAAACGGCTGAACGTATTTGGATGAAATTTGGCATGCACGTTTTCAGGGTACAGAGGAGGACATATGGTACTTTTTATCTCGGTATTTCCGCGGGAACTCCGAAATTACCGCGGGACACAGTTAGTTTATTATATTTTGATTCTTTGACTTCAACACTCAATACTCTCACTCTATAAACTATTAAACTACTCTATTAAATTTTGGTCCCATAACTCTTTTTTTCAACCGCGGGAAATTCGGAGTTCCCGTAGGAATTTCGGGATAAAAGTACCCTATGTCCTTTTCTGTACCCCTGACAACGTACATGCCAAATTTCATCCAAATCCGTTCAGCCGTTTTTGCGTGATTGAGTAACAAACATCCAAACATAGGATGACCAGCATTTTTTTTAATATCCCGAGATCCAGATGGAATTTCGGAAAAATCGAAACCTGAGCATCTAAGTTAGACCCTTATCAATACAATAAAAAAAACCGCATTCAATTTGGTGCAGCAGTTTTTGCGTAGCACGAATACAAACATACAGACAGACAGACAAAAATTTTAAAAACGGTATTTTTGGCTTCTATATCACTCATAGAGTCGGCTATTTTTTTTTTTTTTATTATGTATCTCCCATGTACAGAAATCGACCTGTTACAATTTTATTCTTTGGTCCACCGGGATATTTTGCAAAATATAATCCTATCTAATTAATTATCTATTTATAAAAAAAATCTGAACTTTTCAACAAACCAAACGTTTTGCAAATCTTTACCTGCTTTATTACCCCAAACGACACATAAAAAAATTAAAGGACAAAACGGAAAGTCGCCATATTCCCTATGGACTATGGTTATAAGACCAAGTTACAAATTAATGCTAACTAATATAAATTTATATATATATACTAATTGTGCCCCGCGGTTTTCCCGCGTTAATTTCAGAGTTCCCGCGGGAATCCCCGGGATAAAAAGTACCATATGCGTTAATACGAAAATCCGTTCAGTAGTTTTTGAGTTTATCGTGAACAGACAGACGTACAAACGCGCTGGAGGTTTTTGTAAAGTCCTCATATCTGTTAGGATTTGACGTTGTTTTCAAAATGGCCACTTGTTTTTGCAGGACCACGAGAAAAATGCGATATGTGAAGAGGATGCGATCAGCTCGGCGGGTTCTTGTACGGCGACAGCGGGTTCTTCGACGAAGACCATCGACTCGGAGGATACGCACGAGGAATACAGCAGGATGTACGTTCCCGTAGACCAGTTGCGGCTGATGGACCAACAGCGCCAGGAGGTACGACACGTTGTTTCACCATCAAGGCTTTCACTGTGTTGCTCTACTCTCTGTGAAACCACCAATAGTTTTTTCATCTCCCACACTTTGGAAATATGACACTGACCCGTCAAAACCTCTGTCAAAACCAAAGGAAGCAACCCTTGGCATACACGGAGAGAAATCAGACCGAAGGGTCCTCTTCGGTTGCCCGAAAAATGTTTTGGCGACTCAATATCAGGGACGAGCAGGCACAGCGACCGACCCCGCGCGGTGTCAATAGAGATGTGGAGGACTTTTGAAAATCAAAATTCTAATTAGTCCGTCAGTTAGAAAATAAAAAACAATAGACACGTATTTTTTGCTTTTTTTCAAATAAATTAAAATATACACAGATAAAGCGCATTAAAGTTTAGGGTGAGGGGCTCGTGACGTCACTAACCGATAAAACCGCCATACAAACTGTCAGAATAGTGACGTCACGTGAAATTTTAACTCAATATATCGCCGTTATTTTTTGATTACGTAAAAAAAGAAAAAATACGTGTCCAATATTTTTTAATAATCTACAAGACGGACTAAAAAATAAAAATTAGTCAACATGCCTATTATGTGCAAACTACAGAAGAGTTTACTGAAATATGGTGCCCAACCGAACACCGGTAGCAGAAATACCGAAGATCTTCGGTGGAGAACTTTCGGTCGCGAACTTTCCCGAACAAGCCCCTATTTTTCTCTCAGGGTACATGAGGTTTTTGTTTAGAGGGTTGAGATTTCATTTGAAAATCTAACTTTTTACTCCCCCCTGGCTTCTAATTTTATTTAAAGGTTCGCATAACGGCTTCAAATCTAGAACGCGCTATATGCTATATGCTTTATTTGAAGCACATAATATTTTATATGCTATATGCTACCTTGAAGCACACAATAATGCAGCTGTAGGTAGCTATTTTTTTATTAGATACTAGCTGTCGTAACTCACGTCAGCTAATTAGCATAAAAAGTCCCGTTCAAATTGGTTCAACCGTTTCGGAGATTCACCCACGTGAGTTTCGGAATTCCCGCAGGAACTCCAAAGTAGCCTAATTTATTCGTCGCGGCCGTTGCCCGTCTTCGAATTCAACTACTCGCCTGGGGAACGGCGAACCGTCCGTTCGTAGATCGTACGGCGACGATTGATATAACTATAGTGCGTCCGTAGTCCACACAACGCCCGCCGCTACTTATTGCATTGTTTTACATGAGTTGAGTTAAAATTTCGTACATTATGATTTGGACTTAACTAACAATGTGTGAGGTCGAAATTCCAATGGACGAAAATTTTCTATTTAAGATTATAGTAAAACTGTTGAATGGTGGTAAAGGTTCTTAGATCACAATGGAATATTGCAGGCGATGAGGGAGCACTTGAACATGGCGTGGCAGTCGTCGTTGAATTACATCCTGAACAGGAATGCGGTCCAGATGACCGAAGTGATGGACTTACTCAGCTACAGCCGGTGGGAGGCGGCGCGTCTACGGACGGAGGTTGAGGTGCTGAAGACAAAACTTCACGAGCAGACCTGCTCTCAGGTGAGTAACAGTCTGCACACGAGACTCTGAGCACACCCTTAACAAACCCTTCTTATTCTTTAACTAGCTGTGCCCCGCGGTTTCACCAGCGTGAAAAGTTTTTATGTAGCAATTTTTTTTCTCGACATCCGATTTGAATGAAACAAAGCCTATATGTAGCTCCAGGCTAAGCTTAATCTACCTGTGAAAACCGCATGACACTCCGTTCAGTAGATTCGGAGATTATCGCGAACAGACAGACAGACAGAAAAGAACTTTAAAATTTTTTTTTTGTGGTTGGTTATTCTTGTTTTATCGCCCCCGGTCAATTTAATTCTGCCAATGTACAAATTTTTAGCAATTTTTAGCAAAACGCTAATGACTATGTTAGATTGTTCCCCAAGATAAAACACGGTTCTCTCTCGAAAACCAGCTTCTTTCTTGGAAAACAAAATGGCTGATGTACGGTGGTGAAAATATCGAATAAATAACGCGACAGGCGTCCACTCGCTGCGACCTCCACCGGTCATGTGACCCTAGTTCTGGGACTAGAAGGCGGCTTGTGTTCACACGTGCAGCGGGTGTACTGGAGAAGATTTCTTTTAAATGGGCTAGATTATACTGAAAATTTTATTTTTATTCTGTCTTGTAGTTTAATAAAAATTTTGAACAAGTAGTATATTCCCTTTTTTACGTAATCAAACAATAACGGCGATACATTGAGTTGAAATTCCGTGTGACGTCACGCCTAGGTGCACTTTATACTTAGTTGTGTGCGGGGGCGGAAAGTGACGTTTCTTTTCACGCAAAACCAAAAACCTCATCTTTTTCAGCTCGGTAAGTGTATCTCTACCTGTATCGATATTAGCACACTCTTAACAATCCGAGCGGACGTCGGAATGGGGGTATGTGGCAGGAGGAACTGAAGTTTTCGCTATAATCCTTACTATCCTTACTAATATTATAAATGCGAAAGTGAGTTTGTTTGTTTGTGTGTTACGCTTTCACGCCTCAACGGCTGAACCGATCATCATGAAATTTTGCCTACACGTTGTTAGGGATACTGAGAAAGACCTAGCTATTTTGAACCCGGAATTCTCGTAGGAACTCCGAAATTAAAGCGGTTGAAACCGCGGGGAGCAAGTAGTGGTATATAATCTTATTTGTGTTGAATTTCGCAGCACCAACTCCTGAACCTGCTCAAGGTTCGCGAGAGAGAGATGGATAATATGAACAGTGACATGAGCGAACTAGGAGCCGAATGCACTGAACTCATGGACGAAGTGAGCGAATTGAAGAAGATTAAGGTTAGTAAAATTTACTATAACAAATGTACAGAATTGTTTTAGTTAACAGTTGGCTTATGAAATACCCGATAGTGTATATTTCTTTCTTTCTTTTCTTATGGAGTTTCGCATTTAGCCAGTTACAAGTAAATGTGTGCCATTGGCTTTGATGTACGATTTAAAATTTCATTGTATGGTGCTACATATTGAAAAGTTTTTCTCGGAGCTCTCGGCTGTCATCGAGGGAATCAGCTCGTGTCATATTTGACATAATACTTATATGTGAAAAAAAAAGCTGGTTATATATAAATTCATAAAATCACTAACGCTAAGGTTGTTGACGAGTGAAAGCCGTATCGAAAACACGCGTGTCACGTTTTTCGTTATTTCAGTCACTTTTCAGCATCTATTTTGGAAACTGAGCAGGACACTGACTTTCAAAAGAGCCATGTTTTAACTTGGGGAACAATCTAACATTGTCATTGGCGATTTGCCATAATTGAAGAAGTAGATGAAGAGATTGTTATTATTAAGAAACATTGTCATTGGCAAATTATAATTATAGACGCCATTATTAAAGAAGAAAGAATTATTATTATTTATAATATGTTATTTCCCACCATAGGATCAGGAAAACCACATGGTTGAAAGCTTAATGAAAGAGAAGGCAGATTTACAAATGCACATCCAGGAGTTACAGCAAGACATGGAAACAAAACAAGTATGTAATTTCACATAATATGTATATTCACAATAGTTTTTAAGGCAGCAGAACGAAGTCAGACCAAAAACGTACTAACGGACTAAGCCACATTTTCATGAAATGTTGCATGAACGTTGTCAGGAGTACAGAGAAGGACATAGGGTACTTTTTATCCCAGAATTCCTGCGGGAACTCCGACATTACCGCGGGTGAAACCGCGGGGAACAGCTGCTAGTAGGCTGTATTATAACGCTACGACCAATAGGAGCGGAGCATCGAATTAACGCGGGTGAAACCGCGGGCGACCGCTAGTAATAGGTATTATACAAAGGTAAAGTTTGTCAGTTTAGACATAGGCCGAGCTAGTTAGAGAGTGGCTTACGACTCTGGAATGATTCTGAAATTTCTACGGGCACCTACCTATACCATATTCTATTTACGAGTAATTTAGGTCTTGGGCATAAGACCATTCTCATCTTGCGGGAATCACGAAATTGACGTAGGTAAAACCGCAGGGGGATCAACTTAAATTACATTTTGTTATCTCTTTTGGCCCTATGACGGTCACTGTCTCAGTTTTCCTTAGGGTACCTACCCTCGTAGCACCTACATTTGCAGACTCAATGGTTTACGCCTAATGGGCATGTTGACTAATTTTTATTTTTTAGTCAGTCTTGTAGATTATTAAAAAATATTGGACACGTATTTTTTCTTTTTTTACGTAATCAAAAAATAACGGCGATATATTGAGCTGAAATTTCGCGTGACGTCACTATTCTGACAGTTTGTAAGGCGGTTTTAGCGGTTAGTGACGTCACGAGCCCCTCACTCTAAACTTTAATCCGCTATATCTGTGTATATTTTAATTTATTTAAAAAAGCAAAAAATACGTGTCTATTGTTTTTTTATTTTCTAACTGACGGACTAATTAGAAGTTTGATTTTCAAAAGTAGTCCATATCCCTATTTTACACTATTTATATTAAGGTCACCGTAAAAAATGAACACGACGAAAACGTTCACACGTAAGTGCCACCGAAGTTGCATCACTTTGCTTACGCTGAATAGGCTAGTTTCCTAAATTTTTTTTTTTAGTCCGTTTTGTAGATTATTAAAAAATATTGGACACGTATTTTTTTATTTTTTATGTAACCAAAAAATAACGGAGATATATCAAGTCGAAATTTCACATGACGTCACGCCTCGCTACAGTTTGTTCGCACGTTATAGCGAGCTGTAACGTCACGAGTCCCCCACCCTAAACTTTAATGCGCTTTATCTATGCATATTTCCATTATTTTAAAAAAGCAAAAAATACGTGTCTTTTATTTTTTTATTATCTAACTGACGGACTAAATAGAATTTTGATTTTTTTACCCAGGAAACTAGCCTATTCTGTTCTGTCCCTATTAATTCTGTCTGAATTTTTTTTGGAACGGAGTTCCTTATTTATTTTTAATATATTATTCTCCTTCGCAGATGGAACACGAAAAGGTGGTTAATCAACTGACACATGAAAAGTTAGAGCTACAGGATGCGCTGTTAAAAACTCAAGCACGACTTGTATAAAAAGCTGATATCTATTAAGTGACAATCTAGTCATAATTTAATTTTAAAAAAATATCCTAGCGCCCCAAACCAAGGATTCAAACATAATAATAATAATAATAATCCGCTTCACAACACACAGATCTATGTATATGTAGAATATAAAGTAACATAGATAGGAGGATAAGATAACAGCAGCAGCAGGTCTGCTATTGTAATGATAGCTGACTAACTGATGATGATAACATAACACAAAGTAACTGAAGCCAGGTATGACCGAGATTATTAGCTGAGCGACACGTCATCTAGAACGAACTAGAAACTATTACAATGAATTGCAACATAGAAGTTGCACAGCATACCAAATATCCGTAGGGAACACGGACTTGCGACCCAGGTGAAGGTTTAATGACTGTGATATTATAGTTGGTTGTGGTGTTTTATGACTATTCGACTGTTTTATTATAATATCATTTAGAATTTAATAGACATTAAAAAAATTTAACCTATTCACAAAAAAATCAAAAGATGTCGTGTGCGCCATTCCATGATATTTAAACTTGTTTAAATTATGTTAAAATATAGGATAACAAAGTTACTACATTTCAGTATTATGTATTACAGTAAGTACTGGTTTTGTACAAAACAATATTAAATGTATAAAATAAAATAAGATAGATTTAAAGAACTTTTTTCTCTCAACGTATCATAATTTGGGTAACAACTTTTAGCTTTCGAAGTGTGACTACTTGAGTATCATTCCAGGTTTAGCCTACTATCAAAATCAGACAAAAAATATTTCCCTATGAGAAGAATTCAAATGGCAGGCTTGTTTCCAGAGTATGAAAATCAAAATTCTACTTACTACGTTTTGTAGATTAATAAAAAATATTGGACACTTATTTTTTCTTTTTTTACGTAATCAAAAAATAACGGCGATATATTCAGTTGAAATTTCGACGTCGCTATTCTGACAGTTTGTATGGCGGTTTTAGCGGTTAGTGACGTCACGACCCCCCCCACCCTAAACTTTAATGCGCTTTATCTGTGTGTATTTTCATTTATTTGAAAAATAAAAAATACGTGTCAAATGATTTTTAATTTTCTTAAAGACGGACTAATTAAAATTTTGATTTTCAAAAGTAGTCAACATCCCCATTTTATTAAAGTGCACCCGCGACTCCCGCGAGTGACATGTCAGGGGCATGCCCCCTGAAAATTGCACTGCATTATATTTTGCAATTTGCATACTGTAGTACCCTGACAACATGTATGTTGTCAGGGTACAGAAAAGGGTACTTTTATCCCGGAATTTCCGCGGGATCTCCGAAATTAACGCGGGTGAAACCGAGAGGAATTACAGCTATTATGTACACGTCATACGATAAGATGGTGTTGATAAATAATATGTCCATACGCCTGAATGTGTCAGTCGTTTGGGTGCATGCATTTTGGCTAAAGCGGGTGCCGGGTGATGTTAGTTCATAGATGTCTAGAGACGTAACAAAACTGCATGGAAGTTTCTTTCTTTTTTTTTCTTTTTTATGGACTTTCGCATATAATGCATTTAGCCAATTTCAAGTTAAATTAATTAGATCAATTTTATTTTCTATTAAAATGCTTCGTTGTACGGTTTGAAATTGCAAGCCACGGTAGGTACTATAGCTTGCAAGAACTTTCTCGGAGCTCTTGGAGGAAACCGGAGATCAGCTCGAAATGTCATTTATCTTCTTGAGCACAGCAAAAATCTGTCATTGTGAAAATTATTGTCCAATACAGCACCTTATAACACAACAAAATTCATTTTTAACCATTTTTTATTGACATGAAAATAAATGACCGAACCGCCATCTTTGATTCCCGCCAAAAACTCTCTGCATGAAAGTGATATATTTTTTTTATGCAAGGACGGTACCATTCGCATGTTTTTCAATCGTTCCGTAGTTTTGGTACGTTATCCGCGCGTGCGGCCGCGCATATCATAAATTTTAAAATTAAACCGACGCCGCGGCCGCCTCGCGTCGGTGCCATTAATAACGGCGCCGAATCAAATGTAAACAATGTATGAAAATGTATGAAAACATGAAATTGCAACGGCCGGCTGTATCCATACGTGTTTGCATACGTGCATACATAAATATCTTGTTTTATAAGTTGGCACCACTACTACTTCCTCGTTTGCAAATTGAAGAACTCACTAGATAGTGAAAATACTGTAAGTAGTATCCTTCCTTATAACTCATAGCCATTGGGGGGGGGGGGGGGGGGTCCCACCCTAGGATGGTCTAGTGCCCACCCCAGAATGTTGGGCTACTGATTCGAAAATCTATAATACTGATAACTACATCAGATGATTTTTCAAATTTGTAGACTTAATTATTTTAAAGCGACTCCCGCGAGTATAAATCCAGGCTACTAACGTATAAACCTTCCTCTTGAATCACTATATCTATTAAAAAAACGCATCAAAATCCGTTTCGTAGTTTTAAAGATAAAAAAAATTTTTTTTCAAGAATCCCAGTTTTGAAAAAAAAAATTTTGTCTATTAAAAATGATTTTAGTGTAGTAGTAGTAGTTTAGTGATTTTAGTAGTGATTTTAGCTTGCCTTGAGCGTAGCTAAGTTTCTAGTTTGAGTGAGAGGAAGAATCATTCCATGAAGTGTGAGTGAGACAGATAGTAACGCTTTCGAGTCACACTTTTTCTTAAATTTAGTATAATTTTTTTAAGAAAAATACACGACTGGGATTTTTTTTTATATTTTTCTGGTAACTATTGTCCTATCACCCGATTCCGGCCCGACGTCAACTTCTGGGACACCCTGATGTATACATACTTAATCAAAAAATCAATTTATAATTTTTTCTTCTGTCTGACGTCTGACGGTTAATCTCTAAAACGGCGACACTGATTTTGACAGGACTATAAGGATAAGGAGTAACTAAGGCTACTTCTTATCCCGGAATTCCCGCGGAAACTCCGGCAATACCGCGGCTTTTCACCCGTAATTTAGTAATAATATAATTTATTAATAGTTCATAGTTTATTTATTGGTAATATTAATAGTATTGCAAGTCATACGTAAGTTCTACAATATTATAGGTAGATAGTATAATAGTAGGTAGATATAAGTGTTCATGTTAAAAATAACAAGAAACAAAAAGCAATATCAAGTACTTGTAAACTTAGTACAGATCTTATGTACCTCCCTAGTATGTAAATAATAAATTAATTATAAAATTATTCTATTCCATTGCACAAATTTAATGAACTCTTTAAAATTATAAAATGTGTGCTCGAGAATATTTTCTCACACACAGTGACAATTGCGCTGACAACTCGCCGACGGCGCGGCGCGCGGCGGTCCGAGGGCGATCCGTGGTAGGGGCTCGTTTTCCGGTTGCTAACATATTTGCTCTTAGCTCTCGTGTTACGCTGTGTTGAATTAAATTCAACTATATGTTTGTTTTAATGCACGCTCACCATTATTTGTTGTACTTACACAGCGCATACACGAAACCTTTGATACCTGATACGGCTGAAGTAGTTTGTAAATACCCCGAGGTATTCAACGGTAATTAAAAATGTAGGTTCAAAAATTGCACCTAATAAGCTATAACTGACTAATAAGAGAGATAATTGAACGCTGATAAGCAATAACATGTTAACCCACAAAATTAAATTATTGATACAAAACGATTTATCGAGAGCTATAGAATGTTTTTTAATTATGTTAAATATAAAAAATGCTGAAACAAAGTGGCGCTATAACTTTAAAACACGATTTACTCAAAATTTCTCCAGTGTGGGTTAATACACTATTGATAAGATAAGATAAGATACACTTTATTTAGCAAAGTAAACACATACACCATGCAACAACTATTTCATAATTTAAAGATAAATTGCTTATCTATGTCCAATTAATCATTGGCGTATATGGGGGGGCGTGACATAATAAGTGACTGAGGGCCTTTTTTACACACTCAAACATAAAAACGCTCGTTCTACGTAGGTACCTATACATATAGCGCCGTCTGACGGCGAAGTAGTGAAGATTGAAAAAGCCTCACTAAATGCATACGAAAGTATACATATACCTACTTACATCAAAAAATCAAATTAAAACATAGTGCGATCGATTTGCTAGTCGATTCTAAGCAAACTACTTTCTAGTTTTCAGTTAATTCATTAACACGTTGTATACCTCCTACACTATGTAATTTTCAAACGGGATACATAAATATATTCAAGTTCTGTATAATTCATGCTTTTGTATGACTAATCCTTGTCCTTGTAATAAATGCGAATGTGAGTTTATTTGTCCGTTTGTTTGTTTGTCACGCTTCACGCCTTAACTACCCAACCGATCACCGTGAAATTTTGCATGCACGTTCTCCTACAGAGAAGGACAAAGGGTACTTTTTGTTCCGGAGTTCCCAACGAAATTCCGAAATTGACGCAGGTGAAACCGCGAGGCACGGCTAGTAAACTAAACATTATAGAGAAAACCTTAACCAAAATTCGCGGGTTTACGTGGGTTGCTATTGCTACATGTGACTTTGAAAGCAAGTAGGTAGGTACAACTACAATTCTATGTAAACCTAAACACACACATGTAATATTTTTAACTATATTGTCTTCAATGAATTCTTTGGGTTTCTGTTTTTCTCAAATCTACAAATTACGAGGGACAAATTATTAGGTAGGTAGGTACCTACTCTGTTTGTATATTAGGCTGTTAATCCTTGAAATCCACAAAATAGAGTAAAAAGGTTTTTCTTAAAGGTAGGTACGTAAATATCTCGAAAAACTTAATCATATACCTACTTAGTCGTGAATGAACATTTACAGCCAGCGTTGCCAGACGTCCCGATTTCGGCGGGACGTCCCGATTCTCAAATCAAGGCTCAGTCCCACTTTTCAGGGATAACTCGGCCCTCAGACTCATTCCTCAGACTATTGTTTAAAACACTACATTTTTCTAACGTATAAAACTTATTAATTGACTTTGATTTTTGTTTGTTATTATTTTTTATTCAGAAGACGAAGAAGACTCAACCACCTAACGATCAGATTTAAAATATCATATTTTTATTAAAATCCATTTTCTATGACTATTTACCTACTTAAACGTAATTTAACACCCAAATGTAAAGATATATATTTAAAAACATCGGATTGTACTTATTATTATAATTATTGTATGTATACGTTTTATTTTACTATGTTCCGCTTTCACTGAAAGAATCCCGCTATTTTCACTCAAAAAGTTTTAAAATCCCGATTTGCCAAAAATAAATCTGGCCACGCTGATTTACACCCTCTTTGGCTTGTTTATGGAGGCTTTGATGGTTTTGGGTGGTGGTGATGGTTCGATTATTGTAATTTGTAAGCACTGCATTGCACGGTACTGGTTCTCTCGAGTTAATCCTGCCGCATTTTGATCTCCTGCAATCTACCAAAGAACACCTTAGGTGGCAATTTCTTAGCCACGTACCTACGTACTTATAAGGAAAGTTTTCCTATTGTGAAAGTGTATTGGCCCATAACAGAGCGAGGTCTGCCTTCAACACTGAAAGCTTTAAGTAGATTCGCCCGTTATTCTTCAATAAGGCATTTTATAAACGACGCCAGCCGCCCATTTTTGGGCAAAGATCGAGTGGCGGACTCGCTGGAGCATTTCATGGGAGGAAACTTGAAAACGAATTACGTGCGTTGATGGTTCAGGGCACAGAACATAAATTAACAGATAGAACGGACATCAACTTAGTTTAGTAAAAAACAGACGAAAACCGGTGTCGCCTGGTGATTTTTGCACACAAAACTCTTCATTATGAACTAAAACTAAATCATTCATTAACGTAAAGAATTGTATTAAACGCTTTATGGTTATGTTTCTACTTAGTCACTGTTTTCAAAATTCACAGTTTTGAGAATATTGTGGTAAATATATTTGGGATGGCAGCCCAATAAGTTTTGGGCAAGTTAGAGCATTTGCTCTACCTTCCTTTGCAACGGTAGCGCGCCTGCCCCGCCTACATATCCTCTCTAGTTAATTTATTTGCTCTGTGGTTCAGGGACTAACGTTCACAACTGCCAAGTACCAGCATAGTGCACTATAAATTATAACCAAAATCGCGATCGTATTTTAGGGCAATAAAAAAAAGAATTAATAAATTATTTATTTACACACTGAGGTTTTGCCGCGGGAATTCCGGGATCAAAGTAGGTACCTATCACTCTTCGATAAAAATGTTATGATCTGTCAAAATGTCAAAATTTCAAGTCATCCATCGATTAATTTCATGTTTTGCTACCACAAACCTCAGACCAAATAAAAACTAAAGACGGAACGCGTAGAACAAACAAGTGAAGCCCGGAAAAAGACACCACGCCGTGCACGTACACAGACACACGCACACACAAGAAAAAGACACCATACCTTTTAGTTTGAGTTTCTCCCGCTAATGGAGGTGACGCAACAATTAAGTTAGAAAAAATGCCATATTGTGTCGTCAACGGTCAAAAAATAAATAAAAACAACATGAAATCACTTATCACCAATAAGTAAACTTAGCAAATCAATACACTTTCCTAAGCACCACATGCATACGCAACCGGCTTCACTTCGTTGTTCGAGACGTTCCGACTTTAGTTTTTATTTGGTCTGAGCCACAAACAGGATTCTGTGTGTATATGTGTTTGTGTGTGTGTCTATATTTCCATAGGTATATAGAGTTAATTGTAAAATATATTCCTATAAGTACTTATATGGAAAATGAGTTGACTAACGAAACTTTGCTAAAGTGGCTTTTTAGGTAAACTGAATTTAAGTTGGTGTCATTGTATTATAAAGTTAAAAGGCATACCCTTAAAGCATCTTTTAAGATGAAGTCGAGACGAGTCTTTGCCTTAAGTCATTAAGTGAAAAATTGTGGCTTAAAGATTCTTTACAAATTTTTCCTTTCAGAGTGTAATGGACCGTTAATTAATTGCCTCGTGAAAGTTGGAAGGATCGCTAATTCTAGCCATCCTTACTAATATTATAAAGGTGAAAGTGAGTTTCACGCCTTTCACGCCTTAACGGCTCAACCAATAATCATGAAATTTTGCAATTTTATCCCGGAATTCCCGCAGGAACTCTGACGTTACCGCGGGTGAAACCGCGGGGCACAGCTAGGTGAGATATGATGTAGGTACTTTATTTACAGGTAAGTATACTTACAAGGTACTGTTTTACCTACCCTACCTACCTTTTTTACCGACTTCCAAAAAGGAGGAGGTTCTATGTTCGATTGTATGTATGTTTTTTTTTTTTTTTTTTTTTTATGTATGTTCACCGATTACTCGAAGACGGTTGGACCGATTTCAAAAATTCTTTTTTTGTTTGAAAGGGTATACTCCCAATTAGGTCCCATTGCCACCAATTCGGGATCTGATGATGGGATCTTGGAGAAATCGAGGGAACTCTTCAAAAATTATAGGCACACCTATAGCGATTTGGGTATTTTTTATAGTAAATCGTTCATTTGCTTTCGAAAAGCAAAATTTGAAGAAGTGGAACTGATGATGAAGACCACAGATGGTCATCGGAACTACTCAACAATAATACGTATTTCAGGGGTTCTAGTTAGAGCGATTTGGAAAATTGTTTTTTTGTTTGAAAGGGGATACTTTCGAATTGGTCACATTGTCACCAAGTCAGGATCTGATGGTGGGATCTTGGAGAAATCGAGGGAACTCTTCAAAATTTATAGGCACACCTATGGCGATTTGGGTATTTTTATAGTAAATCGTTTATTTTTGATCTTGTCTATTTGTCGGCATGTACCAACAAAACGCGTCACGTATGAACTATGTAAGAATATAGCTGAGTAAACAAAGATAGGTAATTCATATAGTTATCCTGATTAACATCCATAAGTACTAATATGTATATTAACTACCTAAATTCATCTACTATATACAACGTGTTAATGAATTAGCCAAAAACCTGATACACCCCATTTAATCAAATAAACAATAATATGAATAAAATATATTATGTCAAAAAAAATATTAGTTTAAAAGTTAGTCAACATTGGAGGTGAAAAGTTCAAGCACTACGTCCGCACCTACTTACGTGTCAATGATCAATTCTATTTATTTACTACGGCGGCGTATAGGTATATGCCAAATACTGTAATATCAATCATTTAGATAATGTACTCGTTAAAATAAAAACCGACTTCCAAAAACACAAAACTAAAAATATAAAAATTAAAAGCTAAAAATAACAAAATACCGATTTAATCCAAAAGACAAAAACACACGTAATATTATTATTGGTTTGTGCTACCACTGATCGGTTTGAATTCGGTGACAAGCCCGCTGTGTCTGCCCACTTGGGTTGGCCTGTTCACAAAAAGCTGGTGACGGTCGACTTACCATCTACCCCCTCCATATTTGGCTTATAAATAATAAAAATAAAAAATAAAAACATACAATCGAACATAGAACCTCCTCCTTTTTGGAAGTCGGTTAAAAATAAAAAAATATAACCTATATTAAAACATGGTGCAATCGATTTGGAAATCGATTCTGAGCAAACTACTTTCTGGTTTTGAGTCAATTCATTAACACATTGTAACTAAAATTCCATTTAAAACTGAGGCATCATATTCAAGAGGAAATAACGCAAGGGCTCTTACCAAAATTACTTCCTACCCTATGAAACCGTATATAGACAAGAAGGAATGAATATTTGGGATCCCATCATACTTGACCCATCTATCCAATCCGAGAAACAACAAAATTAATTCACCCAAGTCAAACTGAAGCGAACCCAGCCGAATACCGACACAGACTTACTTATACTGCAAAGGGGTTAAATATTTGGAATTGGGTAAGCAAAACAACTTAGGCTAAAGCCACATTACAAGGAGCTTCGCTTGATGCTATATAATAGCCAAGGAACTCGCCGAGTGACTAATCCTATAGTGAACAGACATACAGACATTCTTGCATACTATCGCAGCTGGTCACACTATCAACTAGCTAGACACCTATTATTACCACCATCAACCGGCTGAGGTTCGGACACTGCAGAACACCAGCACATTTAGCAAGACTGAAAATCGTCACAGAAGCAAAATGCGATTCGAACTCGTGTAACGGTGAAGTCGCTGACCTTGATCACATTGTCATGAAATGTCATAAGTACAACATCGAGCGTTTAGTTTTGGTGTCGGATCTTCAAAGTGTTAGTGATGAAGTGCCAACAAATTTACAAGCCCTATTAATATATCCCATATTTTATAAATATATATATAAATTTATCTGTAGTAGTGTAGGAAAAATGTAATTTTGCTAATTGTTTAAGTCTGGCTTAAAGGACTTGTATCCATGGCCGTTAAATAAATTAAAAAAAAAAGCTAGACTCCTACCTAGGGGCGTCGCGTCGCTTGCAGTGTGACCAGCTGCGATAGTAGGTAGGTATGCAATATGTCTCTTCACTAGGATTAGTCACTCAGCGAGTTTCTGGGCTCTTAGCAATAAGCGAAGCTCTCTGCAGTGTGACTAGACTTACTGTTCTGGGTGGATACGGATAGCCTCAAATTTAGATTAGAGGACTGCACTTTCCTTTAACCTGTTACTTCTTACAAGTTATAATAATAACAATAAAAACAGAGAAATCAGATAAGGACACAGGCTATACTTTTCGTACCAGAATACCCGGTTAGTTAAGACTATATAAAGTATTCTAAGGGCTGTTCCTAGCTGTTTCACCCGCGATATTAATAGAAAAATAGAATAGAATAGAAAAAAGTTTATTTGATACCATAAAGATAAAATAAGTTCAAGCGTGAGTCTTAAACTATGTAGAATAAATACTTGGTACCAAAATGGCTACCACTCAGCATTATGCGTTGATTTATGTAAAATAAAATTCGCTCATTTTTTTCTTTAGCTAATTCCTATTTTTATTTTGACTTTCCTTGCATTCGTAATGAAAAGCACAGTGTTATCCTCGGGAGAAAGACCTACTTTTACCCCTACTTACTTTCACCCCTAGGATAACAATGTACTATTACAAAGTGTGTTATGGTAGGTATATCGAAAATTAATTTCTAATATTTTGTCACCTGGAGCGGTCGGAATTGCGTTTTAGGACGCACGTTACGGGCAAGGAATGTTGTCGGTCATAGAGAATAAGGGCCCAGTGTAGGTACTCGTAGTATCGATTGCACAAGATGACCGAGAGACGGGGATTCGTATCCCGACGGGGCCACAAATTTGTTCCGCCCGCGTCGAGGGTCGTTGCGGTTAAACGGTACATAACACCGACGTTACAAATTATTATTAACAGTACCAACTAACACTGTAATTACTTAACGAGTTTATTGATTAAGCATTGTAATACATGCATTGAAAGATTAAAATAATTTTTCATTACTCATACTCGGAAAGTAGGTCTGAAGTTGCCTGAGAAGTGGGTTGAAAGTAACCCTTTTCAGCCCTAGGGAATCGCTTACAACTGACAACTGTCAAATTATTAAAAAAAAAACTAGGTCTATTTTCACATTTCTATTGAACCATAATTCAACTTTCTATACAGCCAGCGCGATGTAAAATTGAAATAACGTAAAGTTTAAGTAGGTATTAATTAAAATAAAATTCACTCACTTTTTCTTGAGCTAATTCCTATTTATATTTTTTTATTTTCTTTAATTAATACTTAATAATTAAAGAAAATATTTTTTTTAGGTCGCCACAATGTAAATAAAAAATACTGGCTGAATAGCTAGCCGGCCAAAGAAAAAGAAATAGGTGGGAAAGCGTCAAGCGACTATCCGATCTTCACTCATTTTTTCTTTAGCTAATTCCTATTTTTATTTTGACTTTCCTTGCATTCGTGATGAAAAGCACAGTGTTATCCTCGGGAGAAAGACTTATTTTTTACTTTCACCCCTAGGATAACAATGTACTATTGCATTTCTTGTAATTGCCAACCTACTTAGATTTTCAGAAGAAAATACACTGACATTGCTCCCCAAGCAAGAATGTGCGTTGGAAAATGGCGCTCGGAAAAATAATGGCGGTTATCCGATAGACAAACACTGAAATTATTATTATTACAATTATTTCATAATAATTAATTACATAGGTATCTACTTTGTAAAAGATAATTAAATCGTCTAAACATTTATTAAAACTGTAGCATGAAGCGAGTTTGCACATTAAAGGAATACAAAGTGAGGGATCTTAATACCTACCAGTAGATCACACCGAACACCTATAACACCGTTTTTTACATTTTCTGTCTGTCTGTAAGTTTGGATGCATGTTCCGTAATATCGACGAAACAGAATTAAATATGACTTTCACGGTTCTCTTTTGTTGTAATCAAAAATAGGTTTTGTATATATGGACATAGATAAGCAATAGTGTGTTAACCCACATTAGAGAAATTTTGAATAAATCGTGTTTTAAAATAATATTGTCATTTTGTTTCAGCATTTTTTTATGTTTAAATGTTTTTTGGTATTTAAACAATGCAATAAGGTAAATATATAATTAAAAAACGCTCTATAACTCTCGATAAAGCGTTTTAAATCAATAACTTAATATTGTGGGTTAACGTGTTATTGCTTATCTGCGTCCGTATATCCCGATCGGTCAAAGGAAAAAAGCGTTGTAACAAATTTTTAATTTAAAAGCGAAAATGTACCTTAAAATGTTTGATGGACTAAAGTAGGTAGGTACCTACTATCGCAGATGATAATAATATACTACACTGTACTATACATGAGAGATGCCGCGTGCAAAACCTAGTCCTCAATAAAAGTCGTGTTTGCTGTAAATTGGATTTCTCTTCTAGATAACTAACGGTTTGATGGATTTTGATGGATGACCTGTCAATAAATTCATTATCGACTCATGAAATATTCAATGCGGCCGCCGCTAGCCCTCTGTAATGGATTGGACAATACGTATACAATCCCCTCATGATACATCCTTGATGACGATAAATATGTCCTCCCAAGACTGCGGGAATAACGTAATCAATTTTATTGCGCAAATAATGTTATGTGCGAATTATATACTCAATACGAATTTCGAAGTTTATGCATACAAGGTATAGGAAAAGTAGTTACGTGCTGACAAGGGTTGCCACACGTACTATATTATATAGTATCGTATTATATAATATATACACCTTTATGAAGGAAGACTTTTGGCCGAAAGGTGTGGTCTACAGGCGATTCCGGGGAAGGATACCGACAGCCACCACCAGAGCGACACAGTGTCAAAAATAGAATGTTTTTTATATTTGTATATATGTATGTTAGTTTGTAAGGTATTTATCTATGGGCCCATGTTGCCTGATAACAAAATAATAAATAAAAATAAAATAAAATAAAATTTCAGTCAATTTTACTATATATTATAGAAAAATAATATAGTACGAAAAATACTATATTTTTATATCTAATTCAACTGTGACTGGTCTGGAACGCACCCGCAGCGCAGCACGGTGAATTTCAGAACGAAACGCATACCTACGCGGCAACAAAACGTCAATTGTCAAACTAGCAATAATTTGTAGATGAATGCTGCCCGATACATATCTAATGATTAAAAATAAATATGTATTATATTTTTCCTGCATTTCCCAAATGTACTATATTTTTGCATCTTTTTCCGGGAAAATACTATATTTTTTCCAAAAAAAGGTGGCAACCCTAGTGCTAACATCAAAGGGCCGGCACTCTCGACAACGTTTTGACAACGTTGTCGTATCGTTGGTTAACTAGTGACCCAAAAATCATAATCAATAATGTGAATTGCAAGTTTCGAGTCGAGGCTTGCATTTAATGTAATGTTGGTTGCTGTGATGATGTTGATCGTTATGATTTTTGCTTTCCTAGTTAACGATCGATACGATAACGTTGTCAAAACGGTGTCGATACATCTGTTACTCTGTTACGACGAGAAAGCCGGACAAACAAACAATACACGGCACATTTACTTTATGAAAAGATTATGTAGGTAATTTTATGACTTAGGTTATCGACTACTAGCTGTGCCCCGCGGTTTCACCCGCGGTAATTTCGGAGTCCCCGCGGGAATTCCGGGATAAAAAGTACCCTATGTCCTTCTCTGTACCCCTGACAACGTGCATGCCAAAGTTCATCCAAATCCGTTCAGCCGTTTTTGCGTGATTGAGTAACAAACATCCAAGCATCCAAACATCCAAATATCCAAACATCCACACTTTCACATTTATAATATTAGTAAGTAGTATTGACGACATCATCGTCAAAGTGGTAGAGCCATAAAGCCTCAAATTGGAATAGGAATTGATTACTTTGTCTCTAGATATCATAATACCAAGAGAATTTGTACAAACTTCGTTTCAAAGTTCTGCCTTGAGTAAGAATCTCACACCTTTAGGGAGACCTCACGACACTGTGTAAGTTAGTGATAAAACTAAAGGAAATATTGTAAACCTAACGCCAATTATTCACCTGTAAAATTAGGTATTAGTACAAAGTGAATACAATACTTAAATCAAGATGTCTACAAAACAATCCAAGTTTCTGTGAGGGCAAATTTTACTACATGGCTGTAGTGTCATTATCAGCGTTTCTTCAATCTAGCTTATCTCCCCTCTGGAATGGCGGGATTAAAAGTATCGCGTGTGTTAATTCAGAACATTTGCCTTTCATCCAAATCCCTAGTTAATCCAAACATTAATCTATCTATACATCTACTCATATCTATCTACCTCTTTCTATCTACTTTTTTATATTATTCATCTTTTATATTTTTATGTTTAGTTGGTGTACTTGTATTTATATGTATAGTATCATTTTTTCTTTGCCTCTTCTTTTGTTACCCCCGTCCGTGCGCGACAGCGGGCTGCCAACTGAAAACCAGCGCTAGGTGTTCCCGCACCTAGCTAATGCTGAGTTGGTGACCCTTTCGGCAGAGCGTGGAAGAGATATTATCTATGTCTCTTTAGATTAGGCACTGTTGATGTTTGTTTCTTTTTCTTGTGTGTTGTGCTGAAATAAATGTATTTTCTTCTTCTTCTTCTTCTACTTATACATCTATATCTATACATCTATACTGATATTATAAAGAGGAAAGATTTTATTTTTTGTTTGTTTGTTACGATTCAACTCAAAAACTACTGGACCGATTTCAAAAACTCTTTCACCATTAGAAAGCTACATTATCCCTGAGTAACATAGGCTATACTATAGGTAATCCGGAATTCCCGCGGGAACTCCGAAATTAACGAGGGTGAAACCGCGGGGAACAGCTAGTCTATACATATAAATCTCTACATCTATAGGTACCTACATAATATAAATAAAATTGAAGTGTCTGTTTGTAATTCCAAATTAACAGCTTTTCTCTAAATGCATGAAATGTACGGTTCTTACATAAAAAAATCAATTTTTTCAATTTTTCTCTGTCTTTCTATTTGTCTGTCTGTCTGTTTGTTCCGGCTAATCTCTAAAACGGCTGGACCGGTTTTAACGGGAGTTTTGCTGGCAGATAACTGATATTATAAGAAGTAACTTAGGCTACTTTTATTGTAGAAAAAAATATGTGATCATTATGTGACATTCGTACAATCTTAGCAATAGTCTATACTTACATTATAAAGAGGTAAATTTGGTGAGTTTATGGATTGTGAGTTTGTGGCGTTGTAGGGGGTAATCTCTGGATCTACTGAACCGATTTTGAAAATTCTTCCACTTATAGGAAGCTACGGTAGTCCAGAGTGACATAGGGTACTTTGATCCCGAAATTTCCACGGGACCTTCGAAATCACCGCGGGTGAAACCGCGGCCACAGTTATAGTAACTAATAAAGTTCAACGACTAAACAAGTGCCTGAGTGTTAACATACCTATATTTGTGGTGAACTGTAGTTACATATAAGCAAGGCAATTACGAGATATAAAACCTAGTAAAAGGTGCCAACAAAAGTAAAGCAATAAGCCTAGAATATTCGATGATACTAGGCATTACTTTATTACGTCTGCAAATAAATAGCAAGTAGGTACATTAGCTACAGTAAAATATAAATTCTAGTAAAAGGTGCCAACAAAAGTAAAGCAATAAGCCTAGAATATTCGATGATACTAGGCATTTCTTCATTACGTCTGAAAATAAATAGTAAGTAGGTACATTAGCTACAGCTTAAATGCACTTTTGCAATTCCCGGTTCCTTATTTTGGATAAAGTTGAGCTGTTGCCAGAAAGCGGTATAAGGTTGTGAGTCGGCGGTTTTAATTAAAAACCAAGAAGGCGTGAGCATCGCATGAACCATGTAATTGCTCTTGGGCACTACAAAATGTAAATGCACACAACAACAGTGACTTTTTCGACGTTCTTAGCATTTTTCGCTGCCACACGAAATAATTGAAATGCCTATCTATTAAATTTACTTAGTTCATTTAAAAAATGTAACCACTTTTTAATCTTATCTTGCCTCTTCTAATTTAACTGTTTTTTTTTCTTCGTATCTAACAGTATTTAAATCGTATTACCTACAGTAGGTACGACGTAACGAAAATGGGCATGTTGACTAATTTTTATTTTTTAGTCCGTCTTGTAGATTATTAAAAAATATTAGACACGTATTTTTTCTTTTTTTACGTAATCAAAAAATAACGGCGATATATTGAGTTGAAATTTCGCGTGACGTCACTATTCTGACAGTTTGTATAGCGGTTTTATTGGTTAGTGACGTCACGACCCCCTCACCTTAAACTTTAATGCGCTTTATCTCTGTATATTTTAATTTATTTGAAAAAGCAAAAAATACGTGTCTATTGTTTTTTTATTTTCTAACTGACGGACTAATTAGAATTTTGATTTTCAAAAGTAGTCCACATTCCTTCAAATTTAAAGGTCAGATTGTCATTGAACGCTACTAAAACTAAACTGCTGTTTGACCAAGGCGATAGCACTTTATACCATTGTACCTAGGCTACTTAGTTGTGCGAATTCTGTATATTTTCCTCAATTTGCTTCTTTTTAATGCCCACGTACTGGAAATCATACAGTAGGTGAGTAACACATTCAGAAGTTAGAGTCGGTATGCAATTAGTAGATAAACTTTGTCTTAAAACTCACAAGACGTAATGCAGTTTTTGTTTTTCTCTAGTAAATAACCGTAACAATACGGTTAAACGCCGCATTAATGCGATTTATAACCGGTTAAAAATAGTTAAAGAGAAATGGAGGAAGTAACAACTTGCGAGATAGCTTCTTATTGCCACCATTCTCTTCAATGGACATAATTTATGTTCGCCCGCTTATAGTCTCCTTTTTATTGTAGTGTTTTACCTAAGATTTCTTATATCTGAATCTTGTTACATTAAATCGCCACATCTAGTTATTACGAAAGGTGTGTCCAAACTTATGAACATGAAGCAAACACCTTTAAAATCAATCATGTTCTTAGTTAGTAAATTTATAAAATCTTACGCAAGTTTTCCTTCTTTTAGCGCACTCAACTTCATCATGGTACTGGAAAAGGCAGCCATCGCCTGAAGAAATTCTTATGAAAAAAAAAAATAACGCGCTGCAAAAATTCTAAGGCCTATTAATTCTTGTTGTCTCTGGGTTCTTTATCGCGGCAGTTTGCGGTTCGCCGTGAGATGCCTCGTGGGAAATTAGACGGCGACGCGCATCTCTCGCAGACACGAGAAAACACCTAATTTGAGTTTTTAAAACTGCGCACGAATGGAAGCCGCGCGGCAGCGGCAAGAAAAACAGAACTAGATATACCTAGTTTATGAGTGAGGAATGAATCATGTTCTACTTTGTTTATACCTGCGTAGAATTAATGGGCGCAGAATGACAGTGAGCTCAAGCAGCGTGAAGCCATTTCAAGTGAGACTAAATAGATAAGCTTTTGTGTGCGTGCGTACTGAAGGCACAGACAATATAGGTAATACCAATCTCTCAACGAGATCTAGCTCGGGGTCCATATTATAAACCTCGAGAATTACACTGCGGGTTCCGGTTGACCGTTCCAATCAAGTTTCTAGCAGCACGCCTTGATTAATATTGTAAGGATAGTGTTTTGGTAGATAAACAACGTTTATTATTTGTGGTATATTAACAGTTAGCTAACACATGACTTTCATTAGCATAAACAATATAGTGTGTACCACAAACTGATGTTTATAAAGGAGGCAACACATCCCTACTCCCTAGTCGCTACTAGTCCTTACTAATATTGTAAATGCGAAAGTGAGTTTGTTTGTTACGCATTCACGACTTAACGACTTAACCGATCATCATAAAATTTTGCATGCACGTTGTCAGGGGTACAGAAAAGGACATACTTTTTGTCCCGGAATTACCGCGGGTACCTACTCCGAATTTAACGCGGGTGAAACCGCGGGGAACAGCTAGTTATTATAAAGACAGGAGCGTACTATGCAACAGATAGATTATATCTATAGTAAAAAAGATAAGTAATATACCTGTACAGTGGGATAAAGTGGCTTTATTATCCGCAGTTTCAATGGCAATTGAACTTTATACAGGACGCGATTGTATTGGTCTAAAGCTAAAACTGTTTTCAAATAGGTAATATCAAATTGTAAATTAGATAATTAATAGAATGGGGATGTGGACTACTTTTGAAAATCAAAATTATAATTAGCCCGTCAGTTAGAAAATAAAAAACAATAAACACGTATTTTTTGCTTTTTCAAATAAATTAAAATATACAGAGATAAAGCGCATTAAAGTTTAGGGTGAGGGGGTCGTGACGTCACTAACCACTAAAACCGCCATACAAATTGTCAGAATAGTGATGTCACGCGAAATTTCAACTCAATATATCAGCGTTATTTTTTGATTACGTAAAAAAAGAAAAAATACGTGTCCAATATTTGTTAATAATCTACAAGACGAACTAAAAAATAAAAATTATTCAACATGCCCATTAGAATTTTAAATAGAACCTGACTAAATTTTGTTTAGACTAAGCAGTAAGCATTATCTTTATTTATGACAGACATATTATGCAAGCCCTAGGTAAAAGCTTAAACGTAACTAATAAAACACTAATAACAAATAACCTCGAGTCGTGACTCGTGACTAACCTTGAAATTCGATGTGTCGGCAACTCAGAGGAAAGGGTTTTGAATTGGGATTTATGATTTGTCAGCGCGTTCAATTTTCATGGAGGATTTTGACACCCCCGACGCAAAAACGAGGAGGTGTTTTAAGTTTGATGTGTCTGTATGTGTGTGTGTGTGCTGTGGGATCGTAGCTCCCGAACGGATGAACCGATTTCAATGCAGTTTTCTCTGTTTGAAAGCCAGTTTAATCGAGACGGTTCTTAACATGGTTTTACCAAAATCAGTTCAATAGTTTAGAAAATATTTGAGTATAACTCTAGTATATTTTGGTCGGGGGTTTTCTGATATTCCTGTCGCACGTTAATTGCGGAGTTCCCGCACGGATTCCGTGATAAAAAGTATGTCTCTATGTCCTTTGTACCCCTTGTCCTTCTTTGTACCCCTGACAACGTGTATGAAAAATCTCATGATGATCGGTTGAGTAGTTACAGCGTGAAAGCCTTACAAATGAACACTCGCATTTGTAATGTGTAGAATTTAATGGGCATTTTGACTAATTTTTTTTTAGTCCGTCTTGTAGATTATTAAAAAATATTGGACACTTATTTTTTCTTTTTTTACGTAATCAAAAAATAATGGCGATATATTGAGTTGGAAATTCGCGTGACGTCACTATTCTGACAGTTTGTATGGCGGTTTTAGCGGTTAATAACGTCACGACTCACCCTAAACTTTAATGCGCTTTATCTCTGTATATTTAAATTTATTTGAAAAGCAAAAAATATGTATCCATTGCTTTTTTATTTTCTAACTGACGGACTAATTAGAATTTTAATTTTCAAAAGTAGTCAACATCCCCATTGATGTTATGTTTTTATAAAGGTATTTAGGAAAATCTAATGATAGTTAAGTAGGTATTTTTCTTCATTACTTCAGTAATTTAATCCACATCTAATCCGTATTTCCCTTGGTCACGGCATCACGCGTGAACGGCTGGCGGCTGGAGGAAGTTCGCTAGGTAATTCTTTTTTGTTGTGTTTGTTCTTAAGAAAGAAGTTTGGAGTTCCTGCGGGAATTATGAAACCCACGCGGGCGAATCCGAAACGGTTGGAGCGATTTTGACGGGACTTTCACTACTAATTAAGTGGTTTTATGCCTAAAGAGTTGATTAGGCTACTTTGGAGTTCCTGCGAGAATTTCGAAACTCACGCGGTTGAAACCACGGGGCTCAGCTAGTCAGTTCTCCTACTAATCCTACTAATATTATAAATGTGAAAGTGTGGATGTTTGGATGTTTGTTACTCAATCATGCAAAAACGGCTGAACGGATTTAGATGAAATTTGGCATGCACGTTGTCAGGGGTACAGAGAAGGACATAGGGTACTTTTTATCCCGGAATTTCCGCGGGAACTCCGAAATTGCCGCGGGTGTAACCGCGGGACACAGCTAGTACAATAATGCGTCCAGATTTTATTTGAATGATTTTGCCATTAATTATTAATTTTTAATTTGGCGACCGAGAGAATCACCCGACATACCTATTTGCCTACATGCCATAAACTGCGTATTTACGTTGGATTACGTACTGGATGGGTGCGTATTATCCGCCGACTGTGGTTTATGAGTATCCATCGTAAACGTCGCAGGGTCCCCGCGCTCCCGCTGTAATAGGATGCGATCGTAAAGATCCCAGCGCCGGTCTGTATGTATGTATGTATGTATGTCACTAGGAAACGGTCCCGCATTAGAATAGAAATGTTTTTGTGTCCATTAATTATGTTGTTGTCCGTTATATGTATGTACGTACAGATAGTAAAACCGGAACGCATGTGAATGAACGCATTAGTCGGGACCTAGTTTTATTGTATAGCTATCAAAGTTTAATCTGGGTAAAATTCTAGACAAGAATAGTCAAAGAATAATACGCAAGTAGGATAGGGTTGGCAACCGCACTGTTCTCCCATGGCATATCTTTCTTTTGTCTTCAGGGATAGTCTGGATAGGTTTTAAGTAGCTTCCTCGGCTTTGTAATAAGTAGTTGTTTTTTCAACAAGATTCAATTTTGTTTCCTATGCTGAGTTTGAAACTTGAGCAAGTGAAGGAATTTATAATAAGCATGTTGACTACTTTTGAAAATCAAAATTCTAATAGTTAGAAAATAAAAAAAACAATACCTAGAGACATATTTTTTGCTTTTTCAAATAAATTAAAAATATACAGAGATAAAGCGCATAAAAGCTTAGGGTGAGGGGGTCGTGACATCACTAACCGCTAAAACCGCCATACAAACTGTCCTTTAGGTGACGTCACGCAAAATTTTAAATTAAAGTACCCTGTGTCCCCCTACGTTCTCTGTACCCCTGACAACGTGTATGCAAAATTTGATGATAATCGGTTGAGCCGTTAAGGCATGCAAGCGTAACAGACAGACAGACAGAGTTACTTTCACATTTATAATATTAGTAGGGAAGTAGGTACCTAGGGATAATCCAATAATTCGTTTTTTGAGCTATTCTCACATAACTATTATACAACGTGTTAATGAATTAACTGAAAACTAAAAAGTAGTTTGCTCAGAATCGACTAGCGAATCGATCGCACCATGTTTTAATATAGGTTACATTCTTTCATTTTTACTAGCCCATGTCTAAATTATTTATAATACAATATTTGGCGCGTACGCCGCCCGCAGCAAAAAAATTCGAACCGGTAGGCGCGGGCGTAGCGCTTGGAATTTCGTAGATAGGTCACCTCCAAACTAATGTTGAATAACTTTTAAAGTATAAATTTTTTCGACATAAAATATACTTTAATCATATTATTGTTTATTTTTTTAAATGGGGTGTATCAGGTTTTCAGTTAATTCATTAACACGTTGTATAACGATTATGTTACGTAGAGACTAACTTCAATTATTGCACAGTATAGGTACCTACACTCGGCTAAAATTACAGTTTTATTATACCTATGTCTCGAGATAAAGCCTTAAAACTTCGGAACGCTCCTGGAAAATCCAATCGAAGGTAAGCAAAACCTATTGTTATTTGACCGGGATTCGCCTGAATCGCTGTATTGAATTCCCGCTAAGCCCTCACCCTTGTCAAATGCTTGCCGTCAATGGTTTCATATGGATTACCTGTTACTCTTAATAACCATTCCACACACTGGAATGTTTCCTCATGTGGTGTTTGCTAAGTGAGTTAGTTAGTTAGTGAGTTCCAAGTACTTACCTACAAATAAATGTTTAATACTGACTTAACTAAGCTCCTCACAAGAGCCTTAGAACATCGCACTTATATGATTCTAGATTATACAATATTAGCTGTTCCCGAGGTTTCACCCGCGTAAATTTCGGAGATCCCGCGAGAATTCCGGGATAAAAAGTACCCTATGTCCTTCTCTGTATGCACAACGCGTGTGGAACATTTCATGATGATCGGTTGAGCCGTTAAGGCGAAAGCGTAACAGACAGACAGACCAACAGAGTCACTTTCGGATTAGGTACCTACAATATTACTAGGGACCGGATCTAACTAAGCAGTAAGCAGCTATTCTTACACGTGGGTTCGCCCACGTCTATTTTGGGATTCCCTCGGTATAAACTCTGTACCTACTGGAATAAAAAATATCCTATCAACTATTCAAGGCCTAAATAAATATATAAGAATTAAGAAATTGCTGTTTTCCGCGGGTATAGACCAGTTGAATTTATTGATTTCCTCAAAAACGATTAGTTCCGAAATAAAAAAAATGTTTGGAGCCCTACAATAGATGTAATAATGTGTAAAAAATTACCTAATGTAAAATTTACCTAATGTGTAAAAAAGCGTGCGAGAGTGAATAAATAAATCTATCCGGATCCTCATTGCCTTCCGTTGACTTCATGCACATCACTTCCTTTGCCTGCCATTTTTTCTCAGCGTTCAACATCGTATAGTATTATATTAATTATCTGTGATATAACTTAAAAAAAAATAGACGCTATAACTTTTAGATTCTCTTTCAATACCTCCACTTAAATGTATCCATTATACGTATATATAATTTGTCGCCGCCAACACCACTCGACTAAGCACTAACATCTTCTGGCCGATTCCGGTCATTGGTTTCATGGAATTAAGGCATCCCGTTTGCTACAAATTATGTAGGAAGCCGAAGGGGCGTCGTTGACATGGTCCTGACAAATTGGCAGGGCCGAGTTACCGCTCCGTTTGGCAACGTCCCCGACGAATAATTGGGAAAATTGAAAGCTGTTTGAGTGGGTGCCCGAATTCAAATGCTTATACCAAACCTCACAACCAAAGACATTCATTGCTCACAACGGTCACTATCCAAGAAGTTTATCTATACTCGTATGAGTACTAGGGATGGACAACTGAGTTATTATATTTAATTTAGGAAAACTTTGCCATCACGCCTATACTCTAACATAAAGCAATTTATGACAGCTTTAAAAAGGTGCCGATATAAAATACAATTAATTACTACAATTTTGTCACTGATTACTAAAACGTAGTGATTATATTATGACCTTTGCTGATTACTCCGGATACATACATAGTTCTCGTGGAAAAGTCCGCAATAGGCTAATTGACAAACTTTTTTTCTAAATTATATTTAGTCGGTCAGTAAGATAAAAAAAAAATGATAGACACGTATTTTTTGCTTTTTCAAATTAATGAAAATATACTTATTAAAGCTCATTAAAGTTTAGGAGTAGGGGCTCGTAACGTCATATGCAGGTAAAAACTGGACCTGCTTGTGACGTCACGCGACATTTCAGCTCAACCGTAGGTATCTCCACTATATTTTCACACGTAAAAAAAGAAAAAATACATGTCTAATATTTTTTATGAATCTACAAGACGGACTAAAAAAAGTTTAGTGAAAAAGCCTAATGCTACTGCTCCACCTGCGTTAACGTTAACGTTGATGTTAATGTCAAACGTGGTAACGTTAGTAAGTTAACCCGTTAAAAGGTTGGTCACATCTAAATTAGCGCACTAATTTACGCAGGTGGAGCAGTAGCATAACAGTTTGAAACCAAATAACTATGATTACAAAAATAAAATTTGATAGTCAGCAAGGCTCAAGACTTCTTTTGCGTCCGCGCAAGATTCTATTAGCACCACATCCACCCAATTCACCTGAAGAATCAAATGATCAATGAACTCCAATCTATTTCGCATCGAAGTTGAACTGGCGATCAAAGTGAGCCAGTTAAAAATAGTGTTCAAATCAAAATGTCACGTGTCAATTCTAATTTCAAAGTGGCTAAACAAATGATCACTATTGGTGGTACACCAGTGATACATCATTATTATAATGACGTTTACAAACAAACATCAAAATAAACGGGTCTAAGGTAATATTAATAATTTTTAATTAACTTGTATATCTAAAAAAAGATATTTAGTTGTGATAATTAAATAATGAAAAAAGAAGTGATGCATCGAAATTTGTGAATGACCTGTGGTGAAATGAAGACCTCAAATATGACGAGACCAAGAGGGCAAGTGTACTGTGTGGGCAATTACCTGATGACGGGCAGAGTGCTTGGCAAAGGACACTTCGCGAGGGTGGAGGAGGCTACTCATAGGATAATAGGGAAGAAGGTACGATTGAACAATTTGTTTGGTGAATTAACAGTGAATTTGAATTTGTAATACCAACCGCTATCCGTAGATGAGATAGAGATATAAAATCAGTGATATTATGAATTACAGTTGAGCGATTACAATTGTGATGAAGCAGAACGACTATTTGAAGCCAATAGTTGATGCCAAAAACATTTGTAGTCGTAAAAATTGTGCAACTTTCCAACAAGTTGGAAAATTCTCGAAAGATCAAGAGGGTAGAACTAAAAAATACTTTCGAAGAAAATTAGTACCTATCTAGTTTTTTAAAAATGCAATACATATTTTCGGAACCAATTCATTTTTATCGGCGAACGTTCTTCCCCTCAACGTAGCCCGCCACTGGCTGGGTACGACACGAACTTGACCAGCTTTTTAAACATTCACTAATATTGTCTAAATTTGCAATTTCCTTCTACTAGGTGGCAATAAAGATCATTGACCTCACTTGTATAAAAGAGGAGTACGCACGACGCAACCTCCACAGGGAGCCCAGGGTGATGGCAAAGTTGAGGCATCCGTGCATCGCCGCCCTGTACGAGACCATGATGGTGAGGTACCAGCTATTACATAAAAATAACATGGTGTGTCTGATTTTTAGTTTGTATAATTATTTTTCTGTTAAAACCAAGCACACTTTCTGCAAATCTTGAAGGTTGACTGGCAGAGAATGCTACCATGGAACTAAGTCCGCCTTTTTACTATCTAACCTAATATTATAAAGGGGAAAGATTTCAATTTTTGTTTGTTTCTTTGTTACGATTTAACTGAAAAACTACTGGACCGATTTCAAAAATTCTTTCACCATTAGAATGCTACATTACCCCTGAGTAACTTAGGCTGTATTTTAAACCGTAATTCCAGCGGAAACTCCGAAATTTATAAGTTTAAATAAATAAACATCATCTGCTGAAGATACACACCTTAAATCTCATCTCCATGAGATGAGTCCAACTCGGCCGATTTTCAGATGACCGTGCATGACCATAACCTTTTTTGGGAGGTTAGATGCGCGCCTGACACACTGCCCGTGTGCACACTAGCCTGCAGCAGTAGTGAGGAGTAAAATCAGTACCTATACCTACGAAGTGTGACAGTAGCCAGTGGCAGTACCATGGCCAATTTTTTTATAATCAATTGCAAAAATAAGAGGGCGGTAATTTAGTCCGTCGTGTAGATTAATAAAAAATATTGGACACGTATTTTTTATTTATTTTTTACGTAATCAAAAAATAACGGTGATACATTGAGTTGAAATTTCACTCACTCACTATCACTTGGTGGACAGTTTGTATAGCGGTTTTAGCGGTTATTGACGTCACGACCTCCTCACCCTAAACTTTAATGCGCTTTATCTCTATATATTTTAAATTATTTGAAAAAGCAAAAAATACGTGTCTTGTTTTTTTTATTTTCTAACTGACGGACTAATTAGAATTTTGATTTTCAAAAGTAGTCAATGTCCCTATTTCGCGCCCGAGCTCCGCATATGGTTAAGACGCCCCTGCCGACAGTAGTGGTTGTGTTCTCGCAGCACGGACCGCGTCTGTACGTGGTGATGGAGGCGGCCGGGGGCGGCGACCTGTGCGCGCACGTGCTGTGCGCCCGCGGCGCGGCGCGGGGGCTGCCCGAGGCGCGCGCGCGCCACCTCGCCGCCCAGCTGGTCTCCGCCGTCAAGCACATGCACGCGCGCGGCGTCGTGCACAGGTGGTGGTCACTGACAATGAAGTCAAGGTCAAATAATCAAAGTTGAATAGTTTTATTCAACATCGACCCATTTTAATATGTAACTAGCTGTGCAGGAACTAAAAGGTAGCCTAATTTACTCCTTATAACATTAGCAGTGAAAGTCCCGTCAAAATTGGTCCAACCGTTTCGGAGATTCACCCGCGCGAGTCCCACGATCTCCCAATATAAAAAAACAACTTGCACTAACGCTTTTGTTTCTTTCCAGAGACCTGAAAATGGAAAACATAATGTTGGACACGACTAAACAGTTCATCAAAATTGTTGGTAAAAACTGTTTTGAAATGCTTACTTACGTATTTAATTTATAAAAGGCATAAAATTAACTTCTATCATGTTACGAAAACGAAACGATTCAGCGAAATGCTGAGACAGTATGTTTTGCTCATGGGGACACAACACCCAAATAGATATTATTCTCAAATATTTTTTTTTTATGCGTGTTTTACCATAAGTTAACTATCTCCAAATAAATATATTATCATACATTTTTTTCTTTCTTTCGTATCTCGAATTTCTCGAATTTCCGGTTTAAAACCCAGTGCTTGGGTAGGTACCTACATATGTATACCTAAGGCCAGCAGATTGCTACTTAGAATTTTGACGAACATTGAAATATTGAATGGAAGAAGTTACAACTAAAGATTTAGATTTCCCATTTTACATTTTCCTTGTAGCATTCTGCTATACCTGCTGCTTTATGTATAAAATGGCATAAAAATAAAAATACTTTTAGGTGGCAATATCCACCCATCGTCTGTACATTTTCGACAGCATGAGTCTATCCGCTATGCTCCTTACGATGACATTACTATGCCTTCCAGACTTTGGTCTATCCAACATATGGACAGCAGGCGGAGCTCTGCGCACTCCGTGCGGCTCCCTGGAGTACGCAGCGCCCGAGCTGTTCGTCGACGGACGCCGCTACGGGCCCGAAGTCGATTTGTGGAGCATGTGAGTTCAAACGATTACCATACTCCTTTTTATCCGGTGCCATGTTGAGTTGTCCAGATCATTACCACACTAATACTGTGCCATATGACGTGACGATGTGACGAAATGGTCCTTCGAACCGGATTCTCATTGCATTAAAGTTATCATGCCAAACTGTCCTGTAGATATGTTTATTAATGTAACCATACATTATAAACAATACCTCATCGCTTATACAGTGGGTACCTACCTACATACATTAAATATGCAGGTAAATGGCTTTCAAATAATGCTGCCGGAACTCACCGTTGAGTGATTGGGGATAGATTTTCAACTCGAAGATCGTAGCTAAGTATAGCCAGCTCTTCTATTTGTGGTGTACCCTAGCGCCATACAATACTGTCCCCAGCGAAATAGGTCCGTGACGCTCCATACAAGCGAACCTATGACTATTCCAGCGGGCAGCTATTGTGCACACGAGCAGAGTGTGTAGATACGGGTAGTGTAGGGCTCGTATCGGGGCGCGGCGAGCATCGGGGGGAGGGAGAGGGCAACTCCGCTATTACCTTCGAGCTCACCGCTGCGTCAGGCGAGGGGAGACACGGAGTCGGCGAGCAGCTGAGTGTCGCTTTTTTAATAATAGCTAACAGTTGTAATGTCCGCCCAGCGGCGTGATAGTGTACGGCATGGTGACGGGCGGGCTGCCCTTCACCGGGGTAGAGAGCGGCGAGGGCCGCTCCCGGCCGCAGCTGCGCGCCGCCATCGCTCGCGGCTTCACCAGGAAGCAGCGAGCCGCTCTCGCGTGCGTCTCCAATGGTACGCGTATTTATTTATTTAAATTTTTTGCACAATATGGCACAAAAGGCGGACTTAATGCCATTGTGGCATTCTCTGCCGGTCAACCTTCAAGATCTGCAGAAAGTGCGTTTGGTGGTGCTTGTCAAGTGTTAACGGTATCTTCTTCAAATATGGCGTCAGCGTCTATTGCACCTTTACTACCTACTTGTTCGTCCCAATCTTATATCACTGTCAGCAGCATCTATGCCATCTGAAAGCGGTGGCAGCACTGACAGTATTCCATAGTGATAATGTCCTAGCATTATTAATGTCGTTATTGTTATAATATTATTAATAACTTTCTGTTCCTTACATCCGCGGATACTAAGTAGTATAGTAGTATAGTAGTAGTATAGTATAGTAGTAGTATAGTAGTAGTATAGTATAGTAGTAGTATAGTAGTAGTAGTAGTATAGTAGTAGTAGTATAGTAGTAGTAGTATAGTAGTAGTAGTATAGTAGTAGTATAGTAGTAGTAAGTAGTATACTAGTATAGTATTATATTATCTGTGACGCAGACAACTAAGGGGATATGAAAAGGGAGGTAAAAGTATGAATGGAAGTAGATACCGTCAATTTTCTTGATAAGAGCCCTAGAATTCGGTACTTGGGATCTTATTTCCAAATAAAAAATCACTTTATCGTATTATGTGGAATCGCGCGGGCTAGCTATTAGTATCAGATAATAATAAATAAGCACATTATTTTAACCAATTTTAATTCTGAATTTTATCTTTATACATTTACTAATTACTTATTTAATCACATATTAAAAAATTAGTACAAAAATTATCTATTGTATTCACTTATCATTAATTTAAAGACTTGATTTCATTGGCAGTCGTCTATTTCAGACGTAATATTTTTCGATCTCTTCCACACTAGATACTTGGTGAAATCTGAGAACAAAATAAATAACGTTGTTAATTCATGACTTACCAGCAAGATTTTGAATTATTGATTTAACTCTATTAAACAAAACATTTAATTAAATGTTCTTGTACGGTTATTTTTAACCAGCTGGTTGAACCGAGTAAATTTCGCGATATCTTAATCTAAAACCTTAATTATTCGCAACTATTAATAAGTACCCCAAATAACTTCACTCGCACGAATTTCGGTATTTCCGTAGAAACTTTGTTCCGAAATAAAAAAAATATTTTATGACACTACATCCTATGCTGTTGCTTATTTTTAGAATCGGTTCAATAGTTTCAGAGAAAACTATATCTATATCTAAAGCAGCAATGTTAGTTATTACTTACTTATTTATTTACTTCGTTATTTACTTCTTCTTAAATTTACATATTACATACCTGTTTATTTTGAACCCTTTTTATTTTACACCTTTTAATTTTCATTCATTCTTTTTTTATGTAATTTCATCACAATATTTTGGTTATTTTTTAATATTCAGTATTTTAGTTAATTTTTAATTATCAATTAATTTACCTGTTGTAACTAGCGGTTTTAATTTTAAGCATGCTAGGGACACAAGTAAAAAGATTATAGTCGGACTTCTGTTTTTTTATTAACACTTCTGTTTTATGTTCGTTAAGACTGTAATCTGTTTTGTGTTCTAAATAAATAAAGTAAATAAATAAATAGATTACCCTTTACATCCAAAATTACACTTTAGTTTTCTAACATTAGCTTAGAAGTGTAGATGGGAGACGTAGTATTATACCTAAATACATAACTATGTGTGTTCGGATTGGTGTAATTTTTTGCACGAAGGCTTTTAACTGAAATGCAGGATATGCCATAAGGTACTTTTTATCACAGTACTATATCGTGTGGATATATCAACGATGCCCTTTCCAGAATGCAAGATGTTTGTCCAACAACTCCTGGAGCCCAACGTGGAGTCTCGTATGAAGATCGACGAGGCGGCGCGCCACCGCTGGATCAAGAAACCCGGCATGAAAATGAAGACGCACCCTCTCATGAGCCTGGAGCCTAAGGCCGTCAAGGAGGTAGGTCACTGACAACTGATAATAGGTCACTGACAACTGATAAAAGGTCACTGACAACTCATAAAAGGTCACTGACAACTTGTAATAGGTCACTAACAAACCTTTAGTAAAAATAAAACATAACACTAAACAACTACTAATAAAAAAGTGCTAATTATCATAAAATACACCAGCTAGGATGCGCAACACGATAAAATTTATCGAGCCATTTTATCGATTCTCGTCGACATATTATATCGTTTTGTCTACCAGTGGTAAAAAATGTTTAACCGAATCTAGTCTTAACTCAATACCCCACTACTGCACTTTTTTGCTTGGACGCTCACAAATATTTGTCGTTTCGACAATTTTATCTTTCGTTCGATAAACATATCGTGGCGCGCATCTTAATATACCCTTCAATAAAGTGTAATAAATGAAAATCCCTATGACTCCACCAATATTTGGATTGCAGATATCAAAACTCAAAAATGCTTAAGTAACTATCCGATATATAAAGTGATTTCAAATTCTGTTTTTATCAATTATGTGGTTGTGAACCGGTTACATGACGAGAAAACCTTAATCTAAAAAACAGTTTTTTATGGTCCCCAGATACACAGACAGATATCAGAGCTGTGCGGGCACACGCCGATAGACGTGATGGCGCAGATCAGAGCTGACCCGTTCGGTGCTATAGCCGGCATGTACAACATTAAGATCCATCTGCACCAAATGCACGCCGTCCTCGGCACAGACCTGCTGTGGTCATCGGCCCTGCAGGAACCGAGGCCCCTCTCCCCGCCAGAATACAAAGCCAAATACGACCTGCAAAGACTACACACGGCGCCCTCCAGCAGTAAATACACACCGCCTCCATCGTGCACGAAAAACGAGACGCCGAAACCGCTGACAACAAAACATCAACTGTACAACGGAACCCAAAGAGAAGCGACACCGAACGGTGCGAAGCCAAACGGATCGACCAGGAGTCTGGTGTTCAATGTGCCAAAGTGTTGCAGCGTGCCCGGCACGTCTATGTCCAGAGACTCGACACACGGCAGTGCGAAGACGCAAACGACACAGCCAATAACAAATGGGAGAATTCAGACACACTTGAATACGAACGGAAGGATCCTGTCCCAGCCGAGGGTCACGGAACAACCCCAGCTTACCTACGAGCCGAGAATGACCCAAAGCCTCCAGAGTCCGAGGCTGTCTTTAACCAAGCGCTCGTATTTGAAGAAGCCAACGTACAGGGCCTACGACAACGGCGACTGCGGCCTCGACCCTCGACTCCCCAGCATCGACGAACATTCCAGCACAGATATAGCGGAAGCTAAGAGGAATATTAGGTACAGAAGCATAAGGGCTCCGAGCATGAGGAAGACGTGCTTGGACGACGACTCTATAAGGTTGAACAGTTGTCCAACGAAGATATCGGATGGGAAGCGATCAGATTTCTATGGGAGAGCTGGTGATGGACTGCCTTGGTAAGCCCATTGTGTGTAGATTTTTACCATTGAAACTTCATTAGACCTACACAAGTAGACCCTCTGATCCACTGATTTTTTTTCTTTCTTAGTTAACACGTTTTTGGTTAGCCTTGAGCGAATTTGCGAATATTTTTACAGTTGGAGGTCGAATAGCGTTCTAACAACAACACCGCCAACGAAAATTCTATTACAAAATAACGCGACCACGATCAAACGTGCTTCTTTAGGGTAAGTTTTATAAAAATTTCTAGTGATAGTTTGGTCTAATGCATGGAGTTTCTCAATACATTATTATTATTAGAAACAAACCCTTGAAGGTTACTGAAGAATGTTTTCGTAACAAGATTTCGTTTATTTTTTACTCTGCCAGGAAATTAAATGCGCTCAGCTCATTGCTCTACCACCTCTGAGAATGTTCACTACATTACAATTTGTTGTTTTTACTTTATTTTTTTCAGCAATATCGTGAGTCCGCACTCATCTTCAAATAGCCACTGCAAGAGTGAAAGAGCAATGCCTGTAAGTATTCATTGGGTCCCAACGTATTAGAGACTACATTATCCTATTTATCTTAAATTTACGTCAGTGAAACCGCGGACAACAGCTAGTATTACCCATTCGTGTCTTTCAAGAGCTCTGAGAAAACAAATCTGGGCTAATGAGACAAATTTTACAACTTGACGCTGGCCAAATGCAATATGTGCGCAAGTTGGTATTAAAAAGAAAAAGAGTTGCCAGTGTTTTTTTTTTCTCAACGCTGCACTGTGATTGTCCCAGGTGGGTTGGTACTCGAGTCGCGGCAGGGAGGCGGCGCCTCTACAGCGTTTCAGGAGGACGGCTCCCATGAAATGATCACCCGGATCGCCTCAAACTATTGACGAGTGTAAAGAATCCTCGTTTCCTTTATAATGAAAATATTATGTCTTGAGAAAGTTGCATTTCATTTTTTTTTTGGTTCGTTTTACAACAACTTATTGTAAGTTATTTTTGTTTTGAAATATTAGACTATTTTGGTTGACAGTATTTTTCATAATGATAGTATTGTTGGTAGTTTCGGAATACCGAGTTTAAGTTTTTTTTTTATTAAAAATTTGCTGTCCAACAATCAAAAATTGTAATCTTATGTAAAAAAAAGATTTTATTCGTGTTCTCGTACAATACGAATAAAATCTTTTCGGGGACTGTGAGTTGTTTTTGAAAGAATTTTTTAATGCGTTTGTTAGTTGAAGTAATGATTTATAAAAGAATGCATTGTAAAACATGACAGTAACTAAATAATAGAGTAATTAATACATTGTGAGGACGCATTTTATTTCGAGAATTTCATTTTTTTTGATACATGTTTTTTTTATAAATATCGCATGAAACTATACTGGTTGATGCCTAATCTATTTATAAGTATATTTTTACTACTGCGTCGCCTTACCTGGTCAGGACAGGGGCGGGCGTGCGCCCCGCGTGCATCGCCTCACCTGGTCAGGACAGGGGCGGGCGTGCGCCCCGCGTGCATCGCCTCACCTGGTCAGGACAGGGGCGGGCGTGCGCCCCGCGTGCATCGCCTCACCTGGTCAGGACAGGGGCGGGCGTGCGCCCCGCGTGCATCGCCTCACCTGGTCAGGACAGGGGCGGGCGTGCGCCCCGCGTGCATCGCCTCACCTGGTCAGGACAGGGGCGGGCGTGCGCCCCGCGTGCATCGCCTCACCTGGTCAGGACAGGGGCGGGCGTGCGCCCCGCGTGCATCGCCTCACCTGGTCAGGACAGGGGCGGGCGTGCGCCCCGCGTGCATCGCCTCACCTGGTCAGGACAGGGGCGGGCGTGCGCCCCGCGTGCATCGCCTCACCTGGTCAGGACAGGGGCGGGCGTGCGCCCCGCGTGCATCGCCTCACCTGGTCAGGACAGGGGCGGGCGTGCGCCCCGCGTGCATCGCCTCACCTGGTCAGGACAGGGGCGGGCGTGCGCCCCGCGTGCATCGCCTCACGTGGTCAGGACAGGGGCGGGCGTGCGCCCCGCGTGCATCGCCTCACGTGGTCAGGACAGGGGCGGGCGTGCGCCCCGCGTGCATCGCCTCACGTGGTCAGGACAGGGGCGGGCGTGCGCCCCGCGTGCATCGCCTCACCTGGTCAGGACAGGGGCGGGCGTGCGCCCCGCGTGCATCGCCTCACCTGGTCAGGACAGGGGCGGGCGTGCGCCCCGCGTGCATCGCCTCACCTGGTCAGGACAGGGGCGGGCGTGCGCCCCGCGTGCATCGCCTCACCTGGTCAGGACAGGGGCGGGCGTGCGCCCCGCGTGCATCGCCTCACCTGGTCAGGACAGGGGCGGGCGTGCGCCCCGCGTGCATCGCCTCACCTGGTCAGGACAGGGGCGGGCGTGCGCCCCGCGTGAATCGCCTCACCTGGTCAGGACAGGGGCGGGCGTGCGCCCCGCGTGCATCGCCTCACCTGGTCAGGACAGGGGCGGGCGTGCGCCCCGCGTGCATCGCCTCACCTGGTCAGGACAGGGGCGGGCGTGCGCCCCGCGTGCATCGCCTCACCTGGTCAGGACAGGGGCGGGCGTGCGCCCCGCGTGCATCGCCTCACCTGGTCAGGACAGGGGCGGGCGTGCGCCCCGCGTGCATCGCCTCACCTGGTCAGGACAGGGGCGGGCGTGCGCCCCGCGTGCATCGCCTCACGTGGTCAGGACAGGGGCGGGCGTGCGCCCCGCGTGCATCGCCTCACCTGGTCAGGACAGGGGCGGGCGTGCGCCCCGCGTGCATCGCCTCACCTGGTCAGGACAGGGGCGGGCGTGCGCCCCGCGTGCATCGCCTCACCTGGTCAGGACAGGGGCGGGCGTGCGCCCCGCGTGCATCGCCTCACCTGGTCAGGACAGGGGCGGGCGTGCGCCCCGCGTGCATCGCCTCACCTGGTCAGGACAGGGGCGGGCGTGCGCCCCGCGTGCATCGCCTCACGTGGTCAGGACAGGGGCGGGCGTGCGCCCCGCGTGCATCGCCTCACCTGGTCAGGACAGGGGCGGGCGTGCGCCCCGCGTGCATCGCCTCACCTGGTCAGGACAGGGGCGGGCGTGCGCCCCGCGTGCATCGCCTCACCTGGTCAGGACAGGGGCGGGCGTGCGCCCCGCGTGCATCGCCTCACGTGGTCAGGACAGGGGCGGGCGTGCGCCCCGCGTGCATCGCCTCACCTGGTCAGGACAGGGGCGGGCGTGCGCCCCGCGTGCATCGCCTCACCTGGTCAGGACAGGGGCGGGCGTGCGCCCCGTGTGCATCGCCTCACCTGGTCAGGACAGGGGCGGGCGTGCGCCCCGCGTGCGGCGTGCGTCGCCCCGCCGCGTCAGTGCACGGGCATCTGCCCGGCGTGCGCGAGGGGCGCCGCACGCATGTACGCGGTGGGCAGCCGCGCCTGCAGCTGACTGTCACCCGACTGACTCTCGTTCTTGAACACGGCGACACACTTCCACTGGTTCAGGTATTGCACTGAAACGATTGAGAAAAAATATACTTTTTAATACAGTTGCTCAAAAAGTGGCGTATTGCAGGGACGTTTAGCGTTCGGGATGTGGGCTATTACATACTCGAGCTTTTTGTTTACCTTTCCCGAACTCGTGCGTTCTTTTTGCCAACTGTCAAAATGGCGACACGACTTTGACACACTTTTTGCATTGCGAAACGTAGGTTTCGCATTACTAATACGACTAGCGCCATCTCTTGATCACAGTTGGAACTTAGTTGAGTTTGTTGTGTTTTTGATATTTTATTAAATTGCTTAATTTTTTCGTAACTGTATTAAAAATAGTTGTTCAGTACACGTGCGGAACCGTCATTGCAACTAGTTCCGACTGTCAACCCTCACCTTCGGCTGCGCCTCGGCTCGGGTAGACATTTGTCGGAACTCTTTGCAATGACAGGCTTTCCGCACTTATAATGAAATATACTATATCGTACACGACAGACGGTGGCAGTTCTTCCAGAGTGTTGTTTGTATTCAGAAGAATATGAGGTGTTGTAGTAACCAGTGTAGTGAATCAAAAATGGCACTTCCGTCATCAATTTAGTGACGATAAAAATCGATAAAAGTGAATTTTATTGTATTGTACGGTGCCTGTATTGAACAATCTTTCGCAGCTGTTTTTTATATGAGCGAAATTTCATCCCGGAATTCCCGCGGGAACTCCGAAACGAGCGCGGGTGAAAATGCTTGGAACAGCTAATTAATACATTATATAATAATAATTAATTACACATTTGAAACTGGCAAAATTCATCATTTATGCGAGTCTATTTGAAAAAAAAGTAGAAAACTGACTCTTCCAGAGGCGCACGCAGCAGTCGTCGCCGGAGGAGGCGAGCAGCGTGCCGGTGACGTTCCAAGACACGCGCCACACGCACGAGTAGTGCTCCTCGAAGGCGGCCAGCACCGAGGTGCGGAAGCGCGCGGCGCCGCCGTTGCCGCCGGTGTTGCCAGCGGCGCCGGCGGCAGCGGTTGCCGCTGACGCTTCACTGCGCACAAAATTGACAATAAAAAAAATTCTATAGGCTCATTTAAAACTTTAGTGCAAACAAATTCGAAAAATTAAACTTATTCTACTAGATACACCACGGCTGTCTTGTCTTGTCTGCTCTATGTTTGTGACGTCTATTAGTTTCACATACTTGTTGTCTAGTAAATAAATAAATAAATAAATAATAATAATATAATGTGGTATTCACACGCACTATGGTTCGTATCAGCGAGTCATCGGTAGCAGATTCAACAGCGACTAATTTCTTTATTACGTCAATAGCCAAAAAAAAAACAATTACTGTTTTCTAGGGAAACAATCACAATATGTAAGCATGGATTGTTGCCACTCATTTAAAATTACACAAATTAAAACAATAGCACATTTATTTATTTATAATTCAGGCAGGCAGTTGAAGAAATTGATAGGTGCCTGTATACATTGTAAAAATTTCATGCGTGTGTGTGCGCGAGCTCACGTGACAGGCTCGATCTTGATGATCCTCACGTCCTTGGTGGCCACGGCCAGCAGGTGGAAGGAGCGGCCCAGGTTGGGCGCGAACGCGATGTCGTTCACCGGCTCCTGCACCGACGACAGCCAGTCGGTGCGCGTCCAGCGGCGCGCCGGCTCGCTGTACCTGCCCGGACACAAAAAAATCTCTAAAACAGACACTGGCAAATGCACAACGTGCGAAGTTCATTAAAAAAAAAATCCAGCCAGGCAGAAAATTAGAAATGTTCTTTTTTCTTTTTCTTTTCAATATCGAGGACAACACACGTCACGTTAAACATGCATAGGAATAGGAGTCCTATTCCGTCCTATTATATGACGACCGACAGTGAGATTCTGAAGGGTTCAATGTGTCTTTATTGCAGGGATTATGACTTAAAACAAGTTTTCTGATCATATTCTGACCTAACAAAAATACATACGTTGTAACTGTTCACTGTTTTCCCTTACTGACACTGGCATGAATAGTGCACCTACTTAACTAAGGCTCCCATTAAAAAAGAAGATGAAAAACAGAAGGCTGATTATGAGGCGTGTAAATACACCATATTATGCAGCCTTTAGGATCGCATTTTTATCTTTGCAACAGTATTGTATAAGTAAATTAATTTATCAGTGCCAATGTTAGCATCGCAACCAAGTTTTTAACGGACTTCCAAAAAGGAGGAGGTTCTGCATTCGACTTTAGGTATGATTTTTTTTTTCCTATTGTTCCTAGTGAAATTACACTTAAAAATCTTACTCATAAATGAAGACTTTTCCATTGCAGTTGACACTTTTGTCATTTGGGGCTGCCGCGGTTGCAGCTGAGGTGTTAGGCTCGTCGCTGCCTACAGCTATCATTGGTGGGTTCACTCTGAAAAATAAACCTTTCACTTTACAATCCCAAAAGCTTTTTATTCATCTGGCTCATCCGACATCACATTCAAACAAAGCAGCATTACAATTGACACGAATATTTACACAGAAGTAATTGGAAAGTCTTGAAATGTGCCATTTTAACAATAAAAATATGATCTACTTAATATATAAAAGGTGAATACACCTCACTGATTACAGTTTGATCATCGGACTAGTTGGAATAAACCAACTACATAATCACTTCTAAAAAGTAGGTACTTGACTTATGAAAGGAAGATAGGTAGTTTACAGGGAGTAGACATCAGCAAAAAAAGGAATATTTTTGAGGAATTTTCGAGGTTATCCCAAAATTCACACAGGTCAGGAACCATACACTAGTGACATACACTACAGGAAACCATAGTCAATTCCAAATTATATCTAAAATTTCAGAGGAAAGGTGACACAGGCTTTGTTTCCATTTTTTATGCAGTCTTACCGAGATAGAGATAGGTTCCAGGTCAAGCAGCTGATAGACACTTTGGTGGGTATTTCATGCTGTAAGGTCCACTGGGCAAGGTTCATCACATCTGGAGCTTCGTATATTCTGCAGAAGATCGATCCATACCATTTAGAACACTGTTAAACTAACTTTTGTATAATGTAATCACAATTATTTATTTATTTACAAACATTTACAATTTAAATACCTGATAATACCATCCGCAGAGCATGTCACAAGCAATAAACCTAAATGCTTTGGTCCAAACTTTACATCAGTAACCGAGGTTCTTGAGTCAACCAGGTTGGAGCGTTTCACCCATGTGCGCAGACCTTTCTCTGATCCAGTTGCATTGATGTCTCCCACCTCCTCCCATATTGCTGCAGTGCGATCAAATGAACATGTTGCAATGACTTGCCCGAACTCAGGGTGTGCCCATGTGACCTTCCACACTGATCCATGATGGGCTTTCCAGCTGCCTGTTATTTTCCAACCTCCACGACCATCTGCATCCCATATCTATGGAAGTTAGACCATCCTTGTATTAATATAAATATTATGAAAATATAATTTATCCTTTTTTCACATCATAATGGAGTTTGATGGAGTAGCAGAGGTTATGTACTGTTGAATAAATGTCACTTTATAACTTTTTGTATTAATATCTGGGTGACAGAGCTTCGCTCATAGTGCCATCCGTTGTTAAGTAGCGTAGCTACATTATCCGTTATATACAATACTTTTTAGTTTTTTTCCTTGAACAAAGAATATATCGTATGTAGTATGTATATAATCTGAATCTTGGAAATTACTCCAACAATTTTTATGAAATTTTATGAATATTTATTTTATTGTATCATGTAACTAATGCATCTTTTTGGGAATATGGATAAATTGAGTAGAGATGGATACTGTGGACAAGGAAAGGCAGAGTTGGGTCAAAAGTCAACTTTTGTCCATTACATGAAGCAACAACTGGTGGAGTTCTCTTTCGTTGCTCAAGAAAAACGAATTGCTATCTCATCTCAGTACCATAGCTTTATCTTCGAAACATCCAATGAATTGGACGTCTCAGGTGTGTAGTGTGACTGAACACTTTATCAGTGTTTTCGAGTGTTGTAGATCCTAATCTTTTAAAGTTTGTGGCTATTATAGTGTACGTTCATCGATGATGCTACTTACAATTTTTAATTTGTTAGGTATGTGTCCAAATTATTAACTTTTCTAACCCACCTTCACATACTGATCACTAGAACAAGTAGCCATTCTTTCACCATAAAAATCGTATGCCACATCGTGGATAAGGTCCTTGTGGTCGGCTAGTATCGTTTGTGACTCAAATAAATTAGTAAAATTCTCAGAAAGTTCTTCCATAGCTACAATATAAAAAACCGCGCGTTGAGGTCGTTGCACAGACGAATAAGAGAACGTCGTTGAGCTTGAGATTGACACAAGAACAACCAGAGAGAAGGTACAATGGAAAATATCAACTGCTGACGTTTGAGTTTTGACAATTGACATTTTTTTTTATGAAGGACTTTCGCATTAATTTATTTAATCAGTTTCCGATACCTCCTCAAACTTATATGTAAGAGCCAATCCACACGGCGCGGCGGCCGGCGAGGGCCGAGGCTCAGGTACGGAGCCTGAGCGGCTCTGCTGCGGTATATTACATACAAAAATGCGTTTGGGGAAAAAAACTTGACTTTATGGGAAATTCATAAATAAATGCGAAAGCGAATTTGTTTTTTTGTTTGTCTTGGAATTCCTGCGGGAACTCTAAAATTACCGCGTGTGAGACCGCGGGGGACAGGCTTTTATTCTATGATATCGAGTATAATAATAAAGGCGCCATTATTATAAATTGTTATAAATTATAATACTTAACATTATATTGTAGTAGGTCGAACTCAAAAATAAAACAAAGTTTCTATCGCACGTACAATCAAAACCACCCTATTCCTTACTACATGTATATTGAACTCATGAAGTCAAGACGACGCGGGCAGTTTCATTAAAAAAAAATTAAAATTAACATTCATTTATTTCAGGCAAAATAACCAAATTTCATAAAAAATAAATTAAATAAAATTACAAGGGCGTACCCAGGATTTCAGCTAGGAGGGGGCAGGGGGCTGCTTATACCTACCTGTTTCGAAAAGATCGTCTGTCGGGTATATTGAAACAAAAAATCATGAAAATTGACTTTTATTCATTAATTTTGATGATGACACAAAACAAAATACTATACATAATTATACCATACATTATGTATAATATATATTATTATATTATGTATGTATATTATATTAATTTAACAGTAATCTTCTCGGATTTGCCGCAAATTTGTCTATGACAGTCTTTTCAATAAACTCACTGCTGTCTTTTAAATAATTGCGATGTACGCTCATCAGACATAAACCCGTAAGCCTTTCTTCACCCATGTAAAAATTAATTAAAGGGGTAAATAAAATTTAATAAATTAAATTAAATTCAACATAGGTAGGTCTCAGACGAAAATTTCGTCTGAGCAAAAAATATAAAATAATAACGATAGGTAGGTAGGTAGTATTTTTCTAGTAGGTACCTATCTTCTACTCGGCACAGGTAGGACCGGTCTACGGGTAGGACAGTCCAAACTATAATTATTATACTCTGGTCCAGCCTAGAGGCAATCATGGCGGTTTCATTGAAAATCGTTTCCACTGTAGGTTCCCATAGCATAGTTATTTATTGATTATTATTATTAATTTTTCCAGGCAAATCTTAGATTTAAGTTTCTATTTATATTATTTTTAGGTTCTTTGTTATTACTGTGGCGACCTCTACGCCACAAGTTACGAACTAGAATGAAGCGACGAATACTAACTACGTGAATCGCGCTAACGAAGTTTTCACATATACGCTGCATACATACGACCTCCGACGATCTACAGTCGGAGCCGCGGTCGTAGTGGTTATATACTCTTTGGCCGCGGTTCCCCGGGCATACCACCTCGCCCGGCGGGAAGCTTCCCCTTTGGTGGCGGTCGAGCCATATCATCCACCCTGCTCCCGCTACATTACAATAAAACTCAATAATTGCATAACAATAAAATGTAATTGGCACTGCATTTTAGGAAAGTTAATAACATTATCATAAGTTTATTAAACAGACATAATAAAATTGTACAATTAAATTAGTATAATTTCATGGCAAATTAAAAATCACATCATTTTGGCACACTTAATCCTACGATTGGTTTATGTTTTCTAAGTTTTTATTCTGTGCTTTCAGTTGATTAATTTCTAATATTAATTTTATGTTTGTCTCCATTAATGTGTTCTGATTTTGTACCAAATGTTCAATTTTTTCATTCATACTAAACAACTTTTTCTCAAAAAACATTTTTTGTTTTGTAAGTGCCATCATTATATGGAGGAAGGAGTTTCTACAGTCGTCTCCAACATCAGACACAGTTAACTTAATAAAATCTTTCAACTCTTCCATTGTTTTAGAATCTATAATAGATGAGGGAACATTGCAGTCGGATTGTTTAACAGTCGATGTATTGATATTTGGTGGTCTTAATTCATCTCCTACTCCATTCCCAACAACTGGGGATGCAAATCCAAAACTCTCAGCCAGAACATTATTATTATTCATAGGAGTTGACACTTTACTTAAATTTTTCTCAACCTCTAAATGTCTAAATCTTGTTTCATGCTTATCACTTATCCTTTCAAATTCATTGGATTTCTTTTTTTCCTCATCAAAATCATTATTTGATCCATCCAAACCCATCATAATCAGAAACGAATCGGCCTTGCTGTCACCAGCTTGACCAGGCACTTGCATGTTACTAGATGGTGGTGTATCTGTGATGTAAAACATGTCTGACGTTCTGTTCCGCACAGGGGACTGCACTTTATGAGTGGATAAGTTTGTTTCAGTGTCTTCCCGAAGACTGATTTCGGTTGAAAGAGATTTTCGTTTTGTTGGTTGGAAAGAAACTTTTCGGATTTCTTCATCATGGTCTTTTAGAATTTTGTATGGGTTAGTCAAGTCTCTCAGATCATAGATAAGGACGAAACCATTCTTAGTACCAAGAGCTACTTCATTTTCCGAGTTGATAGCCAAAGAAGTCAATGTATATGGTGTACGAATTGTTGAAACTACATTTTGCAATCTGATATCATACACATGCATTATCTTATCGTAACCACAAGACAATAAAACATCTTTATTTATAAGGGAGTAAACAAAATCACTGACTGGTGAAGCATGTATGTTCTCAAAGAAAACTTTGTCTTTGTTTGTAGTAATGTCTCTAATTACAACATGGCCTTCATCAGTGGCTAAGCCCAGCATAGATCTAGTTTCATGATGGAATTTCATTGCAGAAATACTTTTAGAACATGAAAGCTTTACAGTAAGTACGGGAATGTTTGAGACAAGCCCATAAATTACTGTGTCACCATTTTGTGTTGTAGCTGCTAGACTACTGTTCCTTGAATTGTAACTGATATGGTTAACACATGATTGATGTGATGGTGCTGGAAAAGTTTTAGTTATATTTTTGTTTTTTGTATCCCATATCATCACATTGCCACTTTTCGTACCAATTGCAATGTTCCTGTGACCATCACGATGGAAACTTGCAGACCATGTGTCCTTAATCGGTATGTGCTGTAAACATCTGACTTCATGGTCAACTGGACTTAAAATTTCTATAAGACCTTTGGAGTTCACCTATAACAAAAAAACAAAATATTTTATTACTTACTGTGGATTTAGATTAGAAACAAATGAGTGGCTGGCATCAGTAAAGTATCATTAAAAACAATTGTACGTAATATTTTCTAATTGGAAAGAATAAAGAAACCCACTTGCCAAATGTCACCCCTGGCCTCACTGCCAGTGACCGGTGACATCACTAGTTCCGGCTCACTAAGCACGACCTTCGCGCCACATTCAATTACGGCGCTGCACAATAGCAGCGGAAAAAGAGTAGTTGGACATTCCACCCACGACTTAAATAGGTACCCATATTTATATTACTATCCAAACATCCCCTTTTAATAATAATAATAATAACTTTATTTATAACAAGTATGGTACCTATTCTAACAACATAGTACTATGATGACACATTTATATTTATTATTATGTATAATGCGTAAGTCAACAGTTTTTATTTCGTCTGAGATGGTTGCAAAAAAAAAAAAAATTAAGGTACACAGAAAAAATCTACCCACCCTCCGTACTAGTTAAAAAACTGTATTCTAGGCTACGAATATGAATTACCGGTATGAAGTGTAAAAGATGTCACACCTGCAGTATGTATTTGCCATCATCACTCCAAGACACATCTCTCATCAATCCATCATAGCAGCCGTAAGACTTTTTCAAATCCCAACTGTTTACATCGTACATTAGTAAACGTGAACTGACTGAAGAGAGATACATTTTAACGTTTATAATTATTGTGGTAGTTGACACGCAAGAATTAATTAGTTGTACATAAAAAACTAGTGATAATGCAATTGCAATTTTATCACATTGAAATGTACGTATCAACAATCCAGCTCAGTTTAATAATGAAAATACGGAGCGAGATCAACGAACGAACTTAAAATTTTGACTAATTCGTTGTTGAAGTTTTTGACAGAGAGGTTTTTGACGTTTTTGAGTTTTGCATTGTTTGACTTTTTTGATGTAGGTAGTTTTTTATTTTTTTAGTGAAGTTTACCCCTTTCGGGGAAGGCAGAAAGAAACTTAGTCCATATAGCCAATTCAGTGGTATATTTCTTCTGAAGTTATTTACATTGAAATGCATTGGTGAGACGCATTTCGATGCTTTACCGGAACTTTTGGCACCAAATCTTCACAGTTGAACCTTAATAGGACGCTCTGTGGGAAGTTGTAGAGTAAAATAGTTTCCACACACTGTACATCACTTATGGATGAGTATTATGCAAAATCCACCACATCCACACAATACTAATCACGATAAACTAATTTGCAAAACAAAGAAATAAAACTGACGTTCGTCGCTGCTAAAATCCCGCCAAAAGCCGCTGATGTAGGTAGTGATTCCAATCCTCAGAAGAATATTAGTTATTCTTCTGAGTTCCAATCCCAATTTGTTGTTTTTAATGGCTCCACCGTTTTGACGATGATTCTGCCAATGTCACAGTTTGAAAAGCCACAGCATAGACAGAATAACCCAAAGAGTAAAGTAATAGTGTCAGGGTTAGGTAAAATCAAAATAAAATGAAACGGTAAGTAAGTACTTACCTATATTATAAAGAAAAAGTGTATTTTAGTTTTCCCTAAGGTTTATTATATTAGTATATACTATTTTATTTATAATTGTTACTATTAGTTATTCTTCTGAGGTACAGCACTTTTCTGAGGTACATTTTTTAAATTAGATTTTTTTTAAAGTAATCGATTATTTTATAATCAATAAAGAAAAAGATAAAGCCGTGAATGACAGTTGACCGTGAGGTTGACCGTCTTAGTTGATTTGACATTTGACAGAAGTGACAGATCACAGAAGTCAGAAGTCAGAACGCTGACGTGTACCTTTAGATTTTGGTTCGATAAACTTTGTTTTAATTTCACAGCGGTTAATAGATACTAATATTATTGATTGTTGCGACAATTTTTGTATAAGATTAAAAACAAAATGTAAGTTAGAACACTGAGCTAATACATAATATTAGATATTAAAATGTTCGACTATTTAACCCATTTAAGTACCTATATTTCTTATTGTCTTACCTTGTCCGGCGTTTTAATCTATTTGCGTATTTTTTTTTGTCTCACAAGAAATCTTTACTCTTCTCATTTGTTCTAATTTCTAATATTTCGTAATTAAAATCGTTTTTTTGTTTCAGAGGCAAACAAAATGATAACAGACATCCAGCTAGCTGTGTTCTCGAACGTTTTAGGAGTTTCTATATTCTTGTTAGTTATTCTGTACCACTACATCAACGCTAACAGTTCTAAATAATAGTAATAGGTGAGTATTATTTGGAAGGACTGTACATTAAGCACCCTCGATTTTTAATAGTTACAATTTTTTTTTGGATAGAATAGTGTGTTTATAGTGTATTTCTCAAATCCGCAAATTACGGAAATTCATAATTTTCGAGAAAAAAGTAATAAAAACCTTACTCAATTTACGATAATATTTTGACTATGGCGCTTCGCCGGCCGCTACCGCGGCACGCTCGCTGCGCTCGCTCGGCTCGCGCGACTTCGTCAACAGTGCAAACCTAACCTAACCAACTCAAGTTTAACAAATTTTCATTTTCATTAGCAAATTATAATAATCAAAGATAATAAATAATATAATCACTTTATCCGAATGTAAAACGAAACAATTCTTACAAAGTCAATGGCAAATGGTTGACACATCGCGGAGTTTTGTATGAAATTGTGAAACTTTAGTATTTTTTTTCTCGAAAACGATGAGTTTCCGTAATTAGGGATTTTATGTGAAGTTATATTAAGCAAAGTCCCACACACATAAAAAATATGAAGCTCTAAATCGCGGGTGCTTATTGTACAGTTGAGCCTATTATTTCCTTTTTGTTTTAGAACTTAGTGTCTAAATAGGTAAATAAAAACTGACAATCAAGAATCAAGATCATATTATTATATTACATACTTGTTATTCTGGACAAAGAGTTCTTGAAAGAACCCAAGGTCCATGAAAGTGAAGCTACAAAGAACAGCTAGTCCAACTTATAACTTTTTTTTTAAATTTAATTAAAGTGGTAACACAGCAAACCAAAAGTCACAAATTTATTTACCCTATCAGAATTAAATTTACTTTAATTTAAGAATCATTAACAAGTTGTGTAGGCAAGTTTTCAAATTTCAAGTACATAAAAAAAATAATACAAGACACTTAACAAATTTTTAATTATACATTCTGTCATATTATTTACTTGCATTATTTATCCATTAGGACCTGTCAACTTGTTGCACAAAATTAAATATAGTTTTATTTTCTGTTGCAGGTTGCAGATAATGAATGTTGTCAACACCTACCACAATTAACTATGAATACAATTAAATTTAATTGTTAGATATTTTAATTATAATGTAATATAAGTGTTCATATCACAACTTTATTTTTATTATCACTACATAATATAAAACAAAGTCGCTTCCTGCTGTCTGTCTGCCCCTATGTATGCTTGGATCCGGATTTTAATTTTAAAACTTTTTTAATAGATGAAGTGATAGAGGAAGGTTTATACGTAGGTATAGTTTATCCGAAACTCCGAAATTACCTCGGGTGAAACTGCAGGGGACGGCTAGTATAGGCAATTATACAATGTGTTAATGAATTAACTCAAAACTAGAAAGTAGTTTGCTCAGAATTGACTAGCGAATCGATCGCACTATGTTTTAATATGGTTATATTTTTTCATTTTTACTAGCCCATGTCTAAATTATTTATGATACAATATTAGGCGCGTACGCCGCCGCCCGCAGCAAAAAAATTCGAACCGGCAGGCGCGGGCGTAGCGCTTGGAATTTCGTAGTGTGTCACCTCCAAACTAATAATAATAATCCACATCACAACACACAGATCTACTTCAATCCCACAGTAAGCTATTATTAGCTTGTGGCGTGGAAACCAAGCAAACGTGGTATATACTACATAGAATTACTTATACTATAGATATATAAACATCCCCAGACTGGAAAATGGAACCCTGTGTTCATCACACAAAGTCCACCCCCACCGGGAATCGAACCCGGAACCCCTTGATTAGCGGGCAGGCATGGTGACCTCTGCGCCAATCGGGTCGTTGATGTTAATAACTTGATGTTAATAACTAATGTTGAATAACTTTTAAAGTAAGTATACATTTTTTCGACATAAAATATATTTTTATCATATTATTGTTTATTCTTTTTAATGGGGTGTAACAGGTTTTCAGTTTCAGTTTCATTAACACGTTGTATACAAGGGCTTACCCCGGGGAGGGCAGGGGGGGATAGCTGCCTGGATGTTGTTTACGTCCCTACTACTTTTGTCGATAAAAGTTAAGAAACAACTTTTTGCTATTTGCGCAATTCCCGCGAGTCTGAAATGAACGTAATTTTTCCAAAAATAGAGGACCTTCAATTGACAAATTCAACCATTGAGGCATTGACGAGCTGCATTTGAAGTTATTGGATATACGCGTTCCGGTCGACAACATGCTTGGATTGTTTTTTTGCTGGTTCTAAGGTTAAGGCGTTTAAAACAGTGTTCAATGCAGCATAAAAGTTGTTTAATACTCAGTGGGTCTTTGAAACCGCGGGCACAGATAATATAATACTATCCGCGGGGCGCAGAATCCACAGTTTTATTGCACACATCATACAACAAATGGATTTTGGGGGAGGGTCATATCCCCCGTGGGCCATGACCTTCGGACCGCGCCTGGGAGCTAATGAGGTAGTCAGGCGCGGATCTAGGATTTGGTTGTGTGGTTGGTTGCACCACGAAATTTTTATAATATACAGGGTCAGAAATTTTCTAAGGTCTGATTAAAGTAGCTACCTAATTTAGTCTTCAGGAGGGGCAAGTGCACCCACTGCCCCCGTAGACCCGCGCCTGGAGGTAGTAAAGTAGTAGGTACTCCAAGTTCTGTTCACAAACTACTTAGAGTTACTACTATAATTACAAACCGTGGCTATAGTCTCTAGACAACATAGAATACCTACAATAGGGATGTGGACTACTTTTGAAAATCAAAATTCTAATTAGTCCGTTAGTTAGAAAATAAAAAAACAATAGACACGTATTTTTAACTTTTCAAAAAAATCTAGACACGCCGGTAGCGTGTCAAGCCAAAGTTCTCAAACTGACAGAACTGGCGAGCCGCACCGTGTGTAATATTACACGAACCATTTGGAGCCACTTTTCACCCCTCCATATTTCAAAAACTATTTAACATAAACATGTCAAATTTGGCTCATGTATTAAGACTCGCGAGATAAACATGTGCTCCAAATTTCATAAGCACACCTCAAACGGGCTTTTAGATATTAACGTCCAAAAATCGTGATTTTTATCACTGACTGACCTATAGACCAAAATTATAACCGACTTCCAGATGACCTAGGAACTTGATATTTGGCATCGAGGTAGACTTTTAGGCGTAAACAAAGGGAAAAATCTGAAAACTGGAAAAACTTAAAAAAAAATGATAATTATCAATATCTTCAGTTTTTAGATATATCCTTATCAAGAAGGTAATATAACAAAGTCGAGTATTGAAGTATATAACTGGCTAATCAAAATTTTGAAGTATTCTTAATGATGTATTTTACGTCACTCCATTAAACTGAGTCAAACATTGACAATGAATCAAACTTTCGTTATCAACACGAATTTTTCTATGGTTTATACGTATAAAACTAGCTATTCTCAAGTTAAAAGTAAATCAGCGTTTGTTTTACGTACGACGTAATACGTATATAATTTATGAATATCTGTGAATATTTTCATCAGTTCACGCAAATATCCATTACATATTATTCACATTTGACAAAGAAAGTTCTGTATGTAAAAATGATGAATAAATAATTCTTTTTCAAGAATAAAACTGCTTCTGGATAGAGACGGTTATTTGGCTCTTTTGTCCGCCTACAAGTGCGACGTATAATCCTCGAACAGAAACTGTACAGGTACTGTCTAGATGATTTTGACTCCAATATAGAGATATACATGTAGGCGAGTTTTCTGAGTGACATAGGGTAGGGTAGGGGTTTTTATCCCGGAATTACTAAGGAAACTCCAAAATTAGCGAGGGTGAAACCGCGGGCAACAGCTAGTGTGCAATAAAATTGTGTATTGTGCAATAAATTTTTGACCTCCTCAAAAATTTCAGGCTGCGACCGTACAGAAGAGTCTCGTTACATTAACGGCATAATCCTAATAATAATAATAAAACTATACTACACAGTACCTAGAACAGTATTGAGACGAGAGGCGCGCTCCTATCCGCTGTTTGCTACAACTCCCTGTCGCACAAATGCAGGACAGAGAGCGCCGCTCCAGAGACTGGTTAAAACTTACAATAATAACTTTAATGGTATCGATGTATTTGCCCTATCTAAACAAAATTTTAAAAAACAAATTATTATGCACCTTGCTCAAATTTGATAATTTTTGTATTGCTTAAGCAGCTTATTTACTTCTGGACTTATAATAATAAAAACAACTGTATTGTTATCATTTATTGATTTTACGTAATTTTACCAAAATGTATCTAATATTAGCCAGTAACTTGTGGAAACGTAGTGGATTGTACATTTACTTATAGTTATACTGTATATCGAGTTGTAATATATAATGTACGATTGTTTGTTTTCCCAAATAAAATAAAATAAATAAAATAAAAAATAAAATAATCCAGCAATTCTTCTCACTTGGAATGGCAACATGGATTTAATAATAATAATAATTGCAGTCATGTACACTGTGCAAGATTTAGACGATACCTATAGGCAAAGTTATGGAAGATGCTTCAATAGCTGCAATTCTACTTCGACTTCTAGGAGGCTTAAGTCGTCAATATGCACCTTTAAGCGCATGGTGACGTAATATACCGTGCTACTGGAGTTTGATGCGCAGCTTTTTCTCTTCAGCCATAGCGCTAGGAAGCTGTGAAGGGTAGATATTTTATGGTTGCTGACTGCTGTCATAATAACTGTAATTTTATTGACGTCAATAAGATACACATTATTGGCCAAATTTGATTAAACGATTTGACTATGACTTTGATTTTGACTTGTCGCAAAAGAATTGATTAAGTGAAGTCCGATCTCTTTTATCATTTTAGAAATAAAAAATTGTGTCACTTGGTTGTTTTGTAGATGATACGAAGTTCACCGGGTCTTCTAGTGTATTCTTTTAGTGTCGTCTTCAAGGCACAAGAGAGCTCTATTGTAGAGTACAACCGCCTGCGCACGTTATACCGCCCTGACTTGGCCAAATTAACTATCAACAGAAAACGCGTAAAAAAAAAAACCGGATACTGAATGGGCAATTCACTCAAACATTTTGAACGTCCAAGAAAATACAGAAAACACAAAAAAGATAGTTATACCACGGAAACGTAGGAAGATAAACTAAATTGACAAAAACCATTTTATTATGAATAATAAGTACCTACAAATAATTTCTGTAAAAAGTTTTTCTTTTCCGATTCATTTATCCATTTCTGTTAATATACAATAATATTGTGACCTATATATCTAGACACGCAGTAGCGTGTCAAGCCAAGTTCAGGCTAACAGAACTAGCGAGCAGCACCGTGTGTAACTTTTGACCCCGTCATAACTCAAAAACTATTTCACATAAACATGTCAATATGAATCACGTATTCTCAAATAGAAGCTTTGATTCTTCACTCGTTAGTACGTCACGCGATAGGAGCGATGCACGATCAAAGAAAAAAAAATATAATCGTTTATACAGGTGCTGTCTGTCGACAAGAGTTGTAGTGTCATGTCTCCAAAATATTTTACTGCATGCGGTGTTTTCTTTAAATGTAAGCAAAATACGTTTTAATTATAAATGTAACTATTTTTATTCGTGTTTGTTTTATTTATTATTTGATCTATTGAATCTAGACACGCTGTAGGATGTTAAGCCGAGTTCAAGCTGACAACTGGCGAGCAGCACTGTGTGTACCTAATATTACACGAACCCTTACTTATTCTGCCTGTAATGTAAGAATCATCAATCAAAACTTGATGACAGCCGGTCTTTGTATTTTATAGTAGTCTTTACATATTTATGTATATGTTTATGTGTTATGGTCTTTACGTAGTGATTTGTTTTAAATCCAAACATGTTAGTTTCAGTAGGTACTTACTACCCCGTAAACGGATTGAAATACAATAGATAAACAGAGACCATTTGGTATTAATTTTACTATGAACAAGTACCTAATACCTACTAATAATTTCTGTACAAAAAGTAGTGATATCCCATCAAAAACATAAATGTGAAAATGGAAGCCAAAGTTTGTGCTTATTTGTCGACTTCACCGACAAAAGAATTGATATCTAAATAGGTGCCAAGTTCTGTAGATAATCCTGAAATATATTCAAAGGCGCATAGAACTTGGCTAGTTTTCACATTGAAGTTATCTTTAGCTACTCGAATGATGTATCTTCTTTATATTATTATGAGCAAGTTACTGTTTTTATACTGTAAGGTCAATAGATCTCACCCCTTTAATATTTGGTTTGCTGGTAAAAACAAGCCAATATCAAAAATATTTATACTATAGTTTTTAGGCAAATATAAGATAACTTGAATGTGAAAACTAGCCAAGTTCTATGCTCCTTTGAATGTATTTCAGGATTATCTACAGAACTTGGCACCTATTTAGATATCAATTCTTTTGTCGGTGAAGTCGACAAATAAGCACAAACTTTGGCTTCCATTTTCACATTTATGTTTTTGATGGGATTAAAATATACAGAGATAAAGCGCATTAAAGTTTAGGGTGAGGGGGTCGTGACGTCACTAACCGCTAAAACCGCCATACAAACTGTCAGAATAGTGAAGTCACGCGAAATTTCAACTCAATATATCGCCGTTATTTTTTGATTACGTAAAAAAAGAAAAAATACGTGTCCAATATTTTTTAATAATCTACAAGACGGACTAAAAAATAAAAATTAGTCAACATGCCCATCTTACTCTGCCGGTCACAAGCTTGTAAATACTATTAGTATCATAAATACTATTGGTATAATAATAAAAATAAAATAAAGGACCTACCTGTATGGTTCTAGTGACACAAGTTTTCGTATCATTAGTAGGAATAGTAGGTAGTTAGGTACTATCAGTTGAACTACTCAGTAGTACCTACCTACTACTGATACAGAGCGAATACGGAAGGTCAGTAGTGCCACAGATAATATAATACTACTATCTGTGCCCCGCGGTTTCAGCCGCGTGAGTTTCGGAATTCCCGCAGGAACTCCCTTTAGGGGGATGAAAAATAGATGTTGTCCGATTCTCAGACATACTGAATATGCATACAAAATTTCATAAAAATCTGTCAAGCCGTTTCGGAGGAGTATGGGAACGAACATTGTGACACGAGAATTTTATATATTAGATTAGTGCCTACTGGTAGTACTAGTGATATAAGTTTGTATCATAATTTGTACTACCTCAGGTCTCAGTAGATAGTAACTGCTGATGCAGAGCGAAAACTGCATCAAATTTTGCATAGGTACCTATGCTACACGTCAGGGGTAGGTACAGAGAAGTATGTAGGGTATCCCCGCGGCATATCGCGGACATAACGCGGGTGAAACCGCGGGGAACAGCTAGTACGAAACAAGAATCAATAGCAAAAGCAAAAGCATATTTTTGTTGTCATTTAAATCATAATCTAATATTGCCTGTTGACGTAGAATTTAAATAGATAGGTAGGTACCAACTAAAGCTGTTATCAAATATCCATACGTTAACGGAAATTGAGTAGTTTTTGTTACGAAATAGGTAAATTACTTACTCAGAAATACTTAAAAGTAGATAAAGCAAGTTTTGGAAAGGGTAGGTAGGTATGATGTATGAAACTAACCTTACCTAACTTACTGACTTTATGGTGGGTACTTATTTTATATTTTATTTTTATAACGACATACATAATAACGATATTACCAAAACAAAACCTAACGTCAATCGTCAAATTTTAAAATAATATTTTATAAGCATAATATTTATTTTTAAAGATTATTAAGTATTTTGTATATTGTTTTGTTTGCACACCCCATCTTTTATATCTCTCCGTCTACCCAATGGTTAACTGGTAGAGAATGCCGCAAGGCATTAAGTTCGCCATTTGTACTTACTGTGCAATAAAGAATAAATAAATAAATTATTCAACTCTTATTTAGAAAATATCTAATGTTGTTTAACCTTTGCCCGAACTTGAACGTGCGTCAGGATCTAAGGAAATCTAAAAACCGACTTCCAAAAACACAAAACTGAAAAGCTAAAAATAAAAAGCTAAAAATAACAAAATACCGATTTAATCCAAAAGACAAAAACACACGTAATATTATTATTGGTTTGTGCTACCACTGATCGGTTTGAATTCGGTGACAAGCCCGCTGGTGTCTGCCCACTTGGGTTGTTCTGCTCACGAAGAGCTGGTGGCGGGAGTCGACTTAGCCCATCTACCCCCTCCATATTTGGCTTGTCACCGACTTCATACCGATCAGTGGTAGCACAAACCAATAATAATATTACGTGTGTTTTTGTCTTTTGGATTAAATCGGTATTTTGTTATTTTTAGCTTTTTATTTTTAGCTTTTCAGTTTTGTGTTTTTGTGAACGGTGAACATACATAAAAAAAAAAAAAAAAAAACATACATACAATCGAACATAGAACCTCCTCCTTTTTGGAAGTCGGTTAAAAACAAATATGTGTCATTTCACAATTCTGTAGGTAGTAGGGTTGCCACCTTTTTTTGGGAAAAAATAGTATTTTTCCGAAAAAACGTGCAAAAATATAGTATTTTTGGAAAATGCAGAGGAAAAAAATAGTACAACGTACCTACGTAATGATGCCCCGGGATTAAGATCTATTGCTATATACCTACATACCATAGTGTATACTGCGGCATGACTTGCAGATTCTATTTTATAATAAGTCTTTAGTAACCACCTAATACGTATTATACCTACTTGTTTCATGATTTCTGATGAAATAAATGACAATGAACAAAAAACGTGCAACGTTAGCGGAACGCGATATTCACGCATCTAACTATAATGGTAAAAATAATTATGATGACACAAATTCTACTCAACAGGACATTATATACATTATAATATATAGTTTCGTGTAAGAGGATATTAATGGATAATATCCTCCAAGTCCTTTGTGATGCACAAAAACATAAAATCTAAACTATTTCAGTACGTTAGGTTTACTTGTACCTATATGTATTTTGGAAAAAGGACCATAAACCACTATTATTATATTTTTTATTATTTTGTAAATTTATACTGTAAAGAACCTAAATTTAAGATCAATAAATGAATAATAAAGCGATGATAGCTCAGTGGTTAGTACGTTCGGATCAAACGCCACAAGGCGAAGGTTCAAACCCTAACAATGAGCTTGAGCTGTCGGTGAAAGAAAACATCGTGAGGAAACCATAGCATGGTGGTAGGGCGCTCTCTAGTGCCCGGCTGGCTAGCTACCACCTTCAAGTTGCAAATCTGTCGCCAAGCATCTAACGGTGTGTTCCGGCAGCCCCACTTGAAAGCCAGTTCCCATCCCCATTCCAGGTCGGCAACGCACCTGCATGCCTTCTGGTGTTGCAGATGTCCATGGGCGGCGGTAATCACTTACCATCAGGTGTACCACTTGCCCGTTTGCCCCCTATGACATAAAAAAAATAAAAAATAAAATAATATTAATGATCTTTATTTCTTTCAATAATTAGACTTACATAATATCCTACTTATATTCTAATTTTTTTACTTTAATTTTATAGCTGGTACTGAAACTGGGAATACCCGTGCCATAAGTAGATACCTACCAGCAACCTGCCATTAGCACTATATATACTGTAAATTTATATTTACAATTAGATATTACTTACATTGACATAAGAAAGAAATTACAGCTAGTAATTATAGATAACTTTATAATATAGGTACACACTAGGTATTCATTATAAATATCTAGGTACGAAAGTAACTCTGTCTGTCTGTCTGTCTGTCTGTTACGCTTTCACGCCTTAACGACCCAACCGATTGTCAGAAGTACAGGGAAGGACATATGGTACTTTGTATCCCGGAATTCCTGCGGGATCTCCGAAATTTCCGCGGGTGAAACCGCGGAGAACAGCTATTAAATAACGATACAACATAGGTAAAACATAAAAGTACTTTTATGTTTCGCTATGTCTACATTTATTATTATAACGTTATAAAAACATCTATATTTTACTTATTAAAACCTATTGTGCAACTGTTTAATTAAAAACTTGCACAATACGCACCGTAATTTAATAACCTATGTTGGTACAGTCACAAACAGAACTCGGACGAGTTGTCCAAAGTTTTTAAACTACTGGCTTTTAGCTGCGGTTCCACCCGCATCAATAGGGATGTTGACTACTTTTAGAAATCAAAATTCTAATTATTCCGTCAGTTAGAAAATAAAAAAACAATAGACACGTATTTTTTGCTTTTTTAAATAAATTAAAATATTCAGAGATAAAGCGCATTAAAGTTTAGGATGAGGAGTTCGTGACGTCACTAACCGCAAAACAGCCATACAAACTGTCAGAATAGTGACGTCACGCGAAATTTCAACTCGATATATCGCCGTTATTTTTTGATTACGTAAAAAAAGAAAAAATACGTGTCCAATATTTTTTAATAATCTACAAGACGGACTAAAAAATAAAAATTATTCAACATACCCATTCAACATACCTAATACCAAATCATACTCCGAAGTCCGAACTCATCACTCATATCAAGTTGTATTTATTAACATAATTTAATTGTAACTACTTAGTAGGTATTAAGTAGGTACCTAATTACCTTGAAGATAAAACATAGACATTTAAATTAAATTCGTATCTAATTCTTTAATACAATAGCTATAAACATCACCAAAAAATCAACTTTTTAGACATTGTCACACAGAGCCAACTTTAATGTTATTTTTATTACAAATAGATACCACTCTTAGATTTTTTGAGTATTTTGAGTAGCTACCTATATTTGGAATCAGCGAGCATTTTTTTTTTAATGTTTATCCTTACCCCGGACTTGATGCATTTTGAGCTAAATTAAGCTCTTTTTATGAATAACTATGCAGTTCACTTTAAAAAAATATTGTAAGTATAAATAATACCGGTCTATACGAGAATTTACTCAGCACTTTTTGTATTAGAATTTTTGATATTTTGAAAAATAAAACTTAAACTCCCGCATTTCACACGCACACTTTCATTTTTTGCATCTGTTTTATTGATCTGTCTAAAATTATTTAGGTGCCAACTAAAAATTGTTTTGAATAGTGGTTTAACTGGACGCATATAAACAATAACACGTTAACCCACAAAATTAAGTTATTGATACAGAACGCTTTATTGAGAGTTATAGAACGTTTTTTAATTATGTGCTTACCTTATTACATTGTTTAAATATGTACAAAATGTTAAACATAAAAAAAGGTTGACACAAAATGGCACTATAATTTTAAAACACGGTTTACTCAAAATTTCTCCAGTGTGGGTTAACACACTATTGCTTATCTATGTGCAACTATAGGCTCTTCGTTTTATTCCACTTAATTTTTTATTGGGTAAATAAACTGTACATTTTGCTGATAACAAAACCACCTATAAAGAGCTTTTTTTGACGTTCACTGTACAAGTATTGCCTACTTACGTCACTGTCGATAAAACCAAGTTGGAATTCTAAATTTTGAATAACATCACGCTTTTAAAAATGTGACCAAAATACAAAACAACCAACAAATTTCTAAGTAGGTACTTAATTTTGATTCATGCATGCATTTCATTTAAATAAATACCACGAGATAACATAAAGATATATGGTGTTAGGTACCTACTTATTTCATATACATAATGTGGTAAGTTTATTGTACTTACCTACTACATACATGGGTACATAGGTAAGCGAAATCATGAATTAAACTCGTATACCTACCTAGTAAAATTATAACTGTGATGCATATAATTACTGTGATTTTATATTGTGATTTGATGCCAACATTTATTATTGCAGTAATATTATAGTAATAACACTAATTGCATGGGACATTAACACACAGCTTAGCGCACAACTAAAGTATGTCCTATGTGCTATGTTGATCTTCCTGAATAAATATTATCTATGTCCGTATCTAAACAGAACTCTACCTATAAGTAGGTACCTAAACAGTTTTTAAAATTGGTACCTTCATAACTCCTTATACATACTAAACATACAAACTCTAGGTAAACACAAATGTTCATAACAAAATGCCCTTATACGGGGATCAAACATGCGACATCAAGTGTAGCAGTCGGGTATAACTAACCACTGCACCGACGCGACGGTAAAATAACACTGCTATGTGAGATAGAGTATGATTCGTGGAGACTAAACAACATTAGACAGGAAAAAAAATCGCTGTTCAGTTTTGTTCAAACTTTTCAAGAAGCTCTCGCAGTCTCCCATAGATTAAAGTTTTGATATCCTTCGCCGTTATGAAGTCCAAGTGGTTGAATGGCTTAAAAGGAACTTTATATGAATTTGAAGCGTTACTCAGTTGGTTGTACAAGAGCTCTACGTCCCGTGGATGGGCCAACCAATCGTCCTCGCTCCAAAATAAAGACACCGGTGCATTTATATTGCCCAATTCGTACCGCGGGGGTACTTCAGACCCGTACCGATATAAATTTCCATCCACACCGTAGTCGAACTGTCTGAAATCATTCGTCAACACGCCTTGTCCGTAATGAGCTAGTTGCTTCAGAGATGCACCGCTGGGCTCGTGACTAAAATACACTGGCAGATTCGTTACATTGAGCTGAGCAAAGTCGAAGCCGCAAATGAGGAAGACAAGGTTCGTGCAGAATATCTCTGACAGCGGTGATATGCCACACATCAGCGTCTTCAATAGCCTTATCAGGGCATTGTCGGGAAGGAACTCGTTAAATCCAAGGGTTTTACCCACGGCGTGTATCAGTGACGCACCTGGTGCCATCATGCGCACCAACGGCGACTTGACATAGTACATGTAAGCGACCGGTGACAAAGCTACCATCAAAGAGATTTTATCGTTGTATTCTGGCCTCTCGGATGCCATTACAAAGAAACTGGTCGTCCCCTGCGAATGTCCGATATACTTCAGGGTTTCTGCGCCTGCAGTGTCTAACGCATAGTCGATCATAGCCGGAAGGTCGTAAGAGCCTATCTCGTGCCAGGAGAAATCCCAGAAAGATGAGTCGTCGGGACTCATTTCGACGTGGCGTCTCGAATGTTTGTTGCCACGCGCGTTCCCTAACCAGACGTCGTATCCATCGCGAGCCAATAGGAAAGCCAGACTGTCTTCAGGTCCCGAAGTGACGTAACAATCGGCGCTAGCCAGCAAGCCGTGCATGAGAAAGACAACGGAACCGTTGCCGGGGATTCTGAATAACTTGAGCATGTATCCGTCTTCGGTCACCACCGTGTGGCTCTGCGCCGGAAATCCGTATTTGACGATCAACTCTTCGATGCTGAGCTCAACGTCTTCGTTGTGAGCAGCGTTGTTGAACTCCACGAGGAGCTCCGCGCTCGAATGGCTATCTAAATTGAGTACCGGTAGAGATGGTATTCGGTTGTTTATGAGATATCTCGCGATCGACAGCGGCACGGCGCTGAATACATTGAGCGTGCCCGCGAGCACATTGCCGGTTATTCTGCCCGCCTCGGACACGATCGGATTGTTTACAACCGCGCCGGTGAGGTCTCTAGTCAGTTTCGTCAGATGTGGAAAAAAATAGTCAGCTATCGATCCATGGCAGACGCATACCGCCAGAGCGATGATTGTGAGCGTTCTAATGTCCATGCGGTACAATGGTCCTTGAATGACTAAAACTGAGTGATCGCATCTCATGACCGCGGTCGGTGTTTTTATGCTAAATAACAATATAAGTACCTATGTAACGCTACGTTTTTTTTTGCGTTTCCGATCGATGGTTTTCCTCATCATTAGCTACCTATGCTTACCTAGATCATGGATTTAAGAAAACCACAACTAAATAGCTAAAGTTAAATGATAATGTTTCTGTCCTCAAGTTTAATACATTAAAAATGCAATGGACATAATATTAGGTATGTAGGTATACCTATACCCACTCACCCAGTCACCTAGGTACCTAATGCTCCACCTGCGTGTTAACGCGTAAATTAGTGCGCTAATTTAGATGTGGCCAACATTTTAACGCGTTAACTTACTAACATTACCACGCTAGACATTAACATCAACATTAACGTTAACGCAGGTGGAGCAGTAGCATAACTGTGATTGATGGCTAAACTGATAGGTATTTAGGTATCCTCAAAATATAGTTTTTACCAAGTATAATGTTCTAAAATAGCATCTTTAAAAAACAAGAAAATTAGATATTTGCTACTCATACCGTCACGTCATACCCCCGCGATTAGATACCTACACCCGCACCAATTTCGGAATTCCTTCAGGAACTCTGTATGTCTCTGTGATAAGTATATCCTATCATAGGATAGGTAGGTATCTACTGTAGCTTAATATCAATGAAAGTTTTTTTTAAACGGTTGATGAATTCCAGAAATTATTCCCTTTAATATTTAAACTTACGAACATTATAAAATAAGGTAATAAGTGCAGTAGTGAGTAGTGTAACTAATATTATAAATGCGAGTTTGTTTGTTTGTCTGTTACGCTTTCACGTCTTAACGGCTCAACCGATCATCATGAAGTTTTGCATTCACGTTCATCCCGGAATTCCAGCGGGAACTCCGAAATTACTGGGGGTGAAACCGCGGGGAATAGCTAGTCATTTTATGAAAACCGACTAACAAACAGAAGAAATAACAATAAGCAGAAAACCTACCTAATATAGGCTAGTTTTTAGTTTCAAAATCTTAGTTTTTAGTCCGTCTGGTAGATTAATAAAAAAATATTGGACACTTATTTTTAATTTTTTTATTTTATTTTTTTATAAATACTTAATCAAAAAATAACGGAGATACCTACATTAAGTTGAAATATCGCGTGACGTCACGTCGTGCTACAGATTAATAGCACATTGTAACGTCACGAGCCCTCACCCCTAAACTTTCGAAGCGCTTTATCCAAGTATTTGTTTTTTTTAATTTGAGAAACCAAATTATACATGTCTATTATTTTTTTACTATCTAACTGACGGACTAAATATGTAGAATTTTTATACCTTGTCACGCTTTTATACCCTGACAAGCTTTTCCTAGTTTAGGTCCGTGGTGCTGCATTATGATGTCCAAGCATAGTGATAAAGGATACCGGCCCTCGTAATTTTTATCTCGGTAAAAAGTTCCGAAGGAATTCTAAAATTAACGCAAATTAAAAAAAAACGCTAATAAGCTAGTAAAAATAAAATAATTTATACAATATTATGAAATCAATTATTGTTTACTTAATTGCTACGGTATATCAAGGTAGGTACCTACCGTAACATCGTGATTCGTAACAGAATTTTTTTAAATAAAAGTAGGTATCAAGTTTCTACGTAGATATACATATAAAGACGGCTAGGATGCGGCTAGGCATAACTAGTAGGTACCTAACTAATAAGTATAATATTTTATACCTGAGTAGCTACATATTTGCCACCATAATTACCTATCATAATATATGAGACTAGCTGCCCCCCGTGGTTTCACCCGCGCTGATCTTGGAGTTCCCGCGGGAATTTCGGGATAAAATGTATCCCTACCCTGTCACTCAGGACTGTAGCTTCCTATAAGTGAAATTTTTTTGTAAATCGGTCCAGTAGTTTTCGAGTTTATTCGTTACAAAAATACAAATATACCTACTATAATCTTTCATCTTTCTAATATTAGTTTTTATTAGTATTCAGTTGTTATGGCGGTTTTAGCGGTTAGTGACGTCACGACCCCATCACCCTTAACTTTAATGCGCTTTATCTCTGCATATTTTAATATATTTAAAAAAGCAAAAAATACGTGTCTATTGTTTTTTTATTTTCTAACTGACGGACTAATTAGAATTTTGATTTTCAATAGTAGTCAACATCCCTAAACTGTCAGAATAGTGACGTCACGCGATATTTCAACTCAATATATCGCCGTAATTTTTTTATTACGTAAAAAAAGAAAAAATACGTGTCCAATATTTTTTAATAATCTACAAGACGGACTAAAAAATAAAAATTAGTCAACATGCCCATTTTGATTTTCAAAAGTAGTCCACATCCCCATTATCTATAGGTACCTACTTTATTAAAAGAGTAGAATCCGCGATTCCGTACATTGAATATTTTTAAACAAAAATTGAGAGAGAGGGTGCGATAAAAAAAGAGTAACCAAGCACAAAAAAAGATTTTAAAATTCTTTTCTGTCTGCCCGTCTGTTCCCGATGTTCTTCAAATCTACTGAACAGATTGTTATGGGGTTTTCAGAGGTAGATTAAGCTTAGCCTGGAGCAACATAATTATATACCTAGGCTTTGTTTCAATTAAATCGGATGTCAGAAAAAAAGTTGTCAAATAAAAAAGTTTCCCGCAGGCGAAACCGCGGGGCACAGCACAGCTAGTACTTAATATGAATTAGAAACTATTTTTTTTTTCTATTATAACTATGTCTACAGAAATTGAAGTTTTTTTCCTCTCCAATAGTCAGCATGAGGTGGGACAATGCATACGTAATCTACAATATATACATATATAAATAAAATCCTTACTATTATTAAGCCGAACCGAAAGTATTTTTGTTTGTTTGTTACGCTTTCATTCCTTAACTTAACGGCTCCACCGATCACCATGGAATTTTACATACACGTTGCCAGGAGTACAGAGAAGGACATATGGTAGGTACTTTTTATCCCGGAATTACCGCGGGAACACCGAAATCAACGAGAGTCAAACCGCGGGGTGGCTAGTAAAAAAATTAATTCCTACTGTTCGGTGGTAAGTGTAGGTATCGCTTGGGAAAGTTACACAGATATTATTAATAGGTATTTATTTATTTATTTATTATTTATTTCTCCATAATTAATAAGCCAAAAGGGTTTTAGAAAAGGAAAAATTGGAAAGTTTCCTCGAAAATTTGGAAATTTTACTACACTTGCTTTATCCTTTGGGATAAATTTTCAAAATTAGTTAGATTACCTACTTAACTAATGATAATATTATTATTATTATTTTTTATTTATGTATTATCTACATATTATTTCAATGCACTGTCTGTACCTATACATCATCACCTGGAAAGGCCGGAACGGAATATCTTCCAGGACCCTGTAATAATCGTGTTATCTTAGTACTCAACCATTCCGGGTCGATATTTTTACAATAATAGGTACTCACATCACATCAAGAGTTTACGAAATAATATTCACATGGACGAAGTAGCAGGCAATGTCTAGTTGTATAATTGTATTCAATGTGCTAACTATCATTATTACGAAAATACCTAATTTAGGTCATACCTATCTACATAGTTTGTTGAAAACAATATAATTTATAGAATCGCTTACATACCATTTTCTTCAGCGTAATAACAAGTCACTGGGGTATAGTCGTAGGTACCGAAAACAATGTTGCAGAGTTCGCAAATATTAACATATAAAAACGGCAGGCCGATCGGTTCATTGTCAATCCATGCACTAACAACATGAGGGCTGCATACCCGTTGCTCTGCCTAGTGCTGCCTGTCCTTGTCACAGGGAACATTATAGGCCACCGGCGTGAAAAAAACGTGCACAGACAATTCTACCAGCCCGACAATGGACTGGACCAGTTTCTGCAAATGAAGTTGCAATTGATCCAGAATCAAATTCAAAATCGTATCCAGCAAAGAAGACATCAAACTATACCTCAGCAACAAAGCCATTCGTCCGAAGACTTCTACAGACCAAACTGGAAGGAAGAACAATATGGAAAACCCAGTCTTATAGAACATAGTTCCGGGGAAAAAAACTCCAGAGAACTCAACTCCGCAGGATACAACTATATGGCACATCAATCGAAGGAACGTAACTCCATGGAACAAAAGTCCAGTGAACGCAAGGAATACAATTCTAAAGAACGTAACTCTAAGGAAAATAACTCTAAGGGACACAACTCAATGGAACACAACATTAATGAATACAACTCCAAGCTACGCAACTTAAACGAAAATAACTCCAAGGAACAGGAACACAACTCAAAGGAAAGTAACTCCAAGGAACACAACTCCAACGAACTCAACTCTAAGGAACACAACTCCAACGAACTCAACTCTAAGGAGCACAACTCCAACGAACTCAACTCTAAGGAACATGACTCTAACGAAAATGACTCTAAAGAAAAAAATGTAAGCTACAGATCCAAATCTGAACGAGAATCGAGTAGCAAAGAAAAAAGCAGCGAAGAGGCAAGCAGGAACCAAAAATACGGTCGCATATCTAAGGAAATCCGATTGCAGGCACATGTTAGCAACTCGGCGAGCTCTGAAAGCCAAGAAAGCATAAGCAACTTAACCCCAAAAGTACAGTACAGCGGTCAAGAGCGAGTACTGCGTGAAAAAAAACCTCAAAGTGTTTACGAATCATTGCCTCAGTCTCAGGTTAGAAACTTGAACAGAATCGGCAGCTCCGAGAGTCAAGAAAGGGCAAAATCTTTACGTGTGCAGAACATTAGGCAAAATGAAAAAGTGCGACGAGGACCCGATCACGTTAAAGCAGGAGGAAAATATTACAATGTTCTGGATTCCCAGGAAGACAGAAATGAACCTAGCGTTAGCTGGGAAAGAAAAGACAGGTTCGGACAGAACCGTCGTACTGGTCGCAATTGGCCTCTCTTCACCGCTTTGTCGAACCTTGTCTACCCTGGCTCAATAAATGACGCAATCGCCTGGTACGATGTTCATAATTCCGACACACAAAGTCCAATTGCCCAATATATGACGGACTTGGAAGATAGCGTCAAGGCCGCATACGACCACTTCAAACCAAAGGATGCTGTGGAGAAGAATAGGTTTCACGTGCTATACGAGTCAGCGGTACATTTAAATGATCCAGAAATGTATCGCAACGCCACAGAACTGCTTCAGGCAAATAACTATCCCGTAGAAGAACATAACGTTAAGACTGACGACGGGTACATCCTCACTGTATTCCATATACCACCGAAGACTGAAAGCTACGAGACAGACCGCAAAGTGGTTTTCCTTATGCATGGCTTGTTGGAAAGCGCTGACTCCTGGCTTCTTCAAGGTCCTGGAAAGTCACTAGCTTATTTGCTAGCTGATGCTGGCTACGGCGTCTGGCTCGGCAACGTCCGAGGCAGCAAATATGGCCGTCGTCACGTCTCTAAACAACCGGAAGAGCAAGATTTCTGGCAGTTCACTAACGACGAGATTGCCCTCCACGACCTACCCGCTATGATTGACTATGTATTAGCAAATACACAACAAGAAAAGATGTACTATGTAGGCCACTCGCAGGGTACCACAACCTTCTTCGCCTTAACTGCATCTCAACCTGAGTACAACTCGAAGATTGAAGGCATGCATGCTCTGTCACCAATGGTTTACATGACATATACCCGCAATCCAGTGTTCCGCATGCTGTCTCCCGACTCGCAGACCTTCACCTCTATGTACGACACATTAGGGCGTGGAGAGTTCAAACCGAGCAGCGAACTCATAGAAGCTTTCGGTGGAAACTGGTGCCAAGATATAATCGGCTGCAAGAATATCTGCGCTAATTTGAACTTCGTGATGTCAGGAGTCAACGAACAGAGATTAAACGCCAGTCAGACACCAGTTTTCACCCACCACTTGCCAGCGGGTGGTTCAGTAAGGGTAATCAAGCATTACGCACAAGGGATCAGCTCCCATGAGTTCAGGAAATACAACTACGGCTCAAGCAATAACAAGCAGTTGTATGGAAGTTCCCGCCCGCCGAAGTATGATTTAGGACAAGTCACAGTTCCTGTCAGTTTGTACTACAGCGACGACGATTGGCAGGCGCAACCTGGGGACGTGCAAAAACTGAAGAGCGAGCTACCATCAGTCAAGAACGTATACAAAGTGCTCCGGCCGTTCACACACCTCGACTACCAGTTCTCCAAAGATGCTCGCAAGCTCGTGTACGACAAACTCATCGCATCCCTTAAGAACTAGTACCTACTTAGTTATTTGTATTTAAGTAATAGGTAATTTAATTAAATTAATCTAATAAAATCGCATATTATCATAAGATGTTAAATGATTGGTTCGTAAATAAATCCGTCCATTAATTATGTGTGGTATGTTTTTTTTTGTTTTGAGAAATGATAATCGACACAAACGTAGTGATTACCTTCTCTCTGATCGACACCTAGAGAAATAGAGATTAGGCTGAATACAATTTTCAAATCAAATTTCTTGTACAACCTATATGATAACTATTTTTATTTATTTATTTATAATTTAGTTGAAGCAACTGATAAATTATTTTTATCTTTTATTTGTTTTTAATATTTATTTTGTCTTTTCTACAATTAATAGGACACAATTTATTTAAGATTTCAGAAAGCATAGAAGCGTTTTTCGGATATCTAAGTATTAGCGTTGTATTATCCTTATATAGTATATAGCTAGGTATTACGTTGTGCACCCAGCACCCGCTTCTAGTTTCTATTTACAGCTCTCTATCACCTTAAGGTTGCCTTGAAAAGATTGCCTCTAGCAATAAGGCCGCCTTTTGCTCTGTATTTACTTTTTATCTGTCTTAGTTTTTATTTTCTCTTCTGGGGCAATAAAGCATATTTGATTTGATTTGATTTGATAGAAGCGTTTTTTTAACATCAACTATTGGCATGTCTAGTTAATTTGTGCTATTGGTATAGAAATTTTAGAAATATCGTTTTATCTAGGGTCCACACGGCTCTCTTAAGTTAACGGACGGAAATTGTTTTTTTTTTTACTATTTCAACTGTTTTTTTTTTGTTCCATTTGTTTTGTTCATTTTTTAATTAAAAGAGAATAGACCCTTATTTTTAAACAGTATCGAGCTCAGGTATGGAGTGCCACCCCTAATTAATATTTGTGTACAGTACACAGCATCCATTATTCAATTTAATTTAGAGATTACCTTCTTTTTTAAATCGTTTTTTTTTTTTACTTAAAAGAATCGATAGGTATTCCTATGTTCCAGGTTTGATTGAAATATTCATGAATAATTAAAATAAATAAAACAAAGTGATATTTTTGTATTGGCAACCCTGAATAACAAGTAACAAGCGGCTCGGCTCCAAAGGGCTATGTACCCAGGGCCGTAAAACTATTAAAAAAAAGTAGCAAGCGGCCACTCAGACCTGCGTTCAGAAACCACATCCTTGTGTGCCTCACTATCCGAATACCCCTCAGTGGATTTTTGAAGAGCACAAATTATAAAAGCAATTCATTTACCAAATTGAACTTAAAAAAAAAGTGCTAACTCATAATAAGTCGATCATTATATTATTGTCCAATTCATCCCATGTGGATGATGTTTCTGAATGCAGATTGCAGACTAGGACCACCATCAATCAACCCAACAGTGCAGTGGTTATATACTCTTTGCAACGCACAAAAGCTCTTTGCACACAGCTGAAAAAGTGTCAAGCTGTAGGTAGCAAATTATAACTCAATAACTGACCGCAATAGCGCTAGCGTAGCAAAATAGAATAATATCATTGGTGAAGTTATTAAACTCTTTGATTGGTGACTAGTGTACTTAGTTGATAAAACTGCATTTTTATAAACTTTTTACTATACTTTTTCGTAATTTTATATTCTTGACTGTTGTAAAACTTTAGAGAAAAAATTAAACAATAATATAAAAAGTTTATGAAGTGAAAAGTTACCCAAGTGGGCGGAAATTGAAAAGTAAAAAAGCGGAAGATTCGCTTTCCTGGTCAATTCGCTATCCTACTCTAATAACTTTTGGCGCTATCTTTAAAATTTTATTTTGTGATACCGTAGCGCCATCACTATTTGTTGCCTCTCGAGTCCAGAGTCTCGCACTTTTCATTCATAGAGATTTTTCTCCATACGCTCTACCCACTGAGACCGGCTGCTTTTGTTATGACATAGCCTGTCACTAAAGCACTCAGAAAAGAGCGAGAAAGGAATACAAATTTCAAGTTGCTAGAGCAAGACAACAGCGCGACGGCGCTGTTGTAGCTTCCCGCCTTCTCGTTCATTCCTTCTGTCAATAGTGTCAATCTGTCGCGTACAATAGTCGTGCGTGAATAGTGTGTAGGTAATTAATTAACTTTTGAATTACATATGCCGCTTGTTATTACATCTGTTACCGCTATTTCTCTTTCTAATCAAATGAACTTTTATGATAGTGCTATTAACAAAGTGATAAACTGTTGAGCTTGTTGAACTGTTGATAAACATTGAACGATCCGTTATGACCTATCAACAACGTCGTGATGTCAGAGAAATTACGAGGGAAATCATCAGAGAAGCCAGCAGAGTGGCACACGGACAGACGCTGTCGCCTGAAGGTAAGCAAACCGGCCCAGAAACCGACGCCACGTTTCCGCTATGGTCATGCTTGTCAAAATTGACATACGTCAATATGACATAACTAGAAAAACAACTAGGTATTTACTTTATTTAATTCAATTGGAAATACTAATTTAACTATAAAAACGTGCTCGTACCTTTAAGTGTAGAAATTAGGCCCGTTACGTCATCTAGGAGTGCGGTCTTGTAAAAGTAAAATGGCGCCTTAGGTCGTCTGTGTTTGCGACGGTTTGGAAGTCTTCGCATAATTATGAGCTCTAAAAATTAGTGTTACTGCTTTGTTTTATATAAAAGTGGTTATAATTTGTGCATAAGTGTTAGATTATCTTTTATCGATAGTAGGAAGTTTGATAAGGCACGTGCTCCGTCTATTTTTAGACTTTCAACTAGCTGCCGACGCAGTGTTCGTTATGTGCCACTTCGATCAATAACGTAGGTACATGTGTTAATATTTCAGTGTCGAGTTATGTTCAACGGGCGCAATTAACGTATTTTTGATTATCGGCTATTATGTTTGTTGTTGTTATTGAAATCTAATGACTTTTGTAAAATGTCTCAATGACAGTAAATTGACAGCGTACAAGGTGCAAAGTGTCACAAGATGGCCGCTTTCCGTCGTGTTGTTTGGTTCGGTTTACTTACGCTCACACGGCATATAGGTGGCACTAGTAGTCGGTTGCTTTGAAAACGTGCATTGTAAAATGAATCTTAAGTCTAATGGTGGAATGTTTAAATTCAAACATTGAATACCTTTTATTATTTGATTTTGGACGCTAAAAGCTGCTACATTATTACTTTTATTTTTCAGTGAATTTTTTATGGCTTTTTGCTTTGGCAATGCATAAAACGTAGCATTTTATCATTAATGACCTAGATATTAAACTTCTTGATGCGTTGCTATCACAACTTCAGCTACGTGCATGTTTGACAACGCTTTATCACTGACATTACTTGAAAGATAAAAATGCGCCAAGTACTGTCGTCAACAAAAAGTGTTTCAATAAGAGAATTTATTTGTTTTTGTTGCAGAATTAAAGTTTTAGAACAGACATTGTTTTAAAACTACATTCCCATACATTTTAAAAACAATCAAAACACAAGTTATATATATTTAAATTAATATTTTATCATAAAATTCGTTTAAACTCAAAGACTGCATCATACTGCCGGGGAAAATGACAAACTTCGAAGGTTACGGCATGCCTGTCATGGTGGTGCAATGTAAGTTAATAAATTATTATTAATTATTATACCTATTTTTTATACTAATTTATAAGAAACTTCATCAACTTCACCCGCGTTAATTTCGGAGTTCCCGCGGGAATTCCGGGACAATAAGTGACAATGTGTATGCAAAATGTCATGGTGATCGGTTAAGCCATTAAGGCGTGAAAGCGTAACAGACAGACAGACAGAATCACTTTCGCATTTTTAATATTAGTAGGGATTTAAAAATTGTGAACATAATAGGTTACTTTATTATTAGTAAGTAGGTAACTACTATTATTGCATATGACTGTATGCAAAATCACACCTGCCTCTCCGAGGGGTATTATTTGATAGCTTTTATATTATCATCAAACCTATCTCTTATTTCTATCTGTATCTTATTATCTTATATGACTAATGTTAAGTAGGTATCTGTGCAAGTCTTTCACAAGCTTTTCATGTTATATCTTTGAGTTATGAAGTTGACATTTTCAGATATCATTCAAAAATAAAGTAGCAAACTCACAAATAAAGATAAACAACATAATATAAACAAATTAAAATACATAAGTATACAGTATGTGCATAAAGAGGGGTCAGTTTATGGAGCTCTGATACTAGTATAAGATTTTCATCAATTTTAAAGGAAAGAAAAACTGCTGTCATCAATTTGAAAGTAAAAGAAGTTTCGGCTAGGTATTGAAAGTTATGTCAAAAAATTTACTACCTTTCTGCTTATTTTATTTTAAAATTAATCTAAAATTTGATCTTGCTTTTATTTGGAAGATATCCTTATGACTTACTAGCTGATCCCTGCGGTTTCACCCGCGTTAATTTCGGAGATCCCACGAGAATTCCGGGGTAAAAGGTACCCTATGTGTTATTCTGATGTACATATAAGCTATATTATTGTAAAATTTCATTAAAATCTATTCAGTCGTTTTTGCGTGAAAAACATACATCCATATATAAAAACTTTCGCTTTTATAATATTCGTAAGGAGCTAAGGATTCGCAGTATGAGAACCAGATGATCCTATATCTGCCAAAAACTCAAAAATGTTTTTTTTTTTTTCATATAGGTACTTATAATGGGCTTGTCAACCAAATTTAAATTTTTAGTCTTTGTAGATTAATAAAAAATATTGGATACGTATTTTTGAATTTTTTACGTAGGTACCTAAACTACCTAATCAAAAAATAACGGAGATACATTAACTTGAAATGTCGCGTCGCGCGTCAAAAGCCTCCTCTCCTAAACTTTAATGCGTTTTATCTTAGTATTTTTTCAATAATTTGAAAAAGCAAAAAATACGGGTCTATTATTTTTTTTTTATGTCATAGGGGGCAAACGGGCAAGTGGTACACCTGATGGTAAGTGATTACCGCCGCCCACAGACATCTGCAACACCAGATTATGTTTTATTAATCTACAAGATGGACTAAATAGAATTTTGATTCTCATACCCCGGAAACAAGCCTAATAGTTCATTATGTAGTCCTGCATTATATGCCAGAATAATGTAATTGTCCGACCAATATTTCACTAATACCATAAAAACGGAAAAGTAAAAAAGGCTTAAAAAGTTTGACGACGTGATATTTTCACCGTTTTTTTAGCCCTCCTGTAAAATTGGAGAAACTCCTCTATACGTTCATTTGGTTCTTGTACCTAGAACCCTTCGCCGCGCCGGTGTCATAGAAGTATATCATTCATATTTATTTTCTATCAGATGTATAGTTCTCGTTTCGGCTTTTGAGATTGTTGATCTTTTATTTAAAACTGGCGACACAGTATCTTCTTCTTTATAAATAAAAATGAATGTTTAAGTATGTCTGTCCTCTATACGTTTCGAAACCATTGGTCCGATTGCGATGAAACTTTGGCGGGTTCTGCCTGCGTCCGCAAAGGTTCCTGGGCTGCGCTCGAATATCTTCTGTGAAATCAATTCACATGTGAAATTAAATTCACTGAATCCTATTTTGTCATATTTGTTAATCACTCGAATACGGTGTTGCTGTTTTCTGAAGCTCCTTTAGATTTGTTTCATTTTACGCAGAATATTTAAAAACCGGAAGTTAACTGACTCTCATAGATTTTCATACGGTACTTAATCGGACTGGAAACGAAACGTTCTTGAAGTTATCAAACTATCAATCATGTCAAATTATGAAAATGACGTTATGCCACTAAACGTCAAACTTTCGATCGATGAATTCAAGGTCCGACCCACTCGTTGCAAAATTCACGTGAAATGACATTTCCATAATACTATTTCACGCATTCGCATACGAATCTTGCGATTCCGTGTGTGAAGGGTAATTCGAGCGATTCAAAAATACGTCTCCTGATCCCAAAACTCACGCGAGTGAAACCGCGGGGCACAGCTAGTTAGAACGTATTTTAATGTAGCATCTACACTTGTATTTGTAAACTAGCTATTCTCCTCGGTTTCACCCGCGTATAATCTTGAAATAGGAGATAATGTACTTTTATCTTGATATAAAGAGTTCCTGCGAGGATAACCCGGGTGAAACCGCATAGGAACCAGTCAATCTATGTTACTATTATAAAGAGGAAAGATTTGATTTTTTGTTTGTTTGTTACGATTTAAATCAAAAACTACTGGACCAATTACAGCGAGTGTCCGCAGGGTCCTGTATAAAGCAGCATCAACTTTAGTGATACTTGTTAGATATTCAATGGGTTTTTTCGTTAATACACTCGAGAGCAATGAATCCGGGTCACTTAAAGAATCCTAAAAATCTCGGAAACTAAAAATGCTAGGTTAATGCAATAAATCGTATTTAATAGACAATGTGATACTCCTTAAATGAAGGTATTAAAACTTCTTAGTTATTGTAAAGTTATATCATAAAAAAATCAAACTTGAAAAAGGGCCACTTTCGAAGATGGAACTACGAAATTACAGCATTTGGTTTTGCTTTTGTTTGTAATCTGTCATTTATGTGGGTACATAAACCATGTTGATAGTGCTCTATATTCATTATTCAAGCTGAAATTATGTCGCTTACGCCTGAAGAATGCACCAGAATACTTACAATGCTGGAAACCGGCCGGAGTCAGCGCGATACAGCCAGGACTGTCGGTGTGTCGCTGTCAACAGTACAAAGAGTTCTCTGACGTTACGAAGAAACTGGTTCTAACCTACGCAGACCAGGAACGGGCAGAACCAGGTGTACCACAGCATGAGAAGACCGATACTTGGTGAACACCATGCTTCGAAATCGCTTTCTCACAGGAACTGAACTCACAAATCAGTTTCGACGCCTCGGAGGAAGTAACCCAAGTGCATGGACAGTAAGACGTCGGCTTGCTGAATCTAACTTAAAACCCCTTAGACCTGCAAACGGCCCTAAACTGGAGCGTGCGCATCGTATTTCAAGACTAAGATATGCCCAGAGCCACGTAAATTGGAGTATTGAAGATTGGTCAAAAGTTATGTTCTCCGACGAATCAAAATTTATGCTCTACAAGCACGATGGAAGATACAGAGTGTATCGAAGACCAGGGGAAAGATTCAAGCAAGCATGCATCGAAGAAAAAGTAGCCTACGGTGGTGGGTCTGTACTTGTGTGGGCCGGAATTTCTTCTGAAAGTCGCACAGAGCTGGTGATCATAGAAAACGGCTCTTTAACTAGCGTAAGATATGTGGAAGAAATCCTCAATGATCACGTTGGTCCATTTATGGTCAATTTAGGTGAGGATGCTATATTTATGCATGACAATGCCCGACCTCATACAGGTAGGATTGTGAATGACTACCTTCAAGAGATGAACATTACTCGTATGGAGTGGCCAGCGCGCAGCCCGGATATCAACCCGATCGAGCATGCTTGGGACGAGCTAGGCAGATGCGTAAAACAACGAAACCCTCCCCCAATCACGCTTCGTGAGCTCAAAATTGCTCTCACAGAGAAATGGGAGAATATTCCCCAAAATCGTATAAGGAACTTGGTGTACAGCATGCCAAACCGCGTAAACGCAGTAATGGAAGCACGAGGAGGCAATACGAAGTATTAAAATTCAAGAAAATCGTAATAAAGTTCAAAAATTTCATGTTTCCTATTTTTGTTTTAAGGAGAGATCAGCAGTTTTTTTCTTTATGTAATTTTGTGTTAATAAAATGTATGGTGACTCATATTTTTTTTACTTTCATTTAAGGAGTATTACATTGTCTATTAAATACAATTTATTGCATTAACCTATCATTTTTAGTTTCCGAGATTTTTAACATTCTTTAAGTGACCCGGATTCATTGCTCTCGAGTGTAGTTAAGTATAGAAAATGTTTATTCTCACAACTGCATTGTATTTTTTAACAGACTTCCAAAAAGGAGGAGGTTCTATGTTCGATTGTATGTATGTTTTTTTTTTTTTTTTTTTTTTTTTTTTTTTTTATGTATGTTCACCGATTACTCGAAGACGGTTGGACCGATTTGGAAAATTCTTTTTTTGTTTGAAAGGGTTTGCTCCCAATTAGGTCCCATTGCCACCAAGTCGAGATCTGATGATGGGATCTTGGAGAAATCGAGGGAACTCTTCAAAAATTATAGGCACACCTATAGCGATTTGGGTATTTTTTATAGTAAATCGTTCATTTGCTGATGAAAAGCAAAATTTGAAGAAGTGGAACTGATGATGAAGACCACGGATGGTCATCAGAACTACTCAACAATAATACGTATTTCACGTGTTCCGATTGGAGCGATTTCAAAAATTGTTTTTTTGTTTGAAAGGGGATACTCCCAAATCGATTCCATTGTCACCAAATTGAGATCTGATGATGGGATCTTGGAGTAATCGAGGGAACTCTTCAAAAATTATAGGTACACCTATAGCGATTTTTGTATTTTTTATAGTAAATTGTTTATTTGCTTTCGGAAAGCAAAATTTGAAGAAGTGGAACTGATGATGAAGACCACAGATGGTCATCGGAACTACTCAATAATAGGTATTTCACGGGTTCTGAATCGTTAACCTTAATATGGTTTCTAAACAATTTATGCCCGTCACAATGTATATGGCGAAGTGGAACTGATGGTGAAGCACTAGGAGAACTCCTTAACAATTAACGTCCCTGCGTCGGGAAAAGTAATATTTTTTAAAAGGTGATGAGCAGTTGACATTAGGCTATTGTAACTTAGAGAAATTACCAACTAAGTCACTTAAAAGCGAAAAATAAACAAAAAATTTTAACAAAAAAATTAAAACCGACTTCCAAAAACACAAAACTGAAAAGCTAAAAATAAAATGCTAAAATTAACAAAATACCGATTTAATCCAAAAGACAAAAACACACGTAATATTATTATTGGTTTGTGCTACCACTGATCGGTATGAAGTCGGTGACAAGCCAAATATGGAGGGGGTAGATGGGCTAAGTTGACTCCCGCCACCAGCTCTTCGTGAGCAGGACAACCCAAGTGGGCAAACACCAGCGGGCTTGTCACCGAATTCAAACCGATCAGTGGTAGCACAAACCAATAATAATATTACGTGTGTTTTTGTCTTTTGGATTAAATCGGTATTTTGTTAATTTTAGCATTTTATTTTTAGCTTTTCAGTTTTGTGTTTTTGGAAGTCGGTTTTAATTTTTTTGTTAAAAATTTTTGTTTATTTTTTTATTATGTACCTACTTAATCGTCTATTGAAAGGTGAACCCTTGGCCTAGTTACCTAATTAAAAACGCAAAATAGGGATTTCGAAACGTTTTTTAGTTTTTACCTAAACATGGTGAGTATTTGCATGAATACAATATAAATTATTTTGTTTTTTTTTTGCTGACGGCAAACCGAGTAATTTAACGCCAGCACTTTAGCTGACAGCATTATAGGTATTGTGAACTTTATTTCAATTTATAAACTTTTGTGGTAAGTTTCGTATTACTTTTATAGTATTGTTGTAATAAATTATTGTTGGGTGTATGTAGTTAGGAAACCCGTTGTTTTATCTTCTTGTATTTTAATAATATCTTAGCAATTGGCTACTTGACTACATTTTTTTTAGTCCGTCGTTGTGTAGATTAATAAAAAATATTGGACACGTTTTCTTTTTTTCTTTTTTACGTAATCAAAGAATAACGGCGATACATTGAGTTGAAATTTCGCGTGATGTCACAATATACAGAAAAATGACGTCACAAGTCCCCCATCCTCAGAAGAAATTCTTCTGAGCCCCCACCCTAAACTTTAATGCGCTTTATCTATGTTTATTTTTATTAACTTAAAAAAGCAAAAAATACGTGTCTATTATTTTTTTATTTTCCAACTGACGGACTAATTAAAATTTTGATTTTCATACCTTGAAAACACCCAATTACTACAGAGCATTAAAACAACTACGCCGGTTTCTTGTCGTCGTCGTCTAACGCAAACGTCCAAACGACACCGACACGACACGTGTGTGACACGGTCGTATTCAACAGCTTAATTTAAACGCAGTTGTCTCGAATAATCACGTAATCACGTTGCGCTATCTAAAAGCCTAGTATAGCTTGTCTAAACTAAAATGACGCGCCCCTCCATCGGGTATACGCACACGCACAACCGTTAAAATATCGATACGACACATATATCACGCGCAATACTGTCGCCGCATTCACACTATTAAAGAGATATTATCAATACATGATCTCGCACATCTGAAACTGCTAATTAAATAGCGGGGCGCGTCATTTTAGTTTAGACAAGCTATACTTACATCTAAAACGGCTAATTAAGTAGTGGGGCGCGTCATTTTAGTTAGACAAGCTATACTTACCTAAAAGTAAAAGTGTATTACCCCGCAATCCGCATTATGTCGTCCGCCGATATCGACACGACAACATGTCGATGCGATCATAGACAAGACGCAGTGTGAAAGCGTTTAGTATTGAGTTATGAAATTAACAGCCCGACGATATCGTGTATTTATCGTTATCGTCCAATGTGAAAACGCCCATTAGCGGGTGAACGTTGTATTGTCAACTAATTTTATAAACCGACACGTGTGTATTATAAAGAAGAATAGTGGCATAGTGGAAAACTTTACTCACATACCTACTACTGACAATAAATGATTCGACACGAGTAACTATGGTCATATTCCCGTCTTTTCTTACCGTTGTCCCCTTATAGAAATGAGATACGATTGACGGGTCACAACGACTATACAATATTTCACTTAAAGCCACCACACACAGAAGCCGGAAGCGAAGCGAACGCGAAGGCGTGCATTCTGTATCGTTTAAGTTTGTATGAAGCACTACACACTCGACGCTCCGGATCGTGTGTGTAGTTCTTCATACAAGCTTAAACGATACAAAATGCACGCCTTCGCCTCCGGCTTCTGTGTGTGACGCACTTTAGCGTTGTCCCCTTTGAATCTGCAACGTTGCGAGTGTTTTCAGCGCGCGACCGCTTCCACTCGACGACGTCGTCGGACGACAACGACAGCGGCACCGATGGCGAAGTGGAGATGCGCACGCCGGCGCGCGGCACCATACACATCCGGCAGGCGACGCCGCAGAGCCTGCCCACGTCCATACGCAAGCGGCGCGGCAACCTGCCCAAGCACTCGGTGAAGATACTGCAGCGGTGGCTGTACGAGCACCGGTACAACGCGTACCCGAGCGACGCGGAGAAGCTGACGCTCAGCCAGGAGGCGAACCTCACCGTGCTGCAGGTGAGCGGGTTGTCATCTACGACCCCCTTTCCTCCGTTAAACCCTACTGACGGCGATCTGGGTTTTTTTTGAACATATTGATCCAATGAGGGATTTATTGGGATTTTTTATAATGCCCTGTAGGAATAGCTAAAGATTAGAAATAAAGACATAAATTATCCCACGTCTAAAAAAAAAGAATTTTAAAAATGCTCTATTTAATATTTAAATTTATAGTTTTAAGAACCTGCTGACGATTACAAGTGATTGTAACCAATCCTAAGTAATAAAGAGCTTTTGAATTTTGATTTTTTTGAATTTCTATAAGAGTTTAGAACATTTTAAAAAGTTTTTTATTATTATTATTTGTAGAAATACACATTAACGTTTAAAACTGAAAATGAAAGCACCAATCAGCTTGGTTATTTTTTTCTCTACTAATGTTATTGTGCAAAAATTTTACACAACAGCTTATCACCGTTTGAGTTTACGCAAGCACCGGGCCTTTATTTGTAAATTTTTTATTTCTTCTGGGGCAATAAACTATATTATTTGAATTTGATGGGCACATCTGTACTAATGGAACGTTCAATTGCTACGAGAACCCGTCACCACCGTACCCAACGTTCTCGTGACCACCGGCAGGTGTGCAACTGGTTCATAAACGCGCGCCGCCGCATCCTGCCGGAGATGATCCGGCGCGAGGGCCACGACCCGCTCAACTACACCATCTCGCGGCGCGGCCGCAAGCAGCCGGCGGCCGGCGCGGGCGCCGCCGGCGACGCGCACGCGGTCGTCGTCGCCGAGTGGGACGCCGCCGACATGGAGGTAGCACCTATATCCGACTAATATTATAAATGTGAAAGTGTGGATGTTTGGATGCTTGTTACTAAATGACGCAAAAACGGCTGAACGGATTTGGATGAAATTTGGCATGCACGTTGTCAGGGGTACAGAGAAGGACATAAGGTACTTTTCACCCGGAATTCCCGCGGGAACTCCGAAATTACCGCGGGGGCACAGCTAGTTATCTTCTATCTATATAAAACCCTTTGTCCTGAATGACTGATAGATCAACGCACAGCCTAAGCCGCTGATCGTAGAGACCTGAAACTTGGAGGGTGTGTTCTTTGTATGACGTAGGTATCCGATAAGTAAGGATTTTTGAAAATTCAACCCCAAAGGGAATGAAAAGGGGTTGAAAAGTTTGTATGGAACAATTCCGCGGGAACTTCGAAATTATCGCGGGTGAAACCGCGCGGGACAGCTAGTTCCTGCTATAATATTACTAGCTGTTCTCCGCCGTTCCACCCGCGTTAGTTTCGGAAATCCCGCGGGTATTCCGAGACAAAAGTCTGCACCTACCCTTGACAACGTGTAATAATAATAAAATATAATGTAGTTTCTTCCGCGTTAGTTTCGGAGTTCCCGTGGGAATAATAGTACCTAAGGATCCTTACGAATATTATAAATGAGAGCTTCACAATGTTTATAATAGTAAGGCCTCTGTATTCTTTGATTGTGTGCGTCAGAACGAGGCGGAGCCCGGCGTGGAGCAGGAGGGGCTGCTGGTGTACCGCAGCGACGGGGACGCGGACGAGCTCGGCGAGGGCGAGGAGGGCTACTCGTCCAGCGCCGTCAGCGAGGAGGAGGTCAAGTACGACCCCTCCGTGTGGCAGTCCGTCATCCGCTACGGGCCCGAGGACCGCGATCCCAGGGGGTGAGCGCACACAGACACACATAGACGACATACGCTTTAGGTATAGACACCACACACACGCGCGCGCACACATTGGTATATACACACGCACATACACTTATACGCGTATTACGCATAAACAACAAATCATGGTCGAAGACGTATATTTTTATGCAAAACTAGCTAATCTGATAAACGCTGTCCTGTTCAATTTTATCCAAAAAACCCCTTTGAAATTTTACGAAAGAATAGCTTAATTTTTCACCGATGAATGTTTGTATTTGCACTGGTGGGCTAGCTCTGGCGGTTAGTGACCGTAACGAGTAACGGCTAGATGCCGCGGATTCGAATCCCGCATCGGGGCAAAGATTCGCAACATGGGCATTAGAATTCACACATATTTATGCTCACCCTGACAGCTGACTCTGGGTGTTCCCATACAAGGGAAGCTGAGTGTGTAATTTGACGTTAATTTTATTTTAATCGGCCCACTTAAATGACAGTGTTGTTGTGTTTGTCCGTCAGCGCGTCGGGGCTCGTGTCGGTGGCGACGCTGGAGGAGGCGGAGGCGGGCGCGGGCGGCAGCGGCGCGGGCCGCGCGGGCGGCGGCGCCTGGCACGGCCAGCGCAAGCGGCAGCAGGTGGGGCACACACACACACCCACACACACACACACACACACACACACACACACACACACACACACACACACATCTATATATATAAAATGCTTTGTCCTGAATGATTGATGGATCAACGCACAGCCAATCGCTAATCGTAGAGACCTGGGCCATTATTCACTATGACCATAACACGCTGCGCTAAGATAAGACGCCGCAAAAACTGTCTTTCCCTCGTAATCAATTAAGTTTTACTGCAAAAAAATACATTCACAACGTTTCTTATAGTATAAAGAATAATAATTTCTAATATGTCCATTATATTGGATATATACCCACGCGCAAACACACATTTATCCTTACTCCAACATGCTAAGCTTTATAAATGCGAAAGTGTGTTTGTTTGTTACACTTTTATCTCATGACGGCTCATACACGGAAATAGGGTACTTTTTATCCCAGAATTCCCGCGGGAATTTTTTAATGCTGAAAAATAGCTTACGCTCGGCTGAAATGGGTGTGATCAATCTCGTGTATCACGATATTCTTGTGGACTAAAGACTTTCGGTGTTAAGCCCCGCTGTATTACTATTGTAGTACACCGTAGAGCGACAGGTTTCGAGTGCGACAGTCAAGTTGATATTGTGTCGCTTCTTTATCTAGTAACTAGCTGGGCCCCGTGATATCGCCTCTTTGCAATGACAACGTGATATTTCAAAAACCGCAATTTTACAGGAAGACACTTTTTAACTCTAAAATCTTCATAAAATTTAAAATATCCATATTTTTACTGTCGAATTATGATTAATTTGTTGTGTTAACTAATGAGCTATCCAAAAATAGGCAAAAAAGCACCGTTTAATAGGTTATCAGCATATATTTCGCCTTTAGATAAAAAAAAGGACCAAATGTCGCGTTGTTTATGAAATTATATGAAATAATACCTGTAACATGTTGACTTATCACATTGAAGATGTTAATTTGTGTATGTGTGTAATGAGACAGGTTGAATATAATACATTGTTAAAATAAAAATAATGTTATTTTCATGAATAACATTTTACAAAAAAATCTTTATTTATACCATCTATATCACACAAAGGTATTACTTAGTAAAAGACTTAAAAAGTTATCAACAAGAGATCAATATAATCAAGTACTTCTATTCAATAATTATCATACCTATTTAAATTGTAACTTAAAATGACCCTTAAATAGCCTGGGAGAGATCGCTTTATAGTGATAAGGCCGTCCTTTAGAGCCACTTAATACTTTCTGTTTTTAAATTTTTAGTCATTGTACTAATTGTGGTGCTCAATAAAGTGTTTTTCATTCATTCACTCATTCTAGTCTTTACACCGCACCGGACATAGTCAAAAAGAAATCATTATTATTCTGAGCAGCTGCAATATTTCCATCCGAATCTACCTTCACGTATTGTTGTTTTGGGGTAACTATATCTAAACTGTTCGCAATAAATGTCCATTATTTTTCTATCTCACCTAGGCTCCAGTACCTATTCATTCAAAAGCTGTTTGCTTCTCTGAAAACTAAGATCTACATTCGAATTTCCAATTATCTTTGCAGAGGCTTCAATTTACGATCTGGTACATTTTTTTTTGTTTTAGGAGACTGTTATGACTTGTCACTATTTCTTTGTCGTTTTGCAATATTTGCCTTCTCACTCGGTTAATTTGTTCGTCTTTTTTACCACTTTTAACTGGACTACAATCAGGAATTGTCGGAACCGCTGGATTACTATTCCCGCTTTCAATAGCACACAATTCTCTGTCCATAGGTAAGGTTGAATTAGGACAGTGGGATTGTTGAGTACCATTTCATCGTCGTTTCTAGTCATAACTTCACTACTCTCGATAAATTGTGGTTTCCCGTATTTACCGAAGCCACACTAGTTGTTACAAAACCATGTGCAGCGGTTGCAGGATAGTGATATAAGCTCGACCGCCACCAAAGGGAAAGCTTGGTGTTATACCCGGGGAACTGTGGCTCCGACTGTAGATCGTCGGAGGTCGTATGTATGCAGCGCAGTGTGAAAACGTCGTTAACGCGATTCAGGGCTTCCATGTAGCCAGTACTCGTCGCTTTATTGTAGTTCGTGACTTGTGGCGTAGAGGTCTGATATTTTGAAGCTCAATAATACACAAAACAGATATTGAAGATGACTATAATTTGTATTTGTATACCTATGCATTAACTAGTCGATACTACTATCGTTGTTCAACAAAATTTTCTATTTGAGTTTTTTTGCCTTGTCCAGTTCGGTGATTTAGGTATCTACAATAAGTAACCAAACATAAATAATTTATTTATCAGACAACATCACAGTCATTGATCAGATCACAATATTCAGTATGACCAACAATATTTCATGCCCATAACGCGCTTCCCAATGTTTTTTTGAAGTCAAGCTTTTTTGAGAATGACCGAGAGAAAATTTTTGTGTCGTGTTGTCTAAAGTGGGAATCGAATCCACGACCCCTGGCGCAGTAAGTATGATTAGTACTACTGCGCTTTGGAGTCGGTTGAAACGTCTTCGTACACAGATTACTTCTGTTGCCTGTCAATAATTGAATTCGTTTTCTAGGCCGCAAATTCATCTGAAAAAACAACTCGTGTAGTGATTTTATTTTAGCCAGTATAATGTAACATCTTGGCATATTTAACATTCAGAAGGAAAGGATTTCATAAAAAAGGGGTTATAAGGAAATGACCAGAAGTATTTTTTTGAATTGTAAAATCATTCATCAACAACATCGTTATATTATAAGATATCACAAAGAAAAAAACTTACCTTTTCTTCAATAACGTGACAAAACTATTTATCTTTCTTTGCATACACACAATTTTACAATAGTAACGAGTCAAATACTTATATCACACTGTTTTTCTGAAATAAATTAACAACAAAAATTACATATTTACAATAAAAACGTGATATCATCGTTATGTCATGTTTTTTGTGCAAACCGATAGCACCTCACCCTCTGCGCATACGGGACCAAATGATTTACCGCGTTTTCTAAGTGAAGCGCTTCACCGAAAGACACCACGTGATAACGTGATTTGACAGGGTTTTGTTGTCTCTTTCGCTCATTACTCAGCAGCCATTGGCTTAAAAAATACCACGTTTTTGGAGAAAATAGAACTTGAAATGGCGGTTTTGAATTTCAAATAAAAATATTTTCGATTTTTGTGATATGTCACGTTGTCATCGCAAAGAGGCGATATCAGCCGCGTAATTTCGGAGATCCCGCGGGAATTCCGGAATAAAAAGTACCCTTCTTGGTTTAGCCGTTGAGCCGTTTACCGCCGCACTCAGAGTCGACTTTAATGATTACTTAGTTAAGTATAGATTTTTAAAACAAAACTGCCGCAATCAGACAAGTTTAATAAATCAATGTTAATTGGCATTTAACTAATTAAGTTACATCTCAATAAATGGCAATTAACATTAATTTACTGAACGTCTCTGATTGTGGCAGTTTTGTTTTAAAATTTATACTTAACTAAGTAATCATTAAAGGCTACTCTGAGTGCGGCAGTTAGTTAAGTATAGATTTTTAAAATAAAACTGCCGCAATCAGACAAGTTTAATAAATCAATGTTAATTGGCATTTAACTAATTAAGTTACATCTCATTAAACGCCAACTAACATTAATTTACTGAACGTCTCTGATTGCGGCAGTTTTGTTTTAAAAATCTATACTTAACTAAGTAATCATTAAAGTCGACTCTGAGTGCGGCCGTTAGTGTAACAAACAAACTTACTTTACGGTGTTCTTGTGTGGGCGACGTTGTACTAATCGTTGTACTAATGCGGTGCGCAGACGGCGGTGGTGGTGAGCCCGGAGGGCGAGCGCGACAAGTTCAAGTGCTTGTACCTGCTGGTGGAGACGGCGGTGGCGGTGCGGCAGCGCGAGAAGGAGCAGGACGAGGTCGTCGTCTAGCGCCCGCGTCGCTGTGAGTGGGAGGGAGACGGAGACAATGGGGATGTTGACTGCTTTTGAAAATCAACATTCTAATTAGTGCGTCAGTTAGAAAATAATAAACAATAGACACGTGTTTTTTGTTTTGCTTTTTCAAATAAATTAAAATATACAGGGATTAAGCGCATTAAAGTTTAGGGTGAGGGGGTCGTGCTCGTGACGTCACTAACCGGTAAAATCGCCATATAAACTCCGGATAGTGACGTCACGCGAAATTTCAACTCAATGTATCGCCGTTATTTTTTGATTACGTAAAAAATTAAAAAATACTTGTCCAACATTTTTTATTATTCTACAACACGGGCTAAAAAAAATAGTCAACATGCCCATTCATTTTTATACCATATCGCTGCTTTTCATTAGTAAGGGAGTGTCCATTAAATGTTTCTTAGGAACGGGTCAGACATAAAAATATTCTTTGTATTAAAAAGTATCAGACTATGTCCACTACACCGTTAATTCATTAACCATGAGTGATTTTCTCACTTTAGAATATAATAGACTATTATTATTATTATTTTTCAGAGATTCTACATTACAATATAACAAACACCTTTACTGGATATGGAAGGAAACGTTCCAGCAGTTGGGAATTGTGTTCCGGCTATGACGGTACTGAGCGATGTAAGGCTCGGCGCCCACCGGCGGGACCGGTACGGCTCGGGATTTTTAGGTGACGAACATACCTACCTAGTCGAAAGTTCTATGGTAACGATCTGCAGGGCAATTATGTAACCTTTGATGCTAACATATTTCAGTTTCATTCAGAAAAATTTATATGATATAATTTATATTTTAATATGAATAATTAATCATGTTTAGACAGCTTTAACTTTTGAAGTGTCTTTATTTTGGTTGATTGTTAGTTGTCCAAACATAGATATTATTGTAATCGCAAAACCGCCATGTTTTTGATTGCAACCGAAAAATGATAATGAAAAGTTACGTAATAGCCCCTCTGTAGAGTATTTAAGTCAGACAATGAACATATGTATTTATAAATTACTTATGTAACTACGTCGTGCTATCCCAGTACAGATTATACCGCAATTCGACTTCTATTACTATACTATACGAGCTACGTAATTTCAATATAACATTTTCGTCAACTACAAGTCCCTTGCGGTGCCGGTTTAAGCAGGTGGGCGCCGGGCCTTAGAGTCAAATAATTAATGTTGATGTTTAATTATATTATTATAATGTTATGTATACGCGATCAGTGCATGGAGCTTTATTTATTACGCAGAGAATCCGCGAGACGGTCAAAGTGCGATCGTAATTTTTTACGTTATTTCTCGATATTTGGGCGACCGAGATTCGCTTAGGCCTTAGAGTATGATAACTTATGGCAGCGAAATTTTTTTTTACACTATATAATTTTCTTACAAGAATTGACAACATTTCAATTTTAAATAGGTACTTTAAATCGAAAACCATTTCGAGATATTTGTCTAAATATCACCGTACACATTAAAAGACTTTTTTTATTACTTATTTAACGAAATATTCAACAAAAACTTCGTGAGGTCCAAAGTTAGGATGTACACCGTAAATATCTTTGCGCTCACTGTATACACCTAAATTAAAAAATGAAGTGTAAAAGTTATTCTGTCAGACAAAGTTATTTTCGATTTTTTTTAGTGGGGCAAAGGAAATTTATATGTTTATCCTGACATGAACTTTTTAAATTTTGCAACATTTCAAATTAATTTTTGAATAACTTAGAATGAAAATTTCGGGAAAAAGAAAAATACGTGTCTTCTGGTTTTCTAAATACTATTTAGTTAGCATGAAAAAACATAAGGAATAAAAATATTGAAATTTTGTCAATTGCTCGCTTACTTAATATTATAGTTAGGTATGTTCTCGTATAGCTAAGTGAAATTATAATTTTTTTTGAGACAAAAGGATTCTTGAACCTGAAACTCGTAAGATGTTAACAATATATCGTTTAATTATTTGAAACTATTTGTTTGTGCTATTAATATTTGTAGTATGTATTAGCGCTATCGATTTGATCGATCGCAATCGACCGTCTCGCGGCTCCTTTATATATTTATAGAAAGGTTATAGAAAGAAGAATAATTTATTTACTGATAACAGCGACACACAAACTTAACATTTGTATGTATATAACGATGACAAGTTTTTGTATGTTAAAATAATACTCATTCCTGAAGGACTTACCCACACTCCGCTCTTACAGTTTTTACTCTTTTCTCACTTCACTTTGTTCAAGTGAATACTTTATTCTAATCTCATATGGGGGAATAGAAATTTTACATTACTTCCATAACAACATTTTTTAACAAAAGACAATCAATATTTCTGATTATGGACATAATATTTAGAAGAAAAAAAACAGTATATTATGCATACACAAAATCAACACAGATTACAAAACGAGTGATATTATAGTATTCTAAACAATCGTCTGACCAGTTAAAATTCAATAGGGGACTTGACAATTTTTTTAGATAATAAAAAAATAATAGACACGTAGATACGTTTATTTTGCTTTTTCAAAGTAATGAACATATACCCAAGTATATCCAAATAAAGCGTATTAAAGTTTAGGAGTGGGGGCTCGTAACGTCATGTGCAGGTAAAAACTGTACCTGCTTGTGACGTCCCGCGACATTTAGAAAGAAAGAAAGAAAAGGCATTTATTTGGACACAGAGACATCACAATTACAATTATTTTATAAAAACGTGATTTAACAAAAAAAGGTATATAGTTATATATATGACAATATTATGAGAAATTTCGACCCAACGTTTCTCCGTTATTTTTTGCTTACGTAAAAAAAAATAAAAAATACGTGTCTATTATTTTTTAAAAAACAAAAAATTTGTCTAAATAACCAATTAATTTATCTCATTTTATGAACACACAAATATCAAACATATTGTGTGAAACCCTTTTAGTTTTCATTAATTTGTAATTAGGCCCGTGCACTGCTGCGCCCAATTCGACTGAGAGCATTTTTATTTTACGATCATTAATATATATCATATTACTTTAAGTACATAATCTATGTATACTTATTTAATAAAATGTGAAAGTTTTCTGGAATGTATAGGTATCCATTTAATGTTAAAGTTAACACTATTGTATAACAATGTGTTAGATACATAGATGCTTCCTACAATCTAATCTTACATGTCTGTTTGAATTGTAAATAACTTATATCATGGGTCAAATTTAAACTTGAAAATGTTAAAAAAAAAAACTTAATATTGCGCGAGTGAAACCGCGGACTACAAGGTAGTACTAAAAATAATAATGATTATCATCGTCTTAAGGCGTAAAATTAAGGTCAGACTAGCGTCGTTCGCTAAAATACATCATGATATCTCCTTAAAATTATTTATAAAGATATCGACAGAAGGATATAAAATAGGGTGAATAGTAACTTAGATGATAATTTTGCATTGTTTCCATATAATATTATAATGTTTGATTGAAAACTGGTCGTTTTTGGCACTTTTTATCTAAACTTTATCAAGTTTAAATACTAGGTACAGAATCGTGAATCAGTCATTCAAGACAAAGCATTTTATATGTATATATGTTGTTTTTTCTTTTGTGTAAGTATAAGGCCATCTATAAAATTAAAATTCATGCAAGTTCGTTATGATCATTGATTAGTATTTACCCTGTTTTACATAATATATCCTCATATTAATTTATTTTAAAACGAAATATCTTTGTAAATACATATTATGTTTTTATTTTTGCGGATGAGGCTGATTTCACCCCTGTAGGGCCTTGAGTGAACGAGGCACAAACTTATCTCTGATGACTTTAAAAGTAAACGTATTATAAATTGTAAGGTTCTATTCATCTGGCTGTATAGTTTTAATTTCTTTGCTTTGGTCAAATGACGAAGATATCATAAGAGTTTTTTATAAGTTCTTCCTTTGCGAAAATAGTATCATAATAATATAGTGGTGGCGATTGTGTCTTTATATTTATATCATGGACTTACGCACATAGTGCATAGTTGTAAGAAATTTCTAAATATGCAGTTTATGGGTGCTATAGACTGCAAAATATTTTTCGAAGCTCCAATACAGCACCGTACCATAAAAATTATTATTTTTTAAACAAAAAATTAAAATATGAAACTAAATTACGGAAGCGCCATTTTCGAAAAAAAATTTCTCGATATATTTTTTTTTAATAATGTTTTTTTGTTTCATCACAAATATTTTCCAATGGCGGCTTTCCAAAAGAATCAAGGTGAGGACTTTTGACGTGATTTGAGCAGGGATCTGGGGATCTGTTTTACAAATTAGTTTATCGTGATTAATAATGTGTAAATGTAGTGGATTTTGCATAATAGTCATCCGTTAATGGTGAAAAGTGTGCAGAAACAGTAAATTAAGATGAAATGGTGTGTTGGTTGGGAGGTTCTCGTTTTACTATACAACTTCCCATAGAGCGTTCTATTAAGGTTGAATTGTGAAGAGTTGCTGCCAAAAGTTCAGATAAAACATCGAAATGAATTTCATTTCGATGTAAATGGCTTCAGAAGAAAAAAACATTTGAATGGGCTGTATGAACTAAGCTTCCTACACCTTCCCCGAATGGGGTAAACTTTACCAAAAAAAAAGGTTCAAGATATTTATACAATTTTTTTTTTTCCACAAATCAGTAATAGTATTTTTAATAAATCGGCATAAACTAGAACAAATTCTTATAATGAATGCGTGACAGGCAAACACAATCGCCAAATATGCAATTTATAAATCCAAATTAAAGAAAAAAAAAATGTTTTAGTTGGTTTTACATAATATTTTATATGTATAACACCCAATTTACTTATAGGTAACGCTGTATTATAAACTTTACAACTCAATATTTTGAGTTTTTTAATTAAGTTGTAGCAATTTAAAAAATAGATATATTAAGTTATTGCTAAGTCTTAGATTGTACTTTGTGTTTTTAGTGAAGTGTTTTGTGAATAACTAATGCAGTTTCACAGTTGGAATGTTGTTGTTGACTGTACCTTGCGTTTGGTAACACTACAGGCTTTTAATAATAATAATTCATTATGTTGGAAATGTAAGTTCCCTAGTTATGTTTATGTGAATGGAATAATTCCGACTGAAACCCTCCAGTCGTAATATTCAGTTGTCCGATTACATATTTTATAATGTAGATCGCATAACCTTGTCATTGTCTGGTGTACATACATAGTGATTAGTGACCTTGGTAATAAGAAATTGTTAGCGAATAAAATTGAGTTCATTAAATTGAAGTTTTTTTTTACATATTGGCAACACGATAGTTTCTTTAAAAAAAAAAACTACAATGCAAAGAATGCTTGCGCCGCGCCGCCCAGAAATGTCTAAGCTTTTGTCATTGATTGCTTTTTGTCATAAAGTTTAAAGTGCGCTACAGAATTTTCATCTAAAGTTAGTAATAATTACATTATTTTACGTATTCTACTGCTGATATCTTATTTAATGATTTATGTTAGATTTTTTATAGTTTCCCTGCCATTAGCATGAATTGGTCCCACGACACCTGACACAGCTGTCGGGTACACTTCGTAGAAACCAAGGGTAGAAATGATAGAAGGGGCATCAACTATGGAAACAAATGAGAAATAGTGTTGGCATTTTTGTACATAAAATATTCATCACGCACAAAAACATTAAAGAAATGTATTAAACGTCTTTTTGGTTGCGTTTTTATTTAGTCAATCTTTTCAAAGTTCAGTTTAGGGCATATCATGGAAACTATATTTGGGATGCCAGCAACGGAAGTTTTGGGAAAGTTAGAGAACTTTCTTTGCAAGTTCTGTGACGCACCTGTGCCACTTACGGCCGCGCTCAGAGTCGTTTTAATGATTACTTAATTTTATGTAAGGATTTTTAAAACAAAATTGCCGCAGAGTCGTTCATCAAATTAATGTTAATTGGCATTTAACTAAGTGCAGCAATTACACGGTTTCTTTAGTTAATGTTTTCTTTGTGGTGCTATCACTAACAATAATATTATTTCATCACTCCGCCTGTACAATATCCAACTTGCTAACATTGCTGTTCCGTCGCTTGGCGGCGCCATCTTGCGGCGCGGCCCGCTTCACCGCCTCGCCGGGGTCGGTGTTGCCAGTGTACTCGATCACGATGTCCTGTGTGGGTATATCCAGGAGCAGTTTGTCGAACGTGCTGCTATTTCTATGCAACTCTTGTTTGTCATCTGTCGACGAACGAATTTCATTCATAGTAATAATGACACTTCACAACACAAATCCACTTGATCCGACACCAAGCTAATTAGCTTGTGTCGCGGAAACCAAGCCTACATAATATTATTACATAGTATAAGTATTAGTGCAAATGCATCCTTTTTCATTTAAATTAGTTTCAGTTCACACAATCATACTTTCATCTAGACATCTATACAACTAAATTAAATTGAAGTGTCTGTAATTCCAAATTAACTTTCACTAAATGCATAATATGAAAGTATATACGGTAGGTACTAATATAAAAAATCAATTTTTAAATTAGTATTATTATTTTTATTTTATAATTATTTTCTCAGTCTGTCTGTCTGTTTGTTCTGGCTAATCTCTAAAACGGCAGATAACTGTTGTTACAAGGAGTAACTTAGGCTACTTTTATTTTAGAAAAAATACACTTAGTTTTTTCGAGTTTGTTCACGCCACGCTTTTGTGATAACTGTACGTATTTTGATTGCTGTACGTATAATTTTTACAATTACAATTTGCTAAATCTTTACTCCGGGATACACAGTGTCCTATGTATAAATGTAGAACATTAAAACTGTGTGCCAAATAGTCGAAATCTTTTATGCGTCGACTGAGTAACAAAAAACCGAACATCTTCGTAAGTATTACCTAAGTTGATGTTTCTATTGGTTTAGTAACGGCCGCACTAGAGTAGTTTTAATGATTACTTAATTTTAAAAATAAAAAGTTTTACTTAACTAAATTTAACCTTATTAGTTAAATGCCAATCAACATTAATTTAATGAACGTCTCCGAGAGCGGCAGTTTTGTTTTTTAATAATCATTTAAACGACTTGGCCGTAAGGAATTTACTACAGTAATAACAATCTCGGAAATATCAAAGCATTTATTTAACAATAAAGGAGAACATTTTATTATTTCAAAACTAACTGTAAGAGAGTAAAAACAGAAAAAATATAAATTTAATAAAAGAAAAATAATAACAATGAAATCGACGCGGCTGACACTTCGGAGGGAAAGAAAAATCAAATTTGTAAATTACCATCGCTTAAAATCCCTTGACGAGCGCCCTTATCAAATTAAACTTACAATTATTGAGTATACCTATCTAACAACCATGTGAGTGTACAGTCTACGCTAGCTACCTCTGTAGTGGCTAATGCTAACCGGGCGAGGTTCTCTGCTTCATGAGCTGCTTGAGGCGGAACTCCTCCTGAGCTTGGCGCTGCCGGCGTCGCCGCTCGGCCCGCGCCTCCTCGCTGCAGCCCGCGCCCGCGCCCGACTGCTCCCCGCCCTGTTACAATATCAGTCACTTACTGAAATACTGACTCGTTTACATCCTCTCCCACGAGGCACCGGCACCGAGTCATTCCCAGTCGTTCCCATCGCCGGTGCCCATTTGTGACAAAAGCTGCCATTTTTGACAAAAGCTGCCATTTGTGACAAAAGCTGCCATTTGTGACAAAAGCTGCCATTTGTGACAAAAGCTGCCATTTGTGACAAAAGCTACCATTTGTGACAAAAGCTGCCATTTGTGAGAAACGCTCGCATTCACGTAGTGATTACCTTCTCTCTGCTCGCATTAGTATTATTAAGAAACATTGTCATTGGCAAATTATAATTAAAGACACCATTATTAAAGAAGAAAAAGAAGACATACTCCCATTTGTGACAATTACTATATAATATCTTGCTCGTAACGCACACGTCCAAATCATTCCATCAATTATTTATTTAAGTATTATTCTATATTATGCCATGTCACACGTATCGTGACGCGTCCGTTACATGCTATAAAAAGTTTTTTCTGTTTTCTAACGACGATTTGCTATAACCTCATTTGAAATCGAATAGAGTTGAGTTGGAGGGCTAAATTGCGTTGTATATTCTGTATTTTGTGGCACACCGCACACGTCGCAGTAATAGAAGTACTTCTCAGTAGGTACCTTTTCAATTTTCTTCTATTTCTCAAAAACCTACATCTAAAGATATCGTGTTTTTGTGGCTATGAGTGTATGTCAGTTTATGTAAAGAGATCAGCTGTTAATGTTATGAGTTTTGATGATTTGAGGGCAACTACTAGCGACTTAGGTAATAACAAATAAGAAAAACCAAAAATCCTATTAAGGTGCATCGTCACGTCGGTGTTAGTTTTCATACGTAATTCGATATTTTTTTTACAGTCGTACCTCAATTATAAAACACTATTATAATATTTTTTCTTATCTCATGATTATTAAAATCTACTAAAATACATTATTAATAAAAATAAATTACTTAATAATTTTTTTTACATTTTTTTCCCCGAGCAGATCTTAGAACTGGCGATATCGGAAAAACTGTAGTACCCATGTTACTAATTAGATACAGCACATAAAAAGCAGCTATAGTTTAAGAAAATATCTATTCAAATTCGTACGAAAACTAGCCCGACGATCCTCCTTACACAAAAAAAAAAAACAAAAAAACAACGTTAAAAACAAAACATACCAATGAAACATTTGATATACTCAAACAGTTTATTTTTAACACACAGCATAATCAAATCACACTGATATAATATTATTATCTACTCGTTATACTAATGCCCGTATTTATAAACATCACTCAAACTGGATACGCCTCTCAAGTCTCAACATACATATTCTGTCTCGCTTATTGCGCTAGACAATAAAGATGAATACTAGAGAGCGTATCAAGTTATAATAGTGTTTATAATTACGGGTGTATATTAAGTGTGTACAGTCAACATCAAGAAGATGTAAACTTTATCACTATTGCAATAAGATTCAACGATTGTCAATTAAATGGACGCAGATAAGCAATAACATGTTGACCCACAAAATTAAGTTATTGATTCAGAACAATTTATTGAGAGTTGTGGAACGTTTTTTAATTATGTGTTTACCTTATTACATTGCTGAAATATGTAACTAAATATTGAACATAAAAAATGTTGACACAAAATGGCGCTATACTTTTAAAACACGATTTACTCAAAATTTCTCCAATGTGGGTTAACACACTATTGCTTATCTATGTCCAAATAGTGGTCAACTGGTCACATATTTCTGATCCTGACTCTACACTACGTACACAACACGTAACAATTTCACAAGAAAATCGTGAATTTGGCGACTCCATCCGTAACTCTAACGCAATTTTCGGCACTGAAACCAAATTTAAAATTTTATCTCCGTTTTTTTTAGTTCATTTCTAAAAACTATCATAAAACTGCAAAGGTCCTTCCACCGTCTCAAAAATTCTTAGCGTACATCTTTCAAGTTTCGTCCATTCAAATTTGTACTTTACACACTGTACGGAAAGTCGAAATTACAATGAACGTTTAGATGTAGGCGTTATTACGACCGTACGAGACCTATAGGCCCCAAATAGTGTATGTAATGAAATCATACATTTTTTAAATTCTAAATTTATGTATTTCAGTACCGATTTCGCGTAGAAAATTAAGATTAGTTTAAAAAATTACGAACGATATCACCACCATCGTTCGTTAATTAAAAAAAAGTCATTTCCTAGTTGCGTCCGGCAACTAATAAGCTATAACATGAGAAATTCGTTTTAAATTATCGAGTATAAAAAAACAAGTAAAACCACAAGCAACAGTAAAAAAACATTGTATAATTTTTATTACTACATAATATTATTTAACAATTTCAAAATGGCAAGTACCTACTTATTTGCCATCGCTATAAAAAACTTAACTAATTGAGATAAAACGATGTTTCCTCAACCACTTCCAAACTCCAATGACTTAATTCATATACGTAGTCTTGAGTTAAAACCAGGGACACTTATTAAAAAGAGATATTATTTGATTCTCGCCATATGAAATTAATATAACATTAATTAATTATCGACGTAATGATCCAATAAAATACATTAGGAAACTGAGCGCTAAGAAACCTTATTACATACTAAAGGGATCATACCTAAAGGTCATTCACCCCACTAAGCCTTCGTTTTTAAAGGTTTTTTTCTTCTTTAATGTCTATATTTTTATTACTTACATGGGGTAGCTGAACATGGAACTTGTTATAATAAAAAATCAACGTATATTGTGCCTGGGCATGCTCGAACGAGTTTAGTACATAGAAATCAACCTTCACGAATATAAGGTCGAGATTTCATTGTGCGTATACGGTATATCGTAAGTGCAGGAAGAACCTGGCACAAGGACGCGGTGAATGCGAGCAAATGGAGACTGATGAAGGAGGCCTTTGCTATTAGGCACACAGAACATAAAAAAGGGAGCTAACTTGTTACCCTAATCCAAATATTATGTTTTTCTAAATATATAGGCTAAGAAATAAAAACCGTAGGTGCAATGAAAACTCGACCTTATTTCTTTGATCTGTGTTGTTTTGTTGTTTTACTTTGTGTCGAGAGTGGTCGAGTGGTTCTCTTCATTTTTTGTGGGCTTAAATTATGTTCTTCGTTTAACCATATAACGTTTATCTATACATATAAAATATTGAAATATTAATTAAATACGTGAACTTCGATTCCACTAATTCCATCACTACTTTAATAGAGAAGAACATTAATTCAGAAAAGAATGCTTTTCAACAACCAATCAATCTTCAATCGGTACCATCTCCTTCCAAACTGCAGACCATGAGACTTCCCAGCCCCATACCTATCTTCACAAAGGTACCTCTTTCGTTATACGAATTGCTAAGGACTGGTATGACCAGCTAGCTGCTAGAGTTTCTGTTTCCTGGTCCTGAAAGCTATAAGTTATGATTCAGATCTAAATTTGAAACGACTGAATACAAATAAATGTCACGAGAATTTGCCATCAAGCGCGATAATTGACTACAATTAAATGTTGACCAATAAGTTTAAAAAAAAACTTCCAATCAAGATACTGATCTAGTTGTACCATATTCTTGGGATTAAATGAATTTGAGAAAAGATATAATGACCTACTTTCCAAAGTTATATATGTTAATATTATAAGAATGTAACATAAAACAATTACCATTCATAATTCCTTAAATCTAAGCGTCCGCCAGCGAGCCGCGGGTCCACACTCTCGTCGTAGGCACAACCACTGAACAACATTAGATTCACCAACCACTCAGTATCGCTCGGCCCTCGCGCGCGGCGCCGCCCGCGACCCGCCTACGACTTATTGGACGCGGCGTCGTGCTGGCCGGTGCTGGGCGTCGACTTGCTGGAGCCGTCCTCCGGGTACTGCTTCTCCACTTGCTCCGCGACCCACTTCTTCACCTTCTGCTCGGTCCAGAAGCCGTCGTAGAAGATGGTCGGCTTGATCCAGCAGCCGCGGCCCGGCGGCGGCCCGTACGGCGACGGCTCCGGCTCGTGCGCGCCGGGCGCGTGCCCGGGGCCGGCGGCCGGGCCGGGCGGCGCGCCGGGCCCGGGGCGCCCTCCGCACTCCACCGACCCGCCGCGGCTGTTCACCACCAGGCTCTTGGGCGGGATGTTGAAGTTGAGGTTCACGTTGCCGGGCGGCTCGTACGCGAAGTGCCACGGGCCCGCGCCGTAATCGTAGTACGCGTTGGGGAACACGTGCGCGTGCGCGTGCGCGTGCGCCGGCGGCAGGCGCGGCGCGGGGCACGCGGGCGGCGCGGCCGCGTACAGCGGCGGCCCCAGCCCTGGCACCACGGGCTGCAGGACGAAACTTACGTTCGAGTTGGGCCGGAGCGGGGGCGCGGGCGGCGCGGCAGGCGGGGCCGGCGGGCGCGACGCTCCGCCTGCCGCCGGCGGCGGCGCCCGGCCCGCGTCGGCGCGCATCGGGTGCGCCGCCGCCACGGGCGGCGCGGGGCTGGGCTGCGCGGGCGCGGCGCCCCTCGGCGCGGGCGGGATCGCGTGCAGCGGCCGGGCGACGCTGGCGGCGGCATCGGGCGGGTCGGCCTTCTTGGCCGCCGCCGGCCGAGTCGCTTCGGGCGGCCTGTTGGGCGGGTTCTGGTTGTTCTCGCTCGCCGCGTCGGGCGCCGCCTGCGGGGCCTCGTTCCTGTTCGCCTCGAGCAGCTCCAGCAGCTCGGTCGTGACGTCGCCGCCGAAGCTCAGGAGGGTCTCCCGCAGAGCGTTCGTCACCGCGCTCTGGGATCAAATGAGGGAGTGATTGTTGATTGCTATTTTTTACTGTAGGGGATGCAAAGAAATAATGCTTCCATTTCAGCGAACGAGAAGTTAATTTGACAAATAAAGTTGCTATTCAGTATTGACCACTACGACTTCCTGATTGAATAATAAATGTTATTAAAATTCAATAATAAGCATCCATGACTTCCTATTTAGAGCCATAGGTACCTTCCTGGCCTGGTGTATGGCGGAGCCCTTGGCGGCGGCCGCACTGGTCGCATAGCCAATGTTGTCGCGGTGAATGTCCAAGGTCTTCACTCTCACCGACACAAAGGCCACTACACCCGCTGAATATTTGCCACCCGCAAAGTCTACGAAATCTGAAATTCAGCATAGGTACAGTCCATAGGTATAATAAAACTGTGAAAAAGCTGGGTCCTGTACATGAAAGAAATATCTTATATATGTCATTGCAATAGAAATTTTTAAAGTGATAGAGGCCAAATTAGCTGTTTTGCTAATTATCATTAAAAACAAATGGAGAAAATTTGATTAAATTTATATATAAGTAGCATACTAATATTATAAAGAGGTAAAGTTTGTGAGTGTGACATTGTAGGAAGTAATCTCTGGTTCTACTGAACCGATTTTGAAAATTCTTACACTTATCGGAAGCTACAGTAGTCCTGAGTGACAAAGGGTACTTTTTATCCCTAAATTCCTACGGGAATTCCGAAATTACTGCAGGTGAACCTGTGCGGGACAGTTAGTATAGCAAGTATATTTTTTTTATTAAGGAATGATACTATTCTAGGTGATGTAGTTGCTTTCAGTCAAGTGTTATTATAAATACAAGTTATACCTAGATCTTGCTTAGTGACAGACCAACTCCAGTTGTTGAAGCCCCATTGCGTGTGGCCAAAGTTGATGAGCTGCTGGCGACGGTGGTTCTGATCTCCATCCTCCTCACTTGCTGTGCTGTCTGCTGTTAAAACACTGTCGGGCTGGAAATTACATGAGCATGATTTCTATTCAGCAATAACATTTGGATGCAGATAAGCAATAACATGTTAACCCACAAAATGAAGTTATTGATTCAGAACGATTTATTGAGAGCTAGGGAACGTTTTTTAATTATATGTTTACCTTATTACATTGCCTAAATATGTAACTAAATACTGAACATAAAAAATGTTGATACAAAATGGCGCTCCTACTTTTAAAACACGATTTACTCAAAATTTCTCCAGTGTGGGTTAACACACTATTGCTTATCTATGTCCATTTAATTTTAATTCATCTATACAAATCAATAAAATTGGTAAACTTTAAAGAGGATAATCTGAAACTACTGAACCTAATCTAGAAAATCCGATAGGAAGTTACAGCATCAAAGTAACAGAATAAATTTATGTGGTTAAATTAAGCTGTACTGTACTATAAACTACAATCTACATGTTTTAGTACTGGGTATGTCCTAGGGACACCTAAAAAAGGATTAACTCTTTACTAACCAGCTCATATGGCTTTTGTATGTTAAGTTAAATAATATATGATGTTAAAAATCAGAATCATGGTTACTTTTTGATAAAATTCTAAAATAATCGGTTTTTATAAGAAAAAATATAAATCTACCTTCATTCATCAATTAGCACTGAAGAGATAGTACTAATTAAATATTATTGAATTACTCCTTAGAACATTAATTGGGCGCTAATTATAATTACCATTTTGATGTTACAATTGGAGCCGGGAAAGCCTGGTTTCCTTTGCATATTGCTGAATTTCCTTTGATTCGGACAATCCAGTGAATAAAATATAGGAAGTCAATAACAAAACCATGAAATGAAGCTTTCACAGAACTTCCCGGGGTCTAAATTTCCCCTTGATCTATTCACAAATTAACTAGACTTATGATCTATTGGGAAAAATAACATTATCTCACATCTCGCGTACTCACAACAAAACAAATATTGACATTTTATTTTTTTATTTATATAAATTTACCCCAATGGGAAAGGCAAAGGAAGTAAGTCTATACAGCCAATTAGTATTTTTCTTCTTCTGAAGTTATTTAAGTACTTAATACATCGAAATGCATTGGTGAGATGCATTTCGATGCGCTCTGTGGGAAGTTGTATAGGTACAACTACGTAACGACAACCTCCCGATGAACGCCCCATTTCATCTTATTTCACTGTTTCCACAGTTGAGATTTGGGTTTCGAAACCAAAGAAAAATTTATAACGATAAAACGATACTAGTAAATACAAATACTTACTTGATACATTTGTATCGATACTTTGAATCTAAGTTTCAAGTAGATATAGATTACGATTTAAAATTAACACATTAAACGCTCATATTTTTATTGGGAATATTTATTGAGTTTTTTCAACATACCTATTATCCTTTTCCTAATTTTGTGTAGTAATCAAGAAAGAAAAAAACTCTGTACCATTCGATATAAGTAAGTATCGATACTTTCTCAGTATAAGTAGTTTGAGATAGATCTACCAAAGAAGCGCGGATATTTCAATTTCCGAACGAAAAATTCAAACAAACTAGTTTCTTGCGTCTATGAAAAATATTATGTAATGTGAATGATTATTAGTTTGAATTCTGAAAAAAAAATTGGTTTACTACTAACGAAATCCTCCTGCGATTTCACCCGTGGTAATTTTAGAGTTCTCACGGGAATTCCAGGATAAACTATACATATAAACCTTCCTTTGGAATCACTCTATCTATTGGTGAAAACCGCATGAAAATCAGTTCAGTAGTTTATGAGTTTATCGCGAACAGACAGGCAGACACGGCGCGCCAGAGGACTTTGTTTTGTGAAATATAGGAATTTTATATAATACACGTTTTCAACTTTTCGAGGGTACAGAAAAAGATAAGGTACTTTTTATCTTGGTATTAACGCGGTGCGGTATCTCCAAAACATGTGAAACCGTGGGGAGTTAGTAAGATGATTGTGACCATAGAGTAAACTACACTGGCCGCGTTGGTTGGCAGTGTCAACTACGTACAGAAAAAAAAGAAAAAAAACTGTAATCAAACTTTTACCGCGTATATACTGCGTATCAAAACGAGATCAAAACGATTGATTTCAAATATAAATTAAGTACAGCACAAAGAGATATTATCCACTACGTGGTATCGAAACCTACTACGTAGACCGTAGGTACCTTTGGTAGGTACCTCAGAAGTAGGTACCTTCTGAGATGTGAGAATATTTCTGAACTTAACTTAAAACGTCACAATCTCAATTGTCAACGTCATTTTGGCTTCGTAGCCCGTGGTAGGACTCGTAGCCGCAGAAAATCGTGTTTTTTGAGTCGAGTTGACTGAACTGAAAATTTCCAAAAGGCGAAAGCTATTTCCTTTGGCTATTTTTTACCTTCTTAATCATTCAATAACTATATTTTACCGAATATAATTTTACTATCAATTTAAATAACTAAAATGTCGAAGTATTTGGATATCGATGGAAGCATTTTAGAAGGGGTAAAATTAAAAAGAGAACAATGACTTACAAACGCGTTACTTTAGATTTTTTTTTGACCCAATTATTTTATATTGTAATTTTCTTGCAGGGTGGACAAATACTTCGGATTTCCATTGCCTTGAGTGCTGTTCTGGGTGTGCCGGTAAGAGTATCGAAAATCAGAGCTGGGAGGAGTAAGCCAGGCTTAGGAGCGCAGCATTTAAAAGGTGACCATTGTAATACTGCTCATCTTTTGCACAATGTTTAGACTTGCGCCCATTAAAACTACCTAGTTTAGAGTTCTGGAATGATAAATGATTTTTTAACAGCTATTCAACTGGTCGCTGAAATGTGTGAGGCGAACGCGAACGGCACGCGCATTGGCTCCACTGAGGTAGAGTTTAGTCCTGGCAAGATAAAGGGAGGAAACTACGTAGCCAACACAGGCACTGCTGGGTAAGATTTGGATTTAACTTAATAAAAAAAAATTGCTGCTGTATCCCTAGTACCCAGTAAAAATATAATATCAAAAATAATAAGTCTGTACAAACTACCCTCATAAATTTGACCTAAAAAACTGAAAGACTAAGACAACACAATTTAAGGAAATAAGGTTGTTTTCTTTGTAAAACACTCTTATTCCTTTGGGTCTGTGTGTCAAACTCGTTTGATTAGACAGTTTTACATGAAAAATAAGTCTATATGGTTGTCTTCACACAGAAGAGCACAAACCAGTCTCTATCAGCAGTCAAACTAAATTGAGCTATAGTTCGTTTCTTGGAGAAGAAAACAATCCCTATAAGAAACATTTTATATAATAATTTTACTGCGTAAATGTATTAATTTCCTCAGTTTTGATTTGGTATGTAAAAGGACTTGGTTACAATTTTTATTTCACAACCTTTATGGACTGAAACTTGGGGGAACTTGAACCTTTTTTTCACATTTAAATTATTGTAGAGTTTTTTTCACATTTATATGTGTAATTCTATCGCCATCTGATATAAAAAATTATACCTTCTAAGATATTTCATTTAAAAATGTATAGCAGAATTATCATCAAAATGTAGTGTCTACCCTATTCTTTTAAATGAAATAGATTTATGATTTTTTATGGTATTGTCTACACTCTAGTTTCACTGCTCGATGCACCTTTTGCACACGCTTAATTGTCATTTAGCAAAAAAAAATGGATTAGAATGTATGTAGCGTTTTATCTGTGTGATGCTAAATGCAGTTCAAAGGACATAATATGTGTATTATACTTTTAGCTGTATAGAAAAAATTCAAAACTAATTCTAAAATAAAAGAAATGGAAAAGGCTGAGGGTGGCCTTTGCCAAAGGGCACACAGGTGATAAGGCGAAAAACAATAGGAGAACTATGAAAATTGTCTAAATTGGGAAAATTTGATTTAGTCTATAAATAAATAATACAAAAACTTCTAACGTCTTGCGCATCCTTGCATTGTATTGTCTTTTTGCATAAAATACTGCAGGGGGCACATTTGGCGAAAATGATTTGCTTGCTATGACATAGCATTTTAAAATAATGAGGATTGCTAATAGAAAAAAAAAATGTGTATGTTGCTTGTCCCAGATCGGTGAGTCTGCTTTTGCAAGCGGCGCTGCCATGTGCGCTGATGGCGGACGGTCCGACGACTCTAGAACTTATTGGAGGCACCAACGCCGAAATGGCGCCACCGGTGGACTTCATGAGTGAGGTTTTCCGGCATACGCTTCGGAAGTTTGGTGCGGACTTCTCATTGGAGATCCATAGGAGGGGGTAATTTATTTTGCTAACATGAATTTTAGAATTGATATGTTATATACTTGAGTTATTAATGTTATTAAGCTGACTGTAGGTGAGTTTGATGATGCTTAATCTGACAAATATGGTCATGCATGCAAATATGTCATACTATGTACACTCTTTTGATAAGAAAGGTAGAGTAAGAAGTAAGAACTTATTGAATATTATTTATAAGTGATTGTAACAACCAATCCTAAGTAATAAAGAACATTTGAGCATGATTTGATTTTTGTTTGTTTGTTTGTTACAATTTAACACTAAAACCACTGGACCGATTTTAAATATCCTTTTACTATTGGAATGCTGCATTATCCCTGAATAAAACAGGCTGTATTGTTGCCCGAAAATATCGCAGGGAACAGCTAGTAGAATATAGAAGATGAAAGATATGATCGGATAGCTGATTCCAATTGTACCCAACAGGTACTACCCCAAGGGTGGCGGCCGCGTCATCGTCAAGGTGATGCCCATCACCCGGCTGTACGGAGTCTCCATCCTGGAGTCAGGAGTTGTTCAGGAAATATGGGGCAAGAGCTTCGTTGCTGGCATCCTGCCGGTCAAGGTATGCTCACAGACGTTAACTAGAGTAAGCAATAAATTCGAAAAATTCAGTTCTACAATACTATATTACTGCAATGGTGTTTCAAAGCATGATGAAGCATAATTATTTACTTTTTTATTAGACTGCCTGAATTTTGAGATGAAATCTATACTAATATTATAAAGAGGTATAGTTTGTGACGTTGTCAGGGGGTAATCTCTGGATCTATTTTCGGAATTGCCGCGGGAACTCAGAAATTAACGCGCGTGAAACTGCATAAAATTTTGCATACTACTTGAACCTCAGGGGCACGGAAAAGGATATGGGGTACGCGGTAATTAGTACGGGTGAAACCGCGGGGAACAGCTAGTTATATGTACCTATAAATTAGAAAGTGAGTTTGTACCGCGGGAACTCCAAAATGAACGCGGGTGAAAGTATTCAATAATTCCCTTTAGATGGCGCAGCAGATGGCCGACGGCGCCAAACAGAAGCTATTGGAAAAGTGCGACAAGATCAGCATAGAGTGTTACAAGGAGACGAAGGAAACCGCCCCCGACAACTGCTGCGGCATCATGTGAGTGGCCACTTGTCGCGTCACGAGCTCGCAGAGGGGTTCCATGTCATCCCATTCTGAGGGGATGAAATGGAACCCTCTGCGAGCCTCACCAGCCTTTAGCAGTCCACTCTGTCCACCGCTGGACATAGGCCTCTCCAATGTAGGGCATAATGTGATGAAACTTGTACACGTGTAGAAATAATTTGAAGAAAGAGTATGTGGACCGTGGCTTCTATCCTACACAGCCCCAGTGTAGCGTAGGCCTGTGAGCCTCAGGGTAGTATAGGTAGACCTGTCGGCCGTGTTCTAGTTAGGACCACACAGCATGTATGTATGTACTTCTGCATCCAAACATTTCAGACAAAAGTCTGAGGTAAGCAGTACGGGGGAGGCTGGTTGAAATGCACGCTAATTGGTTAATTCAAGTTTGCGACACTCAAACGACAGCACTATTTACACGTGCCGGTCCGAAGATGTCCGAAATCAACGCGAGTTGCTTAGCAACCAATTATGAATTTGGAAATTAAAATTCACTTACCTATGAAATGTGATGCTATTTATTTATTTTTTATTACACGTTTGGCTACTATTTCCGCACCATTTTATTGTACATGGAGCCATGTTGCGCGTCTGTTGTACCTATTTTATTTTGTCGAAAATTCACTAGCAAAATATGATGTACGTGTGTCACGGATGTGGTCGCTACTAAAAGAAGATCGCGCGTTCGTTTTCTTTAATAAGACGTAATGTGTTGACTGAAAGTGTTCACCTTGTATAAGGCGTCTGTCTATTGGGCTGTGCGGTCGCTGGTTCTAGTAATGGGGACTTTGAAAAGGCTGATGATTATGGTTAACTTGATAATGAATCCACGCGGCACACTCGCGAGACTTTCAAGTGAATCGATCCCTACTTTACTACTAACTATTGCAGGATAGCTTGTGTGCGACAGGGAAGGACATAGGGTACTTTCTATCCCGGAATTCCCGCAGAAACTCCGTAATTACCGCGGGCACAGATAATGTGACACCGCGGCGAACAGCTAGTAGAGATCTGAAACGACACTCCTCCTTCCACCAATTTCATGCCCCGCGAAAATGACCTCGGTAACTACGACGAAGAAAGATTGACACATGTAGAATCTACATTGTGAGAAAAGGGATGTCGACGACGCGACGTATGAAAATCAAAATTCTAATACGGAAATTAAAATACGGACTGACTACCGTCGGAAAATTAAAAAAAAATAGACACATTACACAATAGGCATTAAAATTTAGGGTGGGGGACTCGTGACGTCATGATTCGGTAAAAATCTGAACTCAATGTATCGCCGTAATTTTTGATTAGGTAAAAAAAAATACGTGCACAATATTTTTTATGGACTAAAAACAAAAAAAATTGTCAACTTAAGCCCATTATTCACTAACAGCTGACAGTTACTGTCAGCTCGCTGTCAACGTTACGATACGCACACGCGCACATCGCGTGTACACGTGTACAAGCCGGCCGTGTTTACTTGTGGGAGAGTACTTGAATCAGCGTTTGTATGGAGTGTTCCCGGGCTGCGTCTAGGCTCGCCGCGGCGGGGCGCGGGGAGGCACGGAGCCGAGTGTCGCTTCTTTACGTAGTGACAGTAATGATTGTTTGTTGTCAGGGACTTTTGGCTGCATTTGAGGAAAATGGACGTCAGTTTTAATTCTTTGTTTTACAAATTTTTATATCGTGGCTAATATTGTATAAACGTGGCGAAAGCTAGATAGCTAATTTAATGATGAACAGTGTGTGGAAACAGTGAAATAGGATGAAATGGGGTGATCGCTGAGAGGTTATAAGTTATAACTTCCTACAGAGCATCCCATCAAGGTCCAATTGTGAAAAATTGCTTCCAGAAGCTTCCACTGATGTGTTTCCATGTAAATAACTTCTGAAAATAAAAGCGTGTCAACTGGCTGTATGGACTTGATTCCTTCGCCTTCCCTATAAGGGGTAAATTTAACAAAAAAAACCAACGTCGGTTGGCAGGCTGTGGTGCAAGACGTCCGGCGACTGCGTGCTGGGCAGCGACGGGCTGGTGAAGCGCGGCGCGGACGCGCAGCAGCTGGGCCGCGAGGCCGCGCAGCCGCTGTGCGACGCGCTCGACGCCGGCGCCTGCGTCGACAGCCACGTGCAGGTGCGCGATACCACCAGTAAAGATGTGCCATCAACACGGTCTAAGCCCGCCCGATTTATCTTTGAAAATTCAACCCCCGAGGGAATGAATTGAATTAATAAACTTTATCTACACTAATGTTGTAACATTCTACTTATGTTTCCAATACTTGATTTATAATTACTACTGTTATAGCGCAAGAAACAAAACACTCAATTTAAGCAATTTCACATGATGGTATAATATCCACATCGATATCGTAAAATCTCATTATAACATCAATAAAACGCGACCAACTTGATTGCAGGGCCAATCAGGTTGGTCGCGTTTTATTGATGCGCGCAGCTGCGCTCTCATTGGTTAGATTTTAATGGCGGCAAAATCACTGTGACAATACACGTACGCGTGAATTTAATTTAAAGCTTTTACAATTGTTGTTTGATTAATTGCATTAGTGAAGATAAAATAGTGTATGCAACTGCATATAACACGGGTATTAAAACTTCATTATATGACAGTTGTGTGCACACCTTGCACATGAGCACAGAAATACTTACGAAAATACTTACATACTTCACAGCGGTTTACCTCCATCTACCTACCATTACCAAACCGTGTACGTAACATACCTTTACCGGGGAATTGGATCAAGGATCAGGAAGGTTGAAGGAGCAAGAGAGAAATAACATACACAGTGGAATCACCTTATTATCAAATCACAAGAAAGAAACAGGACACGGACAACTTGTTATGTTATTCTTTATTGCCTAGCTGACTCAATTCCAACGAATTCCAGACAGAGGAAAGTGCGAGGAGCAATCTTGAAAAAGACGACCTCGCTGGAGATTCGAAGGAACAGTCAAGCGACGTCACGTTCCTGGGTCACACTCACTGAAGTAACTACGCAAGCAAGATCAGGCAGTACATCAAAATGGAAAGAGTGGCTCTGAAAAGAACCGTTTTTAATCGCCTGGATCTTGCGACGCTGTTGTACACCATCAAGCACCATGGAACTACTCGGTCGGAGACACCTGTACGGCACCACACGCACATCCACGATTCGCGGTCCGGCGCGAGACGCGCGGCCTTGCGCTCTCAACGATCGATGGCGACTGGCGCTTGAGACGCGGCGGACTGAGCTCCTGCGCGCGCGCCGCCCGCGTCCTCCGCGCCGCGCACCCCGCGCATGCGCGGTGCGAGTGTGCGACGAGAGGAGACTATGAAATTCTAGGAACTAGCATCTCGCTCGAATCTGTCCGCCATTTAATGTACGATTTCTCATTGGTTGTTTGGTTGTAAATATTTAATGTTGTGTTTTTGATTGGTTGTTAGTTTTAAGGTTTTCTGTATATATAGCGCTAAGTTTTTAACAATAAACCACTTCCAAAATTCCATTTCTACAGCAAATGTGAGTTTAATACCTACCTGCTCGTAATACCTCCGCTACAGTGGTGACCCTCCGACAATCAAGAAGAAAAAAGGAATCAACAAAAGGCTGAAGCTATGGCCGAGCAAGAACAAAAAATCGTCGAGACAACCAAAATCGCTGACCTGGCTGCGATCTCCGTGCAGTCAAAACTACTTCCATTTTGGCGCACCGTTCCCAGAGCCTGGTTCGTCCAGTTTGAGGCAGTCATCGATCCCTTGAAGACATCAGATGACCAAAAATACAGATACGTCCTTTCGAAGCTAGAACCGGCCGATCTACAGCACATCACCGACCTACTATACAGCCCACCTGAGAAAGGGAAATATGAAGCCGTGAAAAATCGACTACTCACCGTGTACGAAAAATCAGAAGTCGAGAACTTTCAGAAGCTCATCAGCGGTTTAGACATCGGCGACCAGAAACCCAGCGTGCTGCTACGAAAAATGAGAGAACTCAATAACGGCCTCATCACTGAAGAAGGCTTAAAGATCGAGTGGCTCAATCACGTGCCAGCCCACTGTCGCTGCGTACTCTCTATCAACAAAGAATCTTCACTCGACACGTTAGCAGCAATGGCAGACAGGATGATGGAGTACGTCGGGAGCACGCCCGTCAACACCGTAGCAGCAGTATCAAACGCAATCTCTTCAGCAGCATCATCTAACAGCACCTGCGAGCCACCGCACTCAGAGATCCTATCAAGATTGGAAAAACTCACATTACAAGTGGCGGAATTGCGAGCACGGCATACCACGCGTCAAACATCTCGTCAACCATTTCGCGGACGCTACCGCTCTCACTCACGCTCATCATCATCCCGTGTGAAGCCTGGCGATCCTACGTGGTTATGCAGATACCATCACAAGTTTGGCAAGAAGGCAATACGCTGCGAGTCACCGTGCGCACAACGTAACAAGACGTCGGAAAACTAACGTCGACACCGACCGCGGCGGACGTCGGTGTCCCCAAGATCAGCAACCGCCTTTGTGTTCATGATCGCGACTCACACGAACGTTTCCTCGTGGACACTGGCGCAGATATATCTGTTTGGGCTGCAACATCGAAAACTAAGAAAAAGGCCGCACATACCTACAAACTTTACGCGGCAAACAACACACCGATAAATACCTACGGCGAGAAAACAATCAAGCTCAACCTGGGACTACGGCGCAGTTTCACCTGGACATTTATTGTCGCAGACGTGAAGACTTCCATATTGGGTGCAGACTTCTTACGTCACTACAAGCTCCTTGTGGATCTTCACAGAAAAAAATTAATCGACGACGAAACCAAGCTTACCGTCGACGCCACTGAAGTATCAACAACCGCCGAGTCCATTCGCATCGTGAGCTCCGACCAACAATATCACGATATCTTGAAGCATTTTCCTGGCGTTCTCCGACCCATGTCTCTTAAGCAGCCAGCCAAACATGACGTCGCACATCACATCGAAACGACGGGTCCTCCGCTTTCGGCACGCGCCCGCCCTCTACCGCCCGACAAATACAACGCCGCAAAAGCCGAATTTGATCGGATGATGGAGATTGGCATTTGCAGACCTTCAAGCAGTCCATGGGCCAGCCCTCTACACGTCGTCACGAAAAAAGACGGCGGACTTCGTGTATGCGGCGACTACCGAAGATTAAACGCAGTGACGCAACCCGATCGCTATCCGATACCACGCATTCAAGATTTCACGTACCCACTCAACAACAAAAAAATATTTTCGAAACTTGATCTCAAGATGGCTTACTACTGGATTCCCATGGCGAGTAAAGAAGATGCACAGAAAACAGCCATAATCACTCCGTTCGGGCTATACGAATTTACATGCATGACGTTCGGTCTACGCAACGCAAGTCAAACCTTTCAAAGATTCATGCATCAAGTTCTCCGAGGTATAGAAGACTGTTTCTGTTTCGTCGACGACATTCTCCTATTTTCTGAAGATGAAAACAACCATAAGAAGCTTCTCCATCAAGTCTTAGAACGTCTCGACAAACACGGCGTCACACTCAACGTCGACAAATGCCAGTTTGGAGTTGAAACTATAAACTTCCTAGGCTACGAAGTCTCCGCCAGCGGTATCAAACCTACGATAGATCGCATCGAAGCAATTTCCTCGTACCCGAAACCGAAGACAATCGTCGAACTACGACGCTTCCTAGGCATGCTTAATTTTTACCGAGATTTCCTACCTCATCAAGCCGATCATCAACACGAACTCAACAAGTTTCTTCACAACAAGAAAAAGAATGACAAAACGCCAATAGAATGGACACCGGAAGCGAACGAAGCTTTTGAAAAATGCCGCCAAAGCATTACCGAAGCAACAACGTTAAGCTACCCCGTTCACGGTTGCAAACTCGCTATAATGACAGACGCCTCGGATCACAGTTTAGGCGCAGTACTACAACAAAAGGTTGAGAACAACTGGAAACCATTAGCATTCTTCTCGAAGTCAATGAGCCCTACGCAACGCCGCTACAGCGTGTACGATCGCGAATTATTAGCTATGTACATGGCTGTAAAACACTTCAGAAGACTAATCGAAGGCTGCGAAGTAACTATACTCACCGATCACAAGCCTCTCTCTTTCGCACTCAGCAGACCCGCCAGTAGTAGCGACACACCGAGACGAGAACGGCAGCTACATTTCATATCTCAATTTTGTTCGAGTATCAAGTACATCAAAGGTGAAGAAAATCCAATCGCCGACGCATTATCACGAATCGAAGACATCCAGAACCCAAATGTCATAGACTACAACCAACTTGCAATAGACCAAAGCAACGACGAAGACTTGAGAAATCTAAAGAAACAACCCAACTTGAAATTCGCCGAAGTAACTCTTCCCGGACTCGACCGACCAATCACATGCGAGCTATCGACTACGTCACCCCGTCCGTATTTACCTAAAACATACCGCTATGCCGCATTCAAAGCGCAACACGGGCTATGTCACCCCGGGGCAAGAACCACACGGAAGCAGATAGCATCGAAATTTTTCTGGCCAGCTATGAACAAAGAAGTAGCAACATGGGCCAAAGCATGTATCGACTGTCAGCGCAGCAAGGTACATCGTCACGTCGTCACTCCTCTGGCAGAGTTTCCACCTTCTCAACGTTTCGAACACATACACATAGACGTCGTGGGACCGCTACGATTATCGCACGATTTCAAGTTTTGCGTCACCATAATAGACAGACGCACCAGATGGCCGGAAGCTGTTCCAGTTCAAGACATCACCGCAGAAAGCGTCGCAAAAGCCCTCTACGAGAACTGGATAGTGCGATTTGGCGTCCCGCTCAGAATTACGACAGACAGAGCACAAAATTTTGAGTCAGCACTATTCAACACACTACTGAAGAGATGGGGTATATCTAGAATCCGCACTACAAGTTATCACGCCCAGTCAAACGGAAAAGTAGAACGACTTCATCGTACAATGAAGGCAGCTCTCATGGCGCGCGGTGCAACCACAACATGGGTAGACGAGTTGCCCACCGTACTATTTGGTTTACGCACCGCACTACGAGAAGATAATCTCAGCCCTGCACTGATGACCTACGGCGCAACACTACGAATACCGTCCGATTTTTTCGTACCTACACAGTCGAAAATCGAAGATGCAGAATACGTGCAACGGCTAAGCCGAACAATGGCAACGTTAATACCAACAAATCGTACCACAACGTCACGACCTACGTTCGTACACAAGAACCTAGCTACGTGTACACACGTTTTCGTTCGAAACGACGCGGTCAGACCGCCATTGACTCCGCCATATGACGGACCCTATCAAGTTCTACAACGTCACGAGAAGTATTTCAAGATACAGTTACCACTACGCACGACCGTGATATCACTGGATAGACTCAAGCCTGCCTACCTACTTAACGAAGAAGACGTAAGCACGAGCGACACTGACGTCACGTCGGAACGCAAGAGATCGAGTTCACCAAACCGTGATCCAGTCGAAACACGTGAAGCAAGGAATTCGACTCCAGCTGTCTTACCTACGTCACCTTACATCACCCGGAGCGGACGAGTCGTGAAGAAAACCGTACGCTTTGCTTGAAGGGGGATACTGTGCACACCTTGCACATGAGCACAGAAATACTTACGAAAATACTTACATACTTCACAGCGGTTTACCTCCATCTACCTACCATTACCAAACCGTGTACGTAACATACCTTTACCGGGGAATTGGATCAAGGATCAGGAAGGTTGAAGGAGCAAGAGAGAAATAACATACACAGTGGAATCACCTTATTATCAAATCACAAGAAAGAAACAGGACACGGACAACTTGTTATGTTATTCTTTATTGCCTAGCTGACTCAATTCCAACGAATTCCAGACAGAGGAAAGTGCGAGGAGCAATCTTGAAAAAGACGACCTCGCTGGAGATTCGAAGGAACAGTCAAGCGACGTCACGTTCCTGGGTCACACTCACTGAAGTAACTACGCAAGCAAGATCAGGCAGTACATCAAAATGGAAAGAGTGGCTCTGAAAAGAACCGTTTTTAATCGCCTGGATCTTGCGACGCTGTTGTACACCATCAAGCACCATGGAACTACTCGGTCGGAGACACCTGTACGGCACCACACGCACATCCACGATTCGCGGTCCGGCGCGAGACGCGCGGCCTTGCGCTCTCAACGATCGATGGCGACTGGCGCTTGAGACGCGGCGGACTGAGCTCCTGCGCGCGCGCCGCCCGCGTCCTCCGCGCCGCGCACCCCGCGCATGCGCGGTGCGAGTGTGCGACGAGAGGAGACTATGAAATTCTAGGAACTAGCATCTCGCTCGAATCTGTCCGCCATTTAATGTACGATTTCTCATTGGTTGTTTGGTTGTAAATATTTAATGTTGTGTTTTTGATTGGTTGTTAGTTTTAAGGTTTTCTGTATATATAGCGCTAAGTTTTTAACAATAAACCACTTCCAAAATTCCATTTCTACAGCAAATGTGAGTTTAATACCTACCTGCTCGTAATACCTCCGCTACAGTTGCATAAACTACTATTATTTGACTCAACACAAAAATTTACAGCATACGTATACAACAACTAAACATATATAACAAGTATGAAAAGGGGTTGCAAAGTTTGTATGAAACAATTCCGCGGGAACTCCGAAATTAACGTGGGTGAAACCGCGCGGGACAGCTAGTGACAAATAAAAATACATTTGCATTTATATGTAGTAAGGATTTCATCAAATAGTTTGTTTTTTGCCTTTCGCGTTGTCAATTATTATGTTGGTGTGTATGCCCGCGCAGGACCAGATGATCCTGTACATGGCGCTGGCCTGCGGCCCGTCGCGCGTGCGCGTGGGCGAGCTCACGCTGCACCTCTCCACCGCCATACACGTCGCTGAGAAGATAGCGCAGGTACCACCAGTCACCACTGAGCAAATAATCACTACGTTTTGAGAGTAGGCACTCCATACAAATCGCTGAACCGATCTATTTGTGCCAACCTTACCAATGTAATATATGACACGGTCATAGAAATTTGGTTAAGTATTCCAAAGTTGGTAAAGAAGTTTGCGCATAAATCTATAATAACTTTTGCTTCAAGGGAGTGTCGCTGGCCTGGGTACCACTGAGCAAATAATTTAATCACTAAGTTTTAAGAGTAGGCTCTTTCATACCAATCGCTGAACCGATCCATGAAAGCATTTTATGGCCAACCTTACCAATGCAATGTATGACGCGGTCATAGGGATTTGGTTAAGTATTCCTAAGGGCGGCGCCACAGTCTCGGCGGCGGTGGCGGCAGCGGCAAAAACAAATACTAGACAGCGTAAGAAGTAGGCCACAACTCGCGCCGCTGATAGCTGTGGCCAACTTCGTATGTTATCTACCATTTGTTTTTGCCGCCGCCGAGTCTGGCCAGGAAGTTCGCGCATAGATCGGCAGGTACCTCGAACAGTTTCTGACCCGTAATCTACCCACTTAGCTCACCTACGTCCTAGGGGTGCGACGGTCCACCAGCCTTTTTTGTTAATTTACCCGTTGATAGTTTCATATGTTGATTATACAGAAAATTAGGTTAAATTGAGGTGGGGTTAGTATTTTACTCTGGCAATAGACATGCATTCAGCCCAATGACAAAAGAGGTCGCTTCGCTATTCAGCCTTGTCTTCGTATGTGTATAATAGTCTTCAATTTTAAATATCGAACGGCGAAGCTCAATTTCGTTCTACTATTATTCTTGTAAAGCCGGTTTTTTTCTACTTACCTCACAATCGAGATGTAAAGCAGAGTAGTTAGCTCGGCTGTAAGCATCGATTGCACCCTCGAACTATATATCTCGGGCTACAATTGATGCCTTACAGCCCTTGGCTACTTACTAATCTACTATTAATATTTTATGATGCTACCCAATAATAAAATTATTTTTTTATAACATTTTGTTTTCAGGTTAAATTCAACATCACCAACGAGGGTAGTACCAACTTGATCGAATGCAGCGGGATAGCGAGCGGATTCAATTAGCGCGATTGCCAATAGTCAATAAATAACGTTAGCTTTGGCGCGGGTTCGACAAATCTACGAACATCAAATGCATTTACCGAAACACAATGTGTGGAATAAAGAGAAAACGCCAACGGTGATTTTATATTAAGGCAAAAATTAATAAAATTAAGTACATTTTACAATACACATTATTGAATGAAACTGTTTGTAAATAATATGTATTGGTTTGTAATATCTATGGAATATTTTAAGCATATTTTTAGAAGAAATAAAATATTGTAATAAATTGAAGTCGCATTTATTTTCATAACGTATTTGTTAAATATACTCGCCGTTTTATGAAAAGTTCCCTTAGTCAGTGTGAAGTTATATCTAGAAAAAACAACGCACAGAATTTGAAAAAGTAAATTTAAAAATTCGCACATTATAGTACCTATCGCCATCTTCTTTTCAAGTTTATTAAAAAAAAATTGCATGATTTTTTTTTAAAAATTACAAAAATAAAATTTAAACGACAATAACATTGTACTGCGGGGATTTTAAGAACTATTTTGCAGTAACACATTTACGATCTATATAATATGTAGGTATTTCGAAATCTACCTAAAACAGTATTGGTAACTAAAGCAAAAGTTGTCTTGAAAGGAAAATTACTCATTAAAGGTCTATAAAAAAAAAATATTTCTTAATACACTACATTTTAATTATGTTTTTTTGTATATATAGTAAAGGGAATTATTACAAATAATTATATACAATTTCTATAAAACAAACATTAATACCTATATTGTACCATTCAACTCATGTTTACAATACAAAAAGGTGAAGAATCGGCTGAACAAAGTACAACCTTCGCTTCACCGTTAGCTTCCAATCAACATCAGACAGTGGAAGATACAATTTGGAAGTAAATTCTTTTTATTAAAAATACATTTTCGCATTTAATCTGCAATAATTTTCGACATCCAATTATAATACAAATAAGCACAATTTTGTTGTAATAATATATATATTATTATTTGAAAAGACCATGGGATTGATTCCAATTGTGACTATAATGGGGAATGTATTTTATAAAAGTCAAAAAAAAGCTAGAATACTAAAAGTCCGGTTCACACAACTCGCAGCTGATTTGATTGATCGATTGCGATCCATAGATCCACTCTGTGTCGCAACTAGAATAAACTTAAAAAAAATATATCGATTTTGGAGATCCAGCCCTAGTACTAACTGCAACTTATGCCCGTCTTTATACGTACATATTATACATATACGGTATTCAAGATATATTTTGTCCCGTCAAATGTTGGAAAATGAACACAAACAAAGCGTTTGAGTTAAGTTTATTTATGCGGACTTGTGGATCGGATTTGATAAATAGATTTGGACTGAGCACTGACATTAGCGAGAGTCGATTAAATTATTCTAGGTACTTTAATACTTCCAATAACTTGTCTAACTTAATCCTCTAAAAAATTTCTTTTATTAACATTTTTCGTCACTAACCATGGTCCCTCGGCAATGTCATGTGAATTAAAAAATATATTATCATAATATAATGTAGTATGTACTGGATACACAAAAACGTGTAATTTGTGCTACACTGAGCTGCAGTACGCAAGTCGACAGTGTTTATTCGGCCTTCTTTGACTTGGTGTCTGCTACTGGCTCTACAAGAGCTGGCTGGTCTTCGTAACTGCAAACAACATTTTGACATAAAAACATCTGTTTGGCACATCTGGCTTTAACGGCACAGGAAAAGACATAAGGTACATTTTATCCCGGGGAAACTCCGAAGTTAATGGAGACAGCAGCTAGTCTATTACTAATATTATAAAGAGGTAAAGTTTGTGAGGTTGTTAGGGGGTAGGTAATCTCTGGGACTGAACCGATTTTGGAAATGCCTTTGCCTATAGAAAGTCACGTTATTTGAGTATCATAAGCAATATTGTGACCCAGGATTCCTGTGGGAATTGCAAAATTAACGCGGGCGAAATCGCTGGGGACTACTAGTAGTTAGCAAAGAGTATTGGGTTAAATTTTATAGATAGCATGGTCCTCACATATAAAAAAAACAAACATCAATATCGCGCACTACGTGATCACTGCTGTCAAATAATTGGTCAAATGAGTTTTAGTTACTTAGACAACGAAAAGTTTTTGTTTCAATTTACTGAGGCATATTGACTAAATTTTTTTTTTCAGACACGAACTTTTTCTTTTTTTACGTAATCAAAAAATATAACGGCGATACATTGAGTTGAAATTTCGCGTGACGTCACTAGCCGGTGCAGTTTTTATGGCGGTTTATGGCGGTTAGTGACGTCACGAGCCTCCCACCCTAAACTTTAATGCACTTTATCTCTGTATATTTTTATTTATTTGAAAAAGCATAAAATCTGTTTATTATTTTTTTGTCACTGTACTTGTACTGACGGACTTATTAGAAACTAGTTGTGACCCGCGGTTTCATCCGCGTTAATTTCAAAGTTCCCGCGGGAACTCCGGGATAAAAAGTACCCTATGTGTTAATCTGATGAATAAGCTATATTATTGTAAAGTTTCATTTAAATACATTCAGTAGTTTTTGCGTAAAAGAGTAACAAACATTCATCCATCCATCCATCCATACATTCTTACAAACTTTCGCGTTTATAATATTAGTAGGATTTGATTTTCAACAGTCGTCAACATCCCTATTTTTTTTTTAACTCGTTTAAAGGGAACTCACCTGAAGAGGGCGTTGATGTCACCCCGCAGCAGGGCGAGCGTGAGCGGCGTGGCGAGGCACGCGGGCACCAGGTACAGCAGCGCGGGCTGCGCGTGCTTGAACACGTGCATGACCAGGATGGTGGCCAGCAGGCCCAGCACGTACGCCGCGAACGTCGCGCGGAAGTAGAACTCGGAGCCGCGCTTCAGGCTCTTGTCGAAGCGGAGCAGCAGCGCGATGAAGATGCCCGGCACCACGATGTCGCCCAGCCCGAGCATCGCGAAGTTGCTCGCGCCGAGCCCGTTGATCAGCAGGTCTTGCGGGAACACCACTGTGGGCACGGTCGGTGTGTTACTCACGTTGCTAGCATTTTTCGGTTTGAATCGGTTATGAAATTATAATGTTATGTACACGTTTTGATACACGGGCAATGATGACTAGGTATAAAAATCAAAATTTTATTTAGTCCGTCAGATAGCTAGTTAAAAAAATAATAGAAGCGAATTTTTTTGCTTTTACGAATTATTGAAAAAAATACTTAGATAAAACACATTAAAGTTTAGAAGTGGGAGGTCCCGACGTCATACATAACTAAGTATAGTCTAGTATTATATTATCTGTACCTAGCCTTAACCTACTACCTAGGTTTAACGTGATACAGAATTTCAACTCAATGTATAGCTGATATTTTTTGATTAAGTAAAAGCAGGAAAAATGCGTATCCAATATTTTTTATTAATCTACAAGACAGACTAAAAATTAAAATTCAGTCATTTTTTTTAGCGAGCTCAAATAGAAGCTTCAACTTGTCTTCTTCATCTCTTGAAAAGTACCAAGATACATATAGCTTATGAAAGGTTTACTTCAAACGTGTGTACAGTCAGTACTCCACAGTGGCGTGTGTGAGTGTGCATGTGTTTGTGGGTGCGCATATGTGTGTGAGCGTGCATTTGTGTGCGTGTGTGTATGTGACGCAAGACGTACGTTTGATGGGCGCCTCGAAGGACTTGGCGACGGTGACCATGACGTTGGTGCCGAACACCCAGAAGATGTCATAGAGGAAGAGGCCGCACAGCAGGATGCAGCCGGTGACCACGTTGTTGAGGTGCAGCAGCTCCACGCCGTTGATCGCGAACGCGATGCCGAACAGGTTATTCGCTATCCAGTGCTGCAAAAACATCAGTTTTTGTACGTTGAGAACCAAAGGAGCCGTAGGGAATCAAAGCCAAGGGGTTTGCGAAGGGGATTGCCTGGCGCATTATAGTCAAAGGTTGCGGCCTGACACCGAGGTCGTTCCTGGTGCAAAGGTTATCCATGGCGATTCAACATGGGAACGCAGTGAGCGTCATGGGGTCTTTTGCGCCGGGACCGACCAGGGCCGGGCTATTTGAATAAGGTGACATGTTCGGTTACAGTAACTGGATACAATCTCTCTATCTCTATCACTCTCACAAATTCACCCATGCACACGCTCATACTTAGAACTGTAAGTCTCTATCCCGGTTTATTTTTATTTTATATTTTGTACCTACTAATAATAGTTTTTAAGTTCGGGTCCTGGAGACCTATAATACAGGTTATCCTAGATTAGGCTCCAGATCTCCTACTTTTCTTAATTAAAAAAAAAAAAACAATATTGAAATTTAGTTGTCAATAAATAAAATTGTAAATGATGAGAGTAAAATTTCATGTTCAAATTGAAGTGCATTGTTTTCAATACAAAACGTTTCCTACACAAAAATGATAGGAAATATCTACTTGACCATTTAGAGAAGAAGAGATCTTATTATTATTACTGTTTTTTTTTTTTTTTTCAATAATCTGCATAATCATAATATGTCACCTTCTTGAACAGGTACCAGGCCCCGAGGCAAAGCGATATGATGAGACAGATGACATCATAAGAGGTGAACTTGTAGTTGATGATGTCAGAGCGGGTGTCACGTTCGCCACGCGTGAACAGGATGTGGTATGGCACGTTGGGCACCGACACCGGCACCAGGAATGAGATTATTGGGCTGCGATCACATTCAACACATATGTGCATATTGTTAACAATCATGGCTGTTTCCCAAAGAGGTAATAAATAGAGACTAAAGAGTTTCATGCCTTTTTGATCTATATCTTTTTGAGCTAATGTTATAAATAGCTTTTAAATCACTGTTGATAAATTTTAATTTCAAAAACATTTTTTTTTTAAGTCTAAATGGTTTTACATTAAAAACAGTAGTCGGTTAAGAGTTATTATTGTTAAAAGAGTGAGTATTACATTTACATAAATATTTAAATTCTAAAAATGTTCAATCAAACCAAATCTTGATGACTTCAATACAACTACAAAAAGTTCTTAAGAATATGTGTGTTGTTAGGGTGATACAGGGGCCTTCTGATTATGCAGGATAATAAAACTTTTTCTTACCTAAGCAAATGGCTCAATGCAAGCACTCCAAGAAAAAAGAAGTAGCCAGTTAGCAGGAGATTGATGTATTCCTTGGAGAAGATTTGGAAGAATACATAGAGTGCAAACAAGGCACATGATGCAATGAGAGGAAACATCAGAGCGTCCTTGTTGGACATAGTTTCAGCACGCTCACCAGATTCCTGTAAGTAATAATTATAATCAAAAAATTATCTATAACTTACTAATTATATCAAAAAGATAGAATAGCTTGTAGGGGGTTATTTATGAAACAACTGAACCGATTTTAAAAATTATTTAACTGATAGAAAGATAAGAAAATCTCTTCGTAATATCCTATCTATAGCTTCTGAGGAAATCTAGAAACTCATGTGTGTGGAATATAAGGCAACAGGTAGTGTTTAATAAATTTTTTTTTTTTACTAAAAATAAGAAAATAAAGTTAAAAAAAACGTAAAAAAAAAAAACAAAATAAAGATGAAATAATCAGTCAACTTTTTATCATGTCATCAATAAAATGGTAAAGTTATATGAAATAATAATAAGTTTTACATAATAATAATTAACAGACCATTTACAGAATAATAAATCAATATTCCTCAGGGAAATAATTTAATAGCAGTTAAAAAAAAAAGGCAAATCTGAAAAATTATGACTTGTGAAATGCTTGCGATCAAAACATTTTCATCCAATCTAAGTTTTTTCATTAGTTTGTTAATAAGTATATCGAAGGTCTCACGATTTACGCGTAAATACAAGCACAGTTTGCCACGAAGATAGATCGTGCGCGTATTTGATTGGGTATCATTACGACATCAAAAAATACACTTTTCGGTAAAAAATGACTTGATACCATTGTTTATACAAAGTTTAACTCACCTTCTGCTCTTTTAGATACTTTACAGACCTAAAAGCTCCAAAAAATATTGGTAAAATAGCCATGATAACCAAACTTAAGTAGGCGATTGCAATACCCTCAATACTAGCTGGTGGCTTATCTGTAACATTTTTTACAGCTTCCCTTACAGTTTCTTCGAGGTTTATCGGAATTTCTGTAGCCGTATCAGCCATAATGTAACAAATCTGTATAAAACTATCTCAACACGAAACCTATGCACCCTTTCCCTACGATTACCAATTTGACAAGAAATTGACAAGTATACATTTTTTTGTGTTGGTTGGTTGGTACCTAGGTTATTTTATTCTTCTGAGGTTGGTACCTTTGTAGTACGTATTTAGGCCAATCAGAAGAAGGTATCGATTTGACATGGCTCATGGGCCCCATGCTGAGGCCCCATTGGGCCCCATGGGTAGCTATGTTCCGTTAGTATGGAGGTTCATTCTCCGTCTACGTTATGGAGGGTAGAGCGTATATGTCCATGAAGACAAGTTAATATAGCGCTCTCTCTGTCACGTATTTTCATACAAATGACAAACAGACAGTAGGCGTAAACTATTCTGAATGCCTTATCTCTAAGTAGTTTGTGCACGAATGCTGGTACGGGTACACGTACTCTGTACGTATCGCTGACCAATCACAAACGAGAGTCATGTTTTCCATATTTATATTCGTCTCCGTGGATAGAGATGGTTTCACCCGTTCCGTGGGTCAGCTAGTTAATTTGTGGGTCAGCGCCTGTCAGAGCGCAGCAAGCAGCAACCAGCAACCAAACAATCATCTCCGCCAGAGAGAAGGTAATCATCTCCGCAGAAAGTTAATTTTCATTCTGACAGCTGTGACGTTTAAGACGTGTCAAAGTTCACGGCAAAAACCAAATTCGTCGAAAAAGAAATCAAGCGGAGTTCTTCCAAACAAAAGGGAGGTGTCGTAGTCACAAAAAGTTTGTTGATTGGATATAAGACAGTCTTCTTCACAATGCGAGTCGAGAGAAAACAAATGGCACCTGAAATTTCAAATATTTTGAAATTATAAAAACAACTTGATCGTTCCGTTTGGTTGCAACTCAAACGGGTTTTAACCGAACTACTACACCCCAGCGGAGCTAGAATGCGCAACATGATATGTTTATCGAACGAAAGATAAAATTGTCGACACGACAAATATTTGTGGGCGTCCAAGCAAAAAAGTGCAGTAGTGGGGTATTGAGTGAATTTATTTATTTATTTACTTTAATCTACAGCACTTAAAAACTAATTAACAGTACTTTTATACACTACTTACTTGCTGCCAATTACGAACTAACATTTTGTAAACTAAAGACAAAAAAAAAATACCATTACAATTTGTTGACACCTAGTGTGCGTTCCGTGGCTTCGCACGAATGCACTCGAACGCGCTCGAGCGCGCTCTGAACCCGTTCTGTGGCTTGGTGAAATTTTACTCTGACAACTGTCAGAGCGTAGTTTCACCCGTTCCGTGGCTCAGAGTGCAACAACCAAACAACCATCTCCGAAGCAGGTTAATTTTCACTCTGACAGCTATGTATTGTTTAAGAAGTGTCAAAGTTTGCGCCAAAAACCGAATTCGTTGAAAAAGAAATTAATCGGAGTTCTTATGAACAAAGGGGAGGTGTCGTAGTCACAAAAAGTATAATTGGATGTAAAACAATCTGATTTGCAATGTGAGTTGAGAGAAAACAAATGGCGCCTGAAATTTCAAATGTTTTGAGGTTATAAAAACAACTCGATCGTTCTGTGGCTTGGTTGCAACTCAAACGAGTGAAATTTTAACCGAACAACTGCGCCCAAACCCATAGAACCGAGCCACAGAACGGGTATCGAGCGCGCTCGAGCGTGCTCGAATGCATTCGTGCGAATCCACGGAACGCGCCTCAGCACTAGGTACTGTCACTAATGTGCTAATGACAGTACTGACCACAGAGTACTTTTAGACGTCTGCAGTCCTTAGACATAAGTCTAGTTAATATGAGACATAAATAAGTCGCCTCAGCACTAGGTACTGTCACTAATGTGCTAATGACAGTACTGACCACAGAGTACTTTTAGACGTCTGCAGTCCTTAGACATAAGTCTAGTTAATATGAGACATAAATAAGTCTAGTTTTTTTTTTTTTTTTTTTTTTTCTTCTTTGGCCCCGGACTTGCGATAAGTCTAGTTAATTTGTGCTGCAGTGCAGTCCATAGATAATACAATAATGACTGAAGTGAAGTCGTGTGAACTGTGAAAACTGAAAAGAAATATCACGATTATTTCAAAATGAAATCAATATAAAATAAATATTGTGTCGATGGTGATGATAATATAAATCTTAAAATCTTTAGTGTAAGTTTTGTGACTTTGTGAGGCATAATACTACAAAATGGAAGTAACAGATGGAACTGAAGAAGCTTTTATAAGAGAGTGGACACCTTGCACACATATTTTAAATTTAATACCAGCACGCGTACAAAATGGCTTATTTTCCATTGAACTGAGTTTAACTTGTGTGGATGCTGTTAGTGAGTTTATTGCTCTCGGCACAAACGTGGGGCTGGTATTTTGGTACGACAGGAAAAAGGGAAATATTCAGCGTTTGAAATGCGAGGTAAAGTCCCTATAGCCTAGCCATATGCGAGGTAAAGTAGCCTAGCCTAGTCATATTATGTTTACACTTTCGCTTAAGTACCTACTAAAACTAACAGTCATGATTCATAGCACCTTCATGGGTACCTTTTTCGCTTTATTATTATTAGAGGAATCCCGAATTTTATTTGTGCAATAGGTGATTTTAAAATCGTATTTTTTCTTTTTTGTTACATATGCTTAATACCCTCGAATTACATTTAACTTGTGTAAGATGATATATTTTACATCTTATTATCTCATAGTGCATTAAAATAATGAGCTTAATGGGTTTTGAGCTGGTTGTATCTGTTAGTGTGATATTTAAAGATAATAATATTACATTTCTCAATTACGTTTAATGCAGTACGGCATGACTTGACAATATTTAATCCGAATACAACCCTAGGACATAGGAGACAGAAACATAGACATCACCAAGCTCTATGATAGCAGTCATTGACGCAGGTACATTGAATGATGACATGGACATAAGATTATACAACAGTATCTATGTCTGCCTAGAGCTCCGAGAAAATTTCTAATGTACCAATCTTACTTCTTAGTTGTTTCGTCATGATGAAGTCATGACTACTCTATATAAACTTATTCAAAAAATATTATAACTACCACAAACACTACAAAAATTTTCTTTTTTTGTTTCTTTCAAGAGAACCAAATACAAAAAAAAATTATAAGCAAATACCTATGAAATTTGAAAAAAAATAGTTGGTACATATTTAATAATTAAAATTCACAAATTGTGAATTAAGATAATATAGTTCTGACTGAATCCATGTACCCGGATGCTTAAAAACAGATGTTATTGGCAAATTACAGTGACTGTCATAAGTTGCAAAGATGTCACAATAAATTACATGTTATTATTTTAATTTATTATCATTACATTGACATTGCCTAGCAAGTTTTATAAGCAATAATAATGTGTCTCACATCAGTAAGCAAATAATCTACATAATATAGCTGTGACAGAATGGGACAGCTTGTAAGATTCTGTTGATAGATATTTAATTTTTTTTGTTATTTAATACTAGCTGTTCCCTTGTGGTTTTACTCACGTGAATTTTGGGTCTACCTTGGAAACCCAAAGTATTCTATCACAGTCAGGGATAGTATATTTCCTATGAATCAAAGAATATTCAAGAATTAGTTTAGTAGTTCCAGAAGTTACCCACTACCTTTAAACTCTTTAGTCTGTGATAAATTTTATTGACATCTATTTAACGGTTCATGTGTAAAAAGATAGACTTTCACATTTATTATATTAATATAGACAATTGATATTGTCAAGCAGTAAAAAACAATACTTTTTGCAGAACTCTTCATCTCCGATAACATATGTGAAGATAGCCAATACTGTTGACTATATGGTGGGTGCTGGGAATGAGGCAGGGCAGGTCACCGTGTTCCAAATACCAAAGGAGCACCCCGAAAATGTCCCTGACAACTTCAAACCAAAGATCGAACCTAAAGTGGAGAGGTAAGAAAAGTATACCAACTTAACAGGGAAAGTTCCTTTTTGAATTTGTCTACTGAGAGGGTAAAGCCGGTTTAAAAAAACATTGAAAACTTGCTTAAAATAGTGAATTAATTTTAAAATTTTAAAAACGAAAAATTTGTCTTAATGTATGTTTCGTTGGTTGGTTGTCTCAGGTACACCATAGGAGAGCTGCACAAGAGCCAAGTGACCGCGATTGAGTGGTCAAAGAACGGCATGCGTTTGTTCTCAGGGGATAAGAACGGTGTGATCATTATGACAGAAATAGACTTCTATATGGTGAGTACAGGGCCTTATACAATTATAGAGACCTGCTGTCCCACTCGGTTTCATCTGCGATAATTTCGAAGTTTCGTGGATTTTTTCTATACAAACTTTGCAGCCCCTTTTCATCCCGTTAGGGATTAAGTTTTCAAAAATCCTTTCTTATGTCCGCTAATGTGTATAAAAATAATTTTGGTGCTACTAATTGCACTCGATTAAGTGGGGTTTACACGGGTGACTAAAGCGGCTCGATTTATGGCGCGCAGCGAAAACCTACCGTCTAAGACCCCTAGCACACGGCGTATTTTAAACGCACGTATACGCGCTTCAAACGAGATTTGAATGCAAACTTGTAACCTAAGCACACGGGGTTATCGTGAAACGTGCGTTTACTGCGCGTATTAGGCAGTACAGCGATATAGACGCGCGGTAGTCACTCTTAGCTTCCGCGTTTTGGTCAGAGACTCCTCATCAGTTTTACAATGGCTTCGGTTCAGACAACACTGCATACATTGACTTTAGCTTTTAAAAGAAAAATACTTTAAAATAAGCGAATCTATTGTTTATTTAGCGCCCCTCTACCCTTCCTCCGGCCGTTTGTACGGGCATCAAACGAGTTTCGAACGCGCTTCAAACGCGCGTTTGTATCGCGTTTTACGCGCGTTCGAATCTATAAAAACGCAAAAATCGGCATCTACGGCGCAGAAAACGCGCGTTCCGGAAACGCGCATCGCCTGCTCGTTTAAAATACGCCGTGTGCTAGGGGCCTAAATGGCAATTCGGCTAGGTTTTGTCTAGGCGGCTTGATGAGGAAATTTGTGAAGCGGCTAGCCGCACGACGAAAATCGACCCGTTTAAACCCCTCTTTACACTCCATTGCAGCTAAAAGCCTGAAATAATTAAAACTGTTATGCAGATTTCTCAGCGTTCTACATTCTAGTTCTTTAGGTATCGGAAACACTCTTGCATGCTATCGCAAAACCTCAGAAATGCAGTCATTATCCTATTTTATCCATCCATAAACTACAGTAATACTAAGTTTATTATTCCTATTTAATGGATTTTTCGCGGTGGATATTTAAACAAACCGATAAACGTGAACAAAATACAATACAATATATATAGAAGATAATAATTATAGATGTTATAAGCGGAAGAAAATATAACGATAACGAGGTCATACACACATACACACTGATAAGCTTTAGCTATAGCTTTTGGCACCAAGAAAATATTTTTTTTTTGTCTATCAACAACAAACAGATAACAATGCCTAAACAGTTTTTTTTTAAATGTATTAATACATTTATTATATGTAAATAGTAGAGGCCTGAATAAATAAAAGCTGAAAATTATGATTTCCTACTGGCTTTCCATAATTACCACCAAAAAAAAAATATCAATGAAATTTTATCGTGATTTATGACAGCAGTCAGCGCCACAGAACGTCCGCCCTTCACAAACTAGTGCTAGGGTCTTGGGCCAGCGAACTCTCCTAGCAAGTTGTCTGTTTGATTATAATCAAATTCAATAGTATATTATAGTTTTTATTTATTTATTTAATTATCTTCACTTTACCTATCTATGTATTACATGTAATTTTTCTTATGAATAAATCGCCTCTTTGCGATGACAACGTGACATATCACAAAAATCGAAAATATTTTTATTTGAAATTCAAAACCGCCGTTTCAAGTTCTATTTTCTCCAAAAACGTGGTATTTTTTAAGCCAATGGCTGCTGAGTAATGAGCGAAAGAGACAACAAAACCCTGTCAAATCACGTTATCACGTGGTGTCTTTCGGTGAAGCGCTTCACTTAGAAAACGCGGTAAATCATTTGGTCCCGTATGCGCAGAGGGTGAGGTGCTATCGGTTTGCACAAAAAACATGACATAACGATGATATCACGTTTTTATTGTAAATATGTAATTTTTGTTGTTAATTTATTTCAGAAAAACAGTGTGATATAAGTATTTGACTCGTTACTATTGTAAAATTGTGTGTATGCAGAGAAAGATAAATAGTTTTGTCACGTTATTGAAGAAAAGGTAAGTTTTTTTCTTTGTGATATCTTATAATATAACGATGTTGTTGATGAATGATTTTACAATTCAAAAAAATACTTCTGGTCATTTTCTTATAACCCCTTTTTTATGAAATCCTTTCCTTCTGAATGTTAAATATGCCAAGATGTTACATTATACTAGCTAAAATAAAATCACTACACGAGTTGTTTTTTCAGATGAATTTGCGGTCTAGGACACTACAGGCAACAGAAGTAATCTGTGTACGAAGACGTTTCAACCGACTCCAAAGCGCAGTGGTACTAATCATACTTACTGCGCCAGGGGTCGTGGATTCGATTCCCACTTTAGACAACACGACACAAAAATTGTCTCTCGGTCGTTCTCAAAAAAGTTTGACTTCAAAAAAACATTGGGAAGCGCGTTATGGGCATGAAATATTGTTGGTCATACTGAATAATGTGATCTGATCAATGACTGTGATGTTGTCTGATAAATAAATTATTTATGTTTGGTTACTTATTGTAGATACCTAAATCACCGAACTGGACAAGGCAAAAAAACTCAAATAGAAAATTTTTTTGAACAACGATAGTAGTATAGACTAGTTAATGCATAGGTATACAAATACAAATTATAATCATCTTCAATATCTGTTTTGTGTATTATTGAGCTTCAAAATATCAGACCTCTACGCCACAAGTCACGAACTACAAGGAAGCAACGCGTACTGGCTACATGGAAGCCCTGAATCGCGCTAACGACGTTTTCACACTGCGCTGCATACATACGACCTCCGACGATCTACAGTCGGAGCCACGGTTCCCCGGGTATAACACCAAGCTTTCCCTTTGGTGGCGGTTTTGCACATGGTTTTGTAACAACTAGTGTGGCTTCGGTAAATACGGGAAACCACAATTTATCGAGAGTAGTGAAGTTATGACTAGAAAAATAAAATGATACTCAACAATCCCACTGTCCTAATTCAACCTTACCTATGGACAGAGAATTGTGTGCTATTGAAAGCGGGAATAGTAATCCAGCGGTTCCGAAAATTCCTGATTGTAGTCCAGTTAAAAGTGGTAAAAAAGACGAAGAAATTAAGCGAGTGAGAAGGCAAATATTGCAAAACGACAAAGAAATAGTGACAAGTCATAACAGTCTTCTAAAACAAAAAAAAATGTACCAGATCGTAAATTGAAGCCTCTGCAAAGATAATTGGAAATTCGAATGTAGATCTTAGTTTTCAGAGAAGCAAACAGCTTTTGAATGAATAGGTACTGGAGCCTAGGTGAGATAGAAAAATAATGGACATTTATTGCGAACAGTTTAGATATAGTTACCCCAAAACAACAATACGTGAAGGTAGATTCGGATGGAAATATTGCAGCTGCTCAGAATAATAATGATTTTTTTTTTGACTATTTCCGGTGCGGTGTAAAGACTAGAATGAGTGAATGAATGAAAAACACTTTATTGAGCACCACAATTAGTACAATGACTAAAAATTTAAAAACAGAAAGTATTAAGTGGCTTTAAAGGACGGCATTATCACTATAAAGCGATCTCTCCCAGGCTACCAGGTCATTTTAAGTTACAATTTAAATAGGTATGATAATTATTGAATAGAAGTACTTGATTATATTGATCTCTTGTTGATAACTTTTTAAGTCTTTTACTAAGTAATACCTACCTTTGTGTGATATAGATGGTGTAAATAAAGAATTTTTTGTAAAATGTTATTCATGAAAATAACATTATTTTTATTTTAACAATGTATTATATTCAACCTGTCACATTACACACATACACAAATTAACATCTTCAATGTGATAAGTCAACATGTTACAGGTATTATTTCATATAATTTCATAAACAACGCGACATTTGGTCCTTTTTTTTATCTAAAGGCGAAATATATGCTGATAACCTATTAAACGGTGCTTTTTTGCCTATTTTTGGATAGCTCATTAGTTAACACAACAAATTAACCATAATTCGACAGTAAAAATATGGATATTTTAAATTTTATGAAGATTTTAGAGTTAAAAAGTGTCTTCCTGTAAAATTGCGGTTTTTGAAATATCACGTTGTCATTGCAAAGAGGCGAAATAGTTAACACACCTTCGATTTATTAATATACCTACTTATAATTTATACTTACAATTTTTTAGTTTTTATTTGCTGTATTGCCGCACCACCTACCTACTATCTTTACTGTAACAAATATCTCCATACTCCGCCCGGTAGCCTGGAAGAGATCGCTTTATACTTCTTTTTCATTTTCATTCATTCAATAAAGTTTTTCAATCATGTGTCCCATCAGAAATGTCAATAGTAACATTTTATTCCTTCCTTTATGGTCTGTTTGATCCCTAATATTATAGATGCGAATGTTTTCGGGGTACAGACAAGGAAATAGAAATCCCGGAATTTCCGCGGGAACTCCGAGAGTATACTACATAGTACATTTACATTTTATTCCTTCCTCTATATGGTCCCACCGTACGCAATTTTTGACTTTTATTTTATTTATTTATTTATGTTGTGGCAACAAACAGTCATATATAGTACTTAGTTATGTATATTAACGACATTCACTCCAACGTTGATGATGAAATAATTTGTTACGCTGATGATACTGCTATAATTTATAAAGCATCTACCTGGCCAGAGGTATTTGAAGAAGCCGATATGGGGTTGAGATGTGTTACTGCCTGGCTGCGTAATAACCTCCTTACTCTTAACTCTTTAAAAACAAACTATATTTGTTTCCACAAAACAGCTGCTTCTGCTCCCAATCCATTGTTGCAGTTGAAACTGCACTCCCGTGTGTGTAGTTGGAATAATTGTGGTTGTGTGACGCTAAATATAACTGAAGTGGCAAAATATTTAGGAATCCTGGTAGATCAAAATTTAAACTTTAAAGCACACCTAAAATCTCTTTCAGGCCGGGTTCGCAAAATTATCAACATCATGAAATTACTTCGGCGCTCGGCATCAAAAGAGATCTTGCTTGCAGTATACTTTGCCCTTTGTCAGTCGGTGATCACGTATTGCATATCTTCCTGGGGTAGTGCCTGTAAAACACACATTATTCAACTTGAAAGAGCTCAACGGGCAGTGCTCAAAACAATGTTACAAAAACCTTTTCGATATCCAACAAATAAACTATACCAGGAAACCGATGTCCTTTCTGTTCGTCAATTATATATTCAAAAAATAGCTCTCAGAGTTCATAGGTCAGTAATTACATCTAAAGAGTACCAAATCATGCTGAAACGACGGGTCTTCAGAATCTCATTTCCCAAAACCAGTTCATGTTTTGCCAAACGTTTCAGTCCATACATAGACTCCCTTATTTATAACAACGTAGTCCGAGCCTGTGATATAAAGCATTGCTCTGTGAAGGAAGCGAAAGCAAAAATTGTTCCTTGGCTCACATCCTTAGATTATGACGCAACTGAATCATTAATATTGCAACTTGTTTAAGTACCATAATCGTTTTTCATATTTATTTTTTGGCTCATAGTATATATTATTATATTTTCTTAAAAATGCATGCTAATTTAGTTCCATTACTTTAGTTTTGTTAATTGTAATCTTTCATGTCAACCGAGCGACATCTGTAAAACATATATTGTTAACTCTAAACCGGCACCCACAACACAGGATTTTCCTAGTGTGGGCACCAACGGATATATCTTACATTGTTATTTTCTTTTTGTTAATAAATATATTTTCATTTTCATTTTTCATTTTCATCTTAATTTTTACAATATTTCGTATGTTACAGACCTACAGTGCCGATACATGATAATAATTATACAGTATAAATGAGAGATGGCACATAAGTTGGCATCGCCGCCACGGGTTATTGCTTACACATTGTCACGAACTGATACATTTCTTATTACTTACATCCAATTATGTACTTATTATAATATAAATTTTGTCTATTCACCTTTACATTATTAAGTTTGTTGTACGTGATCGATTTAAACTTGCTATAAGAGTTTAAAATTGTAAACATAAACATACGTCTCTGTAATATAGCACCTGTGCAAGTCCATGGAGATAGTGAACGAGGGGCACGAGATCGTGCAGATCAGCCACCACCAGAACCACCTGCTGGTGTCGAGCATGTACCGCACCATCGTGTGCGAGCGGCAGCCGGCCAAGTGGCGCGTCAACCAGATCGGCAAGAAAGAGCGCAAAAGGTAATTATAATAATAATAATGCTTTATTATAAAAGCTGTGCCTCGCGGTTTCACCCGCGGTAATTTCGGAGTTCCCGCGGGAATTCCGGGATAAAAAGTACCCTATGTCCTTCTCTGTACCCCTGACAACATACATGCCAAATTTCATCCAAATCCGTTCAGCCGTTTTTGCGTGATTGAATTTGCATTGAAACGTATGCGAAAGAGCTCGAAAGCGCATTTTCATCCGACTTCCTTCAAATTTATCGTCATTGCTCAGCTTCTATGTGTCTTAGCGTTATGTTATATAGCCTATAATTAACTTGCCCAGGGGTATGGACTACAATCGTATTGGTTAAAATCCCTTCAGTAGTTTTTGACCCATGCGTGCACAGACAGACAGACAAAAAATTTACTGATTGCATTTTTGGCATTCATCCTCCAATATATATTCAATGTACAGAATTGACCTCTCTACAGTTTTATTATAAGTATAGATTTGTCGCTTCGTTGTAGTTCGTGACTTGTGGCGTAGAGGCCGCCGCTCAGTAGGTATATTTTGTCTTATTCAATATCGTATTTTCGTATTTGGCATGTTCGCAGCCTGTGCCGCTTGGGCGCGGTGTTCCACCACTCGTACGCGCGCGGCGCGGGCGCGGGTGTGGGCGGGCCCGTGGCGTACTGCGCGCGGCCCGGCCTGCGGCTGTGGCGCGCCGACACCGCCGGCGAGGTGCTGCAGACGCTGCTCTTCAAGGTAGCCACCCACCCGTGACTACTACACGCCCACTTCTTTAGTCCTTCACGCGGCATGAGGAGGCATGATATCTATCGGTGGGAGGCGGACGTGTCGCTTCTTAATATAATCTCTATTCTTTGGCTACAGCGTTTATTTATTTATTTAAATGGAGAAAAAACATATACAAATTTACACTAAATACAAGAAATCTTTTCGCTATAAAATAACAATTTGAACCCTTAACATTAATTCTCACTGAATAATCGGGCGAAATAACTCTGCCATATTGACCGTGTTAACGACTGTGATACGATACTGTGTGTGCTACGATACTTTGAAGTGAGGAGTTTTTATAATTAAGAATAAACTTGCTACAAATACATACCACGATTGGTATACTAGGTGGATATTGAATCAATCGTGTTGAAATGAACCAATCCCTATTACAGTCCCGAATGACATGGGTATTTTTTTGCTTTTGCCATTCCGGAAGTCCCGCGGTGCCTCTTTAATGAGCACGGGCGCGAGGTGCACTACTAGCGAGCTGGTGCGCTACAACTTGGCATCCACAACTGCGCGATCTCTCAGACACTTTCTGCCTCGCACAACCGCTCTGTGGAATCAGCTTTCGCCGGCAGTTTTTCCGAACGGATACGACCTGCAAACCTTCAAAAAACGAGCCTCCTCCTTTCCTAAAGGTCGGCAACGCACCCGCATGCCTGATTTTCTCTCAATGCTAATTATAATCCCTCATTAAAAGCTATAGAAGCGTTTGATCAATTATATTGTCACGTAAAAAGTGTTGAAGAATTCCTCTCTCAATCTCATAAGGAGACTACTTCCACACCTATCTCAAAGCCCAGCCATACTCCCGGCCTTAGAGTTCTTACTTCAACATGAATTAAAAGTTACGCGGTAACCCTTTGACTGTTGTGTCTTAAAGGTGAGGCGAGAAAGTTATCATAAGAGAAGAGGTGAGTTGGGGTGCTTCACTCTCTGTGAGAAGTGAAGTGAGGTCCATTACGATAATAGAATAGCGGTGAATCACTTATCATCAGGTGCGCCACCTGCCCGTTGGCCCCCTATTCCATAAAAAAAAACCATCAGGAGGCGGTGGCGAACCCGATGACGGTGGCGGAGCTGCTGAACCCGTGCGCGCGGCCGGCGGGGGGCGAGCGGCAGCTGGGCGCGCTGCGCGTGTTCCGCGACCACTTCCTGGCGGCGCACGACGAGCGCGCGCTGCTCGTGCTGGACCCGCGCTCGCTCACCGCCGTCGCCGTCGTCGACGACCTCAGGAGGTGCGCTCACACACACACACACACACACACACACTCGCATCGTACGGGTCGCTCGCGTGAAGCTTGTTCAACTGTTGGCTTCACTTATCGACCTGTGGGGTTCGTGAGAAGGCTTGAGGTCATCCGAAAGACTATCGAGAGGATATGCTCGGAGTTTTGTTGCGGGATCGAATCAGAAATTAGAAAATCCGCAGGCTCGAAGAGTAACAAAGCTCAAGTGGGAGAGGGCGGGGCGGATCGTTCGGAGAACTGATGGCCGATAGAGCAGGAAAGTTCTCGAGTAGCGATCGAGAACCGGAAGACGCGGCGTGGGTAGGCGGGCCCCCGTTGCATGCGGGGAGCGCAGGAGCGGTCGGCGTGGCGATCCTCGGGGGAGGCCTGGGACGTCTTTAGGTTGATATGACAAGGATGATGCGTATTTCTCCATTTCTGATTCGATTCCGCAACGGAACTCCGAGCCCAGCCCTGTCCAGAGGGTGACCTTGAGATTGTTGATTGATTACTGTCGATCTTGAAACAGAGATTGCGTGTACGGTACTCGTGTGTGTGTGTATGTGTGCACGTATGTACATGTGAGGCGGTGCCGTGCGCAGGATCCTGTCGGTGAGCGTGGGGCGCGACGAGATCTTCGTGCTGGAGGGCGGCCGCTCGCTGGTGCGGCTCGCGCACCGGCCCGAGCCAGCCTCGCTCACTGCAGGTACCTCGCTGCTCGCGCGCAGGCACGCACACGCACACGCACACGCACACTCGCACTCGCGCCACTAGACACGAGCGCGCACACGCACGTACACACTCACACACACATACACTAACACAAATACACACACACACAGAGAGAGAGACACACAAATACACACACACACACATATATACAAATACACACACGCGCGCACGCACGCACACACACACACTCACACACACTGATACAAATACACACACGCAGATAGAGAGACAGAGAGAGAGAGAGATAAATACACACACAAACGCGCCGACTCACATTCACATACACGCGCGCACACACACACACACACACATATACATAAGCACACACAATAACACAAACAAAAGACGCAAACGCATATCAGCACGTATCGTACACACACAGTCACACACACACGCACTTAGATTAGACGCTATGACAATAAAAATAACAGTATAGACTTCAAATAATGTTGTGCTCGCAAAGTATTATTGAAATCTTCGATGTATTTTATTATCCGTCCGTTTTTGTTTTCTCGATAAGATTATTTTTTGATATCATAAATGGAACATATCACATTGTGACATTTGGCAAAATGGAGTAAGCACTACACAGTTACACACTCTATGGTTGCTGAATGCACTATACGCGGTGAACGCGTCCATTGTTTTGGGGCCAAATCCCTAAATTAGTCAGTAAAATCAAAAATAGGAGCATAAAACATATTATACTAATATATCAACAAAAATGTAAAACCCTTTGAATAAGGATATCGGCTATAACATGTCATACTCGAACAAATGAAGATAAAATCCAAAACCGTGGTCTAAGAACACACTTAAAGCGTTTTTCTCAAAATTTTTGAGAGTCCTTAGTTAAAAACAGTAGATTTTTTTGGACACATGCTCTTACTTAATTCAACTTTGCTGTTACAAACTGTACAGTACAGGTACTTTATTTATTTAATTATAGTTATTTAGAGTGATTTATTTATTCATAGTTATTCTGACTACGAGACAAGTCCCTATATCGCGTGCTATATTTTAATTATCACCGTCCAGATTAAAAAGTGGAAGACGGACTCGTCCCGTAGTCAGATTTGTACTGTAATAAATATATTTTATAATAACGCCATGAAATTATAGGTGCCATTGTGTCTAGTGAACTATCCAAGATGTGATCCATATTTTTTTGTCACAAATCCCGATAAAGAGGAAAGATTTGATTTTTTGTTTGTTACGTTTTAACTCAAAAACTACTGGACCAATTTTAAAAATTATTTCACCATTCCAATGCTAGTTTATCCCTAAGTAACGTAAGCTATAATGTAACCCGAAATTCCCGCGGGAACTCCGAAATTCCCGCTGGTGAAAACGCTGGGAACAGTAGTGTATAATATAATTTTAATGAAAGAAAAGTGACAAACTATTGTATCAGGGAGTATTCACATTGAGCATAGATTGCCGCTCACTCTGAGCTATAAGGCTTCATTTTACTATATGGGCAAGCACTAAGAAAGGGTTTCGGAAATTCAACCCCTAAGGGCCTGAAAAAAGAGGGAAAGTTTAGTGAAGAAACTCTTTCTCTAGCACAGGTTTTGAACCTTGATATCCCTTAGCCAAAGAAAGTTCATTCCTAGTTGCAGTTGTCTCTCCTTTCGATACCGATTGTACCCATTTTATTTGTGGGAGACTTGTTCTAAATTTTCAAAGTTCTAAAGAGCAATGAACGAAAACGTCCCTACTAGTTAAACTATGCAAAATTGATTTGATCTTTTCATATCGAATGCAGGAATTAAAAAAAAAAAACGGATCGTTTTAATCTCCGTCTTCCGTATCTAGTGAATAAGCTTTTTTATGCATAGATTTTACACACTTAAAAGTTTTTAGTAGGTACTTACTTAATTATTTGTTGTAGTTATTTTCTAATTAATACTTAAATTTTTGAAAAAAGAAATATAGTTAGTGATAGTCATAAGTACCAAACTGAGACCAAACTATATGGGACCAAATAAGAATAATGTTTGTTGACTCTCCATGGATATTTGTTTTTGGATTCGATTCTAAAGTTTCTTAGATAAATCAAAATGTAGTGATAAACTTACCCATATATCAATCTGAACTGCATGAGCCCTCTCTACTCTAGAGGGCAGTGATTGAAAACCAGCCCGGGACCGTCACGAGCAGCTTACGCTGAATCACTTTTGCCTATAATTTTAATAGAAAATTAGTTAAGTTTCATGTTGTTTTTGTACACCTTTCTGATGGCAATAAACCATTTTATTGAGCAAACAGTTAAAAAAAATTTTATAACATACCGAGATTTGGTGTCATTCAAAACTGACCTGAAACTAAATACTCCATGGAGTTATTTGAAAACATATATATTTTTTATATTACGGCCGCACTCAGAGTCGACTTTAATGATTACTTAGTTAAGTATAGATTTTTAAAACAAAAAAGGTCAATAAATTAATGTTAGTTGACATTAAATGAGATGTAACTCAATTAGTTAAATGCCAATTAACATTAATTTATTAAAGTTGTCTGACTGCGGTAATTTTGTTATAAAAATCTATACTTAACTAAGTAATCATTAAAGTCGACTCTGAGTGCGGCGGTTAGACATTTTATGCATGTTAAAATGCTTAAGTATACATGTTATTATGTAGTTACATATACATATGTTCACTTATAGTTATATTACAATATTATGTATGATAAAAGTCGTAATAAGATTACATTTACAAAAATTGGTAAGTAGATATAATGTGAAATTAAAATCTAATTTACAATCGAGTCAAAGTAAATCAGAGACATTGAAATGTCCTTGTGTTTGTTGGTTTTCAAAAATAATTATTGTAGTGTTTAATGCAACGTGTTAATGAATTTACTGAAAACTAGAAAGTAGTTATAATCGACTTCCGAATCGATCGCACCATGTTTTGATATAGGTTACTATATTTTTCATTTTTACTAGCGCACGTCTAAATTGTTTATAATAGAATAGAATAAACTTTATTTGCTCAATTTACACAACTATAACTTATATACAATATATAGTACGCCGCCCGTAGCAAAAAATTGAGGCGGTCATTGACACGTAGGCGCGGGCGTAGCGCTTGAAATTTCGTAGATAGGTCACCTCCAAACTAATGTTGAATAAATTTTTAACTATTAATTTTTTCGACAATTTATATTTTAATTATATTATTTTTTATTTTTTAAATGGGCGTGTACCAGGTTTTTGTTCAATTCATTAACACGTTGTAGTGTTGTACTTTCTATTTAAAAGATGAAAATTCCTTATTTTTGTATTCGCTTTTTATATCGGAGTCAATTATTGTACTTAATAATATCATAAATGCATTCCATACTGCCTTTAAAACTTGGGTCCAAATAACAACTCTAAGTCAAACTGAATTTTAAACTGTAATGTATGTAATATAATAGGGGTGTGGACTACTTTTGAAAATCAAAATTCTAATTAGTCCGTTAGTTAGAAAATAAAAAACAATAGACACATATTTTTTGCTTTTTTAAATAAATTAAAATATACAGAGATGAAGCGCATTAAAGTTTAGGATGAGGAGGTCGTGACGTCACTAACCGCTAAAACCGCCATACAAACTGTCAGAATAGTGACGTCACGCGAAATTTCAACTTAATATATTGCCGTTATTTTTTGATCACGTAAAAAAAGAAAAAATACGTGTCCAATATTTTTTAATAATCTACAAGACGGACTAAAAAATAAAAATTAGTCAACATGGCCCATTAGTTGAATGCGCTATCGAATCGAATCGAATGAATGATCAAAAAGGGCTTGGACCCACTTTGTATAAGTTTATTGCGCGCCGTTGTGCCAATAATGAATTCTAGTTTGAGTGAGACTATTATACATATTTTACTTTACGTGAGATACGAGGTGGCTACTTAAGTTCTGAGACAGACAATCTTCACCGTCATGCGGAAGGACATAGCAGGGCATTTTAGTTGAACTTTAAATAATAATATTGATCGTAGTATTTTTTTTTTAATTTCATTACCATTGTAGAGGGAGCGGGATGAATGATAAGGCTCGACCGCCACCAAAGGGGAAGCTTCCCGCCGGGTGAGGTGGTGTGCCCGGGGAACCGCGGCTCCGACTGTAGATCGTCGGAGGTCGTATGTATGTAGCGCAGTATGAAAACTTCGTTAGCGCGATTCAGGACTTCCATATAGCCGGTACTCGTCGCTTCGTGGTAGTTCGTGACTTGTGGCGTAGGGGTCGCCACACCATTATAACGCATTACAATTTTGTGGCTACTTACTAAAATTATCATTGTGATTTCATCCTTAGTGACAAGTAAAGAAATTTTACTTAAAAAATAATACAGTAGGCTATTAGTATAACGATTTCATTTATTTATTTATCCTTTATTGCACAAATAAAATACAAATGGCGAACTTAACGCCTTGCTGCGTTATCTACCAGTTAAAAATGGAACAGAAGCAGTCCGGCGCTCCTAGATTTGACTAGTGGCCATTATAGATCTTAGATGATAGTACTTTATCTTTGGCGTCTTTGGTGACCTGGTCACCAGTACACACCTAACCTAACCAAGAATGTCGGGGAGGTCTACGTCCTGCCTAAAGTCAAAACGTTCTTGTAACTAGACACAAGCCCATAAACCAGTCATTCCGGGAAGAGACCTTTGACTATAACAATACATCTATCTACACTATGGTTGGACATCTCAAAACATAAGTAGCAACCTACGTAGTGCCCATATTCATATAAGTAGGAACTTAGTAAGATAATATGTAACAACGAATTTATTATTTATAAAACAAACATGTATAGTCAACGGATACGATTCGATGTGATGACTTCTGAAATAGAAGTGTTCAAGAAAATTATTACAAAGTACCTACAAGTGTACAAGAATAAGTTGGCTATACAAGTTATCGTTAGCTCATTGCTTGATGTGTAAGCTTAGTGTGAAGTACAGAGACCGTTGTTACTTAAGTTTATATAAAGCCCGCTCCACATTCACGCGAGAATCGTGCGAGAACCACACACACGAACTCGTGGTTTTCTCGCGTTCTCGCACGATTCTCGAATGAATGTGGAGCGAGCTTAAGAATGCTGTTTTCTGTCTGTCCATTTTCTAACTTCGGTTTTTGCGTTTCTATAAAACATAGACATCCACATTACGTCTGAGTATATTTTTATATTTAACACGTGTTTATAGACATGTTATACAAATGCCGAAACTCGAGGTTGGATAATTATTTTTGTTGCTTTAGTCAGCTAAAACTATATATAGCTTAATGTGATTGGTAATGAAACTAGCCAATACGATGATGTCACAAAAATAAATCAACTCCCCTTTGCTACACTTACATGTAGGTCGCTTCTAAATCCGTGATAAGAATAAAGTTTGATATACCTACCCAGTTGTTTTGACGTTTTCCAAATTCACTTCACCTCGTTTGGCCTTAATCTTGAGAATACCAAAACAGTCACCAGCTAGGTGAGAAGCGAAGTGAATGTGAGTTGCGAGGTGACTAGCGAGTTGATTTATGTTACCGTGATAATAATCAATCATAAGTATTTGTGAGAGCATGGCGGTGTACTTATATGTATATGAATATACAATATGCTTGCTGAAAATTTGTATTTTTATTTCATTCTCCACATCCTTTGCTTTTACGCTTGCTGTTGTATATTTTATATACATATAATTTGTGTAGAATAAAGCTGGCTGTGATGTTAAAGAACTTAAACCGATCAAACTATTGCCACCTGCTATAACAAATTATTTATATGTCTTCTAACGATGAGTAATTTCATTTAAAAGGAAATCGTGTGGAGGATGTTTTTTTGATGAATATTCTGTAATATTTATGTGATAGGAAAAAAGTTTAAGCAAAGAGTGCAAAGTCGGCCACTTTTCGTTTTTCAATTGTTGGTTTTTTAAATCATTTTAAAATTTCTATTGAAGGCAACATGTAAATAAAACGTTAGAATTATGTGTTGAATGTATAGTCGGTTTTTTAGACCAAAATATCGTTGCTCGATCAATAGTCGAACGTATGTAAAGTTCTTTAACGTCTAAAATCAATTAGTTAAATCTCTATTATATAGAAGAATACTTGCAATGTGGCTAAAAATGGTGCCATTAACTTAGTTATGTATATCCAGATTCCTGTTTCAGCTGCAGTTAATATAGATGAAACGCGTGCAGTGTTTGTATGTGTCCGTTTGCAAATGACTGAATTTGTTGTATAAATTAAGGACACAACGCCGTCGTATTGTGTTAGCAAGCGATCCGACGTACTAGTTTACGTTAGTTTTGAACTGATAAGACGCACTTGGCACTGATTTTCGTAGCGTTCACCCAGCACTATCGCTTTTTATGTCCTCGGCATTATACGAAGATTACGAAGTGCCGGCCGTTTTAAATAGAAGATTACGATTATACACTACGTACTAGCTGTCCCCGCGGTTTCACCCGCGGTAATTTCGAAGTTCCCGCGGTAATTCCGGTAAAAAAATTACCCTATTTCCTTCTCTGACAACGACGTATGTAAAATTTCATCAACGGCGCCCGAAAAAAACTTGAGCAACTACTTACCACAATTATGATCAGATGAATTATTTAATGTTTAACTTTTCTTATGCCACTTCGATTGGTGATTTAAGTATCATTTGAATATTCATCCTCGGTTCCGTCCAAAATGTGTTCGATAGTTATCCTACTAATATTATAAATGTGAAAGTGTTAAATGTTTGTTATTCAATCACGCAAAAACGGCTGAACGGATTTTTATGAAATTTGGCATGCACGTTGTCAGGGGTACAGAGAAGGACATGGGGTATTTTTTATCCCGGAATTCACGCGGAAACTCCGAAATTATCGCGGGTGAAACCGCGGGGCACAGCTAGTAACTTATAATTATTACACTTCAGGATAATGCGCGGTAGTATTTTGGTGCAGGACCACAAAATCGGCGGTTAATTTCAAAAGTTCTGCGCGCTGTATGAAATTTCTCTCAAAATGCAAAAGAAATTGACAAATTAATTTATACAATTGTTTACTAGAAATGAAAGGTTGTGACATGTGTGCGTATGTGTGCATATGCGTGTAACACGAGGATCGCAAGCCAAGCATCGACCTACATAGCTCGGTTCATGCCACCATTAACGCGTAGGTATCGAGAATAGCCGACGCAGCGGAACGTGCAGCGAGCCCGTCGCGTCGCGCTGACGGCGCGCTACCCGGCGGCAGTTTCTACTGCGGGGTTAGCCAAGTTGACATTCAACAATCGTTAACGCATAGAAAACTATCGTCATGTCATTTTGTAAGCCAAACCAAACTCTAGTTTTCACGTGGTCACGTAGAACTAGAGTTTGGCTTGGCTGACCAAGAGAAAATGAAATGAAATGAAATGAAATGAAAACACTTTATTGAACACCACAAACAGTACAATTAAATACAGTTAAAAACAGAAAGTATTAAGTGGCTCCAAATGGCGGCCTTATCACTATAAAGCGATCTCTTCCAGGCTACCGGGCGGAGTATGGAGATATTTGTTACAATAAAGATAGTAGGTAGGTGGTGCGGCAATACAGCAAATAAAATCTAAAAAATTGTATTAATGTTAAGTAGGTATATTAATAAAAGATATTATATTAATAAAAGAGATATGACATGAGGATTCATTACATAAGTTTCTATGCGTTAACGATTGCAGAATGTCAACTTGGCTAACCCCGCAGATTAATATTGTATGAAGGCACTTCTCGTTACAACTTACAACATCGTCCGACTATGTCCTCTCGATTAGTCGTAGTCCTAGTATAAGATTGTAATTTAAAGTTAGTTAAATTGTTTTTTTTGCACCCTTCGGCTGTATAGCTTCTTCATAATGCGTGGGTTGTGCGTTATATGTATGTGTAAATCACGTCGCGTCACTTGACTGGTATTCAACTAATCTTCAATTTGAAAGTTATCACTATAGTTACCATTCCGCCACCAGAGGAGCCGATCGGGCTGATGACCAAGTCGCTGACGGAGTCGCTGCAGCACGCGGTGAGCGCGGTGCGCGGCCACGCGGCGCCCCTCGCGGGCGCGCTGCAGCAGCCGCTGGCGGCGCTGGTGGGGGCCGCCTCCGCCGCCCCCGCGCCCGCCCCCACCAGCGCCGAGGAGTGCTTCGAGCTGCCCCCCGTGCAGCCGCTGCCGCGCGACGTGCTCCAGTCCATCATGGACGAGTACCGAGACGCCTCCAGCGACCTGGACCGGCAGCGGCGCGCGCGCACCGAGGAGCTGCAGCGCAAACTGCAGCTGTACAACACCATCGAGGGGCGCAGCCGCGACCGGGAGCTCATACACAGCAGCCGCAGGAGCCGGCGGCGGGAGGGCGGCGGGTCGGGGGCGGGCACGCCGCGCGGCGCCACGCCCGTGCGGGGCGCCGGCGGGGGCGGGGGTGGGGGAGGCGCGGGGGTGCGGCGCGCCGCGCCCGGCGCCGTGGACGTCAGCGTGTACAGGTAGGGCCGCTGGGATGTGCTCGCTGGGTTTTGAAACCATAAAAAACGGTAGTCGTTAAAATGGCGTTGATTTCGGAATTCCCGCGGGATTCCGAGATGAAAAGTACCCTATGTGTTTCTGTACCCCTGACATCGTGTATCCAAAATTTCATGATGACCGATTGAGCCGTTACGTTGTGAAAGCGAAACGAACAAATCCACATTCGCATTTATTACGGATTAATAAAAATCGATTAAAAACTATTTGAATTAATTTCACAATCGATCATTAATAAATAATAAGTTAAGATTGACTAGATCTGATTTGAAAACCCGGAACAATTTTTCACTCTATTGACCTTATTTTTTGTTTTCGTGTTCCAGCAACGTCCCCGAACCGAACGACGAAGCTCTGGAGCGACTGATCGAGGAGAAAGAGAAATTGCTGGCGAAAATGCTCAACTTGGATTCACTCGGCATCGAACCTGTGAAAACGCCCGAGGTGGATTACGAGAAGGAAGAATTCGTATTTGACAAAAAGGATTCGGAGTACTCCACCCTGGACTACAACAACATGCTGATCACGAACAAAAAACCGGTAAACGGGTTGATAAGCAACACCCCTAGTCACTTAACGGAACCGGTGAAAACCGATAAAAAGGAAAAAGAAGTCAGACCCGTAGACTTGATACCCAAAGTAGTTGAGTTACCGAACAATTGGAATTTAGGCGATATCGAATTGAAACTAGAAATGCAATCTAACGGTTATATACATAAAAACGGCAACGGATTGCTGTCGCCCGACGACCATTTATTGGATAGCGAATGGGAAATAATCTGATATATCACAAGGTTTAAGTGAAAATAATCGGTACTTTATCGATTTCATCGATCAAATCGGCAAATACTTACCGGTTTTTACAATTTGCACATATAGGTACGTATCGTTAAAGGCTTTGTTTATGGAATATTGACATACCATGTAAGCATTTATGATTATTCTGAGTTGATACAATATCTATAAAAGACAACCTCGCAGAAATAGACTTTGGGTCGATAGTTTTAGGGTGTTATTTTGCTTGCCTGGTTTATTTTTATTGTTTTATATTTTTAACTAGCCCTGACTTCGCGCAGCTGGCTAAAATTGTTTTCTCAGCATTTGACGGAAAAGCAATATGTCGGTAACATTACTACAATATATTGGGATCAGAATACACCGGTTTGTGCGCCGTTGTCTTTATTAGGTAAACCGTGGTGTTATACATATTATGTACATATGTATACCAAAGGCGTAGGAGAGAGAGAAACGCACCTGAATGAAAATTTTACTAGAAAGTTTGATTAATCTTTAATCAATAGATAAATAGAAGTGTTTTTTGATCTCAACAAAAGTTATAAGTAGGTATTGTTATGAATATTATAAACTACAAAAAGTATTAATTGGCCCATTTAATAAATTAATATAATATACATATTAATATACTTTTAAAATATATTTAAAATTTTAAAAGGAATAGGAGCAGAGAACGACTTCGACTTTTTTCAGTCGACGCCAACAATAAGTGATGATTCCGCAGAAGATACCGGTTGGCGTGAACCGATACATTTAGTCATTGCTTTGATTTTAGTGGAACAACACTAGGGTAAAATTATAACCCTGTCTCTTTCAAAAACAGATCGGCTCTACGTACTTACGTCAATTGTAAGTATAAATTTTAATAATGTTTTTCTTTTTTTTAATATTATATAGGTAGGTTTGTTTTATTGTAACGGTTATTTAAAAGTGCGATGCGAAAGACCACTATTATTATTATTTAGCAAGCGTCGGATGATTATTGTTGCTATAAAAACAGTCAAGTAGCAAAATAGTGTATAAGGCTGTACTGGTATAGGCTGGCAGGTTATGGATTCTAGATCTTATGTCATTTATGATTTAATTATTCCACATTGTACCTCAATTTTTAAGGTTTTTTTTTTTTATAGTCGACGAAGGCTTATATGTTGGTACCGTTGTTTAGTTAAATTATAATAATAATATAAATGCATTTGTGTTTTTTTCGTCCGCTCATCACATTCCAACAAAGAAATGGACGGACGTGTGGTCTACATGAGTGTACACACGAATCAATCTGTTGAATGCATAGAGCTGATGTCCACGACGAGATCCGCTGTCTCTCAACGTATTGATTCAACAGATCAAGCTAAGAATTAGATTGTGACCATTATAGCCTTTTAAACAGCAATTTAGCGCCACTCGCTAGATAAAATATAATCGTTTTCTGTGATATTTCATTTAATTAAAAGTAAATCGAGTAAAATTGAATAATTACAGAAAATTACCGGGTAAGGCCCTAGAAGTGCTATAATTATAGCCCTTAGTTTCGCCCGCATGAATTTCGGGATACTAAGGCAACAATTATTGTGATATTAGGTACCAAAATTATTTTGTTTTTTTTTTTTTTTGCAAAACTCCTTTTAAACCGCTTTATTTTTTCGTTGCCAATAAATACGTCCGTGTCACTTTATACATAGTAATATTATAATAGGTATAATATCAAAGGGTAATGAAGAAATTCGTGACTTGTGTTTTGTAGAAACTTATTTTTTTGTATTGCAAGTGTATTATAAAGTTCATTCTTTATTTTAATGTATTGTAGCTATAACATTATCACAGCTGATAAGTAGGTCTATTAAAATAAAACCTACACATAGCATTATTATATATCTATCAATCTTAGTCTACTAATACTTCTTCTTCTTTAATAATGGCATCTATAATTATAATTTGCCAATGACAACGTTTCTTAGTAATAAAAATCTCTTCATCTACTTCTTTAATTATGGCGAAACGCCAATGACAATGTGAGATTGTTCCCCAAGTTAAAACATGGCTCTCTTCAAAGCCAGTTTTCTGCTCAGGGTCCAAAATAGATGCTGAAAAGTGACTGAAATAACGAAGACTTCACGTGACACGCGTGTGTTCGGTACGGCTTTTATTACCCTTCAACAACCAATCTAGTAATATATTATTAATATTGCTCATTGCCGCCTCTAGTGTGACACACAGGACGAACAAACGGGAAATTTCGTACCTATATCTATTGTCATAACATTTCCCATATGTTCATGTAACATTTCGCAGATGGCCATGATACAGGCTTAGCCTAGTTTGGTCACTGATAGATAGTCTCGTAATTTTGTATTCACCGTTTCTTTGTGTAATAAATAAATAAATAAATATGTCACCGGTGACGGGGACAACTGCAGGAAGTGACCCTAAAACCTTCACTAGGTAAATACGTATCTTAACTAATCTATAGGTACTTACTAATATCTCAGAGTAAATATACCTAATATTATAAAGAGGCAAAGTTTGTGGGTTTGTGACGTTGTGTTGGATAATCTCTGGATCTACTGAACCGATTTTGAAAATCCTTTTACTTAAAGGAAGCTACGGTGGTCCTAAGTGATTTAATATATAAATAAATAAATAAATATTATAAAGAGGCAAAGTTTGTGGGTTTGTGACGTTGTGTTGGATAATCTCTGGATCTACTGAACCGATTTTGAAAATCCTTTTACTTATAGGAAGCTACGGTGGTCCTAAGTGATATAGGGTACTTTTTATAACGAAATTTCCACGGGAACTCACCACGAAATTACCGCGGGTGCGACCGCGCGGGACAGCTAGTGTTTAATAAATTCAAACGCCACGATCTAACCCACGGAACTTTCTCTTGGAATCAACGAACCATGTTGCTACTTCGCTTTTTCATAGTGACGCAACTTACTGTTATCGGTGTTGGCAATAGACTTGTTGGTTTGCACCTGAGCTTTTTTCCTTACTTCTTTTGTATTGTAAATTGTTTGATTCTATAATGTGTATATGTCACCGTAAAATTGTAAAAACCGTTAGTTTATAAAATAACGGTAATATTTTGAAATTCTGAGGACACAAAATGCGTGGTGGTGGGTGCTTGCTCATGATAAGTCGGTACCATTGGTACCATTTGACTGTGTTGTCGTCACAGTTCAAACCTAACCTAACCTAACCTAGTATATCGGGGTGCACATAAAATAAATACCTCTTCAATGCCAATCATTTACAATCTAACGGTTTTTACAATTTTACGGTGACATAATATATACATATATATATTTTTAAATAGTGCCATTTATCAAAAACGTACCCATTATCTACTTTAATTTTATGACACTGAACAAAAGTATATGTTTTGTACGCAACAGGCATAGGTACAATATTATAGGATATCATACAAATTGTCGAAACCATTTATTTAGAAAACCGTATTATGTATTTGTATGAAATGTGATAGCCATTAATGTTTTTGATGTTAAAGTATTTTATTTATATGAGTTTAATGTTTATTTTGCGTAATAAAAGTTTATTGGCTTTAAATAAGAAATATACATACATTATTAATGACTTTTATTTAAAAAAAAACCTGATAAGACCAATGTTATTTTTACTTATAACATATTTGGATAAGACAGAAAACTTTTTGATTTAATTAACGATTGTCTACTTGACTAAGGAGGCTAGTTTTATTTAAAGAACAACTTTTAAGATTTTTTTAAATACAATATGTTTTTCACTTTGCGAAGCCAGGCTACGACGGAATAAGCGAATAGGTATCGCGGAGATCACTTTTGAAACCTAAGATAGCCCTTTCAAATGGTTAGTTCTAACTTTTTATCTATATAGGCCTCAGGTATAGGCTAGCTTGCCTACATTTTGCTTACTATTATTACTACAGGTAAGATGTTGAATAAAATAAATAAAAATGCAATTTCAAAGGTACACTTGGTACACATTTTATTTCAATAGCGCAAGTAGATAAATGCTACATAAAGAAGAAAAAACAAGAAAAAGTCATAGCGATATCGTTCATTGTTTTTTATAAAAATAAAACACGACTTCGAACAAAATAAATAGGTTATCACGAACTAATAGTAATAAGTAGAAAAATAATAATTTAGTTTACACAAAACATTCACCACGATTACATTATTTTATGCTTATCACGAAATAATATGGTAACAATTTGTGATGGAATCCGACTCGAACAAACTTGGTAAAGCGATAATACTGACAAGTCGAGGTTTTACTGAGCAATTTAACTTGAATGAAGCGAATCGTCATAGAGCTGTTAGAAGAAACTTGCAATCGACATACAAGTGGTTATATAAAAAATAGAAGGCTGAAAATTTCAGAGAAATTTCATACTTTTGAAATTAACCGCCGATTTTGTGGTCCTGCGCCGAAATACAACCGCACATTATCCTGAAGTGTAATAATTATAACTATCGAACACATTTTGGACGGAACTGAGGATGAATTAAATGATATATACTTAAATCACCAATCGAAGTGGCATAAGAAACGTTGAGTTGAATAATTCATCTGATTGTAGTTGGACGCAGATAAGCAATAATATGTTAACCCAAAAAAATAAGTTATTGATACAGAACGCTTCATTGAGAGTTAAAGAACGTTTTTTTAATTATTTGTTTAACTTATTACATTTTTTAAATACCAACAAATTGTTGAACATAAAAGAAAATTAACACAAAATGGCGCTGTAATTTTAAAACACGATTTAATCAAAATTTCTCCTGTCTGGGTTAACACACTATAGCTTATCTAAGTCCAGTTGTGGTTGCTAATTGCTATAGTTTATTTCGGGCGCCATTTTTCTACTCATCTTGACAAATATAAATGATATAATATAAATAACTTACAGTCACCGTTTTTAGCTGCCCGATAATACAAGACCGCAGTAATCGTTCTCGTCTTCACACACGCACACACACACACACACACACACACACACACACATTCTCACAATAAAGTAATAGATATACATCATACTGTCAAGTTTTTACTTATAGGTAGGTATAGTTGCCCATTATATAGCAACAAATCACATCGTAAGATTTCACCGCCCTAATAAAAACACAATTTCGAGGCTAAGTAAGCGGAGTTAAATACAGTCGAACCGCGAGAAACGGCAATTCCTAACGATTTCCAGTCAGTCTTATTTAATTCGATCTAAATTTATCCAAATACCTATACAGCCTTGGAGGATGTACGAATTGCGCGGAAGCAACCCGAACATAATTATATTTTGTAAATTTATTTATTTATTTATAAAATATAATTATTCATTATTCATTTATTCTTACAAATATACGATTAGTTAAATTCAGCGTCAAAAATATGTGAACACTTTTTCACTCGTTAACTTTATCGCTGTTGCAATAGGACTTAACGACTTTCAAAAGTGATTATCTACACGTTTTTGATGCTGACTGTACAGTTCAGTTCTTAGTCCGTCCGTCCTCAAACAGATCAAACATCGAGTGGTAAAATCTCTCTATTTGTAATTTCGGATCTCCTGCTCCAACATTCCATTAAACACGTGTTAAATATATGTACATACATGTTAAGAAAAACAAAGCGACTCTAAGGATTTTTCGTACTGTTACTGTATGAAAAGAGCCACAAGCTATCGCAAAATTTTAAATATCCATTCGCATCGATGAATGCGTTTTTGTTATATTCAACTTCAGTGCTACGCGCTTTATGTGTTAAATTTACCATATTATATGTTAGATTTAACAAAAAAACAAGGCGCAGGAGACCCGGCTAGACAACACGTTATTTATAATATACCAGGTCAATTCTTCCATCCTCCATGCCCACGAGAATCGGAGGTGTCAATAACACCTTGTTAGACTCAAGCAAGACTCGTCCGCAGTGGTTCACTATACAAATACAAAATATTAAGTACACCCTAACACCTAAAACATGTCGTCCAATACGCGAGGTGTGATTTAAATTGACAAATTACGCAAGGACTTATTCCTTTATATTATAAATTATTATACATAGTAGAGTCACTTAAAACACGGGTCTATAAAATGATTCTAAACTTGATGACGGCACATCCGAGCGACTCGTAAGAGATAACAATAGTGATCGAACAGAAAAACATTGTAACTAAAGAGAAATTATTTTGATTTTATTGACGTCAAAAAGAGCCATATGCAAGGGTCAATGTTGAGTAAAGCTATTTGACTTTGAACTGTGGTAACCGCTCTTGATACAAAACACCAGCGTCATAATGACGGACGCAAAAACTTGAACACTAACAAAACTATCGGGCGGAAGTAGTACCGAGTTGCATTTGTTAATCCAGCCGTCAGTTTGGTTACCGAGCGCAAGGAACTGGTTTTCGAAAGAGAACCGTGGTATAACTTAGGAAACAATCTAACATGAAAGAAAAACCAAAGTTCAAAATTCAAGAAGAGGAAATAAGATTACGCCTTTTTGTATGTATGTGCCTTTTATGATTAATTCTAACTTTTGAATTGTACGTATGTCTAAGTATGCGATTCCGAACGCAGCCCGGCGCTGTCATATTTCGATATTGACAACTAGTGCTGTCTCACTCGCTATACTGTTTGTTCTCTCTTACATGGCCGCCTTTTCCTTTTTGTCGAAATATATCCAACACTAACTTATGTGTTTCTTATCTCGTAATATGAATGACAAGGGGATAGCTCTTGCATTAAAATATAAGACTAGGCAAAGCATCTGTCTCCTTTCGATTCACGCAACATTTCCAAATCAAATCACACCGCACGTAACAAGATTAAATTTCAGAACGAACGATGTATAACAATAAAAATGAAAGCTACGCAAATTCAAGCTATCTAAAATACAATACAATCATTAAAATAGTCGAGTCTAATCACGCTTACATTTGGCAGTGCAAGTAAATATAATAATTTATAGTTCATTATGTACATAATATCGCATATTTAAATAAATTCACTAAACAACCGCGCCAGACGTAAGTCACTATTCGTTCGCGAGGACATGTTGAAAAAAAAACTATTAAATTATTTTAAAATAGAAACTTTAGCTGACTTATTCTTATTCCAAAATGTGATTATCAGTTCTTAGTTCTGGCTCATCTATGGTGCTGACAATAAATCCGAATGACATCTACTCTTTAGTTATTGGTTTATCTAAAAAAACACAAAAATAACCTCAGTCACTGAGGTAACTTATTTTAAATTGTGTCGAATATGTTGTCGTTGTTAGTTATTAGAGATGAGAGAAATTTCACTCGGAGATAAGCCAAGACTAAGCAGTTCTGAGTTTAATCGAAGTTTATGAAGTTTTTTAAGTTCATTTTCGATAAATGCAAAATTTACAAAAAAATAAAAACATTTTAAGTACACAACGATCGCTCACAAAAAGTAACTACAGTCTACACACAACAAAATACGGATCGCAATCGAAACGCCACGTAAAACGAACCTTAATTAATTAAAGAGTATAAATGAGAAAGTGCTATTAGAGAGAGAAAACTGAGCAAAAAAATACTTGTATAATACTGTGCCGTCGGTCATATCGAAGCTAACAAAAAAAAAAAATTGTAAAATCATCAGCTAAATTACGAAGCGCCATCGAAATTTCGACCTTGCAGACATCGACTTTAAGGTCGAAACTTCAACTTTCAACGCGAGGCCTTGAGCTTTTTTACGTCAATATAGGAACTTATGAAATAGATTATAATAATTACGATAATATGAGAACTAAGTCGCGTATCGATCACAATCCCATTTGCTTATGAACATAATAATGGAATAACCATCCCACTCGGCTCCCAACATTCCAACACAATAGAAATCCACCAAATTCAACAAAAGCTTTCAAGCTTCAACAATAGTTTTTTTTTAATCTTTTTAATTTTTTTTTTTTTTCATTAAAATATCACAACACATTAGCGTGTATCAAGCCGTATACATTGATATACATTGAACGAATCGTTCGAATATGCGCCAGCGCAGGGGTAATGTTTTTTCTTCCATCGAAATTTCCACCTTATACACTTCACATTAGATCCAAATTCCGGTGGGAGAAACTTCGATGTAAGGTTTGGCAAAAACATCAATATTTTTGGTATAAGCGCGAAGCGTGCTGAGTCACGCAATGTCGTGAGCCGACTTCAAACACATGGGTACATTTACACTATACGATGATTCGCCAGCTCTGCGCTGACGCCGTTAAGCAATCGAAAATTGGTAATACTGTGCCGATTTTGGTAAAACTTCTTAAAAATTTTAGTCTTTTCTTCAGTCTTTTACTTTCGAATGATATTTACTTCCTCCGCATTGAGAATCTTATAAAAGATTCAATCCATATAAATTACTAATACTAGCGCAAAAGGGCGCTAAGTCAGTCGCGTGATGTCACAGGCAAAGTTCGAAATGTAAGTAGATTACAAAACGTCCGGATCGATAGACTGCACGGTTTTTTATATATTTCCAGTTATCCAGACGTATTTTCTTGTGAAAATCATGTAAATATGATTAGCGCAGCGAAAGATAACATTTACAAGCGAGAGAAAGCGAAGCGATCGGCAACACTCCCAACTTTGTCTATGACACTTCAGTCATCATTATTCAGCAACTAATACATAAATGACAAATTGTCATAAAGTCCATCGTCAAGTTCCTCAATACCTTAAAATGAAAAATACAGGAAATTTTTTTAAGCAATGCGCAAAAAAATATTGGTGGTTCAGTATCAGTAATAGAACACATTTCCATATTTTTTAAATCGGCTTTAAATTAGCAAAATATGGACACTATCTATTCGTAATAATATCAATGGGCGGGGGTGTTGCAGCGGGGGTGAACGACCTCGATCAGCTGTCGGTACATTGTAAGCCACGTAAATACCATACCTAGCCGAACGAGCAGCGGTGGCGGCGGCGAATAGAGTAGCCAATAAATCAATTGCAAAGTATACATCTTTCGTTCACGATAACTTTACTTTTTTGTACTATGACTTATCAAAATAAAAAAGGTGTTCATTAAAACTCCTTTAAGTTTAATTTGTAAAAGTTTGCGCACTGAATAAAAAATGTTTCCTGTATAATACGAAATTAAATTTCGAAATATTATTTTCTGGGTTAATAAATTAATCCCCACAAAACTTGAACACGCGTCGATGATAATTTTTATATGTAGTTAAATATAATATATTAAGTATTATAATTCAAAAAGAGCGACACCAGATTATATATGCGTTTCTTTTCTTTTTTTGGCAAAGGCAACGTTATATACAGCCGCCGCGCTGGGGGGGCCTCAGGCGAGGTTGACGCGCGGCGCCATGGCGAGGTAGTGCCCCTCGAGCGGCGGCGGCGCCCCGGGCGGCGCCTCAGGCGAGGTTGGCGCGCGGCGCCATGGCGAGGTAGTGCCCCTCGAGCGGCGGCGGCGCCCCGGGCGGCGCCTCAGGCGAGGTTGGCGCGCGGCGCCATGGCGAGGTAGTGCCCCTCGAGCGGCGGCGGCGCCCCGGGCGGCGCCTCAGGCGAGGTTGGCGCGCGGCGCCATGGCGAGGTAGTGCCCCTCGAGCGGCGGCGGCGCCCCGGGCGGCGCCTCAGGCGAGGTTGGCGCGCGGCGCCATGGCGAGGTAGTGCCCCTCGAGCGGCGGCGGCGCCCCGGGCGGCGCCTCAGGCGAGGTTGGCGCGCGGCGCCATGGCGAGGTAGTGCCCCTCGAGCGGCGGCGGCGCCCCGGGCGGCGCCTCAGGCGAGGTTGGCGCGCGGCGCCATGGCGAGGTAGTGCCCCTCGAGCGGCGGCGGCGCCCCGGGCGGCGCCTCAGGCGAGGTTGGCGCGCGGCGCCATGGCGAGGTAGTGCCCCTCGAGCGGCGGCGGCGCCCCGGGCGGCGCCTCAGGCGAGGTTGGCGCGCGGCGCCATGGCGAGGTAGTGCCCCTCGAGCGGCGGCGGCGCCCCGGGCGGCGCCTCAGGCGAGGTTGGCGCGCGGCGCCATGGCGAGGTAGTGCCCCTCGAGCGGCGGCGGCGCCCCGGGCGGCGCCTCAGGCGAGGTTGGCGCGCGGCGCCATGGCGAGGTAGTGCCCCTCGAGCGGCGGCGGCGCCCCGGGCGGCGCCTCAGGCGAGGTTGGCGCGCGGCGCCATGGCGAGGTAGTGCCCCTCGAGCGGCGGCGGCGCCCCGGGCGGCGCCTCAGGCGAGGTTGGCGCGCGGCGCCATGGCGAGGTAGTGCCCCTCGAGCGGCGGCGGCGCCCCGGGCGGCGCCTCAGGCGAGGTTGGCGCGCGGCGCCATGGCGAGGTAGTGCCCCTCGAGCGGCGGCGGCGCCCCGGGCGGCGCCTCAGGCGAGGTTGGCGCGCGGCGCCATGGCGAGGTAGTGCCCCTCGAGCGGCGGCGGCGCCCCGGGCGGCGCCTCAGGCGAGGTTGGCGCGCGGCGCCATGGCGAGGTAGTGCCCCTCGAGCGGCGGCGGCGCCCCGGGCGGCGCCTCAGGCGAGGTTGGCGCGCGGCGCCATGGCGAGGTAGTGCCCCTCGAGCGGCGGCGGCGCCCCGGGCGGCGCCTCAGGCGAGGTTGGCGCGCGGCGCCATGGCGAGGTAGTGCCCCTCGAGCGGCGGCGGCGCCCCGGGCGGCGCCTCAGGCGAGGTTGGCGCGCGGCGCCATGGCGAGGTAGTGCCCCTCGAGCGGCGGCGGCGCCCCGGGCGGCGCCTCAGGCGAGGTTGGCGCGCGGCGCCATGGCGAGGTAGTGCCCCTCGAGCGGCGGCGGCGCCCCGGGCGGCGCCTCAGGCGAGGTTGGCGCGCGGCGCCATGGCGAGGTAGTGCCCCTCGAGCGGCGGCGGCGCCCCGGGCGGCGCCTCAGGCGAGGTTGGCGCGCGGCGCCATGGCGAGGTAGTGCCCCTCGAGCGGCGGCGGCGCCCCGGGCGGCGCCTCAGGCGAGGTTGGCGCGCGGCGCCATGGCGAGGTAGTGCCCCTCGAGCGGCGGCGGCGCCCCGGGCGGCGCCTCAGGCGAGGTTGGCGCGCGGCGCCATGGCGAGGTAGTGCCCCTCGAGCGGCGGCGGCGCCCCGGGCGGCGCCTCAGGCGAGGTTGGCGCGCGGCGCCATGGCGAGGTAGTGCCCCTCGAGCGGCGGCGGCGCCCCGGGCGGCGCCTCAGGCGAGGTTGGCGCGCGGCGCCATGGCGAGGTAGTGCCCCTCGAGCGGCGGCGGCGCCCCGGGCGGCGCCTCAGGCGAGGTTGGCGCGCGGCGCCATGGCGAGGTAGTGCCCCTCGAGCGGCGGCGGCGCCCCGGGCGGCGGCGCCAGCGGGGACATGGGCACGTACTCGTACTCCAGCTCGGGCCGCTCGCGCCCGCGCAGCAGCAGCTCCACGATCTCCCGCGGCAGCGCCAGCGCGGCCGCCGCCTCCTCGTCCAGCTCCATGGCCAGGTCGAGGTCGCTCCCGAGCGGGCCGTCCAGCGCGTCCGCGCCCTCCTCCAGGCACTCCGCCGACTTGGCGCAGCGGCGCGGCGCCGCGGGCTCCGCCTCGTCGAGGAACTCGCAGCTCCGGGTGGCGCCGCCGTCGCCGAGCGCGGCCTTAGCGCTTTTCGTCTTCCTCGCGGCGCGGAAACTCTTGAACAGGTCGCGGGACGAGGCGAAGTCGAACTTCTTCTTCTTCTGACCGCCGCCGCCACCGCCGCCGTCCTTGGCGTCCGATTTGGGGGAGGCGTCGAGGCGGGAGTCGCTCTTCAGCCGTTTCCGGAACACGCTGAACGAGTGCTTGGGCCGGTCCGGTTTGGGCAGCGTGCTGGTCCTGGCGTAGGGCTCCGCGCCGGCGGCGGCGCCGCAGCAGCGCGGCAGCGAGCCCAGCGAGCTGTGCCGCGTCACGCCCTCGCCGCGCGCCGCCGCCCCCGCCCCCGCCCCCGCCCCCACCCGCCAGCACTCGCCCACCTTCAAGGTGCTGTCGCAGGAAACGGAAACATTACCACACCAGAAAGTGGAAACACTAGGTATACACGATACTCGCTCCATAATGCGGTAGAAATGGATTGATAAAAAAAAATTGTTTCACCCGATACAAAGTGCGCCGCTATGACTTACGTATTTGACGAGCAAGAAGAGCACATTTACGTACAAAAGGCGGACTTAATGCCTAAGGCATTCTCAACCAGTCAACCTTTTGGCTAGGGGATAGTATCTCCCACAATATTCCCAAAACTGTGAATTTTGAAAACGGTGACTAAGTAAAAACGTAGCTAAAAAGCGTTTAAAAATTTTTTTCTTTACGTTAATGAATGTTTTAGTGCGTGATGAATAACGGCCACACTGGTTGCCTGTTTTACCAAGTCGATGTCCCTTCTATAAACTATTACTATCTGTTCTGCGGCGGGGGCGCTCACCCGGGCAGGCGCGGCGGCAGCGGCGGCGGGCAGCGGCGGCCCGCGCGGCGCATGGTCGCGTACACGCACTCCGCGACCGACTCGTACGCGGGCTCGGGCTCGGGCTCGGGCTCGGGCTCGGGCTGCGCCTGCGGCGGCGCGGCGGGCAGCTCGGGGATCTCCTCGTACACGCCCGACGCGACCGACGCCACGGAGCGCCGGTCCGACGAGCTGCCGACGCGAGCGTCCAGGGTGAGTAGCGCGAATGGTACACCAGCACCATTCGGACCGAAACGTGAATGTTGACTAATTTTTATTTTTTAGTCCGTCTTGTAGATTATTAAAAAATATTGGACACTTATTTTTTCTTTTTTACGTAAATAAAAAATAACGGCGATATATTGAGTTGAAATTTCGCGTGACGTCACTATTCTGACAGTTTGTATGGTGGTTTTAGGGGTCAGTGACGTCACGACCCCCTCACCCTAAACTTTAATGCGCTTTATCTCTGTGTATTTTAATTTATTTGAAAAAGCAAAAAATACGTGTCTATTGTTTTTTTTATTTTCTAACTGACGGACTAATTAGAATTTTGATTTTCAAAAGTAGTCCACATCCCCATTGATAACGTTTCCACTCAGAATGCTGTGTTATGGTCATAGTAGTAAATAAAGGCCCAGAGCTTGTAAAACATAATAGTAAATATTAAACTCGGAAATTAACTAATAATATAAATGCGAAAGTAACTCTGTATGTGTGTCTGTTACGCTTTCACGCCTTAACGGCTCAGCCGATCATTACGTTATTTTGTACACACGTTGTCAGAGGTACAGAGAAGGATATAGGGTACTTTTTATCCCGGAATTTCCGGGCGAACTCCGAAATTTCCGCAGGTGAAACCGCGGGGCATTGCTAGTTAGAAATGTTTATCAGATGACCCTAAGTGGGTCCATGGTGGGAATCGACCCAGCGACAGGATCAGGCGGTCAGGACCGCCAAAGGCCGGTTCATTACCTGTCGTCCAGCGATGTGGCGGACATGATGCGGCACGTGTGCTGCACCAGCGAGTCGGTGGCGCTGCAGCGCGCCAGCTGCCCCGAGGGGCGCCGCTCCCACTCCTGGAACACAACGCCACAGCCGCGTCACGTCACGTCACTCGTCTGTCACTCGCAGCAATCATCAAATATCAACCTTGAGGTTCCTCATATTTTGAAGTCAATGAAGTAACAACTAATGCTCATATTATCTGATGAACTACCCCAAGTTAGTTCCATCTTTGCCTTCACTGGCTACAAGTATCAAATTTACTAAAAGCAAACCCTCAAAACCTTAAATTAATTACCAATGTACCAAACAGACTATATTTTTATATTGATTTTTATCAACAATATTACAATTTACATTGTACAGATTAAAATAATAAAATTTTAAAGAATAGTACCTTGGAAATTACAAGATCAGTGTCGTCTAAGGATACTTCTGATGGACGGAAATACGAACTACTCCGACGTGGCTCGCCTGGAATAGACACAGTGTATTTTGAAAGAAATCAGAAGCCACACAGGGAACTGCAGGTGACAATTAACAATTAAAGGATGAAAAAGTTTAATTAAAATTTAAATTTTTATTCCATTTATGTGTAAAGTGATGATGTGAACTTAAAATTAGGTGTGAACTTTTTACTTTGTTAACATCGTCTATGCAAAGTTTTGGAATGAAATATGTGTACAGGTGTGTCTAAAAATTTTAAGTTTCTTTAGAAATATTTTGGACATGTGATTCGATGACTGTTTAACTTTCTGTCAAGTCCTTGGATTAGACACGACTGCACTGACACTGACCTTTATCGTCAGCACACTTGAGCTGAAACTGACCTTTATCGTCAGCACACTTGAGCTGAAACAAATCGCCCTCACTCTTGCTGAGCTTCTTCGAGGGCTTTGAGGCAGGGAGCTTCTTTATGGCTTGTCGCATTGCGCTGGTCAGGTTACCAGCCTGCGGAGACGACAGTTTGAGCTCGCCCGCTCCATTCGGGTACCAGCTGTCAGTAGAACAACATATTTTCAATTTTACAAAAGTAAAAAGTATAGGAACAACCTTACAATGGTCAAACTAATGCTCTTAGATGGGACAAACTAGCAATCTTCTAAGATATTTCATTTTAATAATTGACAAATGAATACACATTATTTTTACTACTACATTAAAATGCTACACAAAAAAAAATTGTGTGATTAGATAACCAATACATAAGTTAATTGCAATATGAAAAAAATTTGTACAATTATATAATCTTACTAATTAATTATATTGTAACTTGATGTAGAAAAGATTAATTTATACTTAATGTAGGAAAGTTTAATTTATATCATAATAAGTGGTAGTTTTAACATTTTTGGTATCAAGTTTAAGCCTTAAAACTTCTAGTGGTAAGTGTATTTTTAACTAACCTGTGCACACCTATAACACATATTTTATTCTTATCTATGTCACTGGTCAGTGTAACTTCCTTGATATATTTCCATTCAACGAATGCGCCAACCTTTCTAGCTCGTGAGAGTAGCACCCCGCTGGTAGAGAGTGTAACTATACTGTCCAAGTTGAGGCCACATTTGCGAGACAGCTCTGTAGGGATGACCATCACTGAGTAAAGGTCTTTGAGTGATATCTCGTTGCCTAAAAATATGAACCCATGAAAGTGATGATGATGAAGTGTGTGAATGGTTTTTTATTTATGTTGTGGTTGTATTTATCTCTTGATTGTTATATGAATAAAAATTTGTTAAAAGTGTTTCATGAATCATAAGTTTTTTTTCTATTCTATTGTTGCTTTTTGGCATTTGATTGAATGACTCATAAGTATATTAATATTAATTATATCCTGAAAGTGAAAATAATTGAACACCATAACAACACAATGCCATATTGAAATTTAATAAATTTGCATTGAATGCAATTATGACAATGGCATGAAGAAAAAAATTGAATGTAATTGATAAATAATGGTATGCTGTAGAGGAATGTTGTGGACTGATGGACTTATTTATAAATAAAAACACATTCGAACACCTTATTCAAAGCATACAATGGTAAAAATAGGCATAATATAGATATAAAAATGTATGGAAATGAACTTTGACCCCGATGTTTTACAAATTGTGGGTAGGTGGCAAACGCACTTACCGAAATACTTATCTCCGTTCAGAACAGCCTTGATCTTTTCCATCCAACTCTGTGCATCTTGCGGGGTCTGCGCCGCGAGGAGGACCCGCGGTTTTCGCGGTTCATTCGCTAGAAACACGGCGAAAGCATAAGGGCGTGTGCGGGATTTCGTCCTTCGCACCACGCATCCGGAAGATAATTCCACCACCCCGACATTTGTGCCCGCTTCGCTGCAATAAACAGCTATAGTACCACCAGCCAAATTCGTCGGACTCGGCCGCAAAATGCACCACTGTCTTTTCCACGACTGCAAAATAAACAATCGATAATCACAACACTGGAGAGATTTGTAAAACCACTTTTAAAATGAATAATCTATTTACCTTGAATGGTTTTAGGCCTAAATTAGATTTAGAAGGATATTTTAACTCTAAATAACCGGACATTTTGTACGTTTATTTTAAATTTTCATCAGTAAAATAAAAATAAACACGAGGGGCACATGTCTCACGAGCATAGTTTGTTTACAAAACACGCAAAACATAGACTAAAAGAGGAAACGAAAACGGAAAACGCCATGATGATTAACCGTCAGCCAAGAGCACATATTTTTTTTTGTTAAATTTACCCCAATGGGGAAGGCAAAGTCGTGGGATTTTAGCAGTGACGGACGTCAGTTTTATTGCTTTGTTTTGTAAATTATTATAATGTGTTAATATTGTGTGAATATGGTGGATTTTGCATATTAATAATGATCTTTTAGTCATGAACAGTGTGTGAAAACAGTGAAAGAAGATGACATAAGAAATGGGGCGTTCATCGGGAGGATGTCGTTTTACTGTACAACTTCCCACAGAGCGTCCTATTAAGGTTCAACTGTGAAGAGTTGCTGCCAAAAGTTCCGTTAAAGCATCGAAATACATTGGTGAGATGCATTTCGATGTAAATAACTTCAGAAGAAGAAAATACAACTGAATTGGCTGTATGGACTTAGCTTTCCTTTGCCTTCCCCATTAGGGGTAAATTTAACAAAAAAAAATGTCTGCGGTGAATCTGAGACAAAAAAAACAACTTATCTGTCGGCAGCACTGCTTTTGACACTTGACATATGTCTAGTTAATTTGTGCTTGTCCTTTGAAGTTTGATGAGTTTGTCAAAAATATCAACTTAAATTGGTTGGGATTTATTCCGTTTATTCGCTGTGTTTCTAGTTTTATTAATTATTACTACGAAAGTAAAACGAAATAGGCGAAAGTACGGTTCAAAAATGTTATTAATGTCTAAATTATTTAACTTAATTTTCGTATCATTCGGTTTCTTTAGCAGTGTTCATTGCGCATCAAATTCTTTTGAAGAAGACGTCGGTAATGGACGGTACGTGATTGAGGGAAAGGTTTATAAGCCGGACGAGCATGAAGTGGGAGCTTGGCAGGTCGACACCCAAGTTCACGTCAACGGGGGCGAGTACATTGGGTTCGTAAGAGAAGATGGAACATTTGTTGTTCACAACGTTCCTTCGGGTTCTTATGTCGTGCAAGTAGTTCACCCTGATTACATGTACGAGCCAGTCCGGGTGGAAATAAACTCCAAAGGTAAATACCGAGCGCGGAAAGTTAACTTCATACAAACGTCGCAAGTCATCCAAGTGCCTTATCCTCTCAGAATGAAAGCTCTGACCAAATTCCGCTATTTCCAAATGAGAGAGCAGTGGAGGTTGACTGACTTCTTGTTCAACCCGATGGTTATAATGATGGTGTTGCCCCTATTGTTGATCATGGTCCTGCCCAAATTAATGAACGATCCAGAGACAAAAGAAGATCTAAAACAGATTAGCAACTTAGCCAAAATGTCTGAAATGCCGGAAATGTCAGAGATGTTCACTTCATTGTTCAGTGGTGGGACAGCCAAAGCTTCTACTTCCAAAGCTAAACAAGTGAAGAAGAAGCAATAGTCTTGAACTAAGGGTTAGTTAAATCAATGAAGTATGTATGTAATGTAATTGTAATTTAATAAACCAGATTAGTATTTATTATAAATATTTTATTTGTCACCTTATCACTTTTTCTCTTAAAGGTGTAAAATGATGCACAGGGTTTCCAGGAAAGACATGCTTCTTTTGAGAATCCGTAAATTTTAATATAGTAGTCTTTGAGTGAAAAATCAGACACACATTAAACCTCAACTTGATCACGGAAACTTAATATTCAGTATGAAGTGATCCTTACTAAATAAAAACCATTTGATATTATATCTACACATTTTATATTCAAGGTGAAAAATTACACATGAAATGCTCCACCTATACATATTAATGTAATCTATAAAAAAAAACCTACTTAAATATAAGTGGTACAAAAAAGTAAAAATTATGATAATATTGTTTAATTTGGACGGATAGTATAGTTAAGTAGAGTAACTTCTATGATACAGGTACTTAGATACTTGAGATTCTTAAATGCATCTAATTAAAATCAAAAAATATAAAATTAGGTCAATACCAAACAGGATATATCTTATTTTAGCAGTTCTACATTGATATTATTTCATATTTTAATAATAAATATCTACTTTTAAAACACACCTATCATACCATACATAAAATGTAAATAAATTTGTTATGAAAATACTTTGGAAATAGGCTCAAAATTACATTTTGCCATTTATTATACATACAATCTATATTTTCTTAAACAATAACATTCCAGGTAAAATTATCATTTCATGATATTGTCTTTTGCAAGTAATAAGGCATTTTTTCAAGAATGTAATCATAAGATTACAATCATTTTAGTTTCATTGGATCCATCAAAGCGGAGGAATGTTGTATGTTAAATTGTAAACACCTGAATCAAACATTCACATATTGGGGGACTTTAGAAATTTTGTTCCATTGATTATAATAGCAATGATTGTAGTCTTAATAATATGCTTTTCAGACATTGGTACTTATTTGTATTTTGTATTTGTAAACGGGCTGGTTTCCGCAATTTGACCACTACGCGCCTATTTTGCGTGCGGTGGGAATAAGGCACAGTTGTTGAGTGTGTGATCTGTAATTAATAACTTTTGAGTTGGGAACATTAATATTGTCCCTGTGCTGTGACCAAAGACATCAAACGAAAATATTATATGAATTAGTTACTATGGCGGTGCGCCTGGATCACATCACAGAGCGAATGAAAATTAGAGTGTATTGGTGCCCTAGATTAAAAATGACCTTTCTTTTCAAAACTAAATTGTAATACAATAATTCTTTCAAAACTTAAAAATACAAGGTAGCTCGATTTCAGTTTTATACACTCCCTAATTAATCTTACATTAACATTGAGAACCAATCTCTTATATTATTTTCTCTCAATTACACACGAATGTTGGAGAGGTAGATAAATAATAATAATGTCATAATAAAAAATGGTGATTGGTGCTGCAACATTGCAAGGCTGATTATAAACTACATGTAAGTCACACATCTGAATATAGTCAGTGCTATTTATGTATTCTTTGTTATCCCGGAGCGAATAATAAGAGTATCAATTTTATACATAGGTGAGGTTTTCCTCCATTTTGTGTACAAAGTTTGATACAGTGTAAATCTGGCTTATGCTAAAAAAAAATTTCATACATTTTATTTACAAGAAAAGCATTCTATAAACTGCTTCCCCTCTAAAAGATATGATTGAATCAAGGCAAGGGATGCATTGTACATGCTAAGAAATTCTTTACACTTTTGATAAAAAATGTATTTTGTCTTTAGGAAAATTTATCCTTTTTATCCTATCAGTTAATACTTCGTATCCCTAAAAATTACCAAAAATAAGGAATCACAACTAAGATTTCGTTTTGTCTTATATTATTGTAACATATTAAATACGATTAAAAATCGGCACAAAAGACATCCTGTAGTAAAAAATATGAAACATCCTTTAGTAAAAAATATGAATGTATAAAGTTTAAAAAGTAAATATTTTAAATGAATTTGGTTAAAGCTGTAAGACACACTTTTTGTATTAAAAAATCTGGAAAGTCAGTCATGGAAATATAACAGAAAAAATTTAAGCTTATAAATAAATATAAAAAAAATCATTATAAAAAATGTTCAGTGACAATATTTTTTATATGGAGTAAATAAAAATTTGCACTTTTTAAAAAGTGTTAAAAATGGTAAAAAAAAACACTTCAAATACACTTTTAACTAATAAAATAATGGAAATGGAGCTTGGTCCTGCCACAGAAATAGAGTATTGTCAATTTTATTATTCTGTTACAACTATTCAATAAAAATAAACATTTGTCTTTTTGTTGTGACTGTATAAAAAGTGTAAGAAAAACAATGCTATTTCTCTAGATAACAAATAAAATAAAAATAATTACTGAGATATTAAATAAATAACTGTATTGTGTGTTTCTTAAATATTTCTTTCTTAATTCCCCGACAAGAAGTCATTACTAAACTTTTCAAAATAAACTAGATATTGCTCAGAGAAAAAAATCGACTAAAGTTTCTAAACTAGTATAAAAATTAAAAGCTTTTGGAAATTCATCAATTAGATTCAGACTCATCTGTTATGCCGATTTGTGTGACAAAAACTTTACGAGTCGACACTTTGAGTGTGTTTCGATATAAAATTGATATAAGTAATATGTTATAAGTACTAAACTATACCACAACAATGATAATACATATTTATCGATGTCAGTACATTCACATCGAGTCACAGGCTTTGCGTTACGTTAGGACTTCGCGTGTTAAATCAATAAACTTAAAAAGATGGTTTATTCATTTGTCTTTTTTAATCATTTGTCTTTTTTGGTTTATATTTATTTATAAGGGGTATATTACACCGGTTTATAACTGTGAGGGCGGGCTTCGGCACCGCATTTTAGCTACCTAATGATTAAATCTCTTTCATTTAATTACGGGCAAACTTTGTTCATCGTGTACCTACTACTTTTCCTACGACTTCTCATATTGTAAAAAAACGACTCAAAACTAATGAAAGAATCGATTCAATGCTCTTTATGGATGAGATACCATTCAACCGATTTGTGATCGTAGTCGTAGTCGGAAAGAAGGGGATACTAAGCCGAGAGTAGTTCAAAGTATTGATGTTAATAATATTATATTGTAATTATTTAATATATTTATGGCCGTTTTGATATCCTTTTCCGGTAATGCGTTCGAATTGGCCTCATAGAAAAAATAGGGAGTATAAAATAATGAGAAGAGTTTGCCCAAATTATTAGTTAATGATTTCAGTCCTCACACCTTTGGTGTTGAATTAAAAGAAAATAATATTCTACCGTGCAAACTGTCGGAATTATTATCCTATTTTTGCTTTATGTTAGGTAAAACGAGGGACATTTTCAAGTCCACTAGAATAACTCATGCTTACATGTTATCTAGTAAAAATACATAAACTCAATTATTGATAAATCAGAGAAAACCTTTCCACTGGTCATTGATTGGTATGAATGATCGCCATTTGTACACACTGTGCAATAAAGAATAAATAAATAAATAAATAAATGATCCATCGGCGACAGTAAAAAGGATTGGTGAATGACCTTGAGTTACGAATTACGATCGGTAGCCGCGTTGGTTTAGTACGCGTTTGGTTTTCATGAATGACAACGTTAAAAAATTACGTTGAATGTATGTATTTGTACTAATATATCTTCCTTCAATAACTCCCTCGTTTTCTTGTACCACGGGCGTAGCGGGGATTTGGGGGTTTAAATCACTTTTCCGAAATCTCATATAAAAATGAATCCCTATTTCCCTTGGTTCTTCTTCTTCCCTTCTTTTTTGTAGTGTTTGTTATTGTAAGGAGAAGAAGATGAAAGAATTTTGAAGTTCCTGCGGGAATTGACGGGAATTTTACTGCTAATTAGTTGATGTTGTAAGGAGTAAATTAGGCTACTTTGGACTTTCTGCGGGAATCCGAAATTCACGCGGGTAAAACCGCGGGGCACAGCTAATGTTCAATAAATATCACATTTTGAGTTTACCGTGCTGCTACTAAGTGTCATTTTGTGCATACTTTTCTTGTTTTATTTACTTGAAATCCCTCCTCCCCGATATTAAAACGACTACGCCCGTGCCCTGTAGACACCGACTGGCTCCAGTTAAGGGGTCATCATCCATAAAGTACGTCACACTAATGTCGCAATTTTTCGACCCCTCCCCTATCCTTTTCATAGTCGGTCACACTTGTGAGACCTTCCTAAAGTGACGTCACATTTTTTTGCAATTTTACATCTAGAAAATTTTAAATTAAAACGACAATTCTGACAAAACAATTTAAACCTTATACCTATACGGATAGAGTTGGGATTGATTTGAAGTTTTTGGATGTATAAGATATTGAAATGTGACGTCACGCAAATTAGGACCCGTCCCACGTCCCCGGTCACATAATGCCATCCCCCCTTTTAACGTGTGACGTACTTGATGGGCGGTCCCTAAGTGTTGGCTCCGAGAGCAAAGGGGCGGCGGCCGAGCGCGAGGGTCGCCAGCGCGGCGAGCAGCAGCCAGGCGGGGGCGGCGGGGGCGGCGGGGGCGGGCGCGGCGTTGTAGATGGAGCAGTAGGGGCACTGCGAGGAGCCGCACACCTCGCAGATGTTCAGCAGGTACAGCGACAGCGCGTCGAATATCGTCTCGTTGAAGCGCTCTGTTGGGGTAGTTTACGGGGTATGAAAATCAAAATTCTATTTATTCTGTCGGTTTATCGGTTAGATAATAAAAAATTATAGACACGTATTTTTTGCTTTTTCTTTCGAATTGTTGAAAAAATACTAAGATAAAACGCATTAAAGTTTAGGAGTGGGGGCTCTTTTGACGTCATAGAGTGCTATAAACTGTAGGACGGCGTGACATCACGCGACATTTCAACTTAATGTATCACCGTTATTTTTTCATTTCGTGAAAAATTAAAAAATGCGTGTCCTATATATTTTAGTAATCTACGAGACGGCTAAAAACTAAAATTTGGTTGACAAGCCCATTATTGTATAATAATAATAATATTGACTCTACAATTATTTTTGCGATGGTTGTTTCTGTGAACGGTCTGACAGCGAAAAGTCGCGATCAACCTCTCGAGGTCATTGGCTCAAGGGTCAGGTTCAGAAGGCGGTAATCTTCGACACGACACAGATTGTACGGAGGTGTCTGTGACCTCTGCTCCGGTGTCGGTAGCACACTATGTACATTCTATATTCTATGTAACCCAGGGATGTTGTAGTTTACTAGCTTCGTATCACTGAATTTTTTTTTAATCAATTCAATAGGTACCTAGTTCTAGAGATTACCACCTACACACAAACTTTATCTCTTTATAACATTAGCGTAGAATTGCTATTGTGAAACTTGCGTTAGTGTTACGTTTGTAAACGAACAACCATAATCACAATTAAATTTTGAAATATAAAAAAAAATATACAGGATGAAATTTAAATTAGTCGACAAACTTTCAGGGATTAATATACCTACTCATAAATACGAAAAACTTTTTGTATGGGACCAACATTTCACTTTGAAAAACAAGTCATTTATCCCATAAAAAGTTAATTACTACTGACGAGTATTCAATCGACTTCTAACAAGGGTTCTATATTTGACTGTGTGTATGTTTTTTTGTCTGACGCTACATACCTGGCGCGTAGTAGTCGTACACCCGCACCGGCAGGAAGCGCGACATGTTGGCCACCGGGAACCAGCGCTCCAGCGTGTAGTTCACGCACGTCATCTCGCCGTCCAGCTGCCACAGGCGATAGCACAAAGGTCAAAGGGGGCTGGGTCAATGAACTTTAGGTATGAACCACACATCATTTACGTTCCTCGCGTTTTCACCCGCAGCCATTTCGGTGTTTTTGCGGGAATTCCGGGATAAAAAGTACCCTATGTCCTAAATCATCTCTGTGCCAAATTCCATGCGATTCCGTATAGCCGTTCTAGCGTGATTGAGTAAGAAACATCCATCCAGGGAATGAGATATCACAATATGTTTTTTCAGTTCAGTTTTTTCGTTGCCAGGCAACGATTTCCCCACCCGCTGTGACGACCACTCTCTATTTTTTAAATTCGTTATAGTCTAAAACCTCATCACTATTATTTAGATGGGCAAATTCGGCAAACCACCCGGTGCTTGGAATTAAACCAGATAAAAGCCTGCTGCTTTCGGGTTTGAGCCCGATAAAAAACTCAAGGGCTTAAACCCAAGCATCAGGTTTATTGCCCAATTTACCCATCTATACTTACCACGTATCACAGTCGGGGGGTGTTGAAAGTTGCCAAAAACCTATCACATGACCAACTGACGAGCCCACAATCCACCCTGCACTCACATAGTCGAAGTAGAAGAGCAGCTTGGTGGGCGTGTAGCGGGCGCGCTGCAGCGTGCGCACGCGCCGCGACAGCACGTACGCGTCCAGCCGCTGCTGCTGGATCATATAGCCCGTGGGCACGCCCACCTCCAGCACGGCCAGCCCCGAGCGCGCCGACTCCGAGCTCAGCGTCCATCTGATGACGGTCACGTATTTTTTGGTGTATCGATCGCCATTAACAAATTGATAGGTATTGCCCTGTTAAAATTTTGTACTTTTGTCTTCTCGTCTATTTGTGTCAATATGTTGTTGTCTGACAGTAAATAAATAAATAAATAATTAAATATATACTAACTGTGTTTCGCCCGCGGTACTTACGGAGTACCCGCGGGAATTCCGGGATAAAAGCACCCTGTATACTTCTCTGTACCCCTAACAACGTGTATTCAAAATTTCATGAGATTTCACTCGCGTTAATTTCGGAGTTCCGGGTGAATTCTCTGTTAAAAACTACCCTATATCCTTCGCTGTACCTTTGACAACGTATATACAAAATTTCATGGTGATCGGTTGAGCCGAAAGCCGTGAAAGCCTAACAAACAAACAAACTCACTCTCGTATTTATAATTTTGCCAGAACCGAGCAGACAACACTACGTCCACTTGGGTGGAGGATGTAGGCACAACGTGTGATATTTGACTACTCATTAGATCCGGTGTAGCGGACAAGTGCGTGGCCGCTCCCGCTCACCTGGCGCACGTGTGGAACTGCACGTGCGACTGGTTCCGGCCGTAGAGGTAGGGCTGCTGCGCGCGCAGCTCGAAGGCGCGCAGCGGCGGCGGCGTCTGGAAGCGCGGCGTGTCCACGTTGTACTGCACGGACAGCTGCAGCAGCGCCAGCCCCGCGCCGCGCGCCGTCACCTTCACCGTGCCCCACGCCTCCGGGATCTGCCCACACACCGCAACTTTATATTACACGGACCGGACCGGACCGGACCGGATACAATACAAGAACCAAGGGTCGCATACCGTAACACTAACTTTTTATGATGATTCTGAAGCATTTGCACTCGATATGAAAGTTTATTTTTATTTTATTTTGCAGGAAAACCTTACGGCTAATGTTACAAACTTAAGTAGTAAATGACAGACAATAGCACAGGGTTCCATTTTCCAGTCTGGGTGTGTTTATATATCTATAGTATAATATATAAGTAATTCTATGTAGCATATACCACGTTTGCTTGGTTTCCACGACACAAGCTAATAATAGCTTAGTGACCACAGCAACACACAGATCCAGTAGATCTGTGTGTTGTGAAGTGGATTATTATTATTATTATTAATAGCCATTCACGGAATTCACAAGTAGCATTAATGTATAAAATGTATGAAGTAATTGTTTTTAGGAACATTGACAATGCTATAAGTGCTTAACACTTTAATACGTCATGATCAAATATTGAATCCATGAATCCTGATAGCTAGTAATAAGATTTGAGAAGCTCAGTCGACAGTGATGGGTCTCAAGCCTGCACAGATCGATATTAGCGTCGTCACATATTGAATTGAACAGATTACGTGTGCGGATAAAGTAGCTATTCTGCCTGTGCGAGTTTGAACAAAATGTTTCAAATCAAAAATGACCACGATCAGCATTTTACGGAGCGTGTCATTTGTAGTACGTAGTAGTAAAACCACAGAGCAGATAGAAGGGACATCAACTAAGTTTAATATGAAAACAGATGAATACCAGTGTCGCCAGGTGATTTTTCGAGTAAATGTCCACTCTAGTTAATTTATTTGCTCTGTGAGTAAAACGTACGTGGATGGTCTGCCCGGTGGCGAGGTTGTCGTTCTCGATGCGCAGCGTGCGCGTGGCGCCGCGCAGCGCCACCGCGTCCACGGTCACGGTGAGCGCGCTCACGTCGCGCAGCCGCTTGCGGTTCGTGTACTCGATCAGCGCGCGCAGCGCTATGTACGTGTCCTGCGAGTGCACGCGGCCCTTGTTCACTATACGTAATACGTGTGACCATAACACGCCGCGCCGTGCGCCGCTTTAAGATAGGACGCCACAAAAATTGTTTTTCCCTCGCTATCAAAGAAGTTTCCCTTTTAGAAAAATACATTTACAACGTGTGTTATGGTATACAGAATATTAACTGTACCCCTCGGTTCCACTCACGGTAATTTCGGAGTACCCGCGGGAATTTCAGGATAAAAAGTACCCTGTGTCACTCAGGATCACTTTAGCTTCCTATCTATAAATAAGTAGTTCCATAGATAACAAGTAACAACCTCACAAACACCGGAGTTCCTGCGGGAATTCTGGAATAAAAAGTACCCTATGACACTCAGGATCACTGAAGCTTGCTATAAGTGAAAGAATTATCAAAATCGGTTCAGTAGATCCAGAGATTACCCCTACAACGTCACAAACTCACAAATTTTTGCTCTTTATAATATAAAATTCTAATAATTTGGCATCTGGAGCGGTTGGAATTGTGTTTTTTATTTATTATATTATTAGTAGGGATTTATTTATATCATAAGTGGGGGGCAGGGGAGACAGGGGGGGCAGGTACCTGCGTGGAGGCCCAGCCGCCGTCGCGCAGGCGCTGCGCGTTGAGCCACATGACGATGGGCTCGTTGTTGTCCTGGTGGTCCATGCAGGCCAGCAGCGCGTACGCGGTGGCCGCCACGTTGTTGGAGTCGTACGCGTACGGCAGCCGCGGCAGCAGGAACGGCTTCTGGTTCTCCATCTTGTACGGCGGCTGCGGCACCGGCTCGCGGCCCCAGTACACCAGCCCGCCTGCACACACGTCATCACCAGCCCATAGCAGTCCACTGCTGGACATAGGCCTCTCCAATGGGCATGTTGACTAATTTTTATTTTTTAGTCCGTCTTGTAGATTATTAAAAAATATTGGACACGTATTTTTTCTTTTTTTACGTAATCAAAAAATAATGGCGATATATCGAGTTGAAATTTCGCGTGACGTCACTATTCGGACAGTTTGTATGGCCGTTTTAGCGGTTAGTGACGTCACGACCCCCTCACTCTAAACTTTAATGCGCTTTATCTCTGTATATTTCACTTTATTTGAAAAACCAAAAAATAAGTGTCTATTGTTTTTTTTTTTATTTTCTAACTGACGGACTAATTAGAATCTTGATTTTCAAAAGTAGTCAACATCCCCATTGCCTGCCACTTAGCACAACTGCCGCATCCAGCCACCACCAGCCATCCTGCGAAAATCGTCACTCCACCTAGCCTGTGGGCCTCCACTGGGTGGTGGGCAGGTGGGCAGGTGGGCAGGTGGGCAGGTGGGCATGTGGGCGGGCGGCACTTACCCTCGGAGCGCTGGCGGCGGCGCAGCAGGCGGTAGGCGTGCTCGGCGCTGGAGGCCTTGCTGGCGGACAGCGCGCACGCGACCAGCGCCAGCGCGTACGGCTCGCCGAACTCCTCCAGCAGCTTCAGGTGCCGCTCCAGCCACGTGATGGCGCGCGTCTGCGCCTGCGACACGCGCGCGTTCAGCCCCTGCCAGCGCGACAGCGATATTAATATACAATACGTACCTACATCCATGACTGAAACTGAGCAGGTAGTTCGTGAAAAGATATCAGCTAATAAAAGATTTCACGCGGGAACTTCCAAACCAACGATGGTGAAACCGCGATAGAAAAACCGTTAAAAATAACATAAACTCGAAAATATCTCAACCGATTGGTGGAATAAAGAAAATTAAGAGTTATGACGTATGAATAGCGGCAAGCCTAGACGTGATAGCGATGTAGGCTGTCGCTGCTGGGAGTGTCGAACAATATAGATGTGATTCCTCTCCCGGCCGTGTAGTAGCAATAGGCTTGTGTCCGGGGTATGAAAATAAAATTTCTATTTAGTCGGTCTTGTAAATTAATAAAAAATAATAGACCAGTATATTTCTTGCTTTTCAAATTATTGATAAAATACTTAGATAAAACGCATTAAAGTTTGGGAATAGGGGGCTCTTGACATCATAACGTGCTGTGACCTGTAGCACGGCGTGATCCGTTATTTTTTGATTACGTAAAAAATTAAAAAAAAAAATAACGTGTCCAATATTTTTTATTAATCTACAAGACGGACTAAAAACTAAAATTTGGTTGTAAAGCCCATCACCATGTCAAATTGCACTCTAATGACTTACTTCTTGCATTTCCGTATCCTTGAGGTTCTTGACCGCCTCCAGAGTGATGACGACCTGCGCCGTCAGCGTGAGGTTCCGCTGCAGTATTATCGAGTCGTTCACCTGAAAAACAAAAACTTTGTAACTCATTCCATAAGCTTAGGATTTAGAGTGAACTCGAAATCGAATGTGTCTGTACGTGCATGCTGAACTAATGGCTTTTTATTTAATTAAGTCAGGCAAACGCTCTATTCTAAATATAGTATAAATGTAGTATCTTTCTCTCTTTTTTCGTTCTTCTATGCTGCATGGATTCTTGGTATTCTTTTTTTTTATGGAATAGGGGGCAAACGGGCAGGTTGATAAGTGATTACCGCCGCCCATAGACATCTGAAACACCAGAAGGCATGCAGGTGCGTTGCCGGCCTTTAAGAAAGGAGTAGGCTCGTTTTTTGAAGGTTCCCAGGTCGTATCCGTTCGGAAAAACTGCCGGCGTAAGCTGATTCCACAGAGTGGTTGTGCGGGGCAGATTTTTGTGATATCTGTGATTTTTTTAAACTCAGATGGTTCCACAGACACTTGTGATTGAAAAAAAAGGGAATAGCAGTAAGTACAGATGGTTTATTTTGCTGTGTATAAGTTTTCGCCTTGTGTTTGTCTGACCTCAGTGAGGCCGACGTCGAGCGGCCCCCGGCGGCCCAGCAGCTGGCCGCCCAGCTCGCGGTACAGGCGCGACGACTTGGGCACGACGATGGAGCTGTTCGCGTTGCGGTCGGGCAGCCACGTCACCTCGTAGAACGCGCCCTCCGCCGTCTGGTGCTCCAGGACCCACGACACCGCCATCGATATCACCTGCAACACGCGCACCGCACATTTATCAAAAACTGGCTGTTGCCCGCTGTTGAACCTGCGGTGGTTTCGGAGTTCCCGCGGAAATTCCGGTTTACAATATAGCCTATGTTACTCGGGGATAATGTAGCATTCTAATAGTGAAAGAATCTTTGAAATCGCTTCAGTAGTTTTTGAGTTAAATCGTAACAAACAAACAAACCAAAATACGAATCTTTTCTCTGTCTAAGGCCCGCCGCCCATTGTGACTTTTTGTCGACGTGACTTTCTGTCACTTATGAAAAATGTACTGAGGTCACCGTATTGTCACGTCACCATAATGAGCGCACTCAGTATAGTTTTCATTGCACTTGACTAAGTGACAGAAAGTCACGTCGACAAAAAGTCACAATGGGCGGCGGGCCTAATATTAGTATAGAAAAGGTACGCTTAAACTATTCAACCAATTATCATCAAAATTTGCATACACGTTGCGTAGAGAGAAGGACATAGGGTACTTTTTTGTCCGGAATTTCCGCGGGAACTCCGAAAACACAATCGTTGTATGGGCAAAAAAAAAAATCAATTCCACTACTTTCTACTACACGATCCTCTTTGGAGCAAGTCTCAAGAAAAAATATCATAGAGATATCAACTGAGCATAATTTTTAACAAGAAACTTCTTCGGGAACACACGGTACTTGTATGCGACAGCGACTCACTTTGGGGTCGATGTATATGTAGTTCTCCCACTCGTTGAAGGACGCGTCCTGCAATATCTTGGCGCAGAACGACGTCAGCCACACGCTCGACGCCGACTGGTTCCTGCGCAGACAGGTAACGGTCACGGACATTGGAACGCAGTCGAAGGCAATTAGAAACAGTATATTTTTGTAATGGCAACACCAAAACCTGATTTACAATAAAGCACCACAAAAAATTATTTTCTCACAAGTTGAGATTGTGAGAAAATCTTTGAATCTTTCTTTTTTTGTCATCTCATAGCTTTTGGGACATCATTTGACATATTTTGTAGGTAAGTAAAGTTACTAACATAGGTACAAATATATTAGGATAATTATTCGTTGTCTGTCTGTCTGAATGGCTGTTATTTTTTAAACCGGGTATAAAATCCGTGCGCGAACGTAAGGTTGATAGCGAGCTGACAGTAACTGTCAACTGTCAGTCTACATGACTGTGTTTCTAGAATCCTTCACTCCGGTCTGGATTCAAAATAACGCCCTCGCCCTAAAAATACAATTTTAATGCCTTGTGATACAATCTACTATTCTGGTAGTAGTGAGCAGGATACCGACCAGTCGCTGCGGAACAGGCTGAAGGAGCCGTCCGGGTTCATGAAAGACAGCTGCCGCTGGTACAGGGTGTTCATGTGGTGGAACGCGCCGCGCTCCAGCGTCTTGTTGCGCTGGTTGATGAGCCGCATGTACAGCGTCAGGTACATGTTCGCCGCGAAACTGAACATGTTCTGCTCCGCCGAGTCCTGCGAGGGGGTAGAGGTATAGATGGATCGATACATCATATCAGCCCAAAGACGTCCACTGCTGGACACAAGCTTCCCCCACGGATCGCCACAACGACCGTTCGTGCGCTTCCCACGTTCATGGCGTCCCGCGACCTTCACCAAGCCTACCCGAGCCACGTCTTCTCTGAGAGCTCACTTGCTATCGATGGATTAATAATTAAATATTATTTAAGATTATTGAATTGGGATAAAAAATATAACAGTAACGATTAACTCGTATTATTGAATAAAGTTTAGAATGTCCTAAATGACAAAATTTATTATAATCGATCATCGTAATAAAATTGTTGATTAAATTTAATCGATATTATAACAATTACATAGGAGCATAACACATCGTTCTAGTGCGTAATTCGCTTTAACGCTCGCACCGGGTCTAGACTATGTCGCCGGTGTTAAGGCTCTTTAAGGGGTAAGACTAGCGCTACCTACTATAAAAATCACCACCCAACTCCGAATCTTTGAATTTATTTCATTTAACAATAAATCGGTAAGAGCATTAAATAATATCTATCTATACATATAAAATGCTTTGTCCTGCATGACTGATGGATCAACGCACGGCCTAAACCGCTGATCGTAGAGAGACTGAACTGAAATTTGGAGGGTGTGTTCTTTGTACGACGTAGGCATTCGATAAGAAAGGATTTTTGAAAATTCAACCCCTAAGGGGATGAAAAGGGGTTGTAAAATTTGTATGGAACAATATGTATGGAACAAACTTCGAAATCATCGCGGGTGAAACCGCGTGGGACAACTAGTAATTGTATAAAATACTTACATAAATTCCACATTCCAGTTGATACCTTCAAATCAATAGACAGAAAAAAAAATGCACACAAGTACGCGATCGTGTGTGGTAGGCGGTGGCACTCACCATGGGCAGGTCGAGCAGGCTGGTGGCGTTGACCGGCATGGTGGGGAACAGCGGGCCCACCACGTCGCCCACCACGGACACGGAGGCGCGGTTCGAGCCGAACACGTAGTAGCGGTCCACCTCGTACGGGATGATCGGCGTCTCCGTCACGTTCACGTGCATGTATTGGAACACGTACGCGCGGTTCGACAGGTCCAGCAGCACCGCCTGGTGCCGGTGCTGGGGCAGGCCGTCTGCCTGCGGGCCGGGGGGCGGGGGGGTCACGTTACCACTGTGTCACTAGCCATCCCCCGCGGTTAAGCCCGCGTTAATGTCGGAGTTCCCGCAGGAATTCCGGGTACAAAGTGCCCTATGCCCTTTTCTGTACCTCCGACAACGTGTGTACAATATTTCATGATGATCGTTTGAGCCGTTAAGGCGTGAAAGCGTAACAGACAGACAGATAGATAACCAGACTCTTTATACCTCTGTCAGAGCTACTTTCGCATTAATTAATAATATTAGAAGGGATTACTAGCCATCCCCCGCGGTTTCACTCGCGTTCATTTCGGAGTTAACGCGGGAATTCAGGGTTATGTCACGTAACATTACAATCCCGTACAATTTATACAGGCATATGACGTTACAAGCCCCCACTCCAAGTTTGCGTTTTATCTAATTTCAAAATTTTGTGATTCAATTTTTCGTGACCGCGTGATGTGACGCGTCAAGGATGAATTATTATTTATAAATTGCCAACTTGGCTAAGTGGGCAAATACTATTTTCATTTCCTTATTTACATATTTATTTATTTACTAGCTGTGCCCCGCGGTTACACCCGCATGAAAGGTTTTTTTTAACTTTTTTTCCCGACATCCGATTTCAATGCAACAATGCTATATGTTATGCTCCAGGCTAAGCTTAATCTACCTGTGAAAACCGCATGACAATCGGTTCAGCAGATGCGGAGATTATCGCGAACAGACAGACGGACAGAAAAGAATTTTAAAAACTTTTTTTTGGGCTTGGTTACTCTTCTTTTATCACCCTCTCAATTTTAGGTAAAAATATTCAATATACAGAATCGCGGATTCTACTCTTTTATTATAGTATAGATTGTTTATTCTCAGCTAACATAGGCCCATGGACGTTACAAACTAACATAAATAATTACATGTATGTTGATCTCACCTCGACGCGTATCGTCTTGGTGTAGGCGTGCTGGCCCTGCAGCGTGGCGGCGTGCACGCGCACTCGGATGTCGCCGAGGCGCGCCGGCACCACGGGCACGTGCACGGTGCTCGCGTCGCCGCTCGGGATGTACACGAAGAACTGGTGCTCGCCGAACGACGTGCGCGGGTTGTACGACCGCACCTGCGCACCGGCTGTATGAGAGCGTGATCCTTTGCCGCGGCAAAAAATTGGCGGGCGGGAGGAACTCTTGAGGGACTTTTGGCGGGAGTTTGACCAGAAATGGATGTCATTTTCAAGCTTTTATGTTTATTGTCGTTGTTGTAAAATTGTATGATAAAATGATCCGTCAGTTCATAGGCTAGGCTAATAAAGAATATTATATTTATTGTATTATTTGTAACTTGACGTTTTAAATACTTTTTTGACGGCATACAAAGATGGCGGTTCTGTCATCGATAAAAAATCGCTTCAGTGCTCTATTAGACAATAATGTTCACAGTAACGGTAGACTTTAAGATCAGATTTCTCCACTGTGCACCAAGATCTACAGGATAGTTTTGAAATATACAGCTACATTTATTAATTTCAATTTGGATACCGTCCGACGATGCTAACGGAAATAAATTTAATTTTACATGACACTGGCTGAATGCACAATTTATACGAAAGTTCATGATTAAAAAAAAAAAGTAAAAATTAAAAGTAAAGTAGAAATTCCAATTGTATGGAATAAGCATGACCCTTGTACATGTTTACTTTTATACTTTCTTTCTTTTTATGTTGTCCTTGTGTGCATTAATTGTTAAATAAATAAATAAAAATAATTTAAATATCCGCCGACTCACGATGCCGTTCTCCTCGACGTGCACGAACTTGTAGTCTTTGGAGGCGTGCAGCACCACCACCGCCTCGATGGCCTGCGGCTGGTAGTTGAACACCACCACGCGCAGCCCCACCTGCTCCCCCTGGCGGCACTGGTCCGGGCCCTCCACCACGATGAAGAACGGCAGCACCCCCGCGTACTGTCCGTCGAGACGAGACGAATATTTGTACACTCCAGTTGATATTCTTGTATTGTTATGTAGTATATAGTAGTATGTAGTAGTATATAGTATTTGTTCATTTTGTTTATCAATTTGTCTGCCTGCGTCCGTGACGCCTCCGCAGGGCTCCAGCGGAAGACCAGCGCCGGGTGGTCCTTACAACCACCCGACTTATGCTGAGCTGGCCGCCTTTTTGTCACAACACGGTGTCTAATCACAATGTGCAAATAAGTGTCTCAGTTATTTTAAGTAGGCGTCCGTTTCTCAGCCGTCGGATGGAGTCCGCCCACAGATCTTCGGCTGGCGGCGTCCGACCGTCGGTTAAGAAGCGAACCCTCAATACTTGTTATATACAACGTGTTAATGAATTAACTGAAAACTTGATACACCCCATTTAAAAAAACAAACAATAATATGATTAAAATATATTTTATGTCGAAAAAATTTATACTTTAAAAGTTATTCAACATTAGTTTGGAGGTGACCTATCTACGAAATTCCAAGCGCTACGCCCGCGCCTACCGGGTCGATTTTTTTTGCTGCGGGCGGCGTACGCGCCAAATATTGTATTATAAATAATTTAGACATGGGCTAGTAAAAATTAAAAAATATAACCTATATTAAAACATAGTGTGATCGATTCGCTAGTCGATTTTGAGCAAACTACTTTCTAGTTTTCAGTTAATTCATTAACACGTTGTATATGTTTAGTTGTTGTATACGTATGCTGTAAATCTTTGTGTTGTGTCAAATAAAGTTTATCAATAGGGTACTTGCATGAAATTTATTATAGGAAATTGTGTCAATATTTCAAAAATAGAGCCTTAGAAAAGTGTTATCGTGAAAGATTTACTAAAAAATTTTCAATAGTTTCCAAAATATTCAACTTTTAATTTTGTGAAACGGAACGTTGCAACGAAACACCAATCACAGCCACGCTTAACACATGACGTCACTTTTATTTTTTTAGGAAACATTTACCTCTTTCAGAGAAGGCAAAAGAAACTAAGTGCATACAGTCAACGCATATTTTCCATTTTCGGAAGTTTTTTACTTTAAAATGCATCGGTAAGGTGCATTTAGATTATTTACTGGAACTTTTGGAAGTAACTCGACACAGTTCAACCTTAATTTCGCTTTTGGATATTGAAGTTATCTGTCTGTCAGTGTCACATGACCCTGTCAATACGACAGTGACATTTCTATCACAGATTAATAAGGCGTAATTTTGAACTAGTGACGTCATTCCGCGTTTCGGCGGTAAAGTTTAAAGTAGGAACTTTGAAACGCTCTATTTAATTAATTTATGCATATTTTTTTTTCTTCTTCTTGCTTTGTTTATGTAGGCCATATATCTTTAAAAAAGACTGAAAAAAAAATTCATGCAAGTACCCTATTCAATTCAATATTGATTATTTTGGGTAAATTTGTGTTATTTTGTTTTACTTAAATAAATTATTAAATAAATACAGGTTGGCAGGCGGGTGGGTGGGTATATAGGTGGGTGGATACTCACGCGCAGCGGGTCGCGCAGCATGCCGAACCCTTGCGCGGGCGCCATGCTGAACGCGGAGACGGTCCAGTGCGCGGGCGCGCGCGGCACGGCCACGCTGAACACGTAGCGGCCGTGCGGGCCCACGTTCACGTCGCGCCACAGCCACGAGTTGTCGTACTGCCGCTGCACGCGGTTGAAGCGGAACTTGCGGAAGTGGGACAGCTCGAACGACGCGTCGTGCTCGCCTGCCGGGACACGAACCGACTTTAAAACTCTGTAGGAACAAACAGCGAAGGCGAACACGAGCCGAACGCGTTGCTAATAAAATTATTTCTACAAACCGTGACTCCGCCGCCGCACTCAGAGTCGACTTTAATGATTACTTAGTTAAATATAGATTTTTAAAACAAAACTGGCGCAATCAGATACATTTAATAAATTAATGTTGATTGGCATTTAACTAATTAAGTTTCATCTCATTAAATGCCAATTAACATTAATTTACTGAACATCTCTGATTGCGGCAATTTTGTTTTAAAAATCTATACTTAACTAAGTAATCATTAAAGTCGAGTATAGGGTAATTTCGGAGTTCCCGCGGGAGTTCCGGGACAAAAAGTACCCTATGTCCTTTTCTGTACCTCTAACAACGTGTACTATGCAATAATTAATTAAATTTCACCCGCGCTAGTTTCAGAATTCCAGCGGGAATTCCGGGATAAAAAGTACCCTATATGTTAATCTGATGTATAAGCTATATTATAGTAAAGTTTCATTTATATCCATCCAGTAGTTATTGCGTGAAAGAGTAACAAACATCCATCCATCCATCCATCCATCCATACATACAAACTTTCGCGTTTATAATATTAGTAGGATTTAATTGTGATGGTGATGTCAACAGCAACAGCACGTCTCAACTCTCACAGTTGGTCTCGTCGGAGCGGTCGCTGCAGTCGTGCACGCGGTCGCAGCGCTTGGCGAGCGGGTAGCAGCCGCCCTCGAGGCACTCGCCCTGCCCCAGCGACGCGTTGCACGCCGAGTGGCGGCGCGGGACCGTCACGTCGCTGAACACCAGCAGGCCGGCGTACCTGCGCGCACACGTCACATCACACCACACATCGACATTGCATGCATTTTTTTACCATCAAAAAACAAATAAACCCTATACAATGCGATTTTGCGACGCGACTGTATTGCGGCCCTGACGGAAGACCGGCGCTTCATTATGTTCTGCCCCATAGACATAATGAAGCATTTGGACGCAGAAAAGCAATAACATGTTAACCCACAAAACGAAGTTATTGATTCAGAACGATTTATTGAGAGTTAGAGAACGTTTCTTAATTATGTGTTTACCTTATTGCATTTTTTAAATATGTTACTAAATATTGAACATAAAAATGTTGAAATAAAACGGCGCTATAATTTTAAAATTTTAAGTTACTCAAAATTTCTCCAGTGTGGGTTAACACACTATTGCTTATCTATGTCCATTTATGCTGAGACAGTGACCGATTGGCCCCCACACAGCACACCCTTCTATTTCCTTCACAATATTTGTTAAAGTATCTATTTTTACTATTTCTTATTTTGTACCTTTTATGTGGGGACCAATAAACTCCTTTTGTTTCTTTCTTTCTTTCATATAATATGATCCGCGGCCCCACCGCCTGTGTGGTGTTTTGAAGCCAATTTCCATGACTGACTGAAGTCAGTCACAACTAACCATACTTTTGCCAAGTAACTTTCCTCATCTATTATTTGTTAATTCAACTACATCACCTTTTGCAGGTTGTTTAGTCTATTATAAGAAAGCCTAATAATGTTTTCCATGTACTTGTGCCCTGTTATTTGTAAGCTGGTTTATTTCTGTTGGCTGAATAAATAAATAAATAAACAAAATAAACTTATCAACAGCCAGCTAAAACTACTGATACATGGAATTTGGAAATCCAATTTGTGTAATATCAATTTGAACTTGATATCTTCACGCATTCCCGAGAGAAAAGGGTATTGGCAGACACAGATGGTCAGAAAGTGGTTGTATAGAGGTCTCTTTTGATGTAGGTAGCGGTAAGTAGTCATATTACTCCACTCCACTCACTCGAAGGTCCTGTTGGCGTCGATGCCGAAGCTCGAGGCGGGGAAGTACACGAGGTGGTCCGCGTCGCCCTCGTGCGAGTGGTAGTTGTGCGCGAACGTGCCGTTCGTCTCCTCGTCGAAGCGGGACATCTTCGAGATCACCTGTGGGGCACACGGCACAGTTTACGCGTTGCCATGGCAACAACGGGACATCTTCGAGATCGCCTGTGGGGCACACGGCACAGTTTACACGTTGCCATGGCAACACCGGGACATCTTCGAGATCACCTGTGGGGCACACGGCACAGTTTACGCGTTGCCATGGCAACAACGGGACATCTTCGAGATCGCCTGTGGGGCACACGGCACAGTTTACACGTTGCCATGGCAACACCGGGACATCTTCGAGATCACCTGTGGGGCACACGGCACAGTTTACGCGTTGCCATGGCAACAACGGGACATCTTCGAGATCACCTGTGGGGCACACGGCACAGTCACGTTGCCATGGCAACAACGGGACATCTTCGAGATCACCTGTGGGGCACACGGCACAGTTTATGCGTTGCCATGGCAACAACGGGACATCTTCGAGATCACCTGTGGGGCACACGGCACAGTTTATGCGTTGCCATGGCAACAACGGGACATCTTCGAGATCGCCTGTGGGGCACACGGCACAGTTTACACGTTGCCATGGCAACAACGGGACATCTTCGAGATCACCTGTGGGGCACACGGCACAGTCACGTTGCCATGGCAACAACGGGACATCTTCGAGATCACCTGTGGGGCACACGGCACAGTTTACACGTTGCCATGGCAACACCGGGACATCTTCGAGATCGCCTGTGGGGCACACGGCACAGTTTACACGTTGCCATGGCAACACCGGGACATCTTCGAGATCGCCTGTGGGGCACACGGCACAGTTTACACGTTGCCATGGCAACACCGGGACATCTTCGAGATCGCCTGTGGGGCACACGGCACAGTTTACACGTTGCCATGGCAACACCGGGACATCTTCGAGATCGCCTGTGGGGCACACGGCACAGTTTACACGTTGCCATGGCAACACCGGGACATCTTCGAGATCACCTGTGGGGCACACGGCACAGTTTACACGTTGCCATGGCAACACCGGGACATCTTCGAGATCACCTGTGGGGCACACGGCACAGTTTACGCGTTGCCATGGCAACAACGGGACATCTTCGAGATCACCTGTGGGGCACACGGCACAGTCACGTTGCCATGGCAACAACGGGACATCTTCGAGATCACCTGTGGGGCACACGGCACAGTTTATGCGTTGCCATGGCAACAACGGGACATCTTCGAGATCACCTGTGGGGCACACGGCACAGTTTATGCGTTGCCATGGCAACAACGGGACATCTTCGAGATCGCCTGTGGGGCACACGGCACAGTTTACACGTTGCCATGGCAACAACGGGACATCTTCGAGATCACCTGTGGGGCACACGGCACAGTCACGTTGCCATGGCAACAACGGGACATCTTCGAGATCACCTGTGGGGCACACGGCACAGTTTACACGTTGCCATGGCAACACCGGGACATCTTCGAGATCGCCTGTGGGGCACACGGCACAGTTTACACGTTGCCATGGCAACACCGGGACATCTTCGAGATCGCCTGTGGGGCACACGGCACAGTTTACACGTTGCCATGGCAACACCGGGACATCTTCGAGATCGCCTGTGGGGCACACGGCACAGTTTACACGTTGCCATGGCAACACCGGGACATCTTCGAGATCGCCTGTGGGGCACACGGCACAGTTTACACGTTGCCATGGCAACACCGGGACATCTTCGAGATCACCTGTGGGGCACACGGCACAGTTTACGCGTTGCCATGGCAACACCGGGACATCTTCGAGATCGCCTGTGGGGCACACGACACAGTTTACACGTTGCCATGGCAACACCGGGACATCTTCGAGATCACCTGTGGGGCACACGGCACAGTTTACGCGTTGCCATGGCAACACCGGGACATCTTCGAGATCGCCTGTGGGGCACACGACACAGTTTACACGTTGCCATGGCAACACCGGGACATCTTCGAGATCACCTGTGGGGCACACGGCACAGTTTACGCGTTGCCATGGCAACACCGGGACATCTTCGAGATCGCCTGTGGGGCACACGACACAGTTTACACGTTGCCATGGCAACACCGGGACATCTTCGAGATCACCTGTGGGGCACACGGCACAGTTTACGCGTTGCCATGGCAACACCGGGACATCTTCGAGATCACCTGTGGGGCACACGGCACAGTTTACGCGTTGCCATGGCAACACCGGGACATCTTCGAGATCACCTGTGGGGCACACGGCACAGTTTACACGTTGCCATGGCAACACCGGGACATCTTCGAGATCACCTGTGGGGCACACGGCACAGTTTACACGTTGCCATGGCAACACCGGGACATCTTCGAGATCACCTGTGGGGCACACGGCACAGTTTACACGTTGCCATGGCAACACCGGGACATCTTCGAGATCACCTGTGGGGCACACGGCACAGTTTACACGTTGCCATGGCACCTCAGCGGGAATCGAACGTGGAACCTCCTGATTAGCAGGTAGGCAAGGTGACCTACTACAATGGTGGTCAGATCCCACGGCGTGTGCAGTCTGGGAACGCAACTTGGGTGGTGGGTACGTATACGTACCTTGGCGTAGGTGAGCTCGTTGCCGGCCTGCATGGTGTAGAAGGCGTTGTCGATGGCGGACAGGCCCACGTAGGCGCCGGGCTCGCCGAACACGGCCACCTCCACGCGCTCGCCCGTGCGGTGCTTGCGGTTGTTGATCACCACCGTGAACTGCGCCACCACACAACACAACCAAACGATCACAACAAATACAATAGGCGTCTGTTTTAAAAATTACAGTCATAATCTTTGGTCAGTTGTACGTCCCCAACAACTTCTGACGCTACAGATCAAGCCGACAATGCGAGCTATTTGCATTCCTCTCTTGTCGAACAAGGGTACGATCCAACTCGCCAGTATGTCGCACCTTGACCGTACTAAATGCTCTCCTGAGGGCCCACCGTGGGTCTGATTTGTTTGCCGATGAGTGAATGGAACTCTTGTCTGTGTGCCTGAAGATGTGTGAGGAGTTGTATGCAAGGATAAATAATACTAGCTGTCCCGCGCGGTTTTACACCCGCGATAATTTCGAAGTTCCCGCGGAATTGTTCCATACAAACTTTGCAACCCCTTAGGGGTTGAATTTTCAAAAATACTTTCTTATCGGATGCCTACGTCATACAAAGAACACAAAGTCCAAGTTTCAAGTCTCTACGATCAGCTGTTTAGGCTGTGCGTTGATCCATCGGTCGTATGTGGGCAGTGGGCAGTGGGCAGTGGGTACTTACGTTGTTCCTGGAGATGCCGTTGACGGGGAAGGTGAGCGAGTCGGCGAGCACGTGCCCGCGCCGCGACGCCGCCCACACCACGCACGTGGCCGCCGGCGCCATCTCCGCCGACAGCGTCACCGCCCACGAGTGCACGCCGTCCTGCACGGGCCAAGGGGCGAGCTCACACGTGGGTCACACACACACACACACACACACACACACACGTGCAAGCATACTTACTGCGGGCTGGGCGACAAAATTTTAGTTTTCACTCCGCTATGTAGGTAGATAAATAATAAAAATATTGGACACGTAATTTTCCACGATACATTAAGTCGAAATGTCGCGTCACGTCACGCCGTGCTAGTTTATGCGAAGTTATGACGTCACTAGCTTCCCACTGGTAAACTTTCGATGCGCTTTATCTAAGTATTTATTCATTCATTTGAAAAACCAAAATATAACCGAGTCTCTAAAGAGAGACTAATTATTATTTTTTATTTGCTAACTGATGGACTTAATATTTTTTTTTTTATACCGTGGAAACATGTCTAATAACATTAAGCTAGCTGTTACCCGCGATTTCACTTGCGGTAATTTCGGGAATCCCGCAGTAATCACGAGATGAAAGTACCCTGTGCACTCTTGACAAGGTGTATGCAAAATTTCATGGTAACCGATTGAGTGACAAAGGCGTGAAAGTGTAACAAAAGAACAAGCTCACATTCAAATTTATAATGTTATTGGTTAGGACGTACAGACACGTTGAGTCTATAATTTTATTATAGATACAGTGTACTATGATGGTTCAGTATAACCCTCGTTCTGTCTAATGACAGAAAGAAAGGAAAAAAGGAAAAGACGCAGCGCAGTGCCCACTGCCCACCCACCGGCATGATCTCCTGCCCGCTGTGCAGCACCGTGCCCTTGGACAGGATCACGTAGTTGAACATCTCCATGTCGAAGTTGCTCTGCACGTGCAGCATTATGTAGTTGCCCACCTGTCGCACACAGACAAACAGACAGGTATAATATATTATAATAATATGTAGTATACTATTTATACCACATGTTGCTTGGTTTCCACGACACAAGCTTACAGCAGTATGGGATCAAGAAGATCTGTGTGTTGTGAAGTGGATTATATTATTATTATTACCGGAAGCAAACAGCTTCTACATAAATGGTCCTTCGAGCCGGATACAACCTGGATTCAACCCCTGGAGATTAGTCTTTGGGAAGGATATTTAGATATCCCATATGGTCTATGGCAGTCTCCTGCGGCTAAGTAGAACCCAGCTCCGCATGGTAACGGGTGCCCTCACAGGTCATGGCCCTTATAACAAGCATTTATACACTATAAATGTCACAGATAGCCCCCTCTGCAGGGCATGCATGAGGGCTGAGGAAACAGCTGCCCACATGCTACTCGAGTGTGATGGAGTAGCATCATACTGGGTCAAACACCTGGGAGCATCAAATTCGCTCCTGGAAGCCTTCAGCGACATAACGTGGTGTGCCACGAGGTGCAGGTCGGCGGCGGGTGCCCTGGCTACTCACGGTGGCGTGCTGCGTGCTGGTGAACACCTTGATGTGGTGGTTGTCGGGGCTGTGGTGCGCCACGAGGTGCAGGTCGGCGGCGGCGCGCGCCCCGTGCACGTCGTCCAGCTGCGCCGTGACGCGCGCGCCCGTGATGCCGTTCAGCACGTCCCGGTAGTTCGGCTCGGCCTGCAGCCCTGCCGGCGCGAGAGCGTCACTCCACGGGTACGGGTAGTGCACGGGTCGCCATCATATACAGGTACAGGATGTCCAGCAATCCATCGATAATATTTTAGGTTGTAACTCAGCTCATCATTTTTCTTCTATATAACATGTGGTAAAATTTACTGCAAATATATATTTACGGGGCTGAAAGTATACGTATATAAGATAAGCGGAAATTAAATTCAATGAAAACTCATTACAAATTACATAAGGCACGCGCCAGGCACACAGCGGGCGATGCTTCAGCTGGTCAGCTCGATCGCGGTTATTGACCTTAAGATACCGGCGCAAAGCGATATGTTTGTAAAACGATTGAGCGGCGACCGCGTTTACAGGTTGGTTTCTTTTTGATTGATTTATTTTGTTTGAAAAAAAAAAAAAAATTGGTATTTCTTTATTTTTTTATTTTATAAACATGTCTTTTAACGGTGTACACTTTCAAGCCTGTAAATATTTGCAGCTAATTTTACCACATTTTATAAACGTCATCGACTCACTGATTCAAAATGAAATCTTGAAAACTACGCGACCCAAGAAGCTGAAATCTGACAGGTAGGTGAGTTACGGAGCCATTGGATGTCAGCCAAGGAGCTGCTTGTATCAAGTTATCCATTATTTTAATCTTTTGGAAGGTTTTTTTTTTGGTATGGGACTGTTTGATACAATTCGATCTATGAAGTTTATTATAATAACTTCGGTCCAGAATACAGACATGTTTGCATAGCCAAAATTGTATAGAACGGTGAGCAGAGTTCGCTCCGTAAATACGTATCAACTGACAACTGGACATGATGTATATTGTAATCGGTAATGTAATGAGTGCGTCCGCTCACTGAGCAGCTTGTAGAGGTCCAGCTTGAGGTGCCACACGTTGTCCTGGTCGGGCACGCGCGTCGGGCGCAGCGCGTCCAGCGCGCCGCCGCGCCCCTCCAGCGCCACGTGCAGCGCCAGCGCCACGCCGGCCGCGCGCCACGCCGGCAGCGGGGACCCGTCGTGGTACGACACCGCCATCTGTGTAGTGTGCAGTGTGCACACACCACACACCACGCACAACACACCATCAGTCTAACCAACTGTCTCAGAAAATGAAACTTAAACTTTTAATTTAAATTTTATAAAGAAAACTCGCTGTTCCCCGCGATTTCACTCGGGGTAATTTCGAAGTTCCCGCGGGAATTCCTGGTTGAAAATATCATATGTTCTTCTCTGTACCCCTGACAATGTGTATGCAAAGTTTCATGATGATCAATTGAATAATTATAATAATAATAATAATAAGTTTATTGTAAGTTAAGTATAATTAAGGCGTAAAAGCGTAAAAACAATTTTAAAAATTATCACTTACATCCGAACTTGAGAACTTTAAGTATTACATGTTTAATAAATTTCCATAAGCACATTTTTGTTAATAGACAAATGTATTTATTTTTATACTGTACCCCGCTATGACAATGTGTGTTTGTGTGTGTGTGTCTATGTGTGTGTGTGTGTGTGTGTGTGTATTGGTGCGGGTGGCGGGTGGCACACTCACGTATAGATCGAACGGCATGGACGGCTTGAAGACTTGCGGCGTGCCGCCGAGGAAGTTGACCGCCAGCGAGGAGTTGTGCACGCGCGCCACGCTGTACCCCTCCACCAGCTCGTCCAGCAGCGGGTCGCCCACGCACGCCGTGATGATCACCTCCACGCCGTCCAGCACCGGCACCAGCTGCGCCAGCTCCGACATCGGGTACTTGAACTCGTACGTGCCGTTGAACTGGTACATACACACGACGACGCGTTTTATTTTTAATGGCGAAGGAAACTAAGGCCATACAGTCAAGTCAGACATTTATGTTCAATGAAAATAATCATTCACATTGAAATGTATTTGTTTTGTTTTTAATGGGTAAGGAAACTTAAGACTATACAGCCAAATCAGACATGTTTTCTGAAGGTATTTGTGAGAAGCATTACGATGTTTTACGATGCTTCCAAAAGCTAGGAAGCAACTTATCACAGTTTAACTTCAAAAGGTGTTTTAAATATTCTACTGTCGAGTTATTTTTAGAATAGAAGAATAGAATAGTTATTATTATATGAAATATCTTAGAATTTTATAGCGGATGGCTTTTAGTTTCACTACTGACAGCGTCTAAAATTACCTAATTACAATTCGTTAATTAAACCTGAAAATGCAAAACAGGTAGGTAGGTATATACTTACGAATCTCAGATAGGGCAGTTGATTGTAATTAGAGTTGTAGTAGTAACTGCTCGTGTAGGTCGATGGCGTCGTGTAGGAATTAGAGTTGGGATCGTTGGGGTTGTAATTGTAGTTCGGGTTGTATTGATTGTAAGGGTTGTTCGGGTTGTTCGGGTTGTTTCCGCCGTGGTTGATCGCGTACTGCAGCGGGTCCGGCTTCTGCATCCAGAACGGGTATTGCTCGTCCTGGTCGATTTGGATTAAATACGGAATTAGAACATCGGTTGGCCGGTTGATGCTCCCGCTATTTCTTTGAAACATTTCCAATGTACAGACATGCCGACCTGAATATATATCTATATCTAAGTACAATATACACACGCAATTCCATACGTTACACCTCTACTAGCTGGTGCCTGCAGCTTTGCTCGCGTTAATGTAGATTTTCTCAATTAATTTGGGAGCAGTTTCTTCACAACACAATTTTCTCTGAACAAAAGGTATCATATCTCCTTTTCTGTGTCCCTGACAACGTATATGCAGAATTACGTGATCGTCAGTTGAGTAGTTCAAACATGAAAGCGAAACAAACAAACAAGCTCACATTCGCATTCATGTTAGTTCGAATTATTACTAAAAGTTGCCTGTAATAATAGTACGGACCGCCAAGAGGGGATTTGTGGATTAGCTAAAGCGCGTCAGATGAACATAAGGGGGGTACCTTGCACCATGTTGAGTACCTCCACCAAATATAGGCCCTCTACACTGGTGGGTGCGTCTAGAATAACCGATCAGATTAGTAAAAAAAAATCGATAACTCGAAATACTCGAGCGCGTCAGATTAAGATATGGTGGGTTAATTACATAGTGAGAAGTATGTATATGAATAATCTGACCATTTGAACTTGACGTAAGGGAGTTAGAGGATCACAAACTTGCAAAAAAAAAACGCAACTTCGACATTCTCGAGCGCAGTTGATTTATTTTTTATTTTAAAGTAAATAACTCAAGGATAGCGGGAAAAATATAATCTGCCGATTTTCATAAGCCGAAGAAACAAAAATCGTCTTCGAATCGAACGAGCAGCTGCAGTGAAACATGTACTTATTCATATCTCTGTCTTTCTTTCCCTTTTACTTTTTCTCTATCTCTCACTCTCTCGCACCGTCCTCACACTACTTTCCGTCGCCATAATGTCATCACAGTATATCACGGCGCTAAACGTGTCGAATTATAACTTTTTTTGGTCGGTTAAAATACATATTAAAATAAGTTAAGGTAAGTATTACATCAAACTATAGGTTTACCTTTCACTTTAATGTAATTATATATATATTATATAATAAAGCTCATCCCAAAACAACGCGTTCATGTTATTATATGTAAAACGCTCTGGCTTGTTTGTGCTTTAAAGTTAGTTTTGTGAATAATATTTTGTGAGCTTTTACATATTTCATAGAAATATAGTGTGTTTTTGTGAACAAGAAATAGCTCATAAAGTTATTAAACTTACGTCAGAAATAAAAAAAAAATTAAAAATAAATCATAATTTTAGTTTCTAGCAGTCAGATTAATAATATCCCTCAAAATTATTGTCAGATTTTAAGCCAACATAACTTGGACTGCAAGCTGAACCTTCTGTAAAATAATCTGACACGCTCGAGTATTTCAAAATTCAGATTTTTTTTTGCATTTTCAAAAATTCGCTACTACCTTGCGTCACCTCCAAATCGGCAGATTTTCGAAGGAGTGCATTTTTAAGGCTCACTTAACATCCCCTTTGAATATCAGATGCGCTCGAGTAAATTTTTTTTTTTTTCATTTTCTCCCCTTCCGGATGGCCACCCCCACCACGCAAATCGGCAGATGAATATATTTTCGATATCAGAGACACCTTGGAGTATCTAAACTACAATATCTGACGCGCTCGAGTATTTCCATTTTACTATTTTTTTTTACATTTTTGAAAGCCTGTAGAAGCTAAACCCACCGGTGAATGAAAAAATATCATATAACCTTATTTTGTTTATATCTCCTAATCTTCAAAACCCAATAGGTCCCAACGACGCTCGAGTGACTCCCGAATTAGCATCGGTATCTCCCGTACTATAAGTTACTAGCTGTTCCATGCGTTTTCATCCGCGTTAATTTCGGAGTTCATGGGAGAATTCCGGTATAAGAAGTAACCTATGTTCTTCTCTGTACCCATATGGGTTGTTAACAACGTATATAAAAAAATTCATGATCATCAGTTGAGTAGTTCAGACGTGAAAGGATAACAAAAAAAAAACAACTCAAATTTGCATTTATTAAGGAATAGCTATTTCCTGAGGTTGCACCCGCGTTAACTTTGGAGTTGACGCGGTAATTCCCGGATAGTAGCCTATGTCCTTTTCTGTACCTTACATTCGCATTTATAATAGTAAGGGTTCCCTGCAATAGATAGAGTACTAGTAGTTAGATATGGACTCACGAAGTTGAACATCCTGGTGTAGACCTTCTGCGGGTCGTACCACCAGTCGGGCTGGTCCAGCTGGTTGGGCTGCCCGGGGCGCGCGCGCTCGCCGCCCCCGTCGCCCCACTCGCCCCAGCCGCCCCGCTCGCCCCGCTCGCCCCGCTCGCCCTCCGCGCCGCTCTCGTTGTACAGGTACGGGTTGTAGTTGGGACGCACTGGTAACCATACACTTACATTTACCTACACTACATGTCGCAGACTAATTGCATTATTCATCCGCCATTTTTTTTTAACTCAGGGGGGAAGGGGGGTCTTCAAAATACCACCTTGGTCTCAGGGGGGAGGGGCATAAGCGGTCACAAACGAATGACAGTTATTTGGTAGCTATTCTAGTTTTCTCACTTCTCTGCCTCTGTCATTTCCCTGTCCATGAAACCTTTAGTAAATCGATTAACACAAAATAAATCGATATGAATCGATTTAGCGTGATAAAAGTATCTTATCATTAAAATGCTCTTGTGACGTCATAGTAGGTAGGAAAAAAGTGACACGCTTGGTTCTTCTTCTTTTTTGGTTTATGGCTTCGGGCACTATGTGTTGCCACAGTGACTCCGCCAATGTCACGTAGTTGAGAGAATACGTTGGAGTCCGACAATTAATGATCGGTAATGAATTAATTTAGATTTAGGCCCAATCAGCACTAAACAATACTACAGTAAATTTATCTAAACTAGACATGCTATACACACCAAAAAACCAAGTAGTTATTTTATTTAGAGCATTAGAGGGTGTTAGTTTTTTTTCTTTTTTAAACGGCAGTGCAACCGGTACTACTATTAGCCACTACTATTAAAAGTTTAAGTTATGGGTTTCTATAAAATTTGCGAGGACTTTTATGAAAGGAGTATGTACAAGTGATAAGAGAGTTTTAAAGTTTGTAGGGCGGGGGATCTCTCTCGGTAGATAGTCGTACAAGGAGTCATGTTTTGGGCAGTTGAAAAAGATGTGGTCCGTCGTACCTTCATCTAACCCGCATTCACACAGAGAGTGATCCCTCACCCTAATTTTTGCCAAGTGTACGGGAATACAAGAATGACCTAGGCGGAGGCGGCATATAGTCGATGTTATCCTTTTACTTATTTTACGGTATTTGAAGAACCATGGTCTATGCGGTACAATATCTTGAATGCTACCGTAATGTTTGGCCTTATATTTTATTTCGCTCCATTGGTTGTTCCAGTCTTTTACCAGGTCTGAAGAAGCAGTAATACACAGATCATGTGAGTACGAATTAGTATATTTCACAACACCCGTTTGTATAGCATCCTTTGCGCAGGAGTCAGCCATTTCATTACCTCGAATGCCGCAATGTCCCGGAATCCAGGCAAGGGTCACCAGTAGTCCTATCTCTCTACAACGAAAGAGGCTTTCTCTGATTTGAATTATCAGTGGGGCTTTGATTTTAGATTTGTAAGGATTAGAGAAAATAGCTTGTAAGCTACTCAAAGAGTCGGTGAGAATAAGGGTTTTATTTAATTTATGTGCAAGTATATATTCAATCGCTTCTAATAAGGCGATGGATTCGCCTGTGAAAACAGAGAATGTAGAGGGGCACTTATATTTTAGAATAATTTTAAATTTAGGGAACCATACTGAGACTCCAACCTCACCATCTCTGGAAAGTTTGGAAGCGTCTGTGAACATAGGGGTCCAGTCTTGCCATTCATTGCGTAATATTTCCAACAGTTTTTGTTCAGCGCCGACTGCGTTTTTATTAATTCCAAAATTAGGTATAATTTTAGGTTTGTACGACAATACTTCATATGGAGTAGAAAATAGGGGATTACCGGAAATTCGAACCATAGGGTGGGGAAGGCGGGAAAGTTTTAGGTAGCTGCTTAATATACAAGGGAATGGAGAGGTATGGAGCTGGTTTAGTACAAAAAGCTTATCAAGAAGTGGATGTGAGGAAAACTGGGCTGCCTTAAAAAAATATCTATCGGACAAATACTGTCTTCGTAGGTGTAGAGGGGGATCTACGCACTCTATACGCATTGCGTTTATCGGGGACGATTTCATGGCACCTAAAATAAGCCGTAGGCATTTAGACTGGATTTTGTTTAATTTTTCTAAGGCTAATTTGTTGCATGGATCCAAAAGAAACGTGCCATAATCAAGTTGGCTGCGAATTACTGCATTATATATCAGCTTCATAGTGTATGGGTGTGCACCCCATCCAACTCCACACAAAGCTCTGAGAACATTTATTCCTTTCTCGCATTTCTGGGTAATGTAGTTCATGTGGGGAGTACCATTAAGACGAGAGTCGAGGATTACACCCAAAAATTTAGTACTATCTGACAAGGGGACTGGTTGGCCATTGATTGTTAAATTTATATCCGGGATTGTCCGTTTGCGGGTAAATATTACGGCTTTACTTTTGGGGGCCGATAAAGATAACCCATGGGAACAGAGCCAATCATTTAGATAGAACAAGGCGGAATTTAGTTGACCCGAAGCATAGGAGATGGAATTAGAGGATATATATAAAGCAAGGTCATCAGCATATTGGAGTATATGGCAGGATTGGGGGATAGATAGATCTAAGTCATGTGTGTAAAGGCTATACAATAGTGGACTTAGCACGGAGCCCTGGGGTAGACCCTTCCAGACTAATCTAGGAGGGAGTAGTGAGCTATTATTACGGATAAGGATGAATCTGGACATCAAAAGGTTACATATGAAGTTGATTATCCTCACTGGGATACTCAGCTTGTGCATTTTCTGCCTGAGTACTGGAAGAAGAACATTGTCATATGCTGCAGTGATATCAAGAAACAAACCTACCAGATACTCTTGTCTTTTAAACGCGATGCGTATGTCTGTGGTAAGGATGCTTAAATTATCCATTGTACTCATACCTTTCCTAAAGCCAAACTGCGATTTTGCCAAGCTGCCCCTGGTTTCCAACAACCACTCCAGTCGGTTCTTGACAAGATGCTCTGTGATCTTGGCGAGGACCGAAGACAAGGCAATTGGACGATAGGAAGAAGGATCTTGGGGGTCTCTTCCTGGTTTCGGTATGGGAAGAACAATTTGGGATTTCCACTCTTTCGGTATACAACCAGTTATGAAAATTGAATTGGCGATATCTAAAAAGGATTTTTTTGTTTCGGTATTAGCTTTCGTTATGAATGAGTATGGAATGCCATCCACACCTGGGGAAGAATCTTTTAACCCATCCAGAACGCAGTGGAGCTCGTCAAGTGTGAATGGGTCATTCATTTTATCCGATAAATTAGGGTTGGTCAAATAAAAGTCGGGAAATAAGTCAGAGTAAGGGACAAATGGAGGGGCAAGTCTATCTGTAAACTCCTCCAGCCATACAGAAGAATCGGTTGACGTTGAATTATTGTCTACTAAGTAGCCACGATATCTTTTGAGGTTCTTCCAAATGATTGAAGGAGGAGATCGTGGGGCTAACCGTTCGCAAAACTGCGTCCACCCTTGCCTTTTTTTTTTGTACAAGAACCTTTTCGTTTTAGCTGCAGATTTCTGGTAGAGGAGGTAGTTTTCTAATGTCATAGAGGCGTTGTATTGTGATTCTGCTCCACTCCGCATTTTCACCATCCGAGTACATTCTGCATCCCACCAAGGGGGAGAGAGTCTTTTATTTTTGGAAGAATTTTTTACTGGAAAGTGCATATCTGCAGAGGATAAGAGGGATTCGACAAATTTTGAGTAATTATCCAAAAGATTTAAGTTAGATAAGGGAGGGATTAAAGCAATTTTTTCTTCTACGGAAGAGTTGAACTTCTCCCAGTCAGCATTATTTAGTCTATATTTGAGAAGGGGTTTTCGAGTGATATTAGGGCAGGAATGAGACGCCAAAATAATAGATATGGGATAGTGGTCACTACCATGGGAGCTGGGAAGAACATTCCATGTAGTGGAAGGTGCCAGGCTGGGTGAACAGATGGTGAGACCCACTGCACTTCTTGGGTTTTGAGTAGGGGTGACTCTTCTTGTTCTAGTGCCATCATTCAGTACACATATATTAAAATCATCAAATAGATCAAGAAGGAGGGAGGAAAATGAGTCACAAAAATGTGAGCCCCAGGAGATATGGTGACAATTGAAATCTCCCATAATCAAGATAGGTTGCGGAAGTTGAGAAATTATTGACCGGAGAACAGGAATTGTTGCGCAAGAGGGACGGGGGATATAGATAGACAATATAGATACGCCAAGAATTCTGGCAGCGACTGCATTAATGTCTTGCCCATGAGCAGGAAGGGGTATTTGAGAAAAAGGGACTAAATGTTTGATAAGGATGGCACACCCAGCATACCCATCGTCTCTGTCATCACGAAGGCATGAATAGCTAGGCATCCTGAAATGGGATCCCGGCACGAGCCATGTCTCCGAGATAGCAAGGACGGCTGGTCTGGTATCATTGATAACATTAATGAGTTCATGTTTTTTGCGTCTAATACTTTTTACGTTCCACTGGAGGAGATGCATACTCATTATTGCTGTTATTAGGAATCAAGCGAAGAACATCTGTAAGTTTTTGGGCTACGTTGGACGGTAAGCAATCGTTATATTTGGTTAGAATATTGATGATAATGGATAGAAGAAGGTCTAGTAAATTGTCATTTGGGGAAATATTAGTAGTTTCAGAGGGAGTTTTGAGTGCACAACCATTGGGAAGTGAAGATTTTTCCCAGTGAGGCATCAGGTTATACATACTTTGGTCGAAACCTTTGGTAGGAGCGGTTCGAACTTTAGGAGTATAAAATATTGTTTTTTTATGAGATTTATTTTGAGTAGGTTCTTGGGAGAGGTGCATGAAATCTTGGGAATTAAGAATAGTGGAAGGAGGTACTTCTCTGGTAATCTCGGAGAAAGATCTTCGGACCGATGGAAAGCGCTGTGATGCTTCATTGTATGAAATATTATCCTGAGACATCAGTACTTTTATGGAACGCTGCCGTGCTTGCTCAGGGCAATTTTTGTCAGTGGCGAAGTGCCGACCAGAACAATAGAGACAAGTTGCTTCATTCGAGGCAACGGAACAAGTATCTCCCGCGTGAGATTGGGCGCATTTAGAACATCTGGGTTTTGATCTGCACTGAGACCGAATATGACCAAATCGACAGCAGTTGTGACATTGAATGGTAGGGAATCGGTAGAGCTCTACTGGCAAGGATGTGTGACAACAGTATATATATTGAGGGAGGATTTGGCCGTTAAAAGTGAGAACAACTGTTTGTGTTGGGATCCAACTCACTTGTCCATCAGTTATATTTTTGCGGTTTAAACGCCGCGCTTTCATTATAGGACCGCAGTTGCTCGGTAGTTCTACAGTATCAACTAGGTCTCCCATAGACCAATCAGTAGGGATGTTCTTGACCAGGCCCATTCTCGTAACATTGTATGTGGGAATATTAGTTTTATATTTGTGTAGTGCCAGTTTTGGGTTCTCCAGGAAAGTATTTGCATTTGCTGCCGTATTAAATTCGACTGAGATTCTGTTGCGGCCAACTCCTTTGAGCCCACCACAAACAATATTTTTAATTTCATTATCCATGAGAAATTTGCCGAATTTAATAGGGCGAATTGCAGTACCAACCGATGGGTCCAGTTCTTCTCGCGACACGTGCACAATAAACGGACCACTGTCATTATCAGTGTACCTCTTAGGGCCATCATTAAAACTTGGGTTAATGTAGGTATTCTGAATGGATGGAGTGGCAACACCAGACTCTAATAAGATAACCTTTTTGTTACTTGTTTGTGGGTTAAGTTGCGATGGGGCTGGTCTTTTACGCGAGCATTCTTGGGAGGTATCGGGTTGAGGAAATGGGGACGACAATTCTATACACTCCATCACCCCATCAATGTCCGGGGGGTCTGGGGGTTTAGGCGGTTGGTCATCCATTGTTAGTACCAATGGATGGCCCCCGCACTACTACCAAAAAATATATAATTAGAAATACTCACAGATCACCTTGTTTTTGTTTTTTTTTTAACTTAACCACCACCACTACGGGTTAGATAATTGGACTTTTATGAGTTTACGCGCTTTAACGCCTGTAAGTGCCAATATTTGTAAGGAAACTCTCTTACACGTGTATCACGCAACAAACGCTATAGCAGAGTCCCACGCTTGGTTTTTCTTTTTATACAAATCGCGGCGCATGTTGCGTCTACTGACATGACGTGTGTGGTACGTATGTACAATAATGAACATACATATTAAAAATAAAACATACATCCATCTTTTTTTGAAGTCTGTTAAAAATTTCAAACTTGTGTATTTGTTTGAACAGAAATGTTTCTTCTAACATTTTTGTTGCAAAACGAACGCGTGAAGTTTGTACCTAGTGCGTTTTCTGTTCGTGTACCGATAGGGTGTAACACCTGATGGTAAGTGATTACCGTTGCCCAAGGACATTTTTTTTTTATGTCATGTTACAGAGGTCTGCAACTCATGGGATGGCATGGGAATGAACATTTGAATACTGTGACGTGGTCTCACCGCGCGTGTACTGCGAGGTGGCTTGCCCCCGCGGCGCGGCGTAGCGGCCGCGGTTGTTGAACTGGCCCTGCGCGTAGTAGCGCGGCCGGTACTGCGGGATGGGGCGCACCGTCGCCTTCAGCGTGAGGTTGCCGCGCACCGGCGCGCCCGACGTGTAGTTCGCCATTATCTTGCCGTAGATGTACGGGTCGGTGTTGAAGAAGAACGCCGGCATCGTCACGTTCACCTGCCGGGGGAATATGCATCATTTCTAAGTATCATACACCACCTAAAGTTACGTGGTACAGACATCTTCAAAATACCACGCTTGATACCACAGAGGGTATAAGAGGTCACAAAAAAATGACAGTTATTTGGTAGCTATTCTAGTTTTCTCATTTCTATGCCTATGTCATTCCTCCGTCCATGAAATTTATCATATTCTTTATAATCATATTAAAAAACAAGTTCGTCACACCTCGTATCTGGTCTGGTAGTACTCCTCGACGAGGAACTGCGACTCCTCGACCTGCCCCAGCGCCTCGACGCGCACCAGCCACTCGCCGAACAGCGGCTGGTCCGACAGCTGGTACTCGAGGCTCACGGTGCCGAAGTTGCTCTGACAGACACAACCTTATTCATTAGTGGCGAAAATAGTGCGCATGATCACACAACAAAAAAAAAACATTCGAATTGACTATGTAATACTAGCTGTTCCCTGCGGTGTCAGTTGTCACTCGCGTTAGTTACGAAGTACGGTAAAAAGTACCATAATATGTCCTTCGCTGTTCTCTTGACAACATGTATGAAAAATTTGATGTATGCAAAATGATGATCGATTCAGTAGATAAGGCGTTGAAAGCGTAACAAACAAACAAACTCACATTCGCATTTGCAAAACCCATTTCGAAATTCTAGCAGGAACTATTTTTTTCTAAAATAAAAGTAGCCCAAGTTACTCCTTATAACAACAGATCTGCCAGTGAAAGTTCCGTTAAAATCGGTCTAACCTTTTTAGAGATTAGCCAGAACAGACACAGAGACAAAAATTATTATTACACTATTGATACTTTATTTAACTTTATTACAATAAGATTCAACATAAAATGTTTACATTGACATAATTATATTATTTGATGGTAACTTGAATGTACGTACTAATTACGTGTCGTATAACACAATCGACTATAGCTCGAGACTACCACGATTGTTCCTCACGGTCAAGCAATGCATATTTAATAAGAATCGAGTTTCAAAACAAAGGCAACCAAGTCACTGTGTATTGGTAAAGTATTGTGGTATTTTTTTAACCAACTTCCAAAAAGGTTCTGTGTTCGGCTCACACCCGTGACGCCACACGCGGCACCAGCGGAAGACCAGCGTCGGGTACCTAGCGGTTCCCGGCTTATGCCGAGCTGGTTGCCATTTTGTTGCGACACACTTTTATTTTTGCATATTTATCTATTTATCTCTGTTCTTGTTATTGTCGTAACAAATAAAGTTTCTTTCATTTAATTTTTTTTTTTTTAATTTAGAAAAACTACTTAGGCTAGTTAGTTGATCAGCTTGATAATCACTTACATTCACCGAACAACTGAACCTGGGAACTTAGACTATACGCACTGGGGCGTATAGTAATTATTTTAACAGTACCGTCGGGCTAGCCGCGAGTTCAAGCGCGAGGACCGCTCACCTGTCTGGAGAGCCATCGCTTCAGGATGCGCCGGTTCGGGTCCAGGATGAACACGTCCACCGGCCGGCCGAAGGCGGTCAGCTCGGTGTTGATCGGTATAACACGGAAACGCACTAGGATATTAAGAAAAATAAACTAAGTTTTTGCATTCTAGTTGTGTAAAAACTTTCGTCATCAATCTATAAAATATATAAAGAAACTTCAACACCAACTCATCAACCCAGCTGAATCTACTGAGCTAGAAATAATGAAGTTTGGACAGTCGTTACTTTTTTGCTCACTATGTAAAGATTCACTATAAGAAAGCGCATTATATGGATGTACCATCAATTTTGAAGTTGAAGAAGTTTCTGAGTTTTTTGGAGATTAATCTTATTTGGGTAATTGGGTATTTTCCGGGGTATGAAAATCAAAATTCTAATTAGTCCATCAGTTAGAAAAGAAAAAAATAATAGACATGCATTTTTTGCTTTTTCAAATTAATGAAAATAAACATAGATAAAGCGCATTAAAGTTTAGGGTGGGGGACTCATGACATCATTTTTCGATAAGCCCCACAAACTGCACCGGGCTGCCGGCTGTCAAGTCACGCGAGATTTCAACTCAAAATATCGCCGTTATTTATTGATTTTAAAAAGAAAAAATACGTGTCCAATATTTTTCATTAATTAACTTTTCTACACGACAGACTAAAAAAAAAATCAAGTAGTCAATTCGAACGTCGCATGAGTTATTGAATCCTTGGCTTGCACTGCATTGAAAATCAGCACTCACAACAAAAACTACATTTTTCTCTCTTATTGGATCAACTTTTTTGTTCTGAGGCAGTGCACTAACCAGTCTGGCCCTGCATGTAGACAGGCTTGTCCATCTGTATGAATATGGTCATGAACCGCTTGGAGAAGGTGAGCCGCGTCTCGTTGAGGAACGCGCGCCCGCCCATCGGGCTGTCCAGGTACAGGCCTTCAACGCGCAGCTTGTAATCTCCCGGCACTGTCGTGGTTGGCACCTAGCAAACGGTACAACCAGACATGTTATATGTGCTATATGCAGTGAAATTGAAAAATTATAGAGCCATCTCAGGCACACCTCTGTCTTTTTTTTTAATTTTGAAATAATAAATGTGAATTAAATATGTGAATTAATAAATGCTGAAAAAAAATATGTCAGTGATTAGTATCAGTACCATTATAAAAGCGGCTACACACAGCCCTAAAATCAGAGGCGATATCGGGAGTAATGTTGCCAGGTCGCCAAACCTCATAGCGGGAAAGATCAGCCAGTTTGACCGGACATTTGAGTAAAAAGGCTGGAGTCACATTATTGAGGACACACTAAATTATTAAGGATTATATACTATCCTCAATAATGTAGAGTGTCCGGCATTTTTGCTGGCTGGTCTGTCTGGCTATTAGGTTTTGCAACCTGGCAACATTACTCCCGATATCGCCTCTGATCTGTGTGTAGCCATTTTTATACATTCATTCATCATTGAGTTTTAGGAAAAAATATTCCCGTTTCAACAATAAAGAACTTTATATACAATAGGTGATGAAGATTATTAATACTATCAAATAGAGGAAGTTGTGATCAATAAGGCTGTTTTACTTTACAAAGTGAAGGGTTAAAACCTTCCCATACATTTTACAATTTACATAATATTTGTTTTTATATCCACTTTTTGAAGAATTTTATTTGTTTTCAAATTGCTTTTAAAAAAATTCAATACAAAATAATTTCGTTTTGCTGCTAAACTTACCCTCAAGTTAAGTGTCTCGGGTATCCCCTCCAAGACTTTTTGACTTATCTCAGAGACCTCAACTCCATTGCAAGATATTGAAGCCCTAATGGTCATTTGAAGGCGAGCTTTTAGTATGGTGGCTGATATTTTATATATCTGACCCGGTCGTACCATACGTGATGCCACTATGAAGTATGTTCTGAAAAAATATTGGGTTTTCTATATTTATGTTGTTCTTAGGTGTTATATTTTTAGATTTATCATTGTTTTTTAATAGATAATTATGTAGTAAGAGTAATCAGGTACACTAGCAATGTTCCTAAAATTAATTTAATAGATTTCAGAACAGGTGATTCATATTATAGCTATTTTATTCCCTTTTCAACACTTACGCTTTACTTATGATGACACTATCATAATCAATATTTCCACCACTATAAGAGGTGCCATATCTGTCTGCATCCCAAGCTGGTCTTGGTGTGTTATCAAATTGTTTGTTTTCTGGATCATTCTTATTCTCAAACTGATTGAACCTTTGACTAGGATCATATGAGCTAGGATCTTCATAAGGATCTCTGTTTGTTTCATAGTAAGTATTCCTGTTAGGATCATACTGGTTTATGTCATACGGATTTCTTATTGGAGTCCTACGGTTTGGATCATAAATGTTGTCATTTAAGCCATTTTGGTTGGGGTAATCATTTGTAGGGTTAGGTTGGTTTACATCAGGATTGTAGGTGGGTGTACCATAGTCCTGTGCTCTGATTGCACTTAAAATTATTGTTGAACAACTTAAGTATATGAGTATGAGATTCATGTTTCAGTCTTTCATTAGGTACCTGTAAGTGTAAAAATCACAATTATGGTCATTAATAAATAAATTCCTAAACTATGACTCAGATTGGTAAAATGTAACCAAATATCACTTATTAAATTCAAATAACGTAGAAAATTAAAAGCATGCTAAGTTAGTTTTACGAAAATGCATAATTATTTTTGCTTGCTTAGCTCATTTCGACTTAAATTGTCGAATTTCGCAAACTCGATTGATAAAATATTTAAAGTTATGATATACCTACAGTGTTTTAATTGAAAAATAAGTATAAATATCATCGCCTCACCTTAACCGGAGTTAACGCCCATAGAAACACTTTGTTTTACACCATTTATAAAGTGAAACAAAGTAATGTAAGCATCAAAAGCTAACAGAAAAATAGTATGATTCTGAATACACTAAAAAAATGGATTCAAATAAAGTAATTCATTAGGAATTGAGACAATTTTGCGATGTAAACAAAAACTATGAACGTTAGAAAAGTTCGCGCAAGCGCACCACGCCCGGCTAGTGTTACCAACTTGTTATTAATGTTCAAAAAACGAAAAACCGGTATTGGGTATAAACAAGCAAAGTCAAAAAGAAAAATATTTAAGTAATGAAAATGAGAGGTTTTGTGATTCTTGAATAACCAAATTAAATACTTAAATAATGTCTGTTAGTGATTTGGTTACTAATGGGAATAATAGGATGTTTGCATGTGTATAAGTATGAATTTTTTTTTGGCATTTATCACGATTTAATGTATTCGTGATTCGTATTTAATTATTTTGCCAATGACAATGTGTTAGCTCAGTGTTTTAGTGATAAAATTATTTTTTTGTACTTCTTTAATCAAGGCAAAATATCAATGCATCTACATATAGATGGTTTAGAAAAATATACTTTCAAAAACTCTTGATGAACCCGGTTTGTGTAAATCTTTGGTAGCTAAAGACAAAAGTTAGGTGTTCTTTCTAAAGGTAGTCTGGAAGAACAACTTCATTTCTAAACATCCCTAAAACCTGTTACCTATCGAGATTATGAATATCTCATCACTACCTTTTTAACGGAACTAAAAAGGATAAATAGGGTACTTGCATGATTTTTTTTTTCAGTCTATTTTAAAGATATATGGCCTACTTAAACAAAGCAAGAAAAAGAAAAAAATATATGCATACATTAATTAAATAGAGCGTTTCAAAGTTCCTACTTTAGACCTTACCGCCGAAACGCGGAATGACGTCACTTGTTCAAAATTACGCCTTATTAATCTGTGATAGAAATGTCACTGTCGTATTGACAGGGTCATGTGACACTGACAGACAGATAGCTTCAATATCCAAAAGCGAAATTAAGGTTGAACTGTGTCGAGTTACTTCCAAAAGTTCCAGTTGAGAATCAAAATGCATCATATCGATGCATTTTAAAGTACTTAAAAAACTTCAGAAAATGGAAAATATGCGTTGACTGTATGGACTTAGTTTCTTTTGCCTTCTCTGAAAGAGGTAAATGTTTCCTAAAAAAATAAAAGTGACGTCATGTGTTAAGCTTGGCTGTGATTGGTGTTTCGTTGCAACGTTCCGTTTCACAAAATTAAAAGTTGAATATTTTGGAAACTATTGAAAAATTTTTAGCAAATCTTTTACCGACACCGCCGAATTTGGTTAAGGATTTCAAAGTTGGTAAGGAAGTTCGCGCATAGATCCAAGGTAACTTTTGCTTCAAGGGAGTGTCGCTGGGCTAGCATTCTAGTACGATTCTAGTAGATTGTAGAATGATTCTACAATCGTTAAGCATAGAAAACCGAAACTTCATGTCACTTGGTCAGCCAATCAAACATTAGTTTTGGTTTTGCGTGACCACGTGAACGGTGAAACACGTAGTGATTACCTTCTCTCTGGGTGAAAACGGGGTGAAACTAGTTTTGATTGGCTGACCTAGTGTCATGAAGTTTCTTGTCGATTTGGCTAGGTAGGCTACTGAGGTGGGCTCATTCTCCGTCTACGGCTATAAGGCAGAAGGCTATAACCCACAGAACTCAGACGAAATAAAACTTTTTATTTCGTCTGAGCCACAGAACAGAAAATAACAGATAGAAGGGACATCAGCTTAGTTTAGTATGAGAACAGATGAAAACCAGTGTCGCCGGGTGATTTTCACACACAAAACTATTCATCACGCACTAACATAATGTATTAAACGCTTTATTGTTTTTACTTAGTCACTCTGTCAAAATTCACAGTTTTGATAATATTGTTGTAAATATACTTGGGATGGCAGCAAAAGAAGTTTAGGCCAAGTTAGAGCAATGCAAGCAATGCTCTAACTTCCTTTGCAACGGTGGCGCACCTGCCGCGCTTTAATTTATTTTCTTTGAGGCTATACCTACTGCGGCATATACTGTGCGTTGGAGCGTTCTTTCAGTCTTGGTGGGGAGTGAATTGAGTCACTAACCACCTCTATGCCATATGTTACCCAACAGAATACCTATATTTATTTATTTATTTAATCCTTTATTGCACATAAAATAACAATGATACAGTACCTAAAGACTATACTTACAAACCATAGTACAATATGACTGGTGAGCAGCCATATATTCATTATCACCTAGCCCCAGCTGTTAGTGTTACTTCGCGGTTTCACCTGCGATCATTTTCGGATTCCTGCGGGAATTCCGAGACAAAAGTACCCTATGGCCTTTTCTGTTGTCAACGTGTGTCGTGTATACAGTATGCAAAATTACATCCGGTTTCACCCGTGTTTATTTCGAAGTTTCCGCGGTAATTCTGGGATACAGTCCTTTTCTGCCGAACATTGATGATCAGCATAATAACATTTGAAAAAGTTTGACTGACAGTTATTTTCACTTTTACCATAATATTAGTACTTATGGAAACTTATCGATCACAGCTGTTTCGTAACTCATGAGTGCTCGTTCACTAAGGAATAAGTTCCGTTTAATGATATTACCTACCTACGTTTAGTTGTGATTTTACAGACCTGAGGTAATACTATAATTAAATTCTAGTCTCCATACGGACGGGCTCCACTGTTATACCGCAGGTGCCTGATGAGCGGGTAGCGTGATTAGCACCGCAGATTAGACGGAGAGCTGGTCGACAACTTTTTGGGTATCACTGAGGAAAAATATTTATTGGCATTGCTAAAGTTCTACATCCCAACTAATTACATCAAATGTCAGTTTGCGCGAGACGCTTGAAGTACCTACCTGTACTTTCTAGCTCCTGCTGGTCCATCGTACTAGAGATGGTTTACGATCTGTCGATACATCGAAGGATAGTGAGCCCATATTTTACTGTATTTTTGGGGCCCACGTGTGTTGGTACTCTTAATTAAAAAGGTGATAACAGTTTGAACTATTCATCCATCACACTTCTGAGTTAAGTTCAAGCATGTTTTCAAGTTTTTAAGAACCATGTGGCTCAAATGTAACATCTAGCCTCCCCAGCGAACCGATTTCCGTAGAGGTCATATTACCATACCATAATAAGGTACCAACACTGCGGTTAGACCGAAGCGAAGACTGAAGAGTATATTATACTAGCTGTCTCGCGCAGTTTCACCCACGAAAATTTCGAAGTTCCCGCGGAATTGTTCCATACTAATTTTGCAACCCCTTTTCACCCCCTTAGAGGTTGAATTTTCAAAAATACTTTCTTATCGGATCGCTGCGTCATAAAAAGAACACACCCTCTTAAGTTTCAGGTCTCTACGATCAGCGGTTTAGGCTGTGTGATGATCCATCAGTCATTCAGGACAAAGTATTTTATATGTATAGATAACCAGCCAGAATGTCTTCGATTCAATAGAAACTCAGGCGATAATGGAGTCTCTTCAGTGGCGCCAAGTATATTAAATAACTTAAATTATATAAATTTTGCATAAAAACGCCATCATCATGAAAGTCTTTCTTCAGCACTAACGTTCCAAACGTGGTGGATTTCGAGGTGGAGGCTACTAGGAATAACCCTCATTCCTGATTGTCTGTCACTGGTGACAAATGGGAAATCCACATGATAGGTATAAAATTCCCACTGGAGACATCAGGGCGGGGAAAACTGGGAATGACCGGAAGTAAATGAAAATCCAATAAGGTTCGCTTATCAATGAGAAAAAGTGCGGCAGTTTTCCGCCTAATATGCGGGTTTTTTGGGCACCCCTTTTAAACCGATAAGTCGGTAAACCGATACAAAGATTTTTCTTATTTACTTTCTAATATGGATATTAGGTATTTTCTACTAGTTACCGATTCACTGCTCGTTTTGGGTAATAATTGTGTAAAATGCCAAACTAAGATGATAAAAATTTAATGAAACACTCGATTTATGGAAACTTAATACAGTAAGGCAAGATTTTTATTAAATCCATTATTCCCAGCGAAAATCAAAGATCAGATGTATTTTACGATACATTTTCATATTAAGTATGCATTTTAAAACAAAGAATAGGGTGACAAAATAAAAAATATTCTGATTAATGAAAGTCTAATTCATCACTGAATCTCCACAGTTAGCAGGACCTTATAAACAAAGGAATTGACAAGAAAATATAGATTCGCGCTCACATCATAGCAATGTGACGGTGCGTGGGCGGCAGTCGGCTCTGCGACGTATAGGGCGCGAACGAGACGACTGTGGTACGCGGGCGGGTCGCCGGGGCCTCCAACACTCCATTGAAAAGTCATGGTACGCCAGCATTTCAATTTATCATTCGACAAAAAAATCTGTACAAAATATATTAAATATATACTCTGTAATGCTAAAAACTGTAACGCTTCCTCATCAATAGTTCAATCACGATTATTTAAATGATTTATAAACACAATAACGTTTCACCTGCGAGTACGACATTAACCTAGTTGTGCGGCGCGACGCGGCGCGGCCGGTGCGCGCGCGGCGGAGCCCTATTTACAAGTCAACTTCTTACAAATCATGCTCCTCCGTCTCGTCTGTCACTACAATAATGATGCTCCTGCTTTTAATACAATGTTACACGGTTGCGTTTGCATTTAAAATTTTCGTTTTTTTTTAACAGTCGTGTGATCTTACATTCTATAACGTCGCGCAACCCGTCCTTTGCTTATGTCCGTGCGTGGCATCTCCATAAATATATAATATAGGTTTTAATTTTATTATTAAGTTTTCCGGTGCGCCGGGGGGAGAGGGGAGTGGGCGTCGTGCGTTAGTTCCTCTCGGACTCGTCGCAGTCGCGCGAGATGTGCCCCGGCTTGCCGCAGACGTAGCAGGTCTTCGTGCCGTCGGGGCAGTTGCGCGAGATGTGACCCGCCTTGTTGCAGTTGTAGCAGGTCTGGCCGGAGGTGTCACCGCGCCCGCCCTCAGGGCAGTTCCGCGCGATGTGGCCAGTCTTGTTGCAGTTGTAGCAGGACGGGTCGTCGGGGCTCTGGGGGCATTCGCGCGCTATGTGCCCCGTGCCGTTGCATCTGGAATCAAATATAAACTGTCACCAACAGCACACACTTGTTTCATCACATCAGGAGCGTATCACATTTGACCATCCAAAAGAACCCGTTGCAGACTCTGTACTCATACTCGTAACCTAATGTGACTAACAGCTAACAAAGCTTTTTACCACAGGTCATACAAATTAATTTTAAGCAAGCAACAAATTCTCGCTATAATAAACTATCAAAGATTTTTATTATTATAATCTTCTATTTTATACTATAGTAGAAGAGTAATTCGAGTTTCTATACATTGAATATTTTTACCAAAAATTTGATTTGACCAAAAATTTGGGTGATAAAAGAGTAACTAAAAAAAATGTTTAAATTCTCTGTATGTTCATGATAATCTCTGAATCTTAATCTGTCATGTGGTTTTCACATGTAGATTAAGCTTAGCCTGGAGCTACATATTAGGCTTGTTTCATCTAAATCGGACGTCAATCATAAATTTTATCGCCATTTGGTTTGGAATGGTCGGAAGTTTAGACGTAGTATGGTACTTTTTGTCCTTGATATTTTTACGGGCACTACGAAATTAACGCGTGTGAAACCGCAGCGAACAGCTAGTATATAATAATAATACAAAAAAATACTGTTGCACACTCAATATGAGTGATTTATGGCACACTTGTGAACACTCTTACTATTGTTTTTAATATAGCAGCTACTACAGATAAATCAACAATCAACCTTCTACTCAAGGTATTATGAAGGTCAGGGCAGGGCTATGAACTTGTTAGAGGTTCTAGTCGGCAAGGGAACACAATGTCGCGTGGTGTTATTTTGCATTTGTTATTGCTTTAAAATATAACAGTACTCTAGGTAAGTATGCTTACTACAAGGTAAAATAATTAATTGTATGGAGCTTATGACCAATCGTGTACGTCTGTACAGCTTAAGAGATTATGTATTATAATATGTACAATGTATGTTTTTGGGGCAATAAAGTTTTGTTTTTTAACTAGAAATCGGCCGAAATCTGAAATCCACACTTGTGTGATTAGCGTAACCTGCGTTTTTTTTTTCTATTTAATGGCAATTGTCAATTAATGACATTGTTGCCAGTGTCGCGTTAATTTAATTTGCAAATAGAATTTAAAATGATCGAGCGAAGTTTTTGGGCGTTCGTTGTAATAAGAATAGTGAAATGTGATGAACTATGTAAAATGGAACAAGACAGAAATTATATACTTATACTTAAATAAATAAGAGAATATGAACAAATAATAAACTTGTTATAGAAGTAAAGCTGACTCCGTTTTCTTTGATATCATTGACTCATAACAATAAAAAGCGGTAGAGAGGTTGGATGTTATGTCATTACCAAATACTAAAGACAAAAACGTGCCATCGGCGAACGTTTCTCACACAATAATTGTACTTTGATTTCCATTTATTTATTTTTATGAATACAGGTAATAAAGGTGTTAATGTAAAGAATATTTTGTAAATATTATTGTCATTGATGTTCACGTACAAAAACAGCGATATGAAACTGCTTATCTTTGTTGATAGGTCTTGGAATGCTTCGACTCTGATTCTGATAAGTCGGAACTTCCGATTGATATTACACTTACGGTCGCGGTCTAGACTTCGACTCCGACACTTGAATCAGTTTTATTTGGAGATGCACGTTGCGCGGGGAACCCCCCCCCCCCCCCTCGTGCTATCTGTCGTCAATTACTCTTTTATTACGCGCAATACTGGTGATTTACGGATGATGAAACGCATTTCTCTTCTGACACCACCTTTAAAGCTCCGACTTCGGTTGCCGATATACTACCTCTGTAACATCCCTAGTTTTTTTGTAGAATTCTTGGTGAAATACTTGTTTTTTTTTAGTTTTGTACGATCCGTCAGAAAATAAAGTTGGCAACAGTGGGGTGGGGTTGAATATGTGAACAGTGTGACCACACACCTGTAGCAACGGTCGGCCTCCTCCTTGCAGTCGCGCGCGAAGTGCCCGGTGCGGTTGCACTTGTAGCACTTCTCGCGCTGGCGCTGGTTGAAGCCCGAGTCGCGGGCCACGCCCACGCCGCCGCCCTGGGTGCACTCGCGGGCGAAGTGGCCCGTCCTGTTGCATTTGTAGCACACGCTCGCGCTCATTGTAGCTGTTGACAATACAGACAGGAGGTACACGATCAGTAACGTTAATACAGATTGGCTGCTCTCCGAGGTTTCGCCGGCGCTAATTGAGGAGTTTCCGCGGGAATTCCGGAATAACAAGTACCCCTAATATATCTTTTTCTCGAAGATTCATGATGATCGGTTGAGTAGTTGAGGTGTGAAAGCGTAAAAAACTCAGATTAACATTTATGACGGTATTATAAATGTAGGTCGAGGAATTTATTTTAAATCTGTTAAAATTATAAAGTGAGTTCAAAGGTCAATAATCAAAGGTTTCCCTTCTGAATATGAACTGGAATTATCACCTTAAAATAATCAGCACAATACGAAATTACTAAAAATATTATTTAAATATTTCATTTAAAGGCCCGCTAGTATAGGAAATTGTAGATTGAAGCCTAAATTGTAAGCCTCGGTCTTACTTAATTGTTGACCCAATTTTGTTAATTGTCTTATCGAAACCATGGTTTGGCGAAGCCGTGCTTTGGTTGCGTTTAGTAAACATAATGAACATTTCCGTGTATGACCGTGACCATTCATACATCTAGGGATAATTGAAGACACGAAACGATAACGATAATGTTTATACTATCCATCGTATCAAACAAGATGACAGCAATTTTCCAGTGCATACCGATACCCCCCGGCGGTTTGACTTTACAACGGCCATGTGCCACCGTAAGAGAGAGACAGTCAAATAACATTCGTATTGCGCTGTCCCATTTCGGCGGAGAACTCTCATCGGCACAAGATGTCTCAACATTGGCGCTCATTGTTATCAATTGACTTGCGTACGCGCCGCTATGCGAGATAACGTCGCCGCGAATTAGAGGGCGGCGCGGCGCCATGCCACAATATACATATTATGTAGGTATAGATGGAATTTATTTGAGAATTAAAATCTCTCCGAAGTCCGAATAGAACGAATAAACGGCTAACATCTAGATATCAAAATGAAGAGGTACTTCGTCGAGGCACGTCATAATGCGTTAATGACCGGTCAGTTTAACTGACTCAGGTATATTTACCTGTTGTCTATACTCATATTATATGATTGTAAGTATATCTACTTTAACCAGTTACGATAAATTAGGTACAATTCAGAACGGAAAACAAACATTGTATTACATATTTACAGGTCGTACCCTCAGACGAAATAAAAACTCGTCGTACCTACAATGTTTGAGTTTGACTTTACAATGGTAAAGTAAGGATGCTGCCTATTAGAGCAAAATAATCCCTCTGCGATCGTAAGCTGCGATAATGATGTCTAAATACCTAATCATTATGGGCCATTTAATTAGGTAAGTAGGTAGATATGTAGATTTTTAGGAAGCCGCATTTTTTAAAGTCAAAGTTATAAAATTAACCGTTAACGTAGACAGCAGATAAAACTTTCGCGGGCTAACGCGAGATGCGAGACTAGACACGTACTCGTTTCACTTTGTGCACTCTATTATGAAACTTGACAAGTTTTAGATAGAGTTTATATTGTATGATATAACAACGGCAGGTAGCGTAGCGCGGCCAGCGTTCGCCTGTACAGTGGAACGCCTCCCGCCGGGCTGACGACCCGAGGAATGTTGTTACACTTTAGACTCGTCGTAAGATACTGGGCCAGTATGGTAGAAAATTTTTGATAATTATGTTAGTGTAAATTTTGTACTCTACACGACTTAGATATATTCAGCAGAGGAAGATGTTTCTTCTTCACTTCTACAAGCAGCATTCTTTTGTCGAACGTGTACCTAGACGGCGATATCGTGGAGGCGAAAGAAACTTTTGTAAGTTAATTACTACGACCTCAGTCTGGCACCAATTTACCCAGCTAGGCAAAGATCCCATTAGAATGTTACTTTCATAATTAAAAACCTTTGAACATAATTAGTCTTCATATAAAACTTGGTGAAAGTGTTGAATTAATAACATTAATAATGTATGATAAAATTAACTAGTGCCTGTCACAAGCTAAGTAGGTATGTACCTATCTACTTGTAGTATTACAATTAAAACACATTGTCAGGAGAAATGAAAGGCAAATGAACAGGTGTGTAAAACTAATGAAATATGGACTAGTAAAACAAGTGAATAGTTAATGAAGTGTACAACTTTGCAAATAATTGTGTAGCTAGAGAAACACGTAATTCAACTTACCTACCGTAAATAAAAAATATAATGCGAGAGTTCAAGATAAAAGTTGTGATAAAAATAAATAAGTCACTTATAGGTAGGTACAAAAAAGATTTAAAAAATCAATCAAGTTGGTTGTGGACAATAATATAGTTTTAATAGTTGCTATTTTAATGAAGCAAAAGCCTTATAGGTCAGTTTATCACTTCAATACTTAGTTGCACCAATAAGTTTTCAACAGCTATGAAAAAAATATTTTTGGAAAAAATAATTGTTTAGTTAATTTGTTAAAGTACCTACCTATGCTACTCTCAAAAATAAAATTAAAATAGTAGGTACCTATTTTATTAAAACTGTTCCATAGAAAATCCATTGTTGAATACATAAAATCACTGGGTAGTATAAAACAAAGTCACTTACTCTGTCTGTCTGTCTGTCTGATCTTTATCCAAGGGGACGACAGACAGGAGGAAGCGACTTTGTTTTATACTATGTAGTGATTTAAATGTATTCAACAATGGATTTTTTTATGGAAAAATATGCAACAGATTTTGATGCAGTTTTTTTAATACATAGTGATTCAAGAGGCAGGTTTATATGTATAGTTTATCCTGGGGAACTCGGAAATTACCACAGGTGAAACTGCAAGGGACAGCTACTTATTTATATGACTGATGTTTCGATCTTCCTTTTTTAAATGGGCAGGTAGTCATTTTGTTGTTTCCTTCAGTAGATTCAAACAACATTTCAAGACCAAGCTACTTTATACAACATGTTAATGAATGAACTGAAAACTAGAAAGTAGTTTGCTCAGAATCAACTAGCGAATCGATCACACTATGTTTTAATATAGGCATGGACCATGATATAGGTTATATTTTTTCATTTTTACTAGCCTATGGCTAAATTATTTATAATACAATATGTGGCGCGTACGCCGCCCGCAGCAAAAAAAATCGAACTGGTAGGCGCGGGCGTAGCGCTTGGAATTTCGTAGATAGGTCACTTCAAAAGTAATGTTGAATAACTTTTAAAGTATAAATTTTTTCGACATAAAATATATTTTAAACATATAATTGTTTATTTTTTAAATGGGGTGTATCAGGTTTTCAATTTATTCATTAACACGTTGTAATTATATTATATGTACAGATAACTTATCAAAATTATGTATAGGTTAACGCTACAAGTCTGCAAGTAATGGGTAATATTCTTAATTTAATAAGGGTCCCTGAAGGACTATTACAGTAACTTCACCAACATCAATATTAATTGATTTCAGAATACAAACCTAACTGCCTATGGGCCTGGAGACCACCAGGGGAACAACTAGTACCTATAATATGAAGGTTCTCTCCCTTAATCACATATACCTATAATTTATCTAATAAATAAATTTGACCTCAGGTCACCTAAATTGTATGTATGTAATATGTGTTTTCTTACTGTGTGCATGTAATAAAGTATATTTGATTTGATTTGATTTGATTTGACCTCTTGGGTGGATTAACAATGTTTTTTTTGTTATTATACTGTTTGTGGTGTTCAATAAAGTGTTCATTTCATTTCATTTCAAATACCATACAAACATCATGTTTATTCATCAGGTAAAGTTAATTTAAAGCTAAATTTAAAATAGGCAAACAATTTGTAACAATAAAAATTTGCATAATACCTATTCAGGCAACATGACTTTAACAACCACTCACAAACATTTAGGCCCAAGATGCTAAAATTTTTTTACTAGTCATACCTATTTATGATCGCTCAAAACTTGCTCCATAACTGTCGATGACCAATAATAAGTAAGTAATCGTTTAAAAAATTGCTCACACAAAAGCCTCATAAGTGAAATGGGTATAATGGAATTGAAGTAAAAATATTAATAGAAATCAGAACACAATTTTACAATAGTTATTTGCAACTGTAGTTGTGACTATGGCCAGATAGTTTTTTTTTTGAAGGCATGTAAAATGGCATATTTCATGAGAGAGTTGGTACCTAATTAGTTCAGCAATTGAAGTTGGTTAATAAAGATTTTATAAACTTACAAGTTGTAACTGTTAGGTAGTATCTAACTTATCATATAGGGTAGGATGGAAGGAAAAGCATGTGATCATTGGAAAACTGATTTGCTAATAACGTCAGTTCATAGTACAAGAATTACTAATGCGTCACGTCCACACTACATGAATCGCAATACAAAGAAAGTTATGAAGCCATAGGTACAATGCTGATCTAGACTCATAATGGAAGCATAAACACGATGGCTACCGCATCGCTAGGTTAAATCTTATCATCAACTAAATAAATACAAAGAAAACATTTCACAATAAAATCTACCTACTTTTGTAAGTCACCTACGAAGCGAGCACTTCTTGTCAAAGCCACCACGTTCAATAAACAACCTATAAATGATTAAGTATAAAAACCACATAAATTTACATAAACATGCCTTAAAAGTGCACCAAGAAGACAACTCAGCAATTAATCAGGATAAATTACAAATAGAAAGTATTTGGACTACACGGAAACGAAACCACGTGTAGGAAAACCGGCAGCGCGCGGTTTCATGTTAAAATAAAATTTTCGAGGAGTTTTAAACTTACCAATTTTATATGAAACTTCTTTCGCACTTAAATCACTTTAACTAAGACCGGTCAACGATCTTAATCTTTACCGATTAATACAAATAGGTTGCAGATAATGAAGCTTAGTTAGCAAGGAAGCCAGCCACCATCGCTACAAATGCGTAAAAGACATTTTGAATTGAGCATAGACAAAATAACAACGCAGAAGTTTTGTAATGTCTATGTTTAAGAAATTCAAATGAAAAAAAAGGTTTTTTTAGCGGGAATCAGAGGTGTCGGCTCTTCTTCTTCTCTTATCTATCGCGATTTAGCGCATTTAATTCTGCCAATGTAGGTATTTTTACGGCTCAGTCAGCAGAGATTCTTGTTAAAAAATCAATACATAATATTATGTAACTTTATATTATAATGTAGGTACAAAAAAGTTTAGCAGTGACGTTTTTTAAGGAATGCATTAAAAATAGATGAGAATTCTGTCAAGTGGAGGTCATATCAAGTGCATAAAACGTAGTGATTACCTTCTCTCTGTAATTAGTGTATCGTCGTAGACAGTGTATCGTGTATACATACCATCGTGTTCACTACTTCACTATTCATTCCAAACATCCAAAGATTGCATTCGCAATACGGTAGCGTACTCAGAAGAATAATGTTATTGTCCTGAGGTAGCGTAGTACCGTAGTGATTACCTTCCCTCTGGTAGTACCTATCTTTATAAATAAGTAGGTACCTAGTTTGTGATGCGGTGGCGGTAGCCAGTAAACTGAAAACTTTAGTAGACCGATATCATTACAAAAGTCTATTTATTCCACTACGCAAAATAATATTCTGCCAGCCCATTAACCTTCACACACAGTGACGGTTTTTTATGTGCTCAAGAAGATATAATGACATTTCGAGCTGATTTCTTCGGTTTCCTTTTAGAGCTCCGAGAAAGTTCTTGCAAACTAGTACCGTGACTTACGATTTCAAACCGTACAACGAAGTATTTTAATAGAAATTACATTGATCTAATTAATTTAATTTAAACTGGCTAAATGCATTTTAAGCGAAAGTCTATACCTCAAAAAGAAGAAAGAAAGAAAGAGTCATTTTTTCGTTAAAACCCCTGGGGTCTTTGGGGATTCGCATAGTTGTGAACCATTAATGATGAACATTGAACAGTGTGTGGAAACAGTGAAATATTTTAGATGAAATGGGGTGTTCGCATTATCGTTTTACTATTATAACTTCCTACATAGCATCCCATTACGGTTTAATTGCAAAGAATTGTTTCCAGAAGTCCCAGTTAAGCATCGAAATGCATCTCATCGATGTATTTCAATGTAAATAACTTCTGAAAAGAAAAACATATGAACTGGTTGTATGCACTTAGATTCCTTTGCCTTTCTTATAAGGGGTAATTTACTCTTTGGGTAAATTTAACAAAAAAAAGATTACTATGCGTAGACGGAGAATGATATCCGACTGAAGGACTAGCTAGCTTCCAAGTTCCATGGCCGTAGGTAATAAAAAAAAATAGTCTAGGGGTGTCCACTTAAAAAATACATATCTCGATATTTGCATCGATGTATTTGATATATCACTAGAAAACATTGATATTTTTTCACCATCGAATACTTTCTAGAAACGTTTAATATTACCTTTTTACAATGAAACGCGCAAAGTTTGTGGTCCTTTATTTTGAATTTATGAATGTAGTAACGGATAGTAAAATTATACGAGTGTAACTTTTTTATTTATTTTTATTTATTTATTTCAAAAACCACATAATCCTTACAGGCTAGAATAGAATCGTACTAAGATAATGATAAGAAGACTGAGGTTAGTTATACCTACATTTGCAAGTGAAATAAAAATGACAAATTAATAGATTTTTTTATTACATAGCACAAAATTTAAAATTGACGGCATTTAGAAGTGTTGAAATTATTTAATTTTTAATAGATTCGACAAAAAAAATAAAAAAGCAAATATTCGATGTTTCTATAAATAAATATATCGATTTATCGAATACAATATTATCGTACGGAAAACATCGAATAAATTTGATATATTATCGATGTTAAGTAAATATCCCTAAAAACGCTAAAAACACTGGAGCCTGGCGAAATGTCAAATACGCATTACACACCGCCGTCCGCCTGTGTTATGAAATAGGGCGTTCATCGAGAGGTTTTTGTTTTAGTATACAACTTTCCACAGAGCGTCGTATTATAATATATTTTCAGTTGAACTAAGTTCAACTGAAAAGATTTGCTGCCAAAAGTTCCGGTAAAGGATCGAAATGCATCTCACCAATGCATTGCGATGTAATTAACTTCAGAAGAACAAATATACCACTGAATTGGCTATATGGACTAAGTTTCCTTCTGCCTTCCCCGAATGGGGTAAACTCGTGGACAGAAAATAGGGTAAACTTCAACAAAAAAAAGGTCCGCCTCTTTAGACATAAGTCTACTTAATTTGTGGTCCGCCTCTGCCTGCCATAAAGTCCAGAGAGAAGGTAATCACTACGATAAAGTCAAAACACTAAACAGTAGAAATATTTTCTTTGCAAGAAATTGAATTACTATTTACTACTTCTTGTTTTGCAGTTTGCATTCAAAGTTAATTTAATTAACTACGTTTTATTATTTTTTGTCAAAGAAATTAAATTGCTGCGTTTAGACATAGCTGCATTTTGCTTTTTACAATCTTTAGCTGGTTTTTATGTTTAGTAAAAGAAGAAGAAAGCTCATTCTTCTAATTTCTACCCTGAGTTTCTACCACATTCTTTCAAAATGTCTGTAGAGAAAAGACCTTGCAGTCCAGATAAAACTGATGATGCTGAAGACACCGAGGGTTGGATTGGCCCAATGCCTTCTGAGGCAGCAACCTCTAAACCAAAAAAACGCAAAGGTGTTATTTATTATTATTTTATTTTCTCGTTACTTAGTAGTTAGGTAATAAGTACAAAACACACACTTGATATCTCAGAAGTGTGAACAAGTTTTGTTCAATTTCTAAAAATTACAACAAGATTTTAAGATGATGGAACAACTACAAGTAGGTATTTCCTTTATATCCACCTCTGTTTGTTTGACACTTCATAATATAAACTTATTTCTTTCAGTTTTGGAGTTTGAATCCTTGTATTTAGAAAATCTGCCATCTTCAGAGACATACGAGTATAGCTACATGCATAGGGATGTGGTGACTCATGTAGTGGTCACTAAGACCGACTTCCTTATTTCAGCTAGCCAGGATGGTCACATCAAATTCTGGAAGAAACAGGTACATCACACTTACCCCTTGGCCACAGTCTCAGCGGCGGCGGTGGTGGCGACTGCAGCGGCAAAAACAAGTGGTCGGCCACAGCTGTGGCCTACTTCTTATGTTGTCTACCATTTATTTTTGCTGCTGCTGCTGCCTCCACCGCTGCCGCCGAGACTGTGGCGCCGCCCTTAGACCAGCAGTTTAATTACTGTTGAGCACTATTAATATGTTGAATCTGTAACAAACAATATTGAAAATTGTTTTGATTTTTGTTTTTCAAAATAAAGCTTATAGCCGTTTATAAACGTCAGTTGCCAATAGGTCATTTTAATGTTTATTCTCCAGGGTATGAAAATCTAAATTCTAATTAGTCCGTTAGTAAGAAAATAAAAAAAATCATAGACACATATTTTTTGCTTTTTTAAATAAATGAAAATAAAGTTAAGGGTGGGGGGACTCGTGATGTCATTATTCAGTATAAGCCCCGTACAAACTGCACTGGGTTGTGACGTCACACGAAATTTCAACTCAATGTATCACTGTTATTTATTGATTGTGTAAAAAAAGAAAAAATACATGTCCAATATCTTTTACTAATCTACACGATGGACTAAAAAAAATTCAGTTAAGTAGCCAATTTTTGTTGCTGATTTCCAGTTAGACTTGGTGCATCATGTATACTCATGATATAAAATCTTTATTTACTTGCATATGTACTGCTAATGACTATGGCTAAATGACCACTAGTTTTAAAACCACCATCACAGAACAATTAATTATAAAGACACAATATAATAGGACCTATATATACTCTGGTGATCTCTGAGCAATGGATTAATCACTGACTAATTACATAATATATTACATAAAATCAAGACAGCTGACATTCTTAAATTCTACATTACTCTAAATCTTATTGATTTGTCTGTCTGCAGGAGGAAGGCATAGAGTTTGTGAAGCATTTTCGATGTCACTTGGCTCCTATCAGTCATATAGCAACCAACAGTACGGGCACATTGCTCTGTACTGTGTCATCTGAGAAAACAATTAAAGTGTTCGATGTTATTAATTTTGGTAAGGAGAATAGAATTTTATTTTTAACTAGCTGTTCCCTGCGGTTTCACCCGTGTTAGTTTTGGAGATTGCGCGGGTATTCCGAGATAAAAGTACTTACTACTCTATATTTTTTTCTGTACCCTTGTAGGTGGTTGCAAAATTTAATGTAGTTTCTTCCGCGTTAATCTCGAAATTCCCGTGGGAATTCCAAGATAAAAAGTAGCCTATATCCTTCTCTGTATCCCTGACAATGTGTATCCAACATTTCATGGTGATCAGTTGAGCTGTTAAGCCGTGAAAGCGTAACAAACAAACAAACTCACTCACATTTATAATATTAGTAAGGATTCTAATGGTGAAGAAGTTTTGAAATTTGTTCAATAGTTTTTGAGTTAAATCGTAAAAAACAAACAAAAAGTCAAATCTTTCCCCTTTATTTTAGATTATATTATTAAGCTATTTTTTTTATTTAATATTTAAATAATACAAATATTTCTTGTAATATTGTCATATGTATTTAATGTTTTCTTAAATCGTGTTGTAATAAAATAATTTCAATCTAATTTTACAGACATGATCAACATAATATCAGTGGAGTTTGAACCATACACTGCTGAGTGGGTTCACTCTGCTGGCGACCCCATATCGGCTTTGGCTGTGTAAGCTGTAATTTTTATACTTTACTTTTTATTTTTCCTGTTCAATTTTTTTATATTATTTTTTTTCTGTGAACAGTAACGCGCTTATTACACTTTGCAATTTTAGAGCACCAATTTAGGGCTTTAAATCGGATACAATTTAGGGTCCGTGAGTGAGAGAGAGAGAGAGCGAGTAATCACGCTACACTAAATTGTACCCTAAAACGATTACTCTAGGTTACATCACGGACCCTAAATCAGAATCAATTTAGGGACCAATTTGGGTCGGTGAGTGAGAGAGAGAGAGCGAGTGATCACACCACAATAAAATGTACCCTACAGCAGTCGATTTAGAGTACAATTTAGTGTAGTGTGATTACTCGCACTCTCTCTCTCACTCACCGACCCTAAATTGTATCCGATTTAGAGCACTAAATTGGTGTCTTGAAATTGCAAGGTGTAATAAGTGCTTAAGCCAAATATCTAAGTTATATTCTTCATAGAATTTTTATTGATATACAATGGAAACCAGGATCAAATCCGTGCACCATTTAAAATCAGAACAAAAATTAATTTGGGGGTTCCATTGGTATTGTTTTATGAGGTCTAATTTTCATTGTTTGCTCTCACTGGGCATGTGGAAACACTGGTATTAAAATATTGCATTTTTCCCAAACAGATCTGAAAGCAAAACACCCAAGATCCACATATTCGACGGCACGCAAGCGTCGAGCGCGCCGCTGCACACGTTCGAGAGCCTGCACCAGAGCGCGGTGGCCGCGATCAAGTACAACGCACCGTACGAGGCGGCCGTGTCCGTGGACCGCGCCGGCATCGTGGAGTACTGGACCGGCCCCAAGCACGAGTACGCGCCGCCCAAGTGCGTCAAGTTCCGGTCGAAACTCGACACGGATCTGTACGACTTCGTCAAGAGCAAAACGTATCCTACCTCTCTGGCGTTCTCGCCGGACGGCAAGAAGATGGCGGCCATCAGCTTAGACAGGAAGGTGAGCTTCGTATTAATAAACACCACTCACACTGAATATTTGTAAACAAAATCAAATCAAATCAAATATTCGTTATTGTTACCGTGATAATAAAAATACATAGAAAAATAAGGCCTAAAAAGCAATTTCTTCCAGGCAACTGTAACTATAAATAAGAATAAGAATTTCTATAGAGTGGATGTGCTACAGGTATAACTACTATTTTTACATAGAGATAAATAAATAATAATATACAAATAAATAAATAAGTGAAGTAAAACACAAAATAAAAATAATTAGAATAAACAGTAAATAGATAGATAGACAAACTATTACATTACTTTGTTAAATTACATTGAAGGATAAATTACCACATAAAATGATATACCTACAATATAGAAGTAAAATTTTTTTACAATCGTTGAACTTTTTTTCTAACCGAATAGGATTGAACAATGTCAAAAGTGATACCATCTTTCCCATGCTGACTGCACATACAGAACATCAAATAATCTTGGATTAATTGACTCAGAGGGTTGCGAATCTTGGGTGAAAATAGTGGGAACCTAGGTTTTGAAGTTTGATCATAACCACGTTCTGGAATATTTGTTTACTCTTTAGCGTAAAGTATACAGAAGTCAATGAATCCTTATTCATTTATAAAAATATTAAATTCTTTAATGTCTATTAATGTCTTTTTTTAAAATTCAGTTTGTACACAATTCACACTTGAGGTTGTGGCAATAGAAGTTGCAGAAACTGCTTTGACAGCTATCGTAATCAGATTTTTGTAATCAGTTTCAAAGGCAGATTTTTTATTACTTGTACGGAACATCTGATATTCAACTTTACCCTATTCTCACACTTGCTAAAAGTAGATTTCTATGTCTTCTATTATCTTTTTTTTTAATGAATTTTGTCCAATAATAAAAAGGCAAAATTAAAGTTAAAAAAGTATAAATAACTAGCGTGTGTGTGTATATGTTTGTCTGTTGCTCGTATGATAGGTTCGTGTGTTCGATTTCGTGTCAGGGCGGCTGCGCAAGGTGCTGGACGAGAGCCTGCAGCGCTACCAGGAGCTGCAGCACCACACCCAGCAGCTGCCCAGCATGGAGTTCGGCAGGAGGTATGGTGGCTACATTTTTTTTTTTAATTTATAAATAGCTCATTGATAACTTCATGGTGAAAATAACAGTAATGTATAGTGATGAGCAAAAATGGTCTTGGTCTTGCAATTTTGGTCTTGGTCTTGCACAAGATACAAGACCTTAGCTTACGTTGCACACATGGATTAGTAGCCTTTGCATCGTGTACATGCACATACAAACAAGCACGACTTTAGCTAAATTAAACATAAGGCAAAATTAGTATAGAGCCAGCTCATACATGGCGTGACGAGTGTCTCCGCCCGTCAGGATGGCGACGGAGCGCGAGCTGGACAAGTCGGAGTACGCGCACCTCGCCAATGTAGTGTTCGACGAGAGCGGGCACTTCCTGCTGTACGCGACCATGCTGGGCGTGCGCGTCGTCAACCTGCACACCAACTGCTGCGTCGTCACGCTCGCCCGCCCCGAGAACCTGCGCCCGCTGCACCTCGCGCTCTGCCAGGTGAGTGCACCCTGCACCCTGCCCGCCCCGAGAACCTGCGCCCGCTGCACCTCGCGCTCTGCCAGGTGAGTGCACCCTGCACCCTGCCCGCCCCGAGAACCTGCGCCCGCTGCACCTCGCGCTCTGCCAGGTGAGTGCACCCTGCACCCTGCCCGCCCCGAGAACCTGCGCCCGCTGCACCTCGCGCTCTGCCAGGTGAGTGCACCCTGCACCCTGCCCGCCCCGAGAACCTGCGCCCGCTGCACCTCGCGCTCTGCCAGGTGAGTGCACCCTGCACCCTGCCCGCCCCGAGAACCTGCGCCCGCTGCACCTCGCGCTCTGCCAGGTGAGTGCACCCTGCACCCTGCCCGCCCCGAGAACCTGCGCCCGCTGCACCTCGCGCTCTGCCAGGTGAGTGCACCCTGCACCCTGCCCGCCCCGAGAACCTGCGCCCGCTGCACCTCGCGCTCTGCCAGGTGAGTGCACCCTGCACCCTGCCCGCCCCGAGAACCTGCGCCCGCTGCACCTCGCGCTCTGCCAGGTGAGTGCACCCTGCACCCTGCCCGCCCCGAGAACCTGCGCCCGCTGCACCTCGCGCTCTGCCAGGTGAGTGCGCCCTGCACCCTGCCCCCTGCCCCCTGCCCCCTGCCCCTGACTGTATGCGTGTGCTGGCGCGCAGGGCCGCGGGCAGCCGCCGACGGCGGTGGCGGCCACGCTGGAGCAGGCGGGCTCGCTGAACCCCGCGCTGCAGGCGGCGCACGCGCGCGCCGACCCCGCGCTGTTCGTGGCCGCGTACCGCAAGCCGCGCCTGTACGCGTTCACGCGGCGCGCGCCCGGCGACGGCGACGCCGAGCGGGACGTGTTCAACGAGAGGCCCTCCAAGGAGGACATCATATCCGCCACCGAGGGGCAGGGTGAGCTCATTTATTTATTTTCTGGAGAAAAACAAATACAGATTAGTTGACAATATTTCAATACTAGCCGTTCCCCGCAGTTTCACCCGCGGTAATTTCGGAGTTCCCGCGGGAATTCCGAGATTAAAAGTACCCTATGTCCTTCTCTGTACCCCTCACAACTTGCATCCCAAATTTCATCCAAATCCGTTCCGCCGCTTTTGCGTGATTGAGTAACAAACATCCAAACATCCACACATTTATAATATTAGTACGATTAGTAAGGATTGCCTCTCCCGCCGGCAGGCGTGCAGCGGCTGTACGAGCAGGCGGTGCTGCACACGTCGCTGGGGGACGTGCACATCCGCCTGTTCGGGCAGGAGACGCCGCGCGCCGTCGAGAACTTCGGCACGCACGCGCGCAACGGGTACTACAACGGGCACGTGTTCCACCGCGTCATCAAGGGGTTCATGGTGCAGACCGGCGACCCCACAGGTTGGTTGGCATACAAGCAAGCGGAGTGGAACGGAAAAAAAAATGGTTGGTCCTTCGAGCCGGATATTGCGGGCTCCGGCTAGATAGAGGCGGTGCAAGAGTTTTTGGCGGGAGTCAAAGATGGCGATTACATCCTTTATTTTCAAATCGATTTATTTTTTTGTTAAAAGTAAATTTTGTTGTATTTTATTATTTATGCTACTGTATAATAATAATAATTTTTTTGTCATTCATCACACAAAATCCTCTCCCACACGGAAATCGAATCTTATTTTAATTTTGATTTAATTTGATTTATATTTTAATTAGGTATTGATTTTTATTTTATTTTTATATTGTTTTTATTTCAATTTTATGACTAAAGCTGGGAAAATTTGCACGCCAGCACCCGGCGAATATGCATCTCACTGTACCATATTCCTGCGAATCATGGACCAATAAAACTAGACTAGTTTAATTGGTCCATGCTGCGAATAAATGAATTATAATTAGAATCCGGAACCTCTGTGACCTGCTGCGCCAATCGGTGTGCAGTTGTCGTGATGGTGCGCTTCCACAGATAGATAGATAGATAGATAACTCTTTATTGTACAACAAAATAAAAAAAGTGTTTACAAATTTTCTTACATTTAACTTAAAGGTATACAAAAGGCAGCTTTATCGCTTAAAGCGATCTCTCCCAGGCAATCTTTGAGTGAACAGAATTATAAGAGAGGAAATTAGATAGGTGTATATAGGACAGCACAGAGTATAGACTACACCCTCGGCCCCTGGGCCCGTCCGCACCCGCAGGCACGGGCACGGGCGGCGAGAGCATCTGGGGCGGGGAGTTCGCGGACGAGTTCCGGCCGCAGCTGAAGCACGACCGGCCCTACACCGTCAGCCTGGCCAACGCCGGGCCCGACACCAACGGCAGCCAGTTCTTCATCACCCTCGCGCCCACGGTAACCCTAACCAACGCAACAAACAATACGGCCCTCTTCGGCTGCCCTACGGAAAAAAAAGTAATTTCATAGGAGGAGCAAAAAGCCGGAAATCGCTTTATTTAAAACAATTTTTCCATAGCTTAACGATTTCCTAATTTTGTTTTCTTTAAGACTAAAGCGTTTTTGATGGTTGTGAGAGAAGTTGAGTTTCAGAATTCAGTTGCTTGGTTTTTCCGTAGAGCAGCCGCCTTAAGCCGAGTTGGCAATCTGGGCCCAGTACGACCAACAACATTCTTTGCGCATAATGCGCGTTCCAATAACACAATCCCAAACGATCGGAACGCGAAGACATTAGATATTAGTATTCTGCCATAAGACACGTTGTAAACGCATTTTTTTGAAATGAAACTTCTTTGGGCACGAGGGAAAGACAATCTTAACACGACACGTTATGGTCATATTGAATATGGGCCCGATCTTTGAATAGCGCGCCCCTAGGCACGTCGACAGTAAGTTGACAATATCAGTGACGCTATAGAAAAATAAGAAACGCATTGTTATGTTTAATTCTTAGTATCGATTGCGATTTCCAGCCGTGGCTCGACAACAAGCACACCGTGTTCGGCCGCGTGGTGAAGGGCATGGAGGTGGTACAGAACATCGGGAGCGTCAAGACCAACCCCAAGACCGACAAGCCGTACGAAGACATACGCATCGTGTCCATCACTGTCAAATAGTTGACATTCTCGATAATGTAATTGATATTGCAATCTATTGTAGTTTAAGCCTGATAATAAATAAGTTATTTCTTTATATTGAAATTATTTTATTTATTTCTGAGTACCTGTTTGCGTTTTTTTTTTTACTGTAGTTAAAAATCGTTGAACCGATGATGAATGAAGATGAACAAGAATTTATGAAGCACCCAGCGGCGAATAGCAAGTGCGGTTCCGGTAACGTTTTAGACGCCATCTAACGGTGAAAAGATAAACTAAGAAGATTTCTACAAGCATTGTAATGAAATTGCCTCTTCGGACTCTTGGACCGAAGGTGCATGGCATGCATGCTTTTTGATATTTTGTAACGTTAGCACAGCAAATTTATGTTTTTTCATTACTCATACTCGGAAAGTAGGTCTGAAGTTGCCTGAGAAGCGGGTTGAAAGTAACCCTTTTCAGCCCTAGGGAGAATCGCTTTCAACTGACAACTGTCAAATTATTAAAAAAAAACTAGGTCTATTTTCACATTTCTAATGAACCATGTTTCAACTTTCTATACAGCCAGCGCGATGTAAAATTGAAATAACGTAAAGTTTAAGTAGGTATTAATTAAAATAAAATTCACTCACTTTTTCTTAAGCTAATTCCTATTTATATTTTTTTATTTTCTTTAATTAATACTTAATAATTAAAGATAATATTTTTTTTAGGTCGCCACAATGTAAATAAAAAATACTGGCTGAATAGCTAGCCGGCCAAAGAAAAAGAAATAGGTGGGAAAGTGTCAAGCAACTATCCGATCTTCACTCATTTTTTCTTTAGCTAATTCCTATTTTTATTTTGACTTTCCTTGCATTCGTAATGAAAAGCACAGTGTTACCCTCGGGAGAAAGACTTATTTAGTCCCTCGATCTATTAGCGCCCTCGCTACGCTCGGGCGCCAAACCCCGTCTCGGGACTAAATAAGTTGCTTTCACCCCTAGGATAACAATGTACTATTAAATGTTATCTAACGTGAAACACTGAACGAGAAAAAGCGCTTGTAAGGTTTTTGCACTTGCATAGGTGCCTTCCTTATAACCTAAATGAAAACACATAGGTAGGTAGATACTTTGTTTCATTGCAGTCGGTTCTCGGAAAGAGGAGTTACGAGTTTTAAGACGCTTCCACGCCTCGTACAAAAAATGGAACCACCTGCCTTATTCTGCTCACACTACACATCAGTTCTCTCGCCTCGATAAGGTTCTCCCAGCACATATCGATACTAGCATGCCTACTATCCCTTTCGGCACGATAACTTGGGTTTAGATTAGGCACTTAATGTTTGTTTATTATTCTTGGGTGTTGCGCAGAAATAAATTTTATTCTATTCTATTAAGCCGATGGAGGACACGGGTATATATGTATTATGGGGACACCCTTATAAGTAGTATATTATTCGTAAATTCGTAAATTGGTAATAGGTTTAAGAGAGTATAATGTGTGCGAGCGACAAGTTGAAACAAGGGATTGGAGCGATGGTAGTGCTACAAATACGTAGCGCCATCGCTCCTCCAAACACCTCGCAAATGTCCTGCGAAGGTGTTGCGGAGCTTCGACTCCGGCTCCAACAAGTCAGAACTTCCTATTGATATTACACCTCTGATTACCTAGGTACTACAAAACAATGAATTTCCGTTCTTCAAGTTTATTTTTTTAATACGATCATTACTGAGAGGCTGGAATTCGAACTATGTTATGTTTAAAAATTTATTCCGCCGTAGAATTTGCATTTTACACCAAATCTACGTATTTTAAAAAGTTTTAAATAGGTATCGATTCGGTCACAGCCAGGCGCGGATCTAGGATTTGGTTGAGACTTGAAGGGGGCAATTTTGATTTATTATTTTTTTGGAATTTACAGGGTCAGATTTTTATAAGGTACTAGCTGATGCCCACGCTTTCGCCCGCGTTAATTTTGGTGTTCCCGCGGAAATTCCAGGACAAAAATTACCCTATGTCCTTCTCTGTACCCCTGACAACGTAAATATATATAAAAAAATTCGTGGTGATCGATCGAGCCGTTGAGGCGTACAAACAAACACGTTATGACGTTTATCATTTTGTTTTGAGTGCACGGTAGTGCGCATGCCATGTTCGTCGTTCTTTTTAGCTTTATGACCTCAATATATTGAGCATAATTTATTTACATGGGAATTAGTGTGCAATTAAATCATTTCCAACTAATTTAAAGGTGTGCTTATTGTATGAGTCATCGTAGTTTATCAGTAAATAAAACGATGGTTGAGCCTTGAAAACTTTATAGCGTCAAAAACTGACCTATTTATTTTGAATTAATAAGTAAGAATTACCATTTCATAGCTTTTGTTATAATTATACTTAAGTAAGTAAAATAAATTCGAAAAACCACTGTGCTAATTCCACAGATCCTTAAGTGAAATTGTCATTTTTTTTTTATAAAAACGACCTATACATAATAAATACCATTGAAGATTTGCTTCTCATTAATGGGGTCGCATAGAGCCATTTACTTCCGATGGCATGGAGATGGTATTAGGTATGTTGATATTATGTGTTTATGGCGTTTATTCTTATCAATGATTTTCTAGGTAGCAGGATTAACAAAAGAAACCGTTATTCGGATTTTTACTTTTTTATAAACAAATAAACTGTGGCAAAAAAAACTCTAGCGGCTAATATCTGTAGAAGTTATTCTATTAGTCTGCGTAGGTAATGGTAGGTAAAGGTAGGTAAGGTAGGTAGGTATCTTTGCAGTACATAGGTATTTTACAATTTTATCTTCCTTCAAAGAACATTTACCTACCAGATTCTAAGATGTCTTTAGATTTATCTTCGCTCATTCTTTTGTAAGAATAGTGCGTCCAATACCTAGATGGTACCTGCTACCTATTATTATGAAAGATATCTAAAATAGTAGGTACCTACTAATTACAGTGGATGATTTGCCACATTTCATGAATAGAGAGTTGAGGTAGAAACTCGAAGAAGCGCTATGATATTACTCGAGTACCTAATATTATTATAGATAGAGTCGTACAGTCAAGGTCACCTTAATAAATTTTATGAGCAAAAAAACAATAGCTTTCTGGCCAATTTCTGGCTATCAAACAGAAATATTTTGTGCTGCAATTTGTTTTCCTTCTATGCTTGTTTGAGTGAGAGGTATGATTATGTCTTTCTCGCACCCACACGTCGTTTATGCTTCCCCGGCCCGCAGCCCCGCTCGCCCCCATCCCATCTCTTGTTTTGCGGCGCGGCTACCCCGCCTCCATATCGCCCGATAGTGTATCTGTTTCCATTGTTCCACGAAATCCCTACTAGACAATGGATTTATTGACAAAACATTTTTTGTAGAAAAGTTTATTATTATTTTCCTTTTGTATCACGATTCTAGAGGCATGTTACATACATTCTTTGGTCCCGTTAGCTAATTTAATTATAATTAATAAATTTTATTAGATCGAACACGAAATTATTTTATTTTCAACAAGAATTATTCAAGTAAGAATTAATTATTTTAGTATTTGAGTCTTATGTATTTATCTAAGATTGAAGTCATTAGAATCTGCCACATAAAATATATTTAATTATATTTTACGTAAGGTCTTATACTAAGTCAAATAACAAATTATATTATAGGTATATTATAATATTTCATTTTACAATTATCACAAAGTTGAGGGAATATAAACATTATTAAAAAGGTATTCCCTTTGAAGATCCGCGTAGAATCCGCGTGTTTGTTCGCGCTAATCTTTGGAACTACTGAACGGATTTTCATGTGGTTTTTACTGGTAGATTAAACTTAGTTTGGAGCAACACATGGACTTTGTTTTATTTATATAAGATGTTTGGAAAAAACAATATAATATAAAAGCGTTTCACGTGGTTAAAACTCTGAGGCACAGCTGATAAACTAAGAATAACAAAAATCATAAATTAATGAAAAAATCTATGCACGATAATATAATGGTTCAATGGAAATAAAGCTGCCGATTCTCGGTAATCGCACGCAAGTCGTAAACAGCCCGATGTGGCCCCGCACTTCGTAACAAGTTCGGCGACCAACCACGAGCAGTTCCGAATATGATGTCATTTTCCTCCAATCAGGGCTCAGAAATATCACGACATTACTAAAAATAGCTTATCTGAGTCATGAAAATAAAAGCGTAGTGCGTTTCTTGACAATGTTTAGAAACAAGTTGACTGTTGAACGGAACGGACGTGCGCTCCAGTAAAGTGAAAAAGTTATAAAGTTCGCGGAGTGCGTTTGGTGATTATCGCGGATAGATATCTGTGTTTACGGCGTGGACACATGGTTCGGTTGTCCGGCCACGGCATGGAGCCCACTTTCTATGACGAACAGTATCCCCTCAGCGGTCCCGTCGAAGCGCTCAAAAGGACCCTCACCCTGGATTTGGACAAAGGTCGGGGTGGGAAGCGATCGCGCCTCGCAGCACCAGTACTGTCTTCACCGGATTTGCAGCTGCTAAAGCTGGGCTCGCCTGAACTCGAAAAGCTGATCACACAAAACGGCATGATCACGATAGCGACTCCCACGCCGGGTGCCGCCACACTGTTCCAGGCCACAGCGCCACCTACGGAGGAGCAGGAGATGTACGCGCGGCCGTTCGTGGAGGCGCTCGACAAGCTGCACCACAGCGACCCGGCAGTGGGGCGGCGCGTGTACGCCGACCTGGACCGGCCGCTCGAGAGGTACCCGACTCCTGTCGTCAAGGACGAGCCTCAAACTGTGCCTAGTGCTTCCAGCTCACCCCCTCTCTCGCCTATAGATATGGACACTCAAGAAAGAATCAAATTGGAACGCAAACGAATGAGGAATCGAGTGGCCGCCTCCAAATGTAGACGGCGTAAACTGGAACGTATATCAAAGTTGGAAGATAAAGTGAAATTACTGAAAGGTGAGAACGCGGAGCTGGGCCAGATGGTGCTGAAGTTGAAGGATCACGTTCACAGGCTGAAGCAGCAAGTGTTGGAGCACGCGAACGGTGGCTGCCACATTGACTCCCGCTTCTGATCGGGCCGCCGCTGCCACCGCGCCACCACATTCCATGCTAGTCGCGTCCGCTAGGACGCAGCATACAAAGCAATTTGTGATCTTAATTTTACTGTGTAATATATAGTTTAAATGACGTTTTAGGGTGTTGCAATGTGGACTTATCGTTAAGTTTGAGAGATTATGTTTTTAATTATGAGTGTTGTGCTGGTGCAGAACCTCCGCTCGAATCGTTGTTATAAAATCTTGAAATATTATAAAGAGGTAATGTTTGTTAGTTTGTTCCAGTTCTAAAAATTATTTTACTAAAAATAAGAAGCTACTCTATCCCTGAATTTCATGGGATACTTCAGAATTGCTGAAGAAGTGCTGCAATTCACGCGGGTGAAACCGTGGGGAGAACTAGTCGTTAATATTATTATTATAATGAGATCCAAGTTTAGGCTCGAGTCGTAGTATCAGAACAATTTATGTTGTTCGTTTTAGAATTACATTATCTCAATTACTTAAAATATTATTGCACTATCTCAAATCTTGTTGTAGAAAGGATAAAACCTAGTTGCAAAGTCATTCGTATTCCGATTGGACAGAACGAGGTTGAAGCGACGTTGCCAGATCTGAATTCTGATCGACGGGCGATTTTCCCGTTTCAGCAATGTTGCCATACTTACTAGTCAGTTGGTTTTCCCAGTGTGTGTCGCGGTATAAAAGTGACCCTGACCAAATAAGCGTACCTCTTATTGTCTTTTGGACTTTAGTGGTATAAAATTAAGTTACCAAATGGTTTACACAATGTTGTAAACAGCGTGAAACGACTCTCGCATTCGCGAGTGCGTAAAAGCCATTGGTGCAAGTAAGACGGGCGAGCGTCGGACTGGCAACGTCGCATCAAACCGAGTCACGAGCGGATGTTCTGCTAATTAAAATTCCGCCTGCGTCGCCCTCGCGGAATGGCGGCCATGTGTTCCACTGGCGGACCATCAGAATCACGTTTCGTTGCACAAGGTCTTTCGAAGTCCCAATGGCGAATCAAACGCCTCAATGGGATCACCTTGAAATTCGTATGGTTTTGTGTAAAAATCTGTATATTTTTAACGTACGTTTAAAGGAATACACTGAAATGTGTATATGCTGTATGATCCAATCGCCGGTGCTGAGGACGTGACTTTAACCCCGAGGCCGTCCGATTAAATATATAGCTTCATGTGAAGGAGTGCTAGAGGGAGCGCCTGGTTTGTGCGACCGGTCGATGTTACGAAAGTATGAATGAAAGATACAAAAGCATGCAAGTGTATTTATTTGTGAGGATGTGATGGACCTAAGTGTGATGTAGCAATCTCGAGTGCCTACGCTTTGTAAACTAAAGCCTTATTATAATATGTTTAAATTGTTTTTGTTACCATTAAATGTGCTGCATTACGTACATTGTTCTGTACCATTGTATTTTATACTTAGGTTATAAGTATTTTAAGTTAGAATATAGGTATAATACCAATTAACAAATGGAACTGTTATATATGTGAGGCCTGAGGGGACCTAATCGGGCCACGTCTGATCTTCACAATAGTATATTTTATTTTATTTTAAGCATAATAATTTATACTGGCAAATAGTGAACCCATTTGTATTATTTTTTTATAAAAAAATAGGAGAAAAAATATGTCCCTGAATGTTAACAAAATAATTTGTAAGTTTATAAAATGATAAATAAAATACCTACAGTTGTAATGTAATTACTAAAAAATATATTAATATATTTCTATAAATTTAACAAGAGAATATTGTTTTATACTGAATACTTACACCTAAGTTTCAATGAAAAGAGAATAAATTATGAAGATTTATTATACCATAAAACATCATCTTTCATTTCCTTCCCGCATTTTGAGCAACGACAAAACGGCAATCAAACAAATTGCATTTTGTTGATTAATTAATAAGTAGAGACTAAATAAATTATTTAATTAATCAATAAAATCTGAATGACACTACAGCTAATCTTATTTAAAACATAAAATCTGTTCTGCAGTCTTTACTGAAGCGTTTATAATAGATAATGTAATCTAATTGAACAAACGTAATATGACGACATAATTATTATTATACCCGAAACGCTCTAAGTACTCGTAAACATTCCTTTGGTTGATAACGCGTAATGTGTGATTTTCAACTATTGTTGACTATTCTTAACCTTGAATTGTTGACATTTGAAAGAGTTTGGAACTTGTAAAGATGTGTAAGTAAAATTTATTGAGAACTTTGTCTCTGCACTCCTGTGTATGGAAATAGAAATACGCTCAAAAAAATAAAATAAAAAAAATGCAAAATTCGTATCTGCACTCCGGCGCAGTGTTGGAACATTGGTTGTAACTTGTAAATAAAACCATTTCATACTTTACGCACTTTCTTCTGTGTTACGGTTCTAACTTTACAGCTACTAACAATTAATGATGTAATTTAATGTTAACTTGGTCTTTGCACTACTGTGCACGGTCATGCGCTCTGGCAACTTAAATTATAAGTTAAGTAACTAGTCGTTCCCTACGGTTTCGTCCGCGTGAATTTTATCGGGATAAAAGTACCTACTCTGAATGTCAAAGTACTTAATAAACTAGCTACATGGCAAGTTTCATTCAAGTTCGTCCGTCGTTTTGTCTTTTCATGAAGTTATTTTGCCATTTGTACCTACTTTTGACAAACGGCCCGTAGGCAGTAATTCAGTAACTCATATGGAACGTCAGCGATTGCCAGAAGATGGATCTTATTGCTGGAATATATTAGTTTACCAGCTGTCGGCCGCGGTTCCACCCGCGGTAAAATCAGAGTTCCGATTCGGAGGGAATCTACACAAAACCTTGACAAATTATACACCTAAACTTTCCCCAGCATGGATCACTCTATCTATTGTTGTTTGGTGAAAACCATATGAAAATTCGTTTAGTAGATTTTGAGTTTATTACGAACAGACACAGACAGACGCGGTGGAGGACTTTGTTTTATAATAAATGTAGTGATAGGAACATATACACAGCACGTACATATACAGAGAGCAATATTTACAAACACACACGTGTTTCTCCAACTAGCTACATATACATCGCCAATATTATTAAAACATTATAAAATACTATAACATCTTTAAGATTTTTATAACAAACATTAAATGTTAGTGCTGAATTTATAATTACCTACCTACAACGTGAAAGATAGAATTACATACGTATAGGTACGGCGTGCGGCGTGCCAAATAAATGTAGCTGATTTATTATTTAGAAGATGTCTCTTTTTTAGAGTTCCGTAGCCAAATGGCAAAAAACGGAACCCTTATAGAATCGTCATGTCTGTCTGTCTGTCCATTCGTATCACAGTCACTTTCTTCCGAAACTATAAGACCTATACTGTTGAAACTTGGTAAGTAGATGTATTCTTTGAACCGCATTAAGATTTTCTCACAAAAATAGAAAAAAAAAAACCAATAAATTTTGGGGATCCCCATAACTGAAACTAAAAAAAAAATATTTTCATCAAACCCATACGTGTGCGGTGTATATAGGTCTTTAAAAATGATATTGAGGTTTCTAATACAATTTTTTTCTAAATTGAATAGTTTGCGCGAGAGACACTTCCAAAGTGGTAAAATGTGTATCCCCTGTAACCTCTAAAATAAGAGAATGATAAAACTAAAAAAACCATGCAAACTTCCACCGAAAATTGGTTTGAACGAGATCTAGTAAGTAGTTTTTTTTAATACGTCATAAATTGTAAACCGCAAAAAAATACACTATTATTAAAACATTGATCAAAGGTACAACGATTTACAAGAACTTTTGTATTATTATGTTACTTGCTGCCACGGAATCCTTCATGGGCGAGTCCGACTCGAACTTGGCCGCTTTTTATTTGTTGTTATATTATTTCGTCAAATCGGTCGATTTTGGAGCCGTTCCAAAATCGAACGCTGTGTGCGGTCATCAGCTATTGCCATGGTTTCACTGAGTCACAAAAAAAATTAAGTTTACCTAAGAAATTTGCAATACACGGAAGGCAGGTGTAATACTAATAAGTCTCAAGTAAACAACAATATGCTTATCTTTACTTTAGGGTCGAATGTTCGAAAAGGCAGGAAACAGTTTTAGTTACACTTATTTAGATTTGAAATAAGATTTAAAGAACTTGTTGTTTTGAGTACCTACCTGCCTAAATTATTTCATAAGGAAGCACTTATAGAAGCATTAGTTTTCTTTACAATTTGTACAAAAGTGGTTTTTGTGGCATAATATCGACATACAGACACCTAGACGTGAAATTGTGTTATATGTGGTTTGTTTATATGACTTTCAACGCAACGAATCAACTCTATATAATGATATGAAACTGTAGCTGAGGTGAAACCTTTGTATGAAAGTACCATTTGTAGTTAGGGTCAAGGAGATCGGTATTTGGGCTCTTTTTATTAACAATATAAAAAAATGGAAAGTTTGAAGTCAAAGTCAAAGACGAGAGTCATTATATAAAAAAAAACTTTGAGCTAAAGCTACGAGAGTTCTTGAGTATTCTCGCGATCAGGTCCCGAGGAAAAAAAATCAGGCGGATGAAATCGCAGCGAAATAGCTAGTTTAATATATTTTTATTATTCTAACAATAAATGTGTTCATTGCACGAAACAAAGCAGGTGTGCCGTGTGCGGTGTCCATTCTAGACTCAAAGGCTCTAAAACCGCGCCGGTTGATGACATAATGATATAAAAATGAGACAACTCTATATAAATGCTATAAGACTATCCCTCTCTCTTTCAGTGGGGTCTCCTACTTTGGTAGGACTGAGGTGCTGTTATCTGAATCGGAAATCGATTGGCGTCCCTCCAACAGGCGCGAGGCGCGAGCGCACACGTGCCGTGTAGACTTTTCCCACACACCGCTTTTATTAAAACGCTCGCGTTCAATTTAAGTGGGTACGTAGGTACCTACATTGGTTTCGGACACTAGTGCCTACTCAGTAGTTTCGCTCAATCAAAGCAATCAAGGCTTTATCACTACAAAAGTTGTCAGTTTAAAAATGTCTCGTTTTCTTCGAAGTTTCACGTTAAAAACACAGAAATTGCTGAAAATAAATCATCATTTCAACGCACGCGTTTTAAGCTACCCACTTCTTATTCCGGAACTACGAATCCCCTAGGGATTCCCGAAACCGAATCAAGTAAGTAAATAAAGTAATAAATAACTAATTAAATAATGTCGCCACACGTCGTCCATGGTCATATCATCATATTATGTCATCACGTACACCACAGAATGCACTCTACTATTTTCGAGTACCAGATAAATCACACGCTTCGTGTCAAACTCACCTAAATTCGTATAAATCAAAGAGACAGACAGATTCATTGCACCATTGTCTTTGGTGTATCGGCTACAACTGTCCCTCTTTGTTAGTAAAAATAGATTATGTAACAAAGATTGATACAGGAATACAGCACTACTCAAGTGAATACAATAGATACTATGCTGTACAAAGAACTGCGTGGGTTTAGTACTTACTTAGGTTTAGTACTTTAATATCAAAATATAGTACTAGTACTATAGTACTACTACTATTAATATTATAATAGATACTAGCTGTTCTCCGCGGTTTCACCCGCGTTAGTGACGGAGATCCCGCGGGTCTTCCGTGATAAAAGTACTTACTATACTTTTTCTGTACCTACCCTTGACAAGGTGTAGGTAGTAAGTATGCAAAATTTAATGTAAGTAGTCCTTCCGCATTAATTTCGAAATTCCCGCGGGAATTCCGGGTTAATAAGTAGCCTAGCCTTCTCTGTACCCCTGACAACGTGTATGCCAAATTTCGTGGTGATCGGTTGAGCTGTTTAGCCGTGAAAGCGTAACAAACAAACTCACTTTCGCATTTATAATATTAGTAAGAATACCTACCTATTTTGGTTTTGCGCGTATTTTGCGCCGTGGCCACCGTGCCGCTTTGCTAATCTAAAGGTTGCAGGTTCGATTCCCGATGGGAGTGGATGATTTCTGTGATGGAAACAGCGTATAAAGTGTTATTTTTGATATTATAGTCCTGAAGGTAGCACTTGCTGCCCGCCGTACCTACTTAAATGGAAGAAAAATATGAAATTAACTAATACCTATGTAAAAAAAAACCAATACTGTTCACATAACACAAGTAAATTAGTAGCTATACCTACATCCTATATTAAAAGTTGGTCCGCGACACAAACTTAGGTAACATCAAATAAATATTAATCAACTAGCTACGCCCCGCGGTTTCACCCGCGGTAATTTCGGAGTTCCGGCGGGAATTCCGGGATAAAAAGTACCCTATGTCCTTCTCTGTACCCCTGACAACGTGCATGTCAAATTTCATCCAAATCTGTTCAGCTGTTTTTGCGTAATTGAGTAACAAACATCCAAAACATCCAAACCTCTACACTTTCATATTTATAATATTAGTAGGATTTGGATTTTAGTTATAAATGCAAATGTTAGTTGGTATCTATATGAACTGCGCTCTTGTAGTTTTTGTAGAGTGGATTCATTTGTCCGTTAATAGCGTCTCCTTTGAGGTTTGAGGTCGTCTCCTCCAAGCTTGGTCAGTACGTGGTCAGTACCGTCAGCACACCACAGCTGCAGTTGGCAGTTGCGACTTGGCACACTTTCTCTATTGTTTGCTTTGTGCGGCCGCGGGCACAACTTGCCAGTATTGTGGTTGGTAAAATTCGTTTCTTTACATTTTCTTTGTCTGAATTTCAGACCAAAGACGACACTTTGTTCAGACTGAAGTCAAGTGTCTGCAGTTCACACAAACAACTCACAGGTGGTTAATTATTCGGAATGCTAAAAAATACTTTAATGATGCAAAATACCTATACGTAGGTAGGTACTTTATATTTGTTAATTAGAATCGTCAGATGTTACGTATAGGAAGTTAAGGATACCTATTTTGAAGGTTGCTCCTGGTTTTTTAGGTAAGTACTTAGTGGTTCCTTTGTCAATTTGTTTCTTCCACACATTGTATATAAAGTCGAAATTACAATGGACGAAATTTCGATTTATATAAGTTGGTGATACCTACTCTAAAATTGCTTGGCCGATTGAGGTCTTTAACCTCCTACTAACTTCTGTTACCCTAGTACTTTCGAGTTCCCGTCCAATGTCCTAGGCACTACAGTAGTGCCTAGGAATTTTGGCGGTTTTCTTTATTTTTTCTACGGCGAATTATTTAGGCTGGCAGTACTGTAGAAGTTTTATTGGCTGGAGACATTAATAGAGAATACAAATTTGATTTTTAACTAGTCAAAATCGCAAACACGGCCCGGAAATAGAAAAAATAAGTTGGTATGGGCGAGTTTTACTCCGCCATTTTGCATACTCAGTAGTGTTCTGTCAGTAAGTGCCCGGCACAAACTACTTAGAGATTGGTGCCCGGGCGCGTCTGGCATAAATACGTCGTTATAGTTTAATCGTTTAGTGTTTATATCGTGTATTATATATCAAATTACTGGAAATAATAATATAATAAGGTTTTTGTTTTTTATGTTTAATTTAGCAGCACGACATAATTTTCAGTATGTGGCGACCTCTATGCCACAAGTCACGAACTACAATGAAGCGACGAATACTAACTACGTGAATCGCACTAACGAAGATTTCAAATAAAAAAACAAAAAACAAGTTAAAAATAGTCCGTAACATTTGATGACGTAATGATTTGGATAATGGCCGTCAAACAAAAAACAAATCAATTAAATTTCTTTTCTAATATTAATTTGTTTAAAACTTTACGGAGAATCAATTGTTATGTAGCAAATTTACTCAAGATATCATTTCACATATTTTATTGGTGTTAAATCTTGTGAATTAACTAAATTTTCATTTTTTTCCAACCCGGGCAACGATCCGCCATGGCAGTTTTACTACTGGCCGACAAGAATTTCGTCAATAAATAGTTTTTGTGAAGTGATTATTAGTTTTGTGATGGTGTAATTACATAAAATCGACGCCTATACTGGCCAGTTACATTTTAGTGTATGTGAAATGTAATATGTGACTATAAATTTAGTGCAAATCGTGATCGAATCGTGAATGAATTTTGACGGTTTTGAAAAAAAACCACAATGTTCGGTAAAAAAAAATATCAAAATCACAGGTAAGTAGTAGTACCTATTAAGTTATTATTTTTTATATTTAGTATTTAATCACCAAAATTTTGATGTGTGTTTACATCAAATATAATTTTTCTTAAGGTAGGTAGATATTTCGATATACCCTCAGAAATCCAACCTTTTTTGTTAGTATGGTGACGTTATCCAGGTGACAGATGACGTCACTGTAAATAATTTAACGAGATATTCACACATTTTTTTAGTTTTAAAGTAGATAACTAATATCGATACGTATCCTTCCTTCGATCGATCGTAGATAACATACGGTGCGTATAAGTGAGCTTACTGTATGTATAAAAATAAAACAACATTTAATAAAATGGTTAGTTATAAACCGCATTGTGTTAAATGCACGTAATTATTAAAGTAATTAGGTAGCTTACAGCTAGTTTACACAATCGGTGCGCCAGCACATCGCCATTCGTGTCCAACCGCGACTCTTTTGTTCGTATGATATGGCGAGCTTCGACCGGACGGGCCGCGGATGGACAAAGAAGCCTCGTTTGTGATTCGCGGTACACGTGCGTAAGTGATGCGAGGTGATGCAACATCACACATTACGCGAGAGAAAACGAGTATCACACTATCACCCAATACCTACTCGGCACTCGGGTCACTTAAAAATACAAGTAATGGGTACCATCTAATATCTCAGATTGCTAATGACTTTGAAGGGTATAACCGCTACACTAAGTCCATTTTTCTATAGAACGCGTCGAGTAATGTTTGAGGGATACGTAATTTTTTCGAGTAGGTAATATCTCCTTCCTCTTCTTCGTCGGTACGCTCTTGGCAGAGCGGTCGTGGTCCTCACGAAGATGTCTCGTTGTGGGTAGACGTTACGTGCCTCATGATGGCTCGCCACTCTTCCCGGTCAGATGCTGTTCGGGTAGCGGGCGCCTGCCCACAGCGGCCTCAACCCTGGTCGGTCCATCGCATTCGTGCTCTACCGCGACCTCTGGTTCCTAATTCCTTCCACCGCGCCCTGCACTACAATACGCTCGATAGAGTTGTTGTCGAGCCAGGATACATGGCCAAAAAATCGCAGGATTCGATCTTTAACTAAGGTTGGTTGCTTGATGCCTAGTTCTTTTAGAATGGAGTCGTTAATGCGGAACTCTTCTATATTCTGCGGATTTTTTCTATATTCCCAACAACCTTTATGTTTATTTTATTTTGTTTGTTTTTTACTGTGGCACTACTTTAGGTGCAGGTTGTGTTCACCTCGAGAAGGTCGTACACTGTTTTACAATTGTGAAGTAAGTTTTTTAAGTGTTTTACATGTGTATTATCCAGTTTGGTGAAACTTAAATTAAAAAAAAAAACTCAATCCAGGATACTCCAAGTACTTTTCTCCAGCACCACAATTCCTGCAGAGCGTTTAGTTTCTACTCAATTATTATTGGAATGGAAAAGTAATTTCAATCACATCACAATGAAAGGTAATGTTTTGCCCATGTCTAAGTCCACTGCCACAAGGCTGCTACTACGTGCACACTCACACGTCCGTGTTGATATTGTCTATGTACTTACCTACTGTGACGTGCGAAATCTAACTTGCCCATGAGGACGTACAAACTACCATAAACTACATAGGTGTAGAGATTTTGTCCCCCAGTTATCCTGTTATTTTCTTGAATAGGGAGTAGGTACATGTTGCTATTAAACAAAAAAACAAGGCAATTTGCCCTAGAAAATGGCCCAATGTAAATTGTGTTCGTACGAGTTTAGTTCATCGAACACAAAGTTCAAAGTTGATTCCCAACTCGACATGGGATATTTGAAGTAATACTTCAGTAAGGTACATCAAATACAGTAAAAGTTACTGGTTAATATTTTACCTTCATTCATTCAACATTTATTTTATTACACGTTATTATTCACCGATAAGACAAGACAATATCGAAATTTTTGCGTCAAGACTCCTGTTTTGGATCAGTCACTTTATATGTACATTATATACTAGCTGTTCCCCGCGGTTTCATCCACGTTAATTTCGGGATTCCGGGATAAAATGTACCTTGTCTTTTTCTGTACCGCTGACAACGTGTAAATTTCATTGTGATCGCGCGCGCGTGAAAGCGTACGCAACAAACAGACAAACTCACTTTCGCATTTATTACTAAGGATTGGATTGGACAAAGCCGTTTTAGGAACTAGCTAATTATTTTTCAGCGTAGTTTCAATATGTTTATAATTTAGATGTAGTGTTTTTTTACAACGACCGAACACCAGTGCACTGACTGGTGCCACAAACAACTTCACGGGTATGATGACCCGACCGAGTTCATTACACTTTTTGACAATACGCTTATGGCCATTAATGTCACATTTGGGCCCGGCAATTCGTGGTATTTGGAAACCTTTCCCCCGACAGCTTCAATTACACATAATTGATCAGTCAACATGGAGTCGCGTCGCTGTAGAATACTGAATTCTAATAATTCCTTCGACACTCAGTTGACAGCATAATGACTCCGTCACGTTTCCGTATGTAAATATTTTGTGAGTACCTACCTCCTGAAAAAATGTTTGCTTTGGGTTAATGTTACGCAGCAGGGCAATCTGAAAATAAAACTGCTCCAAACGGGGGCTCTACCAGTTTATGATATTACCTACGAGTATACAAGCTGTTCTCCGCAGTTTCACGCGCGTTAATTTCGGAGATCCCGAGGGAATTCCGGAGTAAAAAGTACCCCGTGCCCTTTTCCGTATCCCTGACAACGTGTATGCAAAATTTCATGATGATCCTTTGAGTAGTTACGACGCGAAAGCGTTACAAAGTAGTTTTTCCGACAATCATTATATTTCAACTAGTTTATACAAAACCTCCACAAAATATTACATACCTTAGACCACCTTTAGAAGACCTATTGGTGAAAATCTTATTAAATTCCTTTCAATAGTTTCTGAGTTTATCGCGAACAGACAGACAGACACGGCGGAGGACTTTGTTTATAATAAATATCTATGCAGTGATAATAATAATTTTACTGTAGTTTTGATTAAAAAACGTACACGATAAACAATGAATAAGTGCTTACTCCGAGCTCCGGTATTCTATTGAGCCATTATTGAGCCTTGAGAGCGATTGACAATATCCTGTAATATCATGAAGGAAAGACTAGCGATATCATTATGTAAGACGTACGAAAGGACAGCCATCGCGATTGTCGGGCACGATGATAAAACTACATTATAATGAACCGGAGTTGTAAAAAAAAAATGGTTCTTACAAGTTTAAAAATTATAAACTATTTATTATGTAAGGAGTTTTATTTTAAAGAAAAGAAAAAGAAAAGAAAAGAAAGATTTATTCAAACGAAGGAGAAACACAACACAAATGAACACATACAGGACAACACAAATGAAAACAATTAAAGTAAAACAAAATAAATAATAAAGAAAAACAAAATAAAGAAAAACAAAATAAAGAAAAACAAAATAAAACTGAACAAGAAACAATAACGTATTTTGCCATTTGTGTGGTGTGTCTCCACGCTCGAAATGGTCCGAAAATTTTCGGACATAATGTAGGTAATTGAGCGTATAATTGATAGATATATTATATCGATGTATGCGGGTGTTATTCTATACATATATGTATTTTGTTACATAGGTAGGTATTAGAATTTAGAATTTTAGTAAATTTTTGATGGTGAATATCCCGTAGATTAGTCTATACCTACTACCTACACAGGTTTGGTTTAGAGCATTAATTTAGCTTTAGCGGCATGTATTTGCTTTGGCTGGCAAGGCTTCGCGGAGTCGCTGATAATTCGCTGATAACGATGAGATACCGAGTTAGCGGTAAATATAGGATAGGAGAAGTCAACAACTCCAAGGATTTACGCAGAGAGACTTTGCAGTAGGTACGCCGATATTCTGTAAAGTTCTGTCGGATTATTATCCTTTAGCCCAAGAGTGTTGGTCTATTTACGTTGTAAGTAAATATAAAAGAAAATAAAAATATTTTATTTCGGTCCAGTAATTATTGAGTTAAATCGTAACAAACAAACAAAAAATAATCAAATCTTTCCCCTTTATAATATTAGTTTAGATTGTACAAGTAAGTAACCTAATCTTATGGCTCGTCAACCTGTAGCTATTGGCGTGGACGCCAGCTGAAGAAGGAACTAGTAGAAGCACTCTGCAATATCAGCTACATATTAAATGTCAGAAGTTACTACTCACTGCAATTTTTGAACGGGTAGGTATTGTAATCCAAAAGCCGCGGGAGAACTGCTTGTTTGAATGTTTGAATAATAATTGTATTTCTATTTGACATAATTTAAATTTTAAAGCAATAAATATTTAAGTAGGTATGGGTAAATTGTGTAGTTTTCCTTATAGATTGGACAGTTGAAGTGTCAACTTATTAGCTACAGTAATTGTGAACGTGTTGGATGAATGGAAACCGTTGGATTTTCATTCTATACTAGATGTGCCCCGCGGTTTCACCCGCATGAGTTTAAGTTTAGGAATCCCACAGGAACTCCAAAGTAACTTAATTTACTCCTATTGACATCAGCTAATTAGCAGTGAAACTTCTGCCAAAATTGGTCTAACCGTTTCGGAGATTCACCCGCGTGAGTTTCGGAATTCCCGCAGGAACTCCAAACTTCTTTTATTAAAACCTTGTCCTGACAATAACGAACACAAAAAAAGTTTTTTCTAATTTGTTGCAGTCGTTTGCAAGTTATACGCTTAGCAACACATTTCGCGATTTATTTTTATTTATATAGATTATTTGAAATGACGAAGAAGACGAACTTATTATGTATATTTTTATATTGTCAGTGGGCGGGGAACATTGCTCTCGTATTAAGCAGAGGGCCAAAATACAAAGCCGCTCGCGTCTCTTTAAGGCTAACACACTACAAAGTGCTTCGCTTATTGCTGAGAGCCAAGTTACTCGCCGAGTGACTAATCCTAGTGAACTGGGTTCTTATTCACAATGTCCATAACACGCCGCTTTAAGTGCTCAAAGAAGTTTCACTTAAAAAAATACATTTACGACATGTCATAATAATTATGGTATACAGACACACAGACTAATAATCTCTGGATCCTGGATCTACTGAACCGATTTTGAAAATTCTTTCACTTATAGGAAACTACGGTAGTCCTGAGTGACATAGGAGACTTTTTTCCCAAAATTTCCTCGGGAACTACGAAATTACCGAACCGCGGGTGACAGCTAGGTACGTCATAAAGATCACGAGATACAGGTTGTAAGTGTAAACGAGAGACCATGCATTAAAAGTAAAACCATTGATAATCGAGATAATTTATACAAGTACATGTGATGAGAAAAGGTTAAGCGTTGATTTACGCGGGTAAAATGGTGAATGACCTTTACATTAGATTTGTCGGCGCGCCAGCGGCAATACAAAGGAAAGGGCGATGTCTGACGTTTATGGTGCGATCCGCCAGCACGTCGCATTTGCACGAACGATTATCGTGGTTTTTTTTTAGATATTTAGGATAAGAATTGCACACTTAACACCCTGTATGGTTATCAAATTTATCGACTATGCAGAGATCATGTTCCTGCCTTTTCAGTGTACCTACCTACTTATTACCTCTACACAGATATTGATCAAGATATACTATAGTAGAGACCCAGCCTGCCCCCTTAGCAAAGTTGACATTCTACACGTATACTATAAATCACTAACGCATAGAAAATTATAGAACAAAACGTCACGTCATGTCACGTCACGTAAAAGTTTGATCGCAAGTCCCAGCTTTGCCTGCGTGGACATAACGATTCTGATCCTTAGTTTTCTATGCGTTAACGATTACATATTGTCAACTTGGCTAAGGAGGCAGGTGTGCTAACCGCTAAGAGAAAGCCAAACTTGTTGTTTCGCACAAGCCAGGCTGTCTGCGCCCACGCAACTGCATCTGACGGCGGCGGTGGCAACCATTTTAAGGATATTTAATGTGTTTTCGTCTTTCCTTCTATTTTGTTGCCAAATATTATTTATATCTTTAAGTAACTTGCTGCTTGCCGCGGTTTCGCTCGCGCTAACTTCCGAGTTCCCGCGGAGATTCTGGGATTAAAAAAATAAAATAAAAACAAATCTGAGACAAAAAGTACCCTATCTCCTTCCCTGTATACCTACCTAACAACGAATATGCAATTTCATGATGATGGGTTGAGTAGTTGAAGCGTGAAAACGTAGTAACAAACACGTAAACTCACATACGCATTACAGCAAAACCGTGGGGATCAGCTAGTCAATACTAGTAATAATCATGGATTTCCGCTTTTTGCGTTACCTACATTCACGTATTTTTTACCAAACCAAAGGCAGTCAAATAGTTGTGACCACGGGTTGTGGTCCATTCTCCACTCCACACGTAGTACCTATATTGGACGCAGATAAGCAATAACATGTTAACCCACAAAATTAAGTTATTGATACAGAACGATTTATTGAGAGTTCGGGAACGTTTTTTAATTATGTGTTTACTTCATTACATTGTATAAATATGTGAAAATATGTTGAACATAAAAATGTTGACACAAAATGGCGCTATAGTTTTAAAACACGATTTACTCAAAATTTCTCCAGTGTGGGTTAACACACTATTGCTTATCTATGTCCATATATTACTCTGAGACTCCACTAATTCTTCGATTGTTAAAGCGTTCCAAAAGGTTGCTGAAAATCATCGCCGTGTGTGCTGGCTGCTGCAGTGTTGAAATATTCTTGAAATTAATTTGTAGAGATAGTTATAATTTTCCACTGTAATATTTAATTTATTTTCCTCAACAAATACCGGGAAAGAATTACATTTTACATCGTCTAGCTTAGTAAACGTTTACACAATTAAAATTCCGAGAGGTTTTATTTTTTTCCGGAATTTAAAAGGCCTTTATCTTTTATCGCATTGATAAATTACTTTCCGGTTTTATTTTATCTATCTATTCCGAGGAAATGCCGCTTTACGTCCAAGTATATGAGTGATAATGATCTACATATATTTTTACCTGAATGTAAAGAAGTAGGTAAGTAGGTACGTCCCAATTTCCAAACAAGTAGGTAACACAAGTGACATAAATAGGTACATAATATGTATATGTAACCGATTCTAAAAATTCTTTCACTCTATCTACGGTATAATAATACTGTGTCAAAGAATACTTTTGTCTCGGTAGAAAGAGTTCCCGAGGGAACGCCGAAATTAACGTGGGTGAAACTGCGAGGGATAAAGTTTGTGAATTTGAGATGTTGTAGAGGGGTACAATCTCTGGATCTACTGAACCGATTTTGAAAATTCTTTTCCTAAGAGATTGCTAGTGTTCCAGTGTCATAGGGTACTTTTTATCCCGGAATTCCCGCGGGAACTCTGAAATTACCGTGGGTGAAATGGTGGGAAATAAATTGTGAAGTCTGAAAAAAACCCGAAATTTTGTCCATTAAGTAATTACACAGTATGCAAAGTCGTTTCAATGGAAAAAACTTCGATATAGAGATAGTAGGTATACTGACTTAAACCAAACAATGAAGTTTTTCAGGCACGTTTCTTTGTTAGTCATAGTGAATAAGGGCCCAAAAACCATAACTTTTCAGTCTTTCACATTGATTTTTGATTTAAGATATTTTTTTAATAGAAATGTGCGAAAATACAATTCTCGATTAGTACCTACTTGTAATGCGAAAATATGTAAATTTTGTGAATATAATAGATACCTACAGCTATAAAGTAAGCAGGAACTTTTGTGGAAAAAAAGAAGTCCAAGTTTCCATCGTTAAAATTAGTGAACATAAAGGTTTCCCTGTTTGGTTAACTTTTATGGTCAAGTTTTTGTTTTCCACTTAACACACTTATTTACATTAAATCGCAATCAAAATTAAATCTTACGCTTCGGGCTTAAGGCTGAATATTGTGGTGAGTATAGCTGGTCTGCAAGTCCGGTCGGAAATGGCCCCATTCTTAGCGATTGCTTTTGGCTGTCGAAATCTTTAGACTTTATTTATCTCAGTTGTAGTTTTTTAATTATAAACTCTAACACGTAATACGTAAGGTTTAAAACAAAAAAAGAATTCCTTCCAATGTTCTTTTTTTATCATTCAAAAAGTTTTTACCTTTTTAAATAGAGTAGTAAAAATCGAGATAAACAAGTAATAATTCTTACGTTCAGACGCCCATAGAACTAATAGGTACATATTATCTACTTTAGTAAGAAGCAACCGATTACCTACCTTACCTACCTAGCTACTATTACTAGAACTACAAAAATCCTCTATTTTTTCTTAAAAATCCTTTAATTTTTTACACCTCTTATCTGAGTACAGAGTACCGACTGTACCCGACTTCCTACATCTACAAAAACATCGTATTTTGTTGTAACTTGTACCTAGTATAGTATTATATTATCTGTGGTTGTACCTATACCTACATGATGGATTTTGTAAACAACAACGCAACTTGATGTTATTGCATTTGCGACAAATGAGTCACCAGCTTCTATGTTACTTTTGCTTCTGCGATAAGTATACCTAATACTAGCTGTTCCCCGCGGTTTCACCCGCGATGAGTTCGGAGTTCCCGCGGGAATTCCGGGATAAAGTAGTAGGGAGTAAGTACCTACCCTATGTCCTTCCCAGTACCCCTAACAACGTTGAACGCGTATGCACATGATGATCGGTTGAGCCGTTAAGGCGTGAAAGCGTAACAAAGAAACAAACACACCTTCACATTTATAATAATAATGTGTATTAGTAAGGATTGTCTACTTTTTTAGGCTTTAATTTATATTGAACTTACAAAAATTACCATATTTTTTTTTGCTTTTATCATTGACAGCAGGATTATGTTATCTGTGGTATAGCCAATGTAGGTATAGCCATGCCGCTAAATCAGAAAAAAACATTCACGTAAAAAAAATACAATTTTTTATAGCAACAAACAATTTTTTTAATATTTTTTTTTTCTTAGCCTCGGTACTTCAAAACTCTAATTGCTAATTGTGTATAGGTAATAGGTATAAATATTTCCTAACAAAACTGTTAGGAAAGTTTTCAGTTTTTTTGTGCTGTGGTACATTTTTATTTAAGTATTATCGAACAACATAGTACAAAAGGCGGACTTCGGGTCGTACAGAGAGTTCGTTGGGCGGTGAATAAAATTGAATTCTTACTAACATTATAAATGCGAAAGTGAGTTTGTTTGTTACGCTTTCACGCCTTGACGGCTCAATCGATCATCTTGAAATTTTGAATGCACGTTGTCAGGACATTCCCTCGGGAACTCCGAAATAACTGCGAGTGAAACCGCGGGGAGCATCTAGGGATTTAATAAATATCCTAGTTCAACGTACGTAGGTATTTCAATCGGAATTTAGCTAACTAGTTCATTTGATGCGAATTTAATTAGTCACGGATTGTATGCTCTTATTAAATCATGCCAAGGACAAGCTAACAACCTATAAAATACTTCTCGCTCACTTGATAGCTCCGTGCGTGCGTCTGGTGGCGTCCACTGAGCAAAATAATCACTACGTTTTGGTTTTAAGAGTCGGCAGTTTCATACTAATCGCTGAAATCTATGAAAGCATTTTGTGCCAACCTTAACCATACCAATAATATTAAGACGCGGTCAGGGGGATTTGGTTAGGTATTCCATTTCCAAAGTTGGTAAGGAAGTTTTTGCATAGATCCATAGTATCTTTTGCTTCAAGGCAGTGTCGATACGGGCTGGGGGCATCTAGAATAAAAAAAGCATGAGTGTTGTGAAACACTCGGTTTTTATTATTGACTTTTATTGAGTACCAGCTTTTATTTTTTATATTTTATTTATTTAAAAGTTACACCAACATAGTATAATAATAATAATAATAATAATAATAATAATAATAATATAGATTTATTTCAGACCTGAGTCCATAGTAGTGTTAGTAACAATCGTCTTACATGCTAGGGTTAGTATTTAACAAAGCTGAATTCTAATTTACATGAAGGTGTACCCACCTCCGCAACAGCGGTGAGTCCCACCTGTCCGCAAACACACTCAGGATGGTGTTAGTGCTGCCTCGAAGACGTGTCAGCAAGGAGGCGCACCGTTTCCTAATTATGGCAGCAAAACCATCGGTCCGCGCCTCTGCGAACATTCCAGACGCACTACTACGCCTCGGCAGCCCCAACACCCTCCTAAACGCGTTATTATACTGGACACGCAGGTCGCTGTATGCCCGCTGTGTAAAGCTAACCCACAGGCTGCACGTGTAAAATGACTGGCAGTATGCTTTGAAAAGCGTTATTTTCACTGATCTAGAGCAGCGTGCAAACCTGTGAGCCAGCATGTTGCATCGGGCAGCCAGCGACCTACGCTCCCTCTCGATATCAAGGTGGTCCTTGAGATCTTCTGTGACCCAATGACCCAAGTATTTAAATTTACGCACCCGGCACAAAACCTCTCCCCTAAGCGAGAGTACTGGCAAATCGTTGTAGGTGATAGTACCCGATTTAAACATCATCCATTCACTCTTTTTAACGTTGTAGATGAGCCCATGAGTCGATGCATAAATTTCACAAATCGACAGAAGTTTTCTAAGCGCACCGATGGATGGGCTCAGTAGCACCATATCATCGGCGTAACTGATGTTATTTACACAAACACCATCAATATGGCACCCAATACCAGTGCCACTGAGCTCACCCAGTAGCTGGTTCATGTACAGGTTGAAGAGTCGAGGAGAACTCAAACCCCCCTGTCTCACTCCACAGCCCAACCCGTACATGTCAGAAAAAGAACCCCCCCATTTCACTGTATTCTTTTGATGATTATACCAAAATCTAAACAATGACACAATTTCATTCGGTACAGTAGTCTCACGTTGAAGCTTGAGCCACAGCAAGTCATAGTTCACCATGTCAAATGCCCTCGACAGATCTAGATAACAGGCAAAAACAGGTGTTTTTCTAGCTGTATAATACTGAACAGTCTGCTTAAGACATAAAATTGCACTTTCAGTCGACACTGACATAACACTTACAGTGAAAAAAACAAATTAGTATCAAATAATAGGCCAAGTGTCACTATACTGACAGGTGCAAACTGCATGCGATTTGCAAATAAAATTTATACTAAGTATTTGAATTTAAAATTTAGAAAATGATGACATCAATGCAGGTGCAGGCTAACCCTAATTTCTTGTTCATAATTTTACTACGTCACTGTGCAGTGATTCGTACAGAATGCACCTTGCGTCCAAATGTTCATCTATACCACAAATAAAAATAGGTAGGTACCTACTTACAATAATGTTGTAATTAAAACGTAGTGGTTATATACTCTTTGGTTGTAATACTAAAACCTCGAAGTGCCTATGATATACGAATTACGAACATACAGACGAGACGTGACAAATCTATATAATATAATTATATTTGAAAAAGGATTCCATTTACGGAACCCTAAATATGTTATAAAAGTATTATTAGGGGCCGGGCGACGTCGGATTAAGTCGCTGATATGAATCCTTGATTCTGCGGGTCACTTACTTCGTTTGTTCGGGCTTCAATGTCAACTTCTAAATTAATCGGTATATTATGTTGGGAGGGTCATTGAACTGTCACTTGTATGAGAAATATCACTGGACTCTTCGCCTAGGTACATGGATGGGCAACAATTATGTCCTAAGCACCGGGTTTAAGCCCAATAAACGCCTGGCCGTTTAAGGGCTTTTATTGGGTTTAAACTCAAGCACCGGGTTTATGCAGGGTTGATTGCCTATCTATAGCCTAGGTATAACATTTTTTTTGTGCATATTGTAGGCTGTAGTTCGATTCTTGGTTAACGGCAGTGCAAGCGAAGCAGTCGGAACGCATTACTTTTAAAATAATTAGGTAGGTAGGTACCTATTCTATGTTTTTTTGGAGAGAATTTTGTTTGCTGCTTGACTTAATCTAGGAGGCCCCCATTTTACAATAGGGGCACGGATTCCTTTAATACTTATAATATCATTGGGGCACGGGTTAAAATGGGTCGGACCAGTCCAGCCACCTACGAAGTCATCGCAGCGAGGCACAAAAATAACTAAACTGACCAATTACAAAGTGGGTTCCGAATTGCTCCTATTGCGAATTAGACATTTTAGATACCCTGTACATTTTGAGATTTGGCCGTAATGTGCCAAAACGCAATTAAATATTGAATTGAAATGTTTGCACTTTGCAAAAGCGAGCCGCCGCCGCCGCCGCCGCCGCCGAGCTGGCACCGTCAAGGCCCGAAACGTTGAAATTCAAACACAACGAGCGATGTGCTAATGTAATGTCTAAATTCGACACCGCTAATACCTCGCCTCCCCCATTAACGACACTAACATGGCATGTTTTGGCCATAGAGCAGGATGGACTTATGAAAACTTATATTTTCATCACTTTTACCTATACGCCTTTTGCATAGTTTTATGTGATGGTAAAATTATATGGCCATGGGCTTGCGGTGCTCTGCTGTTGTTACTGCTGTTAGCTTTTATGAGTGTCAATTAGGTTTTTTCATTCTGTTCCGTATCTAATATCATTTTAAAACTACGAGCAATATTTGTATATCTATAAACGAAGTTCTTTATCGTACGGTACGGAGGATGGAGTTAGGATTATGACAGGATTATGCGTGAAAGAAATTTTCCTTCACGGCGTTATAGGTGCGCGCTGGTTAGTGGTTTTTGGAACGATTAATTGTATTATTGGTTGCTCATTGGTTTTTTCTTTTTTGGAAACTACGAGGCGCAGAGACTTCGTTCTATCCGATGCAGGTTCCACGACACTTGCACGTTTTTTTTTTGGTTTAATTGAAAAACTTATTATGCAACTTGAGCAAATATATTTCTGGGATATTGTGTTATGAACATAATACTTATCTTATCAACATTGTTAAAAATGAATTCGAAGATAATTTTAATATCGGGTGGTGCGCCTCAGGTGGAAAGTTTTTAATTGGTCTGATGATACCTCGCATATCACTACATAATATAGTACATAGTATAAAAAAAAGTCGCTTCCCGCTGTTTGTCTGTCCCTGTGTATGCTTAGATCTTTAAAACTATACGGTTTTTTTCCCGCGGTTTCACCCCGGTAATTTCAGAGTTCCTGCGGACACCCTGGGATGAACTATACGGTAAACCTTCCTCTTGAATCACTATATCTATTAAAAAAAACGTATCAAAATCCATTGCGTAGTTTTAAAGATCTAAGCATACATAGGGTTAGGGACAAACAGCGGGAAGCGACCTTGTTTTATACTATGTAATGATGGTTGTACTCTTATACTCTGTTAGGTGTATCTAATCTTAACTACTCAATATTATAAAAGCGATTGTGAGTTAGGCTTGTTGGTTTGTTATACTTTAACTACTCAACAGATCATCCTGAATTTTTGCATACACGTTGTCCTGACAAGTGACATCCCTTGGATATAGAAAAGGACACTGGGTGCTTTTTACGCCGAAATTCAAGCTGGAATTCCGGGTGTGCTTATGTTTGGAGCACATATTTAGCTCGCAAGTCTCAATACATGAGCCAAATTTAACACATATTATGTGAAATAGTTTTTGAGTTATGAGGGGGTCAAAAGTGGCTCCAAATGGTTCATGTAATATTACACACGGTGCTGCTCGCCAGTTCTGTTAGCTTGAACTTGGCTTGACACCCTACCGCGTGTCTAGATACCATAGTATTATATTATCTGTGCTAGTAGGTAGATACCTACCTTTTTTTTTTTTTTTTTTTTTTTTTTTTTTTTGACCCAGGGAAAATGCTTTATGCATACCACCGCCCCCGGGCCGGGGCGATGGTTATGTGGGACTCTGCCCTGATAAGGGCAACCCGCCCTGAGAAGGGCGGGAATGCTACCCACTAAAAACCCTGGGGTGTTCCTCCTCCGCGCCTGTTGCCGGGGCCACGGGAATCGCTTTCGCATGCTCCGCAGCCCCGACGGCGCCAGCCCGTTGCCGGGCTCCTCCTCGAGGGGCACGAGTGCCCTTCAGAATGACGACGATAAGCCGGAACACGCGACGCACCGCCGTCCTCCTCCCTCTCGGGGACCTTGTGCAAAGGACGCCGGTCGGGCCCATGACCGGCGCCCAAGGCCCCCTGCGACGGGTCGGGTCAGTGGCCCCGCCGCCCACCACGACGGCCGCAGAGGGTGAGGAGGGCCGACTAGCTCCGCGCCAGCACTCCCCTCCCCCCGCAGCCCCTCCACGCCGCCAATCACCGGGGCGGCCCCGTCGAGGCCGCAGAGGAAAACCACCCCCACGGCCTCTAACCCTCAGCCGCGGTGCTCCCCGAGCCACCGCAGCCCGCCTCAGTCGCGCCGCCGCCCCGGAGGACGACAGCGCCACCTACATGGGCCGCCTCGAGCCGAACTTGCCCCCAACAAGTCGGTGAGACGGCCCCCTCCCGGTGCCTCATGCCGGGCGCGGCGCCGGATAAAATCAACGGCGTCGCACTCGCCGGCATTCTGGCCCGCCTCTGGGTTCCTCTTGGCTTCACCGTGGGTGGACAGTCCACGGTTACTAAGCCCCCCCGCCACGACAAGGCGGGAACCCAATTCGGGGGGGAGAACCCAATTCGGGGGGGGGAACCCAATTCGGGGGGGTACCCAATTCGGGGGGTACCCAATTCGGGGGGGAGGTAGATACCTACCTACGCCAAGGTACACTATGCACTATGCAGCAAATGTTATTAACAGGAGTAGACCCAACTCGAGGGTTGAAATAACATGTCTTATCAAGTAGGTACCTAGATATTACCTACTTAACTAAACTATAAGATTAGTTTATCAACTCAATGGATTCTGACCCTGAAAGGCCTAAAATATTCCTTTCATGTAGTAAAATGTAGACAAAGAAGGTAAATTAAATGTAGACAAATACCTATCTACATTTTTTTTCTAGTCAACGATTGACCGCTTTAATGGGTTTTTTAAGGAAACAAGAGATTTTTTTTTACCAAATGCGGTGTAGTAATTTTGTTACGTTGCTATAGTTCTATTCGTATCCCGTATACAAGTCATGTTTGTAAAGAGTTATTCACAAAAAAACGTGGGAACTGGGAATGTACCTACATATTGTTAGATAGAGGCCATATTTTAGTTTGACGAACAATCAACTATTCGCTCATATTCATATATGTGTTGGACGCCAATTTCCAGTACCTACCTATTTTTTCCTTTTATAGCGTAGCTGGCATATTGTTTACGTCTTGTAACCTTATTACGATTACCACAAGCTCAAAAGCGTCGTCTTCTTGCTATGGTACCTAATGGTAGGTACCTAGGTATTATCGGTCGAACGGTTGACTCTACAGTCAACCTCCATGTCCACACAATATGTTGGAAATACATAATTATATTAGAACGAAGAAAGTAAATTTGAATTTAAATGAGATGTCATAAACATCTTTCTACATCTGTAAAAGGAACCTTATCAAATACCTATATGCATATAAAAATTATGGTAAATATTTGACTAAAATCTGAAAAAGTTTTATACTTAGTAATACAATTATTTGTTAACGTTCGCGCCCCTGAAAGGTTACCTACCATAACCATAGTATTATGTAATTAATGCCTTCGGTTATGCACATTTTGTATCAAAAAATTACTAGTATACCTACCTACATACTTAGGTAGATATATATTTATATAATATGATCGGGCAACCCTAGATCAAATAGAATATAATATATTATGTAGATTGACGGCGATCTTTTGGGCTCTAGCCGAGTGTCGAGTGTTTTTACGACAAGTGACTGTGTGTGGTCACTGGTCACCAAGCCAGCGGTGAGTCAGCGCCAAGCGCTCACCACTCGCCCGCCACCGCTCGCCGCCACTCCACGGTGGGCGCGCACGGCTCGGCCTAGTGTAAGCAGCTGGTTCCTAGAACTGACGACACGACATGATGTTTTTTTTTAATGAATTCACTCTCGTTGCCATCGAGTCCGGTTTTTGTTACGTGATGCGTCCGCGCAATGAAGGTCATTCAACTTTTGTTGCAACAAAAAGAAAGCATCCGTTCGTCCTAGATTTGAAGTTTCATAGTTATCTTTACATTGGTATAAGTAATTAACAATCTTTCTGTTAAAAAATTTAGGGAATGTATCTAAATGATATAAATATAGATAAACAATAATTGACGCAACCAAAAACGAAATTATTCGCAATGAATTACGAAGAATATAAAATGGTGTTTGAAGGATTATTATAACAGAATGGGGATTTAGAATTTTACATTAGATGACAATATCTATTGAACCTACCATTGTGTAATTATTGTGATGTCAATGAACGACCAGTAATTCGATATGATAATGTGATTTTTTACTGGTATGGCTTTTACGAACAAGAAATCTGATTATGTTTAGCTACGTAGTATAGCTGTGGTTATGTGGGTAGATAAATTATAGAAGCACAAGATAAAAATACTAGAGATGAAACGAATATCCGGTAACTATCCGGTATCCGGCCTATCCGGCCTCGTTTTCACTATTCGGCCGGATACCGGATAGTAAGTCAGTATCCGGCCGGATAACAGATAGTAAAATTAAAAAAATCCCATTATTTTACCAAGGCACATCATACCACAATAACATAAAACCACGACGACAAGTAAAGAAACAATGGAATAAAAAAATGAACTGAGAAATAAATACAAAAATTACAAACTGACACGCGTGGTAGGTAACACTCGAACGTCCCCGATTAGTCCCGATCACCGCTCACGTGCGATAACACCCGAACGCGCCCGAATATGTCCGATCTCGTTCACCGCGCGTATATTCAAATCACACTAATCGCGTCATATAACGCGATAAAGGGCCGAATATCCGGTGGCCGGATATCCGGCGCTCTGGCCTCGTAGCTTGCCGAATATTCGGTATCCGGTATCCGACCAAACCACTATTCGTTTCATCTCTAAAAAATACGCAACGTACCTATTAAGTAATTAAATAGGTCGGTATCTATATTAAAAAAATATTGTAGATTCTTAGCTCCATGCCTTGATATGCTCAGCTCGAATTATGGAGCTATATAGGAATACGTAACAGACAACTGTGGATAATGTTATGAGGAAATGCTAATAAAGCTTGCCTTTGTAGCTAGGCTCTAGATGCATGGAATTCACAGGTGTGCAGTCCATGTATGGCACATCAAGTTTCTTATTTGAAAATTGTATAAATGTGTTAACGGAGTCTATCTTTTATTTACGTGTTTAAAAAAAATATAATCAGTACATAAAAGTATTATAAGGACCCACTTATTTGACTACTTCTTATCAGATTTTATTCTAGAACATGTAAATGAAATTCGTAAAGTAGGATTTCGATGGATAAAATATTAATGTAAGGTTAAAATGTTATTTCTATAAGAATTGGTGATAGACCCCTGGTAGAAAAGTTGGTGGTTCCTAAATGTATTGATTACTTATAACATATACTGTTTTATATTTTTTTTGTTATACCATTCTTTCACACCGCCATCCGTCGCCATTTTGATATTATCCATTATCTGTAACTACGTATTTATCACTACTATTAATGTTACTTCATCATTAAGTTCCATACGTTATTATTGATTGACCTCAAGCTCGGCTGTCTGCCCACGCCTCTTACAAATACCAAACTAACGTCATGTGTTACAGCTATTGTGCACTTTAACACGTTGACAATAAAGTCCACATTCTTCATGCGATTATGAATGTAATTTTGTGCAGCACAATGTACAAAGTTTTGTTTGAAAAATGCTCTCAAAATAAAGGCAAGTAGGTGGGAAGTCATAAGAATTGACACGCAATTTACGTCTTTCCGTTGCTTGCAATAAAGATCATTGGAGTTAATTAAAAATAATGTTGTTTTCGATGCATTTGGCATTGATCGCGAGGTCATTAGAGATAAGCAGCTTTATTATTATTAAAAATTTAACATAACATTATGGACAATGGACATGTCGCATAAGTCATTGTCAAGACTGGCAACAATGTTTACATAGTCTGTTGTATTCGATACTATAAATAGAGGGTTAAAAATTTGTTCATACAGGGTGTAAGCACGGTGTAAGGTTAAACAAGGAACGTATTTATATTCCGTATTCGATTGCCGTCGATAAACAAACATACTATAATTTTTACTGATGAAAATAAAAATACAACAAATATCATGAAAGCTTTGCGCGCAAATTGTGGACGCGCCGACGGAAGGGCCACTCAACATCCCTTTCCTTGCGATTGTCACTGACGCGCCCACCCGTATCCAAGCCAACGTCTTTATTTAAGGGTTTCACTGTAATTTATCAGTATTTGTTTTTACCATATTTACATTTTTATTAATTACGTAATATAAGCATGAAATACTAACCGCCGCACTCAGAGTCGACTTTAATGATTACTTAGTTAAGTATAGATTTTTAAAACAAAACTGCCGCAATCAGACAAGTTTAATAAATTAATGTTAGTTGGCATTTATCTAATTAAGTTACACCTCATTAAATGCCAATTAACATTAATTGACTGAACGTCTCTGATTGCGGCAATTTTGTTTTAAAAATCTATACTTAACTAAATAATCATTAAAGTCGACTCTGAGTGCGGCGGCTTTAATACTTTCCTCGTTTACACTCTGCATATTTGAAAAACTACAAAAATACCTACTTATATCTTTTTTGTTGGAAGTCAATCATGCATCCATTGCCTCTGGTTTTTAAGAACATAATTACCATCGCATACCTACATTATATTATTATTAGGTTTATCCATGGCTATACAATTAAAACCACAAATCTTTTACCGATATTAAGTACAAAAATATATAAGTAGGTACCTAATGTTAACGAAGTGTGGGTAAAGTGTCTCGAGTCAGTACGCACTTATGTGAAGTTGACGTTAACATTTTAACGTTTATTTATTTTTCATTTCCGTTCCCACAGCAACAATCAAAACTAATGTAGGTACACCGCGCTATACGTCATGACATGCTTGGATAGTTTGTGAACGAAGTCGCATGCGCATCACCAATCCATTAGGAATTATGAACCGAATTTTACGGAGACCACAATGATCATGTTGACTATTTTTTTTTTAGTCCGTCTTTTAGATTATTAAAAAAATATTGGACACGTATTTTTTCTTTTTTTACGTAATCAAAAAATAACGGCGATATATTAAGTTGAAATTTCGCGTGACGTCACTATTCTGACAGTTTGTATGGTGGTTTTAGCGGTTAGTGACGTCACGACCCTCTCACCCTAAACTTTAATGTGCTTTATCTCTGTATATTTTAATTTATTTGAAAAAGCAAAAAATACGTGTCTATTGTTTTTTTTACTTTCTAACTGACGGACTAATTAGAATTTTGATTTTCAAAAGTAGTCAACATCCCCATTGACGATAAAAATATAGTATTTTTCAGAATATACATATTATTTTTCGTTATTATAAAATATAGTACGTTATTATATAATATAAGTACGGGTGGCAAGCCTAACTATACCCAATAATGCGATTGGTATAACGTTGCAAGTGCAGTGCGTGCAGCTGGAATGGTTGTTTGAAACTGTGAGTCATTTGCAGTTTCACTAATCGCAAACTAAGTAGCTAATGGTTTTACAACTTCATCCCGTCGATTTTACGGTATCGGTATTAAAGCCCAGCTTAGACTTATGCTACTGCTCCACCTGCGTTAACGTTAACGTTGATGTTAATGTCTAACGTGGTAATGTTAGTAAGTTAACGCGTTAAAATGTTCGCCACATCTACGTAATGCCTAAATTAGCGCACTAATTTACGCGTTAACACGCAGGTGGAGCAGTAGCATTAGGCTAAAGCTAAAGGCTGTAACTCTAGTGTAGGTAACTGCTTAGAAGGAAGGCTAGACGTTTATGATTCAAGGCGAACGCGTGTTTTATCATTTGTTGTGATTGCTCTTCCGTTTATTGCATCTTTTTTTTTTAATTTAAATCCCTACTAATATTATAAATGCGAAAGTAATGTCTGTCTGTCTATCTATTACGCCTTAACGGCTCAACCGATTATTAGAAAATTTTGCACACACGTTGTTAGGGGTACAAAAAAGGACATAGGGTCCTTTTTATCCTGGAATACCCGTGGGAACTTCGAAATTAACACTGGTGGAATCTCTTGAAATTTTACATACCTACCTACACGTTGTCAGAGGTACAGAAAAGGATATAAGGTACCTACTTTGTATCCCGGAAGTCCTGCGGGATCTCCGAAGTTACCGCGGTACTCGAAACCGCGGGGACCAGCTAGTATAGAAAAATTAACGCTTACATTTTCTTTATTTATTCAAGTCGTTGTGCCTACAACGAACTTTGCACCTGTACTTTGTAGGTTGGTACTCCTAAACTAATTAATCTCCAATTTAGATCAGTAAAATATGCAGGTTAATTTTATGGTTGAAACCAATTTTACGAGAATTTAGCTTTGTGTTTTATACCCACATAGTCAGCAGTGTTTGTTTGTTACGCCTTCACGCCTTAACTGAGAAACATTTCCTGATGATTGGTTGACTAACCGACCATCATAAAATATTGCATGTACACGTTTTCCGCGTATCTACAGAAAAGGACGTAGGGTATGCATGCAAGTCGCAAGTTAGCAGTTACAAGTTTACAATACTTTGACTAAATGACTAAAATATACATATCTTGAGTCTCTCTACCAATTATTTATTATCTAACAATAAGTACCTACTTACTACCAGTCAAAACATTATCGAGAAACTTAGCGACGCGACGTAAAAAAAACCACTTCAATGTTGTTCAACTAAAACCCCTCCGAGCTCCTTAACATTCAACCTTCCTACCAACGTTTAAGTTTTGTTTTGTAAAATAGAATTCTTTGGATACGTATCGTGTTTTTATTTCATTTTAAAAATGTCAGACCTATTTGATACGTCCCGTCCCTTTTTTAAGTTTAAATTCCTTAGGACCCACATCTCCATCACAATAAATCACGTCCAATAATAATTAAAAAAAAAAGGATTCGAATTCCTGCCGGTTTAAAAAGTGGTGGATTAGTTGATTGATGTACAAACATCTATGGTTGAATTGTACGTAATACGTATTTCGTCTGAGGGTCGTACAAGTAAATCTACCTAAATCTATCTATAGATATGTGTGTAGTTCGTTTTCAAAAAACATAAAGCTACAATACAGTAGTGACTACATCGTAGACGGAGAATTCATTCATTCATGAAACTCCCAAGGGAGTAAAGTGATTTGAGTTTGGAACGTTATTTGAAGGAAAACTCTTAGCGTTTTGTTTTCTTTTTATGTGATCTGCCTGTGGTGGCCAATTATATTTTCGAATAAACCGTCTGCCCGTGTAAAGAGAGTTTATGTCTCGCAGTAGGTATGGAAAGTAGAGTACGCACCTCGAGGATAAAGCCTGTCTTCGTCACGGGCAGCTTAAACCCCTCGCTGCACTCAGGACTCTACATAACTCCCTCGCTTCGCTCAGGAGTTAAATTTTTAATTACCTCCGCTATGCTCGGGGATTAACTCTAGAGTCCCTCAGGGTTCAATATGCCGCCTGTGACGTAAGACACTGCTTTGCTCCCTCGGTGCATAATCTACTATTGTTACATTACGATTTACAAAAGAATCGTGTCCGAATGGTTTAAAGTACCTTATAGGTAGGTACCCATTATGCAAAGCAAGGGCAGACGAGAGACGACACAGCCAGGGTCACTAACTTGGGTCAGGGCGATCCACTATGCAGAGATGGTTACCTACATAAACAAGACACAAGTCAAAACAACTGTTATTTTTGTTATATACAAACACTGTAGGTACGTATCTAATTAGGCAGGTTACAGGTATCGAAGATCGCAAGGTATGTAAATACCTACCTACACAGACAAAATCACGTCAAACGTTGCTCACACGCTATTGCGTTTCTTCCAGTTTATTTGGCACCAGACATTTATTATGGCAATAAATTACCGGGTAAATAAAGTAAAAATTAAAATGCAGGATGCAACTTTCACTAGACGGGTTGAGCAAGTTAAGTCCATTATATTCGGATCTGCACTAGCTATAGGAAATACCAATGAAGGAAGGTCCTCATAAAATGGTTGTGCGTAACAAAATGGCCGATCGGTTTTTCCTGCGTCATGTTTACAATCGAATTCATATTCATTCAACACACATTGTGTAATATGCGGTTTCTAATCTTCTTCTTTGTAAGTAAAAATGAATGTTTGTATGTCTGTCCTCTATGCGTTTCGAAACTATTGGTCCGATTGTGATGAAACTTTGACGGGTTGTTCTGCCTGCGTCTGCAAAGGTTCCTGATCCCAAACTCACGCGGGTGCAATCGCGGGGCATATAGCTAGTAGGTTATAAATTATACTTAATGGTCTACTTGAAGCTGTTTTTAGGTTTCGATGTGTACCCGTAAGCTATAAGTTTAGACAACCGATCTAAGTATCTAGTATTTCATATTTCCATTGTACAGACACTCCCAATCCAGTTTTATTATATGTATAGATTTACATTACATTGCCCACAACAGTGTCAAGGATATTTACCGTTCAATTTATCATTTTCGTGATGAAATTAACATTTGAATGCTCATTAGCAGGTTGTATGTTGGTACAATATATTTTGAGGCACAAATATTTATATCTAATGACTTCCTTGTCGGATCAGATTAAAAGTCTCGTATTTTGATGTAAATGCTTTGAATACTATTTAAATTGGGCAGATAGATATCCTCACTAATATTAAATACTAGTTGTTCCCCGCGGTTTCATCCGCGTTAATTTCGGAGTTCCCGCGGGAATTCCGGTATAAAAAGTACCCTATGTCCTTCTCTGTACTCTTGACAACGTGTATGCTAAATTTAACATAGAACACTCGATACTTTAATTCCCATAAGTAAAGACGGGTAGCTTGTACGTACGTTTTGCGTGTGCTTGTGTGTGCGTATCGACACTGTAGAAGATTCTATACAACGTGTTAATGAATTAACTGAAAACCTGATACACCCCATTTAAAAAAATAAACAATAATATGATTAAAATATATTTTATGTCGAAAAAATTTATACTTTAAAAGTTATTCAACATTATTTTTGAGGTGACCTATCTACGAAATTCCAAGCGCTACGCCCGCGCCTACCGGTTCGAATTTTTTTGCTGCGGGCGGCGTACGCGCCAAATACTATGTATTATAAATAATTTAGACATGGACTGATAAAAATGAAAAAATATAACCTATATTAAAACATAGTGCCATCGATTCGCTAGTAGATCTATAGCTGAGCAAACTACTTTCTAGTTTTCAGTTAATTCATTAACACGTTGTATATTATTATGTCAAACCTTCCTCGGTCTTTACCAAATACCAAGGTTATTTTCGCAGGGTGTGAGGAGGCATGGAATTGGTGGGAGGCGAAGAGTGTCGCTTCTTTAATTTTTTTTTTATTAAAATCTCTATTCTTTGGTAGCGCTGTCGTCGAGTTATTAGTATTTAGTGGCGTGTCTCTGTCGATTTATGATCGTGTACCTACTATAAAATAAACATAACCTTGGGTGTGTGGGAGTATATTTGATAAGATTTTAGAACAATAAATAAAATAAACTAACGTACCTAGATTCCTAAGTAAGTATGTGCGGGTGCACGTATCTATGTAGAGTTGGAGGTACACTCACAAAAAAAGGAAAACATGAGGAAAACCAGAAGTTCCGTGGGATTCGCCGCATTGTCTAACCCAAGTCTAACCATTCGACCACAAGTCAGAACTGCAGATTGTGAATTGTGAATTCATAATATGCTTTACTTACTGCTTAATATATTGCCATGAAACTTTTTATGTCTGTAGGTAGGTACTAGGTATAATATAAGGTTTATTTTATGTTACAAGTAACGCATTAGGCAATCTCAACGAAAAAAGAACCACACCTCCATGCAAGCTCAAAAAGCCTGCTTTTTTGAAGCGTCTTTTCGCGCTACGAGATGTAAAATGTATGGACGAAATTTTTTTTATGTCACAGGGGGCAAACGGGCAGGTGGTATCCAAGTTCCTAAGTGCAGATTACCGCCGCCCATGGACTTAAATGTAACTTCAAATGCGATAATTTTGCTATTGTCATCCGGCAGTGTAACGTTTTACATGCAAAGAATACGCGTGACTACGCGTATTGAGTTGCGAAAAAAGTTAAACGTACAAGTAAAGTTAACAACTTTTTACGATTCACAATCGCCTTTAATATTCTTATTCTGGTGATATTTCCAGGAATCGTAGTCTATTATACTTAATATTGTAAGGTTCTATGTATATCTATAGACTATAGAGTTGTATAGGAGCGCAGCGTCGCGTCGCGTCGCCATGCCGCTGTGTCGCCGTGCGCGTCGCGACTGTATGGCGCCGCGACCCTACAGCCGAGCGAGGGTGGCACCTACAGCTGCTGTGGTAGCACTCTGGTAGGTAGGATGCACAAATTGCACAGTGGCTAGCGGTAATTTGAAAGTTTCACGGCAACGGTGATAAGTCCTTTTTTTTGGGTCTCTTCCAGGCAGTTCTATCGGTAGAACGGTTTCGAAGAAAACGTCCAATTAGTTCTACTGCGACGCGACGGGGCGTGTTATCCTACTAATATTATAAATGTGAAAGTGTGGATGTTTGGATGTTTGGATGTTTGTTACTCAATCACGCAAAAACGGCTGTACGGATTTGGATGAAATTTGGCATGCACGTTGTCAGGGGTACAGAGAAGGACATAGGGTACTTTTATCCTAGAATTCCCGCGGGAACTCTGAAATAACCTCGTGTGAAACCGCAGGGAACAGCTAGTAATTACTAAAAATACCTGAGGGAAAAAAATTAAACTGTAACTAAATTATCGAATATTCCATACACGACTTTGCACAGGTACAACGAAAAAATTAAAAATTCATTGGCTGTTGATCCCATTAACACCGAAAGACTTACGCCACTCGCCAGATTATTTATTCCGTGGAGTTTGTTTCTCAAATGCTCAGTAGAACTTGGTTGATTTATTAAAAAGATGTTCATAATATAGCAATATGTTTTATGGCCTTAACCTTAATAGAATAACCCGCAAATTGGCCTACGAAATGGCAGTCATAAATAATAATATTAGGTACAGTGCCACAAAAATGGCATGAAGCCAACATTTTTTAAAGTTTCAAAATAGTCAGGCGTGCAGGGTGTGCGTTGCACACGGGCGCAGAAGTCCTAGGGGGCGCCGAGCACCGCTCGCTACGAAAACTCGGCGGAAATTACTTCTTCAAAAATCTCCCAACAATAAATTTTATTATCCGCTGGGGTTTTTCAGTTTGTGATAACTTTATGTTTTACTTACTTGTACTTTATACCTATTTCATTTTAACCACGCGCTTACCTTCTAGGGGGCTAGGGTAATGTTTGCACACGGGCGCTACATGGGCTAGAGACGCCTCTGTAAATAGTCTAAAGTAATGGTTATCCACTGTGCCCTGAACGATCCACAGTAACCCAGATCCAGTATCCATTGTGATCCAAGAATGGATGATGGTGGCAGTGGATACTTTTCCATTAAAAAAAACTGGATTACCTATATCAAAAATGTAAGACTCAAAATTGTAAGACTTATAATATTGTCATGTAGTTGTAAACTTAAATACATTTCCTAGGATTTAGTCAAAACTCTGAAAGAAAGAAAGAAAGAAAAATGAGTTTATTGGTCCCCACATAAAGATAAAAAATAAGAGACGGACAAAATACAAACTTAACAAATATTATGAAGGAGATAGAAGGGTGTGCTGTGTGGGGGCCAATCGGTCACTGCCTCAGCATAAATGCTTCATTATGTCTGTGGGGCAGAACATAATGAAGCGCTGGTCTTCCGACAGGGCCGCAATGCAGTCGCGTCACAAAATGGCTTCACTGTCATTGAAATAAGTATATTAGATATAAGTATAAATAAGTACACACATACATACATACACGTACATACACACGCATATGCGTACATACACACACACACACACACATGCAAATAAACATGCAAACAACAAACAATTACTCAAATACAGAGGGATATATAAGAGATTATAATATATTCACAACATAAGTGTAAACAGAAGAATGAAACACATAAAAAGTGTTGAAAATAAATAAATAAATAAAATAAAGATAAATAAATCTACACAGGCACAGATAAGGACGTAGGAGAAAATAATAGATCACTGTAAATTGTTTACCACACAATATATTGGTTCCTACTAAACAGTGGTGGCTGGAGAGGTCTTCTGTAAATTAATGAGGAGCTTTTTTAGTGCTAGCCTAAAGCTGTGTACTGTACTTAGATCACGCACTGGCGGAGGCAAATCGTTCCAGCACCGAGTAGAAGCAAAGCGGAAGGAACCCCTAAATGCCATTGACTTGTGCCTGTGTGTGCACAATATATGAGTACAAGCCCTTCTCGGACGCATCCTGGTTTCTTCCGCCCAGCTAAGCTTATCATATAGATACTGTGGAATTCTCGTTTTGATAAGACCAAAAAGAAGCGTTGCAAGGTGTAGTCTTCTGCGCGCTGCCATCTTGAGGAGATTTGATGCATTTAAAAAAGGAGTAATATGAGCTCGAGGGGGAACACTGAAGCAAAAACGCGCACTGGTCAGTTTGGAGTTGGAAAATCGAAGTTATGACACTCAAACAACTTGCAACTACCATGCCCCCAGATTTCTTGATATAATTATACGCTGTCAAAGCATTTTCTCCCTCGTAGCGTAAAATATATATTTGAGAGCGTAGGTACCTATCAAGTATGGGTAACGTTTATGTAGTAACTAGCCGTGGTTTCACGCGTGGTTTCACCCGCGGTAATTTCGGAGTTCCCACGGGAATTCCGGAAAAGCGTAACCAAAAACAAACAAACTCACTTTCACATTTATAAAATTTGTAGGCAAGGAAATAAGGATGAACGCCACCATAACTCATAAGTAAGCAGCTCTGGATCTTAAATTTTTTTTAGGCGGAGCAAAAACTGAAAGATGCCGCCCCGCCCACTTATATTTATTTTTCACAAGAGTTAAATTTCTGGACTTGTACTATTATTTATTCTGTGGTCAAAGTCAAGTGATGAGAGTAGTCCATTCGTCTGTAAAGTCTAAATTTGGCCGCCCTCTGAACTTGCCGCCCGGTGCATAGGCGGCTTGCCCCCCTAGATCCGGGGCTGTAAGTAAGGCATAGTTTCTTTTAAAGCTCTACTAGCTGTTCCCCGTGGTTTCATCCGCGATAAGTTGAGAGTGCCCGTGGGAATTCTGGGATAAAAGTACCCTATGTTTTTCTCTATATCCCTGACAACGTGTATGCAAAATTTCATGATGATCCGTTCAGCCGTTAAGGCGTAAAACCGTAACAAAAAAACAAATTCACTTTCGCATTTATAATATTAACTAAGGATTTTCGTATCTATGTAGCTAACTAGTCGAAAATCACGTTCGACCACGGACATGTTTGTGGTCGAACGTGTCGCAAGAGGAAATATAATAGGAAATATATACCTACCTGCAGAAAAACATGACTAGCTATTCTAGGTAAGTAAATAGTAGGAAAATTAATGCGTACCATATTGAAACGGCGTACCTACAATCTACGGTTGCAATTGGTTCCTATCGCAAATTATAGGAAGTTAGTGAAAACAATGGGAGGTACCTACTATTAATCTAGTGACATTAAGTCGGGTACCCATACTATGCGAGCTGCAACAGAGTTACCCAACACCTAGTGTACACTGTGTGAAACGATCTTCTTTCTCCAAAGAGAGCTCGTAAGCTCAATTCAATTCAAGTATTTATTGCTCACTAAGTGCAATTACTACAACACATTGACGAGCCGTACGTCGTAACAGCTGTAATCGACCAAATACGAGGAGCTAGTGCGTAGCTCGTGTAGGCACGTGATATCCTCATCACTGCGACGGTGACTACTTTAAAACTACCGGACGGCAGTCGCATCTATCCGCAGTGTTTGTCCTATAAATGTCAAGAATAATCCCTGATAGCCACAGTTTCAGACCAATAAGTTGATGTCATAAATTTTGCCACCACGTTGGCGACAACTTGTCGTCAACTTCTGAATTTACAACTGTCGGTGACTACTTGTTGACAAGTTGGGGTGAAAACTGCCGAAAATCTATTGCCGCAATCTGTCGCCAATTTTCTGGTAAACTTGTCGTTAACTTGGACGAGACAACTCGATGAACAAGTTGGCGCCAACTGAGTTCGTTACAATACTTGCTGCCAACTTGGTGACAAGTTGCGGCAGTAAATAGTTGCTACCAACTTGGCTATCAGGGATGTTTGGTTACAGCAACGTGACATGGATACATTTGCTTTAATATGTGTAAGCGATTATTTTCGGCTGGATGCGAACGAAGGCTTGCGAACTTATGATGTTTGGTGACAACGGTAACGGTAATTAGTTACGCTTACGGCTCGCTAGTCGCTAGTGTGTACCCGGCTTTAAACGTTTACCCACATTTGTGGTAAGCATACGCAATGAGGCAGCTACTCTCGTATCTAGCCTTGAACATTTTATGGATTGTGTTTACGATTTTACTGAATTAATTTTTATTAGTGAGTAGGTAGGAACTTACATAAGTAGGTACTTGAGGTATATATACATTGAGTAAGTTACGACAGTAGTTCAGACATATACCTACGTTAAAAATTATAAATGTGTCAATAACTATAAGTTATTTGTTACAGATCTAGTTTAATATCTTATTAGTATAGGTATTAGGTAGTTACGTAGGAAAGTACTTAAACTGTAATTACGTATTCAAAAAAAAGATGTGAAAAGATATCTAAAAAAAAAAAAAAATATTTACAAGTTACGTTCTGCTCTAAATTTTATTTCCTTTACCAATTATAATAATAATAATAATAATCCACATCACAACACACAGACCTACTTGATCCCACAGTAATGTCATGGAAACCAAGCAAACGTGGTATATACTACATAGAATTACTTATATATTATACTACAGATATAACACACCCACCCAGACTGAAAAATGGAACCCTGTGTTCATCACACAAAGTCCACCCCCACCGGGAATCGAACCCGGAACCCCTTGATTAGCGGGTGGGTATGGTAACCTCTGCGCCAATCGGGTCGTCGAATAATATAATAATTACATTCCGTGATTTTCCGCACGTTGACGCCTCAGTTGGTACACGTACTACGCTCGTATATAGGTATTTACTCTGAGTTACTACGTAGCAGGTACGTATCCACTAGCTACCTATAAGAATTGCAAAAATACATTATGATCTGCGGAAACTACTCCAACCATTTTCATGAAATTTAGCATGCGGGAGGTTTCGGCCTTCGGGGGCGATTAATCGATCTAGCTAGGTTTCATTTTTGGAAAACGTCGTTCTATCCGTGTTTTTAGGCAATGAAAAATGAGTGTTTGGTAGGTGCTGCTTGTTAAACTGTGATGATGCGTAGAAATTGTAAAATTTACCAAAAAAAAAATAGTAATCCAGGTAAACCTACTAGATAATTAATTAGGAATTGTCAACCTACGCACAACATACACTGCAGTCCACACGCCACAAACAGGATAAAAATTTTATTAGGTTATGGCCTAGAAATGAACCATTGTAAACAAATAAACAATAAATTAATGAGTATGAATAAAAGTTTTGTTAAAAACATCAAGTTCTCTTTTGAATTGAGCAACCCGTGGGTCGGCGAAAAATAAAATTTTGTTTTCGTACTAAAGTCTCTTATCTACACAAAGATACAGCTCAAATTCCTCTGACAAAGGAATATGGGATGATTGCCAGCCGCCAGGGCTTCGTGAGAATAATGTACAATTTGTAAATAAATAAACATGATGCAACATTTTTCTAAGAACATTCTAAAATGATCACTATTCAACAGTATTTTCTGGTAGGTAGGTATATCAAAAATTAGTCTTATATGTATAATGGGCATGTTGACTAATTTTTATTTTTTAGTCCGTCTTGTAGATTATTAAAAAATATTAATTAATTAAACTTTAATGCGCTTTATCTCTGTATGTTTTAATTTATTTGAAAAAGCAAAAAATACGTGTCTATTGTTTTTTTATTTTTTAACTGACGGACTAATTAGAATTTTGATTTTCAAAAGTAGTCCACATCCCCATTATCGTCATTGAGAGGTAGAAAATAAATAGATACGAGTACATAATGTTACCTACCTCATTAATAATTATAATTATACAGAGTGAATTTCTCAATTGGGCGTGAAGAGCAAATTCGAAACTACGATGATGAATATAGCGAAAAATGCTCAAAGGAATCTGGGGGCCGATTTTGATTTATAAAAACGAAAAATTTTCTCAGCCGGGAATCGAACCTGTTCATTCGAAACAAAACACACATTCTGTCTTATTGCGCCATCCCATAGTATGACTTTTATGGATTTAATTTCGGAGAGTCAAGTTTATAAGTTTTTAAGGAATCCTATATTATTTTTAACCGACATCCAAAAAGGAGGAGGTTCTGCATTCCGGCATTCGGCTGTATGTATGTTTTTTTAAACTTCATCGGTTGTTCGCAACGGGAAAAAAAAGTATTTTCTTTAAAACTAGACGTGTCCGTCTTGTTTTATGTTGCAATGTTGTGTAACAATGTAACATAGTGTGTTATATATAACAAATATTATGTAACATGTTACATAGTCTGTAGTTACCTACGTGCATACAATGGCACTATAATACAGGATGTTTTTTCTTTTTAAATCAACGACTCGATTACCAGCCTGTGTTCCCGACTACCAAAATTATTAGGTACCTACTAGTATAGTATTATATTATCTGTGGTACCTACTTTCCCTTTCGAAACACTGGATGATTCATTACTGCTTTTTTCTAACCAAATAACTGTGTCTTCTATGACAGCGAAGCAATTGAATGGAAATAGCACCACTGACACACCCCGACATCTAAATCCCTTTAGTTCCGTTGGCAATCGTAATAAATCTCGTGGCGCCACCGCGATGACTCACCGATCGGCGCCGGCGCACTCTCCACGACCATTTTTCAGTTTAATTCAATCTATTTCAGGACAAAAAACGACTCGTTTAGTCTTGTATCTGCAACGGGCGCGTACAATAGGAGCACATAATACTCTTTGGGAGCACTCAAGAGCACACAAATTTTTTACCAGCCGTTTTCTTCGGTTTCTGCCTAATGAAATTTAAGTAGGTTTTCATTGCAAAATCGTGTGACCTGCTTGTTCTACAAGTGGCGAAATTAAATTTTTGTTTGTTTGTTGGTTTGTTTGTATATTTTGTTGTAACATTTGTAACATAAACTATAGGAACATACGAAAGAAGCTTTACATTAATAATAATAATTAAGTACCTGCACAGACATAACCAAGCAGTCAAAATACTCCACCAAGAGCTCGCTCTAAACGGTCTCGTGACTCCTAGGGTGCCGTATTACAAGTATGTGCCGGAGCCAGTTCTCGAAAACGACCGGATCCGGCTCTACTGGGACCGGTCCATTATCACTGACAGGACTGTACCCTCTAATAAACCTGACATAGTGATGGTGGACCGGGAGCAATCAAAGGTGTTTTTGGTGGATATCACCATTCCGCATGACGGGAACCTCGTCAAAGCTGAACGAGATAAATTCGCCAAATATCTCGAACTGGCAGATGGTGAGGCACTGAAATCATCCCGATTGTCGTATCGACGAACGGGTTAGTTCCAACCAGCCTGCAACGTCACCTGCGGCGGTTGGATGTCCGTGCTGGACCGGTTACGGCGGCAATTCAGAAGGCGGTCTTGCTTGACAATGCCCGAATTGTCCGTCGGTTTCTCAACCTACCGACTTAACAGCCCTTAGCGTTTGTTTTGGCCGCGCTGAGGAGTCATCCTACGCCGTCTTTTCCTTCGGGAGAAGACGGTCAGTAGTGAGCATAGAAAATAATAATAATAAAAGTCTTATGTATTACTTGTGTATTACCTACTAATATTCAACATGGTTGTTTATGCTTTATGCTACTGCTCCACCTGCGTGTTAACGCGTAAATTAGTGCGCTAATTGTGATGTGGCCAACATTTTAACGCGTTAACTTACTAACATTACCACGTTAGACATTAACATCAACGTTAACGTTAACGCAGGTGGAGCAGTAGCATAACATTAAGAAAGTTGAAATTAAGCGTTAATTCTATGCACACAACAAAAATAATTAAAACAAAAGACGTGAGGTAATAAAATTTCAGACATTTTCATATTTTCTCCTAATCCCTGGCAGGGCTAAAATAAAAATTCCCGACGTGTCAGGAAAATTCCTGTCATCATTATTGCAATCATGCCCTACCACCATTTTTTCTTTTCTTTTCTTTTTCTTTTTCAATTTCCAATGCCAAGTTTAAGTCGAAAAACAACGGATGAAATTTTAATGAGACAATGAGATAGTGGTATTGGGGCTGGTTCAAGGACGTTGTTATTTTATTATATCTATGGAATGTATCAGCGAAGTAAATCTGTTGTTGGGTGCCATGAAGCTGGAGAGTCGCCAGGTGATGATACAGACCGACGGACGACTCAATGCGGCTACATATAGGAAATGGCAGTTGTCACAGCTATGAGCTACTTCCGTTGCGACTTGTGAACCACGAAAAATTCGAACAAAGATAAAATTATTATAGCATGTCGATAAGTTTTGAGAGAACAATCTAGCGTAACGTCGGCGTCGTTCTTGGACTTATACTATACATATCTGCCTACCTATTTGACTACTTTTTTTTCTAAATTGTATTTGGTCCGTCAGTTAGACAATAAAAAAATAATGAACACTTATTTTTTGCTTTTTCAAATTAATGAAAATATACCTATAGATAAAGCGCATTAAAGTTTAGGAGTAGGGGTTCGTAACGTCATACGCAGGTAAAAACTGCGCCTGCTTGTGACGTCACGCGATATTTCGACTAATCTCAGTTATTTTTTCAAGTCAGTCATGTCATGTGCATGTGCAAGAAGTGTTTATAATTTGTTTTTCAAGTAATAAAAATAAAAAGGACAGTGCTCCGTCGCGTCTGTCTGTCTGTTCGCGATAAACTCAAAACTACTGAACGGATTTTCATGCGGTTTTCACCAATAGATAGAGCGATTCAAGAGAAAGTTTTATGCGTATACCTATTTTATCCTGGAATTTGCGAAATCATCGAAATCGCGGGTGAAACCGCGGGGGACAGCTAGTACAATTTATGATTCTTGATTCTAAATCATAACTCGCTTTAGATACATTTTTCCACTCCAATTTAGGTAGGTATAGATTTTAGTATAGGGTGTACGACATTCATCATTATGAAACTTGTAAGTTAAACAAAGATTGCCACGAGCTAAGGCAAGCTTCTGTCGTTTCGATTATTTCACTCAATTTTTCAGCGGGTGCTTGTTGCTAGGATAAACATGGTGGATAAGAATAGCTGGCTATTACAAGCGGCGGTGATTCAGACTGACACTGAGGGTACAGAAAATCCATCAGCTTGGTGCCGAGATTCTAGAGAGAGAATTACAGAAATCTCAATTTTGGTACGCAAGATAAAACGAAAAATTCCTAATTTCCTATAGAATAACATTATTGTAATTACATGTTTGTGACCAATGATCATTGCATGTGACGCCATAAATAATTAAATATAATATCTACACGTGCGTCATAATTTTGATTGAATTGAAAGAAAATTAAAAATTAGATACAAGCAGTGAGCGAAAGTATACATTTTTTTTTTAAATAAACTTGTAATTAAAGTTTAGTTTACACGGTCTAGTGATTATTTATATTATCTTTGGGCACGGTATAAAAATTTTCCGTTAAGTTTACGCGTCACACTACTTACACATTTAGTTTTCGCGAGTTTTTGATTAAATTAACTCGTTTGTTTACGAAGATCAGAAAATAATTATCTATTAGGTAGGTATAATAAAACAGTAAGTAGTTACCTAACTAGAATTCGCGTTTCCGTACATTGAATATTTTTATACCAAAAATTCAGAGGGGGCGTTAAACAAGAATAAGCAAGCGCAAAAAAACGGTTTTTTTTTAATTATTTCCTGTCTGTCTGTTCCAGGGGCGGATCCAGGATTTAGTTGAGGAGGGGGCAATTTGGTTGCACCATGAAATTTTTAGAAATAACAGGATGCACAGAGAAGTTTAATAGTAAAATTTAAGTGCATTCTAGTTCATATTGAGAGGTATCTGAATTGAGCTTATGTATGTTTGGGTTTTTTCATAGTAAAAAAAAAATGGTTTTCAAAAACGATTCACCTTAGGTATAACGGCTTTTGCGTACGATTCTCTGTAAAATCAAAGTATTTTCATACTTTACTATTTTGAAAATGTACTTTCATTCATAAAATAATCTACATGGAAGCTACAAAAGTTAAAAGTCAAAAATGGAAAATTTACGTCCAAGCGAATCTGACCTGAATTTACAACTTAAAATTTGAAGAAGGCAATTTGTAGATTTATATCTTTAAAGTGATAAGTAAATAACAGGGAGTGTTATGGTTACTAGCAGATTTTTTACTAAACTGAGGAAAAATACCATCACCTGTGATGTGAGTAAAACGTGTTTGGTGATTAGAGAAATAAAGAACTAACGTAGTGCGTCTAAAGCGAATATGTAAGGCACACACACACATTTTGCAGTCGCTCCAACGTCTTATCGCATTACTCTTCCGTCAGATTCATATAGCACACATCGGCGTAATCAAGAAAGAGAAGGTTCCACTCCTTGGATTAAGGAGATTTTAATAAAAATGAGGAGAAAATGGAAGAGAACGCAGAAAATTCTGAGAAGCGAATAATTTTTGTCCATATGACGAGATTACGGAAAAATAGGCACTATTGACAAAGAGATCAAGGTTTTTGACAGTGGAAATGATTTTAAAACTTACAGTGGACAGAAGGAAAATTTCATCAATTTTGGAAATTTTCCCAGAATTTTTTACAAATCCGAATTCATCGCGCACCGCACGTGATTAAAGTCGTCGACTATTTTTTGAGCACAGAGGTACAATATGACGGGGTATAAAAATCGAATAGTTTTGGGAAGTGAAATCACAAAAGATTACTTCTAACTTCCAAGTCGTTGGATGAAGTTAAAGAAAAGGGGTAGAGAAACTATGTAACGAGGCTGCTATTGGCAAGGTGCAAAGCGGATGGAGGGAGTAGCCTAAGTGATCACAGCGCTCGCTACGGCTAAAATTGACATTTTGTCGCTGACTGTAAATTTTACCAATTTCCAAGACTGTGGTGGAAACGAGACCCAAGAAATAAGTGGATAATTGCCGTAAGAAGAAAAAAAAGTAAGCCACAGTAGGTTCATTTCTCACTGAAAATAACAATTTTATTATTATTGGCAATAATGTTACTGACTACCATCGTCCAAAATTCTCTAATACAGTAAAATAACACAAGATTTCATTAATTTTTTTCACAAATTTACTTACTTCTCCGATCCATGAGTGTGGACTCATGGCGCGGGAGTTTCCCGGCTGTTTCGTGGCTTCGGGCGTGAATGTGGAGAGGCCTTAATACCTTTTTATTTTTTTTAAACTGTTCCTTTTTTGTATTCAAAAATTGATGTTTACATTTTGACAGAACTCAGACTCCTTACTTACATAGGTACATACAGAGAGAAGGTAATCACTATTCATTACGTGATACATATTCCAAAATAATTAATCTTTTATCCGAATAAATAGTTTAAAATCACTTCAATCCTTTCATTGAGCTAGCCCAAGGCATACTTTACTTACGAGCCTGACAACTATGGGGATAATAATTTGTAAAAACATACATACAGCCTAACACAGAAACTTCTCCTTTTAAATGAGAAATGTACCGGATTTTCGCAGATATGAAGGAGAAAAAACCATACGGCACATAGTTTCAAACTAGAAAATTTGTTCCAACGAAAGATTTGACAGATATTTTGTTTGTTTTACTATAATGTGAACTTCCATAAAGGTTCGCTTACGAACTAATATTTTAAATTTAAAAAAATGAATATTCGTTCGTTCATTCGTTAATTTCTATTCATTCCCCTATTCATTCATTTAAATTACGATGAAACTTTGGTGAAAAGACACAAGCACGGACACAAGCCTGCGAAGATTTTTCTAAAGTTCAATTAAAGTAGGTACCTATTTAGGTCTTCAGGGGGGGCAATTGCCCCCAGTGCACCCCCCCTGGATCCGCCCCTGGTCTGTTCACGCTAATCTCCGGAACTACTGAATGAATTTCAGCTACTGTTACTGTTACTGAATGAATTTTAGGCTTTGTTTCATTTAAATCGGATGTTGACAAAAAAGTTGTGCTGTATACGTATACCTAAAAGAGTTTTACGCGAGTGAAACCGCGATCTGAAATAGTGATCAGTCTTTTCTAGTAAGTACCTATTTAGTTACTTTTTTTTTATTTTAAATCTCCTTTTCTACCACAATATCTTAATTTAAAATTTCGATTATAATCACTGTACGTAAAGTCGAAATTACAGCGTATGTTTTGATGTAGGTTCTTATAAGACTGTTATAGGTAGGTATTTGATATAGACTAAAGAAGCTGTTCATCTCGAATACCTAGATCTATTGTGTATTTATTTATATATATATATGTACTCGAATAGATCTACACTCTATAAATATGACTCTACAAACCTCTTCTTTTCTGTAACGCGTTTAAAGAAAATTTCAATGTGCCACGAGAATACGTGTGTAGTTGTTGTAGTTGGGCGACAACCCTAATCTACCCTCGCAGAAATAATAGGGATGTTGACTACTTTTGAAAATCAAAATTCGAATTAGTCCGTCAGTTAGAAAATAAAAAAACAATAGATACGTATTTTTTGCTTTTTTAAATAAATTAAAATATACAGAGATAAAGCGCATTAAAGTTTAGGATGAGGAGGTCGTGACGTCATCTAACCGCAAAACGGCCATACAAACTGTCAGAATAGTGACGTCACGCGAAATTTCAACTCAATATATCGCCGTTATTTTTTGATTACGTAAAAAAAGAAAAAGTACGTGTTCAATATTTTTTAATAATCTACAAGACGGACTAAAAAATAAAAATTAGTCAACATGCCCATTCTTCCACACCCTAACCCTAAAAATGAAAGCAAATTATTGCTTTCATCTATACCTACTTATCATACATAGTATAAAACAAAGTCACTTCCCGCTGTTTATCTGTCTCTATGTATGCTTACATCTTTAAAACTACGCAACGGATTTTGATGCGGATTTTTTAATAGATACAGTGATTCAAGAGGAAGGTTTATACGTATAGTTTATCCTGGGATTCCCACGGGAACTCCGAAATTACCGCGGGTAAAACCGCGGGGCACTTATAAAGAGGTAGGTACCTAAAATTTTTGAGTTTGTGACGGTAGTAAGTGACATAGGGTACTTTTTATCCCGGAATTCCCACGGGAACTCCGAAATTACCGCGGGTGAAACCGCGGGGCACAGCTAGTATTTAATAAAACTATTTTTATTGAATTTAAACTTGAAGGGCTAGTCAGCCGGGCACGAGAAAATATCCTACCTACCACCATAGTGTCCATAGTGTGGTGACTGTTGAGTGTGATTTCCTTACCGACAGCTCAAATTAATTGATAGGATTTGAATCAACAACGCACCAACCACTGCGCTAACAATATTTTAAAGGTCTTTGGCTGTAGGTACTTAATCATGTTATGCACGGGCGCGGCCTAGCTAGAGCGGGGGTTTTGGAATTTTTCTACAACCCAAGAGAAATTAATATCAAGTGAAATATCCTACCTACATACAACAGCTGAAAATTTGCAAGCGGTTAGCGATAACATTACTAGTTACTACTTATTTCGTCTGAGGTTACTACTAGTATATTTACTTTGAGTTACTACTATCTACTATTGCCATCTATCGTTGAGTAGCGGACTGAATCTAACATGACGTTTTTTTTCAGAGGTAGGTAGGTAGGTAACTATTTCGGGGTCAAGTATTATTTTATTAACAATAATTTATTTATTTTAGACATAAGTGTTACTATCAATCGTCGTATATACATGATGATATACCTACACTCTACTTTTCATTCTCTCTACAAAGTCGTCTATATGAGAAAATAGTTCACAGGGTCATGTTTATGTAACATGTCCAGTCAAAAACTCTCCGATTAATAGCGAATGCACCATGGTATGTCACAAATGAAAGATTACACCATGATCTGAAGATAAAAACAGTGAGAGAAGAAATAAAAGAAAGTGCCTCAAAATACAAAAAGAGATTAAGTGTGCATCCAAATCAAATGGCGGTGGGTCTAATGGAAAACACATTTACATTTGAAAGACTCAAAAGGAAAGTACCCAAAGACCTTATGGATAATTAAAATTGGGATGAGACACTGGTCTCGGTCCTTGCATGCCTGGATAACCTGCCGATGAAGATACAAAAATATTGCTGAATGTCAAAGACAGACAGATTGCAATAAAAATTGAGAGAAAAAAAAAAAAAAAAAAAATGTAACATGATCGGCCCTAATGCCTGCAGTCTTGAGTCTGCACTACATATCGCTACATTATCGCCGATGATTGTTGATCGTGTGATCGGCGATCATGTGGATGTACCTCAACGCGATCACAGGCGATTCCCTTTGATGCGTAGACAGAGAATCCGTCTACCCATCTACGCTTTTGGTAGGTGTGTTAGGCTTAGATAGGTATGCGTGCCTCAGAAGAATAACGTGCCCAAAAACCGACAATTCACAGCTGTCTTAAGTTGGCGGGGCAAGTTGACTTTTTTAAATTTTTTTTTGGCCATTTCGATTGTTCCTCGTTGTTCGTGATTGTTCGAACAAAAATTTGTTTTGTAGCGGGGGAAATTGACTTTTAAAAATTTTTTTGGCCATTTCGATTTTTCGTCGTTTGTTCGTGATTGTTCGATCAAAAATTTGTTATGTTCGATCTCAGTTTTTGTAAAAAAAAAATTAAAATAAGAATTGACCAAACAACGGAATCTCAGTCCATACAGCCAATTCAGAAAGTATGGAATAAGATTCCTTTGCTTTCCCCAAAAAGGATATAAAAACATAAACAACATTATGCTTTACAAACCCAGTCTAACGCAACTAGGAACAAATTAAATTTTGTTCGTGTTTAGCACTCATTTTTTTTTTAATTTTTTTTTTCCAAGGCATCAAAGATGGCCTCACATGCTATTTCAGTCTTTTGTCTCTGAATCTTTCTTACAATCTGTCATCTGTTTGTCATGGCGACGCATGTTGTTATTTAGGAAAATAATTGTGTGATTTTTAAAAATTTTCTGTGATTTACGCTTTGAAAAGTGCAGTGTGACTATTAAAAACTATTTTCTTGTGATTGGGTAGTGAAATAGCACCGATTAGACGGTGTAGTACGTATGTAATTTGTAGAAAAAGATAGAGTCGACAAAATTTAAATAAAAGGAAATTTGTCACGAAATTTCCTATAGATGAAGACCGGTAAGTACAGCTTGAGTAAAGTAATAAAGTATTTTGTTCTCTTCAGCTATCAGCAAGACTAAAATAATACACTATCTTTTTGAAATGAGAAAAAATATTTGCATCTTTGTAAACCATAGTGATGTAAATCTTCACTATCGATAAAGTGAGTCGATAAACTTTAATGAATGATGCTGTTATAGTGAATATTTTGAAATATTTTTGTATAGCTGTTGCTGCGTATACTTTTTCATTACTTACTGCAGTTTTCATTAAGTATTATGATCGTATTGTAATAAAGTGCATCTCGTCTTTTGTATAAAGAACTATATTATACTCTATCTTGTTTTTAATTGCATGATTGATAGATATTTTAATTTCAGATGTCGACAATGGGTAAAAAATATTGGAAATGATGACTTAGCTTACATTCCAATCGAAAAACTTCACGATATAAAATATGTCTGTGGAGATGTAAGGAACGAATGTCGGATACTTCTACCGATAGATATTTCTACCGATAATTTAAACAAGGCTCAACAAGGAGGCACTGCGAAGTAAATCATTTACTTTCCCAAATAGGTTATTTAATTTTGACATAAAATGTAAATGTAATTTTTAACGAGAAAATAAATATCTATCTATCTAATAACATCATCATCATGCCAAACTAAAATATTGGAATAATAATAAATAAATAAAAATAATAATTTATTGTTTCAATTTTACGACAAATGTTTTCCCCCGTTGTAGATTTAATTCACCTGGTATGAAGCCCACGATGCTCTAATGATAATTTATCGATATCGATTTAATCAGGAACTACATGTGGCCATCCCTATTGTTCTCGTTAATGTTGGTACCCATGAGTTATGAAGTATTTTGACAATTAAATTTTCGCTGTGTTGGTATTGCTGGGTCTGCTAAATGGATTCCAAAACCAAGTAAGGAAGTCCCGTCTCTTAAAACGTAGTGATTATTTGCTCAGTGTACAAACCTTATACGCACACTAATTTAAACAAAATTAAAGTAATGACGTAAAAGTGGTAAAAGTGAGGACTTTTATTTTTTTCGGTACAAATATGTTATAAAATGTGTTAATTCTTGATATAAAACGAGGCTCCTGCCCTTTAAAAATCTCTGAAACTATTTGGCGTAAATAAAAAGTTTCTGTAATTTTAGCTCCGGATGAATCGTGTAGAATGGAATGGATATATGGCTTTCGAATAATGCTTTTACTGGCAACATTTTAAACTATAAACTCAACGTGGACTTTTGGCGGGATTTTTAGCAGAAAGGACGTCAGCTTCATTTCTTTGTTTTGCAAATTGATTTATCGTGATTAATATTGTGTGAATATGGTGGATTTTGCATATAACAATGATACATTTGTGTGTGGAAACAGTGGAATAAAATTAAATAGGGCGTTCGTCGGGAGATTTTCATTTTACTATACAACTTCTTACTTCTTACAGAGTGCCCAATTAAAGTTCAACTGTGATTATTTGCTGCCAAAAGTTCCGGTAATGCATCGAAATGCATCTCACCAATGCATTTTGATGTAAATAGCTTCAGAAGAAGAAAGATACTACTGAATTGGCTATATGGACTAAGTTTCCTTTGCCTTCCCCATTGGGGTAAATTAAAAAAAAAAGCTTTAAGTGGTAAAAGTAAGAACTTAAGACGCTCTTTGGGAAGTTGTATGGTAAAACGAAAACTTCCCGATGAACGCCCTATTACATCTTATTTCACTGTTTCCGCATTCTGTTCATCACTAATGGATCACTATTATGCAAAATTCACCATAGTCACACAATATTAATCACGATAAACTAATTTGCATAACAAAGAAATGAAGCTGAGATAACAAATTTTTGATCGAACAATTACTAACAAACAACGAACAATCGAAATGACAAAAAAATATTTAAAAAGTCAACTTCCCCCCGCCAACATTAGGATCAATTTTTATAAAAAATCAACTTCTCGCCGCCAACTTTAGGGCCAATTTTTATTTAATATATAAAAATAAAAACTAAGATCGAACAAAACTTTTTCACCGAACAATCACGAACAAACGACGAACAATAGAAATTGCCAAGAAAAATAAAAAAAAAGTCAACTTGCCCCCGCCAACTTAGGACAGCTTGGCAGCACTTTGTAGACAGCAGCACTGGTCACAACGTCATTGTCATTTGTCAATCAGTTTGTCAAGTGTCCACTGTCATCGCTGACGTTGCGCTCTACATCCGGCCGTTTTTGGAACGAAAGGTTCCTTTTGGAAGCGTACGCCATTGCTGGCGTATGTATAGTGGTTCGTTTTGTTGAAACAGAAATCGAAAACCATCCAATATGGTGAGTAATAAAGTTGTTTTTAGTGCTACGTAAAGTGAAGCTACGTTCTTGTGCTATCGTTGTCCATTAATATTTTCCTTATTTTTTTTTCAATTTAAAACGAAACATGGTTTCCTTAGGCAGTCTTTGTCGTAGGTGACGTACCTACTTTGTAGAATTATGTGACTTGATTTCGTGAAATATAGAGTGTTTGTGATGAAATCTATAATAACCAATCAATAATCACCAACAACGATTTTTCTTTAGCACCTATTATTTGTCAAAAATGAGACGTGCGTATGACAGTTTCTTAAACTTTGCGTGCCATCTGTGTGTATTTAACCTTTCGAAACGGAATGCTGATGTGTTTAATGTTTTGTGCAGGTGAATTTCACGGTAGACGAGATCCGTGTGATGATGGACAAGAAGCGGAATATCCGCAACATGTCCGTCATCGCTCACGTCGACCACGGCAAGTCGACGCTGACCGACTCGCTGGTGTCGAAGGCCGGCATCATCGCCGGCGCCAGAGCTGGCGAGACCCGCTTCACCGACACCCGCAAAGATGAGCAGGACAGATGTATCACCATCAAATCCACGTAAGGGCACTTTTTCTATCACTTTCACCACATGGCGCAATAACCTTTCTCTGGCAGTTTGTTCATTGGAACGTCGGGTTTTTGTTATCTATAGTAATCTATAAATATCATCAAATTATCAAAAGGTTATGTTTGTAATTTTGATTGTAGAGGGGTAATCTTTGGAACTACTGAACAAATTCTAAAAGTTCTTTCACTAATAGTAAGCTAAATCATCCTCTCATTAGTATCAGGATACTATTTTGGTTCCTTAGGGAGGTCCGGAATTCCTGCTGGTCAAACTGTAGGGGTACAGGTACGTATAAATAAATAAATCAACATAACCTGAAGAGAGTTGTTCCAAACATTAAAAATGTTATTAAAATGATGATTGTTCTTACCATTTGAAACTGAGAACCAATGAAGATTCTTAGAACGGCCATCTGATTATTTACAATTTTAATTGAGTCTTATCTTAACAATATCAAACATGAGCATTCATTAGAGTTTTTATTTTGCAGTGCAATCTCCATGTACTTTGAGCTTGAAGAGAAGGACTTGGTCTTCATCACCAACCCTGACCAGCGTGAGAAGAGTGAGAAAGGATTCTTGATCAACTTGATTGACTCACCTGGACACGTTGACTTCTCTTCTGAAGTGACAGCTGCTCTCCGTGTCACCGATGGAGCGTTGGTCGTGGTTGACTGTGTCTCTGGTATGTATTCCATTTGATAAATCTTAATTTTTTTTTATTTTCTTTTATTGAGTAGGTATAACCTTTTACTTTTTTTTTGTAAGTTAAAAAAATATTTTGTTTGAAGGTTATGTATGTCTCAAAAAATTTCAACAAATTTTTTTTTGATTATTTAAAGCTATGCAGGAGTGTTTGATGTAATGTTCTTTTGTCTTAGGTGTATGTGTACAGACTGAGACTGTACTGCGTCAAGCCATTGCTGAGCGCATCAAGCCCATTCTGTTCATGAACAAGATGGACCGTGCCCTGCTTGAGCTGCAACTCGAGTCTGAGGAACTCTACCAGACCTTCCAGCGTATTGTTGAGAACGTGAATGTCATTATTGCCACTTATAACGACGATGGCGGCCCTATGGGTGAGATTGATTTACTTTTATTTGACAACTAATGAATAACTGCTTCCAGATTAGGGTCAAGCTTCTGAATTTCCAGATTTTTTTGTCCAAATATTGCGTTGTATTACACTGTCCATAATACTCTTTTTTGGTGGAATAAGACTAGAGTTAGAATGTCATAACTATATAAAACTTTCTTTCCAATCCTGGCTTAGTGCCACCACTTTGTGTTAAGGAGGTAGTAGCCACAATACTAATGTATAATACGATGAGTGTTGCTGGTTTTTTTGGTAGGATTTAATAATACATCTACATGCTTTTTTATGCCTTTTTAATGAAATCAATTATATTATTCATTTATTTATCTTAAATTTAGGTTTTTTACAATATAAATTCACAAAAAAAAAACATACATACATATAATCAAACATAGAACCTCCTCCTTTTTGGAAGTCGGTTAGTAATAAATATTATTAAAAACCTAAACCTAGTGTGCTACCGACAGCGGAGCTTAATTGTTATTATTATTACTACTATAACTTTTAATAAAACAATTTGTAGTCTATTCAGTAGTTCCAGAGGTAACCTACAAATCAACTTAACTAACTTTTTCTCTACAACATAAAGATTACAATACATAAAATTAGTATCTAAATGTAGTGGGCTATGAAGTTCGTCACGATAGCGTGTTGCTAAGTGTAAAGGCGGCGTCCACGTGACAGTCACGTGGCCCAACGTCACAAATGAGTCAAGTGACGTGTGTGACGTCATGTATTGATTAAATCCTTTATTAGAAACTAGTGGTCCGCCGCGGTTTCAACTGCGTTAATATTGGAATTAGATTATACTTAAAATAATGTCAATCCGTTTCTTCATTCAGTGACATTAAAAAGTGCTTTACCAACTTATACATATAATTCTAATATCATAAATGCAAATGTAAGTTGGTTTGTTTATTTGTTACGCTTTCGCGCCTTAAACGACCTTGTCCTTACACATCATTAGAGGTATAAAAAAGAGATAGGATACTTTTAACCTAGAATTCCCGCGGGAACTCCAAAATTACGCGGGCGAATACCTCAGGGAAGGTTTAATCATTACCCACAGGTGAGGTGCGGGTTGACCCCAGCAAGGGCTCCGTGGGCTTCGGCTCTGGTCTCCACGGGTGGGCCTTCACCCTCAAGCAGTTCGCCGAGATGTACGCAGACAAGTTCAAGATCGACCTTGTCAAGCTCATGAACAGGTGAGAAGCTTCTAGACATAATGACAATTAGATGTTGTCGTGCCGTCTGCACTATCCCGAGTTATGTTTGCCTGAATTCTATTTAGTACAGGTTTACACGGACGACAAATATCTATATACTTAATATAATCTCGCACAATCCATGAAAGTAAAGCATGGTAATATAATGATGAGACGACCAACCAGTCACTAAGAAATCATGTATCATCTCTTCAATGTGAGCTTTACGTTATGATCTCTAATCCATGTGGCTTCGCATTGTTCTGTCATGAGGGTCTGGTCTACCCAGAGTGAGTAGTGACCCTCCCTGGTCGTCTACAGCTCCGATCTGAACACGTCTGACCGTGTCCTGGTGTCTTACGTTATTCCGATTTATTCTGCAGGCTCTAGTCTGTCTTGAGCCTGCGTGCATGCTGTAAATCAAGGTTTCTTCTACCTTTCCTGACACCAGTCGGACATGGGGGCTGTGCCCCCACGAGGACCTCCTCCTTCCCCTTAGTCCTGCCCATTCCCAACTTCTTGTAGACGACCTTACAATGATTCGCCTGTGTGCTTCCGGTACACACCCATTTGAGCCTGGGGCTCCCAGTTCAATGTCCTTGACTACCAAATGTACATTGTACTGCAAGATTGAACTTATTATAGATTATGGAGTTTCCTAGTGACTAGTCAGTCGCTTCACCATTCTCTGAATCTATTGTATTAGAATGTCGACTACACTATAATATTAGTGACGACTCACCCAGTGCCTTTGTAACTTACTTCGGGCCGGACGACCTCACCTTACGCTACCTTTTCCGGCATTGCCTCTTATCCGCGCGGTCCCGATCGTCCTGCCCTTTATTCGTCAATCCAGTGCTTTCCTTTTACACTCCGAGCTGGACGACTTCACCTTACGCTGCTTGTTTAGATATTGTCTCTTCCACGCGGTCGCGGTCATCCCGCGCTTGTATGTCCCTCTACCCACACTTTTGTTCGAGCATAAGCAAAGTGTTGCCACACCACAAAATATAGATTGACAGTACAATAATTAGTGTTGATACAAACCAATTGTTACATGGCAAATCGCGCTGTGCGCGACAGATGTGCTTGAAATTCTGTGATGCATTTTTGGTAGCTTAAAAAGTAGACTATGTTGTTTTGTTTCAAAGACTTAAAGCTTGCTGTCTACAAATTTTATACTAGTTGTAGAAGTAACTTAAAATATTCAGAAAATATATTTGGTATTAGGTATGTATATTCCAGCAGGTACATGTTACGATGATCAGCAAAAATATCAATATTAATTAAAAAAATAATGAGCATTAGTTTGCTTTATGGTGAGTTGTTGTTTTATCAGTAGTTAGCTATTTATTATTATTACTGCATTGAGGATTAATCTAATTTTGGTAAACTTAACAAAACAAAAGTTAAAATTTTATTTTTCAGGCTTAAATCGAGCAGTTTGCGCTTGCAGAATTATTTATATATTACATAATAATTGATGTATTAATAACTTCCCAAAATCATTAAAACTGCCAAATTTAAAAATCACACACTTTATCATAAAAAAAAATTGAGTTCCTTGTTAAATGCTACATGAGATAAATGGTAGGTAAGGATGTTGATGTTACGAATTATGAAAAAATTAGTATACTGCCAATTTTTTGTGTACAAACTCGCTTAGAACCTTGGTTACCTACACCGTTCACGTGTGACGTGACGCCATACTAGACCAGTGTGACGCTAGATTTTACACAATGCTACATAATTATTATGTTTAATAATAATTAAATCTCTTCATGAACCATTTCATTGATTACGAATTGTTTTGCAAGTCATGTAGCACTTGTTCAAACACTGACATACAACATACCCCCACCCATTGAAGAGTCTATGGGCCTTGCTGGGCTTCTGAGTGCTTGGGATGCTCTAACTAACTTACAACATTTGACCATTATTTTGTTGTAACTAAATCTAATATATAAAATTCTCGTGTCACAATGTTCGTTCCCGTACTCCTCCGAAATGGCTTGACCGATTCTCATGAAATTTTATATGCATACTCAGTAAGCCTGAGAATCGGCTACTATCTATTTTTCATCCCCCTAAAGGGAGTTCCTACGGGAATTCCGAAACTCATGCAGGTGGAACCGCGGGGCACAAGCTAGTAGTACATACATTTTTATTGACTTTCACGTTATGGACTAATGAAATGAAAGAATATTCTGTTTGTTATTTAATCCCATTTTGTGCCAGCTAAATGGATAAGAAAGTATATTCTGGCTCAGTACAAACTTCATCTCTTCAGTTTATATAAAACCATAACAATTATTAGTGGACATTGGGGCAATCACAAAAAAAACTCTTCTAAAATATCTAGTCAGTATTAATTTATCTTAATCTTAGTAATAATATTAGAAATAATATAAGTAAATTGTGTTTAAATCACATCAAAATTAAGAAAGATTCGTCCCGTTGATTCTGGGTAAAGTCTACAATGCTATACACCAGTGGCAGAACGGACGAACATCATGCACTCAGCAACAGATTGGTAGACTGTCTCCTGTGGACATTTTGCAACGAGAGCTGAGTTACAATATTCTTATAACTCTACTGATGTAGATTTAAAGTAAGAAGTATACCGTACACTAGATGGGCAATCAACCCAGTATTAACTCGGTGCCTGGGTTTAAACTCCATACCAGCCTGTAAACGTCCAAGTGGTTTAAACCCAATATACACCCTATTCATAAGTAAAATAACTATTATAGATTGACTCAAGCAAGAGAATAAAGAGTGGTAACATATCATACCTGCATTTATTTGTACAAAAATAAAATTGTTACAATGTTTAATTCATCTTGCGATGAGACGATTGAGTTAACAAAATAATCAGACAGAATAAAAAATTTGAAGAAAAAAGTTACTTATATTCACTGCAGCTTCCTCGTAATTTTTTTTTTATAATCTATACTATAATAAAATAGTAGAATCTCCGATTTTGTACATTGAATGACAGGGGACGATAAAAGAAGATAGCCAATGACATAAAGTTTTTAAATTTATTTTGGTTTGTCTGTCTGTTCGCGACAATCTCCGAATCTACTGATTGTCATGCGGTTTTCACAGGTAGATTAAGCTTAGCCTGGAGCATATAGGCTTTGTTTTATTTAAATCGGATGTCGGGAAAAAAAGTTGCTACATAAAAACGTTTCACGCGGATGAAACCGCGGGGCTCAGCTACATAGTTATGTATATCAGGCTCTTTAGTCTACTCGGCCCGCCCCTTATCCCGCGGGCTGAGTTGAACAAGAAGGTAATTACTTTTACTTTTTTGTTTAGTCAATTGGCTCCTTGACTAAATTTTTTTTAGTCCGTCGTGTAGATTAATAAAAAATATTGGACACGTATTTTTCCTTTTTTTACGTAATCAAAAAATAACGGCGATATATTGAGTTGAAATTTCGCGTGACGTCACAACCCGGTGCAGTTTGTACGGGGCTTATGCCGAATAATGACGTTACGGGCCCCCGCCCTTTAATGCGCTTTATCTATATTTATTTTTATTAATGTGAAAAACCAAAAAATACGTGTTTATTATTTTTTTATTTTCTAACTGACGGACTAATTAGAATTTAGATTTTCATACCCTGGAAAATACCCAATTGACAAATTAACAGTAATATCTAATGGGGTGACCTTGTTAACACCAGGCTATGGGGTGAGAACTTCTTCAACGCCAAGACTAAGAAGTGGGCGAAGATGAAGGACGCGGACAACAAGCGCTCGTTCTGCATGTACGTGCTGGACCCCATCTACAAGGTGTTCGACGCCATCATGAACTTCCGCAAGGAGGAGATCGATGGCCTGCTCAAGAAGCTTGGTGTCACCATCAAGCACGAAGACGCCGACAAGGACGGCAAGGCGCTGCTCAAGGTACACTACAGTCTACACGAAAAAATATGCCTTCAATTTAAGGTTAATGTCTGTAGTCCTCGAATTAGATTCAATTATTTATTTTTGGTACAAGCCACCCTTTCAAATTGATCCAAATTTGCCTACTACTAACTACTAAGAACTTACAAGTGTTTGAATTAAATCTATGTTGAATGACTGTATAATTGTACATAGATAAGCAATAGTGTGTTAACCCACATTGAGAAAATTTTGAGTAAATCGTTTTAAAATTATAACAACATTTTGTTTCACCATTTTTTTATGTTCAACAATTTGTTGGTATTAAAAAAATGTGATAAGGTAAAAAAAAATTAAAACTTTCTATTACTCTCGATAAAGCGTTCTGTATCAATAACTTTATTTTGTGGGTTAACACATTATTGCTTATCTGCGTCCAATTAGTCCCAAGTGTTGCCAATTGCTTGCACAATAAGTTCTTGGGTGTCAAAGTGGACTGACAGTATAAATCTATTTGGAATTGGTTGTGATTTCACTACAAATTATGACCCCAAATAAAATAGAGATAAAAATATCAGTTACCTCTTCAATTCCAGGATAAAAGCGCCCTATGTCCTTCTCTGTACCCTGACATCGTGAAACTCACATTTGCATTTTATAATATTAGTTAGGAGTAACTTGTGACAACCCTATCTTTGGTCGGCATTTAGCACAAGTTCAAAGATGGTCTACTGTGTGTCTATGCTGTGGTGTCACTGGAGTACTTGACGTGTGTGTTTGTGTGTTTGTGCGGACGCAGGTGGTGATGCGCAGCTGGCTGCCGGCCGGCGAGGCGCTGCTGCAGATGATAGCCATCCACCTGCCGTCGCCCGTCGTGGCGCAGAAGTACCGTATGGAGATGCTGTACGAGGGGCCGCACGACGACGAGGCCGCTATCGGTATCAAGGTTAGTCAGTTTTATCACCGATGTTATGTTAATAACGATACTACACAATATCTTTCACTCTTCACATCTTCACTCTCACTCTTTCACTTTTTTTGCTGTCGTAAAGATATTTCTTGAAAAGCACTTTAAATATTTATTCATTGTGAAATTGGATACCTGTTTTGGCTTAGCATCCCCTTCTGGATTCCGACAGGGAATTAAACCGGTCGGGATCGCCTGCGCTAATCTTTTCGGTCGCCAAACTTATTGAGTAAGCCCGATCAGCCACGTGATTTTCGAGAGTGTCTCCTTTAGTCGCGGTAACCAGTAGTCCCAAGTGTTGCCAATTGCACAAAAAATGAGCTCTTGGGTGTCAAAGTGGACTGACAGTAATAGTCTTTTTGGAATTGGTTGTGATTTTATCATAAATTGGGACCCCAAATAAAATAGAGACATGTCTGTCTAAATGGACCTACTTGCGTCCTCTGTGAGATAGGCATCAAGCTATTTTTAACATGCAATTTTTGTATTTTAAAATAACTTTTATTTAACGTAATTTCTTAACTGTTTCTCGCAGTATTCGTTCGGAAACTCTTTGTAAAAGGGAATTTTTCGTCCAAACCCCTTTATTTGTATAACATGATTGTGTCAAACATGCCAACTTTTACACTTAGAATAACAGGATTCTCAGAATGTTGAGTACATGTTTGTTTGTGTGACGAACAGACATGCGACCCTGAGGCGCCGCTGATGATGTACGTGAGCAAGATGGTGCCCACCTCGGACAAGGGTCGCTTCTACGCGTTTGGGCGCGTGTTCTCCGGCAAGGTGGTCACCGGGCAGAAGGCGCGCATCATGGGGCCCAACTTCCAGCCGGGCAAGAAAGAGGTGAGCTTGGTTTTTTCTTTTTAGCATATTTTATGCCAAGTTTTTTTTAATAATGCTTGTTTTGTTTTCATACTTTGTGCAAATTTATGTTAAAAAAAAGGCTGATTCGACCGAAACTTGCCCTTAACTGAGATCAACATCTCGTGGTGCTTAGTAAAAGATTGACTCATCTACTGACCACTCTAAAAAAAATGTACTATTGTGGGAATGGAGCTAGGAAAGTGAATGAGAAGTCTATGCCGCCGAAGTTTTTAGGGAGTTGAGGATCCCCTCCTCATAAGGATGAGTTAGGAACAAAAGATCCCACAGCTTAAAAGTGCCCAGACAATATCTGCCTTCACATGGTATAAGATAAATGAATAGTCGCTACAACGGAAAGTTCACGTGTTACGTGTACTACAAGTAAGGAGCATAATGTTTTTTTTTATGTTTATTTGCTCAATCGATTAATTAATAACCGAATGCCGCATGCAAAATATTTGAATCATGAGCCCTGATTCACAATAGCCGTAACACGCCGCCGTGCCTCAACCAGTTTGACTAAAGAAAAATACATAAAACAATGTCTATGGCATAAAAAGTGATTTATGTTTTGTTTTTAATGCCATTTTATTGTTTTACGAGTAAGGGATGTTGTTAGTCATAGTGAATCAGGGTTCTGGTATACGCTATACCTGCCGCTGCACGCTCGATGATTGTCGTTGAGCGTGTAGCGAGTTTGTCGACCCGCGCCCGGCACACCCGCGCGGGGCCGTAGCGCGGCGCCGCCCGGGCCGGGCGTCCGGCCGCGAGCGGCGCCGCGCCGGGCCGGCCCCGCCGTGCGACGGGCGCACAGCGAGCCGCGCGCGCCCCACGCTGCGCAGGACCGCTATCCTTATGTCCCGGGACCGCAGCTACGGCGCAAGCGATACATTGCTATTCGCATAGCACAAAACATTGATCTTACTTGAAAAGAAAGAAAAGAAACGGTGCATAATAATTTTTATTATTATAAACTTTAAATATTAAACTAGTAATAGTGTTGCTACAGTCATGCGTCGATTTTTGATTCCCCTTCATGTAAGATCACATATACTTTTGTTTATATTTTTACATGTCTAGATGCAGATGTTCATACCTAATGAGTGTCTTTAACAGTATAATATCACCAAACAACACAATCTAGACATGAAAATAATTAATCAAAAGCCTTATGTTTGTTATTCACGAGACAGACACTTGTGGCATTCTAATGAATTGTTGATGTCAAACAATCGCTGTTGTTGTAGGACATGTACGAGAAGACAATCCAGCGCACCATCCTGATGATGGGGCGCTACACGGAGGCGATCGAGGACGTCCCCTGCGGCAACATCTGCGGGCTGGTCGGCGTCGACCAGTTCCTCGTCAAGACCGGCACCATCACCACCTTCAAGAACGCGCACAACATGAAGGTTTGCCTTTATTACATTATCCATGACTGACGGCTGTTGGAGTAAAAAGATCAAGTCGAGTGGCGGACGAGATGTGGGCATCATAGCTCCGCCAGGGTCGACCGATGGTGGTTGGCGACCTTTGAGGTGATGAAGAGCTTTCCGAAGCCGATTATTGGACGCTTATATTATGACCAATGTTGACTTTATGAGCCGAATAAGCGAAGTCGGGGCGGGTCGCTACAATTTCCATTGGCTGATATGAGGATGATATTTCATGATCATTATGTATATTCAATTTTTTTGTATTATTAATATCTATAGGTTGTATAATGTAACAAAAATAGTGTTAGAGAATAATAAGAAAGTGTGTTCCATCAGGTGATGAAGTTCAGCGTGTCGCCAGTGGTGCGAGTGGCGGTGGAGCCCAAGAACCCGGCGGACCTGCCCAAGCTGGTGGAGGGTCTGAAGCGGCTCGCCAAGTCCGACCCCATGGTGCAGTGCATCAACGAGGAGTCCGGCGAGCACATCGTCGCCGGCGCCGGGGAGCTGCATCTCGAGATCTGTCTCAAGGTAACGCAACGCACTTTGGAGTACTCAGGATCGATACTCGATAGGGATAGACTGTGTGATTAATACGGGTTTTACGGTCTGGTAATGGATGCCATGATAGTGATTTTATCTATATTCTATAGCATAATATGATATACAGAATAAATAATATCTTATGTAGAATGAGTATGCTATTATATTTTGTTCGGGACTTGAACGCGATGTTTTTTGTTACCTTTTTTGCCTGACGTTTTTCGGCAGAGTTGCATCACGCCGTGGTCACACGCTGACATAAGATAACAAAATATGTGCTCAAAACGCGAAAATCTTAAAACTTGAGTATGCTATTATTTATGTATGTCTATAGTACATACAAGCTTATAGCCTAATGTAGGATCAAGTAGATAAATATGTGTGTTGTGAAGTTGAAACTGTAACTATGGTATATCATGATTTTCTTATGGCGAAATAAACTTTATCTTTATCTTTGCACTCAGGATTTGGAGGAAGACCACGCTTGCATTCCGATCAAGAAGTCTGACCCGGTGGTGTCATACCGCGAGACCGTCAGCGAGGAGTCCGACCAGATGTGCCTGTCCAAGTCGGCCAACAAGCACAACCGGCTGTTCATGAAGGCGCAGCCCATGCCCGACGGCCTGCCCGAGGACATTGACGAGGTGAGCAAACATTCATTCTTTCGACATGAATACTCTACTCACTTTTGTAACAAAAAGTAAAAAAAATCACTCTCTTCAGAGCTTCTTCATAACAGGCTATTTGACTAATTTTTTTTAGTCCGTCTTGTAGATTAATAAAAAATATTGGACGTATATTTTTTTTTACGTAATTAAAACATACATTGAGTTGAAATTTCGCTTGACGTCACTAACCAGTGCAGTTTGTATGGCGGCTTGTAGCGGTAAGTGACGTCACGAGCCCCCACCCTAAACTTTAGTGACTTTATCTCTGTATATTGGAAAAAGCAAAAAATACGTGTCTTTTGTTTCTTTTATTTTCTCACTGACAGACTAATTAGAATACCTATTTAAAAAAAAATTAAAGTTGAAACTGAAAAATGGAAAATGTTCAAGCTGTGCTTTAGACACTTCCGGTCCACAGTGTCCGGGCTGTGTGTGTGCAGCAATCTTGATGTTAACGATTAGTTGCTCCGTCGTTAGGGGCGCGTGAACCCGCGCGATGACTTCAAGACGCGCGCGCGCTACCTGTGCGACAAGTACGAGTACGACCTGACGGAGGCGCGCAAGATTTGGGGCTTCGGGCCCGAGGGCACCGGCCCCAACCTGCTGGTGGACTGCTCCAAGGGGGTGCAGTACCTCAACGAGATCAAGGACTCGGTGGTGGCCGGCTTCCAGTGGGCCACCAAGGAGGGCGTCATGGCCGAGGAGAACCTGCGCGGCGTGCGCTTCAACATCTACGACGTGACGCTGCACACGGACGCCATCCACAGGTAACGCACACCAACACATGCTTTAAACTCAAACCTTATCATCGCACCATTGTGCCAGGGCCCAGGGTGGCTTTCTTTCAAATCAATGAGTTCAATTCCCGGTTAAGAAATTACTTTTTTACAAATCAGAGTACAATTTTAATCTTAAATTAAAATCGGCCCCAAGACTCATGTGAGCATTCTTCACTATTTATAGATTCGGTTTTGCCCATACTCGCCAAGTTAACCTGTGTATTAAAATTATGCATGTTGCAACACCTATACAAGGTAACTTCAGCACACAAATTTAACTCGCTATGTAATGTCTGTCTGTGCGCGGTCCAGAGGCGGCGGCCAGATCATTCCCACGACGAGGCGCTGCCTGTACGCGTGCCTGCTCACCGCCAAGCCGCGCCTCATGGAGCCCGTGTACCTGTGCGAGATCCAGGTACTGTACATATTATCATAATATTATATTATACGATACTGTCTGTACATAAGACTAGCTACTGCCGTAGTATCATAGCTCGGCATCACAAGCCTTGTATAGCGATTAACCATCCATTACTAACTTGTAAAAGAGGAGGCCTGTCTTTTTTGTCCCTATTCCTGTACCCACGTTATTCCTAAGCTGCCAGCCTAGCTTCGGCCGGCGGTGCTTCCGACGCGTGGCAGAGAAAGTGTTCTAAGATCTGGCATTGTAACTCAACGTGCTACCGTGCTGGAACGACAGAACTTACATTCACCATTTTACTAAATTATACATATTTACTATTAAATGTGTAATTTTAACATTTTTTAATATCAGGAAATCATTTGAGCCTACTCGATTTTCCGTGCGAAATTAAATAAAACTGTTGCAAACAGCAAGCTATAGCAATTATCCCTGTTTTCCAATTACAGAGCGTAATGCGACTCAGTGACGGACAATGCCGAATTGTGCTAATGCTTTCATACTAATTACCATAGTTAAAACATTCAACGTTGAGCGCTTTAATAATGCGCTTTAATGCTATAATTGGAAAACAGGGAGTATTACAAAATCGTGAACAAGGGTTTATAGTAGATTATGCACCGAGGGAGTAAAGCAGTGTCTTACGACACGGGCGGAAATTGAACCCTGAGTGAAGCGAGGGAGTTATGTAGAGTCCTGAGTGAACCAATGGGTTTAAACCGCCCGTGACGAAGACAGACTTTATCTTCGAGGTGAATACTCTACTTTTTATACCTACTGCGAGACGCCCTTTGCCATTTTGCATTAATTGATCTTTTCATTAAAAAAAAAAAACGATATTATTCAGCATCCTGATCTATGGTTCACACTTTACCCATACACATTTATTTATGGTTGCCTGGAACAAATTGCTCTTAGGCAATAAGGCCACCCGTCGTTACCTGTTTTAGTTACTTCTATATCTATTTTTATTCTTATTCTGGTAACAATAAAGAATATTTGATTTGAATATATTGGTTAAGTTGATTCATACCAAAAAAAATAGGTATAGCAGCTTGTATAAACTAAAAAGTACGCGCCCCTCCATCGGGTAACTAACTACATAACTACGCCGAATTGAAAGTGTGTTTGTTGGCCATCGAACTGACGTGTGTGCGTGTGTGCGTGCGGTGTAGTGTCCCGAGGTGGCGGTGGGCGGCATCTACGGCGTGCTGAACCGGCGGCGCGGCCACGTGTTCGAGGAGTCGCAGGTGGCCGGCACGCCCATGTTCGTGGTGAAGGCGTACCTGCCCGTCAACGAGTCGTTCGGCTTCACCGCCGACCTGCGCTCCAACACCGGCGGCCAGGCCTTCCCGCAGTGCGTGTTCGACCACTGGCAGGTGCTGCCCGGCGACCCGTGCGAGCCCTCCAGCAAGCCCTACGCCATCGTGCAGGTCAGTGACCGCGTCACACCACTTGTTTGTTTATATTTAAAAATATTAAAAAAGATATACTTTTCCTATATTTATTTGTCATGTTATGTACAATATATAAATAATTCAATTTCGCCTTTGGAAAAAAAAAAATTAACTGATTTGGCACCTTTTATGATTAATTATGGTCGGCAACATTAATCTCCGACGGCTCAGTGCCTCCAATCACTGTGCCCGTCCACTGTTGCCGATCGATACTCGAGTATCGGTACTGACCGCGCCCGGCACACCCGCGCGGGGCCGTAGCGCGGCGCCGCCCGGGCCGGGCGTCCGGCCGCGAGCGGCGCCGCGCCGGGCCGGCCCCGCCGTGCGACGGGCGCACAGCGAGCCGCGCGCGCCCCACGCTGCGCAGGACCGCTATCCTTATGTCCCGGGACCGCAGCTACGGCGCAAGCGATACATTGCTATTCGCATAGCACGAAACATTGATCTTACGTGAAAATCAAAATGTCTAAAGTGAGTGCTCTCTTCGCAGGAGACGAGGAAAAGAAAAGGACTGAAGGAGGGTCTGCCCGACGTAAATCAATACTTGGACAAGTTGTAAACACCGCAGTAGCTAATGCAAACCATCCTGTATATTATCACGAGCGGACGCGCCGCATACTTGTTTTTATTATTATATAATATACATAAACTCTAGTGGTTTAATTTTGATTTAATTTAAAAAAAACATGGGAGCAGTAAATATTTTCGCCGGGGTTGAGTTCGCTGTCACGAGTGTATACGACAATAGATTGCTGGTCGATTTAAATGTAATGCAACGCGAAATATCCACAATGGTATGTGATACTAGTTTATTATTTGTGGTATCACCTGATATATAAATAAATAAATTGATTTATGAATGAATAAAAGCATTTTTTCATAAGATTTAGTGAACAATAATTTCGATTATTATCAAAATACACGAGACAACCTGACTTTCTTTTACTTATTGTAATTAATTTTAAATTATAATTTTTCTATTGTAAATGATTGTTTTCGTTTCATTTTTATTTATATGGCATAATAATAACATTGACATAATCAATTTCTTAACGGTGAGTTCCTTAATTTGTTTTTGACGTAAAATATTTCAATGTTAGTCAGGAAAAAAATAGCAATTGTTTTTATTTCAGAACTTTATTATTAGCATTCTCCAAAATATCCAAAATGCACTGATGATTGAGGGAAGGTCGCATTGGGCTCTTTTGTTGTATCAAGAGAAGAATGAATTCAATGAGTAAGAGGTAAGCATCGACATGGTCGACACCTAACGTCAAAATCTATTTTACAAGTGGATAGCTTTGCCACCAGGAAAGGGATTTTTATAGGACTCGAACCCACGATACCTTCATGGTGTTGCCTCCCCAATGTTCGTGACGAGCTGCTGTCGTAACTCTGTCACGAACACAAAAACTAACTCATATTTTCGTGATGTTAAACACAGACCTGTCAGACCTTGAATAGTCCGTTTTTACAAAATTATTTGTTTTGTTGACAGATATCGTATCTGTTGACATTGGGAGAGCGTGCGAATGTTGCAGAACGCAGAATAAAAGGTAATCATTATTCATTGAACGTTTTTTCTAAAGTCAAAAGTTAGTAGCTCCACCTGCGTTAACGTTGATGTTAATGTCTAACGTTATCGTTGATGGTAATGTTAGGAAGTTAACCCGTCAAAATGTTGGCCACATCTACGTAATGCCTAAATTAGCGCACTAATTTACGCGTTAACACGCAGGTGGAGCAGTAGCATGAAAGAAACACAATTACACTGTGAAAGAAACTAGCTATTTCATGTGTTGCCTTTCTGAAGGCGTAATTTCAATGATAGCTAGTTTATATCGAAATGCAATTATTATTTCCTGATGTAAATGATGACAAAATCTTATACCCGATGCCACTGTGACGGTGACAATACAAGCTCAACAGGACTGAATCATGATAATATGTAATTAGTGCAATTTAACATGATGTTCATTTGTAATAGTATTATTTTCTTTTTTGTTCAGATCACACAGATTTTAAATGCGATCCGGAAAGATAGCTGACTGATGCATAAAAATATATGGGTAAGTTTAAATAATTTTTATAAAAGCTCTGTGCTGAGTTGTGGGTAAAATCAAGTTTTAGCGTTATGTTTGTGATATAGTTAACAATCCAATGATGATAAAACATTCCCTGATGCCACTATGAAGGTATTTTACAAGCTCAACAGGACTGAATAAAAAAAACATTTAGTTTAGATAGTAGTTTTTATAGCAAATCATGTCTCATAAATTTATTTCCATTTCAGATATAAGTATTGTTGGCTGAAACAACTGACTTCGGTGAAAGGAAGATTTCTCACAAGTCACAACAGTAAGTTAACAAAACTGATCATAATAAATTGGACACATTTAACGTTATATCTATGTTTATAAGTTTATTCACTTTGCTCTTTGTACAATTTATTTTTTACACATCCTATTCCCTGTTAACCTTGTATAAACTGCTAGAAAGTTTTTGCCCTTTTTTGTACAATATAGGATTTTCTCCAAACATTTCTGCTCTAAAATTAAATGATGAATTTCACAGACCTGTTCTGAATGCATATTGAGGTCAAACCAATATTTTTAACCTGATTTATTATTCAAACAATATTCTTTTTGGTCTTGAATAGTATTATGTTGTAATAATCTACGTTTTTCCTTTGCTAGGTACCTACCTTTGCAGTTGCGGCGGCGGTGCTGTACTATAGAACTACTATAATATAAAGGTAAATTTTATTTTTATTTCATAAGTCAGTCATTTGTCTAGTTAATCACTACACAATATAAAATAAAGTCTTTTCCCGCTGTCTGTCTGTCCCATGACTAAACAAAGTAGTGACGTCGTAAGAGACTCAGCGCTACTTAGGGTATGTTCCGGTATTACTAATATAGAAATGGTATGACGTCAATTTAGTATACTGCGGAGCTGTTATTTTTTATAGTTAGCTATGGTAGGTTACTGTTTAAAACGGAACGCAGTCCAGTATACTTTCATCCATGTCATTGTCATGTCACGCGGTCGACCACTCCTTCACGACCGTTCGACGCGGTTGACCAATCATTCTAATCATTGGTCCGAGGTATAACGAAACGAATCTCTCAATAGAGCATTGGCCGGTGCTCTGTGTTATAACGGAACATACCCCAAGTTCATTTTTAATTTTTTGTACATTAAAGGCTCCAAAATTAAATGATGAATTTCACAGACCTGTTCTGAATACATATTGAGGTCAAACCAATATTTTTAACCTGATTTATTATTCACACAATGTTATTTTTTGTCTTCAATAGTATTCTGTTGTAATGACCCTACGTTTTTCCTTTGCTAGGTAGTTGCAGTGGCGGCGGCGGTGCTGAGAGAACTACTAAAATATAAAGGTGAATTTAATTTTTATTTCTTAGGGCATGTTAACCTATAAAATTAGCATGAAACTAGTGCGGTCATAAGAGACTCAGCACGACATAAACCAAATCCAGATATTCAATGGGGATGTTGACTACTTTTGAAAATCAAAATTCCAATTAGTCCGTCAGTTAGAAAATAAAAAAACAATAGACACGTGTTTTTTGCTTTTTCAAATGAATTGAAACATTATAGTTTAGGGTGAAGAGGTCGTGACGTCACTAACCGCTAAAACCGCCATACAAACTGTCAGAATAGTGACGTCACGCGAAATTTTAACTTAATATATGGCCGTTATTTTTTGATTACGTAAAAAATAAAAAATACGTGCCCAATAATCATGCCCAATAACATGCATACACAAAATGGACCACTTAGTGCAGTGTTTTCTACATCAAAATATGATGATTTATCACAGACCTGTTCTGAATGTTATTGAGGTCAAACCAAATTATATTTATCTGATTTATTTCGATTATACTTCTAATGCGAATTGTTTGCAATATAACATACTAATGCTATATTTATCTCTTTATCAGGTGCCGTTTCTTTTTCCGGAGAAATTGTAGTCGCCACAGTCTATCTACCTACTACTTATAATAAGTTTATTAAGTGTTTGTAATAAAAATAAATTTCTTTTAGTTTTATCCATTTAGTTTCATTAATGTACCTAATATTTTCCTTCGATGTATGTTTTCGCTAATTAGTTTTCATCAGTAACGGGGACATCTGGGAATACAAAAAACTGCTGAAAAACTTGTAGTGCAATGAACAAGTACCGCAAAACAAAATCAACTTTCTATCCATCTATGACAACACAAAGTGGCGAAATCTCCCGACTTCGATGGCCGTCATGCTCGAGCCTGCAGGCGCTATGTACCTATAGGTAGGTATAACTGGATTCTAGAATAATGCTATGCAAAGCTTGTATCGCGATAGTTACTTTCAAAACTATCACGATAGGTACTAGTTGTTTCACACGTTAATTTTCGGAGTTCCTGCAGTATTTCTAGATATTTTTGTCCTTTTCTGTACCTCTGACATGTATGCGGAACACGACTCGTAGACTATGGCTACTTATTTTAAGAGTAACTAGCAAGAAAAAAACGTCTCGTAAAACGTAGCTTGGTAACGGTAGTCATAAAAATTAGCATTTCTTATCTAGAAGTAATGCTATTTAAAATTTGTATATCAATGCGACGCGCAAGTCGTGAGTAGACAGACCCAGTCCGACGCAACTAGGAACAAATTAAATTTTGTTCGTATTTAGCACCCATTTCTTACCTTCTCTCTGGACAGACCAAAGTCGGCAAAGGTTTACGGACAATTTGTCCACTCTTTTCTCTTATTAACACAGGACACTGGCACAAATGGTGAGCTTACTTAACCAAGGCGCTGTTGCCTCATAAAAAAAAAGAACTACAGTTTGACAGTTGACTTGTCTTTGACTCCACAGACGAATAAGAGAACATACTGTTTGACTCACATTTCATATGTCTAGTTAATTTGTGTTTCTGAATTTCAAGGTTAAGTGCTGTGCGCATTGCGCATGTTTTCAATTTATTTCGGCTCACAATCAGTTTATGCCCTGGTAGTTTAATGTTACATCGTGTCTTGCAGCGGTGTTCATTGTACATAAGAAAAAAAATGGTGCCCGAAGTAGTTTTCGTGTTGGGAGCGCCCGGTGCGGGCAAAGGAACACAGTGTTCGTACATTTCTAAAGAATTCGACTTCGTTCATCTATCTGCCGGTGATTTGTTGCGCGAAGAACGCCAGCGGCCTGGCTCTGAATACGGAGAAATGATCGAAGAGAAGATACGGAACGGTGAAATAGTACCTGTGGAGGTTACGTGCTCCCTAATTCACAAAGCTATGGAAAAGTCGGGTAAGACGAGATTCCTCATCGATGGTTTCCCTCGTAACAAGGACAACTTAGCGGGTTGGGAACGCGTCATGTCGGATAAGACAAAACTCCTATTTGTGTTATTTTTTGAATGCTGCCAAGAATTGTGCACTGAAAGATGTCTGGGGCGAGGCGCCGCGGGCAGCGGACGCTCCGACGATAACTTGGAAAGTCTTCAAAAGCGATTCAACACTTACCTTAACGATACTATGCCCATAGTTGAGTACTATGACCAGAAAGGATTAGTGCGGAAGATAAATGCTGAGGATGCTCCTGAAAAGGTGTTTAACATTGTAAAAGAAGTGTTCAATGTATCTGGATTAAAAAGTATAGCCAATTAATGACATAGCTTAGTAAATTAATGTATATTAGGGTAATATTAAGATGTTATATACAATCAGCGTATCAAATCACATTATATAGAAAGTTTATCAAAACAAAACATGTATATTTTTCATACAGTAGACATTTTAAGCTTAATATTCAGTGATGGTAGCATTTTTCTTCAACTAATTACCTCTGCAATCAAATGCTATGTTTGTCTTAGTATGTTTATTTCAAATTATTAAAGGTAAAAATGAAGTGTTTTATAAACATTTTATTACAAGTAAAAACCCTTGTAAATGAAAGTAAATCTAAAATATTAGATACTAGCTCTTCCTCTGACCTGACCTGTGTCAATTTTAGGACTCCCTCGGAAACTTCAAAAACTATTCTATGACTTGGGGGTTCTGTTGTTTCTTATCAGTGAAATAATTAGAATTATTACAGTAGTTCCAGAGACAACCCCTTTCATTCAAACTTATTAAACATCACTTCCTTATAAGTATAGGTCTTTTAAAACATCACATAATGATTATAATTACTGCAATAAAAAAACTTGGGTTTCACAATATTCAAAACATTTTCTTTGTTGTATTGTAAAGTTGTTCTATTTCACAAAGTCTGTTTGGCTATGATTGTATTGAGATGTGCACACACACATTGTTTTAGTGTGTGTAACTCAGTTTCTATTGCAATAAAGTCATACACATTCATTGGTACACATCACTACTACAGTACCTACAGTGCCAGTGCCAGGGCAAAGCAGACTTTGTGCAATAGAACAACTATACCACTACATATTAAATACCTGATGATGTCATTGGTGACTTACAGCTGTTTTTATACTCATTAATAATTATTTGAAGGTCATTAATTGTGATAAGATTTACAAAAAGATTTAAATAAGTTTCATCTTTGACTGTTATGTGTTCCAAGGCTACATTGAATGTATTCTAACTGCTTACCTGTTTATGATATTTTTTACTACCATTTTGTGTAATGTTATATTATTTACTATTGTAAGCAGATAATATGTATTTACTATTTATTGTATGTGTAATTTGTGCATAGTACCTCAAGATAGGAACCTGAAATTTTTCACTCACCAAATAAGGTTTTTATGTAAAATGCATTTAGAAATTGAGAAAAGGATTGCAAAAACAAGCATTCCATCCAGAAACTCATTCAACAAAACATACCTACATGTTATGGTTTATTACAAGCTTCACCTTGTAATGACTTATGAGTATGCTTTAGGTACCTACTACTTCTATTTAAAATATAGCAGGGTCGTAGTAAAAATTGTATTATATAATACCTTAGAGAAATAAATGTATTTAGAAGGTGGTTATATTTTTTTATTAAGAAACATATCACATCCATCTTCCTTTAACCCTTTCACCGCCACATTTTTGCAGCCCTAATAACTGAAGGCAATGGCAATTACCTTCAGGAATGACCATGTTTGGGAATTCTTCTAGACCCTTATTCATTATGATCATAACATGTCGCGTTCAGATTTCCGCTACAAAAATTGTTTTTCAGTACAAAACAATAATTTCTAATATTTTGGCATCTGGAGCGGTTGTCAAGGAATGTTGTTGGTCATAGTTCACTATGGGCCCTGATGTAGGTGTACTTCTAAAGATAAAAAGCTTCACAGTCCACTGGGATCCGGCAGTTGCAATTCTATGCCACGCGAGCGTATCGAATAATAAAATGGATGAAGGAGAAAATAAAACTATAAAATTGCACTATAATTACATTTAATTAATGAGGCAATAAGCATATTATTATGTAGGTACATGAATTTATTTTATAAGCATTGTACTCATTGTTGGAGAACCTAATATATAAAAATAAAATAAAATTTAATAAATGAAAGCACAGCAATGCAGTCTTAAATATTAGTGTGAACATACATTAATTAAAATAAATATAATATTTCTACGTATCGTTGGGTTCTCAGCTAGATAATTGGATATAGATTAATTGCGAACATGTCGCAAAACGTAGCTGGGCGTCGCGTCGTCGCGCGTCGTGACTGCATAATTTTTCTTGAATAATAAAAAATCAAACAAAAAAAGGGCACTGCCCATTTCGAAATCAATCGCCGCGACGCTTCAGTCGCACTACGTTAATGCAGGAGGGTTTTTTTTTAGATAGGTACGCATTTATAATCGAACCGAGATGGCTACAGCGTGCTCCTATAATAGTATTGTCGTATAATTGAAATCATATTGATCCATTTGCAAAACGTAATAAAGTCGCTTTTAATCGTAGCAAAAATTTCGGTAAGCTCAGAATGTAAGGTATCTATGTGTAATTCGAGACGCAGAACGTTAGAGAGCGATCCATTGAGATCTCTGAGCTTTGACGTGTGTTGAACCATTAATAGGTATACTTTATACTACTTTAATATTTATCAATTTACATAAATATATGATAAAAATTGGTAAGTACACAAAACTTTATCAATAAGAATACTTTTTTATAATTTCTATAAGTCTATGCAATTTCAAATCCATGCAGTTTAACCAATCCGCAAAGCGAGAGAGCATTGAAAGCTCCAACCAAAATTATTTCCGAAAATGTAATAAAAAGTCAAACAAATTTTGTATGGACTATCGGACGAATAAGCAATCCGTTATCCGTTATATGTATCGGCTGTTTGAAAAACTAGACTAGCAAATTCTTTGCGATGAAACGAATTATTCAGCATGTGGGTGGTGTTAAGAAAACAAAGGGTTTGTGATGATCGAGCCGATGGTCATATAAACGTACTCTTAATAAAAAAAAAACAATTTTAGATTTTTACGTTGTGGTAATTCCCTTACAAAAATAGACAAACCTGTGAACCCCTGTACAAATGTTACAAATTCCAAACTGCTGGCAATACTAAATACCTACCTCTGAAATTGTCTTCTCTAAGAGAAATCGCGACTTTTGCGCCTAAACAGTAAAAATGCTTTAACGAAGTAAGATTAAACAAATTAATTTAAATTAGGTATACTGAAGGTCGCGTCCGAACGTTCATATACATATTTTAGCATGAGACGCTCATGTTTCTCTTTCTTAAATATCATGTTATTGAGTATAATATATTACTTATAGAACTTTATGCGAGATTTTATCCTTTTTAATAACATTATGGTTTTAACCGTATTACCTAATTATAATCACAATAATATATGAGGCACATAGCACACCTAACAGTGTCATAATGTTAAAGTGGGGCAAGTCCGGCCACGAGGCGACCGGGGTGAATCCGTTTAGGAACTTCAGAGAACCCGATCCATTACAAGACGACTAGGGTTCATCATAGTTGTGGCTCAGCTTACTAAACGAACTGACTCCACCTTAACAAAATTTAATTTTTAATACTTAACAAATTACTTGTGTATAATACCTATTGTTTTAAAATATAATGTTAGGTACATTTCAATCTGTTAATAACTGTGAGTAATCATAATAATATTGTATAGTAACTATACAGAGCTATGCTAATAATGTGTAGCTAGGTCGCGGTCAATTCAAAGTATTTCTTTTAAAGAGTTTTGAAATTCTGCACTAGCCACGCTAACAAGAGATGCTAATAATTTCACGCCACGCTAATTATGCTGAGGCACAAATATGTAGTAATTTTTCTAATAATCCATCGCTAGTTGGCATTAGGCGTTCAGCGAATTAATTAGTACCTACTATATTTATAAAATATATCCCCAGTTAATAGGTACACTACACATCGTCAATACTCATTACTACAGTACAATATCAAAATTATAGGAGATAACCTGCTGTATCGGCTGCTTATAATACAATTGCTATAATTTCCTTAAATTACATAAGTTAAAATCTATTCACATATCGGTAACTTCAAAACCGACACGGACCGCTACTCGCGTATTAAATACGACATAAGGCCTTTTGCACATTATAAGAAATTTTCTTGTGTCTTATAAGAGATGTCTTATAATATATCCAGTCGCTTTGGTTGTTATATGGGGCCGTAGTACCGTACATATTATTACAAGTAATGTCGGATAAGACACGCGCATAGTAATTTTTGTCCGATGCATGTAAGACACAAGAAAATTTCTTATAACGTGCAAAAGGCCTAACTCACCAGTATAATTATGATCACGCAATAGTTTATTCATCAACTTTGTTCCGTACGTACAACCATTTTCGGTATTAAAGGCACGAGAAAGTACAAGCCGAAAATTAATCAAAAACCAAAGGTAGGTAAGGTAGTAAGTAAGTTATAAATTTTACAACCTAATACATACAACAGGTAGAGCTTATCTAAACTAAAATGACACGCCCCACTACTCAATAAGCAGTTTTAGATGTGCGATATCATGTATTGATAATATCTCTTTAATAGTGTGAATGCGGCGACTCTATGCGGCAACTGAGGACGAATGGCAAGACCAGAATTATACATATATTGTCGTATCGATATTTTAACGGTTGTGCGTGTGCGTATGCCCGATGGAGGGGCGCGTCATTTTAGCGTAGACACAGATAATATAATACTATGCTTAGACAAGCTCTACTGATGGTGATACGCTTGAGGTCGCAAGCGGATATCAGTTTGTTTGGAATTGGTCGGCGGTTTTACTAACTAGCTATTAACAGTCTGATCGAGTCTTTATAAGTTATTTGAGCCTTTAGACTTTTTTTGGGTCAGTCTTAAAAGATAAATATAAATTTTCGTTTGGTTGGAATGATTTTTATAAAAAAAATGCAATATCCTCCTATCGTGTCTGAAACATTACGTCGTTAAAAATATTAGTAATATTTTCAGTAAGTACCTACTTTTTTAACAACATCAATGAGATTTAAAAATTGCTAAAAATAAGCAACTACGTAGTAGAGGAAAACTTAAATTTAAAACGTCGCGTCGATCGGCGCGGGTGAATGACCTTTTAATAATATTTTTTTTTTTTTTTAATATTAGAGATAAGAATTTGAAACTAAATATGTCCCTCGTTTAACATATCTAATAATAATAATTTTAATAACGCTTCGCAACACACACCGCTCCCTATGACTAACAGTTTTTGGTGACCTGATGTTCATAGAAAAACGTCAGGTTTACATTTCGCCTCAATCTTTGGCCTAAACTATAGTTTGCAAACTATAACTGCTAATAAAGTAGTAAATAATTTGTTAAATTAAATAAATAATAATACTGTATTGAATACAAAAGGTTAACTAAATCTAATGGAATTAAATTGCATGTTGACTTCGTAAAATCCTCGACAGCAAATATCACCCAAAACCTGGGGAAAATTCTCAATGTGGCAACACTACCACATGTCATAAATAAAAATATCAACGGACAAAGCCAATAAAAAATCAACAATTTTAGAATAATAATAAAAAGATAAACCACTAAAGACATTCTTTAAAACACAAAACATTAATCATTTAAAGAGGAGGCTCTATAGGTCTAAGACCTTTGCCTGTCCTTAGCGGACAAATAAAAAAAAAATGATCAAAAATTGAAACACGAATTGAGCGCGAAGCAACAAGAAACTGCGGGTACACTTGTTTAGAAGCCTACAGAGACTCAACATATACGAAAATAAAATTCTGCAATTCCAACAATAAATAAAAAAAAATGGGCGCGTGTACTTGTGTACGCACGTGAGAAGTTATAATTTCACTCTCATCATTTTTTCATAACGCGCCTAAAAAAGTATAACTTCAAAAATTTAAAAATCAAACCGAATTATATTTTTGTAAAAAAAAAAAATTATACCATTAAAACGCAAGCACGTCTTAGGTACTTTAGTTTTTTTTTTTACTTTTTTAGTAACGTTTTTTTTTTAAGTTTTTATTTTCTATTGTTTATTGTGATGAAATATAGGCACTCGACATTGATCACGAGTCGCGCTCGATCCGTGCAACTCGATCGTATAGCGAACACTGAACGAAGAGACACATGGAAAGCCTCCGACACTCCGTGCGAGGTCAACGCCCTCTTCGTTCAGTGAGAAAGATGGGCTATAGATCGTTTCGCTCACGAAGACGCGCCCCACCTTTAATGCTAATCATCAATCATGCTTCCGCTAGTGTGAATGTTATCGGTACACACTTCACTTATTACCTATGAGAGCACTCGCATTAAAATAAATGAACCAATCAGGAGAAAACTGTACACAAGAGAAACTCCCCGCACCCCGCGCTTCCCTCAATCGGAAAATGGTGGGGCGCGTCTTCGTGAATGAGACGCTCTATATAACCGGCTTAAACCCAGTGCTAATCCCGATAAACGCCCAGAATCCCAAGCATTGCGAGGGCATCGCATTACACCGCCGCCGGGCCGCCGTCGAGCTCGGGCGGCCTGTCCTTGGCGAAGGCCAGGAACACCTCCTCGAGCGTGGTCTCCGTGACGGAGTAGTCCTCCACGAGGCCCGCGAACGCGCCCTTGAGCCGCTCCATGCGCTCGAACAGCTCGCTGTAGCTCATCGTCTGGTTGATGTGGTAGTGCAGCATCGTCTAACGAATTTATTTATTTGTTACTATAACTCTATCCACGGAGACGAGTTTAATAAGAAAAATCCTAGGATATACATACAACAAAATTATAAAAAAGATAGAAACTGTAGCAACCACGAAAATAAAAAAAATATATTATTCAATGGCTCACCCAATTTAACTACGACGGGTTTGAGAGAGTTATCTCGGTACAATGGAAGGTGCACTATGCCGAAATAACTCTCACACACACAGTGAGTTTAGAAAAGAGTAAGTTTGTTTTTATCGGTCTTACCGCCGCACTCAGAGTCGACTTTAATGATTACTTAGTTAAGTATAGATTTTTAAAACAAAACTGCCGCAATCAGACAAGTTTAATAAATTAATGTTAATTGGCATTTAACTAATTAAGTTACATCTCATTAAATGCCAATTAACATTAATTTATTAAACTTGTCTGATTGCGGCAGTTTTGTTTTAAAAATCTATACTTAACTAAGTAATCATTAAAGTCGTCTCTGAGTGCGGCCGTTAAACTATTATGCTTAAGATAAGTTGTAAGTATTGTACATAGTATTGTATTGTATTGTATTTTGTGTTATTTATAATAGTGAAGCACTACGAGTTGGTAATGCTGGCTTCTGAAACACAGGTTTTATCCTACATCAGAAGCCAACAGCTCTTTGTATTAGAAAAGTAACGAAGTTTTCAGTATATTCATTCATTCATCCAAAAAAAAGACTCGTTTGTGATTGGTCAGCGATAACCAATGCAGTGTACAGAGTCGGTACGTGTATATTTTAGTCTGTCCGTGGTACCCCGTACTTGCATTCAGAATGGATTACGCCCACTGACTTTTTGTCTTTATCATTTGAATGAGATTACGAGACAGAGAGAGCGCTATATTAACTTGTGTCCGTGGATAGAGTATAGATTTCTGTTCAACGTGGTTTCACCCACGTTATATTCAGAGTTCCCGGAGGAATTCCGGGATAAAAGTACGCTACAATCTACATCCTATTCCGTACTCCTGATGACAACGTGTCATATGCAAAATTTTATGCAGTTTTTATCGGCGTTAGTTTTGCAGTTGCCAGGGGAATTCCAGGATAAAAAGTACTTCATGTCCTTTTATGTACCCTTGACGTGTGCCAAACATGATGATCGGTCAAGCCTAAAAGGGCGCGAAAGCGTTGAGTAGAAGAAATACTTCAAGCGAAATAAAGCGACTATGTTATGCAAATTTAAAACAATTAAAACTATAGGAACTAAACTTACAGGTTTCATGTCTAATTATAATAATTATTGGGACTTTTTAAGACATTAAATAATTAATTATTCAAATCAATAACCTTGTGCTCATCCTTCAGCGTGCAGTCGAAGCTCTGCATCAGCTCGCTCTTGAAGCGGTCTAACATCATCTTCGCGCCGTCCGTTTCTACATTCAAAGAAGCGACGAATTAATTGAATGAATTAATGAATCTACGACCATAATAAGACGTAATGTGCGATTATGATTAGGAAGAAAACGAATGGGTCTTGCTGCTTGCAACATTTGAGCTTGTGTCGTGGAAACAAAGTAGCATATACTATATATTATTACATACTAACTGTGCCCCGCGGTTTCACCCGCGGTAATTTCGGAGTTCCCGCGGGAATTCCGGGATAAAAAGTACCTTATCCAAACATCCACACTTTCAAATTTAATATTAGTAGGATATCATAGTAGGTAGGTATTACGCCTAGACCGGAAAATGCCCCGTATTTATGACGAAAGTTCACCCCTTCTGGGAATCGAAATCGAAACCCCTTGAATAGCGGTGACCTACCGCGCAATCCGCAAGCCGATCGTAATAATAAAAACATAAAAAGTAACAATTAATTCTTGAGGGAATTTGTGCGTGGTATCAGTGTACACGTGTACATTGTGTACTTGTGCATGCGTGCGTGTGCGTGCGTCCCCCCCGCCCCGCTCACCGTCCCCGCGCGCGCCCCCGCCGCCGCCCTCGCCCCCGGCTGCCCCCGGGCGGGCCAGCGGGCGCAGCTTGACCTGCACGGCGTGGCCCGCGGCGTGCGCGGCGCGCAGCTCGCCCGCCGAGCCCAGCGCCGCCACGCGCCCGCCCGACATTATCGCGATGCGCGAGCACAGCGCCTCCATCTGCGCACAGCACACCCGCCATCACCACGAGTGCACGACGACTTTCGCATAACAAATTCGCAGTAGATTCAATGTCATAATATTGAATCGAAATATTGCGTGACGTCACAACCCGGCCTTCATACAGGCTTATGAAGTTACGAAACTTGAATCGTCCAGCGGCGCCCTGCGCTCACCTCGTCCATGCTGTGCGAGCACACGAGCAGCGCGGCGCCCCTTCGCTGCGCGCGGCGCACGGCCGCCCACATGCGGCGGCGCGCGGCCACGTCCACGCCCGCGCTGGGCTCGTCCAGCAGCGCGACGCCGGCCCGCAGGCACAGCGCCGCCGCGCACGCCAGCCGCCGCGCGCACCCGCCGCTGTACGACGACACCGGCCGCGACGCGTACTTCTGCAGCCCTGCACACCGCACACACACACACCGGTCACATGACAGCTACTTCTTTGATTCAGTTATTATTATTATTTTTTTTTTATTTATGGATAAAAAATATAAATCAGCTGAAGAAAAAAAAAACAACTGAATTGATTCTAAGAAAAAAATTGACATCTGAATTGGCTGCATGAACTAAGTTTCCATTGCCTTCCCCGATAAGGGTAAACTTTACAAAAAAAAAAAAAAAATCAGCTATCGGCGTGATAGTAGATATGTTTGTCTCCGCGTCAGGGTAAACACAACATTATATGCCATAATGCAGATGCAATTATAGGCAAACGCGCCGAGCTCATAAATAAATATAGGCCCGCAAATATGCGACGCTCAAACAGGTCACATTTAATCTATTTTTTAATGTTTTTGATCATTTCCGAGAGTACTTATACGTACTCGTAGGTACATTGTGTGTTGTAACAAGTAAACAAAACCAATAAAAAAATACAAATGTTCCATAGTAATGAACTGTCAAATACATTATCACAAGTAAAGACGGCCGGCTTGTACGTAGGTACACGTGTTGTGCGCATGTGCGTATCGTAAGGTTGACAGCGAGCTGACAATAACTAACTGTCAGTTGTCAGTGAATAGTTGTCACATGTAGATTCTGCATATTGTGTTAGGAATTTCCAAAAACTTTCGCGGGGTCTGAGGAGGTATGAAATTGGTGGGAGGCGGAGAGTGTCACTTCTTTATATTAAAATCACCATTCTTTGCCATCACCATCAGAGTGACTGACGCACCCGACACCCGTTCCTGGCTCAGCGTCCCCGCGCACTCAACAACATGCACAAAGAGTATATAACCACTACGTAACACGCACGACCGCGTGCAACGCACCTGCATGCCTTCTGATGTTGCAGATGTCTATGGGCGGCGGTAATCGCTTACCATTAGGTGTACCACTTGCCCGTTTGCCCCTATGACATAAAAAAAAAAGAGGGCGCTGACGACGCTCACCGACGACGTCGATCCAGGCGTCAGACTCGGCGGCGACGTCAGCGGCCGACAGCCCGCGCAGCGTCAGCACCAGCTCCAGGTTCTCGCGCCCCGTCAGGAACTTGTCCAGCCCGAAGAATTGCGGGCAGTAGCTCATCGTGTTCAAGTACTGTTGGCATCCATGCACTTGTTAAGTTCTAACTACTACTAACTAAACAACTAAACAAATTAGAATATAAAAGAAAGACATTTAATAGGGTACTTGCATGAATTTTTTTCCAGTCTATTTTAAAAATATATGGCCAGTGGCCAACATAAACAAAGCAAGAAAAAGAAACAAAAATATGCATAAATTAATTAAATAGAGCGTTTCAAAATTCAAAGTCCCTACTTTTGACTTTACTGCTGAAACGCGGAATGACGTCACTAATAAAAAAGTACGCCTTATTAATCTGTGATAGAGATGTCACTGTCGTATTGACAGGGTCATGTGACACTGACAGACAGATAACTTTAGTATCCAAAAGCGAAATTACGGTTGAACTGTGTCGAGTTACTTCCAAAAGTTCCAGTAAAGAATCCAAATGCATGTTACCGATGCATTTAAGTGAAAAACTTCAGAAAAAGGAAAATATGTGTTGACTGTATGCACTTAGTTTCTTTTGCCTTCCCTGAAAGAGGTAAATTTTTCCTAAAAATATAAAAGTGACGTAATATGTTAAGGGTGGCTGTGATTGGTATTTCGTTGCAACGTTCCGTTTCACAAAATAAAAGTTGAATATTTTGAAAACTATTGATATTTTTTTTAGTAAATCTTACACGATAATGCTTTCCTAAGGCTTTATTTTTGAAATATTGACACAGTTTCTTATTATAAATTTCATGCAAGTACCCTATTAATGGAGATGTAGACTACTTTTGAAAATCAAAATTCTAATTAGTCCGTCAGTTAGAAAATAAAAAACAATAGACACGTATTTTTTGCTTTTTCAAATAAATTTAAATATACAGAGATAAAGCGCATTAAAGTTTAGGGTGAGGGGGTCGTGACGTCACTAACCGCTAAAACCGCCATACAAACTGTCAGAACAGTGACGTCACGCGAAATTTCAACTCAATATATCGCTATTATTTTTTGATTACGTAAAAAAAGAAAAAATACGTGTCCTATATTTTTTAATAATCTACAAGACGGACTAAAAAAAAAATAGCCAACATGCCCATTACATGTAAGGTCAGTAACGACTCACCTTCTGCGCTCGCAGCGGGCGCAGGTCGTGGGCGCCGCAGCGGGCGCGGCCGCGCGTCGGCGTCTCCTCGGCGGTCAGCATCTTGAACGTGGTGGACTTGCCCGCACCGTTCACGCCCAAAATGCCGAAGCACTCGCCTACACCCAAACACACATATTTATAAATATCCACACATCGATGTCTATATGTGGAAATTGCGTAATATTATAGAGATAAAAGATAACATTTGTATATTACATTGTTTGTTTGTAATGGATAATCTCAAAAATTTCCCAACCGATTTTGAAAATTCTTTCACTCAAATGTATGAAGCCACTGCAGTGTTCCTGAACGATATGGGGGTACTTTTAAGTTTTAATCCTGTAACTCCCAAAGGGACTCCGAAATTAACGCGAGTAAAACCATGGGGATCGACTGGTTCATAATAGAATATTTTCACTTCTCATGCTCGGAAAGTGCTTGTTTGTGCAGGATATAGGGTGCACAAAATCGAATTTTGTGCACAAGGGCATTAATGTATCTACTCATAAATGTATCTATCTAAGGCAAAGAAAATGAGCCATATACAGCCAAACACAATAAGAAATTCATGGATAGAATTTGTGGTGGTAGCCATAGAAATACACCTAGACTCTAGAGCGATAATTTCAGTCAAAATAATATTGTTCGAAATTCAAGCGCAAAACAAATGCAAGTAGAGTAAGAGTCGGCACTTTATGTTCTTAACTCGAAAGTACTAGGGTAATAGAAGTTAGTAGGAGGTTAATATGCCGGGAAAAACAATTTCCTCCAGTATTCAAAACTGTACTAATTTTACTTACTACTTTTTTATTTCCTCGCAATCGAAGTGAAAAGCAGTTTATAACTCGTCCACAAAACCATTATTTTCCTCGGCATTACTATCAGTCATGCTAAAAGTCTCGGATGATAATGGTACGTTTTGTGCACTTGTTGTAAAATCTACTATTGATTGATTGAAAAGACCGTATAAGGCTGATTTTTGTCGGGTATAAACCCAAGCACCGGGTCGTTCGCCCATCTATTGCGATTATAGATGTTACCTTTCTTGATGGAGAAGCTGATCCCTTTGACGGCGTTGCACGACTTTCTGATGATTTTCACGTAGTTCTTGTGCAGGTCGTGCGCGAGCAGCGCGTCCGGGCCGGCCGGGTCCGCGGCTGAGAGGGATATTTCGTTTTTTTAAATTGGGTATTTTCCAGGGTATGAAAATTAAAATTCTAATTAGTCCGTCAGCTAGAAAATAAAAAAAATAATAGACACGTATTTTTTGCTTTTTCAAATTAGTAAAAATAAAACTAGATGAAGCGCATTAAAGTTTACGGTGGGGACTCGTGACGTCAATACTCAGTATAAGCGCCATACATTTGCACCGGGTTGTGACGTCACGCGAAATTTCAACTCAATGTATCGCCGTTATTTCTTGATTACGTAAAAAAAAATACGTGTCTAATATTTTTTACTAATCAACACGACAGACTAAAAAAAAACTTTGCCAATAATTTCTGTACCTATATGAAAACTTAAAGGCTGTTATGACTTAAATGTAGACCAAATCGTTAACTTAGCTGTAAGTTGTCCGAAATAAATAAAATAAAATTGAAAAAATACTTAGCTAAAAGCATTAAAATTTTGATGAAAATGACGTCATAACTATACATAAACTGTAGCTAGGCGTGACGTCACGCGAACTCGACTCAATGCATCGCCTTTATTTTTTTATTACGTAAAAAAAAATGAATCAATTTAAAAAAAACAAGTCCACAAGAAGAAAAAGAAGAAGAGTACGGCTACTCACGGCGGTGGATGGCGCGCGCGACGTAGTCCCGCTCGGCGCGCGCCGGCGTCTCGTCGAGCAGCACGGCGCCGCCGCCGCCGGGGGCGTAGCGCCAGTTGGCGAGCCGCTCGTACAGGTAGTTGAACAGCCCCATCTCCGACAGTATCGTCAGCGTCTGCGGCAATAATAACAATATTAATAATAATAATCCACTTCAAAACACACAGATCTACTTGATCTCACACTATCTCGCTTGTGTCGTGGAAACCCAGCAAACGTGGTATATACTACACATATTATTACATAATATATATTATACTATAGATATATAGTATCCACCCAGGCTGGAAAATGGAACCCTGTGTTCATCACACAAAGTCCACCCCCACCGGGAATCGAACCCGGAACCCCTCGATTAGCGGGCAGGCATGGTTACCATTGCGCCAATCGGGTCGTCGTGCGGTGCGCCGTAGGTAATCACTCTTGCCAGCCGTACAATCATAAATAACTCTATACCTACTCTATCCACGGAGACAAGTCAATAGGGAAAACATAGACTCGTTTGTGATTGGTCAGCGACAACCAATAATAATAATCTTTATTTCTTTTAAGCTTACAATAGGGATGTTGACTACTTTTGAAAATCAAAAATCTAATTAGTCCGTCAGTTTAGAAAACAAAAAATCAATGGACACGTACTTTTTGCTTTTTAAAATAAATTAAAATATACAGAGATAAAGCGCATTAAAGGTTAGGGTGAGGGGGTCGTGACGTCACTAACCACTAAAACCGCCAAACTGTCAGAATAGTGACGTCACGCGAAATTTCAACTCAATATATCACCGTTATTTTTTGATTACGTAAAAAAATAAAAAAAAACGTGTCCAATGTTTTTTAATAATCTGCAAGACGGACTAATAAAAAAAATTAGTCAACATGCCCGACTTACATAATGTATCCTACTTATATTCTATTTTTTTACTTTAATCTTATAGCTTGTACTTAAACTGAGAAAACCCGTGCCATAAGTACAAGCAACCTCCCATTAGCACTATATTTATATTATACTAGCTGTTCCCCGCGGTTTCGCCCGCGGTAATTTCAGAGTTCCCGCGGGAATTCCGGGATAAAAAGTACCCTATGTCCTTCTCTGTATCCCTGACAATGTGCATGCCAAATTTCATCCAAATCCGTTCAGCCGTTTCTGCGTGATTGAGTAACAAACATCCAAACATCCACACTTTCACATTTATAATATTAGTAGGATATATTTATATTTGCAATACATTTAGTCTGTTTGTGGTACCCATACTGCTCTGCTATTTGTGGCATTTACGTGGTTATTTGTCTCTGTTGTTTGTATGAGATTACGTGACAGAGAGAGCTCTATATTAACTTGTCTCCGTGGATACAGTACAGTAATAAAGTTTAAGACCAAAGAATACAGATTATATAAAGAAGCGACATTCTCCATTTTCCACCAATTTCATGACCCATAATATGCGAAAGTTTCTTGGTTTGACACGTCACACGTCATGTAGAATCTACATGTGACAATTATTCACTGACAGCTAATCGTTACTGTCAGCTCGCTGTCAATTTCACGATACGAACACACGCACGACACGTGCAAGCCGGCCGTCTTTACTTGTGGGAAAGTACTACCTGCTGGTGAAAGTACTACCTGCTGGTGAAAGTCCCGTTAAAATCGGCCCAGCCATTTCAGAGATAAACAGACACTTCAATTTTAATTATATGTATATAGACAGTTTTGTACTCACCATATAAAATACCGATTGAAAGGTCATTATTATCAACTGAGCGCCCGGCAGCAGATCCTCTACACGGAAATACTGATCTGTGACTAAATAAAAAACCAAAATGCTTTTTGAACATATAAAAATACAAGGCAATTATAAACTAGCCATTCCTTGCGGTTTCACCCGCGGCACAGATAATATAATACTATACCCGCGGTAATTTCGGAGCTCCCGCGGGAATTCCATAATTTCGGCGTTCCCGCGGGAATTACGGGATAAAAACTTGGGAATCTTTTAAGTTGGGCCAAATTACAACATAATATGTATACAAGTGACCAAATTTCATCATGATCGATTCAGTAATTTAGGAGTCCATCGCGGACAAACAACGTGACGCGTAATTTATATATATTAAGATAAGTAGATATAATATATCACGTGTCGTATCGTTACCACGACACGAGCTTACAGCTCAGTGTGCGATCGAGTGGGTGTGTCTGTTGTGGAGTGTTGTCTTTATCATAGTTTTTTGGCGGCAATCAAAGATGGTGGTTCGGTAATTTATTTTCATGTCGATAAGAAATGGTTAAAAGTGCAGGATTTTGTTGTGTTTATAAGGTGCAGTATTGGACAATAATTTTCACAGTGACGGTTTTTTGTGTGCTCAAGAAGATATATGACATATCGAGCTGATTGCTTCGGTATCCTCCAAGAGCTCCGAGAAAATTCTTGTAGTCTATTCAGTACCATGGCCTACAAGTTCAAACCGTACAACGATGCTAAACGCTACTTTGTGCATTTAACTAACTTATTTTACTTGAAACTGGCTAAATGCGTTATATGCGAAAGCCAATAAGAAGAAGGAAGAACATACCAGGTTCCGTGAGATTGAAAGCCGTTAACGCGATGCCGACGGCGGCGGCGCTGAAGGCGTGCGGCGGCATCACCACGTTCACCAGCGTCAGCAGGCCCTCGTTGACCTCCACCTTCACCAACCTCGAGAACCAAACGGCCGGCGTGGCCACGCCTGCGCACCGCACACAGATCGAAAAACATATTCATATTCATTTGTTTAGTCACTAGCCGTGCCCCGCGGTTTCACCCGCGGTAATTTCGGAGTTCCTGCAGGAATTCCGAGATAAAAAGTACCCGATATCCTTCTCTGTACCCCTGACAACGCGCATGCCAAATTCATCCAAATCTGTTCAGCCGTTTTTGCGTGATTGAGTAACAAACATCCAAACATCCACATTTTCACATTTATAATATTGGTAGGATTAACTACATGTCAAAAACATTACCTACATATATAAAAAAAAAACCTTTGTATTACACAAAAGAGTAAAAACAAAAGTAACAATGTAAATAAAAGGAAAAAGTGTAAATGATTAACAAGTAAAACATAAACATTGTAAATTTTAAAAACAAAATGTGTAAACAAACTTACGCTTGTCACACTTTAACGGCGCGGCGCAACCGATCATCACGAAATTTTGTACACACGTTGTCAGAGGTACAGAGAAGAACATAGGGTACTTTGTATCCCGGAATCCCTGCGGGATCTCCGAAAAAACCGCGGGGAACAGCTAGCTTCTTATAATGTGCAGAAGGTCTAAGTGCATAGGTATAGGATAGGGATATCTCTCTCTCACCGAACACGAACACGCAGGCGAGGAGCAGCGCGGCGGCGGCGCGCTCCTGCACGAACATGCTCACGAAGTACACGAACGGCAGGAACGCCGCGCTCCCGAACAGCAGCACCACGAACAGCGCGCCTGCGCACACGCAACGCACGTCACGCAAAACGCAATGTTTGGCAAGATATAGAGTAATATGACGTGTGTGTTATGACCAGTCTTGTGTACTTTAAAAATCCATTTATATCTACAGTACATAACAGTAATATGTGTGAGTTTGATACAAGAACATGACCTGTCTTGTGTACTTTAAAGATCCATTTGTATCTACAGTCATTGAACAGTAATATGTGTGAGTTGGATACAAGAACATGACCTGTCTTGTGTACTTTAAAGATCCATTTGTATCTACAGTCATTGAACAGTAATATGTGTGAGTTGGATACAAGAACATGACCTGTCTTGTGTACTTTAAAGATCCATTTGTATCTACAGTCATTGAACAGTAATATGTGTGAGTTGGATACAAGAACATGACCTGTCTTGTGTACTTTAAAGATCCATTTGTATCTACAGTCATTGAACAGTAATATGTGTGAGTTGGATACAAGAACATGACCTGTCTTGTGTACTTTAAAGATCCATTTGTATCTACAGTCATTGAACAGTAATATGTGTGAGTTGGATACAAGAACATGACCTGTCTTGTGTACTTTAAAGATCCATTTATATCTACAGTCATTGAACAGTAATATGTGTGAGTTGGATACAAGAACATGACCTGTCTTGTATACTTTAAAGATCCATTTATATCTACAGTCATTGAACAGTAATATGTGTGAGTTGGATACAAGAACATGACCTGTCTTGTGTACTTTAAAGATCCATTTGTATCTACAGTCATTGAACAGTAATATGTGTGAGTTGGATACAAGAACATGACCTGTCTTGTGTACTTTAAAGATCCATTTATATCTACAGTCATTGAACAGTAATATGTGTGAGTTGGATACAAGAACATGACCTGTCTTGTGTACTTTAAAGATCCATTTATATCTAGTCATTGAACAGTAATATGTGTGAGTTGGATACAAGAACATGACCTGTATTGTGTACTTTAAAGATCCATTTATATCTACAGTACATAACAGTAATATGTGTGAGTTGGATACAAGAACATGACCTGTCTTGTGTACTTTAAAGATCCATTTATATCTACAATCATTGAACAGTAATATGTGTGAGTTGGATACAAGAACATAACCTGTCTTGTGTACTTTAAAGATCCATTTGTATCTACAGTCATTGAACAGTAATATGTGTGAGTTGGATACAAGAACATGACCTGTCTTGTGTACTTTAAAGATCCATTTATATCTACAGTCATTGAACAGTAATATGTGTGAGTTGGATACAAGAACATGACCTGCCTTGTGAACTAGGTTCATTTATATCTACAGACATTGAGCGTGCCAGACGCGTTTCGTGCCAGAGACGTGCCGAGAAAAAAATGTGGGAAAAAACCAACATACACCGTTTATTTACAAAAGACGTCTGCACGGTTCCGATGCTCTATTCACCCGCTTGACCCGTGTGTACCCCCGTACCCTATGACACTCAGGATTACTGTAGCTTCTTATAAGTGAAAGAATTTTCAAAATCGGTTCAGTAGATCCAGAGATTACCCTCTACAATGTCACAAACTCACAAACCATTGCTCTTTATAATACTAGTATAGATAAAGCGCACAAGAGAGGCGATTTGGCGAACACTGTAAGCCTTTCTTGTTTTGAATAAATAAATAAATAAATAAATAAAGTTTGGGAGTGAGGGCTCGTAACGTCATACGCAGCTAAAAACTGCGCCTGCTTGTGTCGTCACGCGACATTTCTACTCAACGTATCTCCGTTATTTTTTGGTCACGTGAAAAAAAAATACGCGTCTAATATTTTTTGCAAGACGGACTAAAAAAATTAGTCAAATAGCCTATTATGCACTGACAGCTGCCAGTTACTGGCAGCCCGCTGTCGACCTTGCGATACGCACACGCGCACATCGAGTGTGCACGTACGTGTACAAGCCGGCCGTGTTTACTTGTGGGAAAGTGCTGGCCCTTATTCACTATGTCCATAACACGCCGCGGTAAGATAAGACGCCGCAAAAACTGTCATTCCCTCGTAATCAATGAAGTTTTACTGCAAAAGAATACATTTACAACGTTTCTTATGGCACAAAGAATAATAATTTCTAATATACTGTCTATATAACTGTCTATATTTATTATGTAGTTTATCCTAAATTCAAAATTTTAAATACTATATCTTAATTTCTCCAAATGTGTTAATTATAAGTGAAACTGTTTTGGCGAATGTATTTTGTACCTATCTGTTTTGTTTAAGTGTGCGAATGTATTGTGTACCTATCTGTATGTTTCCTGAATAAATAAATAAATAAATATCTTGGCATGTAGAACGTTTGAAAATACGTTTATGGGACGCGCGTTACGGGCAAGGAATGTTGTCGGTCATAGTGAATAAGGGCTTAGATCATTTTTGTGGAGTGTCACCGGGCCGCAATTAGGTAGGCGGTCGGGACGGGTGCTCGTGCTCGTGCTCGTGCATGCTCGTGCTCACCCAGCGCGTCGTGGAGCGGCGCGGCGGCGTCGCCTAGGGCGGCGGCGAGCGCGACGGCGGGCGCGAGCAGCAGCGCCGCGTACAGCGCCCAGTGCGCCAGCAGCGCGGCCGCCCAGTGCAGCGCGGGCGCGCAGCCCGCCATCACGTGCAGCCGCCGCGCGCCGCTCGCGCGCGCCCGGCACGGCAGCGTCGCCGCGTTCATCAGCACCGACATCACGACTGCGACACGCGACGCGCGGCGCGAGCGCGTTATTTTATTTTATTTATTTATTCATTTATTCAGCCAACAGAAATACACCAGCTTACAATCTATGGAAAGCATTGTTAGGGTATTTCCTGTAATAGGCTAAAACAACAAGCAAGAGGTGATGTAGGTATGTTATCACTTATTGTAACTTGTTTTATTTATTTATTCACTAGCTGTTCTCCGCGGATTCACCCGCGTTAATTTCCCGCGGAAATTCTAGGATAAAAGTACCGTGTATATTCAAAATTTAATGCATGTTTCACCCGAGATAATTTCGCAGTTCCCGCAAGAATTCGGAGATAAAAAGTACCCTATGTACTTTTCTGTACCTCTAAAAACGTATATGAAAAATTTCGTGATGATCGGTTGAGCCGTTAACGCGTGAAAGCGTAACCGACCAACAAACAGAGTTACTTTCGCATATTTTGTAATAATAAGTAAGGATTTGTTAATAAATCTTTTGCGAATATGCCTCTTCGCGGGCCCTACTATTGAAATATTCACCCAACTTCTAATCATAAAATCTATGCAAGTTACATCACACTTCAAGCTCCCAAAGTGACGCGGCCGAATCCGCTGGGAACAAGCAGTAGTAAAAACCCATAAATGAAGCGAGCTATACTCACAAAATACCAAAAGGCTGACGAAAAAGAAACTCCCTACTGGTGTTCCGGTGGAGCTATAATAATAGTAGCGTGTGTCATCCTCGCCCACGGGCAGCGGGTGGTTGTGGGCGGTGATGAGCGGGCGGCGTGGGCGTGGGCGTGGGCGCGGCGCGGGCAGCGCGCGGTCGCCCACCAGCTCGGACAGCAGGCCCAGCGCCACGGGCGCCGCGTGCCGGTACACCGTCGTGTACATCACCTGCAGGCAGGCAAACCAGGGCGGCCGCGTTCGTATACAACAGGCATGATGACATCGTGTAAAGATCCAAACTATTGGTTTGCCTTTGCCAAAGTAACACGGTTAAGAAGGGAAGTAAACTCAACATAAAATCGATTCAACTTTATGGGAATCCAACGTTCAGAGAACTCAACATAATGGGAATTCAACTTTATGGTCTTTTTAGTTCGTCAATTAAGATAACAAAAATAATATACATGTATATTTTCGTTTTTTAAAATAAATGAAAAATTATTCAGATAAAGCGCATCGAAAGTTTAGGAGTGGGGACTCGTGACGTCACAACGTCGCATAAACTGTAGCAGGGCGTGACGTCACTCGACATTTCGACTATCTCTGTTAATTTAAAAATATACGTGTCCAAATATTTTTTTATTTTTCTACACGACGGAGTAAAAACTAAAATTTAGTTGACTTGTCCACTATCGTTTAGGCACATACAATAATTTCGTGCCTACGTACGATGTACGATAGCACGTTATTATCGTAGATCGTACGTGTAATCAACGTTACGTTTAATATGATAAATTTTAATTTCAAACCGTACAACAATTCTGATAGAAATATAAATCTAGGCATTTAACTTGAAATCTATTATTACAGACTCGTGTCCTCATACCTTTGCATAAGTGCTGTTGATCTCAATGCCAGCCAAATACTTCTCGTATTCAAAGACATCCACCGCAATGTCCGTGATGGCTGTAACAATGAGATGATCGTAAAATCTAAGTATTGATGTGCTGTATCGAGGTATATTTTTCACCCATGGTAATTTCGGAGTTGCTGCGGTAATTCCGGGATAAGAAGTACCCTGTGACACTCAGGAATACTGTAGTATTCTATTGGTAAAAGAATTTCAAAATCGGTTCAGTAGATCCAGAGATTAACCCCCAAACAACCTCACAAACTTTACCTCTTTATAATATAGCTGACCTCCGCGGTTTCACCCGCGGTAATTTCGGAGTTCTCGAGGGAATTCTGGGATAAAAAGCACCCTATAGGCTTAGGCTATAAGTGAAAGAATTTTTAACCCCTACAACGTCACAAACTCACAATCTTAATATAGATATGTGTTTATTTTATTGAACTAAGGAAAGCTGTATGTAGTTTCTTTACTGTCGATATGTAAATATCAGTGTCTTTTTCAACCGACTTCAAAACCGACTAAAGGTCGACTGGATTTGTACAATAACTTGGTGCAGTAAAGAATTTATCATAGTCTCTTAGTAGGTTATTTGACTATTTTTTTTTCTAAATTCTACGTATTTAGTTCGTCAGTAAGATGATAAAAAATAAGACACGTATATTTTGCTTTTTTCAAATTAATGAAAATATACTTGGATAAAGCGCATTAAAGTTTAAGGGTGCTCGATGCACTTATCACTTATGGCGTTCGTTCTATCCTACGTTCTTTATTATGCTAATCTGTATTTTGTATAAATCACAAAAAAAATAATAAAAACTATAATATACTTGTTTATTGACAATAATTTTGATTGCAGTCCGGGTGGGTGGGGCTCGCAATGTCATATGCAAGTAAAAACTGTACCTGCTTGTGACGTCACACTACATTTCGACTCAACGTATCTCCGTAATTTTTTGCTTATGTAAAAAAAGAAAAAAAAATGTGTCTAATACTTTTTATGAATCCACAGGACGGACTAAAAACAAACAATTCAAACAATTTTTTTTGAATAGAATAGAATAGAAATATAATTTATAATAGAAATTCATACACATATCTCGACATAAAATAACAAAATATCTAACCAAAATAACAAAAAAAAATATTAAACAAAAAAAACCTTCTAAACAATTGAAAAAAAAAAAAAAATTAAAAGAATAATAAATATATAAAAGTCGTGGCCCGCGTAAAATGGACCTACTCAGCATAGATGCTGTGACTCGGGGTGAGAGCCACAGCGCTGGTCTTACCTAGGCCCAGGTTTTGCTTCGATCTAACGATAAGTATTGACAAAAGCGTGATCTGTGATAACGTGGAACTTCCCCCGGCCTCACCTTGGGCGACGTCGTGCGTCTCCACAAACTGGAACTTCGGATACATCTCCTTGAGGTGGCTGATTGGATATTCCTCACTGACGTTATATAGCACCTTGTGATCAGTTAATTCGTCGTACAAATCCAAATTGAGAGCAATATCCACGGCGTCATGACGCGACCACATGTTCCGTTGGACTTCGGTTTTTTGGATTAGTCTGCTGAGTAATCCAATGAACACGAGCGGTAGTAACAGTTGCTGGAACAAAAGAGAGAATGCACGTTGACATACGGTCATTTGCAGGAGTCCATACTCCATGTGGACTAGAAGCGTTAAGTAGTGGTTGCACGGTACCTTAGGAAAGGGAGAAGCTGAGCGGGAAAGTTAGTGTTAAAGTGGACAAGTTTGAAGGGGTGGTTTGCTCCCACATTTAGTTTCGTGACTGCAGTAGTTTAGTCGACTGGGTAACACTTAAATGCTATTGCGTTTGAGTTTAGAAAAAAACCAAATGGCCGACTTTGTCTATCGCCAAATGTGACAATTTAAAAACCAAAAAAGCGCTTATGTCTTCTTTTTTGGGTAATTAATTTAGGTTTGCTTGTTGAAACAAGAATTATTCTTCCACTCAATAGATAGAAAGAAAAAAGAACACCCTGAACGAATGGTCAAACTTACCAGTATAAAAAAGGATATCTTCTTGGACCAGATGTACTTGATTTGTCTCAGTAATAGCACCCGCAATTGACGCAAGTAAAGCTTGCATCCAGTCACAGTCGTCAGCGTAGGCTCTACAATAAGATGCAAAATAATATAATAATCAAATCCACAAGTTTCACATCACAGATATATAATTAATATTTGATCTCACACTAAGCTATATGATTGGCGGGGAGGATAAATGGGCCATCAACTCGGTTCTCGGTTAAACCCGATAAAAGCCAGTTTTTTACCCGAAAACGGCAAGCTTTCATCGGATCTAATCTCAAGCACCGGGATGATTGCGCATCTATAGCGGGCAGGCATGGGGACCTATTGCGCCAATCGGGTCGGGTCGTCATCAATCCTACTAAATAAGTATAATATGTTTTTGTCTTATTTAGCATCTTTAATTTTTAATTTTTTTTTTAATGACATTTTGAAATTTTTATAAACAATCTGGCAATAATGTGACTTTGTAATGTGATCTAAATAACTTAGACAGTAGGTATATTAATTAATAGAAATTAATTGAATTGAATTGAACATTATAAATGTGTGAGTGTGGATGTTTGGATGTTTGTTACTCAATCACGAAAAAACGGCTGAACGGATTTGGATGAAATTTGGCATGCACGTTGTCAAGGGTACAGAGAAGGACATAGGGTACTTTTTATCCCGGAATTCCCGCGGGAACTCCGAAATTACCGGTGAAACCGCGGGGCACAGCTAGTACTTAATATTACAAAGAACTAAAGTTTGTGAATTATGAGTTTGTGACGTTGTGGTAACCTCTGAAACTAGTGAACCGATTTTAAAAATTCTTTTACCAATAGAATGCTACAGTGTTCCTGACCGTCATAGGGTACTTCTTATCACGGAATCCCCGCGGAAACTCCAAAATTAACGCGGGTGGAACTGCAAGGGACAGCTAGTTATAAATATAATAATTGCCAGACGCGCCACCTGGTCTAAACTGAGCAGAACTGGCACTACGTAATGTATATAAGTATGTCAGTAATGTATAGAAATACATCTTAAATCTTAATTTTATAGGGTAATATTTGTATAGTCGTTGCCCGTTGGTTTGTGCCAACACTATTGCATGTATATTGTGTACGCACCCGGCGGGGAGGCAGCGCCGTCCGCCGCGTCCTGGCTGTGCGTCGTGTCGACGTCGCTACACAGTCTGGGAACAAACAGTACCGTACGGTCGGCATCAGAAATGTGCAGTCACTTTTTTATTTATTTATTCTTCTTGCACAAAATAGCACAAATGGCGAACTTAATGCCTTGCGGCATTCTCTGACTGTTAACCATTAAAACCATTTGACATTCGTTGAATCTTATTGCAATCCTTACCCGAATTAATGCGAATGCGTTTGTTTGTTACGTTTTCACTCTTTAACGGCGCGACACAATCAATCAATCATGATGAACTTTGCACACACGTCGTCAGGGGCACAGAGAAGGGACATAGGGTACTTTTTAACCCGGCATTCCCGCGAAAACTCCGAAATTAAGACGTTGGAAACAGCTAGGATATAAATGAAAAAAATAAAATAATAATCCAATGGGCTAGTTGACTAATTATTTTTCGTGTCGCCAGTCTCGCCGGGTGATTTTTCGCACAAAACTATTCATCACGCACAAAAACGTTAATTAACCTAAAGAAATATACGAAAACGCTTCATGGTTATGTTTTTACTTAGTTACTGTTGTCAAAATTCAGTTTTGGGAGTATCGGGGTATAATATATACTTGGGATGGCAGGCAGCAAAAGAAGTTTTGCGGCAACATTCTTTGTAACCGGTAGCGCGCCTGCCCCGCCTACAATCTATTTGGTCTAGGTGGTCGACACTCGACACTGGGCACGTACTTGAGGAACACCTCCTCGAGCGTGGACCTGCCGACGCCGATGGCGCGCAGGCCGAGCGCCGCGCGGCCCGCCTCCAGCGCCGCGAACAGCGCGGGGAAGGCGCCGCTGGCCGCGGCCGGCAGCGCCAGCGTCAGCGAGCCGCCCGCGTCGCGCTCCAGCACCGCGGCCAAGGGCACGTGCCGCTGCACCGCCGCCACCAGCGCCGCCTCGCGCTGTGCCTGCGCCGCCGCCCCCTCCCCCGCCGCCAGCGTCAGCGACAGCCGGTACCCGGTGCCTGGCCCGGGGGTTTCACAACAGGACAATAGAGATATGGACGACTTTTGAAAATCAAAATTCTAATTAGTCCGTCAGTTAGAAAATAAAAAAACAATAGACACGTATTTTTTGCTTTTTTAAAGAAATCAAAATATACAGAGATAAAGCGCATTAAAGTTTAGGATGAGGAGGACGTGACGTCACTAACCGCAAAACCGCCATACAAAATGTCAGAATAGTGACGTCACGAAATTTCTACCCAGTTTATCGCCGTTATTTTTTGATTACGTAAAAAAAGAAAAAATACGTGTCCAATATTTTTTAATAATAATAATAATAAATTTTAATCTACATGACGGACTAAAAAATAAAAATCAACATGCCCATTGACGTGGGAAAAGTCGTGGGGAACGGCTTATAGTGTGATTATTTATTGACCCAGTGTGCCTTAGTTTAGTTCTGACTACTCGTGTATGTTATCAGACGATTATCGTGCGTCCGTCTGTCTGAGTGTTTTTGTGTGCGTGTGCATATGTGTGTGCGTGTCGGCGCGTGTGTGCCCGTGCGTGCGTGTGCGCCTCACCCAGGGCCCGCTTGAGGTGCATGGTGGTGGCGTGGCAGCGCAGCCGGCCCGCGTGCAGCGCCGCCACGCGGTCGCCCAGCGCGTCCGCCTCCTCCATGAAGTGCGTCGACAGCAGGATCGTGCGGGAGCCGCGCAACGACTTCACATGTCAACAAACACTTGGTTTTTGTAGCTGGAGATCAACTTATTAGCTACAAATATTTCCTAGCTAATATATATTCCTCCTGCGGCAGGCGGGCTCAGCGCTCACCAGCAGCAGGTCCCAGAGCTCGCGGCGCGTCTCCACGTCGAGGCCGGAGGTGGGCTCGTCGAGCACCAGCACGCGCGCCTCGCCGGCCAGCGCGCACGCCAGCTGCAGCCGGCGCCGCATGCCGCCCGACAGCTGCGCCGCCTTGCTGGCGCGCTTGTCGCCCAGCCCCAGCCGCGCCGCCAGCGCCAGCGACGCCGAGCGCGCCGCCGCGAACGTGCCGCCCTTTATCTGGGGACCGCACGACACCGACCACATGTTCCGTTATTACATACGAGTTGCGCCCCGCGGTTTCGCCCGCGTTAATTTCAGAGTTCCCGCGGGAATTCCGGGATAAAAAGTATCCTGTGTATAAGCTATATTATTGTAAAGTTTCATTTAAATCCATTCAGTAGTTTTTGCGTGAAAGAGTAACAAACATCCATCCATACTCACAAACTTTCGCGTATATAATATTAGTAGGATAGCACGTCAATTTAGTATACTTGAAGCCGTTCCTTTATACTGAATGATTGCCGAATGGTTACCGTTTAAAACGAAACACAGTCCAATATACTGTCATCCATATCATAGTCGTGTAATGCTGTAGACCACTCATTGACCAATCATTGGTCCAAGGTTGATCACGTGATCAAACCACTGAGAGTACCTTACCTCGAAAATGCCAGTTGTCACAGTACAAAAATGGCGATTATTATGACGTCATACCGCCTACTGTAGATATTGCGTCAGTATACCAAAAGTTATTAATTAAAGGTTAGTAAGTCCACCAGTATGAGTAAAGTTCTGACCAGGGTGAAGAACATGATGTGCTCGAGCACGGTGAGGTCCGGGAAGAAGAGGTTGTGCTGCGTGCACAGGCCGAGCTGGCGGCGCGCGGCGCGCAGCTGCGAGCGCGTGTCCAGCCCGCCCACGTACACCGCGCCCTCCGTCGCGCGCAGCATGCCTGCACGAGCGCGCAGGCGGTGAGGTGAGGTCACACTAGAGAGGCAATGTGGGCGCGGCACTAGCGCCACGGTTGCAAAGGTGTCGCCTTCTGGCCTAATTTAAAAACCAGCCTCCTTAGATAAAATATAATTAATCTTTATCGCTATAGATAGAAAACTAACGGCCGCACTCAGAGTCTACTTTAATGATTACTTATCTAAGTATGGAGTTTTAATTTATTAAAATCAACATTAATTTATTAAACTTGTCTGATTGCGGCAGTTTCGTTTTAACTAACTTACTAACTTTAACTACTTAACTAAGTAATCATTAAAGTCGACTCTGAGTGCGGCGGTAAGGAACTTGTGCGTGTATGAGTGTGCCTGTGTGTGTGTGCGCGCGTGCGTAGGTATGTATGTGTATGTGTGTTTGCGTGCGCCTGTGTGTGTCTGTGTGTGGGCGTGTAATGTTCAGCGCACCTGTGATGATGGACATGAGCGTGGTCTTCCCGGCGCCGTTGTGCCCCAGCAGCACGGTGATCTCGCCCCGGTACACGTCCAGCGACAGGTTGCTGAGGGCGCGCTGCTTCGGGAATTGCTGCGCACAACCATACACGCGGTGTCACGCAGTCACAGAGTCGGCCTCGAGAGGGGGGGGGGGGGAGGGGGGGGGGGGGAGAGAGCTTCTGGCGGTAATCTAAGATGGCGGTGGAAAGTCTCCATCATCTAAGCGAAAACAATTTAAACTTGCGGGGAAGAGATTTTAAGTTTTATTTATTTGGAAAATAGTAGATTTTACAACAAGTACACAAAACGAACCATTTTTATCCGAGACTTAGCAGCTCGAGCCGCAGGCGAGGGCTGATAGTAATGTTGAGGATAAAATGGTTCGATAAAAACAAAAAAACATTACACAAAAAGTACATTTTTATATTTTCCTAATTATTTTCATAAACATACGGGTTCGTATGTAGTTTTATTCCCACGGGAGCGTAAAAATTTGATCATGTACGTACCTTGGAGACGTTGACGATCTTGATGCCCACCTCGGCGTCGCGCGGCGCGTCCTCGAAGTAGCGCGGGTCGCGCGTGATGGGCGCCTCGTCCTCGTCCTCGCCCTCGCCCTCGCCGCCTGCCTCGTCCGGGCGCACCTTCCAGCACTGCCGCTGCGGGGGCGCGGGCGCACACAACGCGACGCGATCCATGTTTATCCAACCCACAGAGCAAATAAATTAACTAGAAAGGACACGTGGGCGGGGCAGGCGCGCTACCGTTGCAAAATAAGTTAGAGCAAATGCTCTAACTTGCCCAACACTTCTTTTGCTGCCATCCCAAGTATATTCGCCATAATATTCCTAAAAATGTGAATTTTGAAAACAGTGACTAAGTAAAAACATAAACAAAGTTTTTTATACATTTTTTTACGTTAGTGCGTGATGAATAGTTTTGTGTACGAAGTCACTGGGCGACACTGGTTTTTATCTGTTTTTATACTAAACTAAGTTAATGTCCCTTCTATCTGTTATTTTCTGTTCTGTGATCCAACCAGCCCCCTTTAGGCAAGTCGGCAATCTATAATCGTTATCGCTATAGAAAACTAAGGCACTTATCGCCGAATCGTAGCCAATTTTTCGTGACCACATGACATGAAGATAAGTTAGGGTAGTTCGCAGTAGACATACAAAATATGACCCCAACATCAAAGCATTAGAGAAGCTATTACTAGGAACAGATACGACCCTCTCTGTCCATCCATCAATACTGTGCGATGGCTGCGTGTCAGACAATATTATTATTATTTTTATTTTTATGTCATAAGGGGAAAACGGGTACACCTGATGGTAAGTGATTACCGCCACCCATGGACATCTGCAACACCAGAAGGCATGCAGGTGCGTTGCCGTCCTGGAATGGGGATGGGAACTGGCTTTCAAGTGGGGCTGCCGGAACACACCGTTAGGTGCTTGGCGACAGATTTGCAACTTGAAAGTGGTAGCGAGCCAGCCGGGCACTAGAGAGTGCCCTACCACCATGCTATGGTTTCCTCACGATGTTTTCCTTCACCGACAGCTCAAGCTCATTGTTAGGGTTTGAACCTACGCCTTGCGGCGTTTGATCCGAACGCACCAACCACTGAGCTATTATCGTTATCGCATATCGCATCGCATCGCTATGTATCAAGATGGTGTTAAGTTGACAATGTGTGTACTTGAATTTGGGACGCGCACACCCTGCGTGTGTGCACACAAGCCGCCCGCCCGCAGTAGTAGCGGGGACTTTAAATCATTTCTCACATGTCATGTCATGTCATATCATAGGAGCCTCTATCGCCTTTGAGAGCGGAATCGACTTTCTGGCGAGCGTTTGTGTGAACGCAAGTAAAAGTACCTAATGAAAAGTTTTTGGCGGGCATCAAAGATGGCGGTTCAGTCATTTTTTTCGTATTAATAAAAAAATGTTAAAAGTGGATTTTTAATACAGTTGCTCAAAAAGTGGCGTATTGCAGGGACGTTTAGCGTTCGGGATGTGGGCTATTACATACTCGAGCTTTTTGTTTACCTTTCCCGAACTCGTGCGTTCTCTTTGCCAACTGTCAAATGGCGACACGACTTTGACACACTTTTTTGCATTGCGAAACGTACGTTTCGCATTACTAATACGACTAGCGCCATCTCTTGATCACAGTTGGAACTTAGTTGAGTTTGTTGTGTTTTTTATATTTTATTAAATTTCTTCATTTTTTTCGCAACTGTATTAAAAATAGTTGTTCAGTACACGTGCGGAACCGTCATTGCAACTAGTTCCGACTGTCAACCCTCACCTTCGGCTGCGCCTCGGCTCGGGTAGACATTTGTCGGAACTCTTTGCAATGACAGGCTTTCCGCACTTATAATGAAATATACTATTTGTTGTGTTTTATGACGCTGTATTGGACAATAATTTTCACAGTGAGTTTTTTGTGTGCTCAAGAAGATATATAATTTTTTCGGTTTACTCCAAGAGCTCCAAGAAAGTTCTTGTAGTCTATTCAGTGCCATGGCCTACAAGTTCAAACCGTACAACGATACTAAACGCTAATTTGTGCATTTAGCTAACTTGTTTTACTTGAAACTGGCTAAATATGCGAAAGCCAATAAGAAGAAGAAAGAAAAAAAAGAAAGTACCCAATACCTTGAAGAAGAAGTTGTAGGGCAGCGCTTGGCCGTGCTTGCCGGGGCGCACGAGCGACAGGTACCAGGTCAGCAGCACCAGCAGGGCGGTCTGTATCAGTAGGAACAGCCCGCCCAGTAGCACGGGGAAGCTGCGCGCCGTGTGCGAGCGCGCCACCTCCGCGAGCGTCAGCCCCACGTCTGGAAGTTTGTTTGTATGTTTAACTAGATGCTCCCCCGCGGTTTCACCCACGGTAATTTCAGAGTTCCCGCGGGAATTCCGCAATAACAAGTACCCTATGTCACTCAGGATACCGTAGCTTCCTATAATCGAAAGAATTTTCAAAGTCAGTTACAACCTCACAGGGCGGGGGAGGTTGTAAGGTGTAATCTCTGGATCTACGAACTGACTTACTGACTACTGCTCTAACTTACCCAAAACTTATTTTGCTGACCTTCCAAGTATATTTACCACAGTATTCTCAAAACTGTGAATTTTGAAAACAGTGACTAATTAAAAACATAACCATAAAGCGCTTAATACATTTCTTTACGTTAAACAATGCTTTAATGCACGATGAATAGTTTTGTGAGCGAAAATCACCCGGCGACACTGGTTTTCATCTGTTTTCGTATCAAACTAAGTCGATGTCCGTTCTATCTGTTATTCTCTGTTCTGTGGGTAATACGTACTGTAGTATTCGAGCCGGGTCACCTCCGCCCACAGCCAGACGACGGGCACGTGCGGCAGCAGGCCGGCGAGCGCGCCCACCGGCGGCAGGGGCGGCTCTTTCGCCGCCAGCACTATGGCCGGCACCGACGCCGACACGTACGCCACCACCGCCAGCGTCGTCGTGTACGCGGCTGCGGGCGACGACGAGCGACACACACGTACACACAAACCGCACATGTATCACACAACAGACAACAAGCGAGCCGATATCGCGCCACGAAAATTGTAAATTAATATAATAAAATATATCATTTACAATATAATGGGGATGTGGACTACTTTTGAAAATCAAAATTCCAATTAGTCCGTCAGTTAGAAAATAAAAAAACAATAGACACGTATTTTTTGCTTTATCAAATAAATTAAAATATACAGAGATAAAGCGCATTAAAGTTTAGGGTGAGGGGGTCGTGACGTCACTAACCGCTAAAATCGCCATACAAACTGTCAGAATAGTGACGTCACGCGAAATTTAAACTCAATATATCGCCGTTATTTTTTGACTACGTAAAAAAAGAAAAAATACGTGTCCAATATTTTTTAATAATCTACAAGACGGACTAAAAAATAAAAATTAGGCAACATGCCCATTGGCACGTCCAATACGGCCAAAAACATGCTGGATTAATGTAAATACACCACTGCATTTCCCTCGTAATCAAAAAAGTTGCACTTCAAAAAAATATATATAAAAACACCGCCTTCCTATTAGATTAATTATTATTTTCCCTATGCACCCCATGGTTGTTTGGAAGAGATCGCTCTGAGCGATAAGACCGCCTCTGTGATACACTGCAGTGTTTATTTTAAGTAGTTTTCAATAGTCTATTATTATTATTACGGATCCCTAAAAAGGGAGCAACTCACTGCTGTCGACGATGTACCGGCAGACGAACGCGAGCGCAACGACCGTGACGTAGTGCAGCAGCAGCGTCACGAACACGACGCCCGCGCAGCTGTGCGGCGCGTACGCGACCAGGCACGCGCCCGCCGCGCAGTACGCGAGCCCGCCGGGCAGCGCGTTCAGCGCGTGCGACAGCGCCAGCAAGCCGTTCGACAGGCCGTTCAGTTTCATCAGCTCCTGGTGTCGGCGAACATATTCAAATTACGTATTCTATTGTGAACATCAATACTGTACTATGATAAAAGAGTGGATAAAAGAGTGTACATTGAATATTAACAAAAATTTACAGGGGGCGATAAAAACAGTAACCAATGACAAAAAGAATTTTTAAAATTCTTTTGTTTATCTGTCTGGGCGATAAAAACAGTAACCAATCAGTCTGTACGCACCCTAACGCGTCGTAGTTACCTATTATTACTATAATTATAGCACAAACATAGCCCACGGAGTTTTTTGGCGAGAATCAAAGATGGCGGTTCGGTCTTTTATTTTCATGTCAATAAAAATGGTTAATAAAAATGAATTTTGTTGTGTTATGAGGTGCTGTATTGGACAATAATTTTCACAGTGACGGTTTTTTTATGTGTTCAAGAAGATATTGAAATTTCGAGCTGATTTCTTCGGTTTCCTCCAAGAGCTCCGAGAAAGTTCTTGCAAGCTATAGTACCTACCGTGGTTTGCAATTTCAAACCGTACAACGAAGCATTTTAATAGAAAATACATTGATCCAATTAAATTTACTTACAACTGGCTAAATGCATTATAAGCGATAGTCCATAAAAGAGAAGAAAAGAAACATAGCCCACCTGGATCCCGGACGCTCTTTCTTCAAGAAGTCTTGACATAAGAAACACGAATGGCAGGAGCAGAGAAAATATGCATAAATAAATGAACATTTCGGTTATATTCGCACCGCCAGCACTATTGAACCCGCTCAACTCGGGGAACTCTTGCAAGGCAACGGTCTGGAATGAAGGTTATTTATTATAGTTGGTTTACATGATAACTCTCGAAATAAGTGACAAACTTTCACATCACTATCACTACATAGTGTAAAACAAAGTCGCTTCCCGTCTGTCTGTCCGTATGTTATGTTTAGATCTTTAAAACTACGCAACGGATTTTCATGCGGTTTTCACCAATAGAGTAATTCATGAGGAAGGTTTATATATTTATATTTTATCCCGGAATTTTCGCGGGAACTCCGAAATTACCGCGGGTGAAACCGCGGGGGACAACTAGTCTACACATATACACCAAATGCTGTGATTGGTGTTGTATAAAATGGTGTCATGTAGGCCTACGATGCACGCCACGATATGTTTATCGAATGAAAGATAAAATTGTCGATACGATAAAAGTTTGTATGGAACAATTCCGCGGGAACTACGAAATAATCGCGGGTGTAACCGCGTGGGACAGCTAGTATAATTACATAATCTATATATATAAAATCCTTTGTCCTGAATGACTGATGGATCGACGCACAGCCTAAACCGCTGATCGTAGAGACCTGAAACTTGGAGGGTGTAATCTTTATATGACGTAGGCATTCGATAAGAAAGGATTTTTGAAAATTCAACCCCTAATGGGATGAAAAGGGGTTGCAAAGTTTGTATGGAACAATTCGTCGGGAACTTCGAAATTATCGCGGGTGAAACCGCGCGGGACAGCTAGTATTGGAATATAATTATTTGACACGTCATGTCCACCCAAATAACTTACTCTACTACAAGAATGCAATAAGTCAGTCATACAATCACAATGTGACTAAAACGTAACTCTTTGAATGTAACAAAATTAATCCATGGATACGCACGCGACGCGACGGTAACTGACGCCCATATTAAGATACGAGTATACGTTTGTTACGATTTCACATCTTAACCGCTGAACCGACCGTCATGAAATTTTCCTTTCTGTACAGGGAAGGGTCATAGCTGGTACATCCCGGAATTCCCGCGGGAACTCCGAAATTAAGGCGGGTGACACCTATAATATGTATTAGCTGTTATATTGCTAACGGTCGCACTCAAAGTCGACTTTAATGATTACTTAGTTAAGTATAGATTTTTAAAACAAAACTGCCGCAATCAGACAAGTTTAATAAATTAATGTTAATTGGCATTTAACTAATTAAGTTACATCTCATTAAATGCCAATTAACATTAATTTACTGAACGTCTCTATAAACGTCTATACTTAACTAAGTAATCATTTAAGTCGACTCTGAGTGCGGCGGTAAGGATTAGTCACGTGTAAGCAAGGATATATTATAATCCATGGGTTTGATTAAGTACCTCATTGAAAATTCCACCTGCAGGTAAGTTTTATACTATGTATAGTAATATTTAATGCAGTATACTTACCTCTGGAACAGTTTTGTTACTTTTCAAACCAATGTAGCTGCTGTCGATCAACCATTGCAGGGTCGTGAAAGTATTTCGGTATGAGCCTGCGCCGAGAAATAAAATTCCGTCAGTCGGTTCAGACACTCGGCGGGCCGGCCGGTGCAATGGACCGCAGAGAAAATAATATTAACAAGTAATAATAATAATAAATAAATGTCCGCAGGGCAGCTTGTGGAGAGCTGTTGGTGAGTGAAGACACCACGTACCCGGGAAAGTATGAGAGCAAATTGCTCATACTACTGTACTTGTATTTAGTTTAGGCATTATTAAACAAAAACCATACAAACCATAGCTAGAGTGGCTTTCTATTATATCATCTTCAGACTTATAAGTATGTGTGTTAAAATCATCGTATCTGTTTGACATTCTTATCGTATACTCAAGATGGTCAGGCAATTCAAAGCCTTTCATATTCTGTGAACAAAATATTTAATAAGTAATCTTTCTATTTGCGACGCTCCATACTATACAATCGTGTCGATTTAACTCCCCACCATTATAAAACTTGAAATATAAAAATGACAATAAAAATCGTTGTTTTCATTCTGCTAGTGTGATTAAGAACCTTACATTATTTTCTCTATCCCCAATGTAGGTACAGATCGGTGTCAAGCTCAGAAGAATAACTAAGTGTCAAGTAACAATTTCTGTCTGGGAATAATTACGCAGAGAAAATAAATTAACTAGAGAGGACATGTAGATGGGGCAGGGGCGCCACGGTGGCAAAGGAAGTTAGAGCAAATGCTCAAACTTTCCAAAAAGTTCATTTGCTGGCATCCCAAGTCTATTTTCCAAAATATTCCCCAAACTGTGAATTTTGGAAACAATGACTCATTAAAAAACCCTAACCAAATGTCTTTGAATACATTCCGTGACGTTAATTAATGTTTCTATGTGTGATTAATAGTTTTGTGAACGAAAATCACCCGACGACACTGGGTTTCATTTGTTTCCATACTAAACTGAATGTCCCTTCTATCGGTTCTGTGGTTGTATGAATTTTTCAAGTGGGCGTGGCTGGTCAAATACGAAACCATATATTTAAGCCACACTATGTGATGCCGCAATACTAAGAACTTGTCTTAAAAGATTCGATTCCCTACTTAATTTTTCTTTTACAAATCTCAATAAGTATAATTACAGATTTGTTTTTTATCAAAATCGCCCCCAAGAATCCTTTATGCATTATTTGCTATTCCTCGTACTTGCTGATATTCTGATCATCCCAAGTAGGCGTGCCTACACAGAAGTGTGTATCATTGTATTTTAAGTGAGGCTCGTATGACAATAACTATGTGGTACCTCAGGCGCTCGCAAGTTTCACCTTACCACAGATAATATAATTAATACACCTTACGAATAATGTTTTCTGAGAAATGCCATGAAGTCATCGGCGTATCGACGCTTCATACCATATAGCCACCATCAAGATTATTAGGTATGTAAACATTTCTGAATATCGTTGAACATTATCACTATTGCAATAAGATTCAATGGCTACCAAAAACGTTTACACATGATGCTGTCTGTACTCTGTACGCGTCAAGTTACCTTTCAAATGGGTGAAGTGTAAAAGTAAATTGTTACCCTGGGGGTGAAAGTAACTTATTTAGTCCCGAGACAGTATACGGTATAGTGTGTAATAGTTCGAGGGATTTGGCGCATGGCCGGCGATGCGTCAAATACAAATAGTCAATCATCATCATAGATGTCCCCGTATTATGTCTTTGGCGCATCGCCGGCCGCTGCTTGGCTTGGTCGCCAATAGGTACAAACCTAACCTAACCATTCCGTATACTCTTGCTCAGAAAGTCGTAACAAAAACATTGTAACAATCCGTTCAATCGCCACCACTGTGGGCGAACGAAACTTTTTTTTCCCGCTCGCCACCAGTAGGGGCGACCGGGAACTCAAATTTTCATTTGAGTTGTGACGGTGTTGTGTATGCCGTATGGAGGTTTAAGGAGAACAATCTCATAGTATGAAAAGTGTCCGTCGCGTCGTAAGCAAGTCGAGCATTACGGTAGCGCCACAATAGCATCAGGGTATTTTAATTTTACGCAATGTTGTGAATTGTATGATTATAAACTTTATTATTATTATTATAAAGACAGTAAAATCTAAAGTTTGTGTTTATATGTGTGTGTATGGTTGTTACTCCCATCGAAATGAAATGACTAGATTATGTTTGGAATGGAGTTAGTTTATGTTTGTTATGGAGTTACAGAGGGAATCACGACATGCAAGCAAAGCCACGGGGAGCATCTAGAAATATTGTAAATTTAAAGTTTGTGAACATGTTTGGATGTTATTAATACTCAATGACACATGTCTAAAATCAAAGAGTTTGCAAGGGGATTCTGAAATTAACATGGGCCTGAAATAAATTCTGTAATGAATATTTAATAAAAAATTGGAAATGTAATAAGTATATATTACTTACCTCAAACAAAACGTAAATATCATATTTTTTTTCTGATATTTCTGATAAATTTGAAAATGGTCTGGCTGTCTGTCCATCTGTGGAAAAATAAATTAAACTGACACACTGAATTTATAATATGAAAATCAAATACTTTTTAAAGAGGAATTTAACCTATTATGAAAGCTAAAAAAAGCCTTTTTCTAACCTCAGTGGAAGTGACAAATACTTATAAAAACCAAAAGTGGAACAAATTAATAGAAATTAGACTGGTACAGTGAACCAGTACACACATAATATTGTCTGGATTAGAGCAAAGGAGTACCCTATGGAACCAAAATTCAGGTGAATGGATCTTTAGGTACAATAAGTAATATTTATGTCAACTATTATTACTAGGTATTATTATGGAATGGGCATGTTGACTAATTTTTATTTTTTAGTCCGTCTTGTAGATTATTAAAAAATATTGGACACGTATTTTTTCTTTTTTTATGTAATCAAAAAATAACGGCGATATATTGAGTTGAAATTACGCGTGACGTCACTATTCCGACAGTTTGTATAGTGGTTTTAGCGGTTAGTGACGTCACGACCCCCTCACCCTAAAATTTAATGCAAAAAATACGTGTCTATCGGACTAATTAGAATTTTGATTAGTCCACATCCCCATTATCAATAACAAATCAAATATTGTTTATTGTCACTGGAATGAGAAAATAAATACATCAGAGGTATACAGGTAACAAAGGGTGGCCTTACCTGATCCTCTGTACTTTTGACGCCTTTTTGTATCAACTTCATGCATTAATTGTGTGGCCGCAGGTGAATCCGGATTATACAGAATTTTTGAGTAGGCTAAACTGCTAAAATTGATTTTATCAATTCCCTATAAAATACACACTTCATTAACATTAACCATTTAACAACTAAGTAGAGAAGTTTTACACTGCTAAAGCAAAAACTAATCTTGATTATTATTTAAAGTATCACAAATCAATTCCACCACCGGCTGTGTCCTGACTTTACCGTAAATTGTGCTTTCAAATATAAAAGTAAAGACGAGTAGTAAAAATTATTAAAAATTAAATAGACACAACTCCATACAACAAGCATTACAATAGGCATGTACCTACTATAATTTTGTGTGAAATACTACTAAGTAATATACGGTAAATAACAGTCAAGGTTTGAAAAGAATTCATAAACAACTCGAGATGCAGCGAGTGTCATGGGCACCTTTGCTGCTGGTATGACCCGGGGCGGTATTTTTGAGTGACTTTTTTTTTGTCGTAAATTGAAATTGATAAATTATAATGTAATTTGAATTTTATATTATACTCGAGATAACTTTTTCGGAATAAAATAATGTTTACAGTTTGAACATGTTTAATGTTAATTTCAGTGAAGCAACTGTAAACTTATTGGTATGTGCATTCTATAATTAATTTAATTTTAATATATATGATATAGATAGCTTTTGAATTACATTGTTAAAAAGTCCTATTTGGCATTACAGATTGAGTTATCTAAATAATTTTTATGTTCATTACAATTAGGTCTAGCACTAATCTGTGATGTAGGTATTTTAATATAGCCAATAAAGAATTTTAAAAATTAAAAATTTACTAATGCTTACAGTTTGTGTGATGATAGTCTCTTGGGTACGAGACTCGTATCGCGATACTGGCATTAAATATGGTCTAAGAGAAATAACAAATATGAAGAGCACTGTCGGTGACAATATTTCGATCGGCGTGTGAATGAATCTTCTTATACGGACCATTATGTGCATCCACATTAAAACCCACAACGTCCTCAACATTTCCTTCATTTTAACGAATTTTATGAAGCTATTAATATGTATTTGATGTTTCAAAAATAACTTGAAGTAGGTAACTGTAGTTCTATCAAAAAAATTAATCACTCATTAAAGTTTAAATAAATAATCTATATCTTTAACAAAACCATTGCTTAACTTGCTGATAAAAACTTTCAATTTCTTTTCCACAATTTAAATAGATTCCCGACTCTAGACATCACGGACAGTCATATCCTTTGCGGCTCAGATCATGAATAATCTTTGGCTCAGACGAAATAAAAACTCGGTTCGCCGAGGAACACAGACGAATGCAGACGAATAAGAGAACATACTGCCGAGGAAAGTGAGCAGTTGTCAGACTGCCGATGACAGTGACAAACAGTAGGAAAAAGGGATGTGAAAATCAATTTTCTAATAATCGATTTTCTTAGTAAGGAAAATCGATTTTCAATAATCAATGTTCTTAGGAAGAAATTTTTAACTGATGAAAAAACGGAGGAGTGTCAAGTCGACGCGTATATATTTTTATGCATGAAAACGAATGACTTTTTTAATAAAAAAAAAATATATATATTTGGGAAACTTGAAGTAAAAATTTAGTTGTAATTATATTTCTAGTACCTAACTTATCGGTTTTATTTATCTATAATTTGTAAATCAACAGTTTTGGCAATAACTATTTTTAGTTTAAAGTATAATTCTCAAAAAGATTTGTTTTGTTTGGAAATTGTGTTGGCAATTTTTTTATACGTCATGTATAATACTTACTATAATTTTATTTTTATTTTTAATCTGATGGTTAATATCAAAGACTATACAACCACTTGACTGCGCATACAGTGCCCCGACGCTCGAAAACTATTAGTATTTTGTCGCCTATGTATAGACTACGGTACTAGTAACCATTTTAGTTGTGACCAAGTTCCAGACCTGTGTGCACGCTAAATTATTTAAAAAATTTTTGGTTTTGTTTACAATTTATAACGCATAAAAATGCCTTCATGCGCAGTAAAGTGGTGCGGGAAACATTCCAAGACATCTAGTTACAAAAAGGATGGCATAACTTTTCATCGGTAAGTAAATACTACGAAAATTATGTTTGATTTAATCAGATTACGAGCCACGGCAGGGGTCTTCTTAAAATGGTGGTTTGGTGACAGCAAAAGGATAAGTACAGCGCGTTTATGTCTTTTGGAAAAGTCCCTTTCTTCCATTAGGAAATTCTAATCCTTCTATCTCTTTCTTTCCCTTTGTATTTTTATCGTAAAAATCTGTGATGTTACTTACATACATACGCAACTTGACCTTGAACTGACCAATTACAGCCGGGCATTCTCCTTCGTCCCCCGGCCCGCGGCAGTGAGTCGTGTACTTAGAAGAAATCGGCGTATACGCTCTCTAGTGGTTATATGCTCAGTGGTTAATATTAATCAATCTCTTAGTTCTATTGCTATAGAGAAAAGTACGCTGTTTTTCATAATTGGAAAAAAACTATCTTTTCAGTTTTCACATATTTGAATTTGATTATTATGTCTTTTTCAATTGATTTTTACCACAGCGATTATTCATGAAAAGAGAAAAATCATTTTTTTTTACTTCAAATCTCAAATCCCTACCAAGCAGTCAGGTAGGTACTGTACTTTGTGGCAAAGAGTATATAACCACTCTTTGTGGGCACCACCAGAGAGAAGGTAATCACTACGGGCACCACCAACCACGTAGACGGAGAATACAGTTATTCTTCAGAGGAGAAGTGGTTATATACTCTTTGGAGGAGAATATTTTTTAATTTTTTTAAGAAGATTTTTTTATCCTATAGGCAGAGAGAAGGTAATCACTACGCGTAAGAGCTCAGTTTCAAAGTTGCAACTAAAACGTAGTGATTACCTTCTCTCTGGTTGCTCCCATTGTCGACAAAGTCAAAGAGAAGCGTTTACGGTGGTATGGGCATGTACAAAGGCGCCCTGATGACCATATGGTGAAGCTTGCCCTAGAATTGCCTACAACATACGCTCGCGTGGAAGACCACCCGCCACTTGGCTGACGACGGTCCAAAAAGACCTTAAAGAAGCTCATCTCGATGGAGACATAGCACAAAACCGTGCGAAATGGAAATTGAGGACAAGGAAGGCCGACCCCAAATAAATGGGACAAGGTCTAGCCAGATGAAGAAGAAGGAGAGGGTGGGAAATACAAATGAAACTGGAGAGTGAATAAAGTGCATTATTAGGTAGGTATTTATTTGCCAGAATAATGTGTTGGCGACACAAACCAGTGACCGAACCCGGGCGTGCCCAATTAAATGCAAGCGACTGGAGAGGTTATACTGACCGTGACCGAACATGCTGCCCAATCGAACAACGGTAGCAGAAATGCTGGTGACTAATTTTCAGTGTGAAACTTTCGGTCGCGCCCATTAGCGAAGAAGCCCCTATTTTTATCTCTGCAGGGTTGTCTTGTCTGGAAACTTGTTGTAAAAGCATATTAATTAATTAGGTACCTACTTTTATTTAGATTCACATAAGTATACGAGTATAACCATACTAAGTATTTAATTTTGTCGGGACTCATGACACAATATCCTCAATATCCAAGCCAGCCTCGGCGTCGCAGGCGTTCTGATCGTCGCCCTGCAAGCACGCTCGCTGACACTCCTTTTCCGATACGAAGTTGTTTTCGTTCCCACCGCACCCGGTGTAAATGAACTGCATGCATTTATTCCGCCACCTATTGTAACCCCATCTATAGGAGAAGCTCAATGATGTAGCTCAGTAAAATTTTTAAACACAGTGTTTAGAAAGTTAAAATTTTAATAATAGGTATTTAGAAGATAGGTTAATGTTAATTAACCTTTGACCAAACTTGAACGAGAGTCAGGACTCAGGATCTTACGAAATCTAAATATAAGGTATATTACGACATTTTACGATTTTCTTTCGGTAATATCGTTCGAAAATTGCACGTTTGGCCCCCTAAATGTGTCCCTCAACATACACGTTGTTGAGATACAAAAAATCTCACCTCGACATATTATGTGTGCAATGTCCCTTGTCTACATGGCTAAGACAATATTCTGGCATATCCAAGCTCACTCCTGTAGGTAGATAGGCGTGATCCGGTGGAAATCCTCCGATAAAAGGGAACCCTTTATCTGTGAAATACAATTTTATTTTCCTCTACTATAATTATCTTCTATAATTTAAATTTTTGTGGTGATGAAATAAAAGGTTGGCGGAACGACTGGTGAAGACATCGAGTGACCATGATTGGTCCTACCTACTTAAAATCATAATACATATATTTAATTGTACCAACTTAAATAAGAAGATATTCTTTATGTGCTACAATTATACCAGGTACCTATACCTACGTTACCGAATCTCGCACCTTTCTTCTGGAAGGCGGGCGGAGTTAGGTACCTTCTTAAAGTCTCAGTTCTTAGTCTGTCATCCGCAAGTTTAATTACACCAGATAAGTAAAAAAAATAACAAACAAAGCAAGATTCACCTCCGCCAAGGTACGAGCGTCACAATCAAACTATAAAATGAGCTTTATGAGCTTTATGTATTTAACTATGTAAGTTTTCCCCAAATATTTCTTATGCCTGCCTTATTGGCCATTTTTTATGGCATAGGGGAAAACGGGCAGTTGGTATATCTGATGGTAAGTGATTACCGCCGTCCATGGACATCTGCAACACCAGAAGATATGCAGGTGCGTTGCCGACCTGGCTTTTAAGTGGGGCTGCCGGAACACATCGAGAGGTGCTTGGCGACAGATTTACAACTTGAAGGTGGTAGCTAGCCAGCCGGGCACTAGAGAGCGCCCTACTACCATGAATTTAATTAAAAACATAGATAATTATGTAATCTATACATATAAAATTTTATTTGTCCTGAATGACTGATGCGCACTGCCTAAACCGCTGATCGTAGAGACCTGAAACTTGGAGGGTGTGTTCTTTGTATGACGTAGGCATCCGATAAGAAAAGATTTTTGAAAATTCAACTCCTAAGGGGATGAAACAGGGGGGCAAAGTTTATATGCAACCATTCCGCGAGAACTCCGAAATTATCGCGGGTGAAACCGCGCGGGACAGCTAGTGAAAAAAAAAAAAAAATAATAATATATCTACCATAATCCCATCCCGCGGGCCATCCGCCCCCGAAACCCGATTCGGGCATTCCGTACTTGTCAGTTTTCACAACATTCCCGTATTCATCGGTCATAACCGGATTGCCGTTGGCGTCTGTGGCGAGAACGTTTCCGTATCGATCCGTGATCACGGGTTCGCCGTTCGCATCGGTCGGGTAGCGGTTGCCGTTCTTGTCTGTTTTCACTACGTTCCCGTATTGGTCCGTCGGCAGAGTGTTGCCGTCCCTGTCGGTGTGCGGTTGTGGGCTGAAGCCCCAACCTTTGCCGGAGCCGTCGTCGGTGGCGCTCATCCCTCCGGGTCCCCCGCCTTTTTTCCAGAACGTTTCTGGATCCTCCCCTTCGTACGGCTCGGGCCAGCCATCGAACAAACTCATGTTTCGCCTCGGCTTGTATTTGCGGTTTATTTCCTCGTCGTCTGTCTCGTTCAGCGGCTCGACTTGTCTCGAGCAGGCTGTCGCCGGTGGACAGTTGATCGCAAACAATACACACGACGAAGCCGCGAGCGCAAGTAGAACTTTGAAATTCATTCTTTGGTTATGACTATTTCATCGAGGAGGTCTAAGGAGAACTGCGAGGAACAGAAATTAAATCAATTTTATTTTATTTTAATTTTTAACATCAATACCCTATCCCCCTGCAAGAATCATCATGGCGCTTGGTCTGGTGTTATACAAGGTGTTACGGATGGGTGTGGTCATATTTGAAGATGGTGCATGGTCTGGCCATCTTATCCAGTAATTGACCGTAACATTTAGCTCAAAAACCTAACTCCAAAATTTCAGGAACAAAATAAAAAAAATATTTTTCTCGACCACTTCCGCAACAAAATAAACATGTCACATCACTAGGTGGGCCATGAATTGGTCACAGGTAGTGATGGGTTCAAGATTATTCGAAGTAATTTATCTCCGGTGGGGTGCATATACAAGTTGATAACAGCAAACTTAACAAATTTTAGGAAAGTTTATTTCATGTTACCGGTTCAGTTACTAGTGTCAAATCATCGCAGACGATAACGTGAACAAGATCGTCAAATAAGACTACACCTTTCTGTAACACCTGTATACGTACCTACTCTGCACCTAGCTGGGTTTCCACAATGGTTCCCGTTGTTTTCACCAGATCATACACAACCTTACATCATCTAATAAACAAAGAAAAACGAATTATCTTATAGTAGGTATAAAAATATTGTTCCTTATTTTATCTCTACTTTCTCACAATGTTCATCCGATTGCGATGACTTTTTGGTGGTTTGTAGATGCGTTGAAGATAGTAAGTACCTAGAAAAAAAAGCATAGCCCCACATAATAATATAGCTAACAGTTATTTTAAAACATTTAATCACATGATAAATTTATTTATAACGAAAACAAAATTCGAAACAGGATAAAACGTTGGAAAACTAAGCTATCTGTACCATTTTTATTTTACCATTAATCATTACCTAAACGATAATATTGCTATGTACTTCCTCTACCTACTAAGTCGTTATTTCCTTATAGCAATACTAATCAACCACACAGTTTTAATTATGTATAATGCGCACCGTCGCGTACCTATAGGAAACCTACCGTTAGTTTGTTAGGTGATGGAAATCGGTACAGGATTTTGGGGTTGTGTAGCCAAAACTGAATAAAAGTATGTTAAAAACGAAACAATTTTAATTTCTTTATGTCCGGCCATGGTTTAAAATTTAATGGTGAACATTTTACCCCAGTGCGGAACCCTTCACTGTGTGACTTCGACACTCACTTGGTCGGTTTTAAAGATTCACTTTCTAAGAAAGATATTATGTGTCGTTGCTAAAACCGCGAACACAATTTATTCGGAGTTCCCGCGGGAACTCTGGGATAAAAAGTATCCTATGTCCTTTTCTGTGCTTGCTCCTATCAACAAGAGAGATAATGCATGGTCGAACAATAATTTTGACGGATCTCTATCACTGAAAAATAGTGTAGAATGTATATTGGACAAATCTATATGCATCTAAAAGAAGAAGAAAGAAGAAGCAAATACATTTATTTCAGCACAACACACAAGAAAAAGAAACAAACATAAACAAAATACCTATCCGACACCCACAACACACGTCCTTCACCTTTTAATGTTCACTTTTCCTTGATAAGGTTTATTTTTAACCGACTTCCCAAAAGGAGGAGGTTCTCAATTCGACGCGTATGTTTTTTTTTTACACTGAAATAGGCACACGTGCGGACGTGCGTTTGTGTCGCTCAGGGTCGATGCAAATGCACTATGGATATACCATTCTTATGCTAACATATTGCAAATAGCTTCAGTCGCATGTCGCAAATACTATAGGTAATTATGATTGCTAATATTTGCTTTATTGGGACCTATTCACTTCGAAGTAGGTAGTCAAGTTTCTGGAGCTTGAAACTACTTTTTTAAAAACTAAAATAAAAAAAAAAACGAATAAGTGCATGGGCTATATTCGGAGTTCCTTTACAGATTAATTTTATTGTTTCATCGTTGAAACCTAATAATGATTTTAACTAAGTACTTGCTAAATTCTTATAAGATAAATAAGGGGCCGCAGGTACCTACGCTTAAGACGAATTCGCTGACTATGCTTGCGACAGTGTTGCACATGCTCAGAGTCAGGGGCCGTATTTTTGAATCGTTCGAATTGCGTATGCGAAAGTAATACGTACGATTCAAAAATACGGCCCCATCGCGCGCCCATGCGCGTGGGCATCGCTAACTATTTATGCATTTGTTATCTCTACGCGCTCTTCAGCGCAATGTATAACGAGGTTTATCTATCTAGCTGTAATAAATTATTATTAAAAATAAAACTATTCGGTTCAATAAAATAATAATAGTTAACTTCTAATTGACACCCGCCAAAATGCATAACAGTTTGTTGGCAGAGGAATCGGTCCCTATAAATAAGAATTGTTTTTATACAAACTTAACTAGCAAGTTCGAAGCACCGATATATTGCATCTCATTTACAGAAGGTTTCTAACAAAAACTTTTTTGATCATTTTAGAATCAGGCCCAAACGTAGTTCAAAGAGAATATCAAAGATCAAAAGTATCAAAGAGAATATTAAAGATTTTTTTTATTATGAATTAAAAAAGTTCTCAGTAGCAGAATTATAATAATAGACGCGTGATTATATGATCTTTGATAGACGCCATTGATTATATTATCCTCTGTGGAAGAAGAACAGAATTTAAGTTAATAAAATCACTAAAAAGATATTTGCGTGAATTATAAACCCTGTGGTTATTTTCTCTTTGATTATTATTTTAATCAGTATCGTAGTGATTATATGTCATTCTTTTAACGATTCGATTTAACTTTAAAACGTTGCCGTTTCACTGGCATAATTATTGCCAAAGAATATAGTGATAAATCGCGAAAGAAGAGAAGAATAGGAATTGAAGGATTGAAGGACCAGGAAGGAGGAAGCCTGGTTTAAGTCATGGCTCGTAAGGCACAAGTATCTATACAAGACACCCTGGAAAACGATGAAGATTTCGAAAATTATCTATCTACACATTTCGACAGATTAATCTGTTAGTAGACACGCTATTTCTTGTCAACATAATATCGACAACTGGTCCTTTGCTTATGAGATTCTTTCACGATTCACTCTCCTGTCTACAGTGGCGTAACTATTGGGTGGCAAGTCGGCAAAATGCCACGAGCCCCCAGCCGCTAGGGGCCGTAGAGTAACCTATAAACTACTGGTAGGGGCCCCGGTCAGAGGAGAATCCCAACTCCCAACATTTAATATCACACATTTCGTAAAAAATCTTATTATTGTCGATTCAGCTTCTTTATATTGAGGGGGGGGAGATCCGATGCATTTGCCACGGGCCTCGAACGGTAGGTAGGTATAGTTACGCCACTGCCTGGCTACCTTAATGTCTGAATCTTAAGAGTGATCAAACAGTATAATAATTTGAAGTGTTTAGGGTGGGCACTGCCCACACTGACCCTCCTTTTACGACTCTGCCGCTTGTCACGCGTTGCGATATACCTATGGGTTCCCGAAAACGCGCATCTGAAATCCGAATAGGTATAGTTGCAAGTAAATGCAAATACCCTGAGATTAGAGAAGCAGCAGTTTCACTTTATCCTCATACTAACCTCATACTAACCTCGGAAATTCCGCAGTAGGTACCTACTATATCTAACACAAGATATCTTAGCAATACCGGTGCTTCCTCACAGTGAATGAATCTTAAGAATCGGTTCCGTAGGTACCTACTTCCAGAGATTATAGCCCACATTCAAGCCTATAAACTTTACCTCTAATATTTTTTCAATGTAGATTCGTTCTTGATCTACGCATTTGGTATTTACCATGACGTCATCATTATTAATTAAACACTAATCAATTGTTTAGGCATGGAGGTGTATTCGGAGTTTTGCGGATTTTGTTTGGCCACGGGCAACGCGATAAGAAAAGGAAAATTGGAGATCGGACAGGATCGAATCGCAATGGCCAAAGTGAGCTAAGCGTTTATTTAGTTTTTAATAATTATGTTTTTGGATAGTTAGGGTTCCGTAACCTCAAAAGGAAAAACGGAACTCTTATAGGATCACTTTGCTGTCCGTTTGTCTGTCAAGAGTCAAGACCCTTTATTTCGGGAATGCGTGGAGTATCGTGTTAAAATTAAAATCATATATCTACTCGGATTTAAAATCCCTTGAAGCTGTGAAAATATCAAACTTCTAGGAAAAAAAAAAAACTGAATCGACACTATCAAGGGAATCAAAATTTATATAGGTCTAGGGTACTTACTTTCCTTTGATCCGGAACTATGAGATTAAACACCTTATTCTAAAAGTACATACAGGAAATAATCTTAAAACTATAAATACCTATATGTTGTATATGGACATAGATAAGCAATAGTGTATTAACCTAAAAAATTTTGAGTAAATCGTGTTTTAAAAGTAGGACCGCCATTTTGTGTCAACATTTTTTATGTTCAATATTTAGTTACATATTTAAGTAATGTAATAAGGTAAACACATAATTAAAAAACGTTCCCGAACTCTCAATAAATCGTTGTGAATCAATAACTTAATTTTGTGGGTTAACATGTTATTGCTTATCTGCGTCCATATGTGGTATAGTCTTTATTTAAAGTACGCCAGTATACCAGTATGCCTAAAAAACTGTACGCAACACTCGATGGGCGAGTCCGACCCGCACTTGTCCGGTTTTTTCTTTAAACTTACCAGTGACCGATGGTTTTCGTGGGGTTTTTTTTACTAAACCGAGTCGTTATCTCTTCTCTCCATTCTGTGAGCTCCTGTTTGCTGTAGTTATTCTACACGGTATTTCTGCATTGTTACAGGCATGCGCTGATAACATAGAAGCTCTATCGCGTTTCAAAGGCAAGAGTGAGCCGGTGTTCCTTTTCATTACGGTTAAAAGCCTAATATTTTTTTCTGCAATGTAACTATAGGTATAATTAATAGCATTTTGAGTTTTTGTTTTGTCTGAACACTACATATATTGGTCCTCTAGTTCCGGTTTTGTAGGTATATTACGTGAGCAGAATCAACCCTATGTAATCTACAATATTATAAATGTGAAAGTAACTCGATCTGTCTCAAGAAGCTTATGTCTGTCTGTTATCTTTCACGCCTTAACTACAAACTCAAATGATCATTATGAAATTTGGCATATGCGTAGGTACGCTGCCGGGGTTAGGAAAGGACGTAGGGTAGGTACTTTTTGTCCCGGAAATTCTGCAGAAACTACAAAACTAACGCGGGTAAGACCGCAGAAATTAACTAAAAGTCATAATAAGTAAATTTATTAAACAGAAAGGAAAATTGACGCGCGCAATGTTCGGCGCGAATGGCATAGAGCTATGCCGCTTGATCGAAGAGGAACTGGGCCTGATGCAGAAGGAGCAAGAGACCGGGGTGGAGAGGCCCAAGCACCCGGTCAGCGAAATGTTGCCGGAGGAAGCTGTGAGCACTTTATACCTAGTGTCATTTACACTACTTCACTTTTTTAAGATTATGTGGCAATAAACGAATCCTTATGTTTTTATAGGATGCGTTTTTTTTTTTATTTAGCTAATGTATACTACTAGCTGTGCCCCTCGGTTTCACCCGCGGTAATTTTGGAGTTCCCGCGGGAATTCCGGGATAAAAAGTACCCTATGTCCTTCTCTGTACACCTGAAAACGTGCATATCAAAATTCATCCAAATCCGTTCAGCCGTTTTTGCGTGATTGAGTAAACGTATGCGAGGATAAGAGCTCGAAAGCGCATTTTCGTCCGACTTGCTTCAAATTTATCGTCACTGCTCAGCTCCTATGTGTCTTAGCGTAATCTTATATAGCCTATAACCTGCCCAGGAGTATGGACTACAATCGTACCAAGTCCAATCCCTTTAGTAGTTTTTGTCCCATGCGTGCACATACAGACAGACAGACAGACAGACAAAAAATTTACTGATTGCATTTTTGGCATCAGTATCGATCACCATTCATCCTCCAATATTAATTTTGAATATATATTCAATGTACAGAATTGACCTCTCTATAGTTTTATTATAAGTATACCTAGAGATACGTACAGAGATTTTACTTGCAGAATATTGGCACTATAATAGCATATGTCGGCGTGAGGGTAGTTTCGTTATCAATAACGTTTCCCGCCGACGTATAGTTGTCGTAACTCGTTCGTTCCCCCGCTCCACTCCATTGCCCGACTCGTCTTTGTTAGAACTTGATATAAAACGCGGGTAGGTATGCGTAAGCCGCGGGTCATTGTTACTTTGTGTTCGGTTCAGTGCAGTTATAGTGTCGTATTAATCTAATAGTGATTACGTGTGCTGTGTCATCTAGTTGTTTCCAGAGGTTTGCTTAAGTCGGGAGCACGGGCAGTGGAGGTGAGCGTTCATGCATTGTAAAGGGGCCCCATTAAACCTACACCTGGGTCGCAAGTCCCAGGCACTGCTCCGTGTTCCCTACGGATATCTGGTATGCTGTATTATCTATAACTATGTTGGTGCAATTGCTTATTATAGTTTCCTATTCCTATCATTATTCCCTACATCAGAATTGGGATATTACTTGCGTCCACATTTCTGCCAATAAGGTTCCTACGTTCGGTTCCTCTCGGTCAAATATTACGTTTTACATAGATCCTGACGTTTTACTATTTTTTATTATACTACTCTCGTGAATTAGTTTAAAATGAATTGCTTTAACTAGTAAATGTGAATTATTTGAATCGAATTTCAAAGGTTTCGATACCTTTGTCCATTAAGTTTTGTGATTTAATCATATCTACCTAGTTGTTTAGAATTTTGATGCGTGCTGCAATATTTTAACTGTTTTCTCATCCACCCGATAGTTTAAAAGCTTCGACCGTAACTCATTACTGGATTTCCAACCGTGGGGTTGAAATCTTGTCGATTCCAACTTTTATTCTTTATGTAAGAGAGATAATTTTTAATCTACCCACGTACCCGGCCGTCGTTATTCAGGTTTTAAGGCTGTAAATTCTAGAAAATCAGATCGAATCTTTCGTAATAACCGATTACCTACGTCTTGAATGCCGTTGATTCTCTCTTCTTCCATGTGTAGTGTTTCTGTAGGGTAGTTGTGACTTTTTACTACCGCTTGACAGAAATTGTTCGGTTGTTAATGTGTGAAATAAGTAATCCGGTTCGTAGCATTTTCAGTTAAGTTTTACAATAGTATGAGTAAGACTCTGAGGTTGGTCGGTGCTCGGTATTGAGTTAATGAGTTAACGTTCAGTTTGCGACAGTGAGGATAGCGTGTCGGCGAGTTGGTAGATGAAAGTATGTAGTTCAGTAGAAAGGAACAAAGCGTAGATCAACAAAAGATAAAGACAAACAAAAAGAGAATAAAAAAAAAAAGAAAAAAAAAACCTAAAAGAATGAGGATAAAACAAAGAGAATAAAACGAAAAGAAACTAAAAAAAAAAAGTTTTGTTAAAAAATAAAAAATGTGAGTGATTTAGGAAAGGGACAAATGGTCCATGCAATCTCGAATGAGATTGTACGTAGCTATAGGAACATGTGGTTCGGACTAGCGAGGGTAATAGTTAGAGGAAAAATCGATTCGGACTAGCTATTACGCTATAGGGACAACGGGTCCGGACTAGCAATGGTGACTGTGGTTACAGGAACAAAACAATTGGTTCGGTCGAGCTACGGTAGCTATAGGGACAATCGGTTCGGACTAGCAATGGTGAAAAACCAGTTTGAGATTCTGAGAAATCGTTAATACTCGGACCAGAATCAAATTTTTGAATGGCTGAATTGTACGATTGCAATTAAGTTGACGTTTAGGAATTCTATGTCAGGATGAACGAGCGTTAACATTAGTAGTTTTCTCAGATGTCTTCCTGTTCGTAGAGCGCACGAGGACGTGCGCATGTCAGTATGGCCGTGTCGGCGTGAGGGTAGTTTCGTTATCAATAACGTTTCCCGCCGACGTATAGTTGTCGTAACTCGTTCGTTCCCCCGCTCCACTCCATTGCCCGACTCGTCTTTGTTAGAACTTGATATAAAACGCGGGTATGCGTAAGCCGCGGGTCATTGTTACTTTGTGTTCGGTTCAGTGCAGTTATAGTGTCGTATTAATCTAATAGTGATTACGTGTGCTGTGTCATCTAGTTGTTTCCAGAGGTTTGCTTAAGTCGGGAGCACGGGCAGTGGAGGTGAGCGTTCATGCATTGTAAAGGGGCCCCATTAAACCTACACCTGGGTCGCAAGTCCCAGGCACTGCTCCGTGTTCCCTACGGATATCTGGTATGCTGTATTATCTATAACTATGTTGGTGCAATTGCTTATTATAGTTTCCTATTCCTATCATTATTCCCTACACATACATAAAATTTGAGAAAAAAAACGCGCATCCTATAAAAAATATTCTTCTGAGTATAAAAACAATGCACTGCAGTTTTGACCTTTAGATTGTCAGTATTGCCCCCAAATGGCCTCGATTTCGAGCGTCGGTGGAGGTAGGTAGGTAAATATGACAATAGAAATTTTGTGAATACGGCAGTAAAAAAATATTACCTACATTTACTACCAATGCAACGGCAAAAGAACTATCTTTACTTACAGTGCAGAGGTTGAGCTTAAATTAACTTATCGTAAAAACATTTTTGAATTATTATTCTACTCGAGCGGCCTGTGGGTGACATATTCGCGACGAGCATACAGCGCCCTGCGCGTGCAATATAACAACGCCTTCAGGATGCTTCTGGGGCTGCCGTGGCGCTGCAGTGCCTCGGGGATGTTTGCAGAGGCTCGGACAGACGGTTTTCATGCCATCATGCGCAAAAAGGCCGCCTCCCTGCTGCAGCGCCTTCGAACCAGTGGCAACAGCATCTTGAAGATGATTGCAGCTAGAGCGGACTGTCCAATTCAAAGACATTGGATTTGCCTCTTGGTCCTCGATAAAAATTCAAAAACTTAAATAATTAGTAAATAAATAAATATAATATATAATTAATAGATTAAAATTGTTAAATGTAATGTATGTATTATTTTTTAGTTGACACATTTTGTAATATGATTATGATTTAATTTATGGAACTATTGAATTCTGAAATAAAGATTATTATTATTATTATTATTCGACAAACTTTTAACTCACAAGTACTTATCAACTCGCTAATGGTTCTGAGCGTTATAAATTGGGATTCTTTGTCAACAAACAGCAAAAGATAGAAGAAGATTTAAAGCTGGAGGCTGAGTATCGCGAGGCTCAGGAGAGGTTGAGAGTGCTGACGCTCGCAGCCAGAAAGAAGCGAGTCTGCGAACGGCTCTCCACGCACGTCAAGCGGCTAAACTTCATCATGTTCTGGCCACACTGCCATCAGGCGCACTACGATTTGTACGAAAAGTGGGATCTTGTTAGTTAGTATTCTCCATAATATTCTCATCATATCATCAGTAGAACGTTCGCTTCTGGACATACCTAGGCCTCCCCTAAGGATCGCCACAACGACCGGTCCTGCGCTTTCCGCATCCAATGGTGTCCCGCGACCCTTAACCAATTGGACCAACCTACCAACGCTATGTTTTTCAGTTCGTGGTCGCCACTCGAGAAGTTTTCTGCTCCATCAGTCATTAGTTATTTTATTATCAATACCCTAAAACTCGTATGAATCTGTTGATAATTGAGCAATCATTTTTATAAGCATAAGCTTTAAGAAGCTTTTGAGCTTATAAAAGTTATGAAATCAAGTCACGCTGTCTAATAGGTACTAATTTATGCGGCTTCCTTATCTGTATCTATAAAATTTATTCTGCAGATATCCAAGTAGCTGCTAAAGAAACCTTCCAACTGACAGAGGAAGGTGCTAAAGAGGCTTTGTACATGAGCGACGTGGACCCCAACGAGGCGTGTCTCCACGCGCTCCTCAAGGGCGAAGTGTTGGTGGTGCTGTTCAAGATGTTCGATACCGACAATAGAGATTTCGTCAGTGAGTTACTGGAACTCTACAGGGTTAAGCCCAATTCTGTAACGTATTAAAACTAGGTCTAGGCGCACTGTCTGTCAGTAGACTATGAGCCACTCAGTTTCAATAGTCTAAAGCTAGGGAAGTTGACGTTAAGCTACAAATCAGCCCCTGACTGGAGGAATTAGTGAGCATTTAGTTACTCCTGGTAGGTACATTAAATAATAGTGTTAATATTTACATACTTAGGCCGTCTATTAACGAACCTCAGCAAAAAGAGACCCATGTTAGATTTTATTTACTTTTAGGTGTCGCCTTCTCTTAGTGACCAGATAAATATTATACATTGGCTCCAATTCATGATATACTTTATCTTTTGTACACATTACAATGAGTATCAGTCTCTTTAGGTCCTATTATATCAGCAAAATGCCAAAGAGTGTCAAATTCTGCCAATAGAACTACTTCGTCACGCGCTATACGAAGAGATCCCCGTTCCTAAAGAGGACTTGCCGCCTGAAAAGCAAATACCTCCGTTCCCGGCATACGAGCGGTACGCCACCATCAGTAAAACGAAGAGGGAGGTCAGACGGGACCGCTACGAGGCCAAAATGCAGAAATTGGTAGGGAAATTAAAGGAAGCTTCGTGGAAATCAACGGCTTCTATCTAGACTAACGATTAGTAAGCTACTTATAGTTGTGTTACGAATTGGCAAACGAGTAAGCCTGTAGGTAGTAAATAATAAATAAATAATCTAACATCTATTTAATGACTTAGATTTCGCTCGCCTAGTACGTTTCTATCGTGTAGAATACTTCTGAGGCTAAATAATAATTATAAATGAACGCTTTCAATGAAGCGCGAACAAAAGGAAGAGAGGGAGAGACTAGCGGCAGAGCAGGCGAGGATGGCTCGCGAGGCCGAGGAGGAGCGGCAGCGGCTGGAGAAGCAGCGCCAGGAGGAGGAGCGGATGGCCAGGATCCAAGCCGGGGTGAGATAACAGGATCTGGAACTGGTATAATAATGCCACGATGAAGGACGGAGTTATGTGACCTCCAGCTAGCTCTTCGGTCATGATACATTAAACTTGGTTTTTCTTGAAACAACATAACAATATGTTTTCAGATAAATAATAATTGGAGTAGTATTTAAAATAGGTACGTCTTGCTCACAGTTAGTTTCAGAATAGAATCATATAAAAACAAAATGTGATAAAAGTACAATATTCGAAATAGAATATTGAAAAAAAGGACATTGGAAGTAAAGGAGGATAATTACCACAACACTGATCAAAATGTGCGTTTACGAACAAAAGGCCCTTGGTTTTTTGTACTATTAATGTCTCTAAATTGATCAATTTTATAAAATGAACTTCAGCTACCAGCAGACCCCGAACCTGAGGAGATGGGCGAGGAAGGCGTTGAAGGAGAAGAAGCAGTGAAAGTTGAGGAAGTAGAGGAGGTGGTGAGTATCCTTGTTTTTTCTTCTCTTTTTCATAGAACAGCGGCAGGAGCACACCTTTGACACTTCATACAAAGCGAACTGATTTAACGCCCCCCCACCGGCTTGTGTGCAAACTTGCAGGTGACTTGTGTGCACACGTGGAGGATGCGCGTGCGGCGTAGGGCTCGCGCCGGGGGTGGGGGGGGGGGACATTCAAGTCGATACTGTCCGACACACACCGCTACAACAACCTACCGCGACAACCTACACCGCTATCACCTCTAGGCTCGCCGCTACGTCGTGGCGGGCGCGTGGAGGCACGCAGTTACAAGGGGGCGGGGAGTGTCATTTCTTAATGTAGTAGTTACTTATATTGCAAGGAATAGAGATTATATAAAGAAGCGACACTCTCCACCACCCACCAAATTCATGCCCCCTCATTCCCCGCGAAAATTACCTCCGTAAAGACCGAGGAAACTTTGATGCATGTAGAATATACACGTGACAACTATTCACTGACAGCTGACAGTTACTGTCAGTTCGCTGTCAACCTTACGATACGCACACACGCACAACATGTGTAGGTACGTACAAGCCGGCGTCCTTTACAGTTTACTTGTGGGAAAGTCTTACTTGAATCAGATCATTTGTATGAAGTGTCACCGGGCTGGTTCTATGACTTTTCCATTCTCATCGTAATGTCTTCCACAGGTGGTAGAGGAGGAGAAAGTGGAAGAGGAGGAGGAGTTCCACTCGGACGTGTCGGTGGAGGACGAGGAGTACATCCCGCCGGGCGGGCTGCTCGTACCCGGCCTGTACGCGCCGCCCAACGAGTTGGCCAAAGCCAACGTACTGGCGTTCTTCTATCCTAAGGTAAAGAATAACCTGCCCACCCGCAAGTCAGGTTCCGGGTTCGACTCCCGGTGGGAGTGGACTTTATATGATGAACACGAGGTTCCACTTTCCAGGCTAGATGTGTATATTTATTTATACCCACTCTAATATAATATTTTATGTAATAGTATGTGGTATATATAATATATATACCTCGTTTGCTTGGTTTCTACGACCCAAGCTTATAGTTTAGTGTGGGATCAAGTAGAGCTGTGTAATGTGAAATGTATTATCTATTACTTTAAAATTATATCCTTATTATTATTATAAATGCGAAACGGCTCGAACGATCATCATGAAATTTTGCACATGCGTTTTCAAGGTTACAGAATAGGACATAGAGTACCTATATACTTTTATCTCGGAATCCCCGCAGTATCTACGAATTTAACGCGGGTGAAACCGCGTGGCGCAGTTAGTAAATATATACATAATGTATCATTGTGTTTATGTTTGCACGTGATGTGGTAGTGACTATAAAATCTATAGTCACTATTCACTATTCACTATTGACGACCCGATTGGCGCAATGGTCACCATGCCTGCCCGCTAATCAAGAGGTTCCGGGTTCGATTCCCGGTGGGGGTGGACTTTGTGTGATGAACACAGGGTTCCATTTTCCAGTCTGGGTGTGTATATATATATATCTATAGTATAATATATATGTAATAATATGTGTAGTATATACCACGTTTGCTTGGTTTCCACGACACAAGCTTATAGCTTAGTGTGGGATCAAGTAGATCTGTGTGTTGTGAAGTGGATTATTATTATTATTATTATTATTATTATTACTATAGGTGCCACACCACGTGCAAACATTAGCCATCTATAGTATAGATGGAAAATCAATCCGATTTAAACCCGGTGCTTGGGTTTAAGCTTGTAAATGCCCAGGTTTAAATCGTCTTTAAACCCGAGCACCGGGGTTGATTGCTCATCTTTAGTGGTGACCCGCGGTGGTCGGCAGGTGGTGACGCAGCTGGCGCCGATCGAGTCGGAGCACCTGCCGCCGCACGTGCTGGTCATGTTCAACATCGACAAGCGGCACGAGGTCATGGACGTCGCCCACCAGTACCCGGACGACATACTCAACGTGAGCGCGGATTAGGGAACTCTTACCCCCATCCACCCCCTCGGTGGCCACCAGTAGTATATGCCAAGACCCGACTTCACCCCCTCTAGTTATCATGTATGGTAGGTATGGTTTCATTCACAAAAACGGTTTTAAATATTTTTTTGAAAAATAGAAAATTTGATAAAGAAAAAAATTCATTGGCTCATATTTTTGTTTTTTTTTTTTTGTTTTTTTTAACTCTCGCAGGAACTCCGAAGTCCGAAATATCGCAGGTGGAACCACGGGGGACAGCTAGTTTATAATATTAGTATAGGTTAGTATTATTATCTAGTAGTTATTATTTAACATAATATCGTAAGTCTAAGTACCTACTTTGAACTTTTTCGAGTATAGATAGCAAATTTTTGAACGTTTAACTCGTACTGCCCTTTGATTTTCGTCGCTTGCAGATGGGCGTATTCATCGGCGACGAGCCGACCGGCGCCGAGCACATTGCTTTCACGGTCAAACAGTACGACAAGATGGAGAGACTAAGGAAGCAGTAAGGGAACATCATGCATTTGTGAATAAGTTGTCATTGTGCAAACGGTTTAAAATAAAACTCCAGTAACTAGGTTTACGAAGTTCACTTTTCCGAACTTATGGCATCCAGTCTTGAACAATTTTCCGCTAAAATATCTCTCTATCGCTTTCTTCTTATTGACTTTGGCATAATATAATGCGTCAAGCTAGTTGCTAGTATACCGTTTTCTTCTTTTGCCCTTTCATATTGTTCTAGTTTTTGGTATGAATACTTACCCAATAGAAGCAATTTATGTTTTACGATAAAATAATAGAAATTATTTAAAGAAAAGAAAACTGGTCGACAAATGAAAAGCATCGGAGAGTTTTTAAAAAGAGAACACGTTCGTGTTCAACTCTTCCACAGCAAGGACCGGCTGGCGGTGATGGTGTCGCGCAAGCGCAGCCTGGCGCTGCTGCAGCTGGCCGGCCTGAACCCGTGCTACATCAGCAGCGACGTGCAGGCCGGCGAGCGCGACTGCCTCACGCTGTTCCCGGTGGGCTACGGCGACGACTATGAGGAGGAGCAGAGCGTCACCGAGGAAGAGATACAGGTCCATACATACCGATATGTACATACACTCCACCGTCCACACCAGTGGCAAGCGTACTGGCTTGTTGCAATTTTTTTTTCATAGAGTTGTACACAGAGCGATATTGATTCATTCTTTCCGTTCGATTTTGAAACAAAAAAAAAAACATTTTTTTTTGATGGATTGAATGTGTTCGTGGAACGGCGTGATATTACGTTCAACCCACACTTTTAGGTCTGAATGCGTGCGCCGAATGCCGTTCTATACTCTGTTATTCCCAGCGGGACTTACACTATTTAATTTAGACCTTAATGAATAATGGAAGTGTAAAATATAAGATACCTAGTATTTACCAGTTTTTCCCGAAGAAACAATAAATAGAACAAAAGAGAAATAGCCTAAGTTTCCAACATCTCAACGATTCGGTCTAAGAAACACAAAAAATATTTTTGTCATATAACTTTCAGGAAGTGGCACCGGAACCAGAGAAACCGCCAGAGGTAATGTTCCTTTTTTCACAAGAGATTACTCAATCAATACCTACTCCTACTTTTCAATAGGTAGGTATTAGGTAGGATTATAAAATTAGTGGACGTAATATAAACTATAACAACTAACTTTCAAAGAAACATTCATGATAAGTAATACTTAGTAGAAGAAAATACGAGCGAAGTAACGTTTTTCAATAGATTTTTTAGGACAAAAACGCGTTTTTTTCCGATTTTTTTTACTAATAAAACACTAGTGCATTGATTTTATCTAAACATGTAATAGATAAACTTAAATCGCATATAAACTTTTTCAACATAAATTGCTTGCACTTGCACGAAAGGTTTAAGAAAGAAACACAAAGTTAATTAGGAGTTCCTGCGGGAACTCCGAAGTGAACGCGGGTGAAACCGCGGGTAACAGCTTGTAATACGTAATATACTAGGCTCGTTTATGTATGTTTCTAATATATTTTCCCAATCATGTCGCCAGCCCGAACCAGAGGTCGAGGAGCCGAAGGGTGATGACGAGGATGCTGACGATGAAGAAGATTAGATCCATGACCTTAATGCTATATTTTACCACCGTACGGTGAAATAGTGCCTTAGGTCAAGTTCCAGATTCATTATGAGTACTATGACCAATGTCGTTTCTTGACTGCTTATAGCAAATAACAATAATATCTATACTAATATTATAAAGCTAGTTTGGTTGAACGCGCTATTTGCTGGCAATTGTCTTGTGTTAAAAAATAGGCATTCATACTTCAGTCTTTTATTATTTGTTAATATTTACAATAATATATTAATTTGTTTAACGTTACAATAATTATTATAATTATAAACACTCTAACTTATTTATTATATAAACATTAAATTATTATTATATAAACACCCCAATGAAATCTAAATATGTTATTATCTATTTTGTTTCATTTCCTAACTAGTTTTTTTTTATATTTTCGATCTGTAAGGGAGCAATCTCCACTGGGATTGAATCATTTCTTTGTTGTTTTCTATTTGAGCCAGTTTTGTGGTATCTGAAACAAAAAACTTGTTGAAAACCACGAATGTGAAAATTTGTGAAGATGTTTGTTTGTTTGTGAATCAATCACGCATAGACGGATGGATTTGTGGTGTTCAGTGCACATAATAGGTGTATAGAACATAATAGGGATGTTGACTACTTTTAAAAATCAAAATTCTAATTAGTCCGTCAGTTAGAAAATAAAAAAACAATAGACACGTATTTTTTGCTTTTTCAAATAAATAAATAATGTGCTGTTTGGGGGCTAATCGGTCGCTCTCTCAACATAGATGGACCTGTGTCTGTCTGTGAACCTTCTCGTCTCCATGAAAGAAGGAAAATAAATAAGAAACTACATACACACACACACACACGCACCCTCACGCACACCACACCACACAAAGTAGGTACTTTTCTAATCGTAACTTATTATTAACCCGATTGGCACAGTAGGTCACCATGCCTGCCCGCAATCAAAAGGTTTCGGGTTCGGTTCCCGGTGGGGGTGCACTTTGTGCAGTGAACTGTGACACAGGGTTCCACTTTCCAGTCTGGGTGTGTTTATATAATATCTTGGTCAATATACATAATTTATAAGTAATTCTCTGTACTGTATACAACGTTTGCTTGGTTTCCACGACACAAGCTAACCAGTCTCTCACAATAAATCGTATAATATATTACCTTTGTCGAGCATGAAGGTGCGCAACAGTCGCGCGACGGCGCGCGCCGGCACCGCCATGTTGATGTACGGGTAGCACGCGCCCGTCTGCGTCTTGGCGTTGCTGACCGTCACGCCGACCAGCTCCACGGGGCGGCCGGCCGCGCCCGCGCCCGCCCGCACGCGCAGCACCGGGCCCCCGCTGCCGGCCACGCGGGAGGGTTACGATCGAAGGATGGACAGGAAATCAAATGAATGAGGTGAACGAATGAAATGATATGGAATGGGCATGTGGACTAATTTTTATTTTTTTGTCCGTCTTGTAGATTATTAAAAAATATTGGACACGTATTTTCTCTTTTTTTATGCAATCAAAAAATAACGGCGATATATTGAGTTGAATTTTCGCGTGACGTCACTATTCGGACAGTTTGTATGGCGGTTTTAGCGGTTAGTGACGCCACGACCCCCTCACCCTAAACTTTAAAAAAGCAAAAAATACGTGTCTATTGTTTTTTTATTTTCTATCTGACGGACTAATTAGAATTTTGATTTTCAAAAGTAGTCCACATCCCCATTATTTTCATTCGAGACGAAAACGGTAAAAAAAACAGAACAGAAATGGCAACCAGCTCAGCATAAGCTGGGAACCTAAAGGGAGAGGGCTGTTTATTTGCAGATAGATAGAATAGTCGGTGTTAAGTTGGACGAGGACTCATTGAAACCCACGATAAATCATGCTTATACATCTAACCAATAAATAAACCACTGATTTTATTATTTACTAGCTGTGCCCCGCGGTTTCACCCGCGTGAAAGCTTTTTATACAACAACTTTTTTTCCCGATATCCGATTTCAATGGAACAAAGCCTATATGTAGCTCCAGGCTAAGCTTAATCTATCTGTGAAAACAGCATGACACTCCGTTCAGTAGATGTGGAGATTATCGCGAACAGACAGACAGAAAAGAATTTTAAAAACTTTTTTTTTGGGCTTGGTCACTCTTCTTTTATCACCCCTCTCAATTTTAGGTAAAAATATTCAATTTACAGAATCGCGGGTTCTACTCTTTTATTATAGTATAGAAGATATAGAGAAAATCCACTACTCTAACTCCAACTGCCTATTATATTAGGTGTGTCCACTCCCCACGCGAGTGATGATGGTGGCTGAATGATGATGTCGGGTGCCGGTGGTCACCTGAAGCCGGACTGCACGCAGCACGAGGTCTGCAGCATGGAGGGCGAGGCGTTGCTCACGTGGCCGGCGGTGAGCGCGGGCCGCAGCTGCCGCAGCTGCGTCTCGCTGAAGAACGGGTAGCCCGCCGCCAGCACCGGCTCGCCTGCAACCGCCCGACAGACAGAAGGCACAACCGCGTTTAGTATGGAAACAAATAGAACGATATTTGGTTCGGTACTCAGTGTTTGTTTTTAAAAATTCATAATTTTGGAAGTATAGTGGAAAATATACTTGGAATGTCCGCGAAAGAAGTTTCTGGAAAGTTAGAGTATCTCTAGAGCAATAGGCTATTTGACTCATTTTTTTTTCTTAGTCCGTCTTGTAGATTAATAAAAAATATTGGACACGTATTTTTTCTTTTTTTACGTAATCAAAAAATAACAGAGATACATTAAGTTGAAATTTCGCGTGACGTCACTAACTAGTGCAGTTTGTATGGCGGCTTGTAGCGGTAAGTGACGTCACGAGCCCCCACCCTAAACTTTAATGCGCTTTATCTCTGAGTATTTTCATTTATTTGAAAAATAAAAAAATACGTGTCTAATGATTTTTAATTTTCTAAAAGACGGACTAATTAAAATTTTGATTTTCAAATGTTGTCAACATCCCTATTCAGTGTAATCGAGAATTTCGACAGATGAATTTGACAATTTTTTTTTAGTCTGTCCTGAGGATTCGTAAAAAATATTAAACACGTATTTTTTTTAAAGTAAGCAAAAAAAAAACGGAGATGAGTCGAAATATCACGTGACGTCACAAGCAGGTTCAGTTTTTACTTGCATATTATGACGTTACGAGCGCCCACTCGTAAACTTCAATGCGGACGGACGGACCAAATGGAATTTAGAAAAAAGAAATTAATCAACTAGCCTATTGGTAGACATAATATTACTTATGTGCTCTCCCGATTTTGCGATCTGGAAGTGTCAAAATAGCCATAGGCAGTGGCGTCTCTAGCCCATGTATCGCCCGTGTGCAAACATTACCCTAGCGCCCCCTAGTAGGTAAAGTTTCTGTAAACACACTGTAAAATTATTTTGGTGTACAATAAAGTGTATTCTATTCTATTCTATTCTATTCTATTCTATTCTAAATATAAGAAGAGCTCCAGATGCCACTGCCCTGCGACCTGCACCATAAGGAAAAGACGCCTCTGGCCATAGGCACCCGATTGGCGTAGTAGGTCATCATGCCTGCCCACTAACCAAGAGGTTCCGGGTTCGATTCCCGGTGGGGGTGCACTTTGTGTGATGAATTCCCGCGGGAACTCCGGCACTAATGCGGAGAACAGCTAATCACCGTAAACTACTGTCGGGGTACAAAGAAGGACAAAGAGTACTTTTTTCCCGCAACCTCCGCGGGAACTCCGGAAGTACCGCGGATGAAATCGTGGGGGACAGCTAGTTATTATTATAATTATGTATTATACCTTTCTCGGCGGGCCGGTCGGCGAGCGCGGCGGGCGTGAGGCGCGGCCGGAGCTGCGCGCCCGTCAGCACCAGCGCCAGGTCGTACGCGGTGGCGTCGCGCGTCTTGTAGCGCACTACCGCCGTCTCCGACGCGCCCTGGCAGTACACCGACACCTTGTACGATTGGTACTGCAACGAGAAAGGAACCCGCCGGCTGTTATTAATAGTAGATTAGTAGCCAAGGGCTGTAAGGCATCAATTGCAGCCTCGAACTATAAACGTCCTCGCTGCGCTCGTGCGCCTAAATATCTCGGGCTGCAACTGATGCTTCCACCCGAGCTAATTACTCTGCTTTACATCTCGATTGTGAGATAAGTAGAAAAAAACCGGCATTACATTTTGTTAATTTTTTTTTTCAAGAACGAAATTGAGCTTCGCCGTTCGATATTTAAAATTGATGACTATTATACTTATACGAAGACAAGGCTGAATAGCGAAGCGACCTTTGTCATTGGGCTGAATGCATGATGTCTATTGCCAGTATGATGGTTGGATGTACGCAAACTTTTTGAAAGAGTGAAGTTTTTTTTAAATTACTTACCGCCCTAGGGCTTTTCTAGTTACATTATTACCCTAGAGCGCTAATTGGTCACCTACAAGCCCCATTTGGGGGAATAAGCACCTACTTACCGAATATGAGAGATGTAAAACTAATTAACTAGTTGTTTTCCGCGGTTTCAGCCGCGGTGATTTCGGAGTGCCTGCGGTAATTCCGGGTTACAACATAGCCTATGACAATCCCGACTAATGTGGCTCTAGAGATTAGTGTGTAGATCCAGAGATTACCCCCTACAATCTCAGAAACTCACCCTCAGGGCGGCTTTTGTGCACTCACTGCACAAAAGCCGCCCTGCACGTATGCACACAAGTCACCCTGCGCGTGTGCACACAAGCCACCCTGCACGTATGCACACAAGTCACCTTGCGCGTATGCACACAAGTCACCCTGCGCGTGTGCACACAAGCCACCCTGCGCGTGTGCACACGTGCAGGGCTTGTTCGGTAAAGTTCACGACCAAAAATATCCCCCTCGAAGGTTGGTCAACAGTATTTCTGCTACCGGTGTTCGGTTGGGCACTATATTTGGTCAGTATACTCCCCCGTAGTTTGCACGTTATTGACACCGTGCGGGGTCTGTTCCTGTGACTGCTGGTCACTGATATGTCGCCAACATTTATCCTTCGAACAACGAAGGGCGACCGAAATCCTTTCGGTCTGATTATTTTCTGTCCGTGCTGCACGTGTGCACACAAGCCGCCCGCCCGCAGTAGTGGGACTAGTGGGGGAGGGGGGGATGGGGGAGTTGAAGCGGTTCGTTCATAATGGAGTGTGGGGGGTACTTACGTCCCGGACGACGTGCGCGCAGGTCAGCACGTACCCCTCGCCGAGGTACACCCCCGCGCCCCACGACGACCCGCAGCGCACCAGCACCGTCGTACTGTCTATGCTATCTGGAAACCGCGTCAGGTTTTTATAAAAAACTAGCTGTACCCCGCGGTTTCGTCCGCGGTAATTTCGGAGTTCCCGCGGAAATTTCGGGTTATAATAGGGATGTGGACTACTTTTGAAAATCAAAATTCTAATAAGTCCGTCAGTTAGAAAATAAAAAAACAATAGACACGTATTTTTTGCTTTTTCAAATAAATTAAAATATACAGAGATAAAGCGCATTAAAGTTTAGGGTGAGTGGGTCGTGACGTCACTAACCGCTAAAACCGCCATAAAACTGTCAGAATAGTGACGTCACGCGGCTTTCAACTCAATATATAGACATAGACATAGATACTTTATTTGGCATCAACATCAAAATACCTTAAATAGGAATACAAAAAAAATACAAGTAGGTACGTAAAAAAAATATCGCCGTTATATTTTGATTACGTAAAAAAAGAAAAAATACGTGTCCAATATTTTTTAAAAATCTATAAGACGGACTAAAAAATTAAAATTAGGCAACATGCCCATTATGTTATACAACGTGGCTTTCTATTGGTAAAATAATTTTCAAAACTCACAAACTTTACCTCTGCAACCCAGAATTTCCGCGGGAACCCTGAAATTACCGCGGGTGAAATCGCGGGGCACAGCTAGTCCTACTAATATTATAAACGCGAAAGTTTGTAAGAATGTATGGATGGGTGGGTGGATGGATGGATGTTTGTTACTCTTTCATGCAAAAACTACTGGATGGATTTAAATGAAACTTATAATAATATAGCTTATACATCAGATTAACACATAGGATACTTTTTATCCCCTAATTCCCGCAGGAACCCCGAAATTACCGCGGGTGAAACCGCGGGGCACAGCTAGTGTGCAATATGTTTGTGGTTGACTGCACACGTGGGTACCTAGTACCTACCCAGGATCCGGCGGTAGTGGTCGGGCACGGGCGCGAGCGGCGGGCGGCGCGCCGCCACGCGCAGCTTGCTGGCCAGCACGCTGCCGAGCGGCGCCACCAGCGTCAGCCCCACCCACTCGCCGCGCCACCAGGACACGCTGCACACCACCACGCCGACCAGCTCCGAGCTGGACGGGGGGGAGAGGGGAATATGTTAATCGAAATTCAATTTAGTCCTTCTGGTAGATAATAAGTAAAAAAATATTAGACACGTAGGTAGGTACCTAATATCTTGCTTTTTCAAATTATTGGAACAATATTTGGATAAACGCAGCACACGCTCCATATTATTTTTTTATTTTATACTGCAGGGGCGAGTTGCGCATTTTCATTAATTAGTAATAACTTGTAAGTTTTGTTGTGTGACACAATCACGACGACGATATTGGCAATACATGGTTTTTTATTTATTTAAAGCTCATTAAAGTTTTGGACTGGCATTGGTGCCGTCACCACCCCGTATCTACCTATCTATCTATCTATTTATAAACGAGCAACTTTAACATAATACCCATATAATCTGAATCTCGCAGACGGTAACAACGATTTTCATGAAAGTATGCACGGATTTTCAGAGGCGTTCAGCTAGCTACGTTCAAATTTTCTGAAAACGCCGTTTTATCCGTATGAAAAATGAGTGTTTGGTAGGTACTGCTTTTCTACATAACAACAGATGGCACTACGAGCGAAGCTCGGTCATGCACCCCGATTAAAAAATAATATCGTAATATTACGCGGCAATATTTATTTATTTAGCCAACAGATTTCGTTGGGATTTAGTAAAAAAAAAACATTGTTTTTGTTTTCAAAAGCTCGACTGTTTCCCCGACTCACGTGGAGCCCTCGCTGAAGACCGGCCCGCCTTCGGAGCCTAGAGCGGTGGCCGCGTCCGTGAGCAGCAGGCTCGGCCGCTCGCCCACCACCCCGCACACGCCGCCGCGCGTCACCGAATTGAGGAACACCTGGAGAGAGAAACGTTTACATCACCCAGGGCATAATAAGCATAATATTATAATAACAACACCTTACAACACACAGATCTACTTGATCCCACACTAAGCTATAAGCTTGTGTCGTGGAAACCAAGCAACACGTGGTATATACGGCTGCATAGCATATTATTGCATAATAGCTGTTCGCCGCGGTTTCCCCGTACCCGGTTACCCGCGCTAGTTTCGGAGATCCCGCGGGATTTCCAAGACAAAAAGAACCCTGAGTCCTTCTCTGTATCCCTGACAATATGAATTCAAAATTTCATCATGATCGGTTGAGCCGTTAAGGCGTGAAAGCGTCTGAGTCTGCGACACAGACAAACAGAGTTACCTACTCTCGCATTTATTATAAAACTTCGCCATCACCGGAAACGAACCCAGAATCTATTGATTAGTGGAGAGGTTAGTTAATTACTGCGTCAACGCGCCAATTCGGAGGATGGACGTTGAAAGGAGTTGAACATTCGATTCGGGTTCAAGTGACATTTTTTACACTACAGGCTTTTATTTAATAAACTTTTCACACCACATGCTCGACAATGCCGAATTATATGTCATGTAAACCTTACCGAAAGCAAGACATTATATCTCTCGGCTTTAGCCGGGTTATAATGTTCTATTGAATTTCATTATAACCCGCTGGTCAATAATGTGATTTTCACTTTCATAATTCTTATTGCTATGTCCATAACGTCTCATTTCGCTAAACAGAATGTGTTCTCAGCGGGCGCGGCCAACTCGATTTTCGAAGACCGAAGCCGTGGCCCACTAGATTCGCAGTGAGACGAACTTCATTTGTTTGTCAAATCGAGTAGGCCACGCCAGCTGAAAGAAGTGGCTATATAGGATCTACTAAGCCTGGTTTTTTATTGTCTCGCATTATGTGAGAAAAGTAGAGTATACACCACAGGGATAAAACTGTTTTTTTCTTGGGCGCTTGAATCCCTCACTGCACTCAGGACTCAATCTTAATTCCCTCCCTTTGGTCGGGAATTAACTTATAACACCCTCGCTGCGCTCGGGAGTTAAATTTGGAGTCCTTCGTTATGTTCAGGATTCAATGTAGCGCCCGTGACATAAAACAGTGCTTTATCCCCTTGGTGTATAATCTACTATTATGAACCAAATCTAGTTCAACGTTTATTTCGAACCTCAATATAAAATTAGTTAGCTAAACAACAAAAAATAACTCGAAAAAATTTAGTTACAGATAATAAAGCATTCCATTACGTTTTACGTAATATGCTGTCGCATACCTAATCACCTATCTAGAAGTAGGATGTAGAATGTAGATACATACTTGTAAATACCAAGGTTCTCAATATATATTTTTATCTCGTTCGAAACGTGAAATACCTTCATATTGACCAATAAAACGGGTTACGTACTTCACAACCGAACGGCGTAGAATGCACCTGCACATTGGAACCTCGTTCAGGAGGCGGTCGCACCAGGTCGAGCAGTTCTGATAACGGTCTCAAAGCTTTTGCTCCTGAAAGAAGAAAGTCAAATATATAGATATTAGTAAATCACAAAGTGTGTTGCTTTAAAGCATTAGGCAAGTGGTGAAAGTGGATCAACCGTATACGTTATCTAACCGTTGGAGTGTGATAAGGATACAATAAGCAGTGGACGAGAGTGGAGATTTGAATAGAAAACGAGCTCATCACTATAGGACAGAGAGCTATAGATTGGTGCTGGGAGCGTAAGTGTTCGAGTAGAAAAAGAATATGAGAATAAAATACACTGTCTACCATCACAGAGAATTGAATACCATACGAGTATAACCACTGTTCTATAAACACGAATGGGCATGTGGACTAATTTTTATTTTTGAGTCCGTCTTGTAGATTATTAAAGAATATTGGACACGTATTTTTCCTTTTTTTACGTAATCAAAAAATAACGGCGATACATTGAGTTGAAATTTCGCGTGACGTCACTATTCTGACAGTTTGTATGGCGGTTTTAGCGGTTAGTGACGTCACAAGTCACGACCCCCTCACCCTAAACTTTGATGCGCTTTATCTCTGTATATTTTGATTTATTTGAAAAAACAAAAAATACGTGTCTATTGTTTTTTAATTTTCTAACTGACGGACTAATTAGAATTTTGATTTTCAATAGTAGTCCACATCCCCATTCTTAATCTTTTCTTTTATTTTAAGAGTCTATCGTGGTGTATCGCAATTTTGCCAACTACAAAGTTTTAGTAATAAAAGTACAAGAAGAGGTGATATTAAACGTTTGAATTTGTTCAATTGTTCCTTGATGAATCGGTTCTCTCTCGAAAACTAGCTCCTTACTCAGAGTGAAACAAGGTCAGTCATCGACAAATAATTAGCGTTGGCGGCTGAAAATACTAAAGCACGCAAAAACAGGGGTCTAGGCTCTGAATATGATTTTGTCCCATTCGGTGTCGAGACCCTTGGTCCGTGGGGTCCTAGCGCTATAAGGGCTTGTACACAAAACGCAAGGCGTCTCCCAGTGTGACCATTCCTTCGACGACCGTTAACCGTACTAAACGTATTTTGAATTGAAAGCTAGGTCGTGACATGGATCGTAAAAAGAAGTGTGCACTTTTATTATTGCTTAGGAGATATAGAAAAAGAAACAAAGAAGATTTTGGGTTCATCCATTTATTACTATTATGAAGTGTGACGCAACATCGCAGGAATGCGCGATGCGAATCAATTCGCAAGTTCTTGCGATGCGTAGAGGGAGCTCGCAGATTTTTGCGATGCGACGTCGCATCGCAGTTTTGTGTACAAGCCCTAAGGCTTTTTAAGGAAATAGCAAAAAGGTTAGTCGACATCACATGAGACCGAAGAGCTGGCTGTTACCTCAGACAAAGTCTAGCTATTCAAAGGGGGAACGCGGCCAGTAACTTCGGAACCTTGCCTAAAGGGACTTCTTTTTGATAATATATTTAAGGCTAATATATTAAGGCTATATTTTTGATATTTAGAAATTATTATAATATGTAACTTTTATTCTATGTAAGTAGGTAATTAAATTGTTTATAATATTAGTGTTTATTTCAAGTTTGAAGAGACTTCCCCTTGGTCAATTGGTTAGCGAACCTGACAACTAGATACGCGAGGTGTCGCGGGGTCGATCCTCGCGTCAGGGTTAACATTACAATTGGGATGTGGACTACTTTTTAAAATCGAAATTCTAATTAGTCCGTCAGTTAGAAAATAAAAAAAAACAATAGACACGTATTTTTAGCTTTTTCAAATAAATTCAAATATACAGAGATAAACGTCACTAACCGCTAAAACCGCCATACAAACTGTCAGAATAGTGACGTCACGCGAAATTTCAACTCAATATATCGCCTTTATTTTTTGATTACGTAAAAAAAGAAAAAATACGTGTCCAATATTTTTAATAATCTACATGACGGACTAAAAAATAAAAATTAGTCAACATGCCCATTATATTTATCTTGAGTATGGGCGTCTATTGTGTAAAGCATTATCTACACCTACTATGTATAAAAATCTATTGTCGTGCGCTAGTCTCGCAAATACTCGGAGGTAGCTGGGATCGGGTCGAATATTCTTTTGTCATGATCGTGATTGGCAGGATAGGGTTTGTGTTAAATAAAATGAGGAGTTCCTGTGGGAGTTTGTGGGAGTTCCAAGGTTTCGCGGGTGACACTGCGGAGCACAGCTATAGTAATTATTATTAATATAATATTATGAGTAAATTTTAGTGTTAAAACCGCCTTGAATTAGTTTGAAAAGTTCACTTTTTAAAATTAATAAAGGCGTCTTCGCAACCTAGAATGTCATTGCGTCTTCGTTAGTATTTCAGTCGAGTTGAAGTCAAAACTGAAAAACTGAGCCATATTACTGAGAAATATTGGCAGAATTATATTAATAGACGCCAAAATTAAAGAAATATTTCGAATAAAAGTGAAATTAAGTATATTTTATAAAGGTTTTTAGATTATAAAATTACTATTAACGATTGACGGCATATTTCAAGAATAAGAAGGAACGAAGAATCATCAGCAATTGTGATCATGTCCTGTGAATGCGATGAGAAAAATAGTCGTAATTACTACAGGTACTACGACACACCCGACGGTTGTGATGTTATGAAAAAGGTTAGCGTTGAAGTTTTACTTACAATGTACATAATAATATCATAAGGTAGCGTAAAGCATGTAAAATATCATCTTGAGATTATTAACATATTAAGGAACATCTTTTACGATATAAATTTTAGTTTTTAATCCTTGCTTGGAGATCTTGGAGCGACCTATGCTACGCTAAAAATCACCAGCAAGCACATGCTAAAAAACGCGTGCTTCGTTCATAACTTGAAATAGGAGTCAATTTGGACAGCCTTAAGTTACTTGATAGTTGATATCAAATAGATGGTAGACGTTGTGGTCACCATGTGTCCATATTTCTCGACAAATCAAGCGGTACGGGATTGGATTCCTAGTGGTTGGAGGACTTTTTGTGATCAACAGGGTTCCACTTTCTATAGTCTGACCGTGTTTATATGCATATTTATTGTATAGTATATTATGTGACCACGTTTGCTTGGTTTCCATGACACAAGCTTATATAGCTCAGTGGGGGATCAAGTAGCTCTCTGTGTTGTGAAGTGTTAATATTATTACATTACTAATTAAGGATTTGTGAATATGAAACAGTGTGTATTATAATTCCTGTAATAAAAAAGGTAATCTTGAAAAACTATCGTCAAGGTAACAATTTCTGAAACTACAGGTCGGAGTCACAACACGTTATGGTGTTATAGCCGGCATTGTGTTTTCCTCTTACGACGTTCTCATGTACTCTCGCTCCATAGGCATGGGTCCTGTACTGAAAAGGTAATCATAATTTCATCTCTTGGATAAAATATTCCACATAGGGCTGCCAACTGTACTATAATAACATAGTAGATAGTTGTTCCCCGCGGTTTCACCCGCGTTAATTTCGAAGATCTCACTGGGATTGCGGGATAAAAGTACGCTATGTCCTTCTTTGTACCGCTGACAACTTGTCTGAAAAATTTCATAATGATCGATTGAGCCGTTGAGGCCTGAAAGCGTAACACACGCATCGCATTTGGACATAGATAAGCAATAATGTGTTAACCCACACTGGAGAAATTTTGAGTAAATCGTGTTTTAAAAGTATAGCACCATTTTGTGTCAACATTTCTTATGTTCAATATTTAGTTACATATTTAATCAATGTAATAAGGTAAACAGATAATTAAAAAACTTTCCTTAACTCTCAATAAATCGTTCTGAATCAATAACTTGATTTTGTGGGTTAACATGTTATTGCTTATCTGAGTCCATTTATAATTGTAAGCATCTCTAGGCGTTGGTTGATGAACACACCATTTGTTTCAATGAATCAAATTAAACTCTTTTTAAAAAGACGTAGAGATCTTGATAACTACAATACTCTTGTATAGACTAATTTCTTCCCAGGTACATGTTCCACACAATTCCTTTAGGCCTAATGGGCGCAACCTTCGCCTTAGCCGCAAACGGGTTCCAGATGTTGCGCGAGAAAGACGACAAATTGAACTACTTCCTTGGTGAGTGTTATAAGATAAAAACTAGCGTTCTTATTCTTTTGATTCCTCTGTGCCTACGACTTTATAATCTTAAAACGAAAATATAGCAGCTTTCAATTCTCAACATATTTGAACTTATTAGGTGTATTGTATTTGTGTTTGTAAACTAGCTGGTTTCCGCAAACGACGTCTGAGCGCCTATTTTGCGTGTGGTTGGGAATAGAGATGTCGACGACTTTTGAAAATCAAAATTCTAATTAGTCCGGTTTGTAGATTAATAAAAAAAATAGGACACGTATTTTTTGATTTTTAAATTAATGAAAATATACATACTATAGATATAAAGCATTAAACTTTAGGGTGGGGGCTCGTGAAGTCGTGACGTCACTAACCGCTATAATAAACTGCACCGGTTAGTGACGTCACGCGAAATTTCAACTAAATGTATTGCCGTTATTTTTTGGTTACATAAATACATAAAAAAAGAAAAAATACGTGTCCAATACTTTTTATTAATCTACAAGACGGGCTAAAAAAAAATTTGTCAACATTGTGTGATTGGCTCATACACAAACCATAAGGTAGTTTTGCTATTTTTGATGTAATTTTTTTTATTTAATATTTTTTATTTTGACTCTGATGTTAATTTTATTTTAATTTGATCTTATTTTGATATTGATTTTAACTCTGACTTTAATTTTGACTTTATATTGATATACCCCGAAGGCGGCTTATGTTGCGGTCCTATCGCGGCTGCGTACCTTGGATCGGGGCACGCGCTGGTCGCGGGCGGGTTGGCGCTGGGCCTCATCGCCGCCATCAAAAAGGAAGCCATAGAGACCGGCCACGTGTTCTTCCCAGACTTCCAGTCTCACAAGAACCACGTGTGGTCGTGGCGGCACGACTACACGCTCGTCAAGGATCCGCGGGATGGTAATATGGCATCCTACTTAATATTATAAACGCGAAAGTTTGTGAGTATGTATGTATGTATGGATGGTTCGATGGATGTTTGTTACTCTTTCACGCAAAAACTACTGGATGGATTTAAATGAAACTTTACAATAACATAGCTTATAGATCTGATTAACACATAGGGTAGGTACTTTTTACCTGGCATGATTGCATATAGTAAATATGCAGGGTGTAAGGTTGGGCCCTCGAAAATTCATGCTCACATGAAACTAATTAATAAATATTAAATACATTAAAACACTGATAAATCATACAGAAAACCTAAAAAAAGAACGTGGGTTCAAGCGAGAAATACAAAGGAAAAGCACATTGAACGACCCTCAGTCACTGATAACAATACTATTGTTACTAGTACCTCAGTCTGAGTCAGGGCGTCGGCAGCTTGCGCATGCACTTAATTTTTGTAAAAAACATGTTTTTTTTAAATGATAATTATGTGTAAAATAAACGTTGTGTTTATTTTACATATTTGTGACGACTGACGGGAATTACTGAGTTCTTCTTCTTCTTCTTTAATAATGGCGTCTATAATTATAATTTGCCAATGACAATGTTTCTTATTATAAAAATCTCTTCATCCACTTCTTCGATTATGGCGAAACGCCAATGACAATGTTAGATTGTCCCCCAAGTTAAAACATGGCTCTCTTGAAAGCCAGTTTCCTTCTCAGGGTCCAAAATAGATGCTGAAAAGTGACTGAAATAACGGAGACAAACGTGACACGCGTGTTTTCGGTACGGCTTTCACTCGTCAACAACCGAGTTATCTCCAACAATACGTCTCTCGTTTAACCTTAGACCATGTATTAAGAGTTCTCAGTCAGTGTATGAGTCGAGTCCGAGTTATCTCCAACAATACGTCTCTCGTTTAACCTTAGACCATGTATTAAGAGTTCTCAGTCAGTCATGAGTAATGACTCATGTATATATTGTCTTTGGGCCATTATCGTAGTACAGACAGGACATGGGTCGTTTGCTAATCGCAGCAACATTGGTGACAAAACTGGCAAGTTTTCAAAGTGCAGTTTTCCATGGCGAATTACATCAAACCTAATTATAATCTTAAACCTGATTAAGAATCTTTTGATTATTTTCCACATATTTTATAAATTATTAAACTTCATAATTTTTCTGTTTCAGAAATGATCCATACTTGTGGCCAGTCTAGTAAATAAAACAAAATGTTTTAATTTGTAAACAAATGTTTTAATTTAGTGGAAAAAAAAAGTAAACAGGTTCTAAAAAGACGATATTTTTATTCAACGTATTGATAACCCGCGGGAATTCGGGGTTAAACAGTACCCTATGTCGTTCAAGATCACTGTAGCTTCCTATAAGTGAAAGAATTTTCTAAATCGGTTCAGTAGATTATAACCTCACAAACTCCGGAGTTCCCGCGGGAATCCCGAGACAAAAAGTACCCTATGTAACACAGGATCACTGCAGTTTTTAAAAATGAAATAATGTTCAAAATCGGTTCAGTAGATCCAGAGATTACACCCTACAACCTCACAAACTCACAATCTCTAGAGTTCCCGCGGGAATTCCGGGATAAAAAGTACTCTATGTCACTATGACTGTCAACCCTCACCTTCGGCTGCGACTCGGCTCGGGTAGACATTTGTCGGAACTCTTTGCAATGACAGGCTTTCCGCGTAATAAAATATACTATTTTTAACCATACGTCATTGTTCTGCGATCCAAAAACCTATAGAACTAGTTATTGATCAAATGACATAAGTCGGTTTAAACAACTAGTTGATCGGTTCAGTTGTTAAGAATGGAAAAACCGAACTATTCGATACAAAAGTTTGACACATCATCCAACCAAAATGTATCCACCCATCATCTCAACTTTTCTTCGAAGCGGCTAGCCTCGTGCGTCAATCCAACGTCCATGGCATGGTTGTTTTTAGTTTTTAACCAACTACCTAAAAAGAAGGAGGTTCTCAACTCGACGCGTATGTTTCTTTTACGTGAGGGTGCCTTACCTCGATCGTCGCTCTCGAGGTCGATCAGAACGAAGACCGACAGCAGCGCCTTGCCCAGCTGCGTTTGCTTCTCAACGTCCCCGTCGCGGTGGCCGATGGTCCAGCTGTAGAGGATGCTGTCCACGCACCGGTCCAACATCTGGCACTGCCACACGTGACAGATTCTGGGGATTAGGGTTAATCAAATCATGTAGAATAGAATAGAATAGAATAGAATAGAATACACTTTATTGTACACCAAAGTAATGTTACAGTGTGTTTACAAAAACTTATAACAAAAGGCGGTCTTATCGCTTTACTAGCGATCTCTTCCAGACAAACTTTGGGTGGAAAGGACAAATACAGAAAATTTATATGTTGTTTTGGTATATATCTTGTATGTCTGTATAACAACCGATTGGACTGACTATTAGGTAAAACGAAGGGTCACTACAAAGGTTGCCAGATTTTTTTTTAGCCTATAAGGGACAAATGGTTAAATGGGCATAAAAATACGGATTTCCCGGGACAAATAAAAAACTAAATTATTTAGTGTCATATTTTATTTTTTTTGCGAGTGTAAGTACTTCACACTGCCTAGTCGCTCGAGCCGAGCCGAGTAAGACAATGTAAGTAGAAGGAACGAAGTACCTACGGTTTAAATGCGGGACAGAGTCAGTCCCGCCGGGACATTTTAAACTATGCCTAAAATACGGGACGTCCCGGGAAATACGGGACGTCTGGCAACGCTAGTCACTACTGTCACTAGTACTGTACTGCTGGTAGTTCTAGAGATACAAGATTGTATCAATTGTACTATCAGTTGGACTTCTCAGTAGTACTATTGATACTGAGGCGAAAGGTCACTGTTTTACTGACTAAATACGAAATCTAAAAAAAAACAACTCGACCTATGAAGCTACAATTTGGCAGATAGATAGACGTAGCTTATCTAAGAACGGATTTCACGGAATTCTCGCGCAACAATCATCCAAAGTAACTTTCACATTAATTAATAATAATGCTAATAACAACGATATATTATAAGTATTGACTAATAATAATGCCGACGCCTGAGAAATTCAATATTTATAATAATAGTAATCTACGCCATAACTTTCAACGAGCAATTCTTGTATAAATATATATGTATACTAGCTGTGCCCCGCGGTGTCACCCGCGTGAGTTTCGGAGTTCCCGCGGGGATTCCGGGATGAAAAATAGATAGTAGCCGATTGAATATGCATATAAAATTTCATAAAAATCGGTCAAGCCGTTTCGGAGGAGTATGGTAACTAACACTGTGACACGAGAATTTTATAGGTATATTAGAAGAAGATAATCTGAATCTCGGAAACGGCTCCAACGATTTTCATGAAAAGTATGCAGGTGGTTTCGGGGGCGATTAATCGATCTAGCCAGGTTTCATTTTAGAAGATGTCGTTTTTTCCTGTTTTCAGACAATGAAAACTGAGTGTTTGGTACTGCTTTTTTATTAACAGATGGCGCTATAAGCAACTGTTTCCGGGAGAAGTAATCACAACGAGCGAAGCTCGGTCGCCCAGATATTAAGGATGAAAGATTACATCTCACCTGCCAGTTAAGACCCTTATTTGATAGCTGCTGTGTTCTAAATCGGCCTCGATACCAGCGCTTCGTTCTCTGCTGTATCTTTCCACATTATCATACACACTCGGCACCTTGGACTCGCCTCTTTCGCACGTCACGTATATTTCGGGCAAGTTGTCGTAGAACTCCGCGTTGAGGATGGGCTTCCCTCTAGCGTTCTGGATGTGTTTCGCCTGTTCCAACGGGGACAGAATGGAGCCGTGGGTCAGGACCCAGCGGTGGGAGAATCTGATGCCGGACGCTGAGACTGTCACTATGTTGGCGTGTTCCCCGTCATCGGAGTAGTTGTACGACACCATGACACCCTCGACTGACATTTTGATATCTGGGAGATTAAAAAAAATACAAATTTTATTGTAGCTATACTTCTGCTACTTATGTATAGACTTTCCATTCCCTGCGGTTTCACCCGCGTTAATTTCAAAGATCCTGAGTTTCTAGGGTTGAAAGTAACGAAGTCCTTTTTCCGACACTTCCAATTAATTATATCGTTATAAATTTCAACCAATTTAAACGAAACCCTGACAAATTATATACTTACCTAAACCTTCCTCATGAATCACTCTATCTATTGGTAAAATCCGCATGAAAATCCGTTCAGTAGATACGTAAACAAATAGATAGACAGACAGACGCGACGGAGAAATTTTATAATAATGGGCATGTGGACTAATTTTTATTTTTTAGTCCATCTTGTAGATTATTAAAAAAATAATGGACACGTATTTTTTCTTTTTTTACGTAATCAAAAAATAACGGAGATACATTGAGTTGAAATTTCGCGTGACGTCACTATTTTGACAGTTTGTATGGCGGTTTTAGCGGTTAGTGACGTCACGACTCCCTCACCCTAAACTTTAATGCGCTTTATCTCTGTATATTTTAATTTATTTAAAAAAGCAAAAAATATGTGTCTATTGTTTTTTTTATTTTCTAACTGACGGACTGATTAGAATTTTGATTTTCAAAAGTAGTCCACATCCCTATTATGTCAGGACACACGGTACTAGGCGTGCAGCTCTCTTAGTCAAGTTTACATTGTATATCATTATACATATATTATAACGCATAAAACTGAAAAACAAATCGCTAGTCACGTAAAATGGTCTAATCAAAAGTTCCGTTTAGCGCGACCACGTGACATATAAACGAATCCTTAGTTTTCTATACGATACCTAACGATTATAAATTGTCAACTTGGCTAAGGGGGCAGGAGGCCAAACGCGCTATTTCACTGAAATAAAACCTCTCCGACATTCCCTTAGGAACTCCTGACATATACCTAGATAGATATGAACTATCGGCTGGAAAAATTGCTCTTCACACTTTTATTTTTTAATATTAGGATTTTTCTCTCAGAAGATATTCTTCTGAGATTTTTCTTAAACCTTTGGAAACAACCACGGCTTTTTTAATTTCAGATTATAGGTAGGTAGGTCTATTTTGATAGACATCCAAATATAAAATAGAGATGCATATTGTACAATATTCATGGTCATCTATGAATAAATAATCAAATGTAGGTAAATAGATAATTTACACACTACAATATACTTAGTCTTTGACCAACTCAAGAGATAATCAGACATCTGACGCAGGCTGACAACGAAAACTACTTCCGAATTTATAACATCGACGGCTTTGAAATACATGGCTTGTTTTGTCCGTATGTTGGCAGCGCACGCCTAATGCTAGCCTTCAATGGACTCTTCGTTAAGACACGGCGTAGATAAAATAGTTGTATGTGAAAAATTACATAAAGAAAGGGTGCGAACCGTATAACGAATTTGCGAACATAAACACACCCCTTCGCGTGGAAGTAATGAGCTATATTCAGCGGGTGGTAAATAACTTCATGCAATTTGTGCTGGTATAAAAAAGGAAGATTTCCATTCCATGACCATTGCTTTCTCAGCGCCATTGCAAGAGGCGCCCGCGTTCACTTTTCAAATTTTTTTCTTTCCGTGACAGTGTTATTTTTTCTTTGGTGCCTGTTTAACGTTACGTCACAAAGGTAGGTTCAATAAAATTACTATTGACGTAAGGATTGGTTGTATATTTTCGTCACTCACAAATAAGTTTCCGTAGTGTAGCGGTTATCACGTGTGCTTCACACGCACAAGGTCCCCGGTTCGATCCCGGGCGGAAACAGATACCGTTTTTTATGATTCTAAATTTTATTTTTTGTAATAGAATTAAGCACATACGATAACTACATTACCACACGATGACATATTTAACTATTTATCCAATAGAACGCGATAATAATAATAATAATAATAATTCTTTATTTGCTTGAAAAGTGGTAATTTAGATGGTACAGTGACAATAAGTTTCACACTCTTCACCAGAAAGCTGGCATGCAAATCATGTAGGTATCTAAGTATTAAAATATCAAAATACAAACATATATGGGTTACGGCATTCTAGGTTTAAAAAAGTCATAGTATTCCTTAATAGTGTAAAAAGAGTTTTGTATCAACCAACCCTTGAGTTTATTTTCAAAAACGTTTAGAGGTAGCACTTTTAAGTCCTCATCTAGCCTATTAAAAATATTTATCGCCATGCAATATGCATTTATGCTACGTAATGCTGTTATCATATATAATGTATCATAATAACAATCAATGGTAAGTAATCACAATTCCGGTCTTAATATCTAAAAATGGAAGATTCGAAGCCTGCAAACTAAATTCTACCCATAATAATGTCTAAATAAATTGTCTCTCATAAAGTGCCAAAAATTTCCTTCGAGCCGGATTTGAACCAGCGACCTATGGATCACTATTAAACGCCTCTACAGTCCACCGCTCTACCAACTGAGCTATCGAAGGTTACTAAACAGACACCAAATTTTGTTCCATATTCTATAGTAAATAAAATGTATATCATAATAAATCTAGACGTACAATTTTTTTTCTCTGTGCTTATACCTTGGTTAGACAGATAACGATAAAACACAGTGATAATGCGTTATTATTCCCTTTGGATAACGTCACGTGACGATTGTTGCTGTCAAATTCGGACCGCCGCTGCTGCTAACCCGAAATTCCGAACAAATTAGTAAAGCGAAAACATTAAAAATGCCGAAAGATATTTATTATTGTAGGTTTTGTTTTTTTGACACCTACCTACTTGAACTACAGGAAATTGTATTCCGAATTGAGATTTAATTATTTACAAACATTATTTAAATATCCTTACATTTATATTATAAAAAATATAAAAGTATTCCGCCGCGTCTGTCTGTCTGTTCGCAATAAACTCAAAAATGAACTGAACGGATTTTCATGCGGTTTTCACCAATATTGACGAGAGTGATTCTTTAGCAACGTTTGTATGTATGTTTATCCTGAATTTTCCCCGGGAACTCCGAAATTACCGCGGGTGAAATCGCGGACAGCTAGTGATAAATAAATAGAATAATAATATAATATACCTACCTATGATGTTACAATGTTGTTGCATACAGTCTTCTTTAGTCTTATGCTAGTCATTGTTTGGTTCAGTTTGACCACAGAATAAAAACAATTAGGTAGGTAGGTAACAATCGTTTTGTAAGGTAACTAGCTGTTCCCGCGGTTTCACTCGCGTCAATTTCGGAGATCCCACGGGAATTCTGGTATAAAAAGTACCCTATTCTGATGTATAAGCTATACCTGATTTAAAGTTGCATTGAAATCCATTCAGTTTATGCGTAAAAAAAACACCTAACTTTCTCGTTTATAATATTAGTAAGGATTTACCGCCAGCAATGATATTATAATTATGTATCTATACATATCTACATACATATAATAAAATTTTAACAGGTCGATGTCTGTACATGGGAGATAAATAAGAAAAAATAAATTTAGGCGACTATGAGTGATATAGAAGCCAAAAATAAAGTTTTTAGAATTTTTGTCTGTCTGTCTGTTTGTTTGTATTCGTGCAAAAACTGCTGCACCAAATTGAATGAGGTTTTTTTGTTGTATTGCTAAGGGTCTAACTTAGATACTGATCATGTTTCGATTTTTTCGAAATTCCATCTGGAACTCGAGATATTAAAAAAAAATGCTGGTCATCCTACTTAATATTATAAATGTGAAAGTGTGGATGTTTGTTACTCAATCACGCAAAAACGGCTGAACGGATTTGGATGAAATTTGGCATGCATGTAGCCCTTTGACATGGAAAAGAACATAAGCTACCTTTTATCCCGGAATTCCCGCGGGATCTCCGAAATTAACGCGGGTGAAATAGAATTAATTATTGCATACTACACGTTGTCAGAGGTACAGAAAAGATCATAGGGTGCTTTTTATCCGGGAATTCCCGCGAGATCTCCGACATTAACCAGGGTGAAACCGCGGGGCACAGCTAGTTATGAATAAGTAGACAATCTCTCAATGACGCCATAAAATACTAAGTAAATAATATTAACCTACTGTTATCTTGCTAACTGTTTAAAATAAAAGGTAAATACACAATTCTTGGAAATACAATAAAGTTAAAACAAAGTTACAATTAAAATCGACTGTTGAATTTAACCTACATTATTATTATTATTTAAAACATCAATATTTAATACCTACCAACTTCTCATATTTTTTTTTACATCAATGATTAAAAAACAAAAGGCCGGCCAAGTGCGAGTCGGACTCGCGTACGAAGGGTTCCGCATCATTATGAATAAAAAACGAAGTTCTTTGTCGCATGGTAATGGTACGGATCCGGATGGGGGCTAGGCGAAATTTTCCGTCACAGCATCATAGGTGCGCGCTTATTGGTTAATTAATAGTTTTTGGAAGGATTATTATGATTAATAATAATAATAATATATTTATTTGCAAAAGCCAGTACAAAAAGACAGCATACAGACATTAAACTTAATTCTACATGGCTGTATTGGGTCAACATGAGATTATGTCCCCTGACTCTCAAACTAGGCAAAAACCTGTGAGATCAGTGGTCACTCGCTGCGCTGATGCTCAAAGAATATGACAGCCAAAAATAGTGTATCACACTTAGGTACAATATTAGACTATAGATTGGCGTATTTATTAGTAAATGTTCTGTGTATATCTGTATGTGTGTGTGTGTGTGTGTTTGCGTGTGTGTGATTATTGATTGCTTACTGCTTCGCGCCAACTTCTCTTATTAAGAGTGGCGTTTAGTTGTCAGTGGCTCGGACCAATGTAGTTTGTCAATCCATGTATAAAGTACACAAATTGTGTAGAAAAAGTCAGAAGAAGCGGGAGTCCGAACGTCCAACTAGTGGCGCGTAGTACGGGGGCGTACTGACCGATTCACTACTCGGACTTATCGACTTAGTTCGGTGATGGTTACACAATATTTTACGCCGTGCAATATAAGTCTTAATTCCGTCTATTAAAACTTAATAAACAGCGGTAGCCACAGAGATATTACACCTAGAGCGATAGTTTCATTCGAAATATTGTTCGAAATTGAAGTACCTACAAATGTTACCATTAAATGTTACCATGGTTACCAAAAACAGAGATGTTGCAACTTTGCAGTATTCTCCCGAGAAACAGCGAAATTAAAATTTACTGACCTAGGCTTAGCTGCACTTTGGATTATTGTGTGATGTTCTTTTTTTTTCAAATGTGTAAAAAGTGATTACTACTTAGTGGTCACCTCTTAATTATTTTTTTTAATCACTCTCGAGATACGCTGAAAAATTAAGAATGTGCTAGTAGAAAACAACAGGGCGCAAATCAGATAAAAGTCAAATTTTCGAAAACTTACATCTCGAAAACTGCGAGGCGCAGAAACTGAGTTCTAACCGAGTGTTCCACGACCCTCACGCATTTTTTTTTTATTAGATATACCGTTACTACATACTATGTAGAACTACTAACACTACAGCGCGCTGCGTTATGTGTATGGCATGCGCACACGCATAGTGTTGCACCGTGATTGGTGCGATCGGGTGGTGTGACCGGCGCGCCCGGAGCCTCGCCCGTGGCGCTCGGCTCTCTGCCAGACTTCATGACTTTCATTAATTACATAATTCCATGTTCCAATAAAAATTAATTTATCAATGATACCGGACAATGCCAGCACCATTAAAAAACCACAGATCACAAAACTTTTTGTAGGTCTGTGATCTATAATAAAAATAATCCTAATATTTTTGCTACCTACTTTAAACGCGAAAGTGAGTTTTTTGTTACGGTGTCAGTACTACTCGACCGGTTATGATAAAATTTTTCATACACGTTGTCAGGGAAGAGAGAGAAGAATAAAGGGCACTTTTTATCCCGAAATTCTAGCGGGCACTCCAAAATTAACACGGGTGGAATGGCGGCGAATGCCAAGTAGAAGTCAAACAACTAGGTAAGTACAGCATAAACAATTCAACGCTGTCCCTAATAAAAGAACAGTGTCCGGTGTCCCCTACAGTAGGCGCAAACTTATATTGCAGTGCAGCCTGCAGGGTTACGAAAGGCTAGGATTTAGGTTTAGATATTCCATACTTAAATTCTCTTCCAAAAAGATAAGAAGGGACCCGCTACAGTCCCAGGCTCCAGCACATCGCTGTCTTGTTTTCATTTCACTTTCATAATTTCAATTCTTATGTCGACGTAAAATGCAAAGTCCTCGGTGGCTGTGTTGTGATGTGATGGATATTATCCAGTTCCGAACCATTTCCCATGATTATACAGTCCGTTACAACACCATGCTCCCAATACGTCTTATCACACTTACGATATTGAAACTAATGCGATGGTCCGTCTCCAGCCGACCTTACCCACCTATTACACGCATCCTTGTGTCGAATTCGGTCTCAAACAATCATCTAGCCTCTTGCAGATCGGTTTTTTTATGACCCCAGACTGTCTCCTCCTTCAAGAAATGGTGATTGATTAGAGATTCGGGAACGATGTCGTTCCCGAATCTCGTTCCGAAGAGAATCAAGTTGGATAGAGGATGTCCTCTATACAACTTGTTTTTTTTTTGAGCTAAGATTATTGATATTTGCGCTAATGATTCTCTGACTTTTTCTTAAAAGAAGACAACGTAATTTAAAATATTTAATAGTGATTCCCATATTATGCCAAAGACCGAAATAATATAGAAAACAATGTTTACAAGAAGAAAACAAGGTTATGCCATAATCGATATCGAGTACTATAGAACAAGAATGCGCTGCTCCAAGTTCCAATCTCGTTCCAATAGGAAATAAACAAAATTATGATGATTTGTTTTTTGAGATATTACTTACATTTATTATAATAACAATTAATTAATTTGTTAATTTATAATAACAACTACACCGGCGTGTACCGGCAGGCGTGGTCCGATTTTAATTACGTCAAGAGTCAAGATTAATAATGTACCTACTGTAGTCGGTGGGTCCACAGGTCGTGCCTCGTTTTGCTGCTTTTGCGCTCTGCTGTTTGTAAAGGCGATCGTATTTTTGATAATTTTTTGGTATAACCGCTCAATTTGGAGAGATTTGTTAGAAATTAAACCGGCGCGCATCGTTCTCACGCGGTTTTCAACTGGTTCCTGTGTGAAACATCGCCGGAAGTGGTCGGTTTTAACGCTTACCGCCGGTACTTAAGCAGTCCAATTGAACCAACGAGCATGAGTAGGTACGACTGAACCTTAATTCGGTCCCGTGACAAGATCATTCCCTTCGTCTGCCGACTAAATCAACTGTCGATACCTACTTTATAACATGACCCCACGAATATTTTCGTCATTGTATCATTAAAATTCTCTATTTATGAAGGTTTTTTTAACTATCCTTTTCACGTATTCACGTATTTTTGTAATGTTTCTTGCGATCGATAAAAATCAATCAAATCTCCTGATACGAAATAAACTTGAAGCCTCATTGTTGTTGTATCTATGGCTGTTCGGAGCGAAAACAGAGGCGTCGGAAGAAACGGCACTAGTGCGTTTAACGCTCCCGGAGATCAAATTGACGAGAAACAAAACCAGCGTCACTACGAGCCACCACAATACGACGTAATGGTAGCTCTTTTGCGGCTAATGGGCCGCATCCTGCACAGCCCGAGCGCAGTCCAGTCAATGCTAAGAGCTCGCCTCTCTCACTTGCGTTTTCAGACTAAATACCCCACTTCGTTTGTTTAACGGTGACTGCGATCACGTTTCCGTTTATTGTCCACATCCTCGCGTGGGTTTCTGTGCTCCACAGACAGTGTACGAACGGCCGCGTACGATGCGCTAACATTTTCGAATACGGTAAACCCACCTCCATGGTTGGTTGCGACGATGTACGACGAATGTTTGGATGCAGTGATCAAGACGCGGTATTGAGTGGTTTTTATTGTCGAAGAATATTTCTCGTGCGTGTGAACAGTGACGGACATGCCTGTGTTTCGACGTCTGGCTTCGAGTGTTAAGAAAAAGAAGTCACTTTCCCCTTGCGGACTGTGCGGTCCTACGCCGAGTTGTAAGGCTATTCGCTTGATGCGATAACGTTTAGGTAAGTGGTTTATGAGGGCGATCGCGATATTTTTGTAAGATACGTCCCATACTTTGTTTTTTGTATTTCTTTGAGTCCCGATGCTCCTTCATGTTCGGTCAGAGGTCCAACATTATCTACTAAATATGAGTTGTATTAGCATCTTTAAACTAATCAGCGCGTTATGTATTTGCATAAAGTACCTTATATTTGACGTTTACCTATTAAAGGTTTTGAATAGCACGATAGCCACGACGATAGCATTTCGGAAACTACTATTTACTCTGAGCTACTATTAGCGGAAGATGGGTAGGTAGGCACTGGCAGTATAGTAGTAGTACCTACCTACGTAAGTAGTGCATAGGTGTTATTTAAAATCCCTATTAGATTGCTAGGTGAGTAGCTATACGATTTTATTTAATGTTCAGCTCGTTTATGATCACTTTTGAGTTTTTTGAGTAGGTAGCTAATGAGGTAAGTACCCTACTAGAATAGCACTTGAAATTACTGATTAATTTTGTTCGAATGTACCTACTTACCTATCGTACCTACTTAACAAGCTAACGGCAAGTTGACATGAAGGATGAGGATCACAACATGTGCACAATAAACAGCACAAAGAATAAAGTTGTCGTTCGGTAGCTAAGTAATTCTAAGTACCTATGTAGCTACCTACACCTTAGGAATCATAGTAGGTATTTATTAGAAAGATGAAACTTTGAATCCGCGTAGGTACTAATTAAGTACTTAAAAAAATTAGGTTTAGAAGAATTCAGAAACCAAAATTAAAAAAAAAAACATACCTTACCACTTTTGTTTATTTACGAAACACAAACTTTTTGAGGTTATAATATTGTAAGCAACAAGAAAATTTGTAGAGTTGTTACGTTCTAGTATTCAAATCATAACATAATTAACACATTCTTAAGCAATAGTTTTTTTAAATACAGTACACAATACACATACGCGAAAGTTAAGAAGGAACTAAATGTAAATGTAATATGCACATTATTTTTGTCTGCATCTGACGTAGGTACCTATTTGATAAAATAATCATTTACCTAACTACATACAGTAAACAGACTAAACTACGATGCAAACCGGTAAAGTAGATAACCTACAACTTCTGACTTCGTTCAATCAAATTTACTACGCTAGCTGTTTAGACGATTTCGAGAAAAATTTATAGATGGCGCTTAAATAAAAAATGCGTTAGTGTAGTGAACACTTGGTTAGAACGAAGTTTTTTCCATAATAATAAACTGAGTCCATTATGTCTGATATGCATGAAAAGAGGCAAAAATACAAAAAAACTCATTTCAAATAAAATTACAGTTGCTTTGTTTTTCCATAGAGCCGTATGATACTGTGACGGAAAATGAATTTTTACTCCCATCCGCACTGTGCGATAAGAAAACTTCGTTCTAAACAAGTTCTAAAAATAAAAAGAATACAATAGTAGGTACCTACCTAATAATTTATTAAGATAGTCCAAGAGATCTAGATACCTTGAGGACTCTTGTAAATTAAACAGAATTTTATTGCACATCAGCGTGTTAGTTTTACTACTATAAATAGGTGTCCCTTTAAAAAGAGGTCTGTAGACTTTTACAAGACGGCGGCATGTTCTGCTATAACTTACAAGTACGCCTGGACACATAAATCTGTGCACATGTGAAAATTTATAGCGATGATAGCCAATGGTTGGTGCGTCCTAGCCCCTAAGGCACTTTCTAGTGCCAGCTACCACCTTCAAGTTGAAAATCTGTCGCCAAGCACCTAACGAGTTCTTCCGGAAGCCTCACTTGAAAGTCAGTTCCCATTCCGGGCTAGGTGTGTTTACAATCTTCGACCAGTGAACTGTGGTCAAACGCTAAGCCTGTTTACAATAAAAAAAAAAACTGTGGGCATAATAAAATTATGTATCATTTAGTTCAAGTTACCTCGGATCTGAATCTGATAAGAGTCACCTGTCAACTTGTGGTGGTCAAATAGATATAGGTAGTTACCTAAGTAAAGAGTTCAGAGCTGCTCCTACTATCAAGCCGAGACCTTACAACTTGGCTTAAAAAATAGTAAGTACCTAACCACACTCCACCCCAGATATTACGAAAATGGACAAACAAATTATTGGTGCATAAGTGCCATCCTTAATCAAACTGAATCTATACTTCTATGTATACTAATATTTGGTATAAAGATGTAAAGCGTTGTAGGGGGTAATCTCTCGATCTACTGAACCGATTTTGAAAATTCTTTCACTTATAGGAAGCTGCGGTATAGTCCTGAATGACATAGGGTAATTTTATCGCGAAATTCCCACGGGAACTCCGAAATTAGCGCGGGTGAAAAACCATTACTAATAACCCAAACTAAATAGTAGGTTTATAAGTAAGGAGAAAATCATTAATTAACTATCGTGTTTTGTTTTTGGTCAGTCATTGACCGAAAACGTTGATCGACTAAACTGAAATTGCTATCCGTTGGCTTCAAAGACTCTGTAACATAGAAACACATATCTAATTTATCCAGAAGTTCAAAACGCAGAGTAGATACCTGCCTACTAGATATAGTGACCTCGCGTCAGCATACTAAGGCACCATAGAGGCATAGAAGTACAATATTATTATTTCCTCTATGGATCTATGGATATAACTAGAAGATTTTACGTCTAGGGTCTACACAGTACCTACTAAAGGAAATCCATATCAGCCAAAAGACATCCACTGCCTGACTGACTGGCACTGACATAGGATCGCTAGGATTGCCAGAATTGAGGAGATAAAATTAGTTACCTACCTATTTATTTAAAACCGAACTAATGAAGAGACCCATTCTCAAAACCTTAGTATTTTATTTCTACTAATGAATGCTGACCTAAACTACCACGCCGCTGTCACGTTTTGAGACGTTCGAGTTACACGAAACGAAAAAAATAAATATAATATTGTAATTGAAAAATAAAATTAATCACATAACCAACAAGCGTTTTATAACAAGGCCGAATTTAATTGAATTTTCCTGAGAGTATTAACTTTAAAAAACTTATCCAGCTTCGGCAATTTTTGATAACAATAGTGAAAACCAATTGGAACATTTATTTAGTTTAACCATGGACCAATTAAACTAGTTTAATTGGTCCACGGTTTAACTAAGAATCTATAATGTAGGTAATTTAGGTGATTTGGCGGCATATACCTAGATATACATACATATCCGCAATCCAAACGCGACGATGTCGAAAGTCGAAACAGGGGTAGGTGGAAAATTGTTGAGGGTTATCGTAGTAAGGGTGATAACTTGTTAAGTTCTAAGATATTAATGGTCTAAGGTTAATATTTGACTAGCTGTCCCGCGCGGTTTCACCTGCGATAATATCGAAGTTCCCGTGGAATTGTTCCATACAAACTTTGCAACCCCTTTTCATCCCCTTAGAGGAAGAATTTGTAAAAATCCTTTCTTATCCGATGCCTACGTCATACAAAGAACACACCCTCCAAGTTCCAGGTCTCTACGATCAGCGGTTTAGGCTGTGCGTTGATCCATTAGTCATTCAGGACAAAGCATTTTATATGTGGACATAGATAAGCAATAGTGTGTTAACCCACACTGGAGAAATTTTGAGTAAATCGTGTTTTAAAATTATAGCGCCATTTTATGTCAACATTTTTTATGTTCAATATTTAGTTACGTACTTAAACAATGTAATAAGGTAAACACATAATTATAAAACGTTCCCTAACTCTCAATAAATCGTTCTGAATAGGTAATTTATTTTGTGGGTTAACATGTTATTGCTTATCTGCGTCCATGTATAGATATGGTAACCAGATAAAAATATTAAATAGTTAATTCTTTAGCTTTTACGCCTTTTTTCTGATATTTCCACTAACCCATTAATTCTTACCTAAATATATAGGTCAAAGTAAAGGTACCTACGTAAAAGGTTCATTACCTAATATCGCTGATTTCCGGGTATATAATAGTCTAGACTTTGAATAGGTATAGTGGAAAATTATTCATTGTAAACATAATATAAAAACGGAAATACATATAATTATGTGTGGAAGTTTTCAAATGCAGTAAAGGTGGCCATGCTTAGTAAATAATAAGAAATGTCTTATGAGACATCCAGTCGTTTTGGTTGTTATATTGGTTTTATTTACGTACAATAGTAATTAAATACAATAATTTGAACTAAAATATTATTTTACTTCAAGGTTTATCGCAAGGGTTTCACTCTGTATATTTAATTTACTAACAGTATTTGTCTATTTGATTTAGATCATGGTTACCCTATATTTTGTGTTGACATTACACGTATTACGTATATATATGAGGTAATGCTCTTTGATACTACTTTAAATCCATTATGGCCTTTTGTACATTATAAGAAATTTTCTTGTCTTATAAGAAATGTCTTCTATGACATCCAGTCGCTTTGGTTGTTTTATGAGACCGTACATAATATTATTGAATTGAATTGAATTAAATTTAATTGAAAATTACAAGAAATGTCGGGTAAGACACGCGCATAGTAATTTTTGTCGGATGCATGTAAGACACCAGAAAATTTCTTATACGATTTCTTATATTTCTTATTTCTTTATTTCACGAGAGAGATAAAAAGCTGTCTAGTCTTAACTGAATACACCTATAATCACAATTATAAACACAGTGAGTTCATCGATTATACAGTATCTAGGCCGCAAATTTCCTACAGCTCTATGGAAATATACCTTCCATGGGAATTAAAACATGACTAACTTCCGGACAGTCTAAACATATATAATTACATCAATATAACCGCGAGTTTCCTTATAATGGCGCCACAGGTATTTTCCTCTTGATACAATAATTTAGTTTTATGTTGCCATAAATCATGGCCGCCACACGGCGACTCGTGAACTTTTTGAATCGGTGGAAGTTTTTCGAATGTTATTCACTCTATGCTTTTTTATGCTATTTAGACTTTTTTATGGCGTAGGTAAAATTTAACGTATGGGAATTTTTGTTTTATTTTATAAAAAAAAAAAAACTAAGTGAAAATAGGAATAGAATTAAATCACTACTACTTAATAATGATACCCAGGTAGGTTCTATGAGTTCTTATGGCCTGGAGTAAATTTTTATTTATTTCTACCATCGAAATCTGTCTTCTGAGATCGAAATGTGATCAAGAGGAAGATCAATTATTTTTCATGCTTCTGTAGGTACTGGTGAATAGCTGAGTAAATAAAAAGTAGAGTTTTTATTTCGTCTGAGGGTGGCGCAATGGTCACCATGCCTGCCCGCTAATCAAGAGGTTTCGGGTTCGATTCCCGGTGGGGGTAGACTTTGTGTGATGAACACAGAGTTCTATTTTACAGTCTGGGTGTGTATATATACATAGATCTGTGTGTTGTGAAGTGGATTATTATTATTATTATTGACTTTGGGAAACTTAATTAGGTTAAAACTAAGGTCCAATTGACTAAGACGGCTATTTTATTTATGGGTGTGGCTATTAATCCATTTACCACCTAGATTGTAGACACCAGCACTTACTAACGTTGATGATAGGTTTGAACAATCGTACTATGTTTTTATCAAATTGAATGAAATATACTTTATTGCACACACACTTTATTTATATTTATTTATATATTTGTTCATTTTATTTTTATTTAGATTTCATTTAATTTATGCTATCCAGTATCCACTTAAGTTTATAAATCAACAAAAATTTCCACTGCTGGACAAAGGCCTAGATTCTCTACCATCCTAATCCAGCTTTTAATCTTTGAAAGAGGACAATTGGAGGGAAAAGTTAGATATCTATTCATTAACACGAACAACCCTTTCTGCTTGACACCCCCTCTCGGGGTCGCTTCGGCCGTTAAATAGGTAATGACTGGTGACCTGTAATGCCACTTTAGGTTCGCGGAACTATTGTGGTCTGAAGGTCAACCACCTTTTTATTACAACCTTTTTAAACCGTCTCGTTGGCGCCAAAGCCTTTTTTTTCAAGTCTTCTTCGAATGATGAATGTAATACTTATTTGCTTTTTATGTAATGTACTTAATTAAATTGTAATTGGTTTATATCAGATAATTTATTGGATGCTATTATACGTGTGGCGCCGCACCATGACAATTACTTCCGGTAGAGTCATTGTGAGTTTGCATTGGAATAGATTGGGCAGTGTTTAGTGGAAATCGAGTTTGTTTTGTCTAGATTTTTTGGAGGGATTTCGGCGCGTGAAACTGATAAATGAAAGTGATCAGTGGTTTCACCCTCGCGAATCATGGCCACCATTGTTAACATATTGTCCTGTACCAGTTTTAAGTCCTTTAAGTTGAACCAGGAGTCAGGACATAGAAATTTGCATTAGTCGTGCTCAAATTAATCGATCGACTTACTTTACTATCAGCTCGAAAATACGACATTGAATAACTTAAATGATAATGAAACGAAAAAAGAGAGGAAACTTAACTTGACATAAAAGAGTACAATAACTTATTATATCTTTAGATAACGAATATTATAAATGTGAAAGTGTGGATGTTTGGATGTTTGGATATTTGGATGTTTGTTACCTACTCAATCACGCAAAAACGGCAGAACGGATTTTGATAAAATTTGGCATGCACGTTGTCAGGGGTACAGAGAAGGACATGAGGTACTTTTTATCCCAGAATTCCCACGGGAACTCCGAAATTACCGCGGGTGTAACCGTGGGGCACAGCTTGTGATATATAATAGGGATGTTGACTACTATTGAAAATTAAAATTCTAATTAGTCCGTCAGTTAGAAAATAAAAAAACAATAGACACGTATTTTTTGCTTTTTTAAATAAATTAAAATATACAGAGATAAAGCGCATTAAAGTTTAGGATGAGGAGGTCGTGACGTCACTAACCGCAAAACAGCCATACAAACTGTCAGAATAGTGACGTCACGCGAAATTTCAACTCAATATATCGCCGTTATTTTTTGATTACGTAAAAAAAGAAAAAATACGTGTCCAATATTTTTTAATAATCTACAAGACGGACTAAAAAATAAAAATTAGTCAACATGCCCATTTGATGTACTCTACTTACTTGCTACAAAGCGGCAATGACTTCCGCTTAATCAGTTTACATTAAGAATAAAATCGACGCTAACGCGTTCCACACATATGATATTCTGCATTATAACAATCCACAAGCATTACCTACGCTGTGTGGATGCACAAGGGTTGAGGTGTTGATCCACAAGGATTACTATGTAGATCGACAAATACTACGGTGCGGTGTGATTTTGTGCAAAACTTCTCTTTAGGACTTTCGCGCATAATGCATTCAACGAGTGTCAAGTTCCAATCAATGTATTCTTTATTATCATCGTTGTATAGTTTAAAACTGCGGTTTATGGTGCTAAAGACGGCAAAATCTTTCTCGAAGCTCTCAGCGGACACCAAGAGTCAACTCGAGGCATAATAAATTTAATGCACACATCAAAAAAGACCCCTGCTAAACTTTTCTGTCCAAAACAGCATTGTATTACAAAAAAAAAAACTTTAGCATTTGTTTTTACTATGTAACATGCACACAAAAAATTACAGTACCTGCTTTGGTTCCGGCTAAGAGCTTAAAAGTATGTAGCGGTGGTTTTTTTAGGTTAGTATTGTCAAAGTACATAAGATAATTATTAATTACTGAGCGAGCAATTGCATTCTTACCAGATGCTAGCTGTTTCTCGCGGTTGCACCCGCAGTACTCTTCTACGTATTTACATGTTAAATTTCCTTTGTCTAGTCAAGCAACTGTCCATACAAATAATATTGGTACCACTCTGTTGGAACTCTACAAAAATTCCCGTTCGTCTTGCACACTGCACGAAATAAAGCACAAATAAATTAAAAAGTATGTACCGTAAGTATTCTATACATTACTGCTGTTCTTACCGGTTTGCTTTTATATAAAAACATACAAAGAAAGTAGACTGCATAAAACAGATGAAAGTTATCGTGCGTTTGTACGCATGTCCCAGCAGACAGCTCGACGACGTTCTGTGCTTGAAATGTTAGGATATGGAAATTTCAATCTTTTCCCCTCACATATAGTGTTTAATTCGCTATGTAAAATAAGAAGGAATTTTGAAACGTATAATTTTGTCATAGACATTTTGTTTGCTCAAATGTTTTAAGTAACTATTTGTATATGTTTCAATAGAATTTGTCCTACAACTTTTTAAGTACCTAAACAGAGACATAATTAATAATTATGAATTGGTGAAAGGCCATGGTCATTTGTTAATCTGATGTATAAGCTATATTATTGTAAAGTTTAATTTAAATCCATCCAGTAGTTTTTGCGTGAAAGAGTAACAAACATCCATCCATCCATCCATACATACTTACAAAATTTCGCGTTCATAATATTAGTAGGAAGTAGGATGCGTCAACCGTTGTAGATTCTCAACTTGGCTAAGGGGCAGTATTTAGAATTTGTCTAAAAATAACAAGTTCCGAGAAACTTCATCGCACAATCAACGCCGATGATTAATGCGGCGTTGTGGAAAGGATTTATGTAAGTTGGTTCGGAGATTAATTTCCAAATTCTCTGAAAGAATTTCTGCCCGGGGCCGGCGCGAGCGCAGACAGTGACGCATAGTTCACGCATGCGCCTAAGAGAAGTACCATGCATACTTAAGTTAGGAGTTAGGACTCCCAGCAATTCCCACCACATGATGTCTGAGATGATACGCGTTCCTAACGAAATGAAGTTCTCTCACTCAGTAGGGCAATTATGTAACTTTTGTTGCTATGATTTTTTCTATTTTAATCTGAAACATAGGGGTTCCAGTTCAGACAACTACAATTTATGAAATACTAGCTGTGCCCCGCGGTTTCACCCGCGTGAGTTTCGAAATTTTTGCAGGAACTTCAAAGTAGCCTAATTTACTCCTTATAACATCAGCTAATTTGGCATCAGTGAAAGTCCCGACAAAATTGGACCAACCGTTTCGGAGATTCACCCGGGTGAGTTTTGGGATTACCGCAGGATCTCATTTTCAGGAGCCTTTACGGACGCAGGCAGAACCACCCGCCATAGTATCGTCACAATCGGTTCAATGAACTTCCATGGTTTAGGAACGCATAGTGGACAAACATACAAACATTCATTTTTATTTATAAAGATGTCTGCAGTTTTGGTTTATTGCTTGAAATTGTAGGTGTTAAAATGTGTAGACGGTATGTATGTATATTGTAATCGCAAAACCGATTGAAACCCGAGAAATGATAGCAACAATATTTACACAATATCGCTGCAGGTCCAAGTATGATACAATACAATGTACTTACATTTATTTTATCAATGAACTCACATTGTTTGACCGAGTGTCGCGAGTGCGTCGAGATAAAAAACTGAGATGTAAACGACAAATTATGATATGATAATATGAAGAAGATTGATAAGTGATAACAGTGCACTTGCACTGTTTTGCGCGGGCAATTCTGGCAATTCTGAAGGCCAATTCTGCCCGTGCAAAACATTACCGCATCGATAAGGATCTTCTCAGCCTCCATAACTTCTGACTTTTTTATTATTCCAACGATGGTTGCTACGATACAAGTTTTTGAAATTTGAACAATATTAGAAACAGGATCGATCGTTATCAATGAAAAAAAAAATTTATAAAATAACTATTTTCTTGCTCACTGTAGTTATATTTTTTTTTTATTTGTGAAAGGAGATCAAAGTTTCACAAAAAAATATGGACAGTCTCCCAAGACCATTTTCGTGTAGCTGCAAAGGTTAGGGTGGTTCCCCATATAATTGCCCCAAAAAATTCCACTTTCTGTTCGAAACTTATCGAAGCCTTTTGCGTGAGCGGATTTGGCCCCCCTATGCACACTGACGCCATTTAATCTTAAAAGATTAGATTATGATTATCTTCTTAGAAATATGGAACGCATCATACAGGCAAAGAATTCTAACTATTAATACGTAATACAGGTAGTTACATGTAGTGTTTCATCATAAACACAATCGCACAACATCCCCTTTCGTATTAAAAAAAACGTTTCTGTAAAATTAAAAAGATATGGGTACGTAAGTGTATATCTTTTAAAAATATCTAATCGAATTTCGCGGACACTAAAGTTTCTAAAGCCCGTATTTATAAAAGCTAGTCAATCTTGATATTACGTTCTCAAGTCTTTCCTTCCTTCATATTACCTACAGGATGAAGTGAGATGAAATGGACGCAGATAAGCAATAATATGTTAACTCACAAAATTATGTTATTGATTCAGAACGATTTATTGAGAGTTAGGGAACATTTTTTAATTGTGTGTTTACCTTATTACATTGCTTAAATATGTAACTAAATATTGAACATAAAAAATGTTGACACAAAATGGCGCTCCTACTTTTAAAACACGATTTATTCAAAATTTATCCAGTGTGGGTTAACACACTATTGCTTATCTATGTCCAAATATTGTCTTCAATAAAAAAAAAAAACAAGTACTAGATACCTATGTAATTTTAGTTCGATTTTTTTTATTATCGAATGATTGTGAAGTACGATTAAGACCATTGACATTTTGAAGTAAAATGACTTATTTATTCCTTTTTCTACTGTGGCTTTTAAATGTTGAGAGATGGTCAACTTAAACTTAGACTTAGCCTACTGGAGCTACATATATAGCCTTTGTTTTATTTAAATCGGATGTCGAGAAAAAAAAAGTTGTTATATAAAAACGTTTCACGCGTGTGAAACCGTGGGGCACAGCTTGTCCTTAATAACCCGTAACTCGGTAAACTCGTTCATTCTTGTGACGTAGGTAATCTATTAAACACCGAAATGATTCAGTGCGGAAATCCCAGTGACGTCAAAGCAAAAAAGTAGGGTTAAAACGTAGAGTAAGACAAAATCACATTCAAGAGTCACTCGCCTTTCTACGGTAAAATTCCGTCCGTCAACTCGCTGTTTTAAATGGTAACAGTCCCTCCATTTTCTCGTAAATCACTATATATTATAAAATAAAACAAAAAACTACTGAACAGATTTTCATGCGGTTTTCCCCAATATATACAGCGATTCATCAGAAAGGTTTATATATTAGATATAATTTGTCTAGCTTTTGTGTGAATTGGTTGAAATGCTTACAAATATAAATGCAAAAGTGTGTTTGTTTGTTTATTACGCTTTCACACCTTTTCGGCTTAATCAATAACCATGAAATTTTGCTTACATTCTGTCAGGGATACAGAAAAGGACATCGGGCACATTTTCCCGGAATTCTCGCGGAAACTCCAAAATTAACGCGGGTGAAACTGCTTTAAATTTTGCATACTTCACGTTGTTAAATGTACAGAAAATGTTTATAGGGTATTTACATGCCGGAATTCGTAACGAATAAAATATAGTACAGTAGGAGAAAAGTACCAACCCTAGAATCAACTCTTCGACCTTAAACCAACTCGATTTTTCGATTCACACAGTTTTTTAGTTTATGTATAATATGTTATTTGTTTACCAAACATGTGTACATAATATTATGGAGGTATATGTAAAGTTTGCGGTTTGCGGTTAGAGGTATTTTTAGTGTTTTTAATTTTTATATTTAAATCAAATAACTTGTTGCCGATTCCGACATGAGATTTTCCTCCTTTTTTCTTAGGTAACTCTTAAGTCGTTTCCCGTAGATTCATCTGCACAAAATTAGGAATTTTATTGGTGTTACAATTTTTTCAATCATCCAAATTACGTTATATTAGCCACATACTGGATGAGACATGATGTTGTCATATTAGAAATTGGCAGGAAAGCTGTTGAATGGCGACCACGCGTGTCAGTCGTAGCGTGGGAAAGCATCCTACGAGAGGAGCGTCCAAAGTCTTGAGATAATAATCGCTCTAATTAACTGGAGAAGGATGGGTAGGACGGGTCTTCATGAAGATCCTTGGAAATTTTTCTCCAGCGTTGGGCTTCTGTTAGCTGATACGATAGTGATCGTCCGCTTGATTCAAATACCTATAGAAACGTTTATAACATAGAAAATTTAGAAAATTGAAACATTTTGATACAGTAATGCGTTCTCAAAAGTTACTTTGTCTTGAAACTTCCAGATCTATACGCATTTGATTCTTCGTCGCTTTTTTCTTTATAGATCCTGCGATAACAGGCTTAATTATCAGCTTCTTTCATCGAAACTTCTTTTTTTCTTAACTATACCGATTAATGATAATTATTATAACTGAATGTATACTTAACCGTTTAATATATTATCTCACAATGTTTTGTTTATTGCGTCGTTAAATCTTTAATTAATTTAGATCAGATGTTACGTTAAAAGCTCATTAATTCGGGTATTAACCAAATTTTTGGGAAATCCAACTTCTAAGAGTCAATTAACATGTTTGTATGAGATTAGGATTTAGGACCACATGATTACATGACCACAAACGGACCAAATTGATGAAAAGCTGAACACGTATCAGGAGTATATGGAAGAAATTGTAAAGTGTGTGAAGTTCTTCTATCTGCACGGACCCCGCGTGGTGGAGTCGTGTGTGAGTCAGCATTAGGGTGGGTCTGTGTTCCAGCATTTGGGACATTATAGTTGCTTATGATGATAATACTTAATGACCGGGAGATAAAGACTCATCACTTTTAACTTAACATTACTTTTAAGAAATTTTGTGATGCCAAACAAAGTTATGTCTATGTCTATTCATCATCTTATATTTCGTTAACATCATAGTCTAAGATACATAGGTGATAGGTTTCCTGGATCCTCTTTGCATCTTCTATTGCCTTTTTCTTGGTCGGACAATTCTGTTAGGATACTTTTGACAGAGCAGATTGTGTAATCAATAAGTGCTGCTATTGTCCTATCAGATAATATTGCATCTTTGCAACCCATCGCAATTGCTGATAATTTTAGTGACGGTAAAAGCATATTGAACCATGCTGGTACTATCACATTACCTGGTACCAAAGCATTCAGATGTATGTAGATAAACAGTTTAATATACTTATGTACTTATTGACTACCGTGAGTAATAAAGCGAAAGATAAGATAAGAGTGATTTGATAACACGCGAGATTATAAGCGTGGCTCTGATTACGTTTGATTGCATAATAAACATGGATTAGGTACGTGGCCGACCTCGAAAAAAATTCTCGTCTTCGTTTGATACTGTTAAATGAAACTAAAACGTACCTACTAGGTTTAGTTAACGTTTCGGTTAGAGTTTTTAATTTTATTAACACTTTTTAGTTCTTGTTAGAAAAAAATATTTGGGCAACCGAGCTTCGCTCGTTGTGATAGCTTCTCCTGGAGAAAGTTGCTTATAGCGCCATCTGTTGTTAAGTACAAAAGTAGTACCAAACACTTATTTTTCGTTGCTTGAAAACTCGGATAAAATGACGTTTTCTAAATATGAAACCTAGCTTGATCAATTGATCGCCCCCGAAACCCCTGTATAAGTGAAATAATTTTCAAAATCGGTTCAGTAGATCCAGAGATTACCCCCTACAACGTCACAAACTCACAAACTTTGCCTCTTTATAATATTAAGAATCGATTTGCACTGACTGTATAAACTGTTATTTTTTAAACCTGACCTTACTTAACATTAAATTAAAACGTAAGTACATTCGGTACATGTAGCTGTCGTGACAGAATCGCGGGATGTTACAGTAAATTATTTACTAGAATTTAGTTCCTGGTGACAAAAATGCTTTACAAATATTTGTTAGATACATTAAGCGTATGAAATTAAGATTGTAGCTAAAATCTTTTGGTACATAACCATCTTTTAGTTCGAATATCGTAAACCTTCACTAAAGTTCTCACTATCTACCTCACCTAGGTCATACATAGATATAAAATAGGAAGAGGAATCCACAAGTAGTTGAAAAAAGGTTTTTTCTTCTTCTGATTAATAAATGTTTTAATTATTTGTGTAATTACGCACGAACTACATATATCGAAACAGAAAAATTGCCGCATCTACTGCAACCTCGGTAGAAGATAAATATGGAATGTAAACAACTATATTAGATAATTATGTATACTAAAAGATTAATATAAAAACCTATACTAGTTAATATAATAAACGTGGAAATTTTTGAAAATATTTGGATGTCTGTTTCTTTCTAGCACATGTGAATACGCTGAATGATTTTGATGAATTTGTGTCAAAGGTTTTACTTTTTTGTATGGTTACCATAGTTACCAACCTTAGTGCACGGATTTCCGAGAAATTTACCACAAGAATGCAAGACGTGGTTAAAAAAAAGCGGGACCCAGCTACGAAGGTATAAGAAGCTAAGCGAGAAACAATTTCTGCTGATCGAAGCTCCGAAGCTCGAATAAAATGAAAACGCATGTTCACTTCTACTTCTGCCCGAAAGTTTTACTATAGGTATCATTAAACAGGATAATCGCGAACCTCTTTCGTGGGACGCACGCATCCTCTGAGGCTCTACAAACGGGACATTTTGCAACTTGAGGGTTTTTTGGCAACCCTAGTGGTTACACTGTCAAATTACTTAATGTACCAAAGTACACACATCAAAAGTGTCTAGGGATCAAGCATTTTTATGCGGATTTCTTGAGATTGAGATGTGGCTTTGTAATAAATTTATGATTTTATAAATTTATATGGATCCTTTTTGGTGCATTACATAATTTGAATCAGGAACTGTCAATCAAATTCGAGTAAAAGATGAAAATCAGCTGTCAATATTTTCCCTATAAAAACATACAACGCATTGAAGACATTATTAGTGCTACTGTTTCCCTACTACTGATTAAAACCAACGTTATTATGGAGCGGCGACGTCATTTAAGCAGGGAAGAAATGCTCAGAGCCGTGGGAATGATAGAAGCTGGTTCCCGGCAACGTACTGTGGCTTTAGCTCTGAATACAAGTCAGAGTGTTATCAGTCGACTTTGGACACGTTACCGAAGCACTGGTACCGTGGCTGAGCGCCATGGAGGACGGTATCGCTGCACCACACGGAGACAAGACCGATACATTCAAATCTTAACTCGAAGAGCTCCAACAATAACCGCCATGATGTTAGCCGTGAGGCTTCATCACTCTTCAGGGAACTTAATTAGCGACCAAACAGTCAGAAACCGCTTGCATGAAGTGAACCTTCATTCCCGAAGACCGCTACGGGTACCACCTATAGCAATGCACAATCGTAGGATTCGATATCAATGGGCTCTTGAACACAGAAATTGAGCAGAAGAACAATGGCGTTTCGTGTGCTTTTCTGATGAGTCTCGTTTTGGTATGAGACCGGATACAAGACGTATACGACACTGGAGAACCCCTGGACGCCAACAGCGATTAAAATCCTGCCAGGAAGTCCATCCTTATAGTGGTGGAACCATCATGGTATGGGCGGGTATTTGGATCGGCGGAAGAACTGAGTTGATTTGGATCAGAGGCAATCTCAACGCTCAAATTTCTGCTGAGACGATTGTATCAGACGTCATCGTTCCTCTACAAGTGCAAATCGGTCCCTTATTTCAGTTAATGCATGATAATGCACGACCGCACACCGCAAGAGTTGTAAGACAGACTCTCGCCGCAGCTAACATCAATGTCCTGCCCTGGCCTGCTCAGTCGCCAGACTTGAACCCGATTGAGCATGCATGGGATATGCTACAGAGAAGAGCTCTGCCGAATATGGAGGGTATCCAGTCGCAAGAAGACCTTTTTTTGTTGTTGCAACGAACATGGGCGGCCATTCCACAGCGTGATTTGGATGAACTCATTTTGAGTATGCCAAACCGATGTTCTTGTGTTGTTAGTGTTCGCGGTAGAAACACGGATTATTAATTGTTTAAGTTACCCAATAAAATTTTAAAGAAAACTGTTATTTTAGTCTTTTTTTCGAACTTTAATGTTAGTGGTTCAAATGTCAAAAATCCCTTTATTAGGAAAATGGCAAATTTCTTTATTAATGCAAAGGTGACTTGGTTTATCGTTACTGTGACAAACGAAAACACTTTATTTGATGAATCCTTAAAGAAAATTTTAATTAATATCAATCAGGAGAAAAGTTATTGCAAAAATATATGTTGATCCCTAGACACTTTTGATGTGTGTACTTATTTATTTGACTAGCTGTCCCGCGCGGTTTCACCCGCGATAACTTTGGAGTTCCCGCGAAATTGTTCCATACAAACTTTGCAAGCCCTTTTCACCGCCCTTAGGGGTAGAACTTTGATCCGTCAGTCAGCCATTCAGGACAAAGTATTATATAGATATAATACACGTACCTACTAATCACACAAATATTAGGACCTGTATAATACGTGTAATTTATAATATAATAATAAACAAATCCTTGAATGTAATTAATGTATAATTACAGAGTAGCAAGAAATCTATTCCGAACTATTATGTTTCCAGCGGAAATTGTGAGTGAGCTTTACTGATTGCACCTTGTTCTAACTAAACAGCCTTGACAAAAAAGGTCTTATGCAACCTAGTATCTCAGTTGCATTGCAACCACTCGACCTAACCTAGGATAATTAAAACTGACCACCGAAACCATGGTACAGTCGGCACCTCTGATATCTAAAAAAAAACCCTGAGAGTTATTCGAAAACCTTTAAAAAATAATTCAGAAGTGATCCATAAGTTACACTATTTGATACGGGATAAATTCTTTGAATCCAATTAGACAAAGCACCTTTTGAACAACACATGTTATTTTGATGGTGGGATTCGTATTTATAATATAATCACTGCTCAGACTGGAATAGGTTCTCTCTGAAGATAAAATGATGAAGACAAACAAATACTTGATGGCATAATTATGAAATTTGAGTGGTATACTAGAATATATTAGTCACAGATAATATTGTAATGCTAAAGATCTTAGTGTATAGCAAGCCTAAAATACCTGATACTTACCTATACTAATAATATGTTTGGTTTTTAAATTTTCCCCGCTTTTTAGTTGACTGAACCAATAATAATTACTACATATTATAAAACAAAGTCCTGCACCGCGTCTATCTGTCTATCTGTTCGCGATAAACTCAAAAATTCATGAACGGTTTTCATGCGGTTCCACCAATAGATAGAGTGATTCAAGAGGGAGGTTGATACGTATAGTTTGTCCTGGATTTCCCGCGGGTACTCCGAAATTACCGCAGGTGAATCCGCGGGGGACAGCTATTATATTTTAGTTAATTATATATAGTTACCTAAATGTGATTTTCCTCATATAAATCAATAGTTGACTGAGTTTCGTCAGCCTTTTGAGTAAAAATTTACACACAGCTAGAGAGGGGACGCGACTGGCTATACCTGTGAACTTTTTTGAGTAAATTAGCCTTTATCATGCAGTAAATAAAGATGCACTTATATAATCGTATAGTGTTATCTCTTTCTCCCAATAACGCTTCATAGAACTGCGCGAACGCATTCACCACGGCTGACGCAACACATTGACTTTATTGGCTGATCACGATGTAGTAGTCGAAGGCACACGTTCTATTTTCATTCACTTCATTAAAAAATACTATAGACATGTCTAATTAAAGACACTACCTTGACTTTTTAACTGATCAAATTTTATTTATTAAGAGGTCGTTTTTAATTGTTCATTTCAATGTTTGAAGTGTTAGGCACTTTGTGATCATAAAGACTCTATCATTAAGTCTGTGAATTATCACACAATCGTGTTTTATGAGATAAAAATAGGGACTTGTTCGGTAATGGTAATGTTCCAGCTACCGGTGTTCAGTTGGGCACCATATTTGGTCAATAAACTCTTCTGTAGTTTGTACATTATTGACACCGCGCGGGGTCGGTCACTGTGCCTGATAGGCTGGTCGGGCGCCAAAACATTTTTCGGGCAACCGAAGAGGTTTCGGCCATCCTGGAGGGCCGAAATTGATCGCCGTGTATGTTTTCATAGAAAGCTACCATTTGTAAGAATTTTTTTAAAATCGGTTCAGTAGTTCCAATGATTTGCATCCAAATTATAACAAAACTTTACCTACCTAAGTACCTTTTGATAATATCAGTTTGTGTTTCACGAATATTGACCAATCTACGAAGTGGTAAAGCGATGCTCAGGAGCTTGCCTGCAGTTATGTAAAATTGCAGTTTCAAAATTAAAATATCATCTAACATCTTAGCAAAGCAATCTCAATCCTGACCTTCAAAAGCTTCTAAGCTCTTTGCATAGAGGTTGAACTAAGGACGGTAGAGTTATTTATCATAATTTTGCATTGTTTGTGGGCGGTTCATTTAACAGAAAATTACATATTGTATTGTAGATTTAATGTATATCTTTTGATGCCTTTATGTAGATTACCGAAACGCTTAATCAGAAAGGCGATTATGCTTTTATTATGCTTTTACTAGCTGTGCCCTGCGGTTTTACCCACGTGAGTTTCGGAATTCCCGCAGGAACAATTTTTTCTAAAATAAAAGTCGCCTAAGTTACTCCTTATAACATCAGTGACCCAGGGAAAGTCCCGTTAAAATTGGTCCAGCCGTTTCAGAGGTTACCCGGAAAAAACAGACAGACAGACAGAGAAAAAATTTAAAAAGTGTTTTTTTTTTATGTAAGTATTACTTACGTAAAAAAAAACACTTAAGTATTACTTCCATATGCATTTAATGAAAAGCTGTTAATTTGGAATTACAAACAGATACTTCAATTTTATTTATATGTATAAATTTGATCAACAACGGTTCACAGAACATCCGTATCCTTTTTTTAATAACAATAAACGCATTTAAAGGGTACTAGTTTTCTTATTATTCTGTGCAGCTTTTATTACAAGACTAAGGTCCGACGCTCACTGGCGGGACTTTGTCGAAGGAATAATATCTATTTTTTTCCTTTACTTACTATAGAATATAGACTGTTATTCAAGGCATGACGTTGCTTATTTCACTCATCTGGTAAGTTCCATTTATTAGTGGAACTCTTAGGTATACATATGTTATAATGACGTACATTTCACAAGTAACGTTATTCTAGTTTTATTTTAAAATGTATGGAAAACTTTAAGTGTATAAATTGTAGAGTCAATAATAATAACACAAATAGACATAAGCAAATCTCAGAAAAGGTATTAAGAAACTCTATCACAACTATATCTGTACCTATGCACCTACTTATCTAAACTTTTTGCGCATGACGCAAAGGTTCTATGTGTGTCAAAATTGGCAACTTTTTCTCTTTGCATTACCCACCAGTACTGTGACGCGTGACGTAGCGATGATGCAGTCGGGTGTGCTACGTCGCCGGCCAATGGCGTGGCTTTACGCCCCATATATTGCTCAAGTGTCAAGCGCCACGCTCAAACACCGACGCAACGTTAAACGGAACGCACGTTCGCGCCATTTTCCTAAAATTTCAACCATTCGCGCGTTTTCGTCCGAACTCGTTCGACACTTCGAGTCGCTCTATCGCCGCGTACAAACGATTGCGCGAAAGTGCTATTTGTGTGTTTAAACCCCGATCACTTTTGGAATATAACAGTGAGTAGAGTTTTTTAATTCATTTATACGGTTCACTTTTTAATAATAAACGTGTTTTAATTCTTATCTATCTATATAATCTATCTATATAAAATGCTTTGTCCTGAATGACTGATGGATCAACGCACAGCCTAAACCGCTGATCGTAGAGATCAGAAACTTGGAGGGTGTTTTTTTTTCTGTATCGTAGACATCCGATAAGAAAGAATTTTCTGAAATTCAACCCCCAAGGGGGTGAAAAAGGGATGAAAAGTTTGTATGTAACAATCCGGTGGGACAGCTAGTAATGTATATAAATATGATACAGTATGGGTAATTGTAGAAGTACATACCAACGTGTCTATTTGATATCAGCTGAACCTGTAATTAGATATTGTATTTGTCAGTTTTACGCGAGACTTTTGATTGATTTTTGAACTAATTATAGATAGCTATGTTGGCAACGTAATGTTTAGTTAACACTACTGTTTTGTATAGGTAGGTATACAAACACTACAAGCAATTCAGTGAAACACTTAGTTTTGTTTTATAATATTGAATTAAGCAGTTTTCCGTGTGCAACCAATTAGTCTTTATCACAATGTGTCAAAATTGAGATTCCACTACCAATGTTTACAACAAAAAGTGCATGAATATGCTCTTTAATTAAGCCAATTATATTTTATAACAGTACCTACCTACGTGATCGTAAAGTGCATTTTATTATCAAATCTTCAGAGCAGTAGGTACTTAGTAAAGCGATGATTTAAACGTGTCAAATCATTATACAAGAAACGAAAACTAATTATCTCGTGACAGTAAATAAGTAAATTAAAGATTCTAATGATTATTTTATACTTAAGGGAAAACTTCTTTTTACATCAATGGTTTCAATGTAACTAAATATTCGCATATTTGGCCCACTGAGGACCGGTTTTTTAACTCATAGTTAAGGCGATATTAAGTTGAAAAATTCCCTGTTGTTAGCACATATCCTACTCTTTACATAATATGTATTATATTATACATCCTTGCCTGACCTACCTTAATTTAGAAGATGTTCTTTGTAAGATGCGTGTACGACGTATACAATATAACTACATACCTAGGTATCACTCGCGTAGGTAAGAAACGAAACTTTTATAAAAATATGATATAATTTTATAAACACAACTAGCTGTTACCCGCGGTAATTTCGGAGTCCCCGCGAAAACTTCCATTTACAATATAGTCTTTTTTACTCATGGATAATGTAGCATTCTAATGGTGAAAGAATTTTTTAAATCCTTTAGTTTTTGAGTTAAATCGTAACAAACAACAAACAAAAAATCTTTCCTCTTTATAATATTAGTATAGATTGTATTCATGATACACATTCATTCAAACAGAATGCCAATTCTGCTCAGTCAAAACATAAGACCACACAACTCTTGCCTCAATAAGAGTTTCCACACATACTAGCATACCCGCATTGTCTGTCTATCATTGCAACGGGAGAAGGTACATATACGAGAGGAGACCTTAATAAATGCAGGAGCGGTACGTTTTTATTTTTTGTGATAGTAGAATTGATCCTCACGTCCCATCAAATGCGTTAAGATATATTTTCTTGCCTATTGTGCAGAAGTTATACGTCAATATGCAATGAACCATAACCACAAATTTGCGGAATGGATTCAGAGAATTCGCAGAATAAAAACTCCAGATAATAATATGCGTAGTCATCGTTACCCACATCTTGCATCACAACAACTCAACATTCTAATACTTAGGTGCTGAACATTTGTCGTGTGTCTAGTTTAATCTAATCTCTTTTGTAAAAACACACAATCAATCAATCTGCACCAAAATGATGTACCTATCTACTCAGTACAGTCTTGTAGTTTTTTCTTTCTTAAAAATAAGGTTAAGTTTAAATGGCAAATTGAATGCATACTGAATAGACCAAGTACAATATTTTACGTATACTAAGTAATCTGCATAAAATTTTACTTATTGATATTTCTATACTATATAAAACGACTACGAATATTTAGACTTATACCTTGTTTGTTTGCAAGCGGTTTCACCCGCGTTAATTTCGGAGTTCCCGCGGGAATTCTGGATTAAAGGTCAATGCAAAATTTCACGATGATCGATTAGGTAGTTAAGGTGTGAAAAGGTAACACATCAGACTGATTACATTCTCATTTATAATACAAGCTGTGCCCTGCGATTTCACAAGCATGAAACGCATTCATATTATAACTTTTCTCCCGTTTACTTAACTGAAACTAAGCCCATATGTTGCTCCAAACTAAGCTTAATCTACTTGTGAAAACCGCATGATAATACGTTCAGTAATTCCAGAGATAAGCGTCAACAGACACGCAGATTCTACTCTTTTATCATAAATTTATAACGTGTTGTATAGATTAGTATAGATTGGTACAGATCATCACGGAAATACCGAAAAAGGGCAGTCGGTATATCTTGTAGCGCTCTACACACGCATAATATCTAAAAAAAGACTAGTAGGCACGCACTAAAATCGCTGCATACCTGTATAGCTTATCTAATATCTAATATCTAGGAACCAAATCAGATCTGACTTTTTTGATCTTGATTTTTCTTACTAATAAGAAAAATTGAAATACTTTCAAGAAAGTACCTACTTAATATTAGAAACAGCTGCAATTTCAACTGTTTTGTCATAATGTTTTGCTGAAAACAAAAGACGTGAGGCAATAAAAAATATTTGAAACTTCATCGCATCCTAAAAATATATTTCAGTTTGGTAAATCCTTACATATTATAAAATAAAGTCCTCCGCCGCGTCTGTCTATCTGTCTGTCTGTTCGAGATAAACTAAAGATAACGCTCGCTGCGTTCCCCCGTTGAATTACCACGGATTGCCTTTGTACCAGGAACGAACCGGAACGAGGGTCACAGCCTTTCGCTCTAAAGCACCGGCCGATCTTCTTCACTAATTCCTTCGCTTCTGTCTCCCACGGGCTTCTATGAAGCTCAGGGAAAATGTAGCTTTCTATAATGTAGACAACTTTAGTTTTCCATATTTGATATTATCTTTCCTTCATCAGACTAAACAAAACTGTAACAAGAGTCCGTTCGAACCACCACAGCCAGTTATACAACAACTAAGTAGCACTTCAACTGAATATAAACCACTCTAATGGTTAAAAGCAAGCGGTCGTTAATACGACTCGACACTTAGTTGGCGGCTGATCGGCTGGCTTCGAGTCTGGATTTATTGCTGTACCGCAACACACGGAGTAGCTATAAGGCTGTGACTCATAACTACGTTACACCTGTGAACGACGAAACTGTAGTAATTGAGGCCGTAAGGCACATAGATTTGTGAACGACCTCAATCGGAAAAAAAATTTATGATCAAATTAGCCTGTTTTACTTACTGACTTATCTCTTAATCATCATATCTCAAGCGTTCCTATTGAAGGCAGAGGCGAAAGGTACGTTCACCCCAGACATCATGACTGTGAAAAATTTCATGACGACCGTTTGAGTAATTAAGTCATGAAATGGTAACAGATAGACAGACAGACAGAGTTATACTTTTGCATTTATAAGTATAATATTTTGACGACCCGATTAGCGCAGTAGGTCACCATGCCTGCCCGCTAATCAAGGGGTTCCGGGTTAAATTCCCGGTGGGGGTGGACTTTGTGTGATGAACACAGGGTTCCATTTTCCAGTCTGGGTGTGTTTATAAATCTATAGTATAATATATAATATGTAATTCTATGTAGGATATACCACATCTGCTTGGTTTCCACGACACAAGCTAATAATAACTTACTGTGGGATCAAGTAGATCTGTGTGTTGTGAAGTAGATAAAAAAAAAATATTAGTATAGGTTTGTCAAAACGATTTTTTCCAATTATGTAAAGCAACAAACGTCTCGTATAGCTAATAATATTATACGGCCTATACGATGCGTCGTTGCATGTAAACCAACTCCCAAAGTATCGAATGGTATCCATGTCATTCAATAGAAACGTCAGGTGTGTATCGGGGACTCTGGTTGCGCGATGACAGTATTGACAACACGAACTAAGTGCAGCCACAGAACTACCGGTACCTACTACAACAGCCATCATTAAAAATCTTCAAACGATATGTAAAGTTCATTTAGTTAGTACATTTATAATGATAACTTAAAATATTAGGTAAGAAAGTTGGCATACCTATATTGATAGCTATCTATATAAATTTTATACTTGTCTAAGTTTCATATGTAATATTTTAAATTATAAAGTGTGTCTGTTCGTTTGTCCGGCTTAAATTTTACGTAAATCAATGAATAGGTGAGTTTTGCGGACACATGGCTATTTCTGATTGTTGATCGCGATCGTTTATTCGGGAATCCCGGAATTTTGTGCTAAAAAATAAACTATAAAAAATACATCTCATAGATACACTAAAATATTAAATGTATTATTTTTTCTGATCATTGTTATTTTTAAATATATCTAGGTATATTAAAATTCAACATAAACATTACTGTTTAACCAGTAACTTGGCAAATGGCACTGAGTAAAATCTTATTAAATTTTAGAGAATGTGTTCGTAAAAGTCATTTCATAAAATTATATTTCGAATTTTGACGTTATTTTTTTCCCCAATACAAAAGACTTCAACGCATCCGAAATTAAATCAACCGGGACTAAAGGAAAAATAACGTTAATTTTCATAGTTGCATAAAAAATACATTTATAACACTATCAGCTATAGGTATGCCTGTATTGAATTTGAGGTAATGCTTTAAGACCAAGTTTCGTCATTAAATAAAATAAATTAAAACATAAATTTCAACTTGTCCCAAAGTGGTGTGAAGATTTAAATTTTTTGTTCACTTATAAAAAAATAATTTATAAAAAAGAACTTCAAATTGTGATAACAGACAATGTTATTGACTCTATTATCATATTTCGTTCCTCAGTAACTCTGATATTTTGGAATGTAGAGCAATAAGTCTAATAAATGTACATAACTACCTTCACATAATAATTATTTACTATCTATATATTGTAAGGTTCGAAACTAGATCGAGATTTCATGCCACTAATTGATTTCCAGGCCTAAACATAAAATACGCGTTGAATAATAATTTGTCCACGTCATAGTTTGCGATTTATGTTATGTCGATTTTGCCATTAGATACATCATAGCTTCGGACATTGAAGGGGAAAGTCATTACGCGCCAAGATATATTATATTATATACATTCACATATATATAATATGCAATGCAGTGGAAATTGCAGCAGGTATAAAGAGTGTGAGCAAAACCCACGGATAAGTTTATTTTATTAAAAGAGTATATTTCGTTTTTAAACTATGGTAAATAAAATTTTGTTTACAAAAAAGAAATTGTAAGTTCCCTATATTTCCCTTAGTCACGGCATTACGCGCGAACGGCTGGACCAATATCGCTAATTCTTTTTTGTTGTGTTTATTATTGTGAGGAGAAGAAGAATAAAATAGTTTGGAGGTCCTGCGGGAATTCTGAAACTCACGCGGGTGAATCTCCGAAACGGTTGGAAGATTTTAAAGGGACTTTTACTGCTAATTAGCGTATGTGATAAGGAGTCAGTTAGGCTACTTTGGAGTTCCTGCGGGAATTTAAAAACTCACGAGAGTGAAATAAAAATACATACTTGAAAATACAGAAACATAATTCTGCAAACTATATTGTATTTACAACGTTTAAGGAATAATATTCATCAATTGATTCATGAATAATAAATTGTAATATTATATATCTAAGAAAATATTATCTATGCTATAAATAACATAATTTGGTTTTCAAATAAAATCATTAACGTCATTTTGTTGTTTTTTAAATAATAATAATTCGCCGTTTCTGAGAACACCTGTCGTGTAATATGACACCGTGAGAGCAGACATGTTAATTTTATTTATTTTACTCCTTTTGCACACTTCAAGAGGTGCTGTTATGTTAATTTGGAAGTTTTTTCATATAAAATATTTATTTTTAAATAATTTTATTCTAGTGAAATTTAAAACATATTATAATGTGAGGAAGGTTCGCTTCCTTGTCGTTGTCTATTTGATACATATTATTATTATTTATTTATTAGAGTTCCAGCGAGAATTTCGTGATAAAAATAGTACTCTATATTCTTTTCTGTACCTACCCCTGACATGCAAAATTTTAAGGCGTGAAGATGTAACAAACTAACTCACATTCGTATGAAATATAAATTTACTGTATGGCAACAGAAAAATCGGATAGTAAAAACTTTCGTTGAAATTTTTGACTATTTGATTTAATTAGTTCACTTTTTAATGTTATACTTTAAGAAATATCGTAATCTTTATTGTAAGATCAAAAGTTGTTGTGTCTCCAGATTACAACGTATTTTATGGTTATGATCGAATAAATCATCCGATGACAACTGTGATCTTCAAATACGTATATATAATTATAGTAGAGTCGTATCTCTTTATTTATAATTTCGCTTTCATGTGCTAATAAAATTTATAGCTTCACATAATTCGTGAGTTTATTCATAAAGGTTATAATAAAAAAATCTAAGAGTACGATGACCGTCTGCGTGTTGACCTTTTTCCCCGTGTGATTTAATATAATGTTAAAAGAGTTTGCAAAAACTCCGCGTTCTAGATGTGGATGGTACGAGACGCGATGGCGACTCTTGTGCTCAAAGCGAACCGGCCTCTGGCGCGCTTAGGGTTGCCAAATACCAGAATTATTATCTAACACGCCGATACAAGCAAATTGAAACAAGTACGAATCAGGGGGTCAACACATGGGCCAAGTTAGAGACCATTGCCACGGCTAATGCAGACGAGTTAAATGAAGCCGTCAACCTGATTAGGAATAGACAAAGTAGTTGTATAATGCAAGGGCAACGCTATTTTTCGGCACAATATAACAAGCGGCTTTTTGCATTAAATTTAGGATGGGGGCTCGTGACGTCATTAACCGCTAAAAGCTCCCATACTAACTACACCGGATAATATACGCGTTTCAATTCAATGTATCGCCGTTATTTTTTGATTACGTAAAAAAAGAAAAATTACGTATTCAATATTTTTTTATTAATCTACAAACCGGACTAAAAAAAATCACTCAACTAGCGCATTGATTTATTGTGACAAATAAAAGTAAAATATGATGAATTCGCTACCGTTTCTAAAAATCACAGAGCTGACAGCTGTATTTTTTTTTTCAATCACACAAAAGGGGTCAAAATGGTGTTAATTAGACAAACCTATATTAGCAACATGACAAAATTTAATAAAACACGACAACAGTTGTTAACAGATTAAAAAAAAAATTGTTAAGTGTTAAATTGTCGTAAAATCATATTTAAGAAAAAAAAAAATGAAATATTTGTTAGCTGACATTCGTTTTGTAAATTCAATTCATAAACTTATAAGGTACGTAAAATCTCATCGCATTTTAAACTTATTGGGGAAAACATTTGTTGTTGGCAACCCTAGAGTCCACATCTCCCAGCCGCTTGGTCGGTCTTGCATGAACCAGACCGCGATTACTGTGACAGACATGTGAGTTATGTGGAAACCATTTATTTTAAACATCACGTATAGCTCTAGCAATTATTTATAGCGCTTCTATGTTAGTTGTGAATAGTAAGTGCGTGTCGATTTATAGTTGTGTGCGGATGATGGACGGCGGAGGGCGACACACTTTTACTTCAAGATCTGTTTCAATTTTACTATCTCGAGATTTGTACGTACTCGATGTTCGTGTAATAATGCCGGATCATAACCAGGCATGACGCACAGTTAGCAAAAGCTTAAAAATAATCAAGGACAAAGTTATCTTTTTGTGCAACACCTACGTGATAACTTGTGTACCTACTTCCTTTCCGATAAACTGACTGATCACTATTCAGAGAAAATAGGTGACTAAGTGTAAAGTTCGTAAGAACGCAAAAAAAAAAAAAAACTAGGCACAAAATGTATACAAAGAAACTATTCTTTGTACGTTTTGTGCCTAGTTTTTTGCTACTTAAATTGAAGTCTAAGCAGTCGATATTTTTTATTGCAAATATGCCTAAAATCGCCTCTCTGTTCCTATCATGCTCTTACAATAAAAGAATATACAGTCAGTTTTTTACTGCTTCGTTATGTCGTAGTTACAAATTACAACAGTAAAAAAACATTATTTCATAATACATATTTACCTACTCCAGATTTATAGTCAACCTTACTCACAAATTGAGTGTTCAAAAGTACTCGAACTTACAATCACTCTATCAGCAACTATATAATTTATATAATAAAGTAATTATTAATTATTATTAATTATTGTAATAAATATTATTACCTACATACAAAATTTTATAGCATTATATAGTTAGGTACTTAATGTTTATTCGATATGATAGTTCCCTAGCCACTCTTAAAACCAGCTGATGAATAGAAGGCAGTGCGAAGTTGGGCTAAGATTCAACTAAAAGCACATCAGATGTAAGATGTGCTTTTATTAGCTGAATAAAAAAGTTAATGTTCACCAGTTATTTTTCCATTTGCTATGAGCCTTCAGATCGTCATAGGGGTTTCCATACATTCCCGTGGGTTTTGTATGACTTTTGATGTATTCCTTTCTAAGTACGTCATCTGCCTGATACGTCTTCCTTGGCGACTGCGTAACGGGAATCGAGATATGTATTTACAATCGAAAGTCGAAACATAGAATGATTAGGTATAGAACCGCATTTAGCGCACGCAGAGTCATGAATTTACGCGCGTAGTGGAAACAGCTTACTACGTGTCTAGGCGCGACCGTAATTGAGCGCCGTTCACACACACATCGATCGGCTTACGCTTCATATTTGGACCAAATTTAATATTAAACTAAAGCTCTATACATCAGTCTCTATGATTCGAAAATGAAAATCCGATCTGCCTCGAGTGAAAGGCCGGTCCCTCCGCGGTCCACCTGTATCGTTCATTATATCTGAATACTATTTCAACGTGGATTTCCTTGAAACAGATAAATATCACCACTTTATTTCCAGTTACAACGTACTACTTACTGATTGAAGTAATATTACATTTAATATGTAACAAACGGGTAATCTATACATGCATATATATTATGTGTGACACACCTGTGACATAAATCTGTGCTTGCAGGAAAATGGTCCTTGCAGTTGTCTCAACCTCGATAAGGTATCCCAGATTAGGTATCTGGGTGTAATTGTTGACAAACACATGTCTTGGGTCTCACACCTGGAAGGTTTGGCTAGTCGCATGCGTAAGCTGGTTTTCATATTTAAACGCCTCCGTCATGTATCGGATCAGGACCTCTTAAGAACTATTTACTACGCAATAGCTCAGTCTATCCTAACCTATTGCATCATTATCTGGGGGGGGTGTGCCAAAACTCATTTGTTAAAAATAGAACGCGCCCAAAGAACAATTCTAAAGGTATTGCATTTCAAACCAATCATATTCCCAACCAGAGAATTATATTCCCTGGCAAAAGTTCTATCCGTCCGCCAGTTGTATTTTGATAGGTTGTGTTTGTTCCAGCACAAAAAAACTGTACAAATTCGGGATCTAAAAACAAAACTAAAGAAACGCAGTAATTTTAATATTTTCGACATTAAACGGACTAGAACAACTTTTGCCCAAAGGCATCTTCGTTTTCTTGGTCCTTTCATGTATAATAGGATAAATAAAAATTTAAATATAATAACACTCACTAGGTTCAAACTAAAAAAGGCTCTTCGCTCGTGGTTGCTAACTCTAGACTACGAAAATACCGAACAACTGCTAGAAACTTGCAGCTGATATACAGAAAAGAGAGGTGGGGAATCACACAATCACATAGTATTCAAACAAACACACACTTACACACGCACACGCACACACACGCACACACACTCATACGCACGCATGCATGCCCATAAAACACACACGAACATTCTACTGCCAATGCTGTATATTGCATTAATATTTGATATTGTCTTGTCATAGTGTATAGGTATTAAGCTTAAGTTAACTGTAAACCTTGCTCCTGATTAACCAATTATTAATGTGTCTGTCTCATACCCTTTTTTCAACTGTTAAGTGTTCTGTATTTTTATTTTATTTTTTATTTTTATTAGAGCTTGATTTGATTTAATTTTAGCTTTCTTATTAGAATCTGATTTATGTTATGGTTAGTGATGCATATGTCGGTACTTATAAAATTTGTCTAAAATAGGAGTGGAGTGTCCCTGGGTTCTATGATACAAGTTCGCTTAGTTTAGAACCCAGGTCACCGACTCATTCCTATCCTGCCTCTGTATTATATAGTGTATGTGCCCATCATTGTACATTACGGTAGGTATAGGTTACAAATCCTTTACTTAATAAACGCATTTTTCATTTTTTTCATTTTTCATTATATATTTTACAGTGGCGGTCCTTTCATACAAGCCCAAAAGCCTGTTTTGCCTAACCAAAACACTTGCCACTGAATATCAATATTTTAATAAGTATAAATAAAGTTTATAAGTATAAATACTTATAAAAATATTTGATACTTCACAAGCAAGCGCTTCAGCTAGGCAGACCGGACTTTTGGGAATGTATGGAAGGAACGCCAGTGATATTTTACTAGCCATCCCACCCTAGTTTTCAGCCAGCGCCCACAGAAAATTTCAGCCTTTAATGGGTGAATTCCCAAAAAATCCTTCGGTTGGGTGGGGATGAGTCAATCAGAAGTCAGTCAGTCTCTACATGTATTAGATAAAAATTGATGTCGAATTAATTAAAATTAAGTTTTTCGATAGTCTTCTAAGTGCAGTGATGGATGTTTATACAAGCTTGCGTCTACGAAGAAATATAAAAAAATTATGAGATGATTTGATGATAAAAGATGAGATGTTGCAAGTTTGCCACACACAGCTTATAATAAAACTTTAACTAGATTCGTGTCTGCACATGGAAGTTATAAAAGAAAATAACGCAGAGTCTAATGTTACTTGCACCTAGAAACCTAGAAGATGCCAAAAGCAACAGTATCTAACCAATTCAGCAGAGTTCACTGTGCTCGCTTTTTCTCCACTCAATACTAGTCTATAAGTAGCCTATAGACTCGGCTGGTACATGGAGATATGCAGTGTAAGATAGTTACAGCATATATTAAACGTATATCTAGTTTGGTCCGATATTTATGCCGGTTCCTATAAAAGGCGTCAAGTTGTCTCTACTCATAGTTTGTATATTCAGCATTCAAAATATCTGGACAAAAATTTATAATAATGAATAATTAATGCCTGAAAATTATTGCACAACGTTACTTGTTCTCAAACTGAACAGAGCTTCTTTACTTATATGCGAATGTTTGTTTGTTTGTTTGTTACGCTCTCACGCCTTCATTACTCAATCGATCATCATCAAATTTTGCATACACATTGTCGGGGTTACAGAGAATGACACAGATTACTTTTTATATCGGAATTCCCGCGGAAACTTTGAAATTAAAGCGGGTGAAACCGCGGAAAACAACTAACACTTATACGTATATATAATTTTTGTTTATACCTACATACATACGTTGTATGAATATACGTTCAAACTTCAATCTGTTAAAAAACTTGTTTTAGTTTATTTCTATTAAAATTTGTACAATAATATTATGTGTAACTATTGCTGAGCCCTTCTCTACGTAGTAATACATATATTATGTCTGTGGTAGTCATAGTTCCACCGAGCAATGGACACTCAACACACATCTACTCATTCCGCGACTTTAACCAAGTTTTTGTCAAGTTAATCACTGTAATTTGTGAGATAGTCGCGTCGGTCGGATTTTTATTAAATTTTAACACAATATATATACTTTCCAGAAAATTTACTATAATTACATAATCATTAAGTATATTAAGTAATTATATGAGTCCTAGCTATATAGAGTATGTGTTGGCCTCGCGACGCAAATTTCGCATTTACAACGTAGAATTTGGTCTGAGATTTACAAATAAAATTTCTTAATATTATAAATTCCAATGTAAGTGTATCTGTTTGTTATACTTTCGCGCCTCTACCACTTAGCCGACGATTATAAAATTTTGCATAGAAGTTGTCAGAGCTACAGAAAAGCACAAAGGGTATTTTTCATCTCGGAATTTTCATCGGAACTCAGCAAATAATGCGGATAAAACTGCGAGGAACAGCTAGTCTATACATCTATACATATAGATAAAATTTGAAGTGACTGTTTGTAATTCCAAATTAACAGCTTTTCACTAAATGCATATTAAAGTAGGTATATAGGTAGGTAAGTTACTCACATTAAAAAAAAAAACAATTTTTAAAAATGTATCTGTCTGTCTGTCGGTTCCGGGTAATCTCTGTAACGACTGGACCGACTTTAATGACTTTCACTGGCAGATAACTGATGTTATAAAGAGTGATTTAGGCTACTTTTGATTTAGGATTTAGAAAAAGAAATAGTTCCTGTGGGAATTCCGAAACTCACGCGGGTGAAACCGCGGGGAACAGCTAGTAAAAAGTAAATTGAATCAGTAAAAGTCCTCAACCCCACGTCCGTCGCCCGCGAGCACTCGGCGCTCGCGGGTCGCACCCGACGACGTGTGAAACTTGATCCGCTCACACATTCACACGCACGCACACACACGAGCGGGGAAAATCGACCACGATCGCACGACCACTTGCATTGTACAAAGAGTTCGACACATTGCATCGGACTGACCAGGGCCCTTATTCACTACTAGCTGTGCCTCACGGTTTCACCCGCGTGAAAAGCTTTTATGGAAACAACTTTTTTTCCCGACATCCGATTTGAATTATAGCCTATATGTAGCTCCAGGCTAACGTTCATCTACCTGTGAAAACTGCATGACACTCCGTTTAGTAGATTCGCGAACAGACAGACAGAAAAGAATTTTACAAACTCTTTTTTCGTGGTTGGTTACTCTTCTTCCATCGCCCCCTATCAATTTTTCTTAAAAATATTCAATGTACAGAATCGCGGATTTTACTCTTTTACTATAGTATAGATGACATGCGGAGTTACAGAAAAGGACATAGAGTACACTTTTTGTCCTTGAAAATCATGAGTGACGGTAGTACAATCAATTAAACAGTTAATTAAACTACTGAGAATATACTCCTTAGTTAACTGCTATACTCCCTCAACTGTTCTGTAACTAGCTGTTGCTCGCGGTTTCACCTGTGTTAATTTCATAGTTTCCGCGGGAATTTCACAATAGAAGTACCTCATATCCATCCCTGTACTCCTAACAACGTGTATGCCAAATTTCATGATGATCGGTTCAGCAGTTAAACCGTTAAAGCGTAACAACAAACTCACATTCGCATTTATAATTGGAGAAGGATATGCAATAACATGTTAACCCACAAAATTAAGTTATTGATACAGAACGCTTTATTGAGAGTTAGAGAACGTTTTTTTAATAATTGGTTTACCTTATAATATTGTTAAACTACCAAAAAATTTTTGAACATAAATTTTTTTTTACATAAAATGGCGTTATAATTTTAAACCACGATGAATAGTAAGAATAAAGAATTCGAATCCGACAGTCCGACAACAAAAATTATTCTGTTTGTAGAAGATTTACAATAAAATCTTCTACAAACAATATCTATAATTTTTGTTGCTTAATCGTTGTCATGACCAACTTTCCTACTAAGCAGCTGTGTGCACAAAAAGAATATTCTCCACTCAGACTGCGCAGAGTTGTTCTATATTTAGCTCTGCGATATCTGGTTGCGATTTATAATTGCCAAGGGAGCGTTCTATTCCCTTCTATGTCATGCCATAAATCCATATAGATATCTCACACTTGTATCACATCTATGAAATTAAAGCACATTACTATTTGAATGATGATTAATTAAATAATGCATTTGCCTCTACCAACCTAATCTTGAGTTAAACTTAACTACTCTTACCGCCGCACTCAGAGTCGACTTTAATGATTACTCAGTTAAGTATAGATTTTTAAAACAAAACTGCCGCAAAAGTTACATCTCATTAAATGCCAATTAACATTAATTTATTAAACTTGTCTGATTGCGGCAGTTTGGTTTTAAAAATCTATACTTAACTATGTAATCATTAAAGTCGAATCTGAGTGCGGCCGTTAGAAACAAATTTCCTACTTAGAAATATACAGGTATGTAGGTATAGTAAGTGGTTCCAAATAGGAGATTAAAGTGGACTTTGCTGAAAATTTGTTTTAAGTGGACTTTGCTGAAAATTTGTTTTAAATCGACCAGTAAATCTGTACAATATATAAAATGCTTTGTCCTGAATGACTGATGGATTAACGCACAGCCTAAACCGCTGATCGTAGAGACCTGAAACTTGGAGGGTGTGTTCTTTGTATTACGTAGGCATCCGATAAGAAAGGATTTTTGAAAATTCAACCCCTAAGGGGATGAAAAGGGGTTGCAAAGTTTGTATGGAACAATTCCGCGGGAACTTTGAAATTATCGCGGGTGAAACCGCGCGGGACAGCTAGTATTATATAATACTGTATCAGAACCATTGACCGTTTTTTGAGTAGTTCTTAGTAAGTACTAATAAAAACACGGTCAATAAATCAAAATCCGAATGCTTTGTGAAAAAAAAATAGTTTACATACTAAATTTTTGGATTGTACATATCTGGGGGCACGGCAGTGCCCCCGCCAAGTCGAGCAACAAAAGCGGCACGGCCGTACTACCCTTTTCTCGAAGCAATTCAGGCCATTTTCGACCCCCTATAACTTCGTTGTGGATAAAACTAGAAGCCTGAATTTTTAGTAAACAAGCAGGTATTGTATAAAGACGGTATAATTTAAATTTCATTCGATTTGAACCAGTAGTTTAAGAATTATAACTAGTCAAAGTTTCTTAATTTTGTAGGTCACTCACTCACTCACTCACTCACTCACTCACTGACCGATCATCAAAACTCTAAGGCACTTCTAGCAGACATAGAAGTTTGAAATTTAGAATACAATTAGTGTTTATTGTATAAATCAATGAAAAATTAAAATATTTTGCAATTTCGGTCCAGTTTTCTAGATACACCAACTGCATAAATAACTTTGTAATCCCATATAAATGTATGGAATTACAAAGTTATATATGCAGTTATATGTACCAACTGCACAAATAACTTTGTAATCCCATATAAATATATGAGACTAGCTGTTCCCCGCGGTTTCACCCGCGTTAATTTCGGAGATCCCGCGGGAATTCAGAGATGCAAAGTAGTTAGTACCCTATATCCCTAGGTTTTCTTTACCCCTGACAACGTGCATGCAAAATTTCATGAGATTTCACCAGCGTTAATTTCGGAGATCCTTCGGGAATTCCGAGATAAAATTACCCTAATCTGAATGCTCCAACGATTTTCATGAAATTTTGTATACAGGGGATTTCGGGGGCCGTAAATCGATCTAGCTAGGATTCATTTCTGGAATTCCCGCGCGAACTCTGATATCAACGCGGGTGAATTAATTATTGCATACTAAACGTTGTCAAGGGTACAGGAAAGGTCATAGGGTAGTACTTTTATCTCAGAATACCCGCGGGATCTCCGAAATTAACGTGGGTTAAACTGCGGGGAATAGCTATTTAAGCCGAGCGAAGCTCGGTTGCCCCGATATTAATAAATAATAATAATAAGTGTAGCTAGTTACCTACCTAGATATAAAGTGTAGATACATAGTTACCTAGACATAATTATGTTCAAAGGTACAATGGTCAACGGAATGAAAAAGCAAGAATGGGGCATGTGTTTATATTATAAAGTTGTACCAAAATCTTTCAAGTTATTAAAGTAGACTAAATTGCTCAAAGGAGGAAGACCATTTACAAAAAGAAATGAGATCCCATCAAAAACAAACTTGTAAAAAAGTTCCAAGTCTCGCAACTCAGTTCTTCTACAGTAAAAAGTTGTGAGATCAACGTAATACCAAGTCGGTTAATTTATTCAGTGCCTACTTAAGGGTCCTTCTGTCTAAAGTTATCATGTTATAAGCTAATCTAATAACATTTTATAGTGACCATATCAAATTTAAAAATCTTTTATGTTTTAAATAGATTGATTGGCTTGGCGATCACGTGAAAACACAATATATCTCACATGTAATACATAATTATGGTTCTAAACTATCTAATTTAATTATAATATGTATTACTTGTGAGATACATTGTGTTTTCACGTGATCGCCAAGCCAATCAATCTATTTAAAACATAAAAGATTTTTAAATTTGATATGGTCACTATAAAATGTTATTAGATTAGCTTATAACATGATAACTTTAGACAGAAGGACCCTTAAGTAGGCACTGAATAAATTAACCGACTTGGTATTACGTTGATCTCACAACTTTTTACTGTAGAAGAACTGAGTTGCGAGACTTGGAACTTTTTTACAAGTTTGTTTTTGATGGGATTTTATTTTATAAGTAGGTAAACACACACTATTTACAAAATGTAATCCGCAATAAGCCGAGACATATTTATGTTATCAAATAAAATAAATTGAATACAGTGTAGCGACGGACGCGCGGATGCGGAGTGTTGCCAACTAAAATAAATATTGTAACTGTAACTGAGCTGTGTTTAATTTTGAATTTGAATAGCAACTGAAGCTGCATTAGGTACCTACTTATTTCGTATGCGTTCCGAGTACAGACGCAACAAAACCGATTTTAGGTACATTTTTTTTTCGTCTTCATCAATATACATTAATTCCAGCTAACATAAGTCGGGAACTTTAACAAAAATGGATGTCAATTTTATTTCATTGTTTTGCAAATTAGTTTCTCTTTATTATTGTTGTGTAAATGACCCATTAGTGATAGTGTAGAAACAGTGAAATAAGATTTTTGCCGTTGTAATTTTACTTTAGACGTAATATAGCGTTATAGGTTCAACTGTAGTGAGTTGCTTCCGTGAGAAATTATAAATATCTTCAGGAAATACTTGATGACTTTTTTTTGTGATTGAGTTAAAGCTGAAGGCCATGTTGGGAATGTTTTCATAAAAACCAAATCTCGACAGTTGATTAAGGCTTCCCACAAATATCACCGCGACGCACTGTGTTGTACCATAAGCCCTGTTAGCCAAGTTGACGATCTTTAGCCGTTATCTCTATAGAAAACTAAGGAACATTGTCGTCCAATTTTGCGTTGATTACAAAGAATACGTCTTGTATTTTTTGAGTAATAGATGAGCCAGTTGATACCCTTTTTCAGGAGTTTAAACCTAGCCATACTTCTATACATACCTTCACCGTTGCGGGTTGTTTTTCTTTTTGTAAAAGTTTCTTGAACTAGCGATTTGTTTTAGGCTTTGAGGAACCAACCAGTCAGTCAGGAAATATCATGATCCACAGTGATAAATAATCATCAGGTTCGAAAGAACTGGTCACACATGAGAATACAAAAAAAAACTATATTGTGTCAGTTTTTTGTCGGGGCTTGAGACCGTAAAGTCCGCATAAACATCAACGCTGTACGAATGGGCATTTAAAAAAAAAACATACGCAAATTATAGTTTATGTTTGAATTACGATAAACTCTGTAGCGATCTGTGGTAAATTTATTGTGATGACACAATCATGATTTCTTTGCATAAGCTGTAACGTAGATGGAAAAGAGATATCCACATCCACTTGACAAATCGAATCGACAGGATATCAGCGACAGGCAAATTGTTGGTTGAGAAAACTTTAACATACGAGTTTGAAATAACTAAACCGCTTAAGCAGTAATAAACAGTATAGTTGTAGTAATATTTATCGAGACTTTTGAGTTATGGAAATGACGATAGAATAAAGTTATGATTTTTTTTTCCATTCGTCTGCTAAAGCGATGATTGTGCGTCTTGTTTATGTTTTTATTTAATCCCGCCGTATCGCCGTATCGCCGTCTGTAAATAAAATAAAAATGAATTGCTGTTCGTTTGTCTCAGTAAAACTCGAGAATGGGTTTACCGATTTGGCTAATTTTGATCATGAAATATTTGTGGAAGTTTAGGGAAGGTTTAAGAAGTAAATTAAGCTTCTTTGGAGTTCCCGCGGAAATTCCGAAAGTGACGCGGCTGAAACCGCGGCGCTCAGCTAGTTATAAAGAAATATAATTTAACTCTACCAACGTTCGATTACATAATTTATGCATGATTGGTCTGTCAATGTTTTTGCAGACGATAATTTTAAAAACATGACGCGGCGTCGGCTCGCTGTGAAATAAGACGCCTTGTTTTATTTTGTGCGCTAGGTTTTTATAAAAAAGGAAAACTCGTTTATGTGTCGATGTAATTAGCATAATTTATCAGCAGCAGGTATTTAAATATCAGGACAGACAGCAAAGAGAGGATATGTAGGTGAGGCAGGTGGGCCACAGGTATGAGCATATGCTCATATTATAATCATAATAGCTGTGCCCCGTGGTTTCACTCTCGGGATTCCCACAGGAACTCCAAAGCAGCCTAAATTGCTCCGTATATCACCATCAGCTATTTAGCAGTGAAAGTCCCGTCAAAATTGATCCAACCGTTTCGGAGATTCACCCGCGTGAGTTTCGGAATTTCCGCAGGATCTCTTTGTATCAGGATCAGTAACCTTTGCGGACGCAGGCAGAACAACCGCCAAAGTTTCATCGCAATCGGATCAATGGTTTAGAAACCCATAGAGAACAAACAATACAAACATTGATTTTTATTTATAAAGATTATGCTCACTCATATGGACAGCACCGTACAGCTAACTGCCTGCAATGCCAGGTGTTGCGGGTTCGAACCCCGCATCAGGGTAGACTTGTATGTGATGAGCATGTGTTTTCTCTGAGTGTTTATAGTGTTTATTTCGAAAAAAAAAACGTATATAAATACTAGTTGTTTCGGATTTCATGATGATCGGTTGAGTCGTTAAGGCGTGAAGGCGTAACAGACATACAGACAGAGTAACTTTCGTATGGAGATAGATAAGCAATAGTGTGTTAACCCACACTGGAGAAATTTTGAGTAAATCGTGTTTTAAAATTATAGCACCATTTTCTGTCAATATTTTTTATGTTCAATATTTATTTACATAAAAAATTTAATAAGGTAAACACATAATTAAAAAACGTTCCCTACCTCTCAATAAATCGTTCTGAATAGGTAACTTAATTTTGTGGGTTAACATGCTATTGCTTATCTGCGTCCGTATATCAGTCGTCCCGTAACCCATAGCACAAGCTCTTCTGGTTAGTTGGGAGGAAGCGCTGTGTGGGCTCAAACTATCTATGAAGTTAATAATTTTACATTGCGAACGTACGAACTAATATGAAAATAATTTGATGTGAAATGTCCAAACAATATTATTATTATATCTTCCCAAAACTTTATTTACCAGCATCCCCAAAGAATATAATATTTACGCGCATTCAATTTCGAAAACGGCCAAGTTACAAAATGTGCGTGTGCGTTACGAATAACTTGGTGCGAAAAAATCAGCCAGCGACACTGGTTTTCATCTGTTTTCAGGCTAAACTGAGTTGTTATTAAAGTTTTTAGATTTTCGCGTTTTGAGCACATTATAGGTAATAAAAAACATCGCGTTCCAAGTCCCGCGTAATTTACAAAATAGAATAAACTGAGTTGATTCTATCTTATCTTTGAAAAGAGCTTTCATCTGTTTCGTTTACTATGACCCTTTGAACTTAATTTTAGTGATTTATAAAAAATATCCTAAAATTATAGTTATTGATTAGATTCGTCCAAATCGATTAGATTCGTACAATCTTATTAAATTTATTCTTAAAAAAAACTGGCTTTCATAACGTACCGTGATATATTGTTATGAAAATAAAATTAATAAGTATTATGTAAGTAAACAACTTATTATATAAATCACATATCAGACAAACACATTAAATTCAAGTCAGCCAAGTTCGACATGACGACAAACCTTATTATTTTATTTTTATTTATTTTGTATAGGCTAGGTGTTTGGCCACAGCTCACTTGATGTTATTTGACGGTTTCGTCGAAGATTGTACACACACTTATTCAGGTATGAGAAACTCAAATAGGATGCGGAAAATTTTTGGTTAGGGTAGGAAGTAAATTTCAATTAATTAAATAGGAAATAAAGATTTAATTTTATTTTCCAAAAAATATTTAAGTAGACAAATTGTAACGTTGAATGATTATCTTATTGAAGGAGATCGCATTCAAATTGAGCGCGCAAGTTGCCGTCGCGCCGACGTATCGGGTAATCAAGCCTGCTTGCCTTTGTATTGCCGCTGACGGGTGCGCCGACAAATCAGATGTAAAGGTCATACACCCGGGTGTACCAACTTTTTATTTATAGTTTTCTCTGTGTTTTGTTTTGTTTATTTTATTTATATTTTTGGCTAGATACAGTTCGCTACAGTTCTAATCTTAACTAATTGGTCCCAGTGAGCCACAAACTATGGGTATATTATAGTCTAAACAACCAGGAAGATTGTAAATCATAAAATGGTTTGGTTTTTTTTTTAGTTAATTATTGTCTATTAAATAAGGTATTGGTTACTGAGTTTTAAGAATTTAAATTTTACATGTCTTCTTCCTTGTGTGAACAACTTCCGTGTGGTTCCGAACTAACTTATGCACAGTCAAATTATTATCTCATGTTGAAATCGACTCTAAGAATATATTTCAATGCGTGTATTTGTTTTTCCCTACTTTCATGTCGCAATCTCGTAACAGAGCTGTTTCTATTAATAACTAAAGAGGCTGTTAGTTAATTTCATGATCTATCGAAAACTGAATAATAATATACATAATTAAAAAACCTACCGAAAGAAATTATAAAAATCCAGAATGAAAACACGTTGAAGATCCATTAGTGAACACAAATTTATTTTAATTTCTATTTATTGTGTGCCAAGTCTTCGGACTCTCATTTTCGTTTGCTTATATTGTACCCAATGTAGGTAGGTACATGTTATGTTTGTACCTAATTATGTATTTTACCTCAATCGAAAGACTATTAAAGTAGTACCAATTAAATTTATATCTCGTAAACTCAAGGCCCACCCGTGGCGGTTCAACGCCTCTAGTCAACCAGTTCCTCTGGTTAACAGCTTAACAAGCCTGTTAACATTTAAAATGCTCGTTTAAAAATATTATTCACGCCATAACAAACTTTATCGATACGCGCTTCAAGCTCATAATATTGTCACTATGAGGGGTTCTTTATTCAAATCATATTTGCCGCCAAAGCGGCCATCATTATCATATAATGGTTATCAATAGTCTGTGGTATAGAGTAAAGAATATTACGTTCAGTTTTATATTTTGAGCACGAAGTCTAGTCCACTTATAAGTTAGAGAATTTCCAGGCACTACATGAACTTTAAAGCTCTACCAGACTGTTTTAAATCAGTCTCCCCACAAGGTGACCTTGGCGGGAGGCTGGTTTAAAACCACCGTTAGTCGCCCGTAATTTCGTTGCAAACAACCGTCCACACTGTTTTAAACCACTGTTGAAAACTTTGGTTTTGGGCTTGTTTACAACAGTCTGGTACACGCTTTATTTGCAGCAAATGATTTTTCAACCTCCAAATATCCTTATGATAAAATGTGAAAAAAAAGGTGTCTTAAAGCCTTGCTAAACAAGTACCTAGGTACCTAGTTAGTGTATTTATAAGCCCTTATATTGCTAACAGGAACACGCATGCCTGTTAAATTAGTCATAAAGTTAAAATTATGCTCGCTTGCATACAATGCACAGATGTGAGTTCATAGATAATTTGCACACCGATTGTCTATGCCAATCACGGTGGCCGGTTTCTCACGTATTTACAAACAACGTATGTGATTTTCGTAGAAATCTTATCAGATTGTTTGCAGGGACTTAACATTCTTCAGCCCCGAGCGACGGTAGTGGCATAGCAGAGGTAGATACTTACATAATTGTACCACTTGAAGGATTAGTGAAAAATCGTCAGAATGATGTTTATGTGATAACAGCCACGAACAGTTTTTGTTTGCATTTATTTGTCATGTAACGGTGAAACAGCTGATGATGTAGTGACTAAAATGACTAGGAAAATGCTTAAATGATTCGGTCATTCGAAAATACTAAGACAGTAGGTATACAGAGCTAGTTTGAGAAGATTAGATTAGGCTCAATGGGGTGTCCGAAGTAAGGAATAGTGTATACTGTTGTTAGGTGGGGGTTGCTCTTGAAGTCTTGATATAAATTATGGTTATGGATGTGGACTGGACGAGGCGAAAGATAAAGGTTCAACTTGAACCCTGAAAAGGATGATTTGGTGGAAATTTTAGTAAAGATTAGAGACATAACTCAAAGGGAACATAAAAATATTGAACCCTTACCATAATAAGTGTGAATTTGAGTATGATTGTTTGTTACGATTTCACGCCTTGACTACTAAACTGATTCACGGAATTCACGCGGGAATTCTGAAATTAACGCGGGTGAAACCACGGAGGACAGCTAGTGGTGATATAATTCCAATGGCACACGACATATCTACCTACCTACACACCTGCACGCAGTCGTCCGGTGCGGCTCGGCGAGTGCGTGCGAGCCGGTGTGTGACGGGGTAGCGTCGCTTGCGCAGTGCGCATGCGCAGCCGTGCCGGATCCATCGCCGCAGACTGCAAGGCGCGCATCGCTCCGACTCTTGGCACGGTGTCTGCAGCGATCGCTGTCCGTACTATACAATATAATACAATACACGGTCTACGACCTTTTGAAACCGCACAGATACCATTGCGAGAGGGAGATGCAGCTCTGTTGATGTTGTTTCCGTCCCGCTCTGTAGCTCGCAGACAATGCTCATGCTACTTAATACTAGTACCTACCTGCCTACTTATAAAATTATCGTGAAATCCGTTACGTTTTTGAGGCTAATTCATTCTGTCATTACATTTTTTTGCTCATTAAACCAATATGATGTTACTATTCTTAAAATAGACCGCTATTTGTTATATACGATTAGCTACTCACTGTTCGAATCGTGTGAAAAACGAATTTTCCATAAAAACTTTGCATATCTATTCATCTCCTCTGAAAAGCCATTTAGCTACAGTAGTTTTGGCTCTACAAACATACCTATTTCAGAAGCCAAACAATTTTCTTTTTTTATAACAAAAGTATTTGAATTACCTACTTATTATTGTAAAAAATCCGCTAAGAATCTACATGACTTCTTTAATGTAATATGTAAAAACAACAGGAAATTCGTAATATATAATTATTATGAATTAGTACCTAATAACTCTTCTCTGCCTCGGGGCAGACATATGATAAATTTTTTCCCTAAACACCAATTCATGTAAATAACCTTGGGTTTAACTAATATTGTATTCATTGAAATTTCAATTAATTTCCAAAAGTCAATGACCCATAACCGTCCAGTAACAAATACAATCTTTTCTAAAACATTCATCAATGAAACCACAGAGTGAAACTAAAATGATTATATTGTGAACATTAAGAGTCCAGTACACAATGGCCTGTGATGGACCATGCTTTGCAATTGCCAACTGTAGGCCACGATCACTTGGTGTTCACAAAATGGTGGATGGCTCATTGCTGCCTGGCGAAGCACTTGCGATGGACGTGGGAGTAATTACGGTAGTATGTACGCCATATTTATTTTAAAAAAAATGTGCAAAATGCGATGGTAGATGCTGACCATTCACGATACTGATATTTTGGTTGATCGAAAATTCAAGTACCATACTAGCACGCAACAAAAAAATGCACTATCCCGGTCAGCGGTCGGTGACGAACTAAACAATGGGCAATTGTGTGATCACCACAGGCCACACTACGCCATGATTCCTTTGAAGTGCGCCCAAAAACCGTACCTGGCGATGGCCTGTAGTGGGCCATCATTCACCATTGTGTACTGAACTCTTTACGCCTTTGAAAAATTATAAATGCTGACGCAAAATCGGCATTAGGAATATTCTAGATTCCGTTTCGCTTGGTACGTACTCAAAATTAACGGGAGGTACCCACGTGGGTAACTAATCAGCGGCAAATAGATCGTTTACAAAACATGACTGTTGTGATGCAAATCTATGACGTAAAACGAGTACAATGATTGTTATTGTTTGCTATTGCATAGCTTAAAGTCTATTGCTAAACCAAATATATGGGTGTACTCATTAAATAGATTGTGATATTTTCCCCCATTGAGTCAAGAGAATGACTTCACTATGCTTTAGTGCTACATTCTTCTCACGTCAGCGATTTTAAAGTATAGAACATAGTTAAAATTGGGCAATCTCTCTGAAAACTCGAGATGGCACTTTCCGAAACAGATGTTTTATTGTGAACGCGATTCTAATGCTTATTAGTTATATTATGTTATTTTATTTATCCTATTGCACATTTACATCCTTTAAACTCGACTATCATCAGCTGCATGGTGCCCATAATTTTCTTCTTCAGGACAAAACCTTAGAGTCTGGGCGCATAGTATCATGTGCTTATATTGTATTATTTAAATGTCTAATATCCATAGTACAAGCTCTGCTTAGTTTCGGATCAGGTGGCGTTGTATGGTGATGTCCAAGCATTATTATTTGTGGATTCGACCACACCCGACAACATCACGCGATTATGATGTCACATGACAGACATGCTATTATTTCAACATTACAGTCATGACAACATAATTGTAGGTACGCAATATTTGTTTTCTCTATACTTAAGAATAAATATAATAAAAAAATAAATAAAATATATGTGAGTACCTATACTTAGACTATATTCCTTAAGGAAATAATGGCAACAATTGATTTGAAGTATATTTGACTTTCAACGAATACAAAATAATCTGTTTATTAAGTCATAGTTTCAGAGAAATTCACAGCTGCTCTAAGCTGCTAGCAGCTACTTTAAATATATTTCAAACTAGCTGTGCCCCGCGGTTTCACCCGCGGTAATTTCGGAGTTCCCGCTGGAATTCCGGGATAAAAATTACCCTATGTCCTCTGTACTCCTGAAAAACGTGCATGCCACATTTCATCCAAATCCGTTCAACCGTTTTTGCGTGATTGAGTAACAAACATCCAAACATCTAAACATCCACACTTTCACATTTGGACATAGATAAGCAATTGTATGTTAACCCACACTGGAGAAATTTTGAGTAAATCCTGTTTTAAAAGTAGGAGCACCATTTTGTGTCAACATTTTTTATGTTCAATATTTAGTTACATATTTAAGCAATGTAATAAGGTAAACACACAATTAAAAAACGTTCTCTAACTCTCAATAAATCGTTCTGAATCAATAACTTAATTTTGTAGGTTAACATGTTATTGCTTATCTGCGTCCATTTATAATATTAGTAGGAAGTAGGATTAGTAGGGATAGCGATCGGCAAAGACGGGTAGGTACTTTGTTTTAAGCTAAGAGTACTCAGAGTAATAGTATGTGGGCGTCCAAGCAAAAGTCCAGCTTGGCATTTAGTTTCCGAGATATAAGAAGTTTTGTAAAGTTGGGTGAAAAAATGCTCAATTTTCTACAATGCCATATTATATTTTAACCTACAATCTATACTAATATTATAAAGAGCAAAAGTTTGTGAGTTTGTGACGTTGTAGGGACTAGGGGGTAATCTCTGAATCTACTGAACCGATTTTCGAAATTCTTTCACTTGTAGGAAGCTATAGTGATCCTGATCATAGGGTACCTACTTTTTATTCCGGAATTCCCGCGGGAACTCCGAAATTATCGCGGTTGAAATCGCGGGGGTTAGCTAGTGATATATAAAAATCTATGTAACAAGCAAACAGAATTGTTTTTTTTTTCAGTCAAACTTAAAAATAAACTTAAAATGTCTAATAAAAAAATTGTACTAGTTTTTGTTTTTAACCGACTTCCCAAAAAGGAGGAGGTTCTCAATTCTACGCGTATGTTTTTTTTTTTCAATCTTTACTATCAATTGACTATTCTAGATACCGAATCTAGTCTTAACTCGATACCCCACTACTGGTACCTTTTTACGTGAACGCCCACATAATATACTACGTCTATTTATCTGTGAACCTCAAATATAACCTTGAAAAGTGCAGATATTTTTTTAATCTTTGAATAGGTATTCAACGACCGCAAACCTGATGATGTAAAAAAAAAAATATTTCTAGCGACAAGTGGAGGATAAAGGTCTCGTACCGATTATTATTATAATTAATTAATTACCTACCTATGTGTCACAGATTTGCGGAAAATAATAATTAATGCTTTATATCTATTACTAGCTGTGCCCCGCGGTTTCACCCGCGTGTGTTTCGGAATAGGCTAGTTTCCTGGGTAAAAAAATCAAAATTCTATTTAGTCCGTCAGTTAGATAATAAAAAAATAAAAGACACGTATTTTTTGCTTTTTTTAAATAATGGAAATATGCGTAGATAAAGAGCATTAAAGTTTAGGGTGGGGGACTCGTGATGTCACAGCTCGCTATAACGTGCGAACAAACTGTAGCGAGGCGTGACGTCATGTGAAATTTCGACTTGATATATCTCCGTTATTTTTTGGTTACATAAAAAATAAAATAATACGTGTCCAATATTTTTTAATAATCTACAAAACGGACTAAAAAGAAAAATTTAGGAAACTAGCCTATTCCCGCGGGTATTCCGCGAAAAAAGTACTTACCACCCTATATTTTTTCTGTACAACATGTAGGTATGTAGTAAGCAAAATTGAATGTGGTTTCTTACGCGTTAATTTCATAGCCCCCGTGGGAATTCTGGGGTAAAAAGTAGGCTATGTACCCCTGACAACGTGTATGCGAAATTTTGTGGTGATCGGTTGAGCCGTTTAGCCGTGAAAGCGTAACAAACAAACAAAAAAACTCACTTTCGCATTTATAATATTAGTAAGGATTTCACAGTACACTCTCTTGATAATAGCTACAAAACTACTATCTCACTTATCTACTACTGTATACAACGTGTTAATGAATTGACTGAAAACTAGAAAGTTGTTTATTCAGAGTCAACTTCCGAATCGATCACATCATATTTTAATATAGGTTATACATTTTTACTAGCGCATGTCTAAATTATTTATAATACAATACTTGGCGCGTACGCCGCGTCCGTAGCAAAAAAAATCGAATCGGTCATTGACATAATATAATGCGCGGGCGTAGCGCTTAAAATTTCATAGATAGGTCACCTCCAAACTAATGTCGAATAACTTTTAGACTATTAATTTTTTCGACATAATTTATATATTAATCATATTATTGTTTATTTTTTTAAATGGGGTGTATCAGATTTTTGATCAATTCTTTAACACGTTGTATATCACCATAACACCTATCTCAACATCTAAGCGGCCATTCACGGCATTATAAATCCGAGTTATAATAATGACCCCAGCAAACTGTGTTACGACCGGAGTTATTTATTAACATTGTGACAACTCAAGTGGCCGCATTGTCGATGGAACGCGTCTGCAAATGCCTTGTGTTTAGTCTATTGATTAATCAGTGAATCGCAATGTCCAGAGACACTCCCTTGAAGCAAAAGTTACTTATATTAACTTTTTTACCAACTTTGGAATACTTAACCAAATTTCTATGACCGCGTTATACATTCGTCGCTGCGCGTGCGAATCCGCGTAAGAGCAACTTGTAAAGTCCGCGTATTTGCTTTTTGACAGAAGGAGGAAAAAACTTAATATCTCGGCGATTTCAATTCATATTGCCGACTGAACTTAACAGATTGTGCTTTACATCTTTCTTTATTGGAAAATAACGTAATTTTACCCGTAGTTTTCTTAGATTTTGTACAAAGTCACTTATTTGAACTTAGCGCGTTTAAATGTTACACGGTATTTACAAATTGCTCTTACGCGGATTCGCACGCGCAGCGACGCATTGCATTGGTATGGTTGGCACAAAATGCTTCATAGATCGGTTCAGCGATTAGTATGGAAGTGCCTACTCTTAAAACGTAGTGCTTATTTGCTCAGTACAGGCAATGTCTATAACGTTCATTCGGGGGACCGTATTTTTAGTTCGAATTGCTTTTCGCACACTGAATAGGCTGTTTGACTAATTTTTTATTTTAGTCCGTTCTGTAAATTCATAAAAAATATCACTTAAACGTATTTTTTCCTTTTTTACGTGAGTAAAAAATAATGCAGATACGAGCCTATGCCTATGCCTTCGGTCGACCTAAATGTTTGATTTGTTCCTAAGTTTTCGTCCCTCTTGTGACCACACGTGTGGGCGGTTAACTGAAATCTTTTCTCATTCCACCTCAGTCATAATACAATAATAATAGTCTAATTTACAATACACAGATCTATTTGATCTCACACTAAGCTATAAGCTTGTGTCGTGGATACCGAGCAACACGTGTTATATACTACATAATATTATTAAATACCTAGTATATTATACTATAGACATATAAACACGACCATACTGAAAAGTGGAACCCTGTGTATATCACACAAAGTCCACTCCCACCGGGAATCGAACCCGGAACCCCTTGATTAGCGGGTAGGCAATTATAGGCATGGCGACCTACTGCGCCAATCGGGTCGTTATTCCCGATTAACGAGTGAAATAAGGAAGTGAGAGCGCAAATTCGCTGCTTAAGGTCGGTCGTCCAAGAGGTCGGCTTCGAAGGTTGCGCCTGCGCTGCCCGCAACAATGGCCGCCAGCGATCGCCAGCTGAGATAAGCCGCCATTGTCTCTGTCTCTCATATAGGTACACTCACATATCATATTCTATTAATAGCGATCACGACCACCGTTCAATTGTAAATTTAGCCATTTTGTAAACTTACTGGATATTTCACGCCTCAGAAGGTATATTATGTATTTTATCTGCCAAATGACTCCGTAACTAAATAATTGATATCCGGTGACGTTTTGTCTATGTCACATTCATTTGGGCTATGATCATATATGTTGTCATATGCTTAGGTACCTACCTATCTACTGTTAGAAATTGAACCGCGTAGTCCTATTATCCTTACATAGAAAATCTCCATTACCAACTGAAAAACTGTCGATGCCGCCGTATCTAGATAATTGAAAAGAAAGGAGATTTACCGCCGCACTCAGAGTCGACTTTAATGATTACTTAGTTAAGTATAGATTTTTAAAATAAAACTGCCGCAATCAGACAAGTTAATTAAATTAATGTTAATTGGCATTTAACTAATTAAGTTACATCTCATTAAATGCCAATCAACATAAATTTACTGAACATCTCTGATTGCGGCAATTTTGTTTTAAAAATCTATACTTAACTAAGTAATCATTAAAGTCGACTCTGAGTGCGGCCGTTAGATAGGTAACTGAAAAATTTCTCTTTGCTCACGTGTATTATTGCAGCAAAAATAAAATCGTGTGGCTCTAGTTGCCGCCGCACTCCGAGTCGACTTTAATGATTACTTAGTTAAGTATAGATTTTTAAAACAAAACTGCCGCAATCAGACAAGTTTAATAAATTAATGTTAATTGGCACTTAACTAATTTTGTTACATCTCATTAAATGCCAATTAACATTAATTTAATGAACGTCTCTAATTGCGGCAGTTTTGTTTTAAAAATCTATACTTAGCTAAGTAATCATTAAAGTTGACTCTGAATGCGGCCGTTAGTCTGCCAAGTATAAGAAGCAAAGTTCAAGATACCTACGTAACAAATTCACTATGAAGTAAATAGGGTAGGTACTTGTATCAAAATCACAGCTTTTAAGTTTAGGTATGAACAACTAAATATAAGTTGATCGTGTAAAGGACTATAATGCAGTCAAATATTTAATGTCATGTCTATAATATTAAGGTTATATGGTTATTGCAATGTAAGTTACCTATAGATATTCCGTTGCGTCGATTGTGACCAGTGTATCAGTGTACAAGGCTTTTGCGTAGGTTTACTGGAATACAAAACGGCAATTTGACCTATCGCTGGAAAAGCTTTCATAGTCACCGCAATGTATTCATAGTCATAAGACTAATTGTTGCCCGCTGCTCCGCTCACGTGATGTCAGAAAGTGCTCTGGAGCCACTCGGCTGCCCTACGGAAAACAAAGTTACATAATTGCAGCGGAATAAATTTTACGAGAGGAACGAAAACCCGGAAATGGCTTTATTTAAAACAAATCTTCCATAGATTTTCGATTTGATGACGATTTTCTTAATTTTAATTCCACTAAGACTAAAGCCTTCTTAATTGTTGTGAGTTTAATGTATCTTGTTGTGAGCAGAGAGAAGGTAATCACTACGTGGTTGTGAGTATGTAGCAAGGTCCGTTATGCGTGAAAAGAGGTAAAATACAAAAACAGAAATAAAAAAAGGAGACAGTTCTGCGGCCTGTGGCATGTCTTAAAGCTAGATCTTATTCAAGTATCAAATAATAGAAAAAAACATTAGAAAAGCACAAAATACTAGAATTGTATTTATTTTGTGTACTAGCTGTTCCCTGCGGTTGCACCTGCGTTAATTTTGGCGTTCCCGCGGGACTTCCAGGATTAAAAGTTGCCTATGTCCTTCTCTGAACCTCTGAAAACGTGTAGGTATGCAAAATTTCATAATAATAGGTTTAGTGGTTAAGCCGTGTCAACGTAACCAAACCAAACAAACAAATAACATCAATAAACACACATTCGCCTTTATAATATAAAGGATATTATTGTATACTAGCTGTCCCGCGCGGTTTCACCCGCGATAATTTCGAAGATCCCGCGGAATTGTTCCATACAAACTTTGCAACCCTTTTTCATCCTAGAGGTTGAATTTTCAAAAATCCTTTCTTACCGGATGTCTGCGTCATACAAAGAACACACCCGCCAAGTTTCAGGACTCTACGATCAGCGGTTTACGTTGATCCATCAGTCATTCAGGACAAAGCATTTTATTTATATAGATATTATACTATTTAAAACCAATAAATGATGCATTTGAACGCAATAAGGCGCCCTCACCGACCGGTGCCATTTGGTCTGTTTTCAAACGACCAGCCGTACGAGATATATGTGACGTTAACGACTCGCGCAAATTGTACAACATAGAACAGATCAATATACAGCGGTGACCACACACCGCTCATTTAAGATTCGCTACATTTTGTAAACATAATAAATTGTATTATTTTATTACAGACGACCGGGCGTTATCGCATTCGTAAATGTTAGTATTGAAATCTGAATATGCGTAGTGTACATATACCTATAATATATACCTACCTTCTCAGATATGTATTGCGCTTCAGAGTTCAGACTTTATTATAATGAAATTGTCTGCTTTTTTTATAGATTTCAAAAAAGGCTAGGCAGGTACTATTCCGTTTCCGTAGAGTAGGTACTTACTTACCTATAGTTATCACACTTTATGTATTTAGTAAAAAATGACAAAGATACTTTTCTTCCCAAAAAATGTAGTTTTCGAGTTAATCCCGAAATTCACGAGGATGAAAGGCAACTCACTTTTCATATATGTAATTAAAAAACCTTTATATTTTACGCTTCTTTACACCATTCAATTTCGTTTAGTTTTTTTTAATGAACTAGGTACCATCTTAGAATTCATCTTGTTCAATCTCATTTTCTCTTTTATTATATTGTAATTTGTAGGTAGGTATCTACCGTATGAAAGGTGACTGACCTGCGCAGAACGTTATTAAGAGACACCACTCTTGCTACCACGGAATAAAAATTTTGAGGTTAACTTTGACTCGTCTACGAGATATTTGACTCGTCTACGAGATTACTGACTCGTCCTATTTTAGAACTTCGGAAATTCACGAACTTCGTATTATTATTTACTAGTTATGTTCCGCGGTTTCACCCGCGTTAATTTCAGAGTTCCCGCGGGCATTCCGGGATAAAAAGTACCCTATGTGTTAATCTGATGTATAAACTATATTATTGTAAAGTTTCATTAAAATCCATCCAGAAGTTTTTGCGTGAAAGAGTAACAAACATCCATCCATCCATCCATACATACATTCTTACAAACTTTCGCGTTTATTAAGTAGGATTATTATCCATTCGGTTCAACCACACAAGGTTAAATACATCGGTGAGTTTCGCCTTGGCTGCCGAGCCGAGCAGTCTAGTCCGTCGGCCATAATTACTATGCAGCCGTGCGCAAGAGTGCGTTGCCAACCAACTGCGTACACGCACACGTGAGTGATGAATGTGTGGTGCACTGACGAGATCGCAGTGCGTTCACTTCTCGCTATTAATACGTTTAGAAACTTCTATCTATGTATTTGATGTTTTAATTAATGAAATATACCTATAGCTATATATCTATCTACTTCTAGTAGCATTGTTGATCCTGCGTCAGGGCGATTATCGAGTCTGGGTGTTTTGTTTGATTGGTTTGCGCGATCAATTACACTCGCATTAATTACTTAATTAGTATAAACAATCTGAGAGCTTTCGTGTTAGTAACAAATTGTTAATAGATACCACATACTACTTTAGAACATGAATTCTTTTAATCACATTTTTTTGCATGCAAATGCAAAATTGTCTATTTTACGTCAATAGCGGAAAACAAGCTCTAAAATGATATTTTGACCGTCGATTTTATTAAAGTACCCTAATAAAAGAGATATGGTTTCGCCACAAAATAAAACACATGGAATCAAATCAAAGGAAAACCATAACTCACGCGGTACGTATAAAAATGGCGAGGCACAGTTCACGTTGGATAAAACTATTCTCTCTCTGGTACGATTTTTAGTACCAATTCAACATTGCGTTGCGACAGATAAACACAAAGAGTTTATTGTTTATGCCCCGCTGTTTCAATTGGAACACGTCCATTGAACGGCGAGGTTCTCACGCGAGCGCGGCGGGCGCATAACGATGTCTTTATCGCGGAGCCGACACATGAATCACAGCAATTTACATTAGCCGTCACGGCCGTCACGGGCGCCCAAAGCCGCCGCGTCGTTACACGCCCTGCCTTGTTATCGGAAAGCCGCTAAGCAAAGAACACACACAATCATATTATCGTGGTGGTAAAATACTAATGGAGTCTCAAAAAACCATACGAAACTGAAACGAGTTCTTTGTGCGCATACGCAGTGCGCAATGTAACGCCGTTTGCGTACGCTTTGATTCCTTTATTAATGGCAGTAGACTATCCAGTATCCTGCAATACATCACCAACTAAATCGATCCTAAAAAATATTTCACTGATAGAAAACTTCATTACAAGTACCAATAAGTTATAGTTACTTTTATTTATCCCGATATAAAGAGCTCTCGAAGTAATTTTAAAATTAACGTAAGTGTAATTATTTTCATAAAAACCTACCTTATGAAAATAATAATTATCCTCATTCTAGTCTAGGTGTTTATAATCTTCGACCACGCTGTCACCAAACAATATCTATTAAGCTGTGATCAAGCTTAGCCAGCGGGGTTAGCCAAGTTGACATTCTACAATAGGGATGTGGACTACTTTTGAAAATCAAAATTCTAATTAGTCCGTCAGTTAGAAAATAAAAAAACAATATACACGTATTTTTTGCTTTTTTAAATAAATTAAAATATACAGAGATAAAGCGCATTAAAGTTTAGGATGAGGAGGTCGTGACGTCACTAACCGCAAAACCGCCACACAAACTGTCAGAATAGTGACGTCACGCGAAATTTCAACTCAATATCGCCGTTATTTTTTGATTACGTAAAAAAAGAAAAAATACGCGTCCAATATTTTTTAATAATCTACAAGACGGACTAAAAAATAAAAATTAGTCCACATGTTGACGCGTAGAAAACTAGAATAGAAAACTTTGGTCAGCCAATCAAAACTCTAGTTTGACGTGACCACTTGAAAACTAGAGTTTTGATTGGCTGACCAAGTGACATGACGGTTCGCTGCTTAAGTGTTCTATGCGTCAACGATTGTAGAATGTCAACTTTGCTGACCCCGCTGTTAATGGTAATAACAAAAACACCAGATGAAAGGTCGTAGGTGAGTAGATCCAACTGCAATGGTTTTCACTTCTTCAGATACAGGTTGCCATCATTCTCATCATCTGCTCAACTATTTAGCTGCCGGGTGATTTAAATGTTAATTATGTAGGCCGGTGAACAAACGCGCTTGCCTGAGAAGGAAAAATATGATACCTATTCGCTTATAAGCACCTATCTATCATTTTTATATTCCATATAAGATAAATCTCGATCACCTTGATTACGAACTCCGCATCGCACTCCGCCCGCCGCCGAGCGATCCCATCGATCGGCGGCGTCCATTACGCAAAACCCTTACTTCCCGCGGACTCGATCCTTGGTCCTTCGAGCCGGATGACGCGACAAGTAACCCGCATCTCGTATAAAACCATTAAAAGCCGATTACGTTTTACTAAAGCCGCTTGAATAATGCAATAAGCGAATCGATCGAACGCGGTGGTCCGAGCCCTGTTGTGGGAACCGCTATATTTACACTTTAAGATAGTCCACTTAACTTAATCACTCCGTTCACTTTACACTTTGCGCGGACGCACTAATAGTCGAGGTACGCCGGTCGGTCGTTAAATGCTAAAACGCTTGATAAGCGCACAACTCGCTCCCGCGCATTTACAGGATGATTACGTGTTTGCGCGGCCAGTTGCCACACTGGGTGAATGTTCTACAGATTAATTAGAGGCTCGACGATTATAGGTACAGTACTAAACAACTGTTTGGTGGGATGTAGCGTTCGTTAGCGAACGACAGCAATAAGATAATGTTTGAACGGTAGCGACACCTGTTGATACGATAAGTAGTTAGAATCGTCTGCACTTCAGGTCTGCACACATAGACTGTGGTCTCAATTTTATAACGCCTTTTTTATATTATAACTAGTTGTGCCCCGCGGTTTCATCCGCGTTAATTTCAGAGTTCCGCAGGAGTTCCGGAATAAAAAGTACCCTATGTGTTAATCTGATGTTTAAGCTATATTATTGTAAAGTTTCATTTAAATCCATCCAGTAGTTTTTGCGTGAAAGAGTAACAAACATCCATCCACCCATCCATCCATCCATCCATACTTACTTACAAACTTCCGCGTTTGTAATATTAGTAGGATTTCTGTCTATAATATGTTTTGTAGTTTTGTTTCTACGGTCCTAGACACATCACGAAAACACTAATTAAAACTTTAAACGATGTTTTCAGTTTTTTTATTAAAATTTAAAATATGGACTTTGTCTTATCGCACCCGGTTCAAGAAAAGAGTATGTATTTACTAATATTGAAATTCCACCGCATCTTGTAGACTAACTTAGGTATAAGTGTTTGTTTTTAACCCCCAACGCCAAAAGTGGGATATTATCCTTACCCATAATATTTTAAATGCGAATGTGAGTTAATTTGTTTGTTTGTGACGGTTTCACGGTTTAACTATTCAACCGAAATCGTAAAATTTTGCAAACACGTTTTCAGGGGTACAGAGGATACATTTTTTGTCCCGGAATTCCCGCAGCAGCTTGGAATTTAACCGCAGGGAACAGCTGGTAACTTTATAATTTTGACGTGACTGTGGCACCGTAGCTCCTGAACGAATGGACTGATTTGGAGGCGGTTTGTTTTTCCAGATGCATCTAAGTTCGCTGCAGGTGGCGTGCGCGGCCCTGGTGACGCTAGTGCTGGGTGCGGCGGGCGCCCCGCCCTCCGCCCCCGCGGCGCCCCACCACGTCGCGCGTCGCTCCTTCTTCAATCTGCAATGCAAGGGGGTCTACGACGCCTCCATATTCGCGAGACTCGACCGCATCTGTGACGATTGCTACAATCTATTCAGGGAGCCCGAGCTTTATACTTTATGCAGGTGGGTTCTAGATAAGTTTTGTTATCTCGGTTTTGATCTCGAAATTCGGAATATGTACCCTTAAAGACATCGAAGACCATCTAGTGTCCCTTTACCTACAACCGTTTCATACTTAAGTACCTAATAAGAATTATGAACTTAAGTACAAAACTTTTTTTTCTTTTGTAGTTTCGACTTTTTGTATAGTGTGTGTAAAGCCGAATTTACAACGTAAAGTTGACTGTTAAAGACAGTTAAAGAGATTGTGACTGGCCACTAAGCAAACATAACTTGCAACCACATTGCTGAACATCACCTTTCTACATTTCTTTTGTAACTTTTAATTGCGTGATATACAAACTTCTTATAAGTTTCGTGCTGAGTGGAATACCCTCCCTTGTTTGGCTAATCCTCATTCACTAACTGAGGGGCTATTATGTAACTTTTGTTTCTATCATTTTTCGGCTGCAAAACGGAAATTTTTCGGAAAACATGGCGGATTTGCGATTACAATATGCACATTTTGGCACCTACAATATCTAGAAATCAACCAAAATAAACACACTTACTTCAAAAGTTGAAGCTGTCTAAACATGATCAATTAATTACAAAACCGCTATGTTTCCGATGATGTCGAAAAATGATAGAAACACAGATTTTTCAAAGATGTTTCAATAAAGATATAGATGTATAAAGTTTTCAAATAGCTCCTTAAAACAATTAGCTGACTCGTGTCATCCAACAAAAAAACCACAAAGACAGTAATTAATTTGGCAGTGACTCGAGTTGTGATGTCAAAAGCCCTGTAGTCATACACAACCCAGTTAGACCCGACAAGATAAGCATGAATGAAATTTCCCTAATGACTTGAATAACATAAATAGAACAAGGATAGGTATTATTAATATTATTCATTCACAATGCATTTACTAATGTGTAGCAGACAGACAACGGGAAATCCAGCTGTCGTTCGTCGATATCCGACTCACTCTATATTATATTATGTATTGTTTATGCTCATGCTATTAACTCCCGGCGAGGAATTAGCAGAGATTTTCAAATGACATACATACGTCATAATTAGTGATATGCCGGATATCCGTATCCGTATCCATAGATATCCGAGGGAATAGAAAGATCCGTATCCGTATCTGTTACTTTTTTGACGGATCTTTTACGGATCTTTTACCTTATTAATTTACACTGCATAGATGAATTTTATATGTAAGTGATTAGGTAGCAATGAAAAACTATTAAATGCCATTCAGATATATGTATAAACCAAATAAAAATAGATCTGCGCAATGCAAGTCAAAAGATTTTCTGTCAAGCAAAGCTTCAAGTGGCGTCAACTATCGTTTCAAGATCACGCTCACCGACATCGACTGAGTAAAAAAGTTAAGGTCCTTATCCGTATCCACGGATCTTGACACCAAATATCCGTATCCGCGGATACACATTTTTAACGGTCCGGCACATCACTAGTGAAAAAATTGACGCTCTTGGTAATTTACTTTTTATCCAACTCCAATTAGTTGTTTAATGGTTATTGGTTCCACAGCTCCATTGATGTCATTTCGAAATATTTCAAAAATTCAATAATTTGCTATAGCAGTTAGCATAATACAATAGTATGTACATATTAAGTGTAAATAAAGTAGGATTCACAATTTAATTAAGTTTAATTAAACCTCGAGTAGAGTTCCGGAAACCAGCTGAAAATCTCTAAAACTATTTGTTTAATTTTCGGGGAACAGGAAGGACTGCTTCACGACAGATTTCTTCAAAGGATGCGTCGAAGTGCTGAGAGAAACCGACCAACTCGACACCTTCAAAGAGTATATAAAACAGTTACATGGGGCTGATCCGGTGATTTAGGTATTTTTATTTTAATTTTGATTTTTTCCCGACTTCCTTTTCTTTATTGTTTTCACACCTTTTGTAATTACCTGCATTTATGCATTCGAGAATCAATTTTTAACTATGATTTACTCAAATGGGTGTTTCTAATTACTTATTAAAAATACCCATAATAATTATTATCAAAATACATATTAAAAGTATATTAATCGGCAATATATTATCATGAAAATTCTTATTAATAAAGTACTCGTATAGTTAATATTGCCAGACCGATATCAACTTATAAGAACTTTTCCGTTTTGACTGGTCCTTTGACTTCGTCTTCTTCGTTTCCCATCACAATGAGCCAGACAGAATGTATTGTGATCGTATCCAGTTTGAGCAGAATTTTATTTATGTAAATACGGACCTAAGTTTGTAGTCTAGTTTAGAACTGCTTGAGTCCAATATAGCCGCGTTGATTCTCGAATCCAATTTTTCATTTATTTTAATCCATTTTCATCCTATTCTTTCTTGGGGCAATAACTAACAACACTCTTTTTCTCAACTGTAGCACTCTTTCGCTCGCTTAGTCTTCACTTCAGCACTGTAGTCTTAGTTGTAAAAAGACTTTGAACTTTGAAGCATGTAAATCTGCTGTTATTAGGTACTACATTATTAATCTGCTGTTATACAAACGATTAATATACTTAATAGAAAAAACGATTATATAATTAGCAAAGTTATAGATCTTGTAAAATTAGACTTCTAGTATGCTATTTTTTTAATTCTCTGTTATCAACAGGTTAAATACTTAGTGTTTAAATCAGATGAAGGTTAATTTTTTAAAGATTACTGTTTTAAAATTTTTCATCCTATAACTCTAATCAATCTGATGTAGGTAGGTACTCGTAAACATAATACTTATATCTAACACATCTTGGTAATAGGTATATAATCTGACCTCCTAAGGAATCGCCTTAAATAAAAGTTTTTAGCGCTTTCTAACTAACATTCTGTCGTGTTTGAAGTGTGTTGTGGCGCTATAAGGGTCGATTTTATTCATACAAAACCAAAAACAAACCGCTCCTAGGCTGAACTGTTATAAGTTATAAGTATTGCCCTTTGCATTTATACATATATCCCAGTTGCAAAAGCCGATCTGCTTGGTACGAGTATCGCGTGCGTGGGGAAACCCTTATTCATTAGGACTGATCCAGTTTTGTGTTAGTAGAATCGACCCTCTGTATGATAAGCATACCTGTAATAGTAATACTGCACGCATTGCTGTGTAATGACACGATGTGTACAGTCATAATATTGCTTCCTGCCATGGCACTGCACAGCGGTATGTTTGAGCTTTATTTAGATGGGACCAAGGTGGTGGATCCAAAAAAATAGTTTTCTTCGCTCTTCAATAAATAGGCAGACGTTTTGTGTCGATTTTAAGGCGTATTTATTATAGGTCATTGTACGGATATTTTCATTAATACTTATGTATTTTTATTGCTAACAAAATGCTCTATATTTTAATTCCTATTTCTTATACAACGTGTTAATGAATTAACTGAAAACCTGATACACCCCATTGAAAAAAATAAACAATAATATGATTAAAATATATTTTAAATCGAAAAAAATTATACTTTAAAAGTTATTCAACATTAGTTTGGAGGTGACCTATCTACGAAATTCCAAGCGCTACGCCCGCGCCTACCGGTTCGAATTTTTGGCTGTGGGCGGCGTACGCGCCAAATATTGTATTATAAATAATTTAGATATGGGCTAGTAAAAATAAAAAAATATAACCTATATTAAAACATAGTGCGATCGATTCGCTAGTTGATTCTGAGCAAACTACTTTCTAGTTTTCAGTTAATTCATTAACACGTTGTATATTTTCACCTTCTATAATATTTTCAAATTCTTGACATTTCTAACAGTAGGTACCTAACTTTTGATGTGAGACAAAGTTTTGTCATTACCTACCCTTTTGTAGTTTTGTCATCACCCCATTGCCCCTTTACCACAGTCTTAGTTACCATAAACTTACATCGAAATTTTGTCCATTGTAATTTAGACTTTACGTACATTGTGTCAAGTATAAATTTCGATGTAAGTGTAGAGATACACAAATGGTGGTAGGGGATGCCACGGTAACTACGTACCTATAAGCTGGATAAAAGTTGACAGTACCGTTTTCGTTTTGCAGGTCGAAGTGTTTCACTACGCCCTTCTTCAAGGGATGCATGGAGTCCTTATACCTCAACGACGAGAAGGAACAGATAGAACAAATGGTCGACTACGTCGGGAAACGCTAACAAACCAACCCACTGAGCCGCCAGCGCATGCGCACGCCCACAGCCAACACGACCCCTGATCCATCTTAGTGGTAAAGTCGAACACATCTGCGTTCTATCCTCAAATTATTCTAGTCTTCAAATGCGACGTACAATTTTTATCCATCAATAAAAATGTACGTTCGCAACTAATTATTATTATTATTAATATTATTATTGATATTATTAAGTTTTTATTTTAAATTATTATTATAGCTAATTATGTAGCGTTAATGTAAGTGTATATTATTTTGTTAGGCTCCGTGCGAATGGGAGTGTTAAAGTACATTAAATGATTGTGTTCTATGAACTGCATATAGCCTGATGTAGGTAGGTATGTTAGGTCACCTCCTAGGTTTACTATAGTGTTTATATTCGAGGCAGATCGCACCTAATCGATGCTGGTCATCTATATTCTTAAAGCCTCCGAAACATCCGACTGAGATTGTCTTAATGCCTTTCGCAACGCATTCCACTGTTTACAGTATTTTGTAATTATACGCTTTTCTCATAGTTTTGTGTACGGTAAATTTCGATACCATACTGTTTCTGATAAACAAATAGTTCTATGTAAATCTAATTTTATACTCTAATTATAATAGTATAAAATTCTATGCAAATCCCACAAGTGGCTTACATATTATATACAGTTTATGATGTCAAAGGGACGTCTGGTATTTTATATTTGACTTGAATGACCACGGTGATAATCTAATTTTATAAACGACATACTAAACAAACTTTTAATAACGAATTTTATTAGTAAAAATTTAATTATGATACAATATTATATTCACTTTTAACAATAGAAGAATGACTAGGTAATAACAATATGTTCTGATACTTAACAATATTGTGGTCAAATCTAATTTTTTTTATAATGATCAACAATTAAACTCAAGCAAGTATTGGAAATTTGACTTTGCTATTAGCACAGTTATCTATACAAAGTAGGTAATTAGAAATAGATATCACTTCGTTCCTTTCATGTTTGTTCAAACGCCGTGAAGTTATCGCTGCAGAACATTTTCTTTGTAGAAGAGAACGTTATTTATATTTAATTTTAACTAGTGAATAAGTATTTATGGAGTTTTTTTTTTTAATTTTACTTAATCCGACCTATTTATTTGATAATTTTTATTGTTTAATCATTTTATTATAATGCAATATTAGTTTTTTACCAGTATTTTTTAGAGAAAACAACCAACACTTTGTACTTTCGCCTAACAAATTACTGTTTCTATGCCTTTAGCCAAGTTGACATTCTACAATCGTAAACGCATAGAAAACATAAGTAACGAATAGTCATGTCACTTGGTCAGCCAATCAAAACTCTAGTTTTGCTTGACCACTTGAAAACTAATTTTGACTGACTGACAAAGTGACATGGCGATAAGTTTTCTGCGTTAACGATTATAGAATGTCAACTTGGCCAACCCCGCTGTATAGTAGCTGGCAAACAAGTTGAACTAATGACCTTAGCTGCGCAGAAACGATTTTTAGATCTCGGGGCTTATTACACTACTTCCAATTTAGGAAATCTAAATCGGATACAATTTAAACGCTTATTACACTTTACAATATGTCAGACACCAATCTAGGAAGTCAGAAGGTGTAATCGAAGTTAGAACAGTTTGTTCCAATTTAGGACCAGTGAGTGAAAGAGAGAGCGAGTGATCACACTACAATAAAATGTACCCTAGAGTAGTCGACAAGGGTAGGGGGTACAATTAGGGTACAATTTAGTGTAGCGTGATTACTCGCTCCCTCTCTCTCACACACTGATCCTAAATGTGGATTTGGGTGGATCGAAGGGTCTAGGGGAAGGGGAGGACTAATTGGTTGATCAGTGGTCGGTCAGTGGTCGGCACTGGTCGCACAACTCGCACATGCGCGAACTTTACCCTTCCACGTTACTTTTGGCTCAATTTGTTTGCCGGCTACAGTACTGTACTTGCTATGAGCTTCCCCTGACTCCATTGTCTTCGTATTCGAATCTCACCTTTCTTGTAGGTATTAATTCTCCTCCTCTTAATAATTTCAAGATGTATAATTTATTGTAATATAAAAAAATATAGTATTATGTATGTACGTCAGCTCTTAAGCTTTCTGTTATAGAAAAAATAAGCCTAATAAGCAAAAGTGGTGCCAATTATTATCCCCAAGAATTTTTCTAGATGATAAATTTTTAATGATATTTTACTAATTATATAGAGCCTGTGGTAAAAATATATTATTAAAAGGGATAGTTAACTGTATTATTGCCGGGCGTCGAGCCAGAGTAAAGCTATAGATAGACGAATATTAATCAATTTGTATAAATTTTATAAAAGCAGCCAAGAAAACGCTACGGGTTCCATGAAATATATAACATTTTGAAAAACACTTGTTTGTTTCCTTTAAAACTATCTACTATATGGTTTTTATCCAATGATAGGTATCCTTTAAAACTTATATCATTATTGTTCCATCCCACTTCTGATCAAAAAGATGATTGTTATTGCGGTAGTAAAGCTTTTTATAAATATTTATCGAGTATTTTTGTTCAAACTACAAAAGATGTTGATCCAATATTATCTGGTTCAAATTAGAATGGTTTTATTAGATTGGGTCTATTATACTGACTCCAGTTTTATAGGGTATCTATAAAGTTTATAGATAACTTTTATTCGAACTGCAAAAACCCACTTCTAATTAGAACTGTAACTATTACTAAAATAGTATTTATATGATAACTTCTCTTATAAAGGTAGATACGTATGTCTTCTGGTGGAATAGCCGTTGATAATTTCAAAACTGTATTCAAGCAGAGAATTCTAGCAGGACAGTAGTTGGGTTAGGTAGTACCTAGTAGTCGGGAGCTGATGAGGACCCCGATTGTGTCAAAACAAAACTGAGCACGTGGTCTTCTCTCCACAAATTTCACTCAACGCTTAATCATAAAAAAAAAACTCCCAATTTAATTCAACTTCGTTTAATCATATTTTAATTCACATGGCACGAAATTTCAAACAAATCAATCAGTTACAATAGGTACTAAAACAACATTGCGCGAAAGGCCGGTCATAACCTAATAATGCCCTAGTACAAACGGCTAGCGCTAAAGCGTTTTCCTGTAACTATAACGGTTAAGGTACCTGCCCTTACTGTCCAATCTCAAAAATTCACCTGTATATTATAGTACGGGTGGCAGCATTAGCTACCTAAAACAATCCAAGCGGGCAGGTACGAGTGGGCTTGGCAACGACTTTAAAGTGATTAGTAAGGTAATAATATTACGTGCTGCATTTTGTTGTATAAAAATATTTATTTTCTTAGACTTTGTATTCCAAAGAGTTTTCTTTTTGGGAAAACTTAACCGTCTCAGGGAAGGCAAAGGAATCTTAGGCCATATTACAGTCAAGCCAGGTATTTCTCTTTTGTGAAGTTATTTACGTTGAAACACATTCGTGAGACACATTTCGATGCTTTACAGGAATATTTGGAAGCAAATCTTCACAGTTGAAACCTGTGGGAAGTTGTATCGTAAAACAACAATCTCTCAGCGAAGGCCCCATCATGGGGCTCAGTTACGGCTTAATTTTAGTATTACTTTAGGTGGCAGTATTGGATATTATGACAAATATAAATAACTACTCAATTACGTTCGGTCACAAAATTTGCAAATTTAAAGCAGTGGCAAAAATAACCAAATTTCATACGGTGGCAACCCTGATAAAATGTATATTGTTATTAAGTATATATTGTTATTGTTGTCGATAGGGATGGGCAAATGAAAAAAAAATATCGATATTTCTAAAAATATCGTGGAGTAATTTCGTTTTATATCGATATTTTTACCCTAATCAAAAAATTACGTGTTTTTGCCCGAAAGGTGTGCATTTTAATCACTACAGCGCGACAGTTAAGAAGCTCGGTCCTTAAACAGCTTGACTAGTTTTATTTTGGTGATCTTTATGTGTTTAGAGCAGTCCGCGATCAAATCCATGCGATGTACATATTATGATTGTGGAGGAGTTTGGAGGCGGCCTACGTCCTCTCTTGGACGACATAAGGGCCGCTAAGGCTTTGAATACTTAGTACTTAGCTCTTAAAAAATATCGAATTTTATACTCAGAAATTATTATCGAATATCGACATTTTAAAACTTAAATATCAATCATTCAATCAAATATTCTTTATTGTCACCAGAAACAAAAATATAATTACATACATGGTGGGGAATACGTATACAGGCACAAAGGGTCGTCTAATATCGACGATATATATCGATACATTTCTGAAAGAATTTCGATATTTTGATATATCGATATTTTTGTCATCCTTATGTCGAGTTGTCGCCTGAGAATATACCTAACTAATCACTGCCCTGCCCGCAGTTGTCGTTCGCCAAGAGTTCAATAACGTCGCTCGGTTGTCGCCTCTTGGACAATTTAATTTAATTTTTTTGTCCAAGAGGCGACAACTATGCTACTGAAAAATTTTCAACTCTCTACCATTTACCTACGCATCTTTTTGAAGAAAAACTGACTGTAAGTACCAATACCTCGTTACCTATTTTTTGTTGATTTTCTTTGATTAGAATCTTATCTTTATACCTACTACATTATTATTCTATAATTATTCAAAAGTGCATAAAATTTTAAGATGTTATACCTATACGTTAATGATTTACTAATTTATGGGTTAAAGTATAGTATATGGACCGTTGATTTTTGGGTTGGGGGGAGGGGGGAGGGTAAGCCTCTCCTAAAACGGGGGGTTGCGGAAACCCGTAGTTTTTTTTTTATGAATTTTTGAAAAATGTGTTCTAACCTAACCGTTCTTTCAAAAAATGTAGGATTTTCATCAAAAATTACAAACGCAACGCAAGTCGTTTCTAGCGCTACGCCGGCCGCTGCCGCGGCACGCTGCGCTCGGCTCGCGCGTTATCTTACATGTTCTAACCTAACCTAACCGTTCTTTCAAAAAACGTAGGATTTTCATCAAAAATTACAAACGCAACGTAAGTCGTTTCTAGCGCTTCGCCGGCCGCTGCCGCGGCACGCTGCGCTCGGCTCGCGCGTTATCTTACATGTTCTAACCTAACCTAACCGTTCTTTCAAAAAACGTAGGATTTTCATCAAAAATTACAAACGCAACGTAAGTCGTTTCTAGCGCTACGCCGGCCGCTGCCGCGGCACGCTGCGCTCGGCTCGCGCGTTATCTTACATGTTCTAACCTAACCTAACCTAACCGTTCTTTCAAAACACGTAGGATTTTCATCAAAAATTACAAACGCAACGTAAGTCGTTTCTAGCGCTTCGCCGGCCGCTGCCGCGGCACGCTGCGCTCGGCTCGCGCGTTATCTTACATGTTCTAACCTAACCTAACCATTCTTTCAAAAATGTAGGATTTTCATCAAAAACTACAAACGCAACGCAAGTCGTTTCTAGCGCTTCGCCGGCCGCTAGTCGCTACCGCGGCACGCTGCGCTCGGCTCGCGCTTTGTCTTACATGTTCTAACCTAACCTAACCTAGCTATTCCTTTCCAAAAGAGTATGATTTTTTCTGATACCTAATAAATTTATGATTCTAAGGCATTGAGAAAATAAAACAACAAAAATTGTTTATATGATTTAATAACAATAATATTTCATATTTTTATTTTATTAATTTAAAAGTAATGAAACGCAATGACGTCTATAGAACACGTCAACACAATCATCCCAATTTGCTAGTCTATAACCTCAATTTGGTCTAAAAAAACTTAATTTTTAAATATTTTTTTTAGAAAAACTATAAGGTTCCGCAATTTAAAACTTTGCAGAAATGTGGCTAAGACCAATGCCTTTCAGTCAAAAAATTCAGCCAAATTGCCCAACTCGACGGTCCATATACTATACTTTATCCAATTTATGTTACATAAAACGATCAGAAGATAAACCGCTACATACGGCCGAACATATTATTATTATTATAACCTCCTTTTTTGAAATAGGTTAAAAATTACCGACCGCTTTATTAAGCTTAGGAGACGTTCCATCCACCGGTTTTTTATTTATTTATATTAGCATGCTATCTCATAATTAATTAATTATTATCAAATTTTGAAATATACAACTACTCCCTTCTTGTAACCGACACGTGTAAGTTTTGCGTGGTTTTGCGCGAATACGCGTTGCAATCACATCGCGTGATCATTGCGACTGGCCCGGCCATTTTGGGTAGCGTTTTTTGAGTATGTCCCACCTCCCACGTGATCAAAGCATGTTACTTCGAAGTACGAGGCAATTATTGTTATAAAATAACAACAGAATAGTGTAGCAATACAAGGGTCGGGGGGTAGGCTGATATATCTATGGACTATGATCGTTATTCGTTAACGTTTAGAAAAGGAACGAATCGTATGTCACGTGGTCACGCTATATGTAAACTACAAGACAGACATAAACGTGTTTTTATGCGTTAACGATTATTATAGATTGTCAACTTGGTTAAGGCGGCAGGTATTTTTTTCATTTTTACTGATTCCAACATTTTTGTACCAGTCTGGTATTGGTAAGCTTGCGTATTTTTTATTTATATTTAATTTTTTTTTAGTTATGCTATATAATGTACCTAGTTTGTAGGAGAAAAACTTCAAAAGTAAAAACGCTGATTTTGAAAGATTTTAATGCCCATCACAGACAATGGTCGTATAAAACAGATTCTCGAGGTTCCCAAATTTACAACGCTTTATGCCCAGTTCCTATAACTTACGAAAGGACCGTTTTGCTTAATACGATCGGTAACATTTTATACGAAGCGTAAGTCAAAAGTGTTTCTATAAAATACCGACACCGAGCAAGATTACCGACACTGGTTACGTACGGATGGGAGGGTTATTAACGGACGTTCGTAGTCGTAATGTATGAAAATGCTGGTGTAAAGTGTTTCTATTAAAAAATCATCCGTCAGTTAGGTAAACTGTCAAATTGATCATCCGTAGGTAACTTGGATACCGGCCGATTTCGGGCGGTTTTATGTTGGAGTAGGTACCTATTTGTTTGAATAATTTGTTAATTTGCGTTTTTATTGCAAGAAATGTGCTTTATCAACATTTACACGTAATATGGAGGCGGAAATAAATATTTAGGTTTAATATTTAGGCTGCTAGTTTTAGAGTTTTCTTTAATGTTGTGTAGGTACCTAATGGTGTGTGTAATAATATGTAAGTATTAGTCATTGAATTAAATGTGTTTAATTCAATGACTAATACTTACTGTCATTTGTATGACATCATTTGAAAACTAAGGAATGTAGTCGTTATGTCACGTGATTACGCTAAACTAGAATTTTGACTGGACGATTTTAAGTGACCACGTGACATTGCGATTCGATTCAGTTTTCTCTGCGTTAGCGAATATAGATTTTCAACATGGCTAGGGTGGCTGTTGTGAGATTATTAATAACGTAGTTTTAATATTATATTGTTTCCGTTCACAGATAACTATAATATGAACTCTCAAGATAAAATGGAGAACCCAACAGTGGAGGGAGAGGATGGCTTCCCAATGGCTGAAACAAATGAGGCCGCTGAAGAACCATAGCACTAGGAGATTAACGAATCGTTCGAATCCGGTTCGGAAGATGAAAATTACTCGGAGTCCGAGTCCGAAAACGACGATGATGAAGGACTAGAAGAAGAAGAGCAGGTTTACGAGGGACCTGTAGACGCGTACGTTGAGGATGGTGAAAACCTCTATGAAGAGGAAAATATTGAGAACAACGTTAACAGGAAGAGGTTGACGAATCGTTCCAATCCGGTTCGGATGATGATTACTCGGAGTACGAGTCCGATAATGAGGATGATGAAGAACTCGAAGAAGAGGAGCAGGTCTATGTGGGACCTGTAGACGTGTATGTTGAGGATGGCGAAAACCTCGATGAAGAGGAAAATATTGAGGATAACATCGACGGTGGAAATGGGAGTGACAATGACTCCTTAATTGTACTGGGCAGCAGTCCCCGCTCAGAGGACGGGCCCTTGAGAGAAGACTTGTGCGACGACGAGTCTTTGCTGATGAGCGCAATTGACGAATTGCCCGTGTCAGCCACCAGCGCGCTGCGATGCAACATCAGCGAGAGCGTAAGTCCACTGTGAGGCCGCTGAAGAACCACAGCAGGAGTAGATTAACGAATCTTTCGAATCCGGTTCGGAAGATGAAGATTACTCGGAGTCTGAGTCCGAAAACGACGATGATGAAGGACTTGAAGAGGAAGAACGCTTTCCTTCCTCTATGTGTTGACGAATCGTTCCAATCCGGTTCGGATGATGATTACTCGGAGTACGAGTCCGATAATGAGGATGATGAAGAACTCGAAGAAGAGGAGCAGGTCTATGTGGGACCTGTAGACGTGTATGTTGAGGATGGCGAAAACCTCGATGAAGAGGAAAATATTGAGGATAACATCGACGGTGGAAATGGGAGTGACAATGACTCCTTAATTGTACTGGGCAGCAGTCCCCGCTCAGAGGACGGGCCCTTGAGAGAAGACTTGTGCGACGACGAGTCTTTGCTGATGAGCGCAATTGACGAATTGCCCGTGTCAGCCACCAGCGCGCTGCGATGCAACATCAGCGAGAGCGTAAGTCCACTGTGAGGCCGCTGAAGAACCACAGCAGGAGTAGATTAACGAATCTTTCGAATCCGGTTCGGAAGATGAAGATTACTCGGAGTCTGAGTCCGAAAACGACGATGATGAAGGACTTGAAGAGGAAGAACGCTTTCCTTCCTCTATGTGTGAACCACGGCTCAGAGGACAGAGTTACTGTCACATAAGAAAGACTTTTTTATTATTTGTCAAGATTGGTTTGAATTATAGTTTGGAATGTGTGTGAAAAATTATTGATTTTGTCTGGATTGGATTCTGTTCTGTGTTTTTGATTGAAGAACCTCGCCCTCCGGATAAGGAGCGATTTTTATTTTATTATGTGATTTTTCTTCATTACCTTTTTGAATATTTAAACAATACAGCAGCTGCTCCGCGTGTGTTTTTTTGTGGACATTTACTTATCGTGCCGTGGTTCCTGAAGGACCTCTCGCAGTGTCCGTGGGAGGAAGCCAGGAAGGAGTATTACCCCAGGATTGCGAGGTAACAGAGCTGGCTCCGCTTCGTTCGCTGCTGGAATGCCTCCGTGAGGTGTCCTTAAGGCCTAGTTTCCCTGTTCCCAATCTTTGCGAATTCGCTGAACAGATCTGTGATGGCATGACTTATCTTGAAAACAAAAGACTGATACATAGGGACTTAGCAGCAAGAAATATTTTAGTGTTTAACAAAGACAGAGTGAAAATCTCGGATTTCGGGTTATCTCGTGCGCTGGGCGTAGGCAAAGATTACTATCAAACTAATTATAATGTAAATTTGAAACTACCGATTGCTTGGTGTGCGCCCGAATGCATTTTGTACTTACGCTTCACATCGTCGAGCGACGTGTGGGCCTTCGGCGTGTGTCTGTGGGAGATGTTCACATACGGGTTTCAGCCGTGGGCTGCGTTCTCAGGACAACAGATATTGGAAGCTATCGACGCTCCGAATCATCAGAGACTGGAACGTCCCGAATGTTGTCCTGAAGCGTATTACACGACAATGTTGGAATGTTGGTCACACGACCCGAACAGTAGACCGAAGTTCAAAGACCTGGGACCTAAACTGAGGGAAATCAAACCGGAACAGGTGCAAACAACTGTGGCGTTCCGAAAACCCGAAGAGGGAAGGAGGAGTAATCTCCTAGAATATAAGGCTGGTGAAATAATAACTGTCTTGGGTAAAGACGATATGACCAAGTCACCCATGTGGTACGGCGTCTTGCCGGGTGGTGCTTGTGGCGTTTTCGATCCTAGCAACACCAAACCTTATGTGAGACCCGATAAAGCACAATCGCACGTGCCGCCCTCACTATCACCGCATCCGGCCCGCAGTTCCACTCGTAGCTCGTTGCGTACCGCACTGTCGCGCTCGGACGTGAAGCGGCACACGTACACTGGCAAAAGAGCGATACAGCGCAGCATGATATCGAGCCCGCAGGGTGACGTCAAGCACACCGGCCACGTCGGCCTGGACGGCGCCTACTTTGGAGATATATCGTTCTTGGACCCAGCCGGCTGTCCACCGAGACAGATCGTGACGCCGTACAAGCCGTCCGAGGATCTGGAGCAGATGCCGCTCATCAACCCGAACTCCCCGTCGCATCTGTCGGCGGCGTCTTGCACACCGCCGTATCCGATGCTCAGCCCGAGCCGCGTCGAAACCAAGCGAGAGTGCGACGAAGTCGACTTGTCGTATGGTGATTCTAAAACTAGAAGTCATCGAAAACCAAATTTGAAATTAATTTCGGAACCAACCACCAGTAAAAGTATTCTTAACAAGGTAAAATCCGCGACGCTCGGTCGGTCGCAAAAATCTGAAGATTTCCACGCTGGCTCGTCTAAAACTAATGAACTTCACGAATATCACGAAATATCCGACACTGATACGGAGAGTAATGCGACGGATAACGTAAGGATGGAAAACCTGACGCTTCCAGAAAGTCCCGGGATCCCAAAACCGGACGGCGACTTTGGTCAGAGCTTATTGGATGAAATGGAATCTATGTTTAGGAGTTTGGATGGAAGAGGCCGGAGAGAAGAAGCGGGTGCGGCGGGTAAACATTTTGACATTGACACCGCAATGAGATGTCACACGCTAAATAAATTGGAGAAGAAGCGGCAGCAGCTGCACACCGGCACCATGAAGCACATGTCGGCCAACGAGGAGAGAACTCTGGACACCGCCGTCGCTATGGCCAATCACATCACCACCAAGTCGATGAACGATTTGGACGGCGAGAAGCAGCCCAGTTCGCCGAGCGAGCGGTCGAAGTTCCACTTCAAGTTTCCCCATCTGTCGTCACACCACAACAACACCTCGCACGAGCTCGAGAGAGAAGCACACGGTAAACACGAGCGACGGAATTTCAGCGAGGAAGCCAACAGTGTACCTGACATACAGTCAACGCTGACGGAGGAATGCAAGTTGGCGTACACGAGCCTCATCGAGCAACCGACGCCGTCCTCCTCACTCATATCGCACATCGCCAGGGATCAGACAGGGATGCACAAACCGTCGACGATGCCCAAGCCGGCGCCGCGGGCCATCGACACTCGCGCCCAGTTCAGTTCCTTGAAACAAATGCCGCACAAAAATAGAACTGAATCAACTGGTGAATCTGCCGATTGCGTAAATAATGCAGACGCCAAAAATGAACTGCCGTTGCCTCCGAGAACGACCAAACCGAAACTCATAGACAAACCTAGACACATAAGAAAGCATCCACTGAAACTGCCCAATTCCAATTCAGATGTTTGCGACACGAACAGAATTCACGTAGCCGATGCGCCGTGTACAAACAAAAAGCCGGTGTATCAGAACGCAGTAGTTATCAAGCCCCATATGAGAGAGCGAGAGCGCGATAGGGACGTGAACTCCCAAAGCCGGGAGAGTAACGGAGCCGACGTCTTCGACGGCCCGGAGAAGCTGACGCGCACCAATCCTTTCACGCACGACGGCCCGAGTTCAGTGAACCCGTTCAATTGCTATATGGACACCATAGACAACGGAGCGAAGGCGAGCGAGAGCGAAGACGCCAGGGAACAGCATTATGAAGAGGGCGCGCTGGGGAAAGATCACGTGTCAGTGGAAGATTTGTTGGAGTTTGCGGATCAGAAGCCTTGTGGACGGCAGCGAGGCGTCGAGTCAGATGAAGTCAGGATCATGAATAAGGTCCTTAAACAACAGGCGACCCCCGAGGAGTGTATGGAGGCGTTGGAGTTGTGCGATTGGAACGTCCACCTCGCCATCAAGGCGGTGCGCGTGCGGCTCGCGGCCAGCGCGTGCGGCGCGACCCTGCGCCACTGCAGCGAACAGCTGGCCGAGGCGAGCGGCGACGTCATGAAGGCGTCCGCGGCGCTACTGCTCGCCCACAAACATAACTTGCAACAATAAATGCTTTTTTTTTTCTCTCTTAAAAAAAAAAAAAAAGATTGATTTTGTCTGGATTGGATTCTGTTCTGTGTTTTTGATTGAAGAACCTCGCCCTCCGGATAAGGAGCGATTTTTATTTTATTATGTGATTTTTCTTCATTACCTTTTTGAATATTTAAACAATACAGCAGCTGCTCCGCGTGTGTTTTTTTGTGGACATTTACTTATCGTGCCGTGGTTCCTGAAGGACCTCTCGCAGTGTCCGTGGGAGGAAGCCAGGAAGGAGTATTACCCCAGGATTGCGAGGTAACAAGCTTCGTTAATTATTTTATTTAACCGACGAGTGTAAAAGAGACATCCAGGCCGTCCGCATACAGTCCACTATTAGTTATCGAAGAGTTGCTGGCGTTGCCAACGACTCCGTTATTTTTCATTCTTCATTTGGTCCATTTTTGGTCCATAGTTACAATCGTTAACGCATAGAAAACTAAGGAATGTAGTCGTTATGTAACGTGATTACGCTAAACTAGAATTTTGACTGGACGATTTTAAGTGACCACGTGACATTGCGATGCGATTCAGTTTTCTCTGCGTTAGCGAATATAGATTTTCAACATGGCTAGGGTGGCTGTTGTGAGATTAATATTATAGTAGTTTTAATTTAATATTATATTGTTTCCGTTCACAGATAACTATAATATGAACTCTCGAGATAAAATGGAAAACCCAATAGTGGAGGGAGAGGATGGCTTCCCAATGGCTGAAACAAATGAGGCCGCTGAAGAACCATAGCACTAGGAGATTAACGAATCGCTGAGTCCGAAAACGACGATGATGAAGGACTAGAAGAAGAAGAGCAGGTTTACGAGGGACCTGTAGACGCGTACGTTGAGGATGGTGAAAACCTCTATGAAGAGGAAAATATTGAGAACAACGTTAACAGGAAGAGGTTGACGAATCGTTCCAATCCGGTTCGGATGATGATTACTCGGAGTACGAGTCCGATAATGAGGATGATGAAGAACTCGAAGAAGAGGAGCAGGTCTATGTGGGACCTGTAGACGTGTATGTTGAGGATGGCGAAAACCTCGATGAAGAGGAAAATATTGACGATAACATCGATGATGGAAATGGGAGTGACAATGACTCCTTCATTGTACTGGGCAGCAGTCCCCGCTCAGAGGACGGGCCCTTGAGAGAAGACTTGTGCGACGACGAGTCTTTGCTGATGAGCGCAATTGACGAATTGCCCGTGTCAGCCACCAGCGCGCTGCGATGCAACATCAGCGAGAGCGTAAGTACGCTGTGAATTAATGGTCGATGACGATCGACGATGGCAGTACGAGCGACAGCGATTCGTTCTAGAAATAAATTTAAATTACTATGTCAAAGCAAAAATTGTGCGATAGTTTCTTGACATCGTGTACTTCAAAAATGCAATATTGTATAATATATTAGGGTATAGATTCTGAAACACAGGTTTACCCTACATCAGAAGCCAGCAGTTCTATGTATTAAAGATAGCGAAGTTAATTCAATAAACTCATTTCATTTCAATTATGAAGATTAGCAGAACCCGGCAGAAGTAGCCGCCAGCTGCCAGAGTATAATAATATGTTTATGTATCGATCCATCTAGTGGAACAATTCTTGTATATCTGACTGTTACCTAATCAAGATTTTATTTAAAGCAAATAATATTTTGTTGTTTTTTTCCGTGAGGATGTAGGTGACCTACTGATAAGTAAATTTGTAAAAGAAAAGGCAGATTTAGATTTACAATTTGCTCACCAGAAATTAGGATATGGAAAAAAGATATCCTATGTTTTTTCTTCAGGGTGAAGACGACCTACTGATTAGTAGATTGCTGAAAGAAAAGACAGATTTGCAATTTGCTCACCTGAAATTCAAACAGGATATGGAAAAAAGATTTAACGTGGCAGAAGTCGTCGCTCGAGTTCATGCTGGACAGGAACGCGGCTGAGATCAACAGTTTGAAAGATGCGCTCCTCAGCGCCGAGTCGGAGGCGGCGCAGTTGTGTACTCAAATCGAAACGCTCAACATGGACGCCGAAGACCGAATCCGCTCTATGGTAAATTATTATTGTTTGTTCATTTTTTTTTAGTCTGGCGCAGTAGTTACCATCCATACATATTATACAATAAAGTTCTCTGCCGCGTCTGTCTGTCTATTTGTTAGAAAAAAAAAATAATAGACACGTATTTTTTACTTTTTAAAATTAATGAAAAGTTTAGGGTGGGGGACTCGAGCGACATCATTATTCGGTATAAGCCCCGTACAAACTGCACCGCGTAGTGACGTCACTCGAAATTTCAAATCAATGTATCGCCGTTATTTTTTGATTTCGTAGAAAAAAGAAAAAAATAGTGTCTAATATGTTTCATTAATCTACACGACGAATTAAAAAAAATTGTCAACCAGCCAATTCCCGCGGGGACTTTTGTTGGCTGTTAAACTTTATTACTATTGCAATAAGACTCATTGATTGATAGAAGTGTGTACACATTTCTGCAGCTGACTGTACCTACTTCGATGTTGTGCTTGATAATTAATTTCTGGTGAAATCCCGCAGCGCCAGCTGGAGTACCAGGTTGGCGACCGCCAGGCGCAGGTCGACGAGCTGGCGATGGACATGCGCCGGCTGCGAGCTGAGCGCAAGGGGCACGAGGAAGTGATAAGCGATCTGACTAAAACGAAGGTTAGTTGTGACTTGTGTCGGTGACGCTGGAGTTACAGAGGAATAAAAAAATAAAATAGAAATACAGCCGAACAAAGATAACCTCCTTCTTTTTGGAAGTCGGTGAAAAAAACAAAATGGAGGCGCGCTTTCGCCTCTGTCGCCAACGAGTGTCCGTGGGAAAAGGTTTTTGTATGCTCGTTGGTATAGATTGGCAATCGACCCGGTTTAAACTGAATCCGGTTTAAACTGAAACTGAAGCGAAATATACGTTTCTATATTTATTTGTTATCTAACTGACTCCACTAGTAGAATTTTAATGCCTATTATGTAGAGTAGTAGTATCTACTACCTACCCGGTAGAAGTCCTGCCAGCGTACCTATATGTTTATTTGTATGTCTGACTGTTAACCAAGTTTTTATTTGTGGAGACGAATAAATGATATTATTATTATTATGTAAAGTAAATATATAATATTTAAAGTAATATAATTATATTTTGTGTTTTTTTTTCCGTCAGGATGAAGACGACCTACTCATAAGTAGGTTGGTGAAAGAAAAGGCGGAGCTACAATTTGCTCACCAACAATATAAAGAGGATATGGAAAAAAAAGATGTACGTACTAAGTACTTCAGTGACGTATTTTTTTTAGTTCATAATGTAAACAACGGTACTAGTTATTTTTATCAACGAGAGAGCAAAAGTTCGGTTTTGTTGGAGTTCCTGAGTTATAGTCTTGAACATGCGAATGTATAATACAAATTTTAGCAACCCTCTTTCAACCCGTTGTGGGTTGAATTTCGAAAGGGACTTATACGAGTCTTTATGTCGGGAGACTACCTGCCTTTCAAATTCTTGTTTCTATCAAAGAAGACTTCTTTAGAGTAACTGTACCCCGCGGTACTTTCGGAATTCCCGCGGGAAAAAGTACAATAGTAGCTCAATGTGAGAGCGTGTGTGTGTGTGTGTTGTGGAGTATTGTTATATTATGTTTCAACTTTTTTATTTTTACCCATCGCAGTTGGCTAACAAAAATCTAGTCAGTCAGCTGACACAAGACAAGGCGAATCTCCAGGCCACGCTGGAGAAAGTCCACTGCGAGTTCAATAACGGCGATACATTGATTTCAAATCAATGAAATATGAAATTCAAAGAGGATATGGAAAAAAGATATATGTACCAACGTTTTTTTTCGTCAGAATGAAGACTATCTGCTGATGAGTAGATTGGTGAAAGAAAAGGCAGATTTACAATTTGCTCACCAGTAATTTAAGAGGATATGGAAAAAGATGTACGTTTTTTTCCCGTCAGGATGAAGATGACCTACTCATAAGTAGGTTAGTGAAAGAAAAGGCGGATCTACAATTTGCTTACCAGAAATTCAAAGAGGATATGGAAAAAAGATATAAGTACCAACGTTTTTTTTCGTCAGAATGAAGACTACCTGCTGATGAGTAGATTGGTGAAAGAAAAGGCAGATTTACAATTTGCTCACCAGCAATTTTAGAGGATATGGAAAAAAGATTTCCTACGTTTTTCCTTCAAGGTGAAGACGACCTACTCATAAGTAGGTTGGTGAAAGAAAAGGCGGATCTACAATTTGCTTACCAGAAATTCAAAGAGGATATGGAAAAACGATATAAGTACCAACGTTTTTTTTTTGTCAGAATGAAGACTATCTGCTGATAAGTAGATTGGTGAAAGAAAAGGCAGACTTACAATTTTCTCACCAGCAATTTACAGTGGATATGAAAAAAAGATATACGTAACCTAAGTGACGTATTTTTTCAATTATTTTATGTTCTTAACGTTCTTTTTTTCTACTCAATGATAATAGAGTTGCAATGTACATGTACAAATACACTTCCACCTCGTCTCCCTATTCCCCCCATCCCCTTCTTCCCTTGTCTCCTTGTCTACTTGTTCTGTTCTCCTAGCCTAAATTCAGTAAATTGTCCAAGTTTCCTTTTCTTAAGTTAAGTTAGAAATTGCTTAATTCTGTATAATGATATCCTGTTTCTGCATAAGATTGGAAGAGCGGTGACTCCCAACACGGGCGCAAGCCTACTGGGAGCTCCTGCCACTAGTTTTTAAGCAACCATGTAAGAACAAATAAATAAATAAATAAAAAATAAAAAAAAATAAAAAACCGCTCCTACACCTATAAGGGGAGCCTTCAGCCTCATACGGCTACGGCTACTACGACTGCTCGACTTAATGCGAGCAAGTGCCAGGTGTGCTAGTATCGATATATAAAAAAAAAAAAATGTTTTTACTTGGTGATATTTTCCCTAACTTTGTTGCAAATACGACAGAAGGTGAAATTAACTTCCACGAGTGGCTAGGAGAATCCTGGGGCATACTATTTTCTCATCCTGCTGACTTCACACCAGTGTGCACAACAGAGCTTGCACGCGTCATCACCTTGCTACCAGAATTTGCCAAACGGAATGTCAAAGTTATTGGTCTATCTTGTGATTCGATCACTTCCCATATTGAATGGGGCAAGGATATTAAACATTATGCAGGTTATGCTGGTGAGAAGTTTCCCTACCCCATAATTGATGATAAGGATAGAAGATTAGCAAATAAACTGTGTATGCTGGATAAAGATGAATTCGATTCAGAGGGTGTAGCACTCACAGCTCGAGCAGTCTTTATTGTTGACCCAAAAATAAGTTCAGATTGTCATTGCTGTACCCGGCTACGACAGGAAGGAACTTTAATGAAATATTGCGTGTTGTGGATGCTATGCAACTCACTGACAAAGCCAAGGTTGCTACTCCTGTAGATTGGAAGATGGATGATGATTGCATGGTACTGCCAACGGTGCCTGAAGATCAGCTTACCAAAGAGTTCCCACTGGGTGTGGAGTGTGTGGCCATGCCTTCCGAAAAAAAGTACCTTAGAAAGACCCCTTGTCCTAAATTATGAACCATATCTTAAAATAGATATACTTATAACTGTCAAAAATTTCGAATAGTAATCGAATTTATTTTTATTACGTGACATGATTGCGATAAATGTTGTAACATTATAGAATACTTAATTTTAATAGAATATTATAAGCTTTTACTTTATAATTATAATTCATTTAAGTATATCGAGTTCTCTAGGTTGAGTTCAAAATGGCAAAACCTAAAGGTGAACGCAAAGGTAAATCTGCGATCAACGAAGTCGTAACACGTGAATATACAGTGAACTTACATAAACGTCTCCATGGTGTAACGTTGTAGTCTCAGTTCTCAACATAATAACAAAACTATAAAATAAAATAAATCTACCCTGTGCGAACGGATCTCCAAATATCCCTCCGCGCGCCGCGCTTCCGCGCCGCCGGTCGTCATCGGCCGATCATTCCAATCTGCACGGACAGACGACTGCAGCTCGCACGCCGCGCTACACGCGGGTGTCTAAATTAATTCTACGGTACCTAGCGCTACCTACCTACGATCTTGTGACCGTTAGTCTACCGCGCATACTATTTTTCTGTGCTAGTGCTGGATGACCCTCTAGGGTGAGTTCTCATTCACATTCACACTACTAAGCTGCTTCTCGCTTAATCTAGTCTGGCTGGCTGGTCGGTTTCAAGAAACGTGCTCCTCGGTCAATCAAGGAAATCAGAAAGTTCGCTGAAAAACATATGGGAACCCCTGATGTTCGAGTGGACACCCGGTTAAACAAGTACCTTTGGTCCAAGGGTATTAGAAATGTGCCCTTCCGCGTCCGAGTAAGGCTGTCACGTAGACATAATGATGACGAAGACTCTGCCCACAAGCTGTACGGAAGAGGTGGACCCATACCGTGGCCACCACGTTCACTCGATCTAACTCCATTGGACTTTTATTTGTGGGGTGACGTAAAGTGGTACGCATGACGAATACGCCGACACATTAAAACAAGCGATACTGAACGCTTTTGAAGTGATTACGAACAATGAAACTGTTTTATCGCGATTAAAAGACAATTTGCGATGTCGTGCTTCTGTGTGCATCGCGCAACGCGGTAGACACTGAACAGATTCTTAGGTTAACCGTTAACGTAAAATCAGTGTAAATAAAAAAAACTTTTAGAAGACTTCGTGTTATGTGTAATCAATAATTTGTAAATCACGTTTAATGATTGTAAATAAGTTGATTCACCTTTTTAAATACGCCAAAGGTACTTAATAACAGCGCCATAGAACTTTAATGGATATTTTTAATGGATAAAAATGTCATTTCTAATTTAATAATTTCTAAATTATTCAGTTCCTTTGCCGGTCCTAAGCCCGGTAAAGTATGGAGGGAAAGGGAGTCTAAAATGTTTTGTTTACTTACCGTGATCTAAATAGGTAAAACGTTTGTGCAAAAGTAGGTACCTACCTACTATTGGGTTCGCACCCAATAGTAGGTAGGTACCGACGACGACGCGACGCGCGACGTAGCTACACGTAGCGTGTAGAATCTACGATATCGTAGCTCTAGTCTACGCGCTAAGGCTTTACCAATTACCATTTAATGTAAACATTTTTAGATATCTTGTGCAGAGATTTTCTTTTAAATAATGTTCCGAATTATAATTTTTTTTTTTTTTTATATTTTTTTAGAACCCATATTACTTATATTACTACCTCCGTTACGCGCGTTGCTGACCAAAACAACAGCCTGTATACTATCAATATGTGGGGTGACCCTTAACGAGACGGTGGTGGGGCGGGCTTGTTTTCTGCGTGGGCAGAATTGAATATAATTTAATTTATATTAAGTAAGTATAAAATGTTTAATTTATAATATGAATTGCTCCGGGTCCCTATAATTTATTATATTGTACCTATGTAAATGACTTGTAACTTGGTGTTATAAATACAGAATTGTATTGTATTGTATTGACCCTCAGAGCGGTTGAAACCTAAAGTTTTTTGGAGCTTGTACTTTTACCGGAGCTTAAGTATTTTAATAGCTGTATAATGTCAGTCGTAAGCGTAACTACCTATTGTTTATATATAAATAACTAGATTAATTAAGTAATATTGTCGATTAAAAATTTAATAAAATGTTACATTTTATTTTTTACCTACTTTTTCCGAACAAGCCGCGAAGGTCTAAAGCTAAACAAATCAACACCGTGAGGGGAACAAGATGTTTGTAGGTGACCGCCGGAATTATTCAATAATAAGTTTTTCTTAATGAAATTTTATATGCATATTCAGTAGGTCTGAGAATCGGCTACTATCGATTTTTCATTCCGGAATCCCCGCTGGAACTCCGAAACTCACGCGGGTGATACCGCGGGGCACAGCTAGTTGTGTTATGTTATCGTCATCAGTTAGTCAGCTATCATTACAATTCAGATAACTATCTGCTGTTATCTGCTACTATGTTCCTTTCTAAATCTACATACTTATTAATCATCAACATAAGTATAATAAGCATTACTTTATTATGGTTTGGAAGCGATATATTTTTAGTTATTTTGCTTTATTCATGCAAGTACCCTAGTACTTGCAGGAATTTTTTTTTCCCAGTCTATTTTAAAGATACATATATGGCCTACGTAAACAAAGCAAGAAAAAGAAATAGAGCGTTTCAAAGTTCCTACTTTTGACTTTACCGCCGAAACGCGGAATGACGTCACTAGTTCAAAATTACGCCTTTAATCTGTGATATAAATGTCACTGTCGTATTGACAGAGTCATGTGACACTGACAGACAGATAACTGCAATATCCAGAAGCGAAATTAAGGTTGAACTGTATCGAGTTACTTCCAAAAGTTCCAGTAAAGAATCGAAATGCATCTTACCGATGCATTTTAAAGTAAAAAGCTTTAGAAAATGGAAAATATGCATTGACTGTATGCACTTAGTTTCTTTTGCCTTCTCTGAAAGAGGTAAATGTTTCCTAAAAAAATAAAAGTGACGTAAGGTGTTAACCGTGGCTGTGATTGGTGTTTCGTCGCAACGTTCCGTTTCACAAAATCTTTCACGATATTATATTAAGCGCTATTATAATAATTACCTATTCTTTATCCGTCATTAGTCATTACCAATGCTCTATTAAGTGGCATTGGCGCCCTAAATAACACTGAAATTGAACTGGGGGTAATAACTGACCCCTCATGATGGGACGTTCGCCGAGACATTGTCGTTTTATTAAACAAATTCTCACATGTAAAGAGTTTCTTTCAAAATGTAAAGTCCGGTAAAGCATCGAAATGCATTTCAAAAACGACAAATATCGGACTTGGCTGTATGGACGAAGATTCCTTTGCCTTCCTTGATAGGGGTTTTAAAAGAAAAACTATGGAATACATAGAAACCATTTTTAAACACTAAAATACACGTAATATTATTATTAGATAATATAGCTACCTACCTGCAGATCGGTTAGGTTAGAAGGTTAGAAGTCGTTGCCGAACCCGCTCACGCGTCTGCCTGCTTGAGTTTTTTTTACTATAAAAATTACTCAAATCGCTACAGGTGTGCCTTTAATATATTTAAAGAGTTCCTTCAATTTCTCCAAGATCCCACACACCATCGCATCCTGACCTGATGAGATCGCCTGGAAAAAACAAAGAAGAAATTTCTAAAACAGTCCAGCCGTCTTCGAGTAATCGGGGGCATACTTTTATGTTATTTATTTACTAGTTGTTCCCCGCAATTTCACCCGCGGTAATTTAGAAAAAAAATTCTTGACAACGTGTAGGTAGTATGCAAAATTGAATATAGTTTATTCCGCGTTAATTTCGGAGTTGGGAATTCCGGGATAAAAAGTAGCATATATCCTTCTCTGTACCCCTGATAACGTGTATGCAAAATTTCGTGGTGATCGGTTGAGCCGTTTGGCCGTGAAAGCGTAATAAACAAACAAACAAACTCACTTTCGCATTTATAATATAAGTAAGGATTTATTACACAAAAATTTCAATTTTAGTAAATTTTGGTAAAACTAACTGAAGTTAATAACAAATAAGGGCGGCAAAGCTCGCGTCGCAGACAGCTGTGGCCTACTTCTTATGTTGTCTACCATTTGTTTACGCCGCCGCCGCCGTCGCCACCGCCACCGCCGCGCGCCGTGACTGTGGCCAAGGGGTAAGTACCTAAGACTACTAATAAAATATAACAAAATAAAACCTAAAATGCTAAATTTTCGATGCATTCATCCGCTCGCAATACCTCAAGCATTCATCGCGCAAACAAATCACAATCATCGACTGGCAAACAAATCACAAACTCAGACCAAATAAAAACTAAAGACGGAACGTCTCGAACAACGAAGTGAAGCCGGTTGCGTAAGCATGTGGTGCTTAGGAAAGTGCCACAATGATTCCCAGGTATGGTGTCCTTTTCTTGTAAGATGTGTGCGTGTTTCTTTCTGTGTACGTGCACGGCGTGGTGTCTTTTTCCTGGCTTCACTTGTATGTTCTACGCGTTCTTTAGTTTTTAAGTATTATATTATCTGTGGTTTTTTTTGGTCTGAGATATATAACAGACAGGAGCCGACACTCGACAGGAACAGAACTGAGAACCTCCTACTTTTTTGAAGTCGCTTAATAAATAAGACAAGTTAATTATCATTCATTCACTAATACTAGGTATCCTGTTACTTACTTAATTTTACGGAAAATCCAACAGTCGTTCGTCGATGTTCCACTTAAGCCGTATCTAACCTACTTTGACCGCAGTACTGTTAATTGTTTTAAAAATTTTGTTCCTGTGTCGAAAAGTTATTTGTTGCCGAATTCGCCGTGTTTTCAATTTATCCATATCATTTTTAACATAGGCATGAGAAATTTTGGCTGAGACGGAATGATACTGTTGTTGAACCAATCTGTGCCTGTGTGTTTTTTTAATGGCATAGGTGGCAAACAGGCTGGTGGCACACGACGGTAAGTGATCACCGCTGCCCATAGAGATCTGCAACACCAGAAGGCATGCAGGTGCGTTGCCGATCTGGAATGAGGATGCCTTCCATCTCCATGTATATGAGCTTATCTTTTATTTGATCTCTGAGTGCAATCGGTAGCTTTCTAGGGTCACCACTGGGAACGCATCTTCTTTTATTTGTATTCGATCTTTGTATTCGATATTCACCTGGAAGACAACCCATACCAATAAAATAAAACCATCAGGAAATTCCTGAAGTACCTACCTATATTTTCACTTTTGTTTATCGTATTTATCGGAATAATTATTCTCTTTAAGACCTGTAGCTCTCGCATGAATTTGTACTCAAAACTGGTGCCAAATCGACATTGGATATACTTACCTACTGTAAAAAAAAGTTTTATAATTTACTAGCTGTATCCCGCGGTTTCAACAGCGTGTGTTTTGGGATTACTGCAGGAACTTAAAAGTATAGCCTATAAAATATAAAAAACTCCTTATAAAATCAGCTAATTAGCTGTGAAAGTCATGAATGGAGTTCATCAAAATGGTTCCAACCGTTTCGGTGATTAGCTGTTAGCCGCGTTAATTTCGGAGTTCTCGCAGGAATTCCGAGATAAAAAGTACCCTATGTCCTTCTTTGTACCTCTGACAACGTGTATGCAAAATTTTATGATGATCAGTTGAGCCGTTGAGGCGTGAAAGCGTAACAGACAGACAGACAGACAGATTTAATTTCGCAAATAACACCTACCTAAGTATTAGATTACCTTTATGCTACTGCCCGAATCCTTGTAATCACGTAGTGGTTAAATACACACTCTTTGTAATTTATACTTTGGTCGCGTTCCGTTACGTATGTGCAAAAGTTTCGACAACACATTTCATTTACGTCGGCTCCAGTATAAAACTAAAAATGATCTTTAAATTGATTGACCAATCTTTATTTGAATTACTAGCTGTTCCCCGCGGTTTCACCCGCGGCAATTTCAGAGATCCCGCGGGTATTACCTTGAGCTTAGATTTTTGACCTTGACCTTAGATTTTTCTAAGGTCTAATTAAAGTAGGTACCTATTTAGGTCTTCAGGGGGGGCAATTGCACCCAGTGCCACCCCCCTGGATCCGCCCCTCTGCTAATACGGATCCTGATTGTGTCAGACCAGGAACTAAGTCACGTGGTCTTCTCTACTCAACTTCACTCAACACTTAAGTAGGTACCTAAGCATAAAATAAAAAAACTCCAAATTCCGTTCATCTTCGTTTTTATTATTTTAAAATCTCATTTCAATCCACAGTGTAAATTTCAAACAAATCAATCAGTTACAATATTAAAACAATATTGCACGAACAGGACAGGGGGGCTAAGATGCGCAACTCGATAAAATTTTATCGAGTCATTTTATCGATTCTCGTCGACAAAGCCATACAATATGTCGACGAGAATCGATAAAATGGCTCGATAAAATTTTAAATACAAAGCCATACAATATGTCGACGAGAATCGATAAAATGGCTCGATAAAATTTTATCGTGTTGCGCATCTTAGCCCGGCAGGGCCCTTATTCACTATGACCATAACACGCCGCGCTAAGATAAGACGCCGCAAAAACTGTCTTTCCCTCATTATCAAAGAAGTTTTACTGCAAAAAAATACGTTTACAACGTTTCTTATGGTATCTTTAGTCCCTCTTGTAGATTAATAAAAATATTGGACACGTATTTTTCCCCACCTTAAGCTTTTATGAGCTTTATATCTCTATGTTTTCATTTATTTGAAAAAGCAAAATATGTAAGTATACGCGTCTATTGTTTTTTTTTATTTTCTAACTGATTTTCAAAAGTAGTCAACATCCCTATTCATTTGTGTGAAAGAACAATGGCAAAATTTCTATAGGAGCTGGACTTGACTTTTATTTTTCATGTCCCAAAATAAACTATAGTTAGATTGATTTGTTTTTATGTTGTAAATACCATCCCGTTTAAAAATCATATCTAAATAGCCACAATTTTTTAAAATAACATCGTAAAATCCACAATACATTTGAGGTCAGAATCAACAACTACATTTTACCCGACCTAAAAGTGTAGTTAGCATAGAAATAATGTAGTCACAAGTGGTAGTTATCAGTCCGTAAAAAATGCCTAGGTAAAAACGACAAAGGAAATTCAAAATAGAACAACAAGTAAAGCGATTAAAATGCGTGATTGCCGGGTGTCATGTCAATTGCCAATCAAATCAAATATTAATGACAATCACTGGCGCGGTTCGATGACCACAGATTTAGTAACTTGTCAAAGACAAATGACGTTCCGATGTACGCAATTGAACAAAATGCTTATACTTACTATGAACCTAAATAATTATTTTTTTATGACAAGAACGCACACACAGTTGTTGATTTGATGCCTACATAATTATCTAGTAAAACTATTAAGAAAAACGTGAATAATTATAGTCTTTGAATACTAAGTCATGTCATACGCGAAATGAATAGTCAATAGGTGCGTTCTGAAACCACATACATGATGTCGTAGAAGTTACAAAAACAAAAATAAATTGATATCTTTTTTTGTGGCTACTTATAGAGATATTTTTTGTGTTTTTTAAAATCTTAAAAAATAAGGATTTTTCATATATGTATATATCATATATGGACACCATTGTTTCGTATCGAGTCCGATCATCGATATTTCTTAAAAAAAAATCGTTGTGTATCGATATTTAAGTACTACATAGTAACTAAAAAAATTGATCCCTATTTCTACATATCGATATTTTTACCCCAAACAAAAAATTACGTGTTTTTGCCCGAAAACTCGAAGGCTCAGTCCTTAAACAGCTCGACTAATTTTCGTGATATTGTGATTAGAACAGTCCACCGTTGAATACGTGCGACGTACCTACATATGAATGTACTGAGCTCGTAAAAGAAAAGATATCGAATTTGATACTTGGAAATATTATCGACGGATATAAGTATATCGATTTCTTTTTAAACAATATCGACGATATATTATATCGATTATTTTCTTGATTATTTTGCCCATCACTCACTCACTGCCTGGCCCGCTTGTCGTTCATAAGTCTAGTTCTATGTCTAGTTAATCTGAGGTCTAGTTCACGTAGTGATTACCTTCTCTCTGGTCTAGTTAATTTGTGGTTCGCCAAGAGTTCAATAACGTCGCTCGGTTGTCGCCTCTTGTACAATTTAATTTAATTTTTTTGTTCAAGAGGCGACAACTATGCTAAAAAGGTGGCTCTCTACCATTTGCGTTACGCATCTTTTTGAAGAAAAACTGACTGTAAGTACCAATATCTCGTTACCTAATTTTTGTGGATTTTCCTTGATCATAATCTTATCTTTATTCCTACCGTGTCTATTTATTTATTTATTGGCACACCAACACACAACAGTGTCGAAGAATAAATCTCAAAATTTCCCGTTGCTTCGTAAAGTAGCTCTGTAATATTCAGAGTAGGTATTCTTTGGACCACGCGCCACGTGGTTGTTGTTTACCTATTATTTAGGTGCTATTCGCAAATTCCATCAAATCGTCAAAGTTCCATTCAGTTTGTTCACCGGTTTTTAAGATTATTATTTTATTACTATCCGAAAGTGTATAAAATTTTAAAATATGCGTTAATGATTTACTAATTTATGTTATATACGACGTACATATCTACGGCCGAAAGTATTATCATAACCTTCTTTTGTGAAGTCTGTTAAAAATTACCGACCGCTTTAGTAATCTTAGGAGAAGTTCCATCCACCGGTTTTTATTTATTTATTTTAGCATTTTATTTCATAATTATCATCAAATTTTGAAATATACAACGACTCCCTTCATGTAGGTACTCACATGAACGGACATGCTGTAAATTTTGGAATTTGCGCGAATTGTTTTTTTTACAAAATAACCACAGAATAGTGTAGCAGTACAAGGGTCTAGGGGTAGGCAGGTATCAGCCTCCTTTACCAAATTGACAATCCATGGACTATGATCATTATTCATTATCACTTAGAAAAGGAACGAATTGTACAAAATACAAAATTTTGAAATCTTATCTTTCGGATCGCTTTCAGGTGGTCAAGATGGGTAAACATCAAAGTGGCTTAAAACCTATCGCTTATGGAGTCCCACAAGGATCCATTTTGGGTCCACTCTTTTTCCTAATTTACATTAATAATCTGCATGAAATTGATCTGAAGGGGGACGTAACATTGTATGCTGATGATACTAGTTTATTCTATTTCGGCCATTCAATGAATGCTGTTGTTGCTGACGCACAAAATGATCTTGACTTGTTGAACACGTGGTTCCAATATAATTTACTAACCATCAATATATAAAAAACGCATTATGTTATTTTTAGAGCAAAAAATAAGAAACTGTCAAGCTATGAACCCTTAAAAATAAATAATCAAATTATCCATAGATCAGAGACCGAGAAATATCTTGGCCTAATTTTAGATAGTCATCTGACATGGAAACCTCATATAGAAAAAATTAAATCAAAGTTGTCATCACTAGCGGGAGCTTTACGTACTATTGCAAGATGTCTTCCACGGTATGTAAAACATACTATCTATAATTCACTAGTAAAGTCACACTTGGATTATTTAATAGAAGTCTGGGGTACTGCTACAAAAACTAATATAGACATTGTACAAACATCTCAAAACAAAATAGTTAAGACCTTATTCCATTACGACTTTCTTACACCTACCAAAACATTATACAAAAAAACTCAGTTATTAAATACTTCACAAACTTATATTTACACCTGTATACTTATACGTAAAATATTGAATAATGACTTACATACTCAGATTAATTTTACTAAAAAACAACAAATTCAGAAAATGAAGCTGAGAAATGCAAGCCATATAGTGTTGCCTCAACCCAGAACCAATTATGGAATGAAAAACCTCCTTTATGAGGGTGCACAGCTCTATAATAATCTACCAAAAAACATAAAAAACAAAAAAAAAGTCACATAATTGATGCAATTACTGTGCAATAGGCAAAAAGTGCCAATAAAATCGACCATGCTGTATGTACACACTGCTGCTGTGTGTGCTGTGTGTATGTCCTATTACTATTTAAAACTATACTATAAAAATGCAAATATAATAATTATTATAATACATATATATGTTTATAAATATTTAAAATTAAGTTTATAGGTTTTTTGCCTACTTTAATAGGGGGCCATTTCTATTATTTTTTCTGTTTTCTATAGCTTCATTGTAATGATTTTAATAATACATGGGTACTAGGTAATGAGTAATTACATAATACCTAAATATTCTAGATTTGGTACGTACATCTTTATTTGTTAATTCTTATAACTTTCATTTACTTATTTCATATGTGGGATAATTTTATGTGTATTCTACTTTTGTCATATCTAGTTATTAACAAAGATTTTATATCTTAGTTACCAATGCCTTTCTTTGTAAACTTGTATGGAGATTCTGTAACTGTGTGAATAATATTTCACGTCACCTTTTGCCTTGAATCCACGTTGCACTAATTTTTTTAATGTTGTGACAATAGTTCTTTGGAATCGGCTTTGTATCTGTGAAATTTCTAGTTAATGAGTCTAATTTTGAATGTTTCCGCGATAAATAAAATAGAATTATAACATTCTAGCCACAAATGCATGTGAATTCCACGTGCATTATTTTACCGGAATAGTGATGCATTGTGAAGTGAATGTTATTGTTACCTATTTGCCGCATAACTACCTCCTTACTTTAATAATAGATAGGCACTCGTACCTACCTACTTAATAAATTATTATAAGTATTCTACCTACCGCTCACTACTTTTTGTTATAATTATGTTCGTATATTCTCATGTAAGTGATTGTATTAATCTTTTGAGGATAATAAAGATTCTTAAACCAGAATTGTATGTCACACGGTCACGCTAATAATGTAAACTACAAGACATACATGAACGCGTTTTTATGCGTTAACAATTAATTATATGTATAGATTGTCAACTTGGCTGAAGGGGCAGGTTTATTTTTTCATTGTTCCTCTGATTTCAACATTTATCTACCAGTCTGATATTGGTAAGCTTGCATATTTTTTTTATTCATATTTTTTTTTTTTACCAATGCTAATGTAGTTTGTAAAAGGAAAAAGATTTTTAATTCTTCCAATGAACAATGCAGTAGGTATTGACGTTCGTAATGACTCGTTTATACCTTATACCCTTAAATGGGTGTAAAAAAATCTAGGTTATTTTTATTTTCACATTTCAAAAACTTACAATATTAAATGACCTAAGTATAGGTACCACAGTATAATACTATACTATAGAGATTTCTTCCGGGAATTTCTATAAAACAATACTTAATAATAATAATAATATAGGTAGGTAATAAGTTGTGAAGATTTAAAACGCGACAAATAGGTAGCTACGTAACTTAGATTAAAACAAATCTAAGGTATGTAAAGACTCATTGACCATTGCTATACCTGCTCGCATTGCTGGCACAGTTGTGTAGAAACTTTTACCCAGCATTTAATATCATTGTTTTTACCATACAATATACCTATGCAAAAAAAAACATTGTTTTGATAATAATATGACTCTTCAGACAAGTTCAGGATGTCTTATATTCCTATACCTAGTGACAGTATGTATAGTAGAATATGTTGGAAATAGGTAGACATTTTTGGTATCTTAGTCTACCCTACATCTTTTGTTCTCGCCTCTATCATTACTTCGAGAACATCATTTTTTCGACGACGCTAGCCTCTGTACCTGCTAATTTAAAATATAACGGAACAATACACTTATTGTTGTGTTGCACTTGTGTTGCTTTAACTTTGTTTATGGGACAGGAAATTTTTCTAAATTTCCTTTTTGTGAAGAATGACAGAATACAAATGTAGGTAGGTACCTATTTTTTATCAGCTATGTTTGCTATGAATCTATGACCAGCAACTGTTGTTGTGACACAATATAGGTATCAATAGAAAACATTGTTTGTATCTGGGGGCACGGTAGTGCCCCCGCCAAGACGAGCCAAGCGAAGCGGGAGCACTACCTATCTTTTCTCGAAGCGCTTCGTCGTATAAATCAATAGAAAACGTTGTACGGTATACTGAAAGGGTCTTAAACGAGTAATCGGTGAACATACATTAAAAAAAACATACATACAACCAAATGAATAAACTCCTCCTTCTTGGAAGCCGGTTAAAAATTATAATACTTGTCTATGAATTGATTGATAGTGAATAAGCTAATTTAACGATTCATTTAATTAGTTTAAGTAAAAGAGAATACTAACCAGCAAATAAAAAAAGATTTCTCGTCTGTTTGAATATTTTACTATCAGACCTTTTCAGTATTGAAACTAGTACCACCCGCAATAAAAGTCGATAGGTATCGAAATTATTTTATTTTACTTAAGAATAAATATATAGGCCAAATACCAGTAAATAATACTTATCTTTTGATGATTATGCATAAAAACAATATAAAAAAGTAGAACAAATAGAAAATAATGTCGAATCCAAGTTGACAATCTACAATCGTTAACGCATAGAAAACTAAGTAATGTAGTCGTTATGTCACTTGATTACGCTAAACTAGAATTTTGACTGGACGATTTTAAGTGACCACGTGACTTTACGATTCGATTCACAGTTTTCTCTGCGTTAGCGAATATAGATTTTCAACATGGCTAGGGTGGCTGCTGTGAGATTATTAATAACGTGGTTATAATATATTGTTTCCGTTCACAGATGACTACGAGTATAACATGAATTCCCGAGAACCCAACGGTGGAGGGAGAAGATTGCCAAAGCCTGAAACAAATGAGGCTGCTGAAGAACCACAGCAGGAGCAGTCCGAGTCCGAAAACGACAACGAGGAATATGTGGTGGAGGAAGAACACGTGTTTGAGAAACCTCTTAACGTGCATGTTGAAGATGGGGAAAGCTCAGAGGATGGGCCGGAGAAGATTTATGGGGAGTGACAGCAACTCCTTCATAGTTCTGGGCAGCAATCCCCACCCAGAGGACGGGCCGTTAAGAGAAGATGTGTGGGAAGCGAGGACCCAATATCAAACGCCGTGGAAGAAAAAGTCGCACTGTGGGTTTCCTTTCTTTTCCTCTCTTTTTCATCCCTATTTGTGTGCGTTACCAAACTCTTATTTTTATTCCGCATGAGGAAACTGAGTCAGCCTGTCAATATACACATGGACAACACATCGGTTGTCATCGATGTGGACTACTCACCAACAGGCAGGGAGTTCGTATCCGGCAGTTATGATAGAACTGTTCGCATCTTTGAGAGTCTTAAGGGTCATTCCAGGGATGTTTATCATACAAAAAGAATGCAGCGGTTGACGTGTGTGAAATGGTCATTAGACAACAAGTATATTCTTACTGGGTCGGATGATATGAACATAAGGTTATGGAAGGCGAGGGCATCAGAGAAACTTGGAATACTAAAACCGCGCGAGAGAACCGCTTTGAACTATTCCGAAGCGCTCAAAGAGAAGTTCGCAAATCACCCGCAAATCAAGCGCATCGCGCGCCACAGACACGTTCCGAAACACCAATTGAATGCGCAGAGAGAGTTGAGAACGATGAGGGAGTCGGCCAAGAGGAAAGAGGCGAACAGACGCGCTCACAGCAAAAAGGGCGCCGTGCCGTTTGTGCCGGAGCGGAAGAAGCACATTGTCAAGGAGGACGATTATCATAAAGGCAAGGGATTTAATTAAGTTCTTATCTCGGAGCGTTCCATTTGAACAAGCTGTCAGAGTTTTGGAAGATGAGATTGGCTGTGACATCATAAAGATCAGTGCTTTTGTGAGTAAAAAAGAAACATTTCTAAAAAGGCGACAACGCTTAATTGGCCCCAATGGAGTTACGTTAAAGTCCATTGAATTGTTAACAGAATGCTATGTGCTAGTTCAGGGAAATACTGTGTCAGCTGTTGGACCTTACAAAGCTTTGCTTCAAGTTAGGCGCATAGTTGAGGATACTATGAAAAATATACACCCTATGTACAATATCAAAAGTTTAATGATCAAAAAAGAATTGATGAAAGATCCTAAACTAAAAAATGAGAGCTGGGATAGATTTTTGCCTAAATTTAAACGAAATACACCATCAATCAAACATAAGAAATCTAAGAAGAAGCCATACACACCATTTCCTCCACCACAACCAGAGAGTAAAATTGATCGAGAATTGGCAACTGGTGAATATTTCCTCAAAGCTGAACAAAAGAAAGCTAAGCGTCTTCATGAGAAAGATGAAAAACATGTGCAATCTAAACGTATCCGAGAGGAACAAAAGCAAAAAGATTTTGTACCTCCTGAGGAAAAACCAGTTGAGCAACAGAATGCTGATGATAAGACTAAAAAGGTTGACATAACTTGGAAAGTGCCAGGGATCTGGAGATGCCGACCGTGGAGGAGTTCGTCCGGAGGTTGGCGCGGCGCATGTTCGACCGCGCCGCCCGCAGCCGCCACCTCCACCTCCGACACCTGCGCGAGCTCCTGCGGTCGCCGACACCGCCGACTGCGGCCCGACGAGACGACGCAGACGAAGAGATGCCGCACAGTGCCTAGTTAATAGGCGCTAATGAGGACCAGGGGGTAGTGCCCCCCCGCAAAATATACACCCTATGTACAATATCAAAAGTTTAATGATCAAAAAAGAATTGATGAAAGATCCTAAACTAAAAAATGAGAGCTGGGATAGATTTTTGCCTAAATTTAAACGAAATACACCATCAATCAAACATAAGAAATCTAAGAAGAAGCCATACACACCATTTCCTCCACCACAACCAGAGAGTAAAATTGATCGAGAATTGGCAACTGGTGAATATTTCCTCAAAGCTGAACAAAAGAAAGCCAAAACTGACTGTAAGTACCAATACCTCGTTACCTAATTTTTGTGGATTTTCCTTGATCATAATCTTATCTTTATTCCTACCGTGTCTATTTATTTATTTATTGGCACACCAACACACAACATCGAAGAATAAATCTCAAAATTTCCCGTTGCTTCGTAAAGTAGCTTTGTAATATTCAGAGTAGGTATTCTTTGGACCACGCGCCACGTGGTTGTTGTTTACCTATTATTTAGGTGCTATTCGCAAATTCCATCAAATCGTAAAGTTCCATCCAGTTTGTTCACCGGTTTTTAAGATTATTATTTTATAATTATCCAAAAGTGCATGAAGTTTACAATATATGCGTTAATGATTTACTTACTCATTTATATTACATACGACTCGACGATCAGTTACGATGAACCGCTACATATCTTCGACCAAAAGTATTATCATAACCTCCTTGTGTGAAGTCGGTTAAAAATTACCGACCGCTTTAGTAATCTTAGGAGAAGTTCCATCCACCAGTTTGTTTACCGGTTTTTATTTATTTATTTTTGCATTTAATTTATAACTATCATCAAATTTTGAAATATACAACGACCCCTTTCATGTAGGTACCTACATGAACGGACACGCTGTAAATTTTGGAATTTGCGCGAATACGCGTGGGCGGCTGTGACAATGTGACGTTGTGACCGGACATTTAGGAATTTGGGTAGCTTTTTTTGTATGTCCCACTAATACAGAATAGTGTAGCAGTACAAGGATCAGGGTGGGGGTAGGCAGATATCAGTCTCCTTTACCAAATTGACAATCTACGAACTATGATCGTTATTCGTTAACACTTTGAAAAGGAACGAATTGTAGGTACCTATGTCACGCGGTCACGCTATATTATGTAAACTACAAGACATACATGAACACGTTTTTATGCGTTAACGATTAATTATAGATTGTCAACTTGGCTAAGGGGGCAGGTTTTTTTTTCATTGTTCCACTTATTTCAACATTTATGTACCAGTCTGATATTGGTAAGCTTGCATATTTTTTATTCATATTTATTTTTTTACCAATAACTAATGTAGTTTGTAAAAGGAAAACGATTTTTAATTCTTCCAATGAACATGGAGTTTCTGGGGTATGGACGTTCGTAATGACCCGTTTACCTTAACACGGGTGTAAAAAAATCTAGGTTATTTTTATTTTCACATTTCAAAAACTTATAATATTAATGACCTATATTATACAGATTACTTCCAGGATTTTCAATAAAAAATACTTAATAATAATATAGTTAATAAGTTGTGAAGATTTAAAACGCGCCAAATAGGTGGGTACGTAAAGACTCATTGACCATTGCTATACCTGCTCGCATTGCTGGCACTGTTGTATAGAAACTTTTACCCAGCCTTTAATATCATTGTTTTTACCGTACAATATACCTATGCAAAAAAAACATTGTTTTGATAATAATATGACTCTTCAGACAAGTGCAGGATGTCTTATATTCCTATACCTAGTGACAGTATGTATAGTAGAATATGTTGGAAATAGGTAGACATTTTTGGTATCTTAGTCTACCCTACATCTTTTGTTCTCGCCTCTATCATTACTTCGAGAACATCATTTTTTCGACGACGCTAGCCTCTGTACCTGCTAAATTAAAACATAACGGAACAATACACTTATTGTTGTGTTGCACTTGTGTTGCTTTAACTTTCTTTGTTTATGGGACAGGAAATTTTTCTAAATTTCCTTTTTGTGAAGAATGACAGAATACAAATGTAGGTAGGTACCTATTTTTTATCAGCTATATTTGCTATGAATTTATGACCAGCAACTGTTGTTGTGACACAATATAGGTATCAATAGAAAACATTGTTTGTATCTGGGGGCACGGTAGTGCCCCCGCCAAGACGAGCCAAGCGAAGCGGGAGCACTACCTATATTTTCTCGAAGCGCTTCGTCGTATAAATCAATAGAAAACGTTGTACGGTATACTGAAAGGGTCTTAAACGAGTAATCGGTGAACATACATTAAAAAAAAAACATACATACAACCAAATGAATAAACTCCTTTTTGGAAGCCGGTTAAAAATTATAATACTTGACTATGAATTGATTCATAGTGAATAAGCTAATTTAACGATTCATTTAATTAGTTTAAGTAAAAGAGAATACTAACCAGCAAATAAAAAAAGATTTCTCGTCTGTTTGAATATTTTACTATCAGACCTTTTCAGTATTGAAACTAGTACCACCCGCAATAAAAGTCGATAGGTATCGAAATTATTTTATTTTATTAAGAATAAATATATAGGCCAAATACCAGTAAATAATACTTATCTTTTGATGATTATGCATAAAAACAATATAAAAAAGTTGAACAAATAGAAAATAATGTCGAATCCAAGTTGACAATATACAATCGTTAACGCATAGAAAACTAAGTATTGTAGTCGTTATGTCACTTGATTACGCTAAACTAGAATTTTGACTGGACGATTTTAAGTGACCACGTGACTTTACGATTCGATTCACAGTTTTCTCTGCGTTAGCGAATATAGATTTTCAACATGGCTAGGGTGGCTGCTGTGAGATTATTAATAACGTGGTTATAATATATTGTTTCCGTTCACAGATGACTACGAGTATAACATGAATTCCCGAGAACCCAACGGTGGAGGGAGAAGATTGCCAAAGCCTGAAACAAATGAGGCTGCTGAAGAACCACAGCAGGAGCAGTCCGAGTCCGAAAACGACAACGAGGAATATGTGGTGGAGGAAGAACACGTGTTTGAGAAACCTCTTAACGTGCATGTTGAAGATGGGGAAAGCTCAGAGGATGGGCCGGAGAAGATTTATGGGGAGTGACAGCAACTCTTTCATAGTTCTGGGCAGCAATCCCCACCCAGAGGACGGGCCGTTAAGAGAAGATGTGTGGAAAGCGAGGACCCAATATCAAACGCCGTGGAAGAAAAAGTCGCACTGTGGGTTTCCTTTCTTTTCCTCTCTTTTTCATCCCTATTTGTGTGCGTTACCAAACTTTTATTTTTATTTTTGTGTATTCTTGGATTGTGTAGAAATAATTTAGAATTTTATGGCTCTAAATCACGCAACCATAGAAAAGTATTTGCCTAGATACGACGGGGATTTTGATACACTAAATTTTTTCATTGAGCAAGTGACAGTTTTGGCTAGGGCTGCAGATCCCGACGCCAGAGCTCTTTTTCCTTTAATTATTAAAAGTAAATTAAGAGGTGAAGCTGTAGCGCAAGTACCTAATAACACCATAGAGGACATTTTAAACGCTCTGAAACTGAAATTCGGAGATAACCGTACATTAGAGCAAATTATTTCAGAAATTACGCGTATTCGTCGAACACCATTAGAAAATCCTCTCCAATTCGCAGATAATCATATCATAGCGGAGCAATTACTATTAATTTATCAGCACTAGGGGAAGCCATACAACATGAATTTTTGATGTATGACTTTGACCCTAAATACGCGGGTATGATAGGTGTAGATCTTATTAGAAAACTAAAAACAGTAATTGATTTAGAAAAATGCCAGCTTATTACTCCCAATAACATTCTATCAATTCACATAGACTACCCAGAACGTGTCTTCGGATAATCTAATCACTTGTGTTACACAAAAAAACGATGGCGATTATTTCATGCCTCAAATTGGCGGAAGTGACGTCATAATTAATTGCTCATTAGTGAAGGTGTGTGAAGGTAAATATAGATTAGGGCTGACTAATACAAACCCTGAAACAGTATACGTAAGAAATAATTTTGACAAATTTCTCTCTTCGATTCCCGCGGAGTTAAAACAAGTAAATCAACGTATCCAGGATACGATAAACGAGTTAGAGCAAATGCAAAGGAACAACTTATACACTCCAGAAGAAATAAGAGAAATATCACGCAAGCGCAAAGAATTTGAGTACAGAATCCAAAGAATAATTAAAGAAAAATCTGACTACACAGAATACATATCTTATGAAATGGCTCTTCTTGAAGACATATCTTTGAAGAGGAAAATAAAAAATTCATCAGAGAAAAAGAAAGATATTGAATATGCGATATCTAAGCGCCTCAATAGAGTATTTAAACAGTTCATATATAGATTTCAAAATGACATAAATATCTATACGGTGCGGCGGCGAGCACTTCGCCAAGGATTGCCCACGGGAAAGGGACGCTCCCCCACGTGCGCCAACTGCGCCAAACCGCATGCCGCCAATACCCCGCGGTGTGCGGTCATGCGCCGTGAGGCGCGGATGAAGGGGGTCGTCATTCGTCCCCCACTACCGGAGGCCAAAGCACCCTCGGCGAAGGCCAGGCGGAGGGCGACACAGAGGCCGCAGCCCGCTGAAGCCGACATGGTGGTCGAAGTGCCCACTGTGGAGGTCCAAGCGCTGCCGCCTCCCAAGGAGCAGCCGCCGCAGCGGTCGCGAGTCGCGCGCAAGAACGCCCGTAAGAAGAGGGCCAGGGACCGCCGCCAACTGCAGCAATTACAGCAGCCCCCGCACCCGGCAGCATCGACCCCGCTGCCTGCACCGGCTTGGACGGCGCCGGCGTCCAGGGCGCCTCCACCGCCAGCCAAGCGCACCTCTGCCCCCCCAAAAGGGGCGAAGCGGCCGGCTGCGACCCAAGAACCCGCAGCCTACCCCGACCAGCTGACGGCGTCCATCCCCCTAACGGTGGTGGTCGGGATCCTCAGCGACATCCTGCAGGCGGTAGCCGCAGGGGAGAACCCCATGCAGGCAGTGATGCGGGGTCTGGTCGCACTCACCGGAGCACGGACGACTGTCTGAGGCTCATGTCCTGGAATCCGGGCGGAGTGACCGGCAAAACATCCGCCCTTCGCTCGCTCGCCCAGGAACACAGGCCGCATGTCATTCTCCTGGGCGAGACCAAACTGAAGCCGTCAACCGAGCCGAAGGTCCCCAAGACGAAGAGCCAAAAGAGACACGATTAAGTTTGTCAGTTGTAAGTGGAGTGACACATCATAGACAACAACCATTGTTTGCAACCTGCGGTGAACACTGCCAACTTTGGAATAAAATATGAGTGAACCGTTAAAAGTTTTCGAATGGGGTGTTGATAGCCTCCATCATGTATCTTTTAATCAAGTAGAGACGGACCTATTAGCATCATGTGCAAGTGACAGGAGTATCATACTCTATGACATCCGTGACACAGTTCCTGTGAGGAAAGTTGTCATGGAGCTAAGATCCAATGCACTGTCTTGGAATCCTATGGAGGCCTTCATATTCACTGTTGCAAATGAAGACTATAACTTATACACATTTGACATGAGGAAACTGAGTCAGCCTGTCAATATACACATGGACAACACATCGGCTGTCATCGATGTGGACTACTCACCAACAGGCAGGGAGTTCGTATCCGGCAGTTATGATAGAACTGTTCGCATCTTTGAGAGTCTTAAGGGTCATTCCAGGGATGTTTATCATACAAAAATAATGCAGCGGTTGACGTGTGTGAAATGGTCATTAGACAACAAGTATATTCTTACTGGGTCGGATGATATGAACATAAGGTTATGGAAGGCGAGGGCATCAGAGAAACTTGGAATACTAAAACCGCGCGAGAGAACCGCTTTGAACTATTCCGAAGCGCTCAAAGAGAAGTTCGCAAATCACCCGCAAATCAAGCGCATCGCGCGCCACAGACACGTTCCGAAACACCAATTGAATGCGCAGAGAGAGTTGAGAACGATGAGGGAGTCGGCCAAGAGGAAAGAGGCGAACAGACGCGCTCACAGCAAAAAGGGCGCCGTGCCGTTTGTGCCGGAGCGGAAGAAGCACATTGTCAAGGAGGACGAGTAGTGTTGCCTGTTTTGTATTTTTTTAATAAATGGGATACTCCGCACGGAACATTTCCCGAACAACTGGAAGATGGGGAAGATTATCGTCCTCCCGAAGCCCGGGAAGGACAAACGGCGCACGGAGAGCTACCGGCCGATAACGCTGCTGTCCCACGTCGCCAAGCTGTTCGATCGTCTGCTTCTGCGACGACTGAAGCCCTTGCATCTCGCTCCGCGAGGAGCAGTACGGCTTCAGGGACGGCCACTCCACGACGCTCCAGCTGGTGCGTGTGCTGCACCACCTCAGCGTCGAGCACAACCGGGGCCGCCATTCGGTCGGGGTCTTCCTCGACATCGAGAAGGCCTTCGACCGGGTGTGGCACGAAGGCCTCATCTACAAGCTCATGACGACCAGCACGCCACCTGCGCTCGTGCGGATAGTGGCGTCGTTCCTCCACGGCCGGAGCTTCTACGTTTCGATTGAGGACGCCGATTCAAGATCTCTCCCCATCGAAGCCGGAGTACCCCAAGGGAGCTGCCTGTCACCGTGCGCGGTTTACACCAACGACATCCCCGAGGGCGAGACAGGTGTCGTACTCGCACTGTTCGCGGACAACAGCGCCTTCTTCGCGTCGTCTCGTCGGGCCGAGCTGGCGGCTGCCATGATGCAGCGCCAGCTGGATCTTCTTCCGGAGTGGCTGGACAGATGGCGCATGGCCGTCAACGTCGGGAAGACGGCCGCACTTCTGGTCAGCCGACGACTCTCGCCGCTGCCACCGCTGCGCCTCCGAGGCGAAGGCGTGGGCTGGGAGCCCGCAGTCAAATACCTCGGATGCCGGATCGACCGTAGACTGAGGATGCACGTGCATGCGGAGTACGCTATCCGTAATGCACGTGCCGCAAGGGCCCAGCTTCGGCTTCTATCATGCTGTATCAGGAATAGGGTACTTGCATGAATTTTTTTTTCACTCTATTTTAAAGATATATGGCCTACTTAAACAAAGCAAGAAAAAGAAAAAAAATATATGCATAAATTAATGAAATAGAGCGTTTCAAAGTTCCTACTTTAGACCTTACCGCCGAAACGCGGAATGACGTCACTTGTTCAAAATTACGCCTTATTAGTCTGTGATAGAAATGTCACTGTCGTATTGACAGGGTCATCTGACACTGACAGACAGATAACTTCAATATCCAAAAGCGAAATTAAGGTTGAACTGTGTCGATTTACTTCCAAAAGTTCCAGTTAAGAATCGAAATGCGTGTTACCGATGCATTTTAAAGTAAAAAACTTCAGAAAATGGAAAATATGCATTGACTGTATGCACTTAGTTTCTTTTGCCTTCTCTGAAAGAGGTAAATGTTTCCTAAAAAAATAAAAGTGACGTCATGTGTCAAGCTTGGCTGTGATTGGTGTTTCGTTTCAACGTTCCGTTTCACAAAATTAAAAGTTGAATATTTTGGAAACTATTGAAAATTTTTTAGTAAATCTTTCACGATAACGCTTTTCTAAGGCTCTATTTTTGAAATATTGACACAATTTCTTACTATAAATTTCATGCAAGTACCCTATTATCATACAAATGTTACAGATCCATGGTGATAAACCTTATGTTGGTTAGCAGCCTGCAAGTGGGAAAAAGAACACGAACATAACTGTTGAACGAACATAACTGAATTGTTGTGCTAGTCACGATACAACTCAGAATTTAAGTGATATTGTTATTTGCTATAGAATTTTGATGTTCTAACCTTTAAAATGCAACAATAGCGATCCCCAATCAAAAACACATACAAAGTGAATTAATATCGTCGTTATTAAAATGGAGGATTCCGTATCAGATGAAAAACGCGATACCGGACCAGTAGAAAATGCATGGGCATTGAAAATACCAAAATTCAAACCCGAAGATAACCCACATAGTCTTTTGGAGGAAAGTAAATTTGCAACATTGTTCCCTAAATATCGAGAGCAGTACTTAAAAGAATGCTGGCCACTTGTGAAGAAAGTGTTAAAAGATCATCATATAATTGCAGAACTGGACCTTATAAAAGGAAGTTTGACTGTAAAAACAACCAGGAAAACATGGGATCCTTACATTATCATAAAGGCAAGGGATTTAATTAAGTTCTTATCTCGGAGCGTTCCATTTGAACAAGCTGTCAGAGTTTTGGAAGATGAGATTGGCTGTGACATCATAAAGATCAGTGCTTTTGTGAGTAAAAAAGAAACATTTCTAAAAAGGCGACAACGCTTAATTGGCCCCAATGGAGTTACGTTAAAGTCCATTGAATTGTTAACAGAATGCTATGTGCTAGTTCAGGGAAATACTGTGTCAGCTGTTGGACCTTACAAAGCTTTGCTTCAAGTTAGGCGCATAGTTGAGGATACTATGAAAAATATACACCCTATGTACAATATCAAAAGTTTAATGATCAAAAAATGAGAGCTGGGATAGATTTTTGCCTAAATTTAAACGAAATACACCATCAATCAAACATAAGAAATCTAAGAAGAAGCCATACACACCATTTCCTCCACCACAACCAGAGAGTAAAATTGATCGAGAATTGGCAACTGGTGAATATTTCCTCAAAGCTGAACAAAAGAAAGCTAAGCGTCTTCGTGAGAAAGATGAAAAACATGTGCAATCTAAACGTATCCGAGAGGAACAAAAGCAAAAAGATTTTGTACCTCCTGAGGAAAAACCAGTTGAGCAACAGAATGCTGATGATAAGACTAAAAAGGTTGACATAACTTGGAAAGTGCCAGGGATCTGGAGATGCCGACCGTGGAGGAGTTCGTCCGGAGGTTGGCGCGGCGCATGTTTGACCGCGCCGCCCACAGCCGCCACCTCCACCTCCGACACCTGCGCGAGCTCCTGCGGTCGCCGACACCGCCGACTGCGGCCCGACGAGACGACGCAGACGAGATGCCGCACAGTGCCTAGTTAATAGGCGCTAATGAGGACCGGGGGGTAGTGCCCCCCCGCGAGGAACAGCCCGGGCAATGGGGGCATCCCCGGCGCCCGCAGCCGCAGCACTCACTCCCCAGAAAGGGGCTGTCTGCGATGAAGACCCTGATGATCATAAATATCTATCATCAGTATATTATTTTTTTAATAAGTGTCGGCTTCTATCATGCTGTATCAGGAAATATCGTACAAATGTAACAGATCCATGGTGATAAACCTTTATGTTGGTTAGCAGCCTGCAAGTGGGAAAAAGAACACGAACATAACTTGGAAAGTGCCAGGGGATTTTATTAAGAGGCATATGCAGGCATCCTGACTGTGAAGTGCTTTATGGAGAATTATTTAATATTGAGTTGTCAATGTTATTAAAAGCAGAAACCGATGAAGATCAGAATAAACATAAAAAAAATTAGCATAGTCTGGAAGGAAGGTATACAGGCTATTAAAAAATCATCATTTCTGTGCAATCTGTGTGATGAGTCAATGAAATATCCAGCTGCAGACAGCATTACAGCAGAATTAAAGAAAGCGATTGGGGATAATAATGATAAAAAAGAAACTTGGGCATATTTAGCAAAAAGGAGTTGCAAGGATTTCACTGGAGGGGAGCATTGTAGGCTGTTGAATGAACAACACAAAGGTAAATTACCTCACGACGATAAAATGAAATTAGCATTATTAGCATATAACAATTCAATTCAATCCGATACCAAACTCTCGCCGCATGAAACACTTTTTGATCACGTAGAAGCAGAACCGATTTTAGACTTTTTACATGACTCGCAATTACTTAATGGCCTATTAACGAAGCATCGCGAATATTTAAAAACTGTGTATGATTATATTCATAACACTAAGCGCGAAGCTCAAATTAAACGTACTGATGAATACAATCAAGACACGGAATTACTTGAACCGCAATTAGAAACGCAAGAAAAACTCCCAAAAACAAATAAACAAGCTAATGTCTTTTGTACGCGACGCAAAACCTATATCCGTGATGTTAAAGTTCCAAAAGTATATTTAGACAACCGTGGAAAGAGGCGCGCAGCGAACATACTACGACCTATTCCTGTGCTTCGAACGAATAGGCGTAATATCTGAGATTGAAGGCTTTGAATACAGTACAAATTACGTTAAAACAATTTAAATGCGAATGTAATGGCAACTAAGATTAGAAATAAGAATGAATAAACCTGAACCTTGACATGCATTATTTAATAATTAATCAATGATAAATAGCCATAATTCTTATCAAAATCTTTAAATGACATAATTTATTGGAAAAACAATTGCCTAATTAATGTATGAAATGTTTATTTAATTTTAATTTAATAATGTTGCAACCCCTGTAAAGGGAACCTAAGTTTAAAAGCGCTGTACAACTATTATGTTTATTATCCTTTGTACACTTAGTGAGCAATAAATACTTGAATACTTAATATTAGGAAATAATTAGAAAACTTTATGATGTATATACTAGAAAATAAGTTAACTTAGATATTCTAACAAGTTTTGTTTCAATAAAGGATGTAATTAATATGTTAGAATTAGGAATAGAAGAGTGTGTGAGTAAACTGAAGAGACAGTAGTGTTCGAGACGTAAAAATGTCGTTGGTGATACCAGACAAGTTCCAACATATTCTTCGTATCATGAATACGAACATTGATGGGAAACGTAAGGTTATGTTTGCTATGACCGCAATCAAGGGCGTTGGACTTAGATACTCCAACATTGTTCTGAAGAAGGCAGATATCGATCTCGACAAACGTGCAGGCGAATGCACTGAAGAAGAGGTAATTACTATTATGTCCAATCCGAGGCAATACAAGATTCCAGATTGGTTCTTGAATAGGCAAAAAGACATTGTTGATGGTAAATACAGCCAGCTAACCTCTTCCAACTTAGACTCAAAACTCCGTGAAGATTTGGAGAGGTTGAAGAAAATCCGTGCCCATAGGGGCATGAGGCACTACTGGGGTCTCCGTGTGCGAGGTCAGCACACTAAGACTACTGGCAGACGTGGAAGAACTGTTGGTGTATCTAAGAAGAAGTAAAAGTTAACTTAATATTATAATAAAAAGTCAGGGAATATTGGCAGACTACGTGGGGGGCGTTTTCACGCCCAATCCTGCTGCTGCTGAAGTCCGCGAACACTGCGAGGAAGTGAAACGCCGCGTCGCCGAGCTATTATTTTCAGCAAAACATATACGACGTCTGAAGACTATGATTCAGAATTAACTTGTATGGGACTTTTTCGTTCTGATACAAAGCTGTTGGTTGGGTCTTCTAAAGGCAAGATTTACCTATTCAATTGGAAAGAATTTGGTTGGCATAGTGATGAGTACATTGGAAATAAACATTTTTTTCAGGTCTAATTTAAGTCACATTTGGTATACTAATATAACACGTTACAAATTTGTTTGTTTGTTTTATATTTTTTAGAAATTGAATGCACTAAGAAACTTAGGTATTAATGGTAATTAATTTTATTTACTGACTTTATTTATGGTCTTGTCTAGTGTGACCAGATTTAAAGTGAACATTATGCTAGCTCCTTGCCTAAATTCTGCTCGTCTGCTAAATTTTTTTATTAATATATTTAATAAATTATGTATGTCAAATGTCAATTATTATTTAATACTAGCTGTGCCCCGCTGTTTCACCCGCGTGATTTTCGGAATAGGGTATTTTACGCCATGTAAGAGAAAGTATAAAAATGCATGTGAAGACTGTAAGGTATGACGTCAATTCAGTATATTGCGAAGCCGTCCCCATAATATAAAGTTAACCATACTGAGATATACTGGTTACTGTTTAAAACGGAACGCAGTTGACCAGTCATTGATTCGAAGTTGATCACGTGATTAAATCGTCTGGCGTGCGCACGTCAGAATGGCCGTATCGGCGAGAAGTCGGGAGCACGGGCAGTGGAGGTGAGCGTTCATGCATTGTAAAGGGTACCCAATACCCATTAAACCCCCTAAAAGCTCTGGTAGCCCTGGCCAGGCTCTTCAATGGGATACTCCGCACGGAACATTTCCCGAACAACTGGAAGATGGGGAAGATCATCGTCCTCCCGAAGCCCGGGAAGGACAAACGGCGCCCGGAGAGCTACCGGCCGATAACGCTGCTGTCCCACGTCGCCAAGCTGTTCGATCGTCTAATTCTGCGACGACTGAAGCCGTGCATCTCGCTCCGCGAGGAGCAGTACGGCTTCAGGGACGGCCACTCCACGACGCTCCAGCTGGTGCGCGTGCTGCACCACCTCAGCGTCGAGCACAACCGGGGCCGCCATTCGGTCGGGGTCTTCCTCGACATCGAGAAGGCCTTCGACCAGGTGTGGCACGAAGGCCTCATCTACAAGCTCATGACGACCAGCACGCCACCTGCGCTCGTGCGGATAGTGGCGTTGTTCCTCCACGGCCGGAGCTTCTACGTTTCGATTGAGGACGCCGATTCAAGATCTCTCCCCATCGAAGCCGGAGTACCCCAAGGGAGCTGCCTGTCACCATGCCTGTACGCGGTTTACACCAACGACATCCCCGTCCTCGAGTTCCCCGAGGGCGAGACAGGTGTCGTACTCGCACTGTTCGCGGACGACAGCGCCTTCTTCGCGTCGTCTCGTCGGGCCGAGCTGGCGGCTGCCATGATGCAGCGCCAGCTGGATCTTCTTCCGGAGTGGCTGGACAGATGGCGCATGGCCGTCAACGTCGGGAAGACGGCCGCACTTCTGGTCAGCCGACGACTCTCGCCGCTGCCACCGCTGCGCCTCCGAGGCGAAGGCGTGGGCTGGGAGGCCGCAGTCAAATACCTCGGATGCCGGATCGACCGTAGACTGAGGATGCACGTGCATGCGGAGTACGCTATCCGTAATGCACGTGCCGCAAAGGCCCAGCTTCGGCTTCTATCATGCTGTATCAGGAATTATCATACAAATGTTACAGATCCATGGTGATAAACCTTATGTTGGTTAGCAGCCTGCAAGTGGGATAAAGAACACGAACATAACTTGGAAAGTGCCAGGGATCTGGAGATGCCGACCGTGGAGGAGTTCGTCCGGAGGTTGGCGCGGCGCATGTTCGACCGCGCCGCCCACAGCCGCCACCTCCACCTCCGACACCTGCGCGAGCTCCTGCGGTCGCCGACACCGCCGACTGCGGCCCGACGAGACGACGCAGACGAGATGCCGCACAGTGCCTAGTTAATAGGCGCTAATGAGGACCGGGGGGTAGTGCCCCCCCGCGAGGAACAGCCCGGGCAATGGGGGCATCCCCGACGCCCGCAGCCGCAGCACTCACTCCCCAGGAAGGGGCTGTCTGCGATGAAGACCCTGATGATGATAAATTCTATCATCAGTATATTAATTTTTTAATAAGTGTCGGCTTCTATCATGCTGTATCAGGAATTATCATACAAATGTTACAGATCCATGGTGATAAACCTTTATGTTGGTTAGCAGCCTGCAAGTGGGAAAAAGAACACGAACATAACTTGGAAAGTGCCAGGGGATTTTATTAAGAGGCATATGCAGGCATCCTGACTGTGAAGTGCTTTATGGAGAATTATTTAATATTGAGTTGTCAATGTTATTAAAAGCAGAAACCGATGAAGATCAGAATAAACATCAACAAAAAATTAGCATAGTCTGGAAGGAAGGTATACAGGCTATTAAAAAATCATCATTTCTGTGCAATCTGTGTGATGAGTCAATGAAATATGCAGCTGCAGACAGCATTACAGCAGAATTAAAGAAAGCTATTTGGGATAATAATGATAAAAAAGAAACTTGGGCATATTTAGCAAAAAGGAGTTGCAAGGATTTCACTGGAGGGAGCATTGTAGGCTGTTGAATGAACAACACAAAGGTAAATTACCTCACGACGATAAAATGAAATTAGCATTATTAGCATATAACAATTCAATTCAATCCGATACCAAACTCTCACCGCATGAAACACTTTTTGGTCACGTAGAAGCAGAACCGATTTTAGACTTTTTACATGACTCGCAATTACTTAATGGCCTATTAACGAAGCATCGCGAATATTTAAAAACTGTGTATGATTATATTCATAACACTAAGCGCGAAGCTCAAATTAAACGTACTGATGAATACAATCAAGACACGGAATTACTTGAACCGCAATTAGAAACGCAAGAAAAACTCCCAAAAACAAATAAACAAGCTAATGTCTTTTGTACGCGACGCAAAACCTATATCCGTGATGTTAAAGTTCCAAAAGTATATTTAGACAACCGTGGAAAGAGGCGCGCAGCGAACATACTACGACCTATTCCTGTGCTTCGAACGAATAGGCGTAATATCTGAGATTGAAGGCTTTGAATACAGTACAAATTACGTTAAAACAATTTAAATGCGAATGTAATGGCAACTAAGATTAGAAATAAGAATGAATAATATTAGGAAATAATTAGAAAACTTTATGATGTATATACTAGAAAATAACTTAACTTAGATATTCTAACAAGTTTTGTTTCAATAAAGGATGTAATTAATATGTTAGAATTAGGAATAGAAGAGTCAGGGACTATAGCTAAACCGAGGATTGTATACAGGGTTATATTTAAGGATATGCAGAAGTAAAATTATAGGTGGTAACGCATACAACATAATTCCTTTCCTTAATTCCCATGGTCTAATTCCGCAACTCCAAAATCCTATGATCTTAATTAAAAACTCACGATAGACCTACCCGATCTAGACCTGGGTCAACCTCAACAAACAATATATTGGATGAAGAAACCATGAGAAGAAGCAACGAGAGCCCGGGCATAACAAGTTACGCCCTAAGCACTTTCTTAAGGGGGCAGGTGTTATGAAACGAGAATTACCACCCTTCAGTGTGGCGTCGGCACAACAATAAACTCATTCCTTATCTTAATGTACCAGCAATAACTCCCAGATGAGTCTGAACCGTTTTGTGGAGACAAAGGTGCGCCGAAACGATCATAAACCCATTAGGTGGACAATACTCAAGCATCTCAATAGAAAACGTTTGAGAGACCTACAAAGGTCCGTGAAGTACAATGGCACTATGAAGTATTCCCCCGCTCGTCGCAACCGGGGTATATAAACAAGTGCAAGGATTCAGGAAGAGGATTCAAGTAACAAGTAGAGTCGTGTGCGCAAGCTCCACATCGCTACGCTTCGTCTATAGTCTATTGTAACTAGTGTATCATTGTAATAAGTAATATAATTGTTAAGCTCAGTAATTGAATAAAATCACATCGAATCATAAATATAGAAGCTCGCCGTGGCTGTGGCCAAGGGGTAAGCTACTAATAAAATATAATAAAATAAAACCTAAAATGCGAAATTTCGATGCATTCATCCGCTAGCAATACCTCAAGCATTCATCGCGCAAACAAGATGTAGATAAGATGTGTGCTTGTTTCTTTCTCTGTACGTGCACGGCGTGGTGTCTTTTCCTGACTTCACTTGTATGTTCTACGCGTTCAGTCTTTAGTTTTTATTTGGTCTGAGATATATAACAGGAGCCGACAGGAACAGAACTGAGAACCTCCTACTTTTTTGAAGTCGCTTAATAAATAAGACAAGTTAATTATCATTCATTCACTAATACTAGGTATTCTGTTACTCACTTAATTTTACGGAAAATCGAAATTCCATAGAAAACTGAGTAATGTAGTCGTTATGTCACGCGATTACGCTAAACTAGAATTTTGACTGGACGATTTTAAGTGACCACGTGACATTACGATTCGATTCACAGTTTTCTCTGCGTTAGCGAATATAGATTTTCAACATGGCTAGGGTGGCTGCTGTGAGATTATTAATAACGTGGTTATAATATATTGTTTCCGTTCACAGATGACTACGAGTATAACATGAATTCCCGAGAACCCAACGGTGGAGGGAGAAGATTGCCAAAGCCTGAAACAAATGAGGCTGCTGAAAAACCACAGCAGGAGCAGTCCGAGTCCAAAAACGACGATGAGGAATATGTGGTGGAGGAAGAACACGTGTTTGAGGAGCCTCTTAACGTGTATGTTGAAGATGGGGAAAGCTCAGAGGATGGGCCGTTAAGAGGAGATTTGTGGGGAGTGACAGCAATTCCTTTATTGTTCTGGGCCACAATCCCCACTTAGAGGACGTGCCGTTAAGAGAAGATTTGTGGGTAGTGACAGCGACTCCTTCATTGTCCTGGGCAGCAATCTCCGCTCAGAGGACGGGTCGTTAAGAGAAGATTTGTGGGGAGTGACAGCGACTCCTTCATTGTATTGGGCAGCAATCCCCGCTCAGAGGAGGGGCCATTAAGAGAAGATTTGTGGGGAGTGACAGCGACTCCTTCATTGTACTGGGCAGCAATCCCCACTCAGAGGACGGGCCGTTAAGAGAAGATTTGTGGGGAGTGACAGCGACTCCTTCATTGTACTGGGTATCAATTTTCGCTCAGAGGACGGGCCGTTAAGAGGAGATTTGTGCGACTACGAGTATTTGCTGATGAGCGCGATCAATGAATTGCCCGTATCAGCCACCAGCGCACTCAGAGGCCACATCAGAGAGAGCGTAAGTGTGCTGTGAATTAACAGCGACTCCTTAATTGTACTGGGCAGCAATCTCCGCTCAGAGGACGGGCCGTTAAGAAAAGATTAGTGCGACGATGAGTCTTTGCTGATGAGCACGATTAATGAATCAAGCCCGACTCAAAACGGCCATTGCAGGTGCATCTACGTATGCGACAGTCGCCATCGGTGTCTCACTCGCGAGAGAATTCCGCTGACTCGGCTTTCGGCTCGTCTTCAGCTACTGGCTCGGCACCAGAATCCTCGAGCACATTCTTCACCAGCTGGTTTACAGCGGACTTATGCACCAGGACAACAAACCCAACAGCCACCTCTTTATCACCAATATACAAAGCAAATATCCTACGATGTCAGAACACATATCCCAGATGATCTTGGTCCGCTGCTGCCCAGCTGGGAACAAGCACGTATACCAGAAGACAAAGACGACGTCATAAGAGGACCAGCGCAAGACGCTCTCAGCTCATACGGTGACGAACAGTGTGCAGCATCAGAGTGCCGAATTACTTCCTCACACAATCCTCACCTCAGCAAACTATAGTGCCCGCAACAAATCCTGCACCGAAAAGTATAAGCAGTAACATACCGACAGACGCGCTAGGCCCGCTGCTAGAGGGTTGGGAATAGGCAACGTCAGTGGAAGGCGAGATATATTTTATAAATCATATCGCCCGCACCACATCTTGGTTCGATCCACGAATACCACAGTACCTGCAGCGTACGCCTGCGGCGGGGGCGGGCGTGGCCGAGGGCAGCTGAACCAACATGTCGCTGCAGGCGTGCCAGCAGTAGCTGCGCCTGCAGTCGCTGCAATTCGAACGGGAGCGGCTCAAGCAACGTCAGCAAGAGCTGATGTCACGCATCACGGAGATATCGATCGACCCGTTCCTATCGGGGCTGACGGAGCACCAGCGCCACGAGTCGAAGGATAGCGGGCTGGGTGTGGCGGTGTCGCAGTCTTACTCCATGCCGCACACGCACAAGGTAGGTAAATAAGGCCGCTGAAGAACCTTAGCAGGAGCAGATGAACGAATCATTTGAATCCGGTTCGGAAGATAAAGATTATTCCGAGTCCGAAAACAATGAAGATGAAGAACTCGAAGAGGAAGAACAAGTTTATGTACCTGTTGACACGTACCTTGAGGATGGGGAAAACCTCATTGAAGAGGAAAACCAAGATGACAACGTTGACAATGGCAATGGGAGTGACAGCGACTCCTTCATCGTACTGGGCAGCAGTCCCCGCTCAGAGGACGGGCCCTTGAGAGAAGATTTGTGTGACGATGAGTCTTTGCTTATGAGCGCGGTCAATGAATTTGAAGATAGATTTTACTCCGAGTCCGAAAACGATGATGAGGAATATGTGGAGGAGGAAGAACACATGTTTGAGGAGCCCCTTAACGCGGATGTTGAGAATGGGGAAAACCTCGTTGAAGAGGAAAATCAAGACGACAACGTCGATGATGGCCATGGGAATGACAGCGACTCTCATCGTACTGGGCAGCAGTCCCCACTCGGAGGACTGGCCTTGAGAGAAGAAATCAAGCTCCAATTATACAGTCGAAGACTATTTACAGCAACCATCTAGTTCTAGTGGTAATATGGGATTTAAACTACAGAAAATTAGTGCTGAGTTAGAAAAACTAAAAAAAAAGAAGACAAAAAAACTCAACATGAAATTTCAGGCATGGAAAACATGACTAAGACAGAGATTCCAAGATATTCTTGACACTTTAAATATGGAAATTAGATACCTACGAGGAACGTTACCGGTTACGAGAAGAAAACGTGGTCGAGTGGCTCGTTGACTTCAATAGTGTGGGACATGATATGGTCTACAAAAAGATCCAAAGCATTGACAAAACCTTACTGGCTCCTGGACTTTTAGGTATCAATTTAAGAAAACATAAACAGTCTAATGATGCAGTCACTGATTATGTAATGGGGATTAAAAAATTCTCTGACATAGCTGACTACTTTTGTAATTAACATAAGCAGTCCTAACACACCTGAATTAAGATCATTGCAGACTAAAGGAGGTTACAAAAATTGCTCACAGAAATAAATATAGCTCGTAACTCTGTAGAAAGTACAAATAGACCATCCCCTTATTAAAACTTGCTTCTGATCTAACCATTGAGGAGAAGAAGGACATAGTGATAATAATAAGTTCTAAAGAATGGGCAGTTGATGGGCTTATTATATCAAATACCACAACAGATGGGCCATCACTTATAAATAAAGAGTTTTCTAATGAAGCTGGTGGTCTCAATGGGAAATCACTACAAACAAGTCTACAGAAATGATTAGGGAAATTTATAATCTCACTAAAAGTAAAGTGCCTATTATTGGTGTTGGTGGTGTATTCAGTGGCCAAGATGCATATGAAAAATATTGGCAGGAGCTAATGCTGTATAAATCTATACAGCATTCACAACAGCAGACTTCTTCATCGTACTGGGCAACAATCCCCACTCAGAGGACGAGCCGTTAAGAGAAGATTTGTGGGGAGCGACAGCGACTCCTTCATTGTACTGGGCAGCAATCTCTGCTCAGAGGACGGGCCGTTAATGACTTCAGACGAATTCAGGATGTATTATATTCTTAAATCACTAGAAAGTAGAAACAGTAGCTTATTATTTTAATCACTACCGGATTGTGTATTAAATAAGTGGTCTGTTAAAGGAAATTTAACTCTTAAAGGAGCACAAAAATATCAGAATACAGTTTATAAAAGTAATTTACACGATAAGACTAATGTAACGAAACTAATGTAACGAAATTTTCCCATTTGATGGAGATCTCTGGGGTTTGCAAACGCTGTAAAGATGTTATTCAATGAAAAATAAAATATAAAAAGTACAACGTACAATACTCTTAGTGCCCCTTCAAAATGTGTTGGTTGGCTGTGAAATGAAAACTGTAAAACATGCTTATCACATTTTATGTGGTAAATGTGCCTAAACGCAGGGCGTTTGCTCTAAATGTATGAAGCAAATTAAAGATATCAAACAGGTTGCTGACAATACCAAACAAGATGTTGATATACAACGTTTATTAAAATCATTGTCTGAACGCAAAAGATGCACACTAAAGAGACAACTAGAGAAAGGGAAACGCAATCATCTGAGCTCGAAGACATGTTATCAAAAATGACTAATATTGGATTAGACTCTGATGACTTTAGTGATAGTGCTGAAGAGTTTGACAGTGATGATTAATAAAATATATTTAGAAGAGGACAATTACTACAACTACGCACCAGTCGAGGCGAGGAGGCATTCCGGAGATACACACAATATCGCGCCATGCTCGCTGGCACAGCTTATTGACCTAAGCATCGGAGCCGAACGCCCGCTGTACATCCACCACCAGCCGTGGCCACAACCACCGCAGTGCTAACACTACGAGTCGCAGTACCTTCCAGGGTTCGACCAAAGCCCGCAACAATTCATAGCAACTTACTCTGAAATTCAAGTTATCGCTGGGAATGTAGTAACTAGAAAGCAAGCGGAAAACCTTATAGAAGCTGGTTCGGACGCCTTATGTGTTGGCATGGAGAGTGGCTCAATCTGCATTACACAAGAAGTAATGACCTGTGGATGCACAAATAGTTTGAACAAATAGTTTGAATCCGGTTCGGAAGATGCCGATTACTTCTCGTCTGAGTTCGAAAACGAAGAAGATTAATATGTCGAGGAGGAAGAACACGTGTTTGAGGAACCTCTTAACGCAAATGTTGATAATGGGGAAAACCTCGTTGAAGACGAAAATTTTGAGAACAACTTTGAAGATGGCAATGCGAGCGATAGCGAATCGTTCATCGTTTTGGGCAGCAGTCCCCATTAAGAAGATGGGCTGCCGAGGGAGGACTTGTGCGACAACGAGTCTTTGCTCGTGAGCGCGATCGACGGATTGCCCGTGTCAGCCATTAGCGCGCTTCGAGACCACATCAGCAACAGCGTAAGTACGCTGTGAATTAATGATCAGTTGACGATACGATACGAACAAAGATAGCTTGACGTAAAGATGATTTTTTATTGCTGCCGGATTTCATAAACTTCACTGCAGAAGAAGTCAACCTGGTATCGCCTCTGACAAAGAAAATAAACCTTAAGTCACCTCTCGTGTCGTCGCCAAAGGACACGGTGACGGAAGCTAATATGACCATAGCCATGGCTTTCTGTGGCGGCATCGGCATCATCGTCCACAACTACACCCCTGACTACCAAGCTCGTACTGTTTTATGTAAAAATAACAAAATGGTATTCCATATTTGGTTACTGTCCCCCTACTACGTACCCAATAATAAGGTTAAAGGACAGAAAATTACTGATCTTATAGTATAATTAATAATATTTTGTAATTTTCTTTAGTAATAGTTAATAAAAATCTGCTTATATACAAATTGTTTCATTTAGATTTATGCCTAACTAAATTAAAAATTAAAAAAACCCCGACACATACCTAATAATAAAAACAGTATGAAAGTAAAAAGGCTAAATAAAAGTTTAAAAAACCATGAAAAGAGACTGTTCAGTAAATTAATGTTATTTGGCATTTAACGAGATGTAACTTAATTAGTTAAATGCCAATTAACATTATGTAATTTATTAAACTTGTCTGATTGCGGCAGTTTTGTTTTAAAAATCTATACTTAATTAAGTAATTATTAAAGTCGACTCTGAGTGCGGCCGTTAATACCTACTTTAACATTTTCGTTGTAATGCTAATATCATTATATTTAGGTTGGTGTTTTTGAGCGGTCCCCCGACGCGACATTTAATCAAAACATATCGTAGGGTCATAATTTAGGCCATTAATTAATAGGGCTCTGATGGCGATTAATGACAGCAAATCAGGACAATCGATCGAACCGGATGCAACCTTCAAGAGGTAGACGAGGTCAGCCACATCACGCCGCGTCTCTAGAGGAAGTAGATGATGGTTTCTACAGAGATTAAGGTAGTCGGACGACTGATAGATCTGATTGGTGCGGTAGCAAATAAGTCGGATAAACCTTTTTTGGATACTTACTAGACGAGTAATATAAGTGTCGTATCCAGGGCTCCAGACCTGCGAGGCGTATTCCAGGTTGGGTCTTGCATATGCACAATACAAGATTTTTAAGGTCTTAATACGATTGAAATCACCCGAAAAGCGCAGCACAAATCCGAGGGCCCTGGAGGCTTTCGCAATGATGTTATTTATATGCTCATCGAATAAAAGTTTAGTCATGGAACACGCCAAGATCACGGACACCACAGTCTCGGTGCAGTCCCTGACCCTTCAAGGTATTTATACCGCATAATGCCGCTTAGTGCAGAGTATTATATTATCTGTGGTACTGTAATTTGAAAACGGGGTTTATTTCATGTACTTATGTAATTCGCTATTTTGTGGTAGTGGCAATCTTGGATTTGAAATTTACCATAGTGTAAACAGTATTCTACTTAATTAAGCCCTTTCATTTGATACCCATATTGAGTTGTGAAAAACTGTGTAATCCGCCATTTTGTGGCCGCGGCCATCTTGGACGGATTTTCATATTTTCATCAAACATTTATTTATTTATTTAGACATAATTAATAATAACATAACTAAGAACATTTCCAACTAATTCACCTTTCAAACAAAAAAAAATCGTTTCATCCGTTCGGGAGCTACAGTGCCACAGACACGCACACACACACCTAAATCCTATTAAGTATTTTTGCCCGCATTCTCAAATTTTTAGGGCTACTTTCCTAATTTTTTTCCCCCAAGTCTTATTAGAACTACAATTAAGGTTCAACTACGTCGATTTGCTACCAAAAGTTCCGGTAAATAGCATCGAAATGTATCTCACCAATGTATTTATTGCACTAGTGGGAGCTAATGGGGATCCTGATTGTGTCAGAATGGGAACTCACTCAGACTTGTGATCTTTCCTAAACTTCACTCGACACGTAAGCGTTAAATAAAAAAGTCCAAATTTCATTCATCTCAATAGTTTTTATTATTTAAAATCTCATTTAAATTCACTAGGTAAAAAATTTCAAACAAATCAATCAGTTACATTACAATACTAAAACGACATTGCACGTACCGGGCCGGCCATAACACAATATTATATTAAGTTTAAAAAAAAAGCTTAGGAATCTACCGGGAAAACTTTATTCACGCCTTGCAATGGACGCGGGCATCGATAACTGATATCGAAGCTCGCTGACCGGCCGGCACGCGACAACGTCTTGTTAAGGTCCGTTTATATTATAGACATTGAGCGTGCCAGACACGTTCCGTGGCAGACATGATAATATCACTGGATACATAGTGTAAAACAAAGTAGCTTCCCGCTGTACCTATGTATGCTTAGATCTTTAAAACTACGCAACGGATTTTCATGCGGTTTTCACCGATAGATAGTGATTCATGAGGAAGGTTTATATTATATCCTGGAATTCCCGCGGGAACTCCGCAATAACCGCAGGTGAAATCACGGGGGACAGCTAGTTCTCCTATACAGTGCGTATTGACGTATTTAGATATATCTTTCGTAACACGGCCGCGCAGACGCCGACAGACACGGGCCGTGCCGGGCCAGTATTCGCGGGAATGTTTTGTCTGCGCTATTCATTTCTGTAGGTACGTGACTGTGGCTACATGCCGAGCAGTGTGGACAGAGCATCGGAACCGCGCAGATGTCTTTTGTAAATAACGCTGTCTGCCGGTATCTGCCCTGGCACGCTCAGCTGTAAATAAACGGTATGTGCCACGGAACGTATCTGGCACGCTTAATGTCTGTAGATATAAACGGACCTTCAATGTGTGCAGGCCTTATTCACTACGACCATCACGTTGCGTCGCGTTAACGCGACACAAAAATGTTTTTCCCTCGCGCTCAAAGTAGTTTCACTTCGAAAAAATATAATACGTTTACATCGTGCAGACATATGTAATATTAATTTAGATATATTAATAAAATTTAAGTGTCTGTAAGCAATTCCAAATTATAAGGTAAGGTTATAATCTCTGAAACGGCTGTACCGATTTTAACAGACCTTTCACTGACAGGTAGCTGCTATTATAAGGAATAACTTAAGCTACTTTTATTTAAAAAAAAAAAATAGTTTCTGCGGGAATTCCGAAACTCACGCGGGTGCAACCGAGGGGTACAGCTAGTTTCTAATATTTAACCATCTGGGCAAGGAATATTTTTAGTCATAGTGAATAAGGGCTCAGCACATAACACACATTTCTTCTTAATTAAAAATTACACTACCATATTATACTAGTGCTGTGTTGTACGAAAGAAATACATTAACTGCAATAATTAAATCGCATAAACTTAAAATATAGGTTTACATAATTCGGAATGGCACGTCATATTAAAATTGCGATAGAAAAAAATATTAAAATACCATTAAAATTGTTATGACACAGTTGTATGGTGGGGTCGCAATAAAATCGAGGCAAGTGAGGCGAAGCGAAAATATTAATTATTATTTATTGACGACCCGATTGGCGCAGTAGGTCACCATTCCTACCCGCTAATCAAGAGGTTCCGGGTTCGATTCGCGGTGGGGGTGGAGTGGACTTTGTATGATGAAAACAGGGTTCCATTTTCCAGTCTGGGCGTATATAATATACATATTATATGTAGTATAGGACCACGTCTGCTTGATTACCACGACCCAAGCTTAGTGTGGGATCAAGTAGATCTGTGTGTTGTGAAGTGGATTATCTATACTAATATTATAAAAATCAAAAATTTGTGAGTTTGTGGGTTTGCGAGTTTGTGACGTTGTAGGGCGTAATCTCTGGATCTACTGAACAGATTTTGGAAAATTCTTTCACTTATAGGAAGCTGCAGTGATCCTGAGTGTCATTAGAATTTTGATTTTCATACCCTGAAGAATACTCAATTAAATCACTTATGATTGAAAAGATAAAATACACTATAGTTATTTTTAGACAAACTAACGCCAAAAGAAACCTAATATCAATACGTAACGAAGCGACACTCTCCGCCTCAAAAAAACTTGCTGTGTAATTTTAATGATCAATACAATTTTTGCATGATATCACAATTCACAAAGTATGGTTTAATATACATATACCTAATATATATAATATTTTAAAGGAACTTCAATTTTTTATTATTATAAAGGTGAAGTATAATTGAATATTAAAAATATAACATACCATTTAAATTACTTATTCACAAAATTATCTCACACTCCGTCAACTAGTTCGTTTTACGTCAGCAAGTATAAAACAATCCATTATAAACTAATTTATCACATTGTTAGCTTATAGAAAAATATTTATAGTCATCATTTGCATTAATATTTCACATCTAAAAATATTTTGCGATATTTCACGGATAGCAAAATAGGTTTTTTTTTTAAATAGGTAGGTAATAAAAAAAAAAAGTTACACAAAATACAATAAATTTTTCACGAAGGTACATCCAGATAAAAAAAAAGTGTGAACACATCCCATTTGGAATTAGTTACTGATTACTATGCATATTTTTACATAATATGATAGAATCATAAAATATAAGGTAGTATAAGAAATTATTTTTAAACTAAAAGCGAAACCACATCGTATAGGTACACTCAACTCCTTGACGTATTTGAATTTTACTTTAAAAAAAAGTTAGCCACTCGTCAAGTTATTCAATCGGTTTCGAATGTCCGAGGGGTCATATTTTCGAGAGTCCACCTCATAATGTCCCTTACGAATTTCTACCAATTCCTTCGCAGCCCGTACCGGGGCAGCAGCCGCGCCCGCCTCGCCTCGAGCTGCGCGCGTTCTAAACAAGCTGGACACTGGCAGGTATCTTCGATCTGAAAACGGAAATGAAAAAAAAAAAATAAACATACGAGTACGAGCGTTTTTTTTTTTATATTTTTTATTTTTGTTTTCTTTTATGCACAATTGGAATATTTTAAATTCTAAAACAGTATTACCACACCAACACTAATTCCACGTAACTGAGATTATATTATAAGGATTTTAAAAAAGAGGAACCTATGTACGTTATACAGGATGTAAGGAAAGATAATCGACGCATTGGCGACTCAATTTGTCGTGATTTCTTTTTTTTTACATACATATAAATTTTATGTTTTCGTAGTTATTTGAGACGAGAATTAAAAACTGAATGTCCTCTTTTAGTATGTCCTTCATTTTACCTTACACCCACCCTGAGGGGCTATTATGTAACTTTTGTTTCTATCATTTTTCGGTTGCAATCCAAAACATGGCGGTTTTGCGATTACAATAATATGCACGTTTTGACACCTACAATATCTATAAATCGACCAAAATAAACATTCCCATCCCCATTCCAGGTCGGCAACGCACCTGCACGCCTTCTGGTGTTGCAGATGTCTATGGGCGGCGGTAATCACTTACCATCAGGTAACCACTTGCCCGTTTGCCACCTATGACATAAAAAAAAAACATACCTACTTCAAAGTAGAAGCTGCCTAAACATGATTTAATAATCGCAAAATCGCTATTTTTCTGATTGAAACTGCATAGTTATAGCAAAAAAAGTTCGCAATTGCCCTGCTGTACGCATAAAGACTGCTGTTTGGTAGCGGTTTCGTTGACATTATGTCTAAAACAGCGCCCGCACTGCGGAAAAAAATCGTTGCTGAAAAAACGTGCATTTTTCAATTCCCATTGCGTGTACTTGAATATACCATTGATGCCAAAGATATATTTTCGCAGAGCGGGCTCTCGTTCATACGTTGCTATACTAACACAATCTCACACAACATGCAAATGGCAGAAGCTATTAGTTCCCATAATAAATAGCGTGTATTTTCTTATCCGCATGCAGGCTTTTGGTCTATTTATTAGCGTCCCAGCAACACACAGTGTTAAATGATTTTTGAATAAAGGCGGTTCCTCACGACACGGCATTTAAACTGCGTAAACTTTTGGACTTCAGGATTTAAATCTGTATAAGGTCCATCGTCCATTACGGTAACATGGTCTTTATAAAGATAATTATGTGTTCATAAATTATCGAAAACCTTCAATTGAATTATCAAAGTGACAGGTAAGTTAAATTCTGATGCATACGGCACCCAAAGTGGCGGTGGCTAAGAAAAATACAATATATACTACATATAATATTTTAAAGTTGTTGGAAGGTGTGAAACGAAAGTTACCGATGAAAGATGGTCTAAGCAAGTCATAAACTGGTTCCCCAACAACAAAAAACGTAGACCAGGCAGACCACACAAAAGATGGAGCGATGATATTATTGAAATAGTGGGAAAATTGTGGAGTACAACTGCCAGAGATAGGAAAAAATGAAAAAAACTGGAGGAGGCTTTTACCGCTAAAGGCAGTTCTTACATAAACTAAGAAAAATAAAAACTTTTTAACTTAAAAATTACAAAAAAAAACAAAATTACTATAACTACTAACAAAAAATTAACTTATGTAAGGCAATAAAGCTATAAATAATATGCACGTATGGGCCCGCCTGTATGGGCTCCGCTGAAAACCATGCTGATTCGGTGTCCATTTTGGCATCACAAAAATTGCTAGGCAACTTTTTAATTTATGTTTTTTTTTTAAATATTGTTACATGTCACAACTTTAATTCACTCTGTGATGCCAAATAAAGACATGTCTACATATTATATCTAATGATTCATATCTACATGATTCTACGAAAATGGCAAACTGAATAGTAAAACTTTGCTGATCGACTCGACAGATTAAGGCCATATGCAAACATTTGTCTTGAGAATGATTCATAGCTCATGCGAGCGACACCCCGGGCACGGCGTAAACAACTTTCGTGTCGTGCAGTCCGAGCTTAAATTTGCAAACAAATAATTGCGTTTGATCATCATCGGTACCGTAAGTAGACTGGAGCGATGACGGAGTTAGAATTGTCCCGAGCTTGGGGGCACATATCCCTCCTCGACGCCGTGGGACATAAACAGGCGCGTGAATGCGCTGAGCCGCTGAAAATAAATAGACCATTAGCTCCCACCCGCGACACTCCGCACGTCACGAACAAACCGACTCAACCGCCCACCGCGCCGGGCGGGCGGGCGGCTTGTGTGCACACGTGCAGGGCGGCTTGTATGCACACGGCTGTGCGCAGTGTCGCTTCTTTATCACATATAATATAATACTATACTTCTTTACGTAGTAATAGTTGTATTCTTTGATTAAACTAAGAATCGAGTCGCCATCGCGGCGCGCACTATAGAAACCAAAGTATTTTAAAGTAATGAAACGTAGCACCACTAGTCTTAGAGCTACTGCTATGGCCACGAGTTCACGATCCCCGCACTAGGGAGTTCATTCATTTATACGTACTTATGTGAAATTTGTTTTTAAATCAAGAGAGAATCAGATTTTAGTAAAAGTTTAAACAAAAAAATTAAGAAACGATGCTTGAATTGCTTCCATAGCATTGTTAAACAATTATAGAATATTTTACAATTATTATAATATAATTTACATTTGTACATAATATACGAGTTTCCCTCTCTTAAGTTAAGTTAGAAATTACTTAATTCTTTATGATGTTATTCCTGGTTTTGCATTGTTACCTACTTCTAAGATTGGAAGAGCGGTGACTCCCAACACGGGCGCAAGCCTACTGGGAGCTCCTGCCACTAGTATTTAAGCAAGCATGTAAGAACAAATAAATAAATAAATAAAATAAATACGTATAACAACATCAAAAAACACCGAAAACAGCTTAGGAATACTGACAGAGCAAAGAAACAAGAACCGCAGCGAATAATGAACGAAAATAACAAGCGATGAGTAAAATAACCATGGATGGAATACACTTTAGAAGCAGAGAGGACAGAATTAATAAAAGCATCGGTTATGCACATGAAAAGTAGGCGAAAGGTAATCAAATATATTCGAAACATTCTAAAGCAAGATGTACCTACTCGTGAATGAGAATTAAAAATAATAAAGTAATTGCCCTTTTGTGAAATGTGTTTTGCTTACGGAACTAAATAGCATGATAACTATGCACTAAATTATTAGAGATAATGAGAGTAGTAATAAAACAAGTGCTCATTTGTGGAATGTGTTAGGCTTACCGAACTAAATAGCATGATAACTATGCACTAAAAGATTACATCTAATGTGCGTAGTAATAAAACATGTACCGATTTCAGTTTAAACAGTACTCGACGTGTTCCTGCAAGGGTGCGAGGGCGCTGAACGTCGCCAGGCAGATTGGACATTCGAACGTCGCCCGGGGCGGCGCGTGCGCAGCGGACAGGCGGCGGCCGCCGGACAGAGCCGGGTGTGCGGATACCACCTTACACACAATCGCAGTTGTAACAGCCGGTTTGTGTGCACGGTGCGAGGCCAATATCATTATTTTAATCGTTAACCTTATGCTTCTACTACATTATCGCCGAGTAAAGACATTATACGCGATCACAATAGTGTAGAGGGCATACTCGGCTGTACTCGACGATCATCGTCTATGATCGCCTGCGACCCGTGAATAGGAATGTTGACTACTATTGAAAATCAAAATTCTAATTAGTCCGTCAGTTAGAAAATAAAAAAACAATAGACACGTATTTTTTGCTTTTTCAAATAAATTTAAATATACAGAGATAAAGCGCATTAAAGTTTAGGATGAGGGGGTCGTGATGTCACTAACCACAAAACCGCCATACAAACTGTCAGAATAGTGACGTCACGCGAAATTTCAACTCAATATATCGCCGTTATTTTTTGATTACGTTACAAAAGGAAAAATACGTGTCCAATATTTTTTAATAATCTACAAGACGGACTAAAAAATAAAAATTAGTCAACATGCCCATTGTCGGTTTCTGGGCACGCATCAAAGGGAATCGCCTGTGATCGCGTTGAGTTGAGGTTTATCGCCGACGCTCGATGATCGTGTGATCGGCGATAATGTAGTGCCCGCATTACATTGTAAACCTTACGTTTTGAATTTCGACTTTATGTATACCGTTTTCAATGTCGAAATTACAATGATAAACAAACAGTGGTAAGTGAATGGCTACGTGGCGAGGCGTCGGACTCTTCTTCAGTTCGACGATATGCGATTAGCTTAACGTAAGTAATTCCTATTGACGATTATAAAACGTTTTCTTTTCTCCGTCCATAACATGTGGAAAAACTTGTCCAGGCTCAGATTGGGATGATCCTGTGCTAGAGATCAAACAACGACCAATTTCGATTTTCATGACTGTTAAAATTCTAATTTTGTTTTTCTAAATTCTATTTAGTACGTCAGTTAGATAATAAAATAAAAATAGACACGCATATTTTGCTTTTTCAAATTAATGAAAATATACTTGGATAAAGCGCATCAAAGTTTATGAGTGGGGGCTCGTAACGTCATATGCGTGTAAAAACTGTACTTGGTTGTGACGTCACGCGAAATTTCGACTCAGAGTACCTCCGTTATTTTCTACTTCCGTAAAAAAAGAAAAAAATACGTGTCAACATTTTTATGAATATACAGGACGTAGTAAAAACAAAAAAATAGTCAAATAACCTATTCAATAAGAGTGAAGTTATGATTTTTTTTATATTTAACTAAATCTGTAAAGTTAGTATAATAATATTGTGAACATGTTTCTTTTGGTGCGGTAAAGTATCTATATACTTGAATACGCTATTTGACTAATTTTTGTTTTAGTCCGTTGTGTAGATTAATAAAAAATATTGGACACGTAGTTTTTCTGTTTTTACGTAATCAAAAAATAACGGTGATTTGGCGTGACGTCACTAACCAGTGCAGTTTGTATGGCGGTAAGTGACGGCACGAGCCCCCACCCTAAACTTTAATGTGCTTTATCTCTGTGTATTTTCATTTATGAGAAAAATAAAAAAATACGTGTCTACCGATTTTGAATTTTCTAACTGACGGACTAATTAGAATTTTGATTTTCAAAAGTCGTCAACATCCCTAACGGTCGCACTCAGAGTCGACTTTAATGATTACTTAGTTAAGTATAGATTTTTAAAACAAAACTGCCGCAATCAGAGACGTTCAGTAAATTAATGTTAATTGGAATTTAATGAGATGTAACTTAATTAGTAAAATGCCAATTAAAATTAATTTATTAAACTTGTCTGATTGCGGCAGTTTTGTTTTAAAAATCTATACTTAACTAAGTAAACATTAAAGTCGACTCTGAGTGCGGCGGTAAGAAGGATTCGGATTGCCACTCACAGGTGCGGGCGCCCTGGGCTGCGCGGGCGGCGCGATCGGGACGGGGGCGGAGGCGGGCGCCCTCGACGTGGACGGCACCGGCTCCAGCGGGTGCGCGGGCGCCGGCTGCAGCGCCTGCGGGCGGCGCGGCGCGAACGGGCCGAGCACGGCGTTGCGGATGTTCTGCGCGGCGGACGGCGCGGGCGGCTTCAGCTGCGCCACCTGCGGGCGCGATCGCGGCGTTGGATGAAGGATGTCATCTGCCCCCTTAGCCAAGTTGACGGGCTATAATCGTTATCGCTACAGAAAACTATGGAACGTATCGTCCGTCGTGTTACGTGGTCACGAAAAATGGCTTAACAAAAGCAATTTTTTTTCCTTAGCCTTTTCACCGCCACGTTTTTGTAGCCTTAATAAGTTAAGGATACGCTTTATCCGGAATCCGTGAAACCACGCAGGACAGCTAGTAAATACTAAAGTCGTGCTGTTAGTAGCGTAATATTATTTTATTTTATTTCTGGCCTCAGAAGCACGTCTTTCGTGAAGCGAGATAGCAGTGAAAAGGTTAGTTTTATATACAGATAACGATTATAGATTATCAACTTGGCTAAGGAGGCTATGCCGCAAAAGCTACTACGCTTCGTTCCTGCTTTGATAAAGGTCTCCCCGCATATATCGATAAGTCGATCGTCCGTTGCCGCGAGGGTGCTTGGTCAACAGTTATCGAAGCAGAAGCGAAGCCTTCATGAGATAAGCTTGAAATTTTATTCTGATTGCTACCTGAAAATTAGTTTAATTTCAAAATATGTTAGTAACCTACTTACCTAATGCAGTTTTATTGATAGAGTTAGTTGTGTTGACCATGTTGATATATACATTTTTTTTAGTACTCATATATCAATGGTCGACCAGCTAAATGTTGACGACGCGTGCCGTAGCTAGTAGGCCCAAAGAGTGGTCGTGAATGTCGTGAATGTCATGAATGTCATAAATATTGACGATTTTAAAATCGATTTCCACAAAAAAAAAAACTGTTCAACTCATGTTTTTTTTTTAAGTGCTCCCACACCGGTATTATAAATCAAAAGAAAAAGTCAACCTCATGTCATAATATGAGCGGCAGCAAGGTGTTAACACTCTGGTCATAATTTGAACTTCATTATTATTGCAATAAGATTTCATGACTGCCAAAAGTGTTACCATATTTCTGCTGCTGACTGTAAATGTAAGTATCAGCTTTGCGTCTTATCGGGTGATGTGTTGTAATATCTATTATAAATTTCATCAATCATAATATAAAACCCGCGACTATTACATTTCTTCCAGATGTCTACGCCGATTCCTGCATAGAAAAGACTCTCGCCACATAATTTGTGGTGTTCATCAATCAATCAACAATCATAAATGTTTAAATATATATATTTAAATATTTATCTTTTATTGCACATAAAATAGAGTACAAATAGCGAACTCAATACCTTGCGGCATTTTGTAGTTGACTTTAGTTAGCCATTGGCATTGAAAAGAAATAAATAGAGTTGGGTGCGCAATGTGTATAATTGGACGCAGATAAGCAATAACATGTGAACCCACAAAATTAAGTTATCTATTCAGAACGATTTATTGAGAGTTAGGGAACGTTTTTTAATTATGTGTTTACCTTATTACATTGTTTAAATATGTAACTAAATATTGAACATAAAAAATGTTGACAGAAAATGGCGCTATTGCTTTTAAAACAAGATTTACTCAAAATTTCTCCAGTGTAGGTTAACACACTATTGCTTATCTATGTCCAATTGTAGGTACGATCAATCTGCAAATGGTCAGCGTGTAAGAGACTGCAGTTCTATAATACAGACAGGCTTTGTACAGACTGCATAAAATCACTGTACAGAGAGAGAAGAAATAAATGTGGCTCTAATTCAAAGGTCATAAAAAGCTATATTTTCCAGTTTACTGAGTGGGTAGCCAAAGAAAGAAAGAAGCAAATGGGTGGTGCAATTTAACTAAAAGCGTGATGTTTAAATGTTAGTTTACAATAATGAAATTAAATACAGACTATTTGGCGCATGGTACGATACAATTTTCAATTTGGTGGTTTACACTAATATACAGGAATATTTTTTAAGCAATGCGCAAAAAAAATTTGGTGGTTCTGTTTCAGTAATAGAATACATTTCCATTATTGCTTCAAAACTTTTTTATATTTTTTTTATCTGACTTTAAATCAGCAAAATATGGACACTATGTATTCGTAATAATATCAACGACGCGCGCGCCGTGCGGCATACGCGACGGTGTTGCAGGCGGGGGTGAACATCCCTCGCGGGCGGAGTAGCCATAAAATCCATTTCAAAGTATGTAAACATCTTTCGTTAACCATAACTTTTCGATTTTCTCAGAAACTACACCAGCAATTTTTATGATTCTTTTATTATATAGTTCACGCGCCAAATATGTACTCTATTAATTAAACTTAAAATAAAATTGCGTCTAATAAGTTTTATTAAGTTTATTCAATTATTCCTACATAGTAACTTAACTATTATAATATGAGCTTACACATTGTTCCTTGCAAAAAATCTAATTTTATTAACATTTCGTGGACCCCATTAATTGAACATATACATAAATATTTTTGTGAATTATGATCCAATTATTCAGTAATTAATTAACTCCACACTTACGATTTTGTTGTCAGTATTCAGTAGTATACTTCAGTAGTATACTAACATATATATATTTGTGTTAAAATTATGATCCAATTATGCACTAATTTATTGATTCCAAATATAGAATTTAGTTGTTAGTATTCAGTAGGTAATCAATAAAAATAAATTTAATAAAATTATGACGTGTTATCTTTATACGCGCGGTTGGAGTAAAACTTCTTCGACGTCGTCGTGACGGATATAAGATTAATTTAAAAACAAATAATTACACGTTTCCGTCACGCTTACGTCATCCGAAGCATTATGCTGCCGCTAGGTGGCGCCAAAAGAAGTTTTACTTCAAATAATATTAGTATCCAATCCAATCAACTTGCGGTAAAGGTGTGAGACAATGAGGAAAGTTATTAATACAAATACGTTGAAACAAACCTGCTTCTCTAGACTATCGATTGTCTCGTAAGCTGTCTTCAAGCTCAGATTCAAACTTTCGATTTCGTTGTTGATAAACTGGTTCGAGTTATGCTCGGCCTGCAGCATCGCCCTGACGAATGGAAAGTCATAAGTCATTTCACGGTCAAATTACTTCTCAGTTTTCTATACAAAGATGTAAAGTTAAATGAGGGACATATTGAAGGAGGGAATTCAGTAAAGGACTCATAAAATTTCGCATACCCTTAGTCCGAGGTACAGAAATGGATATAGGGTATTTTTTATCCCGGAAATTCTCGCGGATTACCCGAAATCAACGCGGGCGAAAACACAAGAAACAGCTCTTCACTTCATAAATACTCGTAAACTCACTTTTGATTATCGATTTGTTCGTTGAGTCGGGTCGCTTCCTCCTCCAGCTTGGCGACCCGCGCCATCAGTGTGGCGCGCTCGCTCTCGCGCGCGAGCAACGCGTCCGCCAGCGTCTGCACCGACCCGGCCAACTCCTTCTTCTGAGCGTTCTGCGAAGTGAACGAACAGTAACACGTTACATCATAGTACCAGTAAGCCACGTAGGTACAATTCAATTTTATCAAGGTGTCAGAAATCATGTCATCTACGTCCAACGCAATTTCACCAGTGTCTGTAATTATGTCATCCACGTACAACGCAATTTTACCAAAGTGTCAGAAATCATGTCATCTACGTCCAACGCAATTTCACCATTGTCTGTAATTATGTCATCCACGTACAACGCAATTTTACCAAAGTGTCAGTAATCATGTCACCCACGTACAACGCAATTTGACCATAGTGTCAGTAATCATATTGTCATCCACGTATAACGTAATTTTACCAAAGTATCAGTGATTATGTCATCCGCGTACAACGTAATTTTACCAAAGTGTCAGTAATCATGTCACCCACGTACAACGCAATTTGACCATAGTGTCAGTAATCATATTGTCATCCACGTATAACGTAATTTTACCAAAGTATCAGTGATTATGTCATCCGCGTACTACGTAATTTTACCAAAGTGTCAGTAATCATGTCACCCACGTACAACGCAATTTGACCATAGTGTCAGTAATCATATTGTCATCCACGTATAACGTAATTTTACCAAAGTATCAGTGATTATGTCATCCGCGTACAACGTAATTTTACTAAGAATCAGTAATTATAACCCACATAAAAGGATATTTTATTAAAGTATCAGTCATCAGCCAGAAATCATGTCATCCACGTATGTACAACGTTAGTGTGGTCTAAAACTTGTTGTTTCGTCCAACACAATATTATGATTGAAAATACGGCACTGCGACAACACAGAGCCAGAGCTCTCGGTTGGCACTTGAAATTCGGGAAAGAACGGAAATGAGTGGGCGAAAATTTCACTAAATTCATTCCAGCAAATAGGTGACTTAAAACAGCATTAGAATTTTGTGAAAAATGCAGCTTTATGTTTGGCGTGAGCAGAATCGACCCTCTGGACGACAAGCGTGAATGATAGATAAGCAAATGAAAAGTTTGTTATGACGATGAAAACTACTTATTTAATATGATGATATATTGATCGTGATTAGACGCTTTTGTTAAGAGCTTAATACCAATAATACGAGCGCGTGTATGTTCTAGGTGAAGTGAAAGCTGGATAAAACAAAACTTATTTACTAACTTAAAATGAACGAAGGCAAAATATGATTCCCACTACAAAACCAGGTGTCGTGTTAGTAAATACACTTACATTCTCTTGTTGTATTACTCTGTTGGAAAGCTCACAGTATTCTTTAAATATATCATCGAAAACAGATAGAACGCTTTTCACTTGGTCTCTGCAAACATTTAAAGCTGATTAGCTTACCTGACGTGCCTTCAAAACGAGTTGAAGTTGAGATGTGTGTGATGAAATGAAGATAATTGGGTAACCAGTCCGTTTCATCATCACATCAGCTGACAGACTTCCACTGCTAGACAGACGTCTCTCATAAGAGTTTCTATAAAGACTGATCCTACCCTACCTTTATTCGACCAGCAGTTTTAGACCATCGGTCCACTTTATGGGAGTTCTGCCCTGACCGTCGCCACTCAGATTTCCTATACCAGCGGTTCGATTGATTTATTTAAATTCAACAAACTTGTTTGTTGTTGTTGTTGTTGTAAATTAAGCTAATACTCTTCGGTCGAATAGTATAATTTCCTTCCTGAGAGGGATAAACCTCAGAAACATTCACCCTGATAAATCAGTTCAGATCGGTGTAAAAGTACTCCTATTTTCCCTGAAGACAAAGTTTATTTAAACAACTTTAGAGCTAAATTCGGAACCACTTACACGCTGTGCATCGCAGTGCTTTGTTGAAGACAAAGTTTCTTTTTGACTTCGGCCAAGTGCTTCTCCACTTTTTCGAGTGGCTCATTAAACTGTTTGAACTCATCAACGCTTGTTATCACGCACATCATGTCAAATACGTTGTCCGTTAAGCTAGAATATCAAATTATAAGTAATACTCGTATTTATAAAAGAAACAAACTACCCTAGCTGTTAAACAAAAAATTGTTAAATCCGACACTCCATTACTTTGAATGTATCAGAGAATTTGAAAATGGAGTTCAAAGAGTTCTTAATGACTTGTGCATAGTTTTTAGAGGTTCAATACCGGTCGTACCTTTGCATTTTAATTAAAAAATTTCATTATAGCTAAAGGTTGCCTTTAGTTTTGCTTGTGAATTCCCGGCACACACTATATGCTTTTTTTTAACGTACTAGTGACCTACTCTGAGCTTGCTATGTCCTATTGGAGAAAATCCAATTTCAAGAAAATCCGTTTAGGCGTATGCGCGTACTTGGAATCTATCAAGTGGATGCCTGTCTTCGCCATCTTACTTCTTCTTTTAAATATTTGAAATCCAAAGCGTTCACAACTTAATTATTAGTTCAACCGACACTTGACGATTGTTCGATAACACTTACTACACATTTCACATATGAAAGCCGTGCGTCGTTGTGACTTCTGTTCACACCAAAAACTTTATCATCTAAATCGGTTTAGTAATCGAAAAGTTAAAAAGTTAACCGATGAAGTTTCGACAGGCGCTTGATTTAAAAACATCTATCCCATGATTGTACCCTAAAATCTAAATAACAATTTCTTTTTACTTTTAAGATGCTTTCATCGCTCCTTATTCTAACGCGTTCATCTTTTCTTTGTTAAAAATTAATTCCAATTTTACAAAGTCAAGATTATTCAGCATATGTAATTTGTTTAATTTCTGAGCTATTGAACCGGTTTTTCGACTACTATGTTCCATAGCGGAGTGCCTTCGACTGTGACCTACTTGGTGAAGTAAAACTTACCACTGGATAATTCCGTTCAACAGTACAGACAAGTGTTTCACTGTCAATTCGAACTTTTTCACATTTCTCATCACACTTTCGTCCAGAATTTGCTCTCTGCTTATCGACAATTGCATTGGTAGTGACACCTGAACACATATTTCTATTGAAATACCTATTTATGTTTTAAAACTGTTGCCTGCGCTACGTTTTATTATTAAAAAAATTAAGAAACGATAACAATATACTTGAGTTATATTCGTAATTTCGTTTCCTACGGTTTTCGCGTCAATTTCCTTCAATTTCATGAAAACTACTAACTCATACGTCATAGGACCTACATATAGAAATTTTGCTTTTTATGTATTGAAGTATGAACCATCGTGTAATCAAAACCAATATACAATGTGAATAGTGACATCAATGGGTCGTCGTTCAGAGTTAAACGATATGCTTCATACAAAGATCACTGGTAATAATACAAAATATCTCAATTCGTTTTCATAGCACGTTCCTTGCGATGTCGTTACGCTATTTTGATATTTATACTTATACGCCGTAAGTTTGCATTTGATAAATCGACGACACGAACCCGCGTGCAGTCAACGGCATGCGCAAACACACCAACAGTCTATCAACGGTTCAACATCACGCAAACGGCTAATACAAGTTGTATGTAATGGTTTTGTGTATCTATTTAATTAAGCTATATGCCGATCATCTTATCGCATTTAATTATCCTAGAATCTAGGAACATATAAGTCCTAATATAAGTCCATATAAGTCCTAACATATAGAACCTATATTCGGTTCCCTTGACATGATTACACAGATAACTGCAACCATGGTGAATGTATTAAAAGATGCATTTTTCATGTAGAGTACCAAGCTTCTAGCTCCCGCGATACTAACTCAGTGCATTATAAATCTAAAAATTAATGTAATATATTCAATTGTCTTCTTTGAAATTTGACACCGCTAATGCGATTCTAAATAAAAGAGACAGCAACAAGACTTCGTTTCTGAACGCGGAGATAACTATATTTTCCAATATTTTCATCTGGTGGTGCAAGTGATTCAATGATCTTTTCAAATACATTATATGGACATCAAGCAACATACCTCGGAGGTGAAATCTTCCTGGCATTGCGCTAAAGACTGCGTCAATCTCATTTTAACTTCCTCCAAATCATCGATCGCCTTTTGGTCCTCTTTCTGTGATAGAAATATCAAATAAACAAATTATTTCCTTAATACACACTGAATGCGAAAGTGTGTTTGTTTATTACGCTTTGCACGTCTTCACTGCTTAACCGATCTTCATGAAATTTTGCATACGCGTTGTCAGGGTTACAGAGGACATAGGGTACTTTTTGTCCCGGAATTCCCGCGGGAACTTTAAACCGGGTGAAACCGCGGCGGACAGGATAGTAATGCAATAAAGAGCTAAGAGCTTTTTGAGCTAGAGATAAAATTAGGATTTTTAAATGCGAATAATTAAAGCTATTGGGGGCCCTGAGGTCAAACTCTTTTTCTGAAAAAATACTCAGAAAAAAGTTTCGGTCCAGCAGTTTCAGAGATTAGCCGGAACAAACAGACAGGCAGACAGACAGAGAAAAATTTTGAAAATTGATTTTTTTATGTATAGATACATGCGTATACATTTAGTGAAAAGCTGTTAATTTGAAATTACAAACAGACACTTAAATTTTATTTATTTGTATGGATAATAATGAAAATCATTAAAAACTCACCTCCTTTTCCGTGAACTCATTGTAGTTGCGTTTCATTGTTAGCTCTAGTTTCACTTTCTCATTGGTCAACTGATCAATTTCCTGTTTGTATTGCCCCTGCGATGGGAATGAACCAAAAATTATATTCATACCAAAGAAGAAATAATAATAACGCTTATAATAAAACCTACATCCATACATCCTTACTGACGCCTTAACTACTCAATAATAATCCATCATGAAATTTCGCAAACACGTTATCAGAGTACAGAAAAGGACATGGAGTTCCTTCGTTATCTTTCATCCAAAAAAGTAATATTAATAACTAGCTGTGCCCCACGGTTTCACCCGCGTGAAAAGGTTTTATGTAACAACTTTTTTCCCGACATCCAATTTGAATGAAAGCCTATATGTGGCTCCAGGCTAAGCTTAATCTACCTGTGAAAACCGCATGACACTCCGTTCAGTAGATTCAGAGATTATCGCGAACAGACAGACAGACAGACAGACAGACAGACAGATAGATAGAAAAGAATTTTAAAAACTCTTTTTTCGTGGTTGCTTACTCTCCTTTTATCGCCCCCTGTCAATTTTTCTGAAAAATATTCAATGTACAGAACCGCGGATTCTACTCTCTTAGTATAGCATAGATAATAAACTCTTTATTGAACAACACTAAAGTAAATAATTAAAAAAACTGTTCCCGAGAGATAGAAATTGTTCAACAAAAACAATATTAACGCGAGCACTCGCTACTTTATAATTTCGACCAAGGCACATTTTAAGAATAGATGTTTGAAAGATCTATTGCTGTCGCCCTCTCACTTAGCTCTCCGGTTGGAGTGCGAGAGAGACACTACAGTATCCCCGAGTGACATAGGCCATAGGCTATATTGTGACCCGGAATTCCCGTGGTAGAGAATGCCACTGTGGCATTAAGTCCGCCTTTTGTACCATGTTGTGCAATAAGCTTAAATAAATAAATAAATAAATAAACTCCGAAATTATCGCGGGTGAAACAGCTGAGCACAGCTAATACAACACAAAAAATATACCTCTTTGTCGGAAGCCTCTTCCTGCAACTGTTTCACCGTTTTCTCTAAATGCGTCGTGTATTTCATCATTTGTTCAATTTTGTTAGTGTAATGAGTCTGAAATAAAAAAAAAAACTTAAAAACATAAACACAGTAAGTAAACACTTTGAAAACGAAACTCATCATTGGATACATAGTATAAAACAAGTCGCTTCCCTCTGTCTGTCCCTATGTACATAATATGCTTACCGCCGCACTCAGAGTCGACTTTAATGATTACTTAGTTAAATATAGATTTTTAAAACAAATCTGCCGCAATCAGACAAGTTTAATAAATTAATGTTAATTAGCATTTAACTAATTAAGTTACATCTCATTAAATGCCAATCAACAATAATTTACTGAACGTCTCTGATTGCGGCAGTTTTGTTTTAAAAATCTATACTTAACTAAGTAATCATTAAAGTCGACTCTGAGTGCGGCCGTTAGATCTTTAAAACTACGCGCAACGGATTTTCATGCGATTATCACCAATATAGATAGAGTGATTCATAAGGAAGGTTTACATCTATATTTTATCCTGGAATTCCAGCGGGAAGTCCGCAATTACCGCGAGTGAAATCGCGGGGGACAGCTAATCTTCTTCTATCTATACTCTATACATATAATAAAACTGTAGAGAGGTCAATTCTGTACATTGAAATTCAAAATTAATATTGGAGGATGAATGGTGATCGATACTGATGCCAAAAATGCAATCAGTAAATTTTTTGTCTGTCTGTCTGTCTGTATGTGCACGCATGGGTCAAAAACTACTGAAGGGATTTTAACCAAACTTGGTACGATTGTAGTCCAAACGCCTGGGCTGGTTATAGATAAAAAATTAATATATATATAAAAAATTTCTTTATTATTATTATTATTATTATTATATAACATAACGCTAAGACACATAGGAGCTGAGTAGTGTCGATAAATTTGAAGCAAGTCGGATGTAAATGCGCTTTTAAGCTCTTATCCTCGCATACGTTTACTCAATCACGCAACTACGGTTGAACGGATTTGGATGAAATTTGGCATGCACTTTGTCAGGGGTAGAGAGGACATAAGGTACTTTTTATTCCGGAATTCCCGCGGGAACTCCGAAATTATCGCGAGTGAAACCGCGGGGCACAGCTAGTTAACAATAAAATTATCAATATCCATGCATGACATATCAGAATACAGGAGGTGTAATTTTACACCAGGGACTAATTCTAGCCATCAATAATATAAATCATGTTTACATGTAAATAAAATATACATATATGGGTACGTATACAAGCAAATTGGACACCTTTATGAAGGAAGACTTTTGGCCGAAAGGTGTGGTCTACAGGCGATTCCGGGGCAGGATACCGACAGCCACCACCAGAGCGACACAGTGTCAAAAATAGAATGTTTTTTATATTTGTATATATGTATGTTACTTTGTAAGGTATTTATCTATGGGCCCATGTTGCCTGATAACAAAACAATAAATAAAAAAAATAAATAAATAAATAAATAAACCTTTAAATAAAAGTATAGTTTATGGTTTAATGCTTAACCATTTAATTTGTCTGCGCGATAGCGGCAATTCAGCTGAAAATATAAACACGAGTGAAATCGAGGGTAACAGCCAGTATTATTATATACTGGCGGTTCCCCGCGGCTTCAACCGCGATAATTTCGGAGATCTCGCGCGAATGCCGGGATAAAAATTACCCTATATGCTGTTCTGATGTATAAGCTATATTATAGGAAAGTTTCATTAAAATTCATTCACAAGTTCTTCCGTGAAGGAGTAACAAACATTCATACATACAAACTTTCGTGTTTATAGATACTATTAGTAAGGATTTCAGACTAGAATCGAATACTGAAAATCGACCTAATACGTACCTATACCTCGTTTAACCTTACACCTTTTATAACCGTACTATCTCCATGTGCAAGCAATGGAGATTATGTTGTTAAATAAATAAAAAATAAAATAAAATTGTCACAAAACACATACCACTTTCATGTTAATGGATTCTTTTAATGCCTGCGTGGAATATTTGCAACACTCTTTGTAATCTCGCAACTCATGAATTATGTCTTCGTACCGAGTCTGCAATGGAGTACAAATTGCATGTATTAATAAGAATGAGTTAGAGCCAAAGTAAAACAATCTCGTTCAAAGTCGGCCATTGTTTGGTTATATTTGACGTCAATAAAATTATGATAATAATTAGACGCCGATAAGCAAAAACATGTCAACTCACAATAGTCATTTATATACAACGTGTTAATGAATTAACTGAAAACTTGAAAGTAGTTTGCTCAGAATCGACTAGCGAATCGATCGCACTATGTTTTAATATAGGTTATATTTTTTCATTTTTATCAGCCCATGTCTAAATAATTTATAATATAATACTTGGCGCGTACGCCGCCCGCAGCAAAAAAAATTCGAACCGGTAGGCGCGGGCGTAGCGCTTGGAATTTCGTAGATAGGTCACCTTCAAACTAATGTTGAATAACTTTTAAAGTATAAATTTTTTCTACATAAAATATATTTTAATTATATTATTGTCTATTTTTTAAATGGGGTGTATCAGGTTTCCAGTTAATTCATTAACACGTTGTATATGAGTGCAAAGATGCTTTTAATTAACCGCGTGCTCAACTTAGCGAGGGAATCAAAACAGCACAAGGGTGAAAAATTTTTGCACTCGAGTGCAACACGTAACTTTTCATCCCCTCTCAGTGAGGAAATGACTACTTAAATGCAAAAAAAAACATTTACAATCACAAGATACTTTTATTTCAGTTTACGTACATATTTACTATAACATTATGATACGTAAGTATTACAGAAAAATATTTATATTATGTATAACAAATAATAGATACTTAGGTAGATACCTACAACCTCAAGCGGATAAAAACTGCATAGCAAAAATACCATTTCAGAGGAGAATGAGAAAATGAGAAGAGGAGGGATGAAATAGTATATTTCATTATAAGTGCGGAAAGCCTGTCATTGCAAAGAGTTCCGACAAATGTCTACCCGAGCCGAGGCGCAGCCGAAGGTGAGGGTTGACAGTCGGAACTAGTTGCAATGACGGTTCCGCACGTGTACTGAACAACTATTTTTAATACAGTTACGAAAAAATTAAGCAATTTAATAAAATATCAAAAACACAACAAACTCAACTAAGTTCCAACTGTCTGCTAGTCGTATTAGTAATGCGAAACCTACGTTTCGCAATGCAAAAAGTGTGTCAAAGTCGTGTCGCCATTTTTGACAGTTGGCAAAGAGAACGCACAGTTGGAACTTAGTTGAATTTGTGTTTTTATTATTTTACTAAATTTCTTCATTGACAAACCCTCAATGACAGCCTTTCCGCACTTGCAATGCATATTTTGATACAGAACGCTTTATTGGGAGTTAGAGAACATACCAACAAAATGTTGAACGTAAAAATAAATTGACACAAAGTGGCAGTATAATTTTAAAACACAATTCACACGAAATAGCTCCAGTGTGGGTTAACACACTACTGCTCATCTACATTCAATTATGACAGGACCCATAAAATGTTCGCCCAAACGTAGTGGTTATAGTCTCTTCGATCCGCCCTACAGAGCTGCATATGCATACGACATTACGGTTTTTTTTTTTTATTTTACTGGTTTTTTTGTGGGGAAATTGTAATTTCGAATATGAAAGTGCGGGAAAATGGCTAATTTATTTATTTAACAATTAATGCACACAAGGACAACATAAAAAGAAAGAAAGTATAAAAGTAAACATGTACAAGGGTCATGCTTATTCCATACAATTGGAATTTCTTCCAGCAGACCCGCAACAGGAGAACCGGTTAGAATTGGCTGATCTGGTGTGCCTCAATTCGATAGGATATATTAAACACTAACAGAAATAGTAAAAAAAAAGAAGAATATTAATATTATCTAACTACACACATATTATTTAATAAGATGATATAAATAATAACTTTATATACAATAAATAAATACTAATATAAAATAGAACCTTCGGTCATACAATACCTGTTTGCCGATGAACTCGCAGTGGACTTTCTCCAGCGTGGCCTGGAGATTCGCCTTGTCTTGTGTCAGCTGACTGACTAGATTTTTGTTAGCCAACTGCGATGGGTAAACATAAAAAAGTTAAAACGTATAACAATACTCCACAACACACACACACACACGCTCTCACATTGAGCTACTATTGAGATACTTTTTCCCGCGGGAATTCCGAAAGTACCGCGGGGTACAGTTACTCTAAAGAAGTCTTCTTTGATAGAAACAAGAATTTGAAAGGCAGGTAGTCTCCCGACATAAAGACTCGTATAAGTCCCTTTCGAAATTCAACCCACAACGGGTTGAAAGAGGGTTGCTAAAATTTGTATTATACATTCGCTTGTTCGAGACTATAACTCAGGAACTCGCAACAAAACCGAACTTTTGCTCTCTCGTTGATAAAAATAACTAGTACCGTTGTTTATATTATGAACTAAAAAAAATACGTCAAGTACTTAGTACGTACATCTTTTTTTTCCATATCCTCTTTATATTGTTGGTGTGCAAATTGTAGCTCCGCCTTTTCTTTCACCAACCTACTTATGAGTAGGTCGTCTTCATCCTGACGAAAAAAAAACACAAAATATAATTATATTACTTTAAATATTATATTTACTTTACATAATAATAATAATATCATTTATTCGTCTCCACAAATAAAAACTTGGTTAACAGTCAGACATACAAATAAACATATACGCTGGCAGGACTTCTACCGGGTAGGTAGTAGATACTACTACTCTACATAATAGGCATTAAAATTCTACTAGTGCAGTCAGTTAGATAACAAATAAATATAGAAACGTATATTTCGCTTCAGTTTCAGTTTAGACCGGATTCAGTTTAAACCGGGTCGATTGCCAATCTATACCAACGAGCATACAAAAACCTTTTCCCACGGACACTCGTTGGCGACAGAGGCGAAAGCGCGCCTCCATTTTGTTTTTTTCACCGACTTCCAAAAAGAAGGAGGTTATCTTTGTTCGGCTGTATTTCTATTTTATTTTTTTATTCCTCTGTAACTCCAGCGTCACCGACACAAGTCGCAACTAACCTTCGTTTTGGTCAAGTCGCTTATCACTTCCTCGTGCCCCTTGCGCTCAGCTCGCAGCCGGCGCATGTCCATCGCCAGCTCGTCGACCTGCGCCTGGCGGTCGCCAACCTGGTACTCCAGCTGGCGCTGCGGGATTTCACCAGAAATTAAATATCAAGCACAACATCGAAGTAGGTACAGTCAGCTGGAGAAATGTGTACACACTTCTATCAATCAATGAGTCTTATTGCAATAGTAATAAAGTTTAACAGCCAACAAAAGTCCCCGCGGGAATTGGCTGGTTGACAATTTTTTTTAGTTCGTCGTGTAGATTAATAAAACATATTAGACACTATTTTTTTTTCTTTTTTTTTACGAAATCAAAAAATAGCGGCGATATATTGAGTTGAAATTTCGCGTGACGTCACTACGCGGTGCAGTTTGTACGGGGCTCATACCGAATAATGATGTCGCGCGAGTCCCCCACCCTAAACTTTTCATTAATTTTAAAAAGCAAAAAATACGTGTCGATTATTTTTTTTTCTAACAAATAAATAGACAGACAGACGCGGCAGAGAACTTTATTGTATAATATGTATGGATGGTAACTACTGCGCCAGACTAAAAAAAAAATGAACAAACAATAATAATTCAATAATAACACACACAATAATAACACGTCGACAAATTATGTGTTAAACTATCCAGCGCAACATATGCTATAAAAAAACTAAAACCCCTTGTTTCCTTTAAAGTATTAAGACAAACATATTTTGCATATTTTCATTCATTAGCATCTTACGGAATAATACTGTGGGGAAATTCATCGGATGCTAACCGAGTACTTATAGCTCAGAAACGTGTGCTAAGAATTGTTACGGGTAGTAAGCCAAGAGATTCATGCAGAGATATATTTGCACAACACCGCATTTTTACAATATTCTCTCTGTACATTTACGAAGTCTTAATATATACCCGACATAATCTAATTGCATTTGAGCGCCATAAAAGCCGAACACGTCAGGCGGGTCAGTTACGACCTGTCGCACACCGTACACAAATCGCAACAAAAAACCCGAGAGTTATCGGGCCTAAATTGTACAACTGCCTGCCTGCTAATCTTAAAAATGAATTGAGTGACGAAGTGTTTGTGCGTAACCTCAAAAATCTCTTGTTGACCAAGCCGTATTATTCAGTAAATGAATATTTAGAGGACAAATTTATGTGATAATTTTTGTATTTTGTAATTTTATATTTCAGATATCCAAATGACAGGATATCAAAATAAGTATAAATTTTGACTATCTCGGTACATACTTTGTAATATTTATATTATTTAAATTGTATCTGAGAAATAAATAAATTCAATTCAATTCAATTCAATTCAATTCAATTCAATTCAATTCAATTCAATTCAATTCAATTCAATTCAATTCAATTCAATTCAATTCAATTCAATTCAATTTACCATAGAGCGGATTCGGTCTTCGGCGTCCATGTTGAGCGTCTCGATTTGAGTACGCAACTGCGCCGCCTCCGACTCGGCTCTGAGGAGCGCGTCTTTCAAACCGTTGATCTCAGCCGCGTTCCTGTCCAGCATGAACTCGAGCGACGACTTCTGCCACGTTATAGTCATGTTCTCCTTTATCACCTGCAACCATAGTTTTTTTTTTTTTAATTTAGGTACTTACTCCTTTTGGAGAAGGCAAAGGAATCTAAGTCTATACAGCCAATTCAGTTGTATTTTTCTTCGTCTGAAGTTGTCTATATCAAAATTCATTGGTGAGATGCATTTCGATTTTTTACCGGAACTTTTGGCAGTAACACTTCGCAGTTGAACCTTAATAGGACGCTCTCATGACTGTATGGTCAAACGACAAGTGAGGGAGTGAATTGACAAAATAAATCTCATTATATAAAATTCTCGTGTCACAATGTTCGTTCCCATACTCCTCCGAAACGGCTTGACCGATTCTCATGAAATTTATGTATATTTAATAAGCCTGAGAATCGGCTACTATCTATTTTTCATCCCGGAATTCCCGCGGGAACTCCGAAACTCACGCGGGTGACACCGCGGGGCACAGCTAATAATACATAATATACAACATAGAACGATACGATACACGATTTGAATTTAGAAAAACGTAAGTTTGAATACAAAATACAGTAAATTTAAAAAAATAAAAGTAATAAAGGATAATCCTTTACTATTTTAAAATTGAAAGTGAGTTTGTTTGTTTGTTGGTTTATTTGTTATACTTTCACGCCGCAACGGCTCAACCGATCATCATGAAATTTTGCATGCACGTTGCCAGAGACACAGAGAAGGACATAGGGTACTTTTTGTCCCGGAATTCCCGCGGGAACTCCGAAATTACCGCGGGCGAAACCGCGGGGAATAGCCAGTAACGTCATAACGAGTGGCATACAGCCGCCTCGTTACAAGAGTAAAGAAGCTATCGCTTACGTCACGCCGCTGCTGCTCCACCAGCCGCAGCTGGGCGGCGAGCTTGTCCACCGTGTCCTCGTCGGGCGACGCCACGAACTCGATCGGCGACGAGCTGCGGGCGCCGCCCTTCTTCGAACCCACCATCGTGGCAGAGCGCGCCGCGCTATCGGCATTCTCCTCCGAGAGCGCGTTTTCGTCGTTATACTGCAACATAGCAGACCAGCATTAAAATTTACGTCAAGTTATGAAAAATGTATTAGGATTCATGAACAAGTCTAGCTGGCTTTCGAGCCCAGGCAGTCGCCCAGGCAGTAAATCGGTCTGGGAAACCATGTCTTTATTACGCAAACATCTCCCCCACTAAAGGAACGTTTCTTTCACCATCCGATGAGACATGCTTATTCAAATTATGTGGTTACTGGTTGTCCACATCACGCATCGCTTCAGTTATAATAGGTAATAATAATTATGCAAATTGGATCTCATGGGATTTAAATTGTAGATTCAACCCATATCGGATCGCAAATACTTACCTAAATAATTATGTAGAAAATGAAAAACACAACGAAAGAATGAAAACTTGAAAAATGACAAACTTATAAAAAAAAACGCTCCAATAAAATACTACGCTCCAATAAAATTAGTCAAAAGTTGGTTTTTCCGTCAATAGGAAAAATATGCGAGCAAAATTAATAATAATAATAATATGGTCTTATGGCTCACCCATAACAAAGCAAGCCTTATTTATGATGAGTGATGGCGATGGCGTAATGATGAAGTGAATTAGCGTTTAAACAATAATATTGGTTTGTTAAAAAACCTCAAGAGAACAGGAACGCAATATTTATGCATTCGGAGTTCATAAAATCAATTAATAATGACAATGAGTCAATAATAATTATAACGAAGCACATTTTAAGTTAGTGTAGGTAAGTTGATGAATAATGTCAGTGTGAAGTAAACAAATCTAACATAGGTACATCTAAAAATGAATAAATCTAAAAAAGCATGATTTTAAAAGCGCAGTTAATAATCTCACGGCCGCACTCAGAGTCGACTTTAATGATTACTTAGTTAAGTATAGATTTTTAAAACAAAATTGCCGCAATCAGAGACAGAGACTTTGTTTTAAAAATCTATACTTAACTAAGTAAACATTAAAGTCGACTCTGAGTGCGGCGGTCAATGACCTATATACCTACGTCATCTAGAAAATTTTCATTTAAGGTAGGTTTTGCAATTGAGTCTTTTTCCGTGTGCACGTTCGCCGTGCACGTTCCCTATTGTTATTTTTTTTGATGCAAGTTGAGTGCGAAAGCTCTGAAGCCCTCGGTATCGCCCGAACGGACTCGAAAGTCCACTGTGGCGGCCATTGGGCCGGTCATGGCGGCCATAATGTCGTACAATATGGCGACGATGGCCACCAAATATGGCCATTTGTATTTGTTCACAAAACGTGTATCTACTTTTATTTATTTATTTATTTTATTTATTTCAAAAACCACATAATCCTTACAGGCTAACCTAATGCGATTATATGTCTACTTTAAGTATTTGGCTTACAAGTTAACACACACAAAGTTATTTTTGTGAATTCATTCAGAGAACAGGTAAGTATGTCTACTGTCTCTGCCACCTCGTTGATACTTATAATACGCAATACCTACTAGTATAGTTCGTTTGGTTTTGAGAATTAAAAAAAACACCTACAAAGTTATTTGTGCATTTCCTTGAGGTTGTTTTACCTGCCACGACCTGCTACTAAATCAGAACCTACCTACTATTTTGCCTCAAATAAAATATTTCAAAAACATCTAATCATTGTTTTTACCTCTGCAGAAACTGTATTTTTAGCAACAGAGAAATAAAAAAGGTTTCAATTTGACACGACTTTTGAGGCACAATGTTAAAGTTGCAATATCGTCATTTCGTTGTTTGAATCACAGGAAAACTTACTATAGTTCTCTAAATACTAAAAGCAAAAAAGTTAGAAGATCTTTAATTCTAAGAAATCTCATAGTTTCTCATCGACGGTAAACATTTGTATAGGGGTAAATTCAAAACTCCGGTTGAAGTCACCCGACTTGAAGTTTAATCTATCGTGTCTCCGATAAATTTCCTCATTTTGATGTAGTGGTTAGCGAACCTGACTTTCCACGCTAGGTTACCCGGCTTCACTTCGACACGCGCTTCAGGTCAAACACCTATGACCAGTATTTGTGTTTTTTTTTTAATCATTTAAAAAGCCTTGACTGTTCAAATAAGTACAATTGATGGTGTGTGATAATGACCAAGCATAGGCATGATGTCGAGGTATGTAAATCAAATGTCTATTAATTAGCCCGACAGTTAGATAATAGAAAAATAATAGACACGTATAATACGTCACTTTTTTTCATTATTGAATAAATACTTAGATAAAACTAATTAAAATTTAGGAATGGGAGCTCGTTACTGTACGTATACCTGCGTGACGTCACGCGAAATTTCGGCTCAATGCAGTATCGCCGTTATTTTTTGATTACACAAAAAAAGGAATAAATACGTGTCCAATATTTTTTATTAATCTACACGACGGACTAAAAACAAAAATTTAATCGTCTAGCCCATTATTACTATCTCTAATGAATCCACATACCACGGTGTTAGGTTAGCATGAGATGACTTTACGCTTCGCCTCACAACACCACTTACCCTCGCAGTCACATAATTAGCCATATCGACCTTCTCCCTGTACGATTCGTGCGTCATCAACACTTGCAGCTCGCAGTCGGCCAGCATGGCCAACTGGTCGCGCATCGCCTCGTTATTCTTTCTCAACACTTCCTTCAGCACTACATTCTCGTCGAGAAGCGCACCGAATTGATTACGGAGTTCTCCAATACTTTTGTCCTCTGTCACTATGTTACTGGCTATCATTAAACTATTCGGCGACGGCTGGAGAAAAAAATCATACTAGATATACTACGTTGAGACTACGTTTTGGTACACTCGTATTTTTTTTTTCAAAACCGTCGCCGTTAAATAGAATACAATACATTGACAGTCCAAGTCCATATCTGAACCTATGACTTGATGAGGCAAAGATCACAAATCGCAGAAAGATTTTACAGACATTTTTTATGTCATTCAGCATAGTAGGTACAGATTCGATTCAAAAAAGTGTGGATTCGATTCAAAAGGGTTCGGATTCGATATATTATATTACTTTCATCGATGCTTTCACGATTCATACGATATCTTGACCTATCCTGATCCTATTGTTTCTGTTCCTTATTTTGTGGTACCATTTTATATCCTCTAAGTCTAGCGCAATGGATAGATAACATATAGATCAATTTAATTTTCAACCTTATACGCTGTGTGTAACAAAGAAATTACAATGGACAAAAATACCTACTGACCATTTATTATTATAGCACTTCCACACATATTTGAAACTTCGACAACATACTTATCATTTAAAATTTATTATTGTAAGGTATTATTATAACAATATTAAATACTTAGTGTAAAACAAAGTCGCTGAGCGCGACTGTTTGTCTGTGTGTCCGCTTAGTTCCCTCAACTACCTATACAACAAAATCGGGGTTGTTTTAATAGAATTTCTTTCGGAAGGTTAATAATTAGGACAGAAAAATTCTCAGGGGAATCCTAAAATTACAGCAGTTTAACCGCAAGGATTAGTTAATCTTATTCTATGCGAATGTGAGTTTATTACTCTTTCACGCCTGGACGGCTCATCCGATCATCATGAAATTTTGCATACACGTTGCCAGGGGTACATAGGACATAGGGTACTTTTTATCCCGGAATTTCCGCGGGAACTCCGCAATTAACGCGGGTGAAACTGCAATAAAATTTGCATACTAACACGTTGTCAGGAGTACAGAAAAAGATAATATAGGATACTTTTATCCTAGAATCGGGTGAAACCGCGGGGAAAACTTAGTTATTATTTATTAAGTAAACACTAGAGAACCGTCGCCTCAATAATTATAACAGAACTTGATTGTCGTCTAATTGATATTGATAAATAATCCGGACAATTATGTATTTGTCAATTGATTTTTAACAAGTACATAAATTTGTACTTAAATATAAACCATACCTAAATTGTCAAAAAGTTATCTAAGTAGGTATTTTTTAATTAAATTAAATACATGTTAACACTCATTAAATTTTATCTAAAAACTTTATTTTGCTATTTTCAATAAAACTAGCTATACCCGCGCTCTCACCCGCGTGCCTTTCGGAGTTCCCGTATTTTTTACCGACTTCCCAAAAAGGAGGAGGTTCTCAATTCGACGCGTATGTTTATTTTCTTTTTTTTATCTTTTATACGATCTTTGCCTTGTCAATCACATATACCTACAACACGAAAGATATGATATCATCCAAATCGATGGAGTCATTAACATTTTCGAGTTTTGGCAAGATCAACGAACGGCTTTTGATTTTAATATTATAAAACAAACATTATAAAATATAGATATAAAATATAGATTTTATAATATAGATTATAAAACAAGTCCTCCGCCGCGTCTGTCTGTCTGTCTGTATGTTCGCGATAAACTCAAAAGCCACTGAATAGATTTTCATGCTGTTTTCACCAATAGATAGAGTGATTTAAGAGGACGATTTATACTTACGCATAGTTTATCTTGGAATTCCCGCGGCAACTCCTAAATTATCGCAGATAAAACCACGTGGGATAGTCAGTATAATAAAGAAAATATTATGTTGTAATAGAATAGTAAATAGATGATTCACGATCATAATTTGTTTATAATAAATTTTGATAACATTTCGTTGTGTAAATAATGTTCTTTTAACTCGGTCAAATTTTAATAGAGAAATGTAGGTACTTATATCTAGTTCAGCTTGAAAATATCACTTCCTGGAACGAAATTGTTTATTGCTAATATCACTTCCTGGAACGAAATTGTTTATTGCTATGTCATTTTGTGTTTGTCTTTTTTTTCGGACACGAAAGATTTGCAAAAAAAAAATCATTTTTAAACAACACTAAGACAAGTAATCCCTTTGTTATATTGGACCCACCAGTGGGTCTGCCGGTCTCGGTTTGAAAGAGATTTTTTTTTTATTTTAAGAAATAAGTGTACCTACCTAGATAATTATATCTATTGTTAAGACTTTACAAGCACTACAAAACGCACATTCTGCAGATCTTGAACTAAAAAAAATTTCGTCACCATGCCCATTATTATCATGAATACAAAGCGTACTTACGCTCTCGCTGATGTGTCCTCGCAGCGCGCTGGTGGCTGACACCGGCAGTTCGTCGATTGCGCTCATGAGCAAAGACTTGTCGTCGCACAAGTCTTCTCTCAACGGCCCGTCCTCTGAGCGGGGACTGCTGCCCAATACAATAAAGGAGTCGTTGTCACTCCCATTTCCATCATCGAGGATTTCGCCATCCTCGACATACACGTCAACAGGTCCCGCATAAACGTGCTCCTCTTCTTCGACTTCTTCATCATCCTCGTTATCGGACTCGGACTCCGAATAATCTCCATCATCCGAATCGGATTCGAACGACTCGTCAACCTCTTCCTGCTGTGGTTCTTTAGCAGGCTCATTTGTTTCAGTCATTAGGCGATCCTCTCCCTCCACCGCTGGGTTCTCAATTTTATCCTGAGAGTTCATGTTATCTGTACGAAAACAAGTACTATATTAAAACTATATTATTAATCTGCAGCCGCGTGAAAGGTTTTTTACAACAACTTTTTTTTCCGACATCCGATTTCAATGAAACAAAGCTCCAGCAGGGCTATTACGTAACTTTTGTTGGTATCTTATTTCAGTTTCAATCAGAAAAATAGTTATTTTGGGATCAATTAATCATGTTTAGACAGCTTCAACTTTTAAAGTAAGATTATTACGGTTGATTGCTAGATATTGTGGGTGTCAAAACGCATATTTTTTAATCGCAAAACCGCCATGTTTTTGATTGCAACCGAAAAATGATAGAAACAAAAGTTACGTAATAGCCCCTCAGGCTAAGCTTAATCTACCTGCGAAAACCGCATGACACTCCGTTCAGTGGGATCGGAGATTATAGTGAACAGACAGATAGACAGAAAATAATTTTAAAAACTCTTTTTTTTTAATTTTATTTTATTTTTTAAATTTTTTTTTTATTGACTAGGTGTTTGTTTAACTTAATCTGATATCGACTTTTTAAATGAAATACGATTTTTAAAGCGGTTGGTGTTAGTTTCACCATTGACTGTAAGGTACTTATTTTTATTATTGATTTAACTAAAAGTGAGTAGGTAACGCAATGAATAACGCAAGTTAAGCAATGAAAAAAGATTTCTCGTGTATTTTAAAACTATCTATGTATTTAAGATCCTTTTGTATTACACTTAGTAACCAATAAATACTTGAATACCTACCTGTATTCTGTCACAAACAACAGCTGTTGGTCACAGATTCACAGCAGTTATAGCTGATCAAGAATACCTACATTCGTATTCTGTAATTCTTTACAACTCGTGTCGGACCGTTGATGTTCTTTCTCTTCATTTCATAGTAATTCATACGTTAGAAATAATAACTAATGGCTAAAATAGGCTGACTCGACAAAGTCATCGAATAGCGCAGGTACGTTCCGGAGAAACATAAAGGGACTTTAGAAAGATAAAGCGAAGACAATAAGCTTATTATTTCGGTTTTAAGTAGGCACAGAGGTTTATTGTCGGCGAAAAAACTATGTTCTCAAAGTACCTACCTACTTATAATGATAGATAGACCGTATGCGAGAACAAAAGATGTAGGACATCAATAGTACATTGTTATCCTAGGGGTGAAAGTAACTTATTTAGTCCCGAGACGGGGTTTGGCCAATAGATCGAGGGACTAAATAAGTCTTTCTCCCGAGGATAACACTGTGCTTTTCATTACGAATGCAAGGAAACTCAAAATAAAAATAGGAATTAGCTAAAGAAAAAAATGAGTGAATTTTATTTTACATAAATCAACCATTAGGTGTGCTACTGGCCAGTAAGTTTCAGTAGTAAGTAAGCCCCCTATGACATAAAAAAAAACTTGAGTTTCTGCAGTATCCAGCTGTCAGTTCAAAGCGATTCTCCCTAGGGCTGAAAAGTGTTACTTTCAACCCGCTTCTCAGGCAACTTCAGACCTACTTTCCGAGTATGAGTAATGAAAAAAGTCTTTAATACTACCTACAAACATAATAATGCATATATAGATATAGGAATAAAAAATATCTTTAACTGGTCTGAACAGTCATATTATTATGAAATGAAATGAAATGAAATAAACTTTATTTGTTACGACAATCGTTAATATATGAAATAACATAAACAAGCACAAACAGCGTGTCGCAACAAAACGACAAAAAACAATAAATTGTTTTTGCATATTCTATGGTAAAAGTCCCTGCACAAAAGTGCCAGCATTTCGAGCAGGTATAGCGACGGGTTTTTACGCACCTATTTGGCGCATTTTAAATCTTTACAACTTATTATTTTTTTTAAGAAATCCTCCGAATCAATTGTTATTACCTACTAATGTTTGTGTCTTATTATTAGATATTTTCCATACAAAAAATACTAAAGCCATAAGTGCCTCAATACTAAATGTCTTAATTAGACGCCTACCTATTAATTATTATTAAGGTAGTTACGTGGGACCGACAAAAAAATAAATTAAAATACCGGCAATACTAATATAACATGTATAATGAAACTATTTCTTCAGCCTGTATTTTATTCCTAGGTACCTAAGTTATCACTTACATAATATCAAGGGTAGATCACTAAACACCCTCCGAATCGGTACAAATACGCCACGTTGCCAACTCGCAGCGACTTTCAGCGTGTATGGCGCTAATCAGATGACACCGCGCGCGCGCGCAGTTGCCGCTCTTATCACGAGTTAGTGAACCAATAAACATGGTGGTCCATTTTTTTTTTTTTTTTTTTTGACCTATTTAGTTTGTTTTGTATTAGGACTTATTTGATAATTTCACTACACTAATATATTATTATTGCCGGTGTTTTCATTCATAGTCTTATTGTAGTCCCCACGTTGTATACGTGTCTCCTCAGATTAAAACAAAAAGGCGGCGTGTCTCTAACAAAAAAATAAAAATAATCATCCTAATAATAGATGGGTAGTTTGTGACGAAGCCGATGGTGATTCCAATATCTGATTTGATTGTTCATCAATCAATCACGCAAAATACGGATAAATAAACTTATAGTGAAACTCGGTATACCGATAACTACCTACAATATCTTCCGGATTAACTCATAGGTTACTTGCTGTGTTGGACCTCCCGATGGAGTCGTGAAATTAACGCGTAAAGTCCCAAGAAACAGCTTATTATGCTACTGCTACACCTGCGTGTTAACGCGTAAATTAGTGCGCTAATTAAGGCATTACGTAGATTTAAAACACTCATTGATGCAAAAATTACAGCTGCTTCTACCTCCATTGCAAAAAAACAGCTGTTTGAAGTTTCGACCTCCATTTTGTGTTAACTCGTTATTTCACTAGAAATTAACGCAACGGCACGTCGCGTTGCAAACTAAATGTAGCCAACTGGACATTAACATCAACGTTAACGTTAACGCAGGTGGAGCAGTAGCATTAATAAAATAATATATGGATCATTCTTGTTATTACCTACATATTGACTACTGCATTATCTAACTAATTTTTTTTTATTGCTCATAATTTTCTAGCTTCAAAAGCTTCGGTTGCCCGTTGCTGACCAAGCTCCTTTATAATTTAACCTAGGTAGGTTACATACAAAGTATGGCAAATTTTGAAATTTGAAAATAAAAAATCCCTACTTCCGTATTAATATTATAAATGCGAAAGTAACTCTGTCTTCTGTCTGTTACGCTTTCACGCCAGTGGCCCAATCGATCATCATGAAAGTTTGCATACGTTATCAGGGGTACAAAAAAGGAGATAGGGTACTTTTTAATTTTTATCACGGAATTCCAGCAGGATCTCCGAAATTAACGCGAGTGAAACCGCGGGGAACAGCTAGTAACATAGATATTTCATACCCAAGTAAACGAGCCACTATGTTCATTGAAAGAATTATGTAGGTACATTTCGTTTTTTGTTATTCCTACATAACCTACCTACGTAACCTACGTAAATCGAACTAATTAAAAAAATTAAACTTGAATAAAAATTAAGCAAGACTTACGAATATAAGAGTGGTACAGAAATGTTGAAATTAATGGTACGATGAAAAATACACTGTCAGCAACGCGCTTGCTATTCCCGAATCGGTCTGAGTACGGCGCGGCGTAGGCCTACTGCAAGTTGCAACTACACTGATGAGTGATGACTGAACTGAATGACTGAACCGAAAAAGGTTTTCAAAATCAAAAATATACCTGATGGCAGTGCAGTGTTACCATCTCTCGAAAATATTATTTACCCCTAAAGATTATGTCAAAATCCCCTAAATCCCCCTAAATAATAGATTATTATAAAAAGTTTATAAAAAATAACTAGCGCCAAGATTTTTGCCTCAGTTTGGAAATTTTTAGGGCGAAAATATTGAAAATATGGGTAAAAAAATTAACTGTGACAAAGGCAAAAATGTCTCTTGATTTTATTTACGACAAATATTTTTTTCGTAAATTTTACAAAAATTCTAATTATGATTATCTTAATTTTAAAATTATGGCTTTTTTATTGATCCTGGTAAAAAATCATAACAGACTTTTTTTTATAAAATTAAACTTTGAACAATTTTTTAAATAAAAGTTGTTATCTAATCAATGTTTTCGCCGTAAAATCAAAAATTTGACAGCAATAATAATTGTTATTTTGAAATTGCGGTAAAAATCCTGGCCCTAAATTAATAACAAAAAAAAAAAAGAAATATAAATAGAAGAAAATATGAGAAGCCAAAAAGTACGCCCAAAAATATAATTCCCCCTAAAAAATCCCATTGCATTCATTTACCCCCTAAATTTGGGGCGAAATGGGAACCGTGCCTGTTGGCTGATATCCGCCTACCCCCACCCATTGTGGCGGTTATTTTGTAAACAACAATGGCCTTGAAGTTGGAGCATGCCTTCTCGATCACGTGGTACACACAAACAATTCTACCCAAAATGGCCGGCCACACTGATCAGCTGATTGCCACGCGTATTCGCGCAAAAATTACACGGATAGGTATTTTTATAATTATAGATACTTGTACAGTGTACGTCGTATGAAAAATAATCAATCATTATTATTGTTTATTTTGAAATTTGATGATAACTATTAAATAATATGTTACAAACCGGTGGATGAAACTTTGACCACAGGTAGGTAGGTACATAGTACACAAACACAAAGCATTTCGCGGAATTGCGAAATGCGAATGGTACTTAAATAGGTACCTACTAGGTAAACAAGAATCAAGAAACAACATGGTTTAATTTTTATTATACTGTATGAAGCTACTTTGCCAACCAATGCGAAAATTTTGATATTGATTCTCCAACACGGTAGGAATAAAGTTATGATTCTGATCAAGGAAAATCAACAAAAAATTAGTTAACGAAATATTGTTAGGTACTTACATCTTGTTTTTCTTCAAAAAGATGCGTAAATGATAGAAAGTTAAAAATTTGTCAAAAGCACAGACAGATAAGAGAAATCAAAAGCAATTTATCTCCTACTGCAAGCGACAACTGCAAGCAGTGATCTTATAACTTAAAATGTTGATAATGTTCTGTCTGTGCCTCAGATTAACTAGGTCTGTGCCACAAATTAACTAGACATATGTCTGTGCTCAGTTTACGCCTGTGAACCTTGAGGTAGGCTTGTTGAAAAAGTATCGATATATCGATATTTTTTATACAATATATCGATATTTTTAGCCAATATATTTTGATCCGATATATCGACCCAAAATATCCAAAATATCCAATATAAGTTAATTGTATCAAAAAAGATTTTTTTTTATTTTTGTGATTACTAGATCCAAAACTGTAAACGATAGGGACGAATGGAAAAATGTAACTGTCAATTATTAATAGCTCACACCATCTCTTATAAAGTATATTTATTATATAGCATAATATTATAGTGATCCATTAGTGATAAACAAAATATGGAAACAGTGAAATAAAATGAATTGGGGCGTTCGTCGGGAGGTTGTCGTTTTACTATACAACTTCCCACCGAGCGTCCTATTTAAATTCAATCGTGAAGAGTTGCTGCCAATTTTAATAACGCAAAATCTTTTGAAAATTTGACCGATATATCGTTATATCGATATCTTTTCCTCGATATATCGACGTCGATATTGATATTTTTACAAATATCGATATATAAATATTTTTTTCACATCCCTCACATGAAGTTGAACGACAAGTGACAACCATGGAATTAATAGGTACTTCGTACAACTGGAAAGCTTACTGTGCATCGAAACACGCACCGAGCGAGAGGTCATTAATCTTGGTTCGTCTCTTTCAAACTAGTGTAACCATTCTTTTTCCTCATAGGAAATTTTTTAAAGAAAATCGCTCAATTACGAGGCTCAGTTTAATATCAATTATTGAAATTAAATAATAAAATGAAGCAGAAACGCACAGTATTTTATTAAAATAGGTAGATAGTAATTATATCTACTCTGTTTTTATAGAAAGACTCGTAAGATCCTAGTCCATCGAAGTAAACTTTTTGATGATTGTTTGTACGTAATGCTAGCTACCAAAGTTATATACACTAGCACACACCGCTATTGCGCATCATCCTCTAATAAACAATAGGTATACTTATCTTATATAATAAAAATGAATCATCAAATGTGTTGGTAAGCGCATAACTTACAAACGACTGCACCAAATTGGAAAATCGTTTTTTTTTGTTCGTTATTGTAAGCTGGAAATGTAAAATTGTTACTATAATAGTATTAATTTGGTCCACCACTACAATTTGACTAATAAAATTATTAAAAGAAATACCCACAATATGAAAATTATCATCACACAAAGAAATCATTGGGCCTTCAAATTGACGCTTTCACCGATGTAATACGAAATCTTCGATTAAAGTTAACGAAACTAATGAATTTCCAAGGTATTTAGTGATACAATAAATTTAAATTAAGTACAGAAGTAGTTTCAAGTGTAGTCACCCTAGTTCACACTGATATCAAACTTACCTGTGAAAAGATAATCCACAACCAGGATATGATTCTTTCCCACACCCACTTACAGCACATATATTGTTCACCATTTTGCAATCAAATACACAATCAAAAGCACTTTTTCAACTAAGAAAACACATAAAGTTGCAACAAAGTAGACGCCATATTGTTTTTGTAGTGCCGCTGCCGGATGCCACCATTGTACCTAGTGTTGCCTCACGGAAAGTAATAAAACTTTCCCATAATATTGAAATGTCGTGAAATGCGTGAAATATACAGCCTGGCCCTACATACTTTTGCATTTATTGATAGTATACTTTCGAATTATTTACAAACATGTCATATATTATAATATTTATGCCTTAAATTTATTGTTTTTTGCGAAAAAAGCTTTTTGAATTTACTACCATTGTACTATTATATATTTCACATGGCAACTGTGCGAAAGGGACACACCAAGAAAAAAGAGTTTTCGCTCAGGCTCACTTCTATAAGGAGATATTGGTTAATTAAAAAAATACTTTATTTACATGCTCGTAAGGTTTATTTTAATATGTCAAAATGATTGAAGTAAGCTTTCCAGTTGTACGTAGTACCTATTAATTCCATGGTGACAACTCAACAATTTACTCCTTTTGGAGAAGGCAAAGGAATCTAAGTCCATACAGTCAGTTCAGCCTTTCTTTTCTGAAGTTATTTACATTGAAATGCATCGGTGAGATGTATTTCGATACTTTTCTGGAACTTCTAGAAGAATCCTTTACAATTGAACCTTATTGAAATGCTCGGTAGGAAGTTTTAGCAAAACGATAATCTTCCAGCGAACACCCTATTTCATCTTATTTTCCTGTTTCCACACACTGTTCATCACTAATGTATCACTATTTTGCAAATCCCACCACGTTTATACAATATTAATTTTCACTCTTTTCACTCTTTCACAGGTATGTGACGTTTAAGAAGTGTCGATGTTTGCGCCAAAAACAGAATTCGTCGAAAAAGAAATTAATTGGAGTTCTTACGAACAAACAAGAGGGAGGTGTCATAGTCACAAAAAGTTTATAATTGGATGTCTTATTTGCAATGTGAGTTGAGAGCTCAGAAGAATAACTAAGTGTTCTGAGGTTGAGAGAAAGAAATGGTGCCTGAAATTTCAAAAAGGTTATAAAAACAACTCGATCGTTCTGTGACTTGGTAGCAACTCATACGAGTGAAATTTTCACCGAACAACTGTGCCCAAACCTAAACCCACAGAACGCACACATGGATTCGCACGAGTGCACTCAAGCACATTGTCATTGACGTCATAATTAAAGAAGAAGAAAAAGAACGTCCTCCGTCTACGGACGTCAGGATGACACAGATATCTGTCCTGTCATCTGTCATGAATGTATGAATTTTGACAGTTTGTCATGGTATCTATTAGGTAGGTAGATAATTCATTTTTGTAATTTTGTCGTATTCGTTCTTTAGACATAAGTCTAGTTAATTTGTGTATTCGTTGTCGTTCACAAAGATCATAATCATAGAGTAACTTATATACTACTGAGAAGCTACGTGGTCGTTCACTTCATGTCTCATGACTTCAATCTATCTTCCAACTTCCAAGTAAAATTGATTCAGATTTCTAATTTAACCCATCCTATAACTGATAGGGTTCTACCTTCTGCTCTACAAATTAACCATTGTGTCTAAAGAGGAGAGCTACATTGGTCTAGTTCTAGTGTGAAATTTCTAATAAAACAATGTCTAATTCGAACAACTTAGATTTACATTACGTCCATCAAAGCTTCCAGCGGAGTTTGAAAAACGAAGACGACGTCGTCATTGAAGCTTACATAGATGGATACAATGAACTCGTAAAGTATGGATGTAAAGATGTCTATTAATGTTTTTAATTTTTAATGTTTAAACTTTAACTCCTTTTTACCATATGGATGGGTGAAATATGTTTTTCAATTGCAGATTCTTAAATCTCATCGGCGCTGTGTTCTCTTTCGTGAGTAGCGATGTGAAAAGCAAAATTAAAGTTATGGAGAAACATAGAGACGGAGAAAATGCAATTTACTATGCTTCCTTCAAGAACATGATGAAGTTTGAGAAGGAAACAAGTTTACATGAGAAAAGTGGCTTTGTATCTGGTTCTAGGACTATGTTGAGATTGCACAGAGGCCTAGGTTTGTTAAATTGACATAAACTCATAACTTTGATGATTTTAAAAAGAAATCTTAAATATTTAATAGATAATATGGTTTGTGTATCCCAGAAATGGCTCTAACGATTTGACTAGCAGAGATCGACTAACTGTTTCTTGCGGTTTCACCTGTTTTAATTTGAGAGTTCCAATGCGAACTTTATAACATCCAACATCTTAGCTGATCTCCTACCTGTAAGCTATCTACTTGCCAAATTGTGGCTTTGCATGTCAAGAATCAAGATTGGTGTTATGTCTATGAGTTAGTGACCTTCACGTTTATATAAGACTAGCTGACCCCTGCGGTTTCACCCATGGAGTTCCCGCGGGAATTCCCCCATAAAAGTACCCTAAGTCACTATGTCACTCAAAATCACTTTAGCTTCCTATAAGTGAAAGAATTTTCAAAATTGGTTCAGTAGATCCAGCGATCACCCCCTGAAACCTCACAAACTCACAATCTCCGGAGTTCCCGCGGGAATTTCGGGATAAAAGTTCCTTACGTCACTCAGCATCATTATAGCTTCCTAGTGAAAGAATTTTTAATATCGGTTCAGTAGATCCAGAGATAGATGTTCCCCCGTGGTTTACCCACAGGAAATTCGGAGTTCCCGCGGGAATTCCGGTATCAAAGTACCCTATGACACTCAGGATCACTGTAGCTTCCTATAAGTGAAAGAATTACCTTATTAATCTGAGACACGGTCAGGGAGATTTGTTTAGGTATTCCAAAGTTGGTAAGGAAGTTATTGCATAGATCCATAGTAATTTTTTCTTCAAGGCAGTGTCGATGGACTGATCCTGCCCAACATATGAAAAAAAAAACTGATTTTTTTAATTTTTTTAATCTCAATACAAATAAGCATTTTGTACACTGTAATTTCAAATGTTTGTTAATTTATTTTTACTTACAGATTTCATCAGATTATTCTTGAAACAATTAAGTGTTTCAGAAGACACTGTGAACACTTGTACCGTGTGTCAGAACTCTTACAATGATTCCTTAGCTGCTTATCATCCGTGGTATATAAGGAAAGCTGCAACATTAGCTATGCATGCGCTACCTTCAAGACGAGACTTGTTAGTTAGAGTAAGTATAGTTCGGAGGCTCTATTAGTATGTAACTTTTGTTTCTATAATTTTTCGGTTGCAATAGTGGTTTTGCGATTACAATATGCACGTTTTGACACCTACAATATCTGGCAATCAACCAAAATGATCATGCTTACTCCAAAAGTTGAAGCTGTCTAAACATGATCAATCAATCACAAAATTGCTATTTTTTAATTGAAACTGCTATATGATAAGCAACAAAAGTGTACGTCATATTAATTTCGTGATTTTTTGTTCCCTCTCCCGTCAGAGCTAGTACATACTAGGCGCTCGGCGTTGGGTTGAGCGCGTTTTTCACGTACACGTAGCATGGCGTTTGACGTGCTGCAATAGGGTGAATATACTTTTGGCTCAGTTCGAACCGTCGCTATAAAAGACTACGACAGAAACAAAGATAATATTGGATGCACCCAATAAAGAGATAGACATATGGAATGTTTATTACATTGTACCTATTCTAAATTAAGACACCCATTAACATGGACCTAAGTTTTTTAATTATTTTAGAATGTCTGTACAATCATTTTATGAATTACTGCATATTAAAGCTGATATAACGGGTAATACAATAATATTAAGAGACTCAATTTCACCAGAAGAAAAACTCGTAATCGGGATTTTATACCAAATAGCTGGTCGATTTTGAATTTCATCTATAAAACAATCATCAGTAGGTATCAAAATGTTCGATCTCCATTTTCATAACGTGTGTGCATTCTACACAAAAGCGCGCGATCAAATGTACAACAAAATGGGCGCTCATGTATCCCAAAGCGTGCAGCTGACGCCCGAGCAACGCGCGTTCGAAGGAAAAAATGTAAACGCGCGTTTGACGCGCGCTTCACCAGCACACCCCTCCCCCCCCCCCCCCGTCACGTGTGACGTACTTTCTTTAGGGACGGTCCCAAAGGCATATTAATTATCTTACAGATTTTATTTTTATTAATTGAAAAAATTGTCTTAGAGGTCTAACTTAAGGTCAACAGTTGGCATTGTTTTAAAAAGGCTCAGACCAAATAAAAACTAAAGACGGAACGTCTCGAGCAACGAAGTGAAGCCGGTTAATGCGTATGCATGTGGTGATTAGGAAAGTGTATGGATTTGCTAAGTTTACTTACTGGTGATAAGTGATTCCATGCTGTTTTTTATTTTTTGACCGTTGACGATACATTATGGCATTTTTTCTAACTTAACTGTTGCGTCACCTCCATTAGCGGGAGAAGTTCAAACTAAAAGGTATGGTGTCTTTTTCTTGTAAGTGTGTGCATGTTTATGTGTACGTGCACGGCGTGGTGTCTTTTTCCGGGCTTCACTTGTTTGTTCTACGCGTTCCGTCTTTAGTTTTTATTTGGTCTGAGTAAATAGGTTATAAAATATTTGTTTTCAGCATCCAACAATTTTCAATTATAAGCAAACCTCGGCAAACCAAAATAGTCGTGCCCCGCGGCTTTACCCGCGGAAATTCCGAGATAAAAAGTATCTTATGTCCTTCTCTGTACCCTTGACAACGTGTACGCAAAATTTGTAGACAGATAGAGTTACTTTCGCCCTTATAATTAATATTAGTAGGGATGATTTCCTTAATCTTAAAAAAGACAATGGAAATGAATCTGAATGTTAGTTCTCTTTAGTAAAAATTTGTGTTTGAAAGATGTTATTCTTGATTGAGGTTTTCATTCAGTTTGTTTTGAGATATTCTTATTTTGTAAAAGTGAAATGAAACAGCTATACTTACTAAAATCCTTGGTCAACTGATAAAAAATATTATCTTTAAAACCCATAAATGGTTTTTATGTGCAATTAAATGCCTAGGTATTGAAAAACAAACAAAAAGTGACAGCCATATCATTGGAATTAGATAAATGTGCTTAATTATCTTAAATATATAACTTTTGTATAGTACTGTGCTTACATTTATTAATATTTATGATAATACCTTATCATATCTTTAAATACCGTGTTATGTATTATATTTCGTCATTAGTTATTATTATATACACACCGGCAGAATTAGCGGAACATAAAAAGGCAGAGTATAGAAATAATTACGTATATATATTAAAACAAATAATAATTAGACGTGAAGTAATAAATTAGCGTACAGGTATATTATGTCATAAGGTACATCATATTCTGCCGTTGCTCGGCGTGCAAATGTCATATTATTAATTTCTATTAATTTATATGCCTACTGTCTAAGTTATTTAAATCACATAACTTAGATAAAATGCATCAAGTAATGCAAGCAAGCATTAGGTACAAAATATAATAGGCATGTTGACTAATTTTTATTTTTTAGTCCGTCTTGTAGATTATTAAAAAATTTGGACACGTATTTTTTCTTTTTTTACGTAATCAAAAAATAACGGCGATATATTGAGTTGAAATTTCGCGTGACGTCACTATTCTGACAGTTTGGATGGCGGTTTTAGCGGTTAGTGACGTCACGACCCCCTCACCCTAAACTTTAATACGCTTTATCTCTGTATATTTAAATTTATTTGAAAAAGCAAAAATACGTGTCTATTGTTTTTTATTTTCTAACTGACGGACTAATTAAAATTTCGATTTTCAAAAGTAGTCCACATCCCCAATTTTTGGAAAAACTACTGTTAATTTTGAATGCGCTCTGGCCAAGTTGGCCGACAGCGACAAGCGTGCGAGCAATTTACATAATATCAGTATTGACCTTCGCTTGTGTGCATCAGCCAACATCTATTAGCGGCTCGGGAAAAAAAAAATGGTGATAAAATATAGATCACGTTTAATAAAGCTATATAATAAGCCTATTATAATAGGTGTAAACTTAGTGAATTTCCCTCGGTTTGCTCACTTCTTTTATGTACTTCCATTGCTTATATTACAATGGCTTTGTGATGAAATTTCTTAAGCCATGACTGTACTTGATAATCCAGTTAAATTCTGGCTCTACAGTAGTTCAGTAATTGCAGTAAGTAGAGTTTACTTGATACGCGTACAGGCAGACTGAAATTTTAAAAAACTTGCTCACTTGTTATGGGTAGGAATGGCTCAGGTAGCATCATCTCTGTTGTACTTGTATTAACCCTTAGATGAATGATTGGCTCTCGGAGCGCAGCGGAGACCAATCATTTATCTAAGTATTAACCATTTAAGTAGAAACTGAGTACAATAGGGATGTTGACTACTATTGAAAATCAAAATTCTAATTAGTCCGTCAGTTAGAAAATAAAAAAACAATAGACACGTATTTTTTTCTTTTTTAAATAAATTAAAATATACAGAGATAAAGCGCATTAAAGTTTATGATGAGGAGGTCGTGACGTCACTAACCGCAAAACCGCCATACAAACTGTCAGAATAGTGACGTCACGCGAAATTTCAACTCAATATATCGCCGTTATTTTTTGATTACGTAAAAAAAGAAAAAATACGTGTCCAATATTTTTTAATAATCTACAAGACGGACTAAAAAATAAAAATTAGTCAACATGCCCATTAACAATGACCTAGGTCCTAGACCGACAAATTCTAAAGTAACATAGTTGTTTTGGATTCTACTAGCCATAGACAGTTAGGTGTACGGTGGACGGCGAGGTGCAAGTGTTAATGTCTAATTAGTTATGTACCTACTTTAATATTTTAAATGTGGTTAAATCTTTTATTCGACAAATACTAAAGATACAACATGGTCCATTCAATATCGGCTTGAACACTTAACGCAGTAAAATGTCTTTGATCTTTCCAAATTGTACCTAGTACGTATTATAATACGCTTAAGTGTCTCGCAAGTCTTTGTGTATGACAAAGTAAATGAAACAAAACAAATATTTATTTTGACGCCTTTAGTTCTTTTGTGAAAATTTATAGTATTTCTTAAAACAAAATAGGAAAAACGGAACCCGGGCTTTTATTAACGCAAAACAGCACCGCTTCTAAATGATTTCGGAGGTCTCGCGGGAATTTTGGGATAAAAATACCTATACTATGGCTTTTTCTATATTTTTGACAACGTGTATGCAAAACTTCATGCTGATCGCTTGAATAGTTGAGGAGTGAAAGCGTACCGCGTAACAAACAAATCAAAAATTTCGCAGTCGCGTTTGTAATTATTACCTAAGGACACTCTGTTCCCGGGATTTCACCCGCGTTAATTTCGGAGTTCCCGCGGGAGTTTCCGGATAAAAGTAACCTACGTTTTTTTCTGTACCTACCCCTGATAACATGCAGTAGGTATGCAAAGCTTAATGCAATTTTACCCGCGTTTATTTCGGAGATCCCGCGGGAACTTCGGAAAAAGTACCCTATGTTTTCTGTACTCCCGAAAACATGACATGTATGCAAAATTTCATGATGATCGGTTAGTGCCAACCCACACGATGCGGCGCGGCGATGCAGCAAAAGCCATTTCGCGACAAAAAGAGTAGGCATGCACATCGCTGCGTGACAGAACAGGACAAACAACAGCGAGCTGCTTATTCTCCTCCCCGCCTCGTCTCGACTCCGATGCGGGCGCGGCGCGGAGCCGGAGCGCGCCGCAAGGCGCCGTGTGGCCACAACGCATTTTTGTATGTAATATACCGCAGCGGCGCCGCTCAGGCGCCGTACCTGAGCCGCACCGCACCGTGTGGGTTGGCTCTTAGGCCGGGCCGTTAGGACAAGGTTAGGTTAGGCCAAGCGCGCACCGCGCTATCTATAGACCACCCCGGTTTAAGCCCGGTGCTTGGGTTTATTCTCGATAAACGCCCGCAAATATTCAGGTTTAAATCGTGTTTAAACCCAAGCGCCGGGTTGATTGCCCATCCATAGCTATCGTATTTGTGATATCAAGGATTTTTGCAGATATTCGGCACGGACGAGAACCTGACGGCGGCGCTGGAGGTGTTGCCGCAGGCGCTGGCGTCGTGCGACGAAGTGTACGACCGGGTGCAGCGGCTCTACACGGAGTTCCAGTTCCACGAGCTGCCCTGAGACGGTGAGACACTTCACCGGGGAACAGCGGAGCAGTCACCGCCGAGCCGCCTGTCGCCGTCGGAGCATTGGCGTAGCTAGGGGTTTTATCTAGGGGGGTTCTAGGATTTGGTTGAGAGGGGGGGGAGGGTATGGTTGCATTTTTTTTAATATACAGGGTCAGAAATTTACTGTTGTGTGTGTTAAAGTGACTATTATCTTGAACGTTATACAGATTAGATTAACTGTTTAATCGCTTGTGTGCTTACGAAGTGCAGTATTGTTTATTTCTAAGCGTCCACCAACTATGATCTAATGACATGGCTCTGGTTAGTTCGGCTGGACGGCTGCCCCCCTAGACAAAATGCCTTGCTACGCCAATTACTATATAAGAAAGGCCACTGGGCTTCTGCGCTGTGTCCTTTCTTATAAATGGGCATGATTACTAAATTTTAATTTATATTCCGTCTTTTAGATTAATAAGAAAATATTGGGCACGTATTTTTCCTTATTTTATGCAAGTATTCAAAAAATAACAGCAGTACACTGAATGGAAATTCCATGTGACATCACACCTAGGAACACTTTATACGTAGTTATGACGTCGCGCTCACGACGCAACCTCCCACTCCTAAACTTTAATGCATTTTATCTTAGCACTAGTTGTGCCCCGCGGTTTCACCCGCGTTAATTTCAGAGTTCCCGCGGGAATTCCGGGATAAAAAGTACCCTATGTGTTAATCTGATGTATAAGCTATATTATTGTAAAGTTTCATTTAAATCCATCCAGTAGTTTTTGCGTGAAAGAGTAACAAACATCCATCCATCCATCCATACATACAAACTTTCGCGTTTATAATATTTGTAGGATTTTTTCAATAAATAGAAAAGCAAAAAATACGTGTCTGTTATTTTTTTACTAACTGACGGACTAAATAGATTTTTGATTTTTATACCTGGTCAATCTGGTCATCATGCCCATTGTCAACAAGAAATTTGAACAGGAGCCCCACCATCTCTAAACAGAGATTTAGCCTTAATGTGATTTAAGGTTATAACAACACAGCTGAAGGAATGGCGGGAGGTCCCCTGACCTTAAATAATAATTATTTTATAAGTTCCTAAAAGACGTGACCTTCGACTCCATCGAACGAAAAGCTCACAAGTTTAATCAACCAATGAAGTTCTCTATTTTCGTCCCAACGAACAGTGTCAAATTAGCTGATTTCTATTGATTCATTAGGTTTTTATGACATTAGGGGTTTATATCTATAAATGTACTGGTGTTGCTTTAAACAAGAGACATATCAGCCCCGAGAGTTTAGACCTATAGTAAGTTTACATGTATACTTAAATGTAAGCTTATTTATGATTTTTTTTTTATATATATATTTAATACTGAGAAACTTCCTTTCAAATAAGTTCCTCGTTTTATCTCACATCTCACACCCTGTATAAGATCACTGGTTTCGTGTCGAAGGTCAGCCATAAATAATGTACGATAGTAAAAAGTGAGAAATGTGTTCAAACATTCTTAAAATACCATAATAATATTTCTATATTGAGGCCTCTATATTTTAAGAATGTCGATCTCATGCCTGAAATTAAATATTGAATATGCCATACCTCCTAAAAAAAAAACTTGCGACATTATGTTCGGTTAACTTTTATATAATATTATTGCGACAGCTTTTGATGTTGCCGGCGAAAGTTCTAAATACATTTATTATACTATCATTAGTGCAATACAGAACATAATATATTTAATTATAGAAAAATTATTTTGAATGTAAGTATTCAAAGAAAGCTAAATGACTGTTAAAGTTAGCTTTATACAATATTGTAATTATCAGCATTTTATTTTATGTAAACAAAGTTAACTTTTATGATTCTATCTATTCCCTAAGCTTCGCCTTCGTGTTCGTGATTCCCTTGGAAACTCCGGGAAGAACGGAAGCTGCATGTTTATTCAGATCATAATCTCCGTTACAAATTTCAGTCAATCCGTAACGCCGTTTCAGTGTAAATTAGTGACAAACATACCTACTAACACACACCCACTAAATTTCATATTAGTATGATCATTGATCATCCTAAATGAAAATCAGGACATACCTAACTAGTGGCTACCTATAACTATGACAAGTTTCATTAAAATCCATCCTGTTGTATTTGCACTGATGCGACAAAACAAAGAACAGACAAAAACTATAAAGACGTTCATAATAATATATTTTCTGTTTTGTACTTAAATTTTAACTACCTCTCTTCATTTTTTTCAGTACAATTGCATTAATTTTATTATAATACGTACCTACAGATAAAACATTACCTAAAATAAATCTTTATAATCTAGTGCATAATAAAATAATGATGCAGATATTTCAATGCTGAGCTCAAAATTGTAAACAGTTGCTCATCATGACTGTGTGTTTAATTAAATTTAATTATTGTAAAATATTTGTACCAAAACTCTTATGAAATTTAAGCTTTTGAAAGCGTTCGCGTTAGACCCCTAGCACACGGCGTATTTTAAACACGCAGACGACGCGCTGGTAACGCACGTATTGGCATTTGGCAAGGTGCAAAGCGGGTGGAGGGAGTAGCCTAAACGATCACAGCGCTCGCTACGGCTAAAATTGACATTTTCGTCGATGACTTGAGCTGTCAAATCCATATTGCAGTGAACATTTTCTAATCGTTTTTGAGATAAATTTAATATGGTCCTAGTAAGATGTGTTATTGTGAATTGTAATCGCATCAAACGTGTTTCGAGCGCGCTTCAAACGCGCGTTTGTATCGCATTTTACGCGCGTTCGAATTTATAGAAACGCAAAAATCGGCATCTACGGCGCAGAATACGCGCGTTACTGAAACACGCGTCGTCTGCGCGTTTAAAATACGCCGTGTGCTAGGGGCTTTACGCGCAATGATATTTTGTTACGCGTCTTTCTTCACTTTGACAACAGTTGTCAATATAATACATAGTATCTCAGAGTAATAAGTATACCTACGACGCGCGGCGCGACGCAGCTCGGGCTCGAACACGGCGCGCCACGCAGCGGGCAGCGCCGCCACGTAGGGTCATTTCGCCTGTTCGCGTCCATCGCCCAATTCGCGTCCATTTTGCGGATCTTCCTTTGAAAATCCTCAAAAATAAATAAACTAACTCACCAATCAAACGAAAATTAACTACCATTAATACCTTAATATATAAGAGGCACGCACACATCGACAGAAGGTCCGTGCGCCAAACCAATCTTCTTTAAAAAAATAGTTAGTTTAGGCTGTTCATCAAAGGAGTGCGTATGCGCGGGATGTTTTGATAAAAAATAGTGTGCAGCGGCGCGTTCGATGGTAAGTTTTTTATTGTTTTATGTTAATTTTAGGATACATAGCTGTTTCTAGACTTTTATTATGAAAAAAGGAATAATATTAATTATGAATTTGCTTATGTTTTTTATATTTAACGAATAAAATAAGGTGGACGCGAATTACTACATCGAATTTACAAAACTTCCACTTTGCGTCCGCAATGGACGCAAACTATACCTACGTGGGATAATAATAAACCAAATTGCGTCCACCATTTTCGTTAAATATAATTGACTTGGTTGTAAAAATAATTTAAAATGTATTGATTAATTATTATTATTGTACATTATTTATTAAGACTACGTGTTCAATTTTTAAATCAAATGAGTAATTTTTTTCATTCTCTATTTAAGATGAGTTCTTTGCAGACAAGAATAGAAGAAGGAAAAGAGACATACACAGAAGACGATTTAAAGAAAGTATTAAAGGAAATTCGAGAGAAGAATAAATAGATGACATATATGCAAAGAATATGCTATTCCCAAGACCACAATATTGGACAAAGTCAGTGGGCGCAGACCAGATGGAGTAAAGAAACCAGTACCAGAACCAGCGCTAGGAGTAGATAGTGAATAGTTGAATGGCTTCTTAACTGTTGTTTTTTGTTGGATACTGTTCAGAAAATAATTCCCAGGTCAAAAGTGGTTTAAAAATGTGGAGAGTATTAATAAAGCTAGCGCCCAAGTTACAGAAGAGTCAATTAGATTGTGGCTTAGAGAACTAGAGGAATATTTGGATAGTATACACCAAAAAGATATTTTAAGAATTTTTAATGGCGACGAAAGTGGTTTCGATCTTGCCCAAAGACAGGCAAAGTTTTAGGTCCAAGAGAGTTCAAAAACTTATACCAAATAAAGCCTACTTGGCTTGAAAAAATGAAAAAGAAGACAACGCGACGGTATCAGATACTATGTGTCCACCTTGTATCATGTTTCCATACATTAGACCACCAAGAGCTGTAGTGAATAGTATGCATCAAGAATGGTGCTTAGGCAGATCGGAGTCAGGTTGGATGAGAGGAGATAAATAAATATTATTTGAATACCAATGAGTTTCACAACTAGGTAGTGGAAAATAACATCAAAAACCCAGTGCTTTTGCTGGTAGATGGGTATAAATCGCTTATCGCATAGTATGTCCTTAATATTAAGTAAGATGAAAAAAACACCTATTTTTGAAAGCTTTTTTTAAAGTGATGTTTTTAATGATAGTAATGTTGTTTTATAATATTTATATTCTTAAATAAAGAAATTGTTAAAATACAATCTTTCTTTACAAATTCTTAAGAATTGATATTCTTTTTTCCCCTATATTTCTTTTTTAAGCTGGTGGACGCTAAATGGTCCATGGGTGGACGCAATTTGGATTTTGTGGACGCAAAGTGGGTAAAATGCCTAATTCTGAAGTTTATCTATTTAAAAAAAAAACACAACATGTTTCGAACAAAACTGAAAGTTAATCTTAAAATAGACTATATAATGAACACGTTACATAAATTTTTTATAGAAATTAGTGCTGGGATATTTTTATTATTGCCGTCAAACTTGCCAACTGCACTAAATGGACGCGAACAGGCGAAATGACCCTATATCGTATGTTCAATAACTTTTATTGGCAACTTCGATTTTTTGCTAATTAGTTCTATAAGACTGTGCTACAAAGCGGGCCGGCCCGACAAAGATTTTGAGTGATGAAGTAAAAACTTCAATGATGCTATTCTTAGTTATATAATTTGATAAAAATTTCAGCTTTACCAACTGTTTCAGGAACCGGCTGTAATTTATGGTTCCACACTTACATATTTATCTATGCACTGCAATAATGAGCAAAACCTTCAGGTGCGTCAGATATCTTAATTGGTTCCTTTTACTGGAATATCCAGTAAGAAAGCCTATTTCCCTAAAATATAATATATTATTAGCCCATTTTCTAATTATTGCATTTGAATCCTGCTAAAAAAGGGTTCAGTTAGATTTGTTGTTTTTTTTTTAAGTTTATAGATGTTTATTTATTTAAGTACGCCTCGTAAAGATTCTTGTATATGCATTCCTTGTGAACTGTTGTTAAAGTTGTTTTATAATTAAGCTATAGTATTAATTAACGTGTGCATTATTTTTAATACAGCTACATGATATAAAAAACAAAATGGTTTTTGTTATTCCAACGTTTCCTATACCATGCTAATAATAATATAATTATTATGTAAAAAAAAAATAGGTAGTAGGAAATAGGGATGTTACCTAGGTAGTTTTATCGGAGTCGGAATCGGAGGTGTAATAGGGTACTTGCATGAAATTTATAATAAGAAATTGTGTCAATATTTCAAAAATAGAGCCTTAGAAAAACATTATCGTGAATGATTTACTAAAAAATTATCAATAGTTTCCAAAATATTAATCTTTTAATTTTGTGAAACAGAACGTTGCAACGAAACACCAATCACAGTCACGCTTAACATATTACGTCACTTTCATTTTTTTAGGAAAATTTACCTCTTTCAGGGAAGGCAAAAGAAACTAAGTGCATACAGTCAACACATATTTTCTTTTTTATTAAGTGGTTTACTTTAAAATGCATCGGTAAGATCAATTTTGATTCTTTACTGGAATTTTTGGAAGTTCAACCTTAATTTCGCTTTTGGATATTGAAGTTATCTATTTGTCAGTGTAACATGACTCTGTCAATACGACAGTGACATCTCTATTACAGAATAATAAGGCGTAATTTTTGACTAGTGACGTCATTCCGCGTTTCGGCGGTAAAGTCAAAAGTAGGAACTTTGAAACGCTCTATCCTCAGAAGAATAAATTGTTCTGAGGCTCTATCTAATTAATTTTGCATATATTTGTTTTCTTTTTCTTGCTTTATTTAAGTAGCCCATATATCTTTAAAATAGACTGAAAAAAAATTCATGCAAGTACCCTTATAAGTTCCGATTTATCGGGGTCGAAACCGAAGCTGGCTCCGTAACATCCCTAGTATTTATATACAGTTTAAAAATACAAAAACATTTTTTTTTTCAAACAATATTTATTTATTCGATGCTTTTAAAATTATAAAATTCTTTGGTTGCAAACAAGATTATGCTCGTATATGTTTACAATACCATTAGAATTATGATGAAACTACTTAATTTTATTATGTAAATTACTATTATGATAATTACAACAGAATTATACACGATCACATTCACGATTTATTATTATATTGTATATTATTATTTTAGTAATGGAAACCGGTTTTATGTCACTCTCTAAACTAAATTAAGCCCGTTATTAGCGGCAAATCAGTTTAAGACCAAATTTTTTTGTTTAAATTTTTTATTCGCTGTGCCCACGGTTTCACCTGCTTGAGTTTCGGAATTCCCGCAGGACCTCTTAATCCACTATACCTTCGGTGCAAGCAATAAAGTTGTTTAATTGTTTTTATTACATTTATTACTTGGTCTTTTAGATTTTCGATTTAGTTTAGACAGTGACATGAACTGGCGACTTTTTTCGAACATCGTCATACATACTCATGGTGGCTAACAAACTGAAGCAACTCAAACTTGAGACCCTCTCAAGTCTTGGTTTTCTCTGCGTATTTTTGTAATTTATACCTACAACAAACATTCGTACGGACGTGACTTTGGGTCCGTTCAGGGGCCGTATTTTTGAATCGCTCGAATTACTTTCGCACACGGAATGGCGAAATCACATGTACATTTTTTAAGCATTCACGTGTGAATTTTGCAAAAAGTAATTCGAGCGATTGAAAAATACGGACCCAGATCAAATTCAATCATATTGCTGTAGGCTGTATTAGCATTATGTTCTAAGTACAAACTCAGACGCGATCAATAATTGGACGCAGATAAGCAATAACATGTTAACCCACAAAACAAAGTTATTGATTCATAACTATTTATTGAGAGTTAGAAATCGTTTTTTAGTTATGTGTTTACCTTATTACATTGTTTAAATATGTAACTAAATATTGAAAATATAAAATGTTGGCACAAAATGGCGCTATAATTTTAAAACTTTAATTTACTCAAAATTTCTCCAGTGTGGGTTAACACACTTGCTTATCTATGTCCAATTAGTGTCGGTTCATGGGAACCCCTGTTTCCTGCGTCAAATTTTGTATCTAAAGACAGCACTGAAACCGTTTTATTTTTCAGTGAAGGTACTCAAACTTTTTGGCGTTTAATATGAACGCACCCTTACACTCGATCTTTGATCCAAAGCAAAGCTGATTAAGTTTAGGGTGAGGGGGTCGTGACGTCACTAACCACTAAAACCGCCATACAAACTGTCCCGATAGTGACGTCACGCGAAATTTCAACTCAATGTATCGCCGTTATTTTTTGATTACGTAAAAAAAAATAAAAAAATACGCGTCCAATATTTTTTATTAATCTACAAGACAGACTAAAAAAAAATTAGTCAACATTGCTTGCAAATGGTTGATTGTTTGTTTGTATGGGAATTTGTGATCTGAAACTATCCCATCCCGATTATAAAATATGTTCTCGTGAGCATTTCTTCTTAAATAATATTGATTATACACTCAAACGGAATTCGAACTTCTATTTATAATATTTTATGAGGTAAAATATCTTCAGCTTTGAATGACGGAAGCGTGACGGAAACGCATCAGTTCACGCTCAGCCTAAGGGCGGCAATTTCAAAAATAATATAGGTACCTAAAAAATATTTCAATTATAACATTTTTGTTTCTCACTTTTAGTACGCGTAAAGGATATACGCGCTCATTTCTTTTTAATTCTAATTGACGCTACTTTTCTATTCTAAACAATAACAGCTAAGTAATTATTATTAGATATCAATAAGATTTCATAAAAATAAACAATATTTTTTTATACAGTTTGGTTGCTGTAGAGTTGATCTCTCCTGCATGTTATATAGAGAACTAGCTGTTCCCTGCAGTCTCACCCGGGGTAATCGGAGTTCCCGCGGGAATTCCGAAATTACCGCGGGAGACAGCTAGTTACGGATTATTACACAAATCCACAAATTCAATACAATATGTCCGAACAATATTGTGATTGTCAGAGTAGGTACATTAAAGGTCTCAATATATAACAGCGCGTCTGTTTTTATATTTTAATAATAATATTATGATCTACACAACTTGGTGCTGTGATCCATTGGGTAGTTAATCGAAGGGTTTAAAGTAGAAACAAAGTGAAACGAATAGTGGTTTGGCCGGATACCGGATACTAAATAGTCGGCAAGTTACGAAGCCGGAGCGCCGGATATCCGGCTACCGGATATTCGGCCCTTTATCGCGTTTCGTGACGCGATCAGCGGAGCTAAGCCACGCAACACGATAATATTTATCGATTAATATTTATAGCCATTTTATCGATTCTCGTCGGCATATTATATCGTTCTGTCTACCAGTGGTAACATGGCAGCAAAAAATGTTTAACCGAATCTAGTCTAGTCTCAATTCAATACCCCACTACGGCACTTTTTTGCTTGAACGCCCACAAATATTTGTCGCGTCGATAATGGGCATGTTGACTAATTTTTATATTTTAGTCCGTCTTGTAGATTATAAAAAAATATTGGACACGTATATTTTCTTTTTTTTACGTAATCAAAAAATAACGGCGATATACCGAGTTGAAATTTCGCGTGACGTCACTAATCCGACAGTTTGTATGGCGGTTTTAGCGGTTAGTGACGTCACGAGCCCCTCACCCTAAACTTGAATGCGCTTTATCTCTATATATTTTAATTTATTTGAAAAAGCAAAAAATACGTGTCTATTGTTTTTTTATTTTCTAACTTATATGGACAAATTAGAATTTTGATTTTCTAAAGTAGCCCACATCTCCATTTTATCTTTCGTTCGATAAACATAATTGGACGCAGATAAGCAATAACATGTTAACCCACAAAACTAAGTTATTGATCCAGAACGATTTATTGAGAGTTAGAGAACGTTTTTTAGTTATGTGTTTACCTTATTACATATGTAACTAAATACTGAACATATAAAATGTTGACACAAAATGACGCTATAATTTTAAAACTTTAATTTACTCAAAATTTCCCCAGTGTGGGTTAACACACTATTGTTTATCTGTGTTTAAAATTATCGTGGCGCGCATCTTAGCTATTCTGTTTGATTTTAATATAGGAAATTTTGGGGGCGTTCAAGTGTTATCACGCGAGTTAGTTTGTGTTTGTTTCTCAGTTCGTTTGTTTATTCCATTGTTTCTTCACTAGTCTACTATGATTTGCATTGTGTAAAATAATGGGAATTTTTTTAATTTTACTATCCGATATCCGGCAGAACAGTGAAACCAAGGCCCGGATAGGCCGGATACCGGATAGTTACCGGATATTCGTTTCATCTCTAGTTTAAAGCGTATTTCGTACACCGCTACTGCAAAGCTGATACACGGTTGAGGATTTGATTCATAGATTAGTGGAATTAAAAAGGAATTGTTAATTTGCGCCCGAAGCGTTTCAAGTAATCAAACTCGAATATTAAAAATTAGGCTTATTTCACGCTTCAAACACTCAAGCCGCACTAAATCTAGATTTCAATTTATCGGTGCGAGCCGCCCCTTATAAATCTAACAAAATCCGGCTTCCGCTATCTGCGCGGACCACTGCAGTTGCCAACTATTTTTTCTAAAGAATCGTACAACAACACAAAAAAAACGTATTTCACCAAGAATTCTAGAAAAAAAAATTGTAGGCATCAAAATTTCAATAAAACAATAGCAAATGATTTTACGAAATGTGATAGTAACTCCGAATATACGATCGCACGATTGGCAACAGTGAGGCGGAGCGCCCCTTGGGTATTAGCGCGTCAGTAGCAGGTGGAGTGGAGGCTCGCCTCAGACGCGGCGTCAGGCTTGCGGCGGCTCGTCGAGCGGGCTGGCGCGCGGCAGGTGCTCCCCGGCGCCCTCCGCCGCCCCCGCGCCCTGACCCGCCCCAGTGCCGGTGCCCTGACCCGCCCCGGTGCCCTGATCCGCCCCAGTGCTGGTGCCCTGACCCGCCTCGCGCTCCGGGAACGCCGCGCTCGAGGAGCCGCTGCGGCTGGTGGACGTCGAGGTGGACGTCGACGACTCCGCCTCCGCGCTCGACGACGACGGCGACTGCGACGCCTCTCTGGCGAAGGATGGCGGTGGTTAACTTTTTTTTTTAAACTTTATCCCTTTCGGGCAAAGGAATCTTAGTCCATACAGCAAATTCAGGTGTTCTTTTATTTTCTGAAATTGTTTACATAGAAATGTATTGGTGGGAAATATTTGCAGGAGTTAGATAAATGGACGCGCTTTCTTACACCAAAGTACAGTCGCGGAATGAAAAGGTTCGTCAATTTTCAAATTGATTCGTTCAACGTATCACGAGCACATATTACTTTTTGAAACTATGTTACAGAATAGGCTCGAGTTAGAGAAAATAAAGTTTAACTGTTCGTTAGTAAAGTTCAAAATTGTTCAGATCAAGGTAGTTTGACTATTTATTTTGTCAACAAGATTATTATGGATAAACTGCTCATAAACTATAACCTTCTTGTTAGTTCAACCTGACATTATTATTTCTGTTAATACTATTGTCAATCGGTTAATGTCATAATTGCAAAATATCATAATTTCTCCTAAATAACTATTTTATAATGCCAAGACCTTTAAGTGTTGAAGAAAGAGCAGCAATTATTGCCGAACATGAAGCTAGCTACAACATCTCAGAGATATCACGTCGTCTAAATGTGGCCAGAGATAGTGTGAGATTCTGGATAAGAAGACATGGCGAAGAAGGTGCACTAGTCGATCATCGTCACAATAATTCTGGTCGCCGTCCTATTCTTAACGCCGCACAAAAATCAGACATGAGAAGACAATATGAAGAAAACGGCTTTGTGTCAACGAATCATTTCGCCCAATTATATGATGTTTGTCCAAGAGTGATAAGAAACGCATTACATTCAATAGGATTACATTATAGACGACACGTAAAAAAAGTTGCTCTGACAACGGGTCATAAGGAAGCACGGTTAAGATTTGCACAGACTTATTTGAACTTCGATTGGAGTACCACTATATTCACCGACGAAAAATGTTTTAAGTCGAGCCAACATGGGAGGCTTAATTTATGGAGATATAATAGTACGAGATATACGGAAGACCACGTAGTGCCCAATTTCAGTTCTGGACGCATCTCGGCCAATATATGGGGGTGGATGTCAGCGGATGGAGTAGGCGAGCTCGTTTTTCTTCCTTCAAGGGCAAACGCGACACACTATCTGTCTGTTTTAGAAGACAGTATGCTACCAAGTGTCCGTACCGTGTATCCACTTGATGAGGTTCCTGAGGTCAGATATGTCCAGGACAATGCTCGTACGCACACTGCGCGTATTGTGAATGAATGGTTCAACAGGCATAGCGATATAGTGGTGATACCCTGGCCGGCAAGATCTGCAGATTTGAACCCGATAGAAAACTTATGGGGTTTAATGGTACAGCGATGGGAAAATTTATTTATTTATTTATTTATTTATAATTCAGGCAGGCAGTTAATGCAACTGATAGGTGCCTGTATCCAGTTATACACTATTTCTTATCTTTTAATTGTATCAAATATTTATCCAATCTGTTTTTAAATATGTTGATGTTAGGTGCCAAGACTACTTCTTCCGGTAGACCATTCCAAGGTGCAACCACTCTGTTAGCAAAAAAGTGTTTATGTGGGTTATTCCTGGAGAGGCAGGGTCTTTGCAGTTTAAAGTGATGCCCTCTCAAACGAGTGTCGTTGTCTCTCTTAACCAGCATTTGAAATTCCACCAGATCATAGTGTCCGTTAAGAATCTTGTACACTTCAATGAGATCTCCTCGCTGTCGTCGCTCTCTAAGAGAAGTTATCCCTAATACCTTAAATAATGAAAGGACCAAAGAGGATTTAGAAAACCACTGCAGAATTATTTGGGAAGACACTAGAGGCACGGATCTATGCTCTCGTCTAGTGGGTTCCATGAGAAATAGGTTACAAAGTGTGATTGAAGCTAATGGTGGTTATACCAGTTATTAAAAATAAATGTCATTAAATTTATTCGTAGTTTTCATTAACTTTTGCTTGTTATTCATAGTTGTCATTTTGTTGTTGTTTTAATGAGGTTTTAATACATTTTGTGACATTGCATTGACGAGATAGAAAAAACAAGCAAAACCTGATTTGACAGCAAACGTCATGTTTATTTAAATGTTAGCAGCACTGTTTCTTGCACTGGAATGTTGGCATTAGTGGTCTCTTGCAGTACTAGTGCAAACGAATATCGACTCTAAGGTGACGAACCTTTTCATTCCGCGACTGTACATATCCGATTATGTGGCCAACTAGATTATAAGCACTCTAGGTAAAAAAAATTTGGTCACTATAGCCTGTATGCGTATCTGTAAGCAGATACGCAGTATGAATGCAAAAATGTGTGCGTGATGGGATTACACGCGACAACCTTTTACTCACTTGTGAAAGCCGTTGGTCTGACAAGTGTTGTAGGCCCCGCAATGCTGGCACTTGAGCCCCACAACGTGAAACTTCACTGTTGAGAGCTGGAATATCAAGAAGTTATCTTTTAGGTTAGGCTTAAATTTAAGGAAGAATTTGTTTACATAAAGAATATTATTCACTTTACATGTCAGTGTTGCGAGGTAAAATATTATCAAAATATGTAGTAAGTTGTAATAATTTAATTTAAGTACAAAGTCTTTATTCATTCAAAATTCGTAACAGCTTGTTTCGATGCCGGTTTTTGAAATGACATTACCTATATGAAATTATAAATGTTGACAAAACATAAAAAAAAAAAATGGGCAGTGCCGACAAAGATCATTCCCTGATAAATTTGTCAAACGGTAGGTCACCTTATGGCAATCCTTGCACAGTATGGTAGCTTGGTAGTCGGCGTATTCGACCGGCATCGGAGTCGCAGCCACTTCCGAGTCCAAATAGCTCCACAACTAGAAATATTAAGCATATATTTAGCATTATTGTTTGACAAAAAAAAACATATTGCTAAATGCTACATTGCCAAATATGGCTGAATGCCAAATATGCGTCGCCACGCCAATGATCCTTTCTTTGCATAAGATGTTTCACATCAAAAGGTTTGGTTGTTGCTGTAAAAAAAGAACATACACACAGCCAAATGCAGAACCTCCTCCTTTTTGGAAGTTGGTTAAAAAATGAATCGCTATTTCCCTTAGTCGAGGGATGCCTTGCCTTGATGCATTGGTCATGTCGACTATGCTAGTCTGGCAGGTTGGGGGGGAGGGTGAGCGAGGCGCACTCACATTGGTCATGTCGATCATGCTGGTCTGGCAGGTGGGGCAGGCGTAGTGGCCGGACTGCAGCAGCTGCTCGAAGCACGGCCGGTGCAGCAGGTGGCCGCAGTCCGGGATGTGGCACGGGATGCGCGACGTGTGGATGTCCTCCAGGCACACTGGGCAGTTGGAGCGGGACACGTTCTCCACGCACTGATCACGTCACAAAAGACAATGTTCATGTTGATGTTTATTACGTTACGGTATGGAATTCCGTTATAGGTAACAGCTAAAACCTCCAACCCAGAAATACTGCAACGATTTCAAAATTGTGTACTGAAAGACGTAGTAAGTGCTCCTTGGTTGAAGGAGGATATACACAATGGGCTAGTTGCTTCCACAACATAATACATTCATTGTAACAAAAAAGTGGCAGTGAACAACCACAATACGAACTGCCGGATGCTGTGCCGGAAATGCCGGATGCGCCGGATATCCGTATCTATATCCGAGGGAGAAGATCCGTATCCTGTATTGCACCTTGCTCTGTCACGCTAAGCATCAAGTGGCGTCAACGTCAGGATCACGCACACCGACACCGATTGAGTAAAAAAGTTTAGATCCGCGGATAAGGATCTTGACATCAAATGGCCGTATTCATATCCGTATCCATGTATACATTCTTAATGATTGGGCACATCACTAGTAAAAACCACAGCACCAGTGTTGCTCCGTCAGCACTCACCCTGTGGCCGACCCTCTGCAGTTGCACAGGCAGGCACATGTTGCAGCGCTCACAGTGGAAGAAGCGATCGCGCCCGCCCACGCGACAAATGCCGCAGCCGTCGCAGTGGTACTGCCGTTTGTCCTCGTCATCGAAAAGGTTGCAGATCAGGCATGTGTACTGGAACGCGGTCGGTTTAGATTATATGATTGATGTTTCGGAGGCAGTTTATTGGAACTTAAGTCAGAGTCAGTTTTTTAAATTTGGTTTGTTGGAATTGGAACCAGAATCCGAGTCGGTGTGTTGAGAGATGATGAGATGAGTTAATCATCAATACTGTATATAATGAAAGAGTATTCTAGTACCCCCTGGGGGGTCACGAAGTCTCTGTAACACGGTCGCAAGAGATCACAAAAACACTTTGTTTTTTTTTAATTGAGGTATAAAAAAAAAACAAAATTTAAAAATATCGATTGTACAGATTGAATATTTGTAACATAATGCAATACAGAAAAAAAAGTGGAGGCCACGAGATATTATTTCATACTCAAGAGGTTGTGTCATGAAAAAGGTTGAAAAACACTGTGTTAGAGTGTGCGCAAGATAAGTCTGCGCACGGCTAAAATCGGAACTAAACGTTGGCCGCCTGCAGTGTACCATACCTGTGCAGTGTGCAGTGTAGTTGGTTACTTTTCACTACTAGTAGCGCACCAGCAGCGCGCAGACTTATCTTGCGCGCACTCTAGTGTATGGTATAGTATATACGTGATAAATAGCTTGGTGTGCAAATTACCTTTCCGAACCTGACACCACAGTTCATACACTCAGCCTGCACCTTCTGTCGAGTGTCACATTCTGTGCAGACAAGTTCTGTGACCGTTTTCCTGTTGAAGTGGTGTTTCTCTTTCTCGTCATGGCAATAGCGGCACATGTAGAGCTTGTTGCAGCATGGTGTCTGAATGTGAAAAATTTAAAAATAATGGGCTTGCCAACCAAAATTTAGTTTTTTGCCTGTCTTGTAGATTAATACCTACTAATATTACAAATGCGAAAGTAACTCTGTCTATCTGTCTGTTACGCTTTCATGTCTTAACTGCTCAAGTCAACCAATCACCATGAAATTTAGCAAAAACGTTGTCAAGAATACAGAGAAAGACAAAGGATACTTTTTATCCCAAAATTCTTGCGGAATTTCCGAAATTGACGCGGGTGAAACCGCAGGAAACAGCTAGTAAAAAATACTGGACACATATTTTTTATGTTTTACATAATAAAATATAACAGAGATAAATTAAGTCGAAATGTCGCATGAAGTCACACCGTGCTACAGTTTATAGCATGTTGTGACGTCAAGATCCATCACTTCTACACTTTAATGTGTTTTATCTTAGTATATTTTATTAAATAATTTGAAAGAGCAAAAAATATGTGGTTATTAATTTTTTATTATCTAACTGACGGACTAAACATAATTTTGATTTTCACACCCTGGAACCTGGAAACTACCCTATTGTAGCAAGTATTCAGCTTCAATGATACTAAAATTGGTAACATTGAGATCATGCAGCACAGTTTCTGATCATTGTGAAGGTTGACTGACAGAGAATGCCACTGTGGCATTAGGTCCACCTTTTGCACCATGTTGGGCAATAAGCTTAAATAAATAAATTGCAGCTAGACAAAGATTTATAAAGGCTATCATTGAAATTGATTGCTTTGAAACATAGTTCACAGTGGTTCTAACTTCTATCAGCACAGAACAAAAAAAGGACTTTCACTGGCAGATAGCTGATGTTAAAAAGAGTAACTTAGGCTCCTTTTATTTCAGAAAAAAGTAGTTTCTTCAGGAATTCCGAAACTCATGCGGGTGATTCTCCAAAACGGTTGGACCAATTTTGACAGGAGTTTCACAGCTATTTAACTGATGTTATATTATGGAGTAAATAAGACCATTTTGGAGTTCTTGCAGCAATTCCGAAACTCGCGCGGGTGAAACCGCTGCGCGCAGCTAATTTGTAATAAAACAGTAGGTATTTGAAGTAAAAAAATATTATCTTACAATCATCTATTCTTTTGAAATTGAATTTGCAAAGTAACTGCTGTTCTGTACATATTTGGACAAGGATACAATTATAGGAACAAATAAAGAATTACAGGAAGTCATCCCAAGCCGAAATTATCAGGTCAACGTCACTTTGTGAACGTATCAACGTAACTTGTGCTTACACCTACATTTTCCTAAAAAAACAACGTCACCGTTCTGAAGAAAGCGTTCATTGACATCGCTTTGTTTTTCTTTTCAATGCGTTTTAAACCCGATTCAGATCAAATAAATAACCCGACCAACCTACGCGTCGCGTTTTACAAATGTTTTCATATGAATTTTAAATGCCGTTTGCCGTCGCATTATGTCAATTTATCGATTATTATGATATTTATGCAGGTGAATCTTACCACAAACTTGACTCTACGTTGATAATGAGCGCATCCAACGCGCTTCTCACCATCGCTCTCGTTGGCTTTTTCACTGTTACCGTTCATTATCTGCTCTGTTTCTTTAGACATTTTTAATCAAACTGTATTAACACAAATACTACCTACATCACTTGAGAGTTGGGACTCGTCAACAATATATTTTTTTGGAAAAATAAAAATATCATCACGCACGATTTGTGAAATAGAATGTGTCACACAATGATGTGTGAAATGTGTCCTGTGAATTGACATTGAGTGATTGGCATTTGGCTTGGCATCTGTCTACGGCATCTGTGGTCTTTGAATGATGTCAGTCTTTCTTTTTTCTTTCTTCTTTTTTATGGACTTTCATTAAGTCAGTTTCAAGTAAATTAATTGGATCAATGTATTTTCTATTAAATGCTTCGTTGTACAGTTTGAAATTGCAAACTACGGTACTATAGCTTACAAAAAATTTCGCGGAGCTCTTGGAGGAAACCGAAGAAATCAGCTCGAAATGTTATATATCTTCTTGAGCACATAAAAAAACCATCTCTGTGAAAATTATTGTCCAATATAGCACCTTATGAAACAATGAACTGAAATTAAATTTTTAAACATTTTTTATCGACATGAAATTAATGACCGAAGTTCAAACCGCCATCTTTGATTCCCGCCAAAAAACTCCAACATCCGTTCTTCATTTTTTGTTTTATAGGGAAGGCAAAAGAATTTAAGTCTATACAGCCAGTTCAAATGTTTTTCTTTTCGGAAGTTATTTACATTAAAATACATAGGTAAGATGCATTTAGATTCTAGAAGCAATTCTTCTCAATCGGACCTTAATAGGATGCTCAGTAGGGAGTTAACCTCCCAGTGAACACCCCATTTCATCTCGTGGTTAACGTGGTTTATATTGTATAAACGTGGTGAATTTTGCATAATAGTGATCAATTAATGATAAACAGTATGTGGAAACAGTGAAATAAGATAAAATGGGGTGTTCGCTGAAAGGTTATCGTTTTACCACCGAAGTATTTTAATGTGAATAATTTCGGAAATGATATAAATTGGCTGTATGGACTCAGACTCCTTTGCTTTATCTATAAGGGGTAAATTTAACAAAAAATATCTCTAATTGACTGTAGCGCCCGCGCCATAGTACCTACCTACCTATCCAGGTAACACGACTTGGCTGTATGACTCAACAGCCCTTGCCTGTCTCAGAAGGGGTGAAGACAAAAAACAATAAAACAATCAGGTAGCGCGAATTTCAAAAAAAGCAACAAACCATAAAAAAAACATAAATGATCTTAACTATTATTCGGCAAAAATAAACCACCAAAAATTTTAATGTTAAAGTGGGGTGCTTTACTAATGTATGCTTGTAGGATAAAAAGTTCGCATGACTCTTTGCTCAAAAGCATCACTTCTTAAAACAATAAGATTGTATCAGATAGTTACGAAAAGTTATTATGAAAACAGTTTTCTGCGTATCTGTTTTGTTGATACTCAAATTCCACTTAGCACCGTGTTTGATACCTCCCAAGTTTCAATGGAGTTCTATAGATTTTGCGTGGCAGAGCTGCGAACGTTGCGGCGAAGGTTTGACCAAGGCAAAGGCAGTTTCACAAGGACTCTACGTCGTTGAACACAACTTACCAACAGGCATAGCCAGATGGAAGGATAAGCTATTTATTACCATTCCTCGGTGGAAAAAAGGTAGGTACCTACTACTTTTATCACGTTTCTTATTTTTCTAGGCGAGACCAAAAATCCCACTCCTTAGAAAATTGGCGCTATGCTAGTGACTATTCATTCAGGTTAAGGTAGTTCATTACTCTTTTGTGACAATGATCCTTAATTTGTCGGTTATTATTAAAATAACCTACACAATGCTAGTAACTTCCATCAAAAAAATCTAAATATTTTACTGGCGTGGACTTGACTCCCAAGTCAAAGAAACTTAAAAATTAGGTATAGCTATTAATTACAACAGACGTGTCGAATGCTTTTTATAAAAACCTAATGAATAAGATCTGTTTATGATTATGAGGTTAGGCCGATAAAATGACAACAATGTCATTTTGGTTGACACAACAGGTGTACCAGCATCCCTTAACTACGTTTATCTCAACGGCACTCAAGATCAGCCACTAATACCTTACCCTAGTTGGGAAGAAACAGGTGTTATGGACAGCTCAGGGCAACCTCGACGCTTTACCAATAGTTCTGTCGTATCAACCTTCAGGATACATGTGGATACGTGCGATAGATTGTGGGTTGTTGATAATGGTGTTATTGATATGATGGGTGAGTCTATATTGAATTCATTAGATATTACTTTTTATTCTTGTACTTTGTCTTTCCTTCTTCGAAGAAATTTATAATTAGGTACTAGCTGTTCCCCGTGGTTCCACCCGCGTTAATTTCGGAGTTTCCGCTAGAGTTCCGGGATAAAAGTACCCTATGTCCTTTTCTGTCCCTGACAACGTAGGCGGTTTGACTTTTTCCGTCACTTCCAACAATAATTATCGTTATATTTCAGAACTGATTTACACAAAACCTGAAATGAATCTGAACCTGAATCACTGAATCACTCTATCTATTGGTGAAAACCGCATGAAAATTAATTTAATAGTTTTTGAGACAGACAGACAAACAGACGTGGCGGAGGACTTTGTTTTATAATATGTAGAAAGTTACGCACTGTATTAGGTATTAAGAATTTTTTTATTTTTCAACATGATGTGGAAGTAAATCTGTTGAAGGTTTAAATTAATTAAAATTTTAGCTCTGAATGTAAACTTGCCACCCTTATGATGATAATAACATCAATCTGCATGCAGCGTGACTGGATATTTACCTGAAAAATAGCACATAATTCTAGTCTAATAGACCACTTTGTAGTTTTTTCACAAATACAATTAAGTAATTGTTTTAATACATTATTTTAATTCAAGGTGAAATTAAACAAGTGGTGGATCCTGCGATATTGGTATTTGACCTCAATACTGACAAACTGATTCATCGTTACGAATTGGAAAATAATGTTTTACGTCCTAATTCGGTGTTAGCAAGTGTCGTAAGTACAATTTTTTATAATAGAATTTTGATTCTGCGTTTCAGTAATATACAGCCATAGAGATAGGTATTCGCTTTTACCACATTATCCCGAGAACTGTCCTGCGGACTACTGTAGTCCGTAGGACAGTTCTTTTTCATAGGGTAATTTTCATAGGTAAAATGTCCTGTGGACTACAGTAGTCCATAGACTCTGTGGCAAAAGGACAGTTCATAGTGTATTAGCTACTTTCAAATCTATACTCAAAGTTTGCTTCATAGCAAAAATGATAATAATCTGGGAGACTGGTCACCTAGACAAAAGTAGATTTTTGATTGGAAGTTTTTACGTGACCAAATGAAATGACAGTTTTCTATAGGTACATATCTTAAACGATTGCAGAATTTCAATTTTGGCTAGGGGGGCAGGGCGACGAATAAATGATCGTAGTAATTGTGTATTAGTATTACCTATGTATCTAAGTATTAGCACTATAACGTGGCTTTCAATAGGTTACCATGATTACCCCTAATCAAGAGAACTGGTTTCGGTTCTCGGCAGGGGTTGCTTTTGTGTGATGAACACAGAGTCCGACTTTCGACATACTTGATAATTAGCTTTCTTAATTTTCTAGATAGTAGACATAATCAACAAAAACTGCGCTGATGCATTCGCTTATGTAGCCGATATGGGCTCAAACGCCATTATAGTGTATAGTTTGAAAGATGATGACTCATGGCGCGTCGAACACCGCTACTTCCACTTCGACCCCCATGCCAGTGTTTATGTCGTGGGTGGTATCGAGTTCTTCTGGAATGACGGAATATCTTCTATGGTGTTGTCCAAGTCTAAAAATCATGGGTTAGTATCGTATAACTTAAATATTACCACATAATAGGATTCAATCTAATAAAGTTAACTATAGGTATAGGTCCCTTTTCTGCTCATAAACTTTAGCATTGCCTAATTTTATTAATTTCGATTTTGTACAGATTTCGTGATTTGTATTTACATCCAACATCCAGCACCAAACTGTTTAGGATGTCCACAAAACTGTTAAGAGACAAGTGTGGCTGTAAAAATGATTTGGATAGTGGAGTAGAGGTATTGAGATTATTTATCATTCACATGAAACCATTCAGTGACATGCCTAACAGCCGCACTCATAGTCGTTTTAATGATTACTTACCTGATTTTAAGTAAAGATTTTTAAAACAAAATTGCCGCAATCAGAGACGTTCCTCAAATTACCTAATGTTAATTAGCATTTAACTCAATTTAACTTAATTAGTCAAATGTCAATTAACATTAATGTCGAACGTCTCTAATTCCGGCAATTTTGTTTTAAAAATCTTTACTTAAAATGGAGTAGGTAAGATAATGATTAAAACGAGTGTGGCCGTAAAACTTGCAATGAATAAAAAAATTATCTGTATTCTTTCTAATTAATTGTTATACTTTTATAAAGAAAGATAAATTATGAAGGGGGTGAAAAACTGTGTGAATAAATCTATTTTGAGTCGTGCGTTACTCCCTAGAACTTGGCCTAAAGAAAAACTATTCAATGTAAGCGTCATAGTAAGTTTACAGATTTATACCACATAAGTAAAAAGTCGCAAAAAAGATTAATATTTATTAGTGATTTGTTTTGAGTAAGCCAAAATAATATGTATATATTAGAGTAAAGCTTTAAAATGTTAAAAAGGCCGCGCTAGAACGCATGTAGCAGGTACCTACTTATAAAGTATTTTTCTGGAGTTGGCATATTATTCCCCGTATTGTGGACTTGAGTTTTAAAGCTTGTTTCTCAGACTTTTTATTTTGTCTGAGGCTTGTTTAGATTAAATATCTGTAAGCCAGTAGAAGTTTTGTTTGTGTACTTCCAGATTATAGGCGACAAAGGGAACAAATCACAAGCAACAGCGGTCGATTTGGATCCGAACAGCAACGTACTGTTCTACACACAGGTCACGAAACATCTGTATTCTGTATTTACATAATAATAATCTGTATGTACATAATAAATAATTAATATAAATAAAAATCAATGTTTGTATGTTTGTCCTCTATGCGTTGCGAAAACATTGGTCTGATTGTGATGAAATTTTGAAATTCTCACTGATAAAAAGTGTAGGTATCGTAAGTATGAGTAAAATAGATTTTTGCGATTGCAGCTAAATAAAAACGGCATCGCTTGTTGGAACACGGATAAGCCGTTCAAAAAAGAAAACACACCGGTGCTGGTCAGCGACTGCAACCTGCTGGAGTTCCCGAGTGATCTCAAAGTGAGCTCATGTTGGCTATTCTTTAAAACAAGCCACACTAACGGCCGCCCTCAGAGTCGTTTTGATGATTACTTATAATTTTAAGTAAAGATTTTCAAAACAAAATTGCCGCACTCAGAGACTTATGATAAAACTAGCTGTGCTCGCGGTTTCACCAGCGGTAATTTCGGAGTTCCCGCGGAAATTCCGGGATAAAAAGTACCCTATGTCCTTTTCTGTACCCCTGTAAATGTGCATGCCTTTCATCCAAACCCGTTCAGCCGTTTTCGCGTGATTGAGTAACAAACATCCAAACATCCACATTTATAATATTAAGTAGGATTAAGTAATTATTAAAACGACTCTCAATGCGGCCGTGAATCACTGGTCTTTAACGAGGCTGTTAGGAGATAACTGGAAGAAATCGTCACGCGTCACGTATGCAAAAGGCGTTATGTACCCTCCATGCAAATCGAGACGTTACGTCACTCTCCTGTTTGTTTTACTAGGCCTCTTTTATCATTGCCCACCCTGCACCCCTAGAATCTTAAAAGAGCTTAAAGAAGGAAGGTTGACTGGTAGAGAATGCCACTGTGGCATTAAGTCCGCCTTTTGTACCATGTGCATAAAGTGTGATAATAAATAAATAAATAAATAAAGAGTACCTAAATATAATTCTACTGTCGATTTTTCTAGGGTGGGCGGCCTGCCTATACTGCGACCTCATTAGGTACTTTTGACTTCTGTTAGATAGGTAGGTAGGTAACCGCCGCACTGAGTCGACTTTAATGATTACTTAGTTAAGTATAGATTTTTAAAACAAAACTGCCGCAATCAGACAAGTTTAATAAATGAATGTTAATTGGCATTTAACTAATTAAGTTACATCTCACTAAATGCCAATTAACATTAATTTACTGAACGTATAAGTAAGTAAGAACTCTGATTGCGGCAGTTTTGTTTTAAAAATCCATACTTAACTAAGTAATCATTAAAGTCGACTCTGAGTGCGGCCGTAAGTGTCTAAACTATCTCTGTTTACACCAAATATTATGCCAACAGGTGGACAACGAAGGTAACGTGTGGATATTGAGCAATAGACAATCCAGATTCCTCTATGACACGATGGATTTCAAACAAATCAACTTCCGCGTGATGACGGCGCCGGCCGCGGCGCTCGCGCAGGGCACCGCGTGCGAGAAACTGACCGGCATCGGCAAGGCGTTTAGTTTCGTTAAAAAATCCAAATCTTTTGAAAAGAAATGAGTTTTCATCGCTAGCTGCCACAAAATCATTACATACAATATAGTACATACTGTATTTTTATGAACATACAAACATACAGAACGGTGCAGGTCGAGTCATAGATTTTTAATTGTTTAGGTAGGTATTCGAAAAGTATTCAAGGGCATTGCATCCAATTTTCAATAATGTTAGGCAACAAAACAAACATTTCGAAGTCCGAAATTGGTAAGTAAAAAAAAAAATACCAAATTTTGAGATTTTATCTAAGCGGTGTCAAATTATTTTATACTAAACATACACTTTTCTTACAACCTGTAAGAAAAAATAAAAAAATGTATTTAAATAAATCACAACCAATAAATTTCAATGTAATATTTATTTTTTTTATAATATACAACGTGGGTTTGTTAGAGCTAAACGTGTATTATAATAATTATTAAATTAATTAACTAATTAAATTCTCTTTTCTATGTGTACGAATGATATATCATATTTTATCCTCGTGTCATACACGTGTAAACTCTCTGCATTTTGTTTAGGTTTTCATGACACTTCAGTCTTTTCACTAGAAAATAATTGTTTTTTTTTTCTTTAACCAAAAACTTCGATACATACATACATTCAATCGAGTCGTTTGTGTCGATAAAAATCAATATCCTACTAATATTATAAATGTGAAAGTGTGGATGTTTGTTACGCTTTCATGCCTCAACCGATCATTATGAAGTCTTGCACACGTTGTCAGGGGTACAGAGGTACATAGGGTACCGTTTGTCCCCGAATTCCCGCGGCAACTCCGTAATTACCGCGGGTGAAGCCGCGGTAAACAGCTAGTAATTATCTACTTTGTAAATTAATAAATAAGTGAAGGAACTAATATCTAAATACTAGTACTAATACTAGTATTTGAATAAATTAACAAACATATTTAAAAACATGTGTCACTAGCAGTTGTTGGATAGTTCATTTATCGAGGCTATAGAGGTAACATCACGCTACGACCGAATAGAAGCGGAGTAGCAATGAAAATTGTTGCAAAAACGGGAAAAATTGTACCTATTCAGAACTTGAAAGTAACACGGGTGAAACAGCAGGGCACAGCTAGTAATATATATTAAAAATTATTATAAGTACTAGCTGCATCAAACATTCAAAATTTCGGACGAAAAATAAAACTAGAAATTAAATAAGTACGCCCGACAAGTGGCCCTTCGCTTGAACGATATCAATGCTTCATTCTCTTTGAATATTGAAGAAAGAGGCATACAACTTCTACTTCGCCACAACATGATCTATCTAAATGTCTCGTGCTTCGTGAATTTATAATTCATAAAAATAAAATAGAATTTTTATCTAGAAAGCATCGAAAATAGTTTTTTTTAGTCATGAAAAAACCTACCATTAAAGTTTTTATTAATGTTATTTAATATCTGTAAAATATATATTATTTACAAGAGGTTTATTGCTTTTATAGGCCTTGGTAATAGTAAAATATAAATATAAATAAAAAATAAAAAAATAAAAAAAAACCGGTAGGTTTTTCGCATGAAAATACCTACCTACTCGTTGATAGGTATCAATTCTAATATCCTAAAATAATTTATACAAATTGAAAATAGAATAGATTATTACTCTAAAAAATAACAGTAAGTTCTCTCTCTTTCTCTCTAAAGTAGCAAATTTACAGAGGCCAACATAATCTTTCATACAAATATGAACTTTATCGTAAGAGACGAAAGACGAAAATCGCTATTCATTTTCTAAAGGCTCTCGTGGCCCGTGGCTAAACATTACAGACTCAAGCTTCGAACATTGGTGCGTCAGAAGAATCGAACTTTAACCATCTACAGGGTCCGTTCCGACGTGACATAGGAATTTCTACTTATAACGACGTGTTTAGAGTTCACATTCGCTCGTGCAGCGAGTCCCATTATCTGGAATTGTTGGCCGTCTCGGCGTTTTTGTGTTGGGGCGTTACGTTCGATGTCTCCAAGCGTTTCCTCAGCGGCGTGTTGTACTCCCAGCCGTCGTCGCCTTTGGGACTGAATAGCTGAAGAAGAAATTAACTTTTCTTAAAAATATTCATTTACTTTGATGATTTTGTATACAACGTGTTAATGAATTAACTGAAAACTAGAAAGTAGTTTGCTCAGAATCGACTAGCGAAACGATCGCACTATGTTTTAATATAGGTTATATTTTTTCATTTTTACTAGCCCATGTATAAATTATTTATAATACAATATTTGACGCGTACGCCGCGCGCAGCAAAAAATTCGAACCGGTAGGCGCGGGCGTAGCGCTTGGAATTTGGTAGATAGGTCACCTCCAAACTATTGTTGAATATCTTTTCAAGTACATATTAATATTTTCGACATAAAATATATGGGGTGTATCAGGTTTTCAGTTAATTCATTAACACGTTGTATAAATAATATTAAAATTCACATCAACTTTGCTATGATACTGGTCGACTTTGAAAATGAGCAGCAAAGCACCCCGACATGTTAAATTAGGTTTGTACTGCTGACCATAGACCAAAGACAATTGATTCACGCAGAAATAGCTCTGCCAGGAGAGCTACGCCGACTTTCTCATAAGATAAAAGTCGGTCCAGTCCATCTAACATGTAGTACTCTGCATCTTAATTATGGAGTAAATCAGTATCACAATAAAGTTAATGTGCTAAATTATTTACTTTCATCGCATTCATTACAATGACTGTAACATATATGTAGGTACACAAGCCTTCAAGAACTCTTCAATTTATGTCATCGGCCACTCCACGTTGGTGGGCCGCGGTGGCTGGTCAATGACTTTCGATTGCGGGTCAATGACCCATGGGACGCTGGTCAGCGAGCTACGGCCGCGAGTGCGCACCTGCGTGAGCCACTTCTCGCCGCTGGCGTCCCTGGCGGCGGCGGCGTCGCGCTGCGCCTGCTCGACGCGGCGCTTGGCGGCGGTGGCGGCCTCGCAGTCGGCGGCGCGCAGCGCGCACGTCACGTGGCGCCACACGCGCCGCGACTCGTGCGCCGCCTGCCGGCTCACCGGCATCACGCGCTTGCGGCGCGCCTTCATCGACGACACCTCGAACACCACTTCGGTGCGCTGCGTTGCACAAAACGTATAATACGACTTCAATAGTTTATTACACTGAATGTTTTGTTTTTAGTGACTTGTAAATTCATAAAAAATATTATACGTATTTTTTCTATTTTCACGTAAACAAAAAACAAGCAGGCGCAGTTTTTACCTGCGTATGACGTGACAAGCCCCCACTCCTAAACTTAAATGCCCTTTATCCAAGTAGGTATATTTTCATTGATTTGAAAAAGCAAAAAATACGTGTCCATTTCTTTATCATCTAACCGACGGACTAAATAGAATTTAGTCAAATAGCCTATTACAGTCTGTATATAATTACTATTATAAATGCGAATGTGAGTTTATTTGTTAAGAATAACATTTATTGTAACGGCTAAACTGATCTTCATGAAACGATCGCCTCAATCGGTTCGGATAATCAAGGTCCTACGTACTTCAATAATAATAACCGACAGGAACGTCAGAAAACCGCCGACCAAGTAAAACTACTGAACTGATTTTAGTGATACAATGCTAAGAACCATCTCGATTAAACTAGTTTTCAAACAAAGAAAACCGCATCGAAATCGGTTCATCCGTTCAGGAGCTACGATGCCATAGATAGATACACACACACACACACACACACGTCAAATTTCCCGTCGAGTTGCGTCGAGGGTTAAAAAAAAAGAAGAAATGGGCATGTTGACTAATTTTTTTTAGTCCGTCTTGTAGATTAATAAAAAATATTGGACATGTATTTTTAATTTTTTTACGTAATCAAAAAATAACGGCGATACATTGAGTTGAAATTTCGCGTGACGTCACTATTCGGACAGTTTGTATGGCGGTTTTAGCGGTTAGTGACGTCACGACCCACTCATCCTCAACTTTAATGCGCTTTATCTCCGTATATTTTAATTTATTTGAAAAAGCAAAAAATACGTGTCTATTGTTTTTTTTATTTTCTAGCCGACGGACTAGTTAGAATTTTGATTTTCAAAAGTAGTCAACACCCCCATTATAGCGCTCACCCCGCTGTCGGTCCAGCGGCCCTCGACGCGCGAGTTCCACTCGCCGTGCGCGGTGAAGTACGGCTTCTTGTCGGCGCCGGCGAACACCTCGCACGTGACGCGGTGCTTCTTGCCGCCGTAGAACGGCTTGGTGAGGAACTCGACGGCGGCGCGGTGGCCGCTCTGCGCGCACTCGATCGCCACCGAGCCGCCCAGCTCGATCCACGGCACGGTCAGGATCGACCTGCAAACGTTCAAAATTAAAATATATAGGGTGTGAGAATATTACCTGCGAATATTTAGAGGGATAAAAGTATACGTTATAACAAACAGGATAAATGAAAAAATAATATTATAAGTTTGGTAGTATTTCAGAAAACGAGGAAAACAAATTCATTGAAAAAACATCACCCTTACGAATAGTTAACAACTAAATTCACAACGTAAACAATACACGTGTTTCACTAATGCGTATACAAGTCGCGCGCCACGCACACAACGAGTGTCGCATCAGCCGTGTTAGTACGATAAAATACTACTCAGGTCATTGATCTTAAGATACCGGCGCGCGACGATGTGTGTTTAAAGCTACTGAACTGCGAGCGCCTTCACAGGTTGTTTCTTGATTTACTTTGTTTATTTGTTTGTAGTCTTGAGTGACAAAGGGTACTTTTTATCCAGAAATTCCCGCGGGAACTCCGAAATTACCGCGGGGGACAGCTAGTGTTAGTGTAAAGATAGTGAGGAGTAGTAGGCGCCCCCACCTGCCGTATCCGTTGGGGAACGTGAGCGTGTACTCCTCGCCGTGGTCGAGCAGCGTGACGACGCCGCGGCCGATGTTGTGCACGCCGATGGACAGGCCGAGGAACTTGCTCTTGGTCCACACCCACGCCTCGAACTGGATGCGCTTGTTGGCGTGCTCCGCGTAGAAGGCGGATATGGGCGGGTGGTGCGACACCTGCTCCGCGACGAACGCCAGCTGGTCGGGCGAGCACCACGGCACCGGCCCGTCGCCCACCTCCTGCTGCGGCACACCACACCCTCAGACCAAACGAAAACTAAACACGGAACGCGTAGAACAAACAAGTGAAGCCCGGGAAAAGACACCACGCCGTGCACGTACACAGACACACGCACGCACTTCCAAGAAAAAGACACCATACCTGGGAATCGTTGTGGCACTTTCCTAAGCACCACATGCATACGCAACCGGCTTCACTTCGTTGTTCGAGACGTTCCCGTCTTTAGTTTTTATTTGGTCTGAGACCACACCACACATATTAAGCGCACCGTTAATCTATACTACATATAAAATCCTTTGTCCTGAATGATTGATGGATCAACGCACAGCCTGAACCGCTGATCGTAGAGACCTGAAACTTGGCGGGTGTGTTCTTTGTATGACGTAGGTATCCGATAAGAAAGGATTTTTAAAAATTCAACCCCTAAGGGGATGAAAAGGGGTTGAAGAGTTTGTATGGAACAATTCCGCGGCAACTCCGAAATTACCGCGGGTAAAACCGCGCGGGACAGCTAGTACAATATAATATTATAAGCTGTGTCATTCCGTGCGGAACGCGTGGTAAAACACGAAAGAATACTTTGGTATTAATGGTAGCTGTGCCCCGCGGTTTCGTCGCCGCGTGAGTTTCGGAATTCCCCCAGGAACTATTTTATTCTAAATAAATAAAATTTATTATTATTATTTTTACTATCTGCCAGTGAAAGTCCCGTAAAATACGTGTCCAATATTTTTTATTAATCTACAAGACGGGGCTAAAAATTCAAAGCGGTCATCATGCCCACTATTATTATTATTTATTATCCCACTGGGTACCATAAAACACCACCATAAAATTTACATTTAACATTTTTTTATCGACACGAAAACAAATGACGGAGCCATCGCCATCTTGGATGTAGCTTCCTATAAGTGAAAGAATTTTCAAAATCGGTTCAGTAGATCCAGAGATTACCCCCAAACTCAGAATCTCCGGAGTTCCCGCGGGAATTCCGGAGTAAAAAGTACATATGACACTCAGAATCACTGTAGCTTTCTATTAGTGAAAGAATTTTCAAAATCGGTTCAGTAGATCCTGAGATTACCCCCTACAACCTCACAATCTCCAGAGTTCCTGCGGGAATTCCGGGATAAAAAGCACCTTGCGTCACTCAGGATCACTGTAGCTTTTTATAAATGAAATAATGCTATCCAGCTCTGGAACTCTCTGCCCACTGACATTCGTCAATCTACGAGCAAGAATGTTTTCAGAACTAGGGTATATCAGCATCTCCTTAGTAGGCAGTAGATACTCGGAATGTGCAGCATGCTGTGCGTAGGTACTAGGTATGCTCTGTGCATTTGTGTCTCAGTTTAAGTTTTATGTATAATTTATACACAATGGGCATGTGAACTAATTTTTATTTTTTAGTCCATTTTGTAGATTATTAAAAAATATTGAACGTATTTTTTCTTTTTTTACGTAATTAAAAATTAACGGCGATATATTGAGTTGAAATTTCGCGTGACGTCACTATTCTGACAGTTTGTATGGCGGTTTTAGCGGTTAGTGACGTCACGAATCCCTCACCCTAAACTTTAATGCGCTCTATCTCTGTATATTTTAATTTATTTAAAAAAGCAAAAAATACGTGTCTATTGTTTTTTTGTTTTCTAACTGACGGACTAATTAGAATTTTGATTTTCAAAAGTAGTCCACATCCCCATTATATGCATGTATTTTCTATTGTACTAGGAAATTATATTTAGCTCCTCTCACGCACCACCAAGCACACTGTCTGAACACCGTGAAGGTTGGCTGGTAGAGAATGCCACTGTGGCATTAAGGCCGACTTTTGTACCATTTTGTGCAATAAGCTTAAATAAATAAATAAAAAATGTTTAAAATCGAATATATTTGTTTTCTCTGTGCATATAGGTAGCCGACTAACCTTGTCGGCGGCGGCGGAGGGCGCGGGCGCGGGCGCGGGCGCGTCCTCCATCTCCCAGTGGCAGCGGAACACCTCGCCCAGCACGGGGTTGTACGGCTTCTTGGCGACCTGCGACTTGCGGCCCGCGTGGAACGAGCTCAGGTACCAGCGGACCACCTGCAGCATGCGGTCGCGCGCCGTCGGCATGTCCACTATCCTGGGTGAGTTTGTTTGTTAGTTTGTTACGCTCTCATGCCTCAACGGCTCGACCGGCCATCGGGAAATTTTGCATACGCGTTGTCAGGGATACGGAGAAGGACATAGGGAGCTTTTTGTCCCGGCATTCTAGTGGGAACTCCGAAATTAACGCGGGTGAAACCGCGGGGAACATCTAGTAATACATAGATCTACTAGATCCCATATTATATCAAGGTGACCGAGCAAATATCGTCTCCATAGAGCGAGGAGTCATTAAGCCAGTGTTTTACCACTTTGAGATACGAGGGCGCGGACGATATGGTATTATATTACACAATACATAATATTATACTATATATATATATATATATATATATATACAAGCTGTTCCTCGCGGTTTCACCCGCGTTAATTTCGGAGTTCTCGCGTGAATTCCGGGATAATCTCTGATCTCTGAAAATATTGTGTATGCACAATTTCATGATAATCGGTTTAGTAGCGACGATGTGAAAGCGTAACAAACAAACACACTTTAGAATTTAAAATAGTAAGTATTTATTTAGCTAAAGAAATAATCCCTAAACACTCACTTGACGAACTGCTCAGGGTGCGCGAACGAATCCGCGTACATCTCAAGCAGCGATCGCCTCTCCAATATGAACGTCGGCAGCACAACCTGAAATGTGTGTTTGTATGACTTAATATTCATTTGGCATTTCGGTCCGTGTCATCCAACTTTGGTCATGTAACACTAATTAATTTTCAGCAACACTAATTAAAATGTATTATGCAATATAGGTCACCTCATTGTACAGATCCATATTATGTTTTTGTGTTTTGTAAATATATTTTTTGCTGTGTGTGTGACTGTGTGCAATAAAGTATATTTGAATTTGAATTAGGAGTAAAAAGTATCTAATTAAAAAAAAAAACGACATTAAACTTTTGTGTCTTGAAGTTGGTTTTATTTTTTAAATTGTTTTTTTATTTTCTCGATTTTTTTTAAATATTGGTATATTTAACACTCTACTGCATAACCGATTTTGATAAAATTAACCTACCTATACGTCCTACACTGTTCTCAAGTTGAAAGAAACTAAATAATCCAAACCAACAAAAAAAATAATATATAATTTCATTACGACTTCTAGTTTCCAAAAAAAATGGCGGACAAACATGCATGAAATTTAGCACACTTGTTTAGAAACCCTAGACTCCAAATCCAATTGATAGTAAAATGATTTTTTGAGGTCTGCTTAAAATATGCTTTTATCCGAATAAGTAATAAGATACTTTTCCTTTATGCGAGTTGTTAAAGATTGGATTAATCAGTCAAAAGTAAAAACCATTGTGTCGGTGGTCGGTGGCACAGTACCTTGGTGAGATCCATCCCGATCTTGACCTGGGACAGCAGGTGCGTGACCACGGAGCCGTGGTTCTCCATGGAGCCCAGGTCGCTGTCCGACTCGTCCTCGTACAGCGCTGCGCATCATAATGGACAACAAGCACTTTATATTGGGGGTTCTCTTTTTTTAAGACCTTACATTATGTTTAGAAACGATATATCGGAGTTCCCGCGAGAATTCCAGGTTGCAATATAGTTTTTGAGTTAAATCATAACAAACAAAATCAAATTCCTCTTTTTAATACTAGTATAGATGTGCAAATCGTTTTGTGTTTCCAATTTTGTGGTTGCTTTGCAAAGAAAAATTCCTTTTTATAATAATACTAGCTGTGCCCCGCGGTTTCACCCGCGGTAATTTTGGAGTTCCCGCGGGAATTCCGGGATTAAAATACCCTATGTCCTTCTCTGTACCCCTGACAACGTGCATGCCAAATTTTATCCAAATCCGTTCAGCCGTTTTTGCGTGATTGAGTAACAAACATCCAAACATCCACACTTTCACAGTTATAATATTAGTAGGATAATTTATGAAGATATGAATCTTTAAAATACCTAACTATTAAGTATCAACACAGATAATATAATACTATACTAGTAGTATCCAACTTACAAACAAATGCATCAAAAGTTCTAATCTCAGTACGTAACTAGTTGCATTAAAAGAAAATTTATCCTTTTTACGAAACCGGTTACGTAGAAATGGTTACGTGTCAGGTGGTCGAAGGGTTTCTGGCAGTGTGTAAAATAATCTTTAAGTTCCATAGATTAATTTATTACCTACTGCAGAGTCGTAGCAAAACATGGTTAGTCTGTTAACAGTCGTTAATCTTATTACAATAGAAATAAAGTTTAACGACTGGTACAGGTGCTTACATATTTTTGATGCTGTCTGTATACGTAGACATACATGACAACTCAACGACGAACACACACTCACAACATGATATATGTATCATATTCGCCTTACGCCTATATTTTCAGGAAAATAAGCTTGGATTAGGTAACTAAGTTGTAATGTGATGTGAATACCTAATAATGTAAGCGCAAAACACGAAAATCCTTTCTGCGCCATAATCTGTGTTGTGTATAACGGGGCCCTTATTCACTATGACCATAACACGGCGCGTTATGTTAACTCGCCACAATAATTGTATTTCTTGCGTTCTCAAACAAGTTTCATTTAAAAAAAAAAGTATTTACAACGTTTCGTATACCATAGAGAAGATACCATAGAGAGATTTATTTCTAATATTTTCGCACCTGAAACGTTTGGGATTGTATTTTTGGGAAGCGCGTTATGGGCACGGAATGTTGTTGATCATACTGAATAAGGCCACGACGAAAGTTTTGCCACCAGTCGTTGCTACCCTTGTTACTTTAATGATGGGGTTTATGAGTTTTACCACCTTCACAGTGTTGAAGTGGTGGGTGGTGTTTGGCATTTTTTTTTTGGGGAATATAAGAATGTTCGCTCATAATTCTGCCCTCCTTATTGCAAACGCAGTACTTGCAGAATGACGGTTTGGAGATAAACGCGATTTAAACATATTTCTTGACTAGCTATACCCCGCGGTTTCACCCGCGTGAGTTTCGGAATTCCCGGAGGAACCATCGGCATAACTTTTTTATTTATGAACCGATTGACATGAAACAAACACTTAATGTTGAGTGAAGCTTACCACAATATACTCGTATTAATGAAAATTACATTTCAATCGGATAAGTCATTTTTTTTTTACTTAATGGTCAGACATTTGTCTATAATCTCACCTGATTGTAAGCTTAGATAGGAACTAAGGTGTTACACGTCTGCCAATTAAGTACTTGTTCACTCTGCTCTTGAAGAGGTCCAAATTGTAGTTCGGGGGAAACACAGACTCCGGCAGGTCATTCCATTCCATTCCATTCCAGTCATTTCTGAGATAAGCGTGCACAAACTCACAGACAAACATACAAAAATTCTACCAATCATCGTCACATAGAGCAAAGCACGACAGTGATATTTACCATCATAGTCGATCTCGCCATCCCGGGTTCGCGGCAGGTCCGGGGGCTGCGCCGCCTCCGACTCGGGCGCGCGCGCGCCCTCTGGCGGGACAGTTCGGCTTGCACTGTAACAATATGTAACTTGATTGTTTGTGGTAGGTAGGCAAGGTTGGATTAACTTCTGAAGGTGGGGTTTCTGGACGTGGGGGGCATATGGTCGGGTCTCGGCATCCGGCTTCACTGCTTTTTGGCGCTGAAGTGCTAGGATGCTCGGTGGTGGAGAGTGGGTTGTTGGTGATTTGTTACCATGAAATTGTTGGACTGGTGCTTTTGTTTTGTTAGTGTGTTACCAATTTTTAAATTTCGGTCCCAGCTGAAAATCAGCGCTACGGCTCCGTGCCTAGCAATATGCTGAACTGGGCACCATTTTGGCTTTAGTAATTGGTATTTTGTAACTGTTTTTTTTTTTTGTTTTTATTTAATTTCTCTTATAATGTACTTTCTGTTTTTATTTAAACCCAAATAAAATTTATTATTATTATTATGAATGGATATTAAATAAAAAAAAAATCCAAAATTAGCTGATCCCGGTTTTACGGGAGCGCTATCTAGATATTACAAGCCAAAATAGTATAGAAAATAGTTGAAAACTTTCAACCGTGACTGAACTTTACCACTTATTGCAATAAGATTGAACAAACGTGCTAAGCTACTTTCGTTGCCAACTGTACTAGTCAAATCAAACATACATGAAATATTTATTGCCTAAACAAAAATAATTGTCTTCTGAAAGAAATGGAGGCGCCCTTGATTTCACAAATCAAATATAACGTTGGCGTTTTAGGTCAATGCAAAAGAAACTATTTACATAATAACGGCCCCTTTTGATACCGTATCTTAATATTGCATAATTTTCTGGGCTGGAATAGGCATCTCCGCTTAACATAGGCGATTCCACGACATGCCGTCTAAAGAGGGGTTCACACGGGTCGATTTTCGCCGTGCGGCTAGTCGCTTCATAAATCGCCTCAAGTGGATTACACGGGTGACTTTTGCCGCGCTGCGAAAATCGACCGTCTAAACGGCAATTCGGGTAGGTCTTGTCTAGGCGGATTGGGGAGGCGATTTGCGTAGCAAGCGACTAGTCGTACGGCGGAAATCGACCCGTGTAAACCCCTCTTTACCAAGCCGTCTAGACCTAGGTCGATTTTCGCCGCGCGGTAACAATCGTGCGACTTTGGTCACCCGTGTAAACCCCGCATGAACCCTGCATAATGTGGAATCGTCTAACGTCAAATGTGGCATCCAGATTCCAAATACCTAGACCTCCCAATATCGACATCATTAAAAAATTGAGTTGCAAGATTCACCCTTTTACATACATACCTACATAGTAGGTTGCAAGTTAAATAAAAGCTTTTAAAGACGAAACGGAACGAAACCACGGCGAGTGTCGTAAAAAAATCAAGTGAAATATACTATATTGTACACACACAGTTGAGAAATACAATATCTACAAAACACAGAAACATTTAAAAATCTTGTTTTCTTTTTTTAGATTAAAAACTGTAGTACGTCAAATTAATTTCTTTATACATATAAAAAAACCTTAGCAATATTTGCAAACTGCCATAACATTTTGTTTAGTTCATATTTCACTAATTTGGTTTTATTCATTTACATTGTGACAGCGATAAATATTACATTTCTTCCAAAATGTACGTTACATAATCAATAATTAATTAATAGGTAGTAGGTTTCACATTTTCGAGTTAATAACTCTTATCTGAGGGGATAATATTAATAAATTAATATTCTATGTAAATATTGAAATGACGTAAAACAAATAAATATATTATTATAGTCATCAAATCAATATTCTGTGTGCTATCGACGAAATGAAATTAGACTTTTGTGTCGTAAACAACTCATAGCTATACTACCAAAAAGCTATAAAATAACAAAATACCAAATTAATTAAAATGAAAAAGTATACTCGTATTCCGTAATATTATTGGCTAAATGGCTACTTCTGGGTACCACTAATCGGTTACAAGTCGGTGTCAAGGACAACTGACAAGCCAATCAATAATAATATTCCGAGTATATTTGTCTTTTGGATTACATCGGTATTAATTTTGTTATTTTTAGCTTTTTATTATAGGTACCTAGTGCATTTTCGTGTTTTTGGAAGTCAGTTTAAATGTTTTTGTTCAAATGTTTATTTCTTGATTTTAAAAGTGAGTCGGTGTAATTTAAGTTACGACAACCTATTGTGAATTGCTTATCACCTTTTACAAATTATTGCGACGAACTAAACAAAAATAATAAAATTAATTATTCAGTCAACTCATCCCGCGGGATAAGTTTGGAGCAGGATGAGTTCACTACAGAGCCATTACCACTACGTACAAGTCAAAACCATATGATTTCCTAATATTATCAAGAGTCAAGAAACAACATTCGGAATGATAGACCTACCTATATCCCTAAAACACAAGAACTAATATTGCATAACGATCCAAGCGGTGGGAACCACCAGCTGACTTTTCCGCGCGACCTTGTCAGTTGGCAGTCACAACTTGGTCAGTGTCATGGACTCCCGGTGACCGATTATCGAGTCATTTGCGATCGCTTATGACTCGATGTTCGATCATTATCGACACGTCGCTTGGTATCGATTCGCTCAACCGCATCGCTACTGAAGCAGTCGAGTCGTGGCCGTGATAATGTGAATATAACGATCGATTTTTTCCTCAATTCAAAGAATGTATATTGTATATGGATAATATGTGAATTCGGAATGGACTAAGAATGTTGGCGATTACATTATAATACTAGCTGTCCCTCGCGGTTTCACCCGCGGTAATTTCGGAGTTCCCGTGGGAATTTCGGGATAAAAAGTACCCTATGTCACTCAGGACTACCGTAGCTTCCTAACGAAGTGAAAGAATTTCAAAATCGGTTCAACAGATCCAAAGATAACCACCTACAACGTCCCAAACTCACAAACTTTACCTCTTTATAAAATTAGTATAAAAGTATAAATGAACATTACACACTTGTAAAAACCTATGTATGACAGTCAAAATTTAATTACTACACATTTCGAAGGACCGCCGCGGGAAATCCTTTCGCGGGCCGGAGTTAGCCTGCGGGCCTTACTTTTTCCACCACTGGGTTGAGCCGTTAAGGCGTAATAAAAGCATAACAAACAAACCGCACTTTTGCATTTATAATAAGTAAGGATTATCCATCATTTTCTAAACTACTGTTGTGCTTGTGCAGCCTCAATTATGAGTGAAGCGTATGAAATTAGGTAAACAAGTTTAAAAAACTTGAATTAAAATTTGATATTTATTTTAGCATCATCTAGTGTGACGCGTCCGGTTCATACAGAACCAGAAATCAGTCAAGAGCGCAGCAAAGTTTAAGTAGTTAACGTTTTAAAAATACTTTTCGCAATTATGAGACTGGTTAAAAAATATCTAGTTTTCCTGTTAGAATCCACAGACGACAAATTGAACCTATTGCGAAGTGGGAACTGGGACCTATTGCGAATTAGGTTTTGTAAATTGGACATTCTAAGAATTGGACGTAAGTAATGCGCCTTATTTTAATTAGCACCAAACCTTTTGTTATTGGGTTTTGAGTCTCACACACTAGTTACAGTAGGTACCTATAAGAATGTAGCTTAAATTTAATGCAACCTAAGAACTGTTAGTTCTGACTACTGATCCATGCCCCCCCAGTGATGTCACATTACTAATGGAGTAGGGATCGTCGTATAGTTAATCTATATTAATATTAATAAAGAGGAAAGATTTGATTTTTTGTTTGTTTGTTACGATTTAACTCAAAAACTACTGGACAGATTTCAAAATTTCTTTCACCATTAGAAAGCTACATTATGCCTGAGTAACATAGGCTATATTGTAATCTGGAATTCTCGCGGGAACTCAGAAATTAACGCGGGTGAAACCGCGCGGGAACAGCTAGTATATTTAACTAAGACATGAAATAGCGTCTCGCAAACAGTTAAGGCTCTTTTGCGCCGGCACCTGATCCGTAGTGTATAAAGTAGCAGTTTCCACAAGGTTTCAGCCGGACGAATCACGGGTGAAACCACGGAGCATAGCTAAGTACCTACTGCATATAATACAACAAACCAAACATTACACAAAACCTTTTTGTTTTAATTTATACCTACTACTTATTTAGATTTCGTTTTCTGTTAGTCAAATGACTGTGATTTTTCAATATAATATCAGTTAACGCGATGCCATAGTGTGTAATTTTTTCCCCAATGATTTTTGTTCACGAGTGTACACACAATACACTTTTTTGAAGTTGGATGAGTTGAGTAAAGAAAAATAATTAAATTAATTATTTAGTCAACACATCCCCCGGGATAAGTTTCGAGAGTTGACTAAAGAGCCACTTTATCCCCTTTTTTTCTTTTGTTGAATCAAAACGAATACGATTCCACTGTCGTATTTTCTATAACAGCAATGTTATTTAGCTCTATCAAAAAAAAAAACCCAACCCCTTGCCTCGTAGGAATCCAAACAAGACTATCGGGAGACGTATTGCGTAGTAGCGTAGTGGGTGGTTCATAATTTTTATTGTATTTGTTATTTGTATTTCCCTTTTACAATTTCGAAATAATCTAATATCCGTTAATGTTTATCTGAAATAATCGGATATAATTTTACTACGGAAACCAGTAAACTGGAAATCAGTAACTTCATATTTCATACCACTTTGTATATCTTGAGTAACGCCTTTTGCACATTATAAGAATTTTTCTTGTGTCTTATAAGACATCCAGTCGGTTTGATTTATGAGACCATACATATTACAAGAAATTTATTCTTATGTCGGATAAGACACGCACGTCGCAATCATTTTGTCTTACAAGATAATTTCTTATAGTGTGCAAAAGGCCTTTAATGCCGAGGTGTAGCCAAGCAACAGTCAAAGGGGCACATCAAATAACAAACCGTAAAATAATGTATTCATTTCACACACTACACTTTATCGTTAATATCAAATCAACTGTGAACTGAACAACGGTCGATAAAGAACCTATAAATAAATTCAGATTTATTTCACAAACCGCTGAAGCACTCATGCTTATTTAATAGGCATCTACAGTGATATTATGTTTAATTATTATAATAGCCGTCTCCCGTAGTTTCACCTGCGGTAATTTCGGTGTTCCCGCGGGAATTCAGTTTCAATTCCTTATCTAAACCTTCCTCCTCTTGAATCACTCTCTTCTTCTTCAATCTTTGAGTTTATTGCGAACATACAGACAGACTGACGCGACCGAGGACTTTATCCCCCCTACTAATCCTGCCGCAAGGCATTAAGTTCGCCATTTGTACTTGTTGTGCAATAAAGAATGAATAAATAACTAAATAAAAATCCTACTAATATTATAAATGTGAAAGTGTGGATGTTTGGATGTTTCTTACTCAATCACGCAAAAACGGCTGAACGGATTTTGGCGTGCACGTTATCAGGGGTGCAGAGAAGGACATCATATTAAGGTACTTTTTATCCAGAAATTCCCGCGGGAACTCCGAAATTATCGCGGATGAAACCGCGGGGCACAGCTAGTATTATTATAAATGCGAAAGTAATTCTGTCTGTCTGCGACGCTTTTACGCCTTAACGGCTTAACCGATCATCATGAAATTTTGCATACACGTTGTCAGGGGCACAGAGAAGGACATATGGTACTTCTGTCTTAGAATTCCCGCGGAAACTCATATAATGTGTAGTGAAGTCAAAATGCATAGGTACTTACATATTATGTTATGTATAAGACGAAATACAATATCTACTTACCTGAGAAGAAAAAGTAAATTCAGACGCGACACCAACAAATGTTTTTTATGTGTAATATTTTTTGTTGCGAAAGTGATATTAGGCGGTGAACTTTTTGAGAAGTGGATATTTTGCTCCTGAAACGTCGCAATTTGTGTGAAAAGACAAATAACAACACAGTCATATCATATTTTATAGTATGTATCGCAGAATACTATTATTGCAATTATTCATTTGAGACAGATGTATGGTTTCAGTTAGTTCCCTCCGTTTATACTCACTCGTATGACGTCAATCGTTCCTTTTTTAATATGTGAAAGTTTCCTTATTACAGATTGCGATGGGCATTGATTTTATTTATTATAGATAGGTATACCTATTATAACATTTTTCCAATGACATAAATTAAACAAAATACAGTATCTTACATATGTTCATTTAGAGGTAAAATTCAATCCATTAGTACTACGAGTACATTACATTAATGGCACTTCATTTTCAACGCTCCAATAAACCCATATAAATAGTATGGGCCTTTTAGCATCACTAACGAACGGTTCCAATCGAATGCTAATAAAACTTTTTAAATCATACGACACTTTCAATCTTAGTATCTTCACACTTTTCTGTTTTTGCCATTGTCGTAACGAATAAAGTTTCATATATCATTTCATTTTTCAGCCACCCATGGGTTGGACAATTTGTTCAAATAGTAGGTAGTAATTATACAATTTGAATAACTAACCATTTATAGCCATTGACAGCATCGTTAGTCTAGTGGTGAGCGAACGTGACTGCTACGTCAGGAGTCGCGGGTTCGATCCCCTTAGAATAATTTTGTTTACTAGTATTATAAAGTAGGTACAAAGTGTTATTATCAGGTGTCTCACACTCGTAGTAGAAGAGTGCTTAGTTTGGTACCAGGTGGCGCTGTGTGATAGGTATTATTATCTTCGATCAACAATAACAACTGTTGATCGAAAATCATTTATTATTCATAGAATTGCAAAGCTTGAGCGGGAGCCCTAGAGTAGCGACAAACGTTGCTCAAGACGCAGTCTGAACAGGGCAATTATTCACTATGACCATAACACGCCGCGCTAAGATAAGACGCCGGAAAAACTGTCTTTCCCTCGTAATCAAATAAGTTTTACTGCAAAAAAATACATTTACAACGTTTTTATGGCATAAAGAATAATAATTTCTAATATCTTGACACCTAGAACGTTTTGAAATGCGTTTTTGGTACGCGCGTTATGGGCAAGGAATGTTGTTGATCACAGTGAATAAGGGTCCAGAGCTCTTACAAGATGTCTTGGTGAAGATCACTGGAGCCAGACATGCGGGTAGGGTGGCGCAAGACCAGTTGCCGTGGTGATTGACTTCACTTCCTCAACACACCTCTCTTCGTCACAATCAGCATTCAAATGTTAGTATAGTTTTACGATTTACAACGAGACATGATTAACGCTGTATAAGATTTATCGTTACGACAAAATATTATATCGTATGGTGTAAACACGCCGTTGCGGAGGCAGAATAGCGTCACGACTCACGAACGAGTGCACGCCGCGCCGTGAAGCGACCGTTACGATGACCGATTGTTGCGATGTCGAGATATCCTACTCGCATATGAGTATTTATTGGTTGCGGATGGATGGACATTTTCAAGGAGGGTCCTATCTTACTATAATATACGTAGCAGATGTTCCATGCGGCTTTACCCGCGTTGATTTTGGAATCTTCAAGGCAATTTTGGGGATGATTTAGCGAACTTTTTTGAGTCGTATAGCACATTTATCCTGAGTAAGAATCCCTATATTCTTACACAGAGTTCTCTAGGCAAACTAGCGGGGTTAGCCAAGTTGACATTCTACAATCGTTGACGCATAGAAAACATAAGTAACGAATCGGCATGTCACTTGGTCAGCCAATCAAAACTCTAGTTTTCAAGTGGTCACGTAAAACTAGAGTTTTGGTTGGCTGACCAAAGATTTCTATTCTAGTCTTCTATGCGTTAACGATTGTAGAATGTCAAGTTGGCTAACCCCGCTGAGATTTACATGAGAAAAGCCGCGGGTAACGTACTCGTCGACTTTTTGAAAATATCTAGTTCAAGACTCACGTGTCAACATATGCGATATCTTTTATCCTGACAGATAAAAAGATATAGTTCCTAAAAGCGTTCAAATTTTTTTTTGAGTAAAACTGCCAGTTTATGGCATGGCCGCCATGGGAGCGGTCAATTCAAGTCTCAAAATATACACTTTTATCTGAGACGAGGAGGGTCATGCACTCTATAGTTTAGCGAATAACCCAAAAGGTCGACAACCTAAGAGGTCGTTCCCAACAAACTGTTCTATGGCATGGACCAATTTTTATTGGTCCATGTTCTATGGTAATAGTTTTCGATTATGTTTTATTCAATAACAATATTTTCCCTTGAACGGCCATCGGACCGTGGAAAGTGAGTGAAAAGTCACATTCATCACTAAAGTTTAAGTTGTTACTTTATCACTAGGTAAGTTATTTGTGGAACGCGAAACGAAAATTATACGTACATCTAGGGTAATGTTATAATTATAAAGAGAAAACATATTTTGATATTTAACAGACTTCATTTAACCGACATCAAAAATTAGACCGATTTTAAAAATTGAGTGACATAGGGTACTTTTTATTCCGGAACTCCCAAGGGAACTCCGAAATTAATGCGACTGATCGACTAGTTGTAAATACCATTGTATTTACGTGTAGCAATGCCTACAATAATTGGACGCAGATAAGCAATAACATGTTAACCCACAAACTTAAGTTAATGATTCAGAACAATTTATTGAGAGTTAGGGAACGTTTTTCAACTATGTGTTTACCTTATTACATTGCTTAAATATGTAACTAAATATTGAACATAAAAAATGTTGACACAAAATGGCGGTCCTACTTTTAAAACACGATTTACTCAAAATTTCTCCAGTGTGGGTTAACACACTATTGCTTATCTATGTCCAATTATTATCATAAATGTCAGCGTGCTAAGACGGATGACCTGACGTTTCTCGTAAAGTACTGTCGTCCTCTGTTAGGTCTAGATTCTAATCAGAACATCAATCTAATCCTACATTGTATCGCCCATAACAAGCTTAACCTCTGTAGATCTATACATAAGGCAACAAATTGATCTATAGATTAGTCAAGCGAGGCGTTTGTTTATCTCTGTTTATCACACATAATTATGGTGGTAATTTGAATTTTTCTTATTAATGAGCTTCAGAGCTAAAAGAGGAAATTGTAAACTTTGTAAATCAGTGTAGTTATCTAGATCTACTCATGTCATTAAACTCGTTACGTGTAGGTGATTTTACTCTAGGATACTCAATTTTCAATCCATGATAAAATCTAAACGATCTCTTCCTTCGGTGGAGATGTGGTTTTTAGTGTTCCTTAGCCAAATGGCAAAAAACGGAACCCTTATGGATTCGTCGCGTCTGTCTGTCTGTCTGTCCGTCTGTATGTCACAGCCACTTTTTTCCGAAACTATAAGACCTATACTGTTGAAACTTGGTAAGTAGATGTATTCTGTGAACCGGATTAAAATTTTCACACAAATAGATCTTCAATATTGAGGTTTCTAATATATTTTTTTTCTAAACTGAATAGTTTGCGCGACAGACACTTCCAAAGTGGTAAAATGTGTACCCCCACCCTGTAACTTCTAAAATAAGAGAATGATAAAACTAAAAAAATATATTATGTTACTTGCTGCTACGGAAACCTTCATGGGCGAGTCCGACTTTATATTATCATGTGGAGTGAATGTGACGGCTAAATTGAATAATGTCAGTGAGTTAAAATATATTATTACAATTGGATGGCTTTGCAAAAAGCCTCTGAAACGATACAGTATTATGATCAGAAGTTTGATTTTCGGATATAAGTTAATCAAGGGTATCATCAAAATTCCGGTTAGAGCCAAGATACATACGTGTACGATACATTTTTCCCGATCATCCGCGGCAAGGCGTGGGTTCAAACCCAAACTATCTGAATCAAGTTGAAAATCTGCCGCCAAGCACCTAAAACGGTGTGTTCCTTTTAACATATATAATGTCATTGGGTGTGTTCTAACCACAAGATGTATTCTTGTGCTGTAAATTTGTGTTGTATCAAATAAAGTTTATTCAATTCAATTCAAAGTCAGGCTACTAGGCTTGGTGTGTGTTTCAATGGCGAGGGGTGAAATATTGAGAAAGGGAAGCCGGAAATCTACTTTAATTTCAACTTATTAAGCTATTAACTGTTCCCCGCGGTTTCACCTGCGATAAGTTCCGGAGTTCCCGCGGGAATTCCGGTATAAAAAGTCCTTCCCTGTATCGCTGACAACGTTCTCAATTACGGAGAGAGATGTTGCGTCTGAAGGGAAGCCGGTGGGAATCGGCTTCTATGGTACCTTCGCCACTGGTGTGATTATATAATCTTCGACCACGCCGTCACTTAATCAGGTGAAGTGTGGTGAAACGCTTAACCAAAATAAAAGATTAGGAAAAATAAAGTCTATTGGTTAAAATGACGATAACCTCACCTCTCGCTGTCCCTCCTCAATGACCACCGCCTCGAAGTCAACGCACGCAACATTTTCACACGAGTTCCAACAGCAAATCAATCAAGTTGTCACATCGTCATCAACATCGTCTCACATACTCACTTTAGTAATTCTTTTTTTTTGTTTGGAATATTTGATATTAATAAATCAACAACTTGTACAATTTGTGTTTATTTTTAATGACACTTTCAATCACATCTTTCTTTGAGGCACTTTGAAATCGCTAAAGTTTATAATGAACGTTCGTATCTATGGCATAATGCTTTTAATTTATCTGCGGAAAGATTTCGTAGGCTCCGTTCAATCCTGGACGGTATATCAATGTGCTCCATCAGGAGGAAAAAGGGTTTCATATGTGACTGACTGTGACAAGGGTTACAGAGCTTTTCGGAGTTGGTTGTTTTAATGGTTACTTTCAGAGATTTGGAAATATTTAACTACAACACAAAAGGATCTCTTTGTTGGAAGCCCCACGCTATTTTCGATGGAATCGCATCGACATCACAAAGCTTCTAACTCTAAACGCATATAACTTCTTTCCGTCGTGGATACAAATAGTACACAATATCTCTAACTTAGACAGTCAGCCCCAGATTATATAGAGAGACCGCGCCTTAAGGGTGGGAATGTTGCCAAATCGATGCTCACAACACGCTCAGTTGCAGCTCAACCCCCACATGAGTTCATGATTCCTTTAGTTACAAAGTTAAGAACAGCAACACTGCAATTTGAATACGTTGTGTTTACGATCGACGAAAATATCGTTCCGATGAATATAATGTGTATATCGGTCATTATGCGATAACGTGCTCATTGCAGCAAACAATCGTTGGCGATCGCATTCGTCGAACGGATGTAACTATACACATATCATGAGTACGAAAGAAAGAAAGAAAGAATATAGAAGGCATGCAATGGACCGAACGTTAAATCATAATAATTTCGTACGTGAACAGCGGTAGCATCTCGGCGGCCCTAAGGAAAAACAAAGCAACTGACATTTTTCAAAATGTTTTTTTTTTGTATTTTTGACACTTTTCACGCATAACGGATGTTCCTACATACTCACAACCATCAAAAAGGCTTTACGAAAGACTTAGAGAAATTTAAATTAAGAAAATCATTATACTATGGAAGATTTGTTTTAAATTAAATAAAGCGATTGCCGGTTTTTTGCACCTCCTGTAAAATAAATTCCGCTTCAATTATTTTGTTTTGCCGTAGGGTAGCCGATCTGTGCCTATTGATCACAAATCGTCGAACGAAAAGTAAGATCTTGGAACGCTTTTTTCTTGTCGAGAGCACCACTTCCACGTATCTCATCCTTCATTGAAATCGATACTAGCGTACAAATGTTACTATGCATCATTAATGAGGTATCTGCACTGTGTGAGAAAGTACACGTGTCGCGAAAATTGTCTCGGTTACAACGAAAAAAAAAATTACTGTGGGAAACGCAGCTGCACTTTCGCGCATCGTTTATCTATCTATACTATATTAAAAGAGTAGAATCCGCGATTCTGTACATTGAATATTATTACGTAAAGTTGAGAGGGGTGATAAAAGAAGAGTACCAAGCACAAAAAAAGTTTTTAAGATTCTTTTCTGTCTGTCTGTCTGTTCGCGATAATCTCCGCATCTACTGAACGGATTGTCATGCGGTTTGCACAGGTAGATTAAGCTTAGCCTGGAGCTACATATAGGCTTTGTTTCATTGAAATCGGATGTGGGGAATAAAAGTTGTTGTATGAAAACCTTTCACGCGGGTGTAACCGCGGGGCACAACTAGTCACTACATATCTACTATCTTTAAACGAGCAATCCTTTTATCTAATCTAATATATATAAATCACGTGTCACGTTGTTTGTCCGCGATGGACTCCGAAACTACTGAACGGATTTTGATAAAATTTTGCAACCATTTATAATATGGTCCAACTTAAAAGATAGGATAGTTTTTATCCCGGAATTCCCTCGGGAACTAAAGGACATAGAGTACTTTTTTCCCGCAACCTCCGCGGGAACTCCGAAATTACCGCGGATGAAATCGCGGGGGACAGCTAGTATATATATATATTTAGATATATATTTATTGCTATATATATAATCTGAATCTCGGAAACGGCTCTAACGATTTTCATGAAATTTGGTATGCAGGGGGTTTCGGGGGCGATTAATCGATCTAGCTAGGTTTCATTTATAGAAAACGTCGGTTTATCCGTGTTTTCAGGCAATGAAAAATGAGTGTTTGTTTTTCTACGTAAGAACAGATGTAGGTATAAGTTATTCCCGTAGCCGTAAAGTGGATGGTGATAGACAGAAAATTTTAAAGGATTGCACTTTCATCATCCTGTTGCAAAGTTAAGCTGTCTTCAGAGACAGACATACACACGCCGACACACCCACACTTACTCCCAAGCTAAGCCCATGTTTAGGTAAAAACGTATGTAGTTTCAATTGTGCGAGCCGCGAGTTATCACTTTTTCTTTTCTTATTATACAGAATCTCTAGTTTCATCATGATTATGATTTATATGTATAAATATTATGATTATAAGGCACGCTCATGAATTTCAAGACGTCACAGACTTGAAATTCATTTATAAATATGTACCTATTTATAACTTTAAAATATTTTCAATTTTTGTTTTAGTCCGGTCAATTTAGACCAAAAAATGAGAGTGAAGTTACATAAAGTCCCAACAAGCTGAATTTCAGTGAAATTGTTCAAAACATAATTATAAACAATGTCTAGAAGTTCCCCATCATTCCCGTGTAAGGAAAAAATTGTATTCAAGGTCAAAGGTCAAAAACATGAGTTTTTCGCGATTTTCAGCAAAACGGTAAGTTTTATCATAAAAGTACCTCAGACAAAAATTGTAGATCATAAAATTATCTATAAAAAATTTTTTTTTTTTTTTTTTTTTTTTCCTAAATGATATACCCAAGTGGGTAAATCATTAAAATACAATCTAGCCAATCTAATTATGACTAATAAGTATTTTAAATTTGACCTAAACTTCTAAACAAGACTATACTAAGAATGTGTCCAATAACACTTTTCTTATTGTCTCTATTAAGGGGAAGACACTTTGTTCTTGTGTTCTTTGGATTCTATAAAAAATGTATCAATACTTTTTTTCTTACGAGCCACTGTTTCTGAGATATAACGATTCAAAAAGTTATAAAAACGCGCTAAGTACACAACCACATAGGTGGCGTGGAAACGTGTGCATATTATGACGATAACAACGTTTATAATTATGTTATAAACAATTTCACTGAAATTCAGCTTGTTGGGACTTTATGTAACTTCGAATGTCTAAATTGACCGGATCTCCGTGTCATATTTCGAATTGTTTTAACCCTATGGCATTGAACAAATGAAGCACGCTCTTTGAAGGCTACCTGCCGATAAATCCATAACCCGGGGGTAGAGCGTAACGTCTATGTTGTGTCACAAGGTCGGCGGAACCGGAAACGGTGTAGCTATAGAGAAAGAAAAGGTGAAGAAAAGTCACCGGTCAAAGGAGGTAACAAAAAAATTGTCTTTTTGAATTTCTTTATATTCTTAACCAAAGAACGAAACAGTGCAGTGTTTTATACATCTAGTATGTGGGCGTCCGAGCTAAAAGGTACCAATTCTCGGTTTTCAGTTTTCAAGATATAAGCAGTTTTGTAAAGTTCGGTGAAAAAATGGCGTCCGCGATTTTAATTGATTATATTATTAATAAATGCTTAATTTTCTTCAATTTCATACTATCTTAATCTACAATAATATATAAAAAGCTATGTAACAAGCAAGTAGAAGTGTTTTTTTTTATTTTACACAAACTTTTAAAGAGCTTTTTCAGAGTTTCAACTTCAAATTTCTGTAAAAAAAACTCTGCTAGTTTTTGAATATTTTTTCAATGCTTACTATCAATTGACTATTCTAAATACCGAGTCTAGTCTTAACTTAATATCCCACTACTGGTATTTATTTCGTGGACGCCCACATAATTTTCCACATAGATAGATTACCACCATATACTACTGAAATTACTCAAATACAAAAATGAACTAATCCGTCGATGTGTGTAGTTTCTGCACACACACCAACTATGAAAACGCAGTACCTTGCTTTTGGTTCTTTGAAGTCGGTTAGTGAACAGACAAAATATAATTTGGTTACAATACAAAAAACAGTCCTCATACATGACCAATAACTGCCTTGGTTGGTTTACTTTAAGCTTTTCTTTTGAGAGAGCTGCGGCTGAGAAAGAAAGAATGCAACTATACGGTCTCGCAAGATGACTAATGTTAAAGCGATTATTTTCCTATAGTTTCCACTTGTGACTAATACCATAGTTATGCTCCCATATAGCCAAGCCAACAATAAACTTCTCGATGCACTTATAGAGTGAAGATTATATTGATAGGTGGTTTTTTTTCGGCGGAGGTTTATGATTCGTCGCAGTATCAGTTTCAGAACAGATTCTTATAAATCCTGAAAATCACTATACACGACATGAATCGTGGATCTTTTCAAAGAGAACCGACCGCGTCGAAGTGTTTCAACAAAATGCTAACCCAATTAATTATTAAATCGAAACACAACAACGAGGAAACACATCAAGTTTCTATTTTTAATAACAACTAAACAACCGCCTGTGTAACGAACACTAGACGATGCACTTCTTGCCTTCCGATGTTATAATATTATCCTACAGACTTTTTTATATTACGTATACTTAGATACGTCAAGAAAACAGAACAGACGCGATATTGTAAACACAGGCGATCGTCGAACAGAATCGTGTAGCAAAAACATCAAGGAAGCCGGCAGCGTTCTTAATTTAAAACAAATAGAAAAAGAATGACGATAAAGAATAAAAGACACGACACTCGTTTGACGATAAAAATACCTAAGAGATTAAACGGTTATATTTCAAATTTGCGAGACACACCACTGTGACGACGGGGTGCCAATTTATGTGAGCACACCGACCGACCGTCAATATGTACGTTTCGTCGTAGTTACAACGTTATTGATCGCGTCGTATGCGGCACGCTCGCGGGTGTGCGCCTCGCGGCACGTACCGTCGTGCACTGAAATGCTGCCGTGAGATCGGCATAGACTACGTCGGTGCAGAAATATCTAATATATAATATATGAAAAGGGGCAAAATATTTCATACACATGACATATTATTTATACGGTTATAATTTTGGATGATTTGCTCTTATAACGTCGTTGTCGTAGAACAATGGATTGAATAAAGTTTCACAATGTTTGCTTTTCCAGAGGCCGTTATAATATATTTGAGGAAGCCTTCAAAAAGGCAAAAACTCAAAACATTCGTTACAAACGCACCTTAATATTTTATATAATACTAGCTGTCCCCCGCGATTTCATTCGCGGTAATTTCGGAGTTCCCGCGGGAATTCCGGGAAAAATGTACTCTATGTCCTTCTTTGTACCCCTGACAGTCGTAGTTTACGGTGATTAGCTGTTTCCCGCATTAATTCCGGAATACCCGCAGGAATTTCAGGATTAAAACTATCCTATCTTTTAAGTTGAGCCAAATTACAACATAGTGACCAAAATTCATCATGACCGATTCAGTAGTTTAAGAGTCCATCGCGGACAAACAACGTGACGTGTGATTAAGACTGGTAATACTTTTATAATACCTGACTGAGATTGTTAGCAACACAGGTAAGAAGTGTAGGTACTGAAGGAGTTTTCGTCGCCTCTGCATTGCATTATTGTAGTCATTGGGTAAGGAAGATGCGCACCGCGTCGGCGCATTGATTGCGTTCGGCATACAGTGCCGAATTGCCGACAGACGAACGGACGTAAACAGAAACTGTTTCGCGATACAAGTAACCGTTTCGCAGCATTGAAACGCCATAAAAAACACGTTATTTACGTCTTACCCAGACTGACAGGCCGATTGATAAACACAACGGAAGAACTGATTCTTCATGGATTTAAATTTTATATTCCTTTTGTAGAGGTCGTTATTTGTGTATCGATAATACCACTAATAATATCATTAAAAAAATAAATGGAGAAATACAAGTTTTTATTCCTTCCATATTCACAACAAAAAGTAAACTATTTATAAAATACTGAACTGAAGTAACTAGGCATCTAATTAAAAATCTGCTTTGAAGGACCACACTTTTATTTCCGCTTACACGCTAAATAAACATTACACAACTTTTACGTATAGTCGGTTCAAGCGAATACTTTTAAAAAACTTTTTAAATCTGCTTTTAAAAATCACTATAGAAAAACATATTTTGTACCCAATCGATTAAAAACTGACACTGAACTTCTGGCTATGACCTTAGGCATTATTTATGTAGATTTAAAAAAAAAAACCTCATCGCCTACTCCGATTTGGTTTAACCTTCACAGCGGGGGTACTTTTCTAGATTGATGATTGGTAACAGTTGACACGCGACTTAATGCTTTATCACGAGGCGTTTGGCTTTGGCAATCTATCTATACTAATATGTAAAGTTTGTGAGTTTGTGACGTTGTAGGGGAATCTCAATAATCTCTGGATCTACTGAAACGATTTTGAAAATTCTTTCACCAATAAAAAGCCATATAATTTGTGAGTGTCATAGGCTATATTGTAATCGGGTACGGGCTTGTTAGCCAAATCTTATTTTTTAGTCCGTCTTGTAGATTAATAAAAAATATTGGACACGTATTGTTTAATTTTTTTACATAATTAAAAAATAACGGTGATAAAATAAGTTGAAATGTCGCGTGACGTCACGCCGTGCTACAGTTTACAGCACGCTTTGACGTCAAAAACCCCGACTCCTAAACTTTAATGCGTTTTATCTTAGTATTTATTCAATAATTTGAAAAAGCAAAAAATACGGGTCTCTTATTTTTTATTAATCTACAAGACGGACTAAATAGAATTTTTATTTTCATACCCGGATACAAGTCTATTCCCGCGGGAACTCCGAAATTACCGCGAGTGAAACCGCGGGAAAACTATAGTAAAAGAGTAGAATCCGCGTGTCAGTTCACACTAATCTTCGGACTGCTGAACGGATTAACATGCGTTTTTTACAGATGGATTTAGCTCAGCTTGGAGCAACATACACACTTTGTCTTATTTAAATTTCATGTCGGTAAAATAAGTAATTTTCTATGAAACCGTTTCACGCGGGTGAAACCGCGGGACATAGCTAGTGTGGAATAAAAATTGATCAATATACGGAGTGTGAGAGGATGTGCCAAAGGAGATAGTCCAAGGACGTATACTTATCAGGTCGATGAGGACTCGGATAGCAGGAAACAAAAACTTAAATATAGGAACAAAGCTATAATAGGAACCCACAGGCATACAGTATGAGTAATATTATGCAATTGGGTATTCTCCAAGGTATGAAAATCAAAATTCTAATTAGTCCGTCAGTTAGAAAATAAAAAAATAATAGACACGTATTTTTTGCTTTTTCAATTTAATGAAAATGAACATAGATAAAGCGCATTAAAGTTTAGGGTCGGGGGTTGCGTGACGTCAATATTCATTATAAGCGCCATACAAACTGCATTGAGTTGTGACGTCACGCGAAATTTCAACTCAATGTATCTCTGTTATTTTTTGATTACGTAAAAAAAGAAAAAATACGTGTCCAATATTTTTTACTAATCTACACGACGGACTAAAAAAAATTTTTTGTCAAGTAGCCATGAATTTGAACAAGACGTGTGAACATAATTATCTATGTAGCTTTGGTAAATAAGAAATACCATATACTTAATAAGATTATTTAGACTTTAGAGGCTTAAATAACGTTTGGTCCGTTTTGGTAATGGGGTTTCGTTAATATTAAAATTACGAAAGAGGATAGAATTTTATATTTTTCAACATTTACCGAGTCCTGTAAGTTAAATGTGAATTCTGACAACTACACGAACTCCTACATAAACCAAGTCCTAGCAGCAGCTAGGACTTGGTTTATATTTAAAATAGTTTTAGCTTTTACGATGAAAGATATACCTCGTAGACACACGAATTTATTGTGGTGCTAAATTGTAGAGAAGCACTAAGCGGTCACTCGTTCGTAAACTTCCCAAACGAAATAGATCTAGAATCCGATACCCAATACATTTATTTACCTGGCAGATATAGAGCAATTAAGATAGAATTATATGTGGAATAGCCGAGGTCAACAGGTCGCGTCGGATCACCGAACCGGTGTATGGATGGATAAATTAACAGTAGAGCGTATCATTAGCAGATACTGCTAACAAGCAATGCTAATTTTAATTATTGTTATTGTTAAAAATCGATCCGCAACCTTGAAGCCGATCGTCCAATTTTTGAATGATATTATACGTACTTTTAAAACTGTAAAATGTCAAACGTTTGTTTTTAGTTTTCTTTTGGCGCTGACGCTCGTTCAAGTTCAATCAAAGGTTAATCACCATTATCTTATACATACTTAAATAGAGTTAAATCGTCAAAGGAGGAAATGTCACACTCTTATCGTATACGGAGCAAAAGGCGTTGTTTAAAAAAAGCATTAAAATTTTATTACTTATCCTTATAAATGCGAAAGTGAGTTTGTTTGTTTGTTACGTTTTAGTGCCTTAACGGCTCAATCGATCATCATGAAATTTTGCATTACATGTTTTCACTAGTACAGAAAAGGACATAGGGTACTTTTTATTCCGGAATTTCCGCGGGAACTCCGAAAATAACACGGGTGAAACTGGGCAAATTTTTTGCATACTACCCGCTGTCGGGGGTGCAGAAAGGGATATAGGGTAAACTTTTCCGGAATTTTCACGGGAACGCCGAATTGCCGCGGGTGAAACCGCGGGGCGCAGTCAGTAATATGTATAAAGGAGACGCGTTGTGTCACGCCCTATGCACTTCGCGTCCCGCGACCCTAAAAAGTAGGTCATTTACCTCTGACCCGGGAGTGACGGGTCATAGGAGTTCAACAATTCGCAAACGTGTAAGCTTATCAATATAGATTTTACGTATTTGTTCAATTACTTATGACTGGTAAAAAAATTTAAGGGTTTTGAGTAAAGGTAAACATTGTGTTAAGCTGTTTTCAGTAAAACCTCTTTCCTTACAGTCAGCATCAGAAATATTAAGTAAACACTTTTGACAGTCTAAACTGTATTACTATTGCAGTAATGTTCAATGTGCAGAAAAGGACATAGGCTACTTTCATCCCGGAATTCCTAACGGAACTCCGAAATGGGGATGTTGCCTACTTTTGAAAATCAAAATTCTAATTAGTGCGTCAGTTAGAAAATAAAAAAAAACAATAGACACGTATTTTTTGCTTTTTCAAATAAATTAAAATATACAGAGATAAAGCGCATTAAAGTTTAGGGTGATGGGGTCGTGACGTCACTAACCGCTAAAACCGCAATGCAAACTGTCCGGATAGTGACGTCACGCGGAATTTCAACTCAATGTATCGCCGTTATTTTTTGATTAAGTAAAAAAAGAAAAAATACGTGTCCAATATTTTTTATTAAAAAAAAAAAATTGTCAACATGCCCATTAGCTGGATAGTTATAGATAAGCAACAGTGTGTTAACCCAAACTAAAGAAATTTTAAAAGGATCGTGTTTTAAAATTATAGCGCCATTTTCTCTAAGTTCTATTGAAGCATTCTGTATCAATAACTTGATTTTTGTGGGTTAAGATGCTTTTGCTTATTTGCGTCCAACTACGGTTCGGCTCTACGGTTAATCGGAACGAGCGGAACAGCCCGACATGTTAGTTAAAGTTGATAATATTATGACGTCTCACGAAACTTTAAATTCAACTATGGAGTTAGTTCACTGTCCAATTTGTGTTTTAGTCTATTGTGGGCCTCATGGCTCATGCAAATCGAACAGTAAACTAGATCGTATGTAGGGAGGCTATTGTTTCAATATTGCGACCTGTGTGGTAGATTAATTATTTTTATATAATAATAACACTTAATAAAACACAGATCTACTTAATCTCACACTAAGCTATAAGCTTGTGCCTTGGAAAAGAAGAAAACGTGGTCTATAGGACCACACATTGTTACAGTCATAGTATAGATATAAACACGCCCAGACTGGAGTATGGAACCTTGTATTCATAACACAAAGTCCACCTCCAACCGAGGGTCGAACCCGGAACCTCTTGATTAGCGGGTAGGCATGGTGACCTTTTGCGCCAATCAGGTCGTCATAGTCGCTGAGTGTCGCTTCTATAGGTAGTTATAGTATTACATAGTACACAAAATTCTATCAAAATTCTATTTAGTCCGTCAGTGACATGTATTTTTTTTGCTTTTTCGAACTATTAAGAAAATACTTAAATAAAACGCATTTAAGTTTAGGAAAGGGAGGTCGCGACGACATAACTAAGTAGTTTTAAAGTGTACCTAGGAGTGACGTCACACGGAATTTCAACTCAATGTACTATCGCCTTTATATTATGATATGTAAAAAAAAAAACAGAAAATACGTATCCAATATTTTTTATTAATCTACAAGACGTATTAAAAATTAAAATTTAGCCATCATGCCCATTCACGTCTCACACCTTACAGTGCTATCAGTAATAACGGAACATACCCAGTATCTTTGTTTCGGTGTAGATAGTGTGCCTGGCACCACAGAACAGAAAATAACAGATAGAAGGGACATCAACTTAGTTTAGTATGAACAGATGAAAACCACTGTCGCCGGGTGATATTCGCACACCAGTGGCGAAGGTACCATAGAAGCCGATTCCCACCGGCTTCCCTTCAGACGCAACATCTCTCTCTACCGTAATTGAGAACGTTGTCAGGGATACAGGAAAGGACTTTTTATACCGGAATTCCCGCGGGAACTCCGAACTTATCGCAGGTGAAACCGCGAGGAACAGTTAATAGTTTAATAAGTTGAAATTAAAGTAGATTTCCGGCTTCCCCCTCTCATTATTTCACCCTTCGCCACTGTCGCACACACAACTTATACATCACGCAATAAAACACTCATTAACGTAAATAAATCTATTAAACGCTTTATGGTTTGAGGTTATGAGACGAAGGCCATTGTCCAAAATGATATCACCTATACCCGTTTATAGTTAGTAGCGTGCGATGTTATATGTACACAGAAAATATATTTTAAAGTCGCCTTTTGCCATGTATTTGTTCTCTTTTTATGTATCTAATGCTCTCTGTGGTGCTTATACAACGTGTTAATGAATTAACGGAAAACTAGAAAGTAGTTTACTCAGAATCAACTAGCGAATCAATCGCACTATGTTTTAATATAGGTTATATTTTTTCCTTTTTTACTAGCCCATGTCTAAATTATTTATAATACAATATTTGGCGCGTACGCCACCCGCACCAAAAAAAATTCGAACCGGTAGCGCGGGCGTAGCGCTTGGAATTTCGTAGATAGGTCACCTCCAAACTAATGTTGAATAACTTTTAAAGTATAAATTTTTTCGACATAAAATATATTTTAATCATATTATTGTTTATTTTTTTAAATGGGGTGTATCAGGTTTTCAGTTAATTCATTAACACGTTGTATAACTATTTGTAGTATATTGTGCTACCGCGATCACATACACATGCCCTTACACACACCCAAGTTTGTTTGAATAAAGAGGATACCTATAATAATTGTAATTAGCTATAGAAGAGCGGGTTCTCCTAACACCGGTATTGTTATACTTAAAAGGAGACCCCAGTCATGTTCTAGTTTACTTTTATTGAATAAACTTATCACTGTGTTCTATATTTACAGTTTTGGAAAATATCGTGGTAAATATATGTATTTGGGATGCAGCAAAAGAAGTTTCGGGCAAGTTACGAGCAAATGCTCCAACTCCGTTTGCACCGGCGGCGCGCCTGCCCCGCCCACATGCTCTCTCTAGTCAGTTTATTTGCTCTCTGCGTACGGCCGCGGCACTCACCCGGGCCCCGGCGGCGCGGCGTGCGGCGGGCCGTCGTCCGCGTCGTAGAAGTCCTCCTCGCCCTCCGACGACGAGTACGACGTGTCCGGCACGAGCAGCGACATCGCCGGCGCCGGCGCGACCATCGGCAACGTGTACGCTGACGGTCGCCGCCGTACAACAAACATATATATTATGTTACTAGCTATCCCCCGCGATTTCATCCGCGGTAATGTCGGAGTTCCCGCGGGAATTCCGGGATAAAAACTATCCTATCTTTTAAGTTGGCCCATATTATAAATGGTTACAAAATTTTATCAAAACCCGTTCAGTAGTTTCGGAGTCCATCGCGGACAAACAACGTGACACGTGATTTATATATATTAGACTAGCTGTCCCCCGCGATTTCATCCGCGGTAATTTCGGAGTTCCCGCGGAGGTTGCGGGAAAAAAGTACTCTATGTCCTTCAGTTTCCGAGGGAATTCCGGGATAAAAACTATCCTAACTTTTAAGTTGACCCATATTATAAATGGTTTCAAAATTTTATCAAAATCCGTTCAGTAGTTTCGGAGTCCGTCGCGGACAAACAACGTGACACGTGATTTATATGTGTTAAGATTGTTTCTTGTTTAGTTTTATTACATTCGTTCTTTACTAGCTGCCCCCCGCGGTTTCACCCGCATTTTTATGAAGTTCCCGCGGGAATTCCGGGATAAAAAGTACCCTATGTATGCAAAATTTTATGATGATCGGTTGAGCCACTGAGGCGTGAAAACGTAACAAACAAAAACAAACTCCCTTTCGCATTCAAATGTTCGATGTATAGTTTTCCCGTTTAAGTTTGAGTTTGAGAAGTTATATTAAAACTTACTGGGCGCGTCTATGGCTTCCAGAGGCGGCGCTTGCGGCGCCATCTCGCGGCACTCCGAGCCGAGCTCGACGCGCGATGCCTCCGCGTCTGGAACAACACCATTCCATTCAAACTCAACAATTTAAATATACTTTACTGCCCTAAAAGAGAGAGGGTTCGATTCCGATGAGGGTGGAGTTATTGTGATGAACACAGGGTTCCACTTTCCGGTTTGGGCATGTTTATACATCTATACTATAATATATTATAATATGTGGTTTGTACCACGTTTGCTTGGTTTCCACAAGCTTATAGCTTAGTGTGGGATTAACTAGATCTGTGTTGTGAAGTGTTATTATTGTTAATATCTGGGTCACCGAGCTTCGCTCGTTGTGTATAGCGCCATCTGTTGTTAAGTAGAAAAACAAACACTCATTTTTCATTGCCTGAAACACGTCGTTTTACGACGTTTTCTAAAAATGAAACCTAGCTAGATCGATTAATCGCCCCCGAAACCCCCTGCATACTAAATTTCATGAAAATCGTTGGAGCCGTTTGCGAGATTAAAGTCCGTACTCCAAAAGGTTACTCAAGTCATGAATCTACATAGTTTTAAAACTAATTTCAAGTAAAGCTTTAATTTTAGAACCTTACTTGAAACACAATTCATCAATCAACAATCAGCTGAGTTATTTCCTTATTCTAGAATGACGCTTGAGTACTAATCTTTACTCAAGCAAAAATTTGATCTTTGTTTACGTCTGTCATGTCAAGACCACTCAACCAATCAGAGTTCAATATCTCTACTCAAGACTCGTTTCAAGTGATAAGGACCAATCAGAGTTCAGAATTTCTACTAAAGACTAATTTCAAGTGATTAGGACTTAAAACGCATTCTATAATAAGATGTGCGCTTGAGTTATGGTTTGAGCTTAAATCTAATCTTAAGTGAAACGTGATCTGAGTCACCTTCTGGAATACGGACCTCAGATTCAGATACAAGAATTGCTCGTTTAAAGATAGTAGATTAGATATAATTTCGCTTACTCACTCCACTCTCCACCAATTTTCATTTCAGATAGCGACTTTGCATAGTATGTAAAGGTGAAATTACAATTTATAAGTTTTCAATGTATATTTTCGATTTCGATGTTTTTGAAGTTTTACTTCTCACGGCACATTTTTGTAGAAAACGCAAGTGAGGAATACCATTCTGCGTGTCAAGTAATTTTTTTCAATTTACAAGCGACATCTAGTTGAAAACACGATAAACATTTTCCTACCCAAAAGAGCGACACCTAGTTTACTAGGTCGCTCTTGTTAAAATAGGATCAAGGTCAAATAAAAAAAAAAAGTGCGTTGAATTGAGAACCTCCTCCTTTTTGGGAAGTCGGTTAAAAGGGGGGGTTACACTCTCACCTTGTTTGATATGTGTTTGTGAAGAAGTCGGCCCTTGATATATGCCGTTAACTGGATTAACAGTATTCTGCAACAAAATAAATTGATATATTTTATTACAAAGTTAGCATTCTTTGATACTCGTTTACAGTCTACAAATGTTTCGTCCATTACATAGATTAAACTATCAAAAACAATCTTAGGGACAATGGGGATGTGGACTACTTTTGAAAATCAAAATTCTAATTAGTCCGTCAGTTAGAAAATAAAAAAACACGTAGACACGTATTTTTTGCTTTTTCAAATAAATTAAAATATACACAGATAAAGCGCATTAAAGTTTAGGCTGAGGGGGTCGTGACGTCACTAACCTCTAAAACCGCCATATAAACTGTCAGAATAGTGACGTCACGCGAAATTTCAACTCAATGTATCGACGTTATTTTTTGATTACGTAAAAAAAGAAAAAATACGTGTCCCGTATTTTTTTATAATCTACAAGACGGACTAAAAAAAAGTTAGTCAACATGCCCATTCTGGTTTGGGGGAAGACCTATGTCCGGGAGTGGACGTCTTTCGTCTGATAGGATGATGATGATGATGATGATCCTAAACAATACGAGGCGGGAGTTAGTTTTGCGGAACAAGAATTGACCCTCCATTGTTTCTCTACAAGACATCCCGTAGAGAAAGCTTTCATCCATCCATTCAGTCCCAATTTATCCGTCAAACACAATAATTATGTCAAAGTAGTTTCTTAGTTGTTACCGACTTTACATATCGACTTTTCCTGCCTGGGGTCAGAAATATCGAGATCGAGCAACGAGAATCGGGTGCAAGTATACTCGTATAGTGTAAAGCTTATGGTGTTAGGGAAAACCGTGCATCTCACCTTAGCTATTTGTAGTAGAACTATGGAATGTTTTATGTTGTCCAACATTGCCTGCGAACAGAAAAACAAAAATGTGTTTAAAATTGATTATCGAGTAAATACTAGACTACCTAGAGGAAACACTCGAACGGCAATCCAGCACAGATCCTTTCACACTTTTCCCTTTAAGGGTTGAATTTCTAAAAAAACCCGTGAGTCTAGCTCTGTCTGCAGTTTTGCACCAACTAAGACGTAGTTGTGAAAGGAAAAAAAACAGTGAATCTGGTTTTTGAAAATTCAGTGCATGAATGAATTGAATGACATAAGAAGATTAAAAAAAAAATACATACATTGGTATGGTCCAATATAACTTGGCCCTTGGATTTATCGTGCGGGTCCGGCAGCTGTGACACTCGGACGTTCAGTTTCTGCAACAAATATATTTTGTAGCGTGAAAATTGTACCATAATTGGACATAGATAAGCAATAGTGTGTTAACCCACACTGGAGAAATTTTGAGTAAATTAAAGTTTTAAAATTATAGCGTCATTTTGTTTCAACATTTTTATGTTCAATATTTAGCTACATATTTAAACAATGTAATAAGGTAAACACATAATTAAAAAACGTTTTCTAACTCTCAATAAATCGTTTTGAATCAATTACTTTGTTTTGTGGGTTGACATGTTATTGCTTATCTGCGTCCAATTATGTAAAATATTATATAGCTCAGTCTAAATTAGAGGAACAAACTACAACGGTCAAATACTTTGATTTACTAATTAGGTAGGGAGTATGTGGTTTCTTTGAAAATCAACGAGCTCGCTACCGGCTAAGATTATTTTTTAAAGCCCCGAGATTCTTTTAGTTGCTGTAGTTTCGGATTTGGTCATCCACACTCACTTGAACTAATCACCCCGAATATAATGTGTGTATGAGTTCAAATAAAAAATAATAATAACAAAAATCACACACTGTATTATAACACTTGGATGGACTTGATGTATGTGTGTGCACGTTCACAAATTCAACGCTACATTTTCGAAACTTTCATCCTCACAAGAGAGAAAAAGTTTCAAAAAATTTGCGTTTCATGATTGTTTATTAGTTTTAAGCATAATATTCTCATTGTTTGTCCATTTCTATTAATTTTACAGTACAGTGTTACTGTAACGCTGTGAAATGTTTGTTTTATGAACAAGCTAGCTATCCCCCGCGGTTTCACCCGCGATAATTTAAGAGTTTCCGAGGGAATTTCGGGATAAAAAGTATCCTATGTCACTCAGGACTACCGTAGCTTGAAGTGAAGTGAAAGAATTTTCAAAATCGGTTCAGTAGATCCAGAGATTACCCCCTACAACGTCACAAACTCACAAACTTTAGCTCTTTATAATATTTATTTATTTTCTTTATTCATTTAAACACATCATGCATTCATTTATGCACATCATGGTACAAAGGCGGACTTATAATATGCCACAGTGGTATTCTCTGCCAGTCAATCTTCAGGTTGTAGAGAGAGCTCACTTGGTGGTGCATTTACGAATTACGATATATACTTAGATAAAAACTCACATAGATACATACATACAAGATTTGCATACGATTTCTCGATGGTGTCACCAAAATCACATGTATCTCAGTACTGACAAGTGTTTCGTAATTACTTTTACAAACAAACGGATAAAAACAACGCATCAGTATAGTCTGGATGGACAGCAGCTGCAGAGGAGGCAGGTTGCTAAAGACCTGGGTATAATATTTGACGAAAGGCTATCTTTCCGAGACCACTATTACCATATAACCAACAAAGCTTTTCGTCTTCTGGGTTTTCTAATTAGATCTTCCGCCAGTTTTAAGAGACATCAAAGCTTGGTCACTATATTTAATGCTATGGTGAGAAGCGTCCTGGAATATGGCTCTGTTATATGGTCCCCATGTTACAGGGTACACTCGGACACGATTGAAAGAGTGCAAAGAAAATTTCTCAAATTTCTCAGCTACAGATATGGTATGGGACGCAAATTAGTTAATTATAGGGATAGACTGCACAAATTTAAAATTACACCACTATACATAAGACGAAAACAATTTGATCTACTTTTTCTTCATAAGTTAATACATTCTAGTTTTTATTCCCCTTCCTTACTTCGCAGTCTCAACTTCAATACCAGGTACACTAGCAGAAAACCCCTCCCCTTTAAACTTGATGTCTACAAAAACAACACATCTTACTACAATCCCATTGTCCGAATGTGCCGTTTGTACAACGATATGTCTAATGATGTTGTTTTAAAGCAACCATAAAAAAATGCATGATCCCGGTTCGTTCCTCTCTGCTCTGATCGTTTCCTTCTTCTCTATTTTTTATTTTTTTATGATTTTATTTTAACAGTACTAACATAACTTTAAGTTTTATTTTAACGACCTAACAGCTTTTTATTTTTATTTAATAACTGCGTTTACCATGCTGTGCCCACATGTCTGTGGTAACAGTCTAGCTCCACAACTTTATATTATAATTTTAGTCAATATTTCGATTGTTACCTGTTTTGTGAGCCCAATAAATAAATAAATAAATACATACGCACATACATACAAACATACATACACACATAAACACACACATACATAATTACACACATATCTACATACATACACATCATACACAATAGTAGAAACACATCGAGCACAAATAAACATATAATATAATACTTACACAATAACATAAATAAAAAAATTAAATAGTAAAATAGGAAACAAACTATTGCTTGCTGAGGAGATGCAGATACACTTTAAATTTAAAACTATATTTAGTTTGAGCCAGACGAATATCAGTGGGTAGCGAGTAATATTATATGTAGTATAGATAAATAAACAAGTAAACAAACACGCACGGCGAGCAGCTCTATCATGATCTGCAGATAGGCGTCCGCTTCGGCGACGCGCCGCTCGAGGTCGCCGTGGCGGTGCGCAGGCGCGGGCAACGCGCGCGACCAGCGCTCGCGGCGCCCGTGCCGCGCGATCGTGTCCTCGAGCGAGCGCACCCAGCGCTCGCGCTCTGAGCCGTCGCGCGCCTGCGCCGGCCGCCGGGCCACGGGTGACACAGGGAAAATTATAATACACCTTATTATATGTCTAGCTGTTGCGCTCAGGTTTCGCTCGCGTTAATTTACGAGTTTCCGAGGAAATCCTTACTAATATTATAAATGCGAAAGTTTGTATGTATGGATGGATGTTTGTTACTCTTTCACGCAAAAACTACTGGATGGATTTAAATGAAACTTTACAATAATATAGCTTATACATCAGATTAACACATAGGGTGCTTTTTATCCCGGAATTCCAGCGGGAACTATGAAATTAACGCGGGTGCAACCACGGGGCACAACTAGTTATGGAATAAAAGTACCTGTAGGCCTGTACCACAGACGACGTGTATACAAAATTTCATGGGGATCGGTCGAGCCGTTAAGACGTCAGTTAGATACGCAAGATTTAGCAATCTAGCTGTTCTCTGCGGTTTCACCCGCACCCACTTTAATTCCGTTCTTAGATGACACCGCTAGATTTTAGCTTCATAGATCAGATAAATGGGCCATTGTGGACGGGGCGAGCACACCACGATTGCAAACTAAGTATGATTAAATGCCCATCTACACCTCCAAAACTTTCTTTCGCCGGCAAACTCAAATATATTTTCCACATTATTCACAAAAGTGTCAGTTTTCGGAAACGGCAACTAAGCAAACAAAGCTGTGTGGGGGGCCCTCGGTCCCGGTATATCTTCATTACGGCTGATCATAATGAAAGGCTGGTCCACCGACAGGGCTACAATAAAGTTGCGTTACAAATTGGTTACACTCTAATTGGCTACTTGACAAAAAATTTTTTTTTACTCCGTTGTGTAGATTAGTAAAAAATATTGGACACGTATTTTTTTCTTTTTTTACGCAATCAAAAAATAACAGATACATTGAGTTGAAATTTCGCGTGACGTCACAATTCGGTGCGGTTTGTATGGCGCTTATAATGAATATTGACGTCACGAGCCCCCTCACCCTAAACTTTAATGCCCTTTATCTATGTTCATTTTCATTAAATTGAAAAAGCAAAAAATACGTGTCTATTATTGTTTTATTTTCTAACTGACGGACTAATTAGAATTTTGATTTTCATACCTTGGAGAATACCCAATTGGCTAGTTTCCTGGGTAAAAAAATCGAAATTCTATTTAGTCCGTCAGTTAGATAAAAAAAAAATAAAAGACACGTATTTTTTGCTTTTTTAAAATAATGAAAATATGCATAGATAAAGCGCATTAAAGTTTAGGGTTGGGGACTCGTGATGTCACAGCTCACTATAACGTGCGAACAAACTGTAGCGAGGCGTGACGTCATGTGAAATTTCGACTTGATATATCTCCGTTATTTTTTGGTTACATAAAAAATAAAAAAATACGTTTCCAATATTTTTTAATAATCTACAAAACGGACTAAAAAAAAAAATTTAGGAAACTAGCCTATTCTAAATTTTACTATACATAGTGATGTACCTGTCGTACGTTACGGTACCTATTGGTAACTAATTGTAAGTATATATAGGGTACAGGTAATACCTGAAAATGGAACGTTTTGTGGTCGACAGTGATGGTGAAGGTGGAGTCGTCTTCGTCGTCTATGCCGATGACGGCCGCGCGCAGTCGCACGCAGCCCCGTCTCACACCACGAGTCATCTTCTCTTTGGACTGGAATGGAGGGTACACGAAAACTTAAAATGGACGAAATGAAATTATCTTTATTCGTTGCGACAACGGTAAATAAACTTCCTAAGTAAATACGCAATAACAAAAAGTTGTAAGAACACCGTGTCGCAACAAAATGGCAACCAACTCGGCATACGCCGGAAACTTCACTTAGGTACTTACCCTTACAATAATAATAAAAATGCAAATGTAGCTCAACCGATCGTCATGAAATTATGCATACACATAGTCAGGGCTACAGAGTACAGATACAGATAATATAATACTGAAGGACAGCGAGAGCTTCTGATAGAGAACTCTTTATTGTACAACAAAAAAAAAATTGTACTAATCGCCCCGAGATTACACCCGTGAATTACTCTCTCTACCTCCCTACCTTCCCTCGGGAACTCTTAAAACGTATCCTTTGACACTTTGGGATAATGTAGCTTCCTATCATTGAAAGAATTTTAGAATCGGTTCAGTTGCTCCAGAGATTTCCCCTCACACCCAAACATACTAACTTTACCTCTTCACTACATCGTATAAAACAAAGTCGCTTCCCGCAGCGGATTTTGATGCGGTTTTTTTGAATAAATAGAGTGATTCAACAGGAAGGTTTATACGTAGATATAGTTCCTGGAATTCCAGCGGGAACTCCGAAATTGCCGCGGGTGAGACCTCGGGAGATAGCTAGTTTTAATGTAAGTGTAGAAAATAATAATAAGGGTCAGACGCACAAGGCGACAAATGACGACACGCATTGTTCAGAGGTTCCTGTCTCTGCGACCTCAGCAACCTTTAGCTTGAGCCCGGCTCCGATGTCAGTGGCACACTACATTTAGGTTTTTTATAACATTTGTTATTTTTAGTAGTACTACAAATTATATAATAGCTGTTCCTCGCGGTTTTGCCCACGTTAATAAACCCTACTTTACTTCCTATTCCGGAGTTTTATCTATCATTGTGCCAAATTCTATAATTTTAGTATAAAAATATTGTAAAAAATTCAATGTTTTAATGTTAATAAATTTGGGCGTCCAGGCAAAAAGGCTATAGAGTTAAGACTAGATTCGGTATCCAGAACAGTCAATTGATAGTATTTAAGGATTAAAAAATATTTAAAAAACTGGCACATCTCGTATTTTTTTTATCAGACATTTTGAAGTAGCAGTTCTGAAAAAGCTTGATTTGAGAAAAAGCATTTTCAAAGTTTGAGTTAAAAAAAAACAGACTTCCACTTGCTTGTTACATAGATTTTTAATTTATTATTATAGATTGAGATGTATGAAATTGTACGTAATTGAGTATTTATTCAATTAAAATCGGAAAGCAATTTTACACCTAACTTTACAAAACTTCTTATAGCTCGGAAACTTCCTCCAAACCAGAAAACTTGTATTTTGAGAGGTGGTGCCTTCTTAACAAACAGTTAGGTACTTCCATTCTGAAAAGTACCTAAACTCATTGTGTTTCATTTTTCCTAAATGTTTCTTTCTCATATTTCACGTGACGCGTAAGCTGAATACAAACAGACGGACAAAAGCACGGAGACCGCGTGAGATTGTTAGTAGAACGATTGACATTAGAAGAACGGCACGTTAACAATTTTAACATTTCAAATTTTCGGTAGAAAACAAAATAGTTTTGACGAAAATGTTTTGAAGTATTAATTATAAAATTATAGGTCAGACAGTCCAGTCGCTGGTTAAGTTCATTTAAGAGCTTTGAATAGGTTAGATCGGTGGCTCTTTGATCTGAAATCTAAACGAGAATGTTTTAATAATAAATAGGTACCTATACTTCGAGTCTTTTGATGCAAAGTTTCGTTATTAGGTTATTTAGTGACTATGAGATCACTTCTAGCACTATAGGTATATTTACATAAATTTAATGCGGGCTATTATGCGAACATGAAAATACCTACTTCCCTTTTAATATATCAATGACTTCCCGACTAATATTATAAATGAGAAAGTTTTTAGTATAATGTATATTGAAATTTACTGAATATTATCTTTAAACGCAGGTATAATAATCTGATTAAATTTTGGAAATCGTTGCCTGGCAACGGGTGAGTCAAGGCCACTCGTCGCTTTTTGGTTCAGAAATCGTGCGTTTAACGAGAAACAAATACACATTGTGATATCTTATCATCCTCCCCCCCCCCCCCCTTGTGATATTTCGTGATTTTTCCGAACACCTCCCCCCTTATCTAGACTCACGTGATTGATGGACGCCCTCTAGGGTACTTTTTATCCCGAAATTATAGCAGGAGCTCAGAAATTAACGCAGGTGAAACTGCGGGGAACAGTTAGTATGAAATATTTACAAAAATATTTTATATAAATCTATACTAATATTATAAAGAGGAAATATTTGTTTGTTTGTTTTTTGTAACGATTTAATTCGAAAACTACTGGACCGATTTAAAAGATTCTTTCACCATTAGAAAGCTACATTATCCCTGAGTAACATAGGCTATATTGTAATCCGGAATTCCCGCGGCAACTCCGAAATTATCGCGGGTGAAACCGCGCTGGACAGCTAGTATTTAATATACAGCGTGTATTTTTAACCGATCGTGGGTGAGTAAGTATTAGAGGTAAGTATTTTAATTACGTAGGTACCTGAAATCGATTTTCATGATGTATTTCGGAGATTACATTGAATTATAACAGAAATACCTATCTCAAATTTAATTAATGTTTGGTAGTAAATTGTTTGTTCTATTTTTGTAACAGACAGTGAATACATTGTAAAATAGGATAATGCTTTAGCCTTTTAAGGCTTTCATGGAATAGTACGAATAAAAAGATAAGATGAAAAACAAAAATACCTATCAAAAATTTTTCTTAAACCGCACATTTCGTTTCCGCTCTAATTTTAACCACGTACCTATTTCGCTTTAATTAAAATAATTTAGCTTTTCCAACGGCTTAATTAATAAAAATTAATCGCTTCGCGATGGTGAATTTTCTAAAGTAGCAAAGGTTTACGATAAATTTCTCGCCCGTCCTACTAATATTTATGGGCTGTTTATTTAGGTATATTTTTATATTTTGTCGTCTCTAGTTTTTTTTGTAGTAATTTTTTTTATCCATTGGTGAAACAGACGTGTCCATATAATCTCTACCGATGGAAAGCAACGTATGGACTAAGGTAACGTGTTACCGCCTTCCAATTAACCTGCCGCACTCAGAGACGTTCCAATGTTAATTGGCATTTAACTAATTAAGGTAAATTTAGTTGAATGTAAATTTACATTAATTTAATGAACGTCTCTGATTGCGGCAATTTTGTTTTAAAATTTTTTACTGAAAATTAAGTAATCATTGAAATGACTCAGAGTGCGGCCGTAAGTTTCGCAGGAAAAATAGGCTCTGTTAGATAAAGCTGTTCATTGCCACGTTCCCACTTCGTAAATATTATACAATAAAATTCTATAATCAACCTGTAGGTATTACAAAACAAACATAAGTGTACGTTTATTAAGTAAATGTTTATTCATTTATGCAAGTTTTGAAATACAACTACCGCAAACAGTCAATCTATATACTGTACATTTATTAAGGCCCCTTACATTGGTGAAACTAGGGCCACTATTATGAAAAATAATCTAAGATATTCCATTTAAAAATAAATCGATATTACTTAGATTACTTTAGTAAAATATAATATTAAGCACAATTTTTTATGACGTTGTAATATAGGCCTACGATGTAATTGATACTATGATATAGACGTGATATGAAAATCTAAATTCTATTCAATAAAAAATTATGTACACGCATTATTGAACGAAAAAATATAAAGCGCATTAAACCATAACATCACAAACGTATAAAGTATTCCCGTGCCGGTCCGTGACGTCACGTTATTTTTAGACTAGGTACTTACAAAAAAAACAAAAAAAAAACGAATCGTGTCGAATATTTCATATTATTCTCCAATCAATCAATCAAGCAAATAGTCTTTTCACTTCTCATGCTCGGAAAGTGCTTGTTTGTGCACGATATAGGCTGCACAAAATCGACTTTTGTGCACAAGTGCACTAACGTATCTACTCATAAATGTATCTATGTGAGCCATACAGCCAAACACAATAAGAAATTCAAAGATAGAATTTTTTATTTTATGGCGAAGACCTATGGGCCGATGTTACCATACATGGATCAAAAATATATATCTGTGTTTTGTATATAAAGCCCAGCTCTATGGACGAGGATTATATGAAGTTTTTCTGCAAGGTTGAGAGTTTCGTACTCAATTTGAATGGGATTATTATGATCTTGGGTGACTTAAATTTAAGAAGTGCATCTAGAAATATAAATAACTATTTTCATTATTTCGTAACTTTTTGTAATCTGGCTGAGATGAATGAAGTGATGAATATGCGTGGGAGTAAGTTAGATGTTGTGTTAGCAAGAGAGGGCACGGGAGTGACCTGCGAATATGTGGAGGGCATGGAGTTGGTTCCAATTGACCTATATCACCCGCCTCTCGATATCTCGGTACCAATTAAAGCAACCAAATGCAATGAGAGGCTAGATCCTAGTAACATCGATCGAAGTAGAGACTGGAACTTTAACAAAGGAGATTACGCACTTCTACGCGATCTAATTTGTACAGCCCCATGGCATAATGTTCTCTGTTGTAATGACGCATTTTACGAACAAATTTTACGAAATTTTACGAAATTTTATACGATTTGTTCGATCATTGTTTTCCCAAGAAAAACAGATTCGTGTGCGGTAGTAGGCGGTACCCGATCTGGTTCACTAAAGATATTATCCACGATATTCGGCGTAAACACAAACTTCATAATAAATGGAAACATTCGCGTTGTAAACTCATATTCGCAGAGTTTAGTACCTTGCGATCTGATTTAAAACGGAGAACTAAACAGGCCTACAAATCTCACTGTCAAATCATTGAAAATAGTATCGAAAATTGCCCCCAACAATTCTGGCGGCATATATCTAGTTTGCGATCAAAGGGGGGTTTTGAGCCCAAAGTTACTTATAACGACCAAGCTTACACAGGCATAAAAGCTGCTGAAGCATTTGCTCAGTATCTTTCTAGCGTATTTTTGCCCGAGATACCAACTTTGCATACCGGTAATTATTCCTCAAATAGCGAAGGAGGTAATGTTCCTCTTCCTTGTCTGACACCTCAAGACGTAAAACAGGGTATCGCTAAACTTAGACCTTGTGGTGCGGTTGGTCCTGACAACGTGCCTGCCTACATAATTAAAGGATGCGTTGATATCTTATCAATACCCATTTGTCACGTTCTTAATTTAGCTCTGCGATCAGGATCGTATCCTAATCAATGGAAACTTTCGCGAGTGACCCCCATACCCAAAACAAGTGACAAGTCATCTGTCGAGGGGCATAGACCTATCGCTATCCTTTCTACCCTTGCAAAAGTGTTTGAACATATCTTACATAAGTTCATTTATAAACACATTGGTGTATACTTGTCGGATGCCCAACACGGCTTTAGATCTGGCCGCTCCGTCAACTCCAATCTAATGATTCACGTCGACTACATAGCTCATGGCTTAGATAACGGTAAGCAAGTCGACGTTCTTTATTTTGATTTCCGCAAAGCATTTGACAGGGTCGACAATGACATATTATTGGTTAAGTTGGGCGATATTGGTTTCTCCTCCGGTCTACTCAATTTCTTTGCTGATTACCTACGTGATCGCAAACAGTTTGTTAGGTATGGGTGCTTTGAGTCTCAGACTTACAGCACTAACTCGGGCGTTAGCCAGGGGTCGATTTTGGGTCCTCTACTGTTTTTAATTATGATTAATGACCTTGCAGATAGAGTGAGGTATTCAAAGTGCTTGTTATATGCCGACGATCTCAAACTAACGTTGAAAATAAACTCTAGCGAGGACTGCAAACTTCTACAAAGAGACATTGAAGCACTTCACCAATGGAGCGAGACAAACAGGCTATTTTTTAACACCAACAAGTGCTACGCCATGACCTATGGTCGGGGAGTGCGGCAATTTCCTTTCAAATACACCATGGATGGCGAAGAAATTACTCGAGTTACAGAAATAAAGGACTTAGGAGTGACGTTTGACCGTGGCCTGACATTTCGAGAACACGTTGCTACTCTTTCTAAAGAATCTTTTAGACGCCTGGGTTTCGTATTGCGTAATGCACGGGATTTTCAGAGCCCACTAATCATCAGACTCCTGTACACCTCGTTGGTTCGGAGCAAATTGGAGACCAGTGCCTGTGTTTGGAATCCCACTACAGCTTCCTTGATCTTGAGTCTTGAAAAGGTACAAAAAACTTTTCTGAGATTTTTGTTTAAGAGGACTCACCTTTACTTTCCTTATATGTACCCTACCAACTACCTCTTAGGAATGCTAGGTTTCAATTCGTTGGAGGTCCGAAGAGGTCTCGATCAACTTACATTTGCCTGTAAGATGCTTCGCGGGGTTATCGACTGTCCCGAACTCCATGACCTCTTCTGTCGACTCAATGTACCTATAAAACATCTCGGTAACCGAAAGTGCCGTAGGGCCGAATTGTTTGCACGACCTCTATGCCGAACGGTATCCAGAGCTGGTTCCCCAGTGTATCGCACCCTGGATGCCCTAAATGCCCTTCTCATTGCTGACCCTGAGTGTGATCTGTTTGTGGATGCATGGCATGAGATAATGACGGCATGCTTGAGGTTTTGTGAGATTAAGTATGCGAGAGTGTCTTCCATTATAAGTTAACCGTTCTATGTTAATTGTTGTAATTGGTTTTTTTTACCGTTATAATTAACTATAAATAAATAAATAAATAAATAAATAAATAAATAATATTTACTTTAATTTATTTGCCTTATGTGTTATCAAGAGATAAATACCGTTATTATTCCGGGAAAAACAATTTCCTTCAGTATTCAAAACTGTACTAATTTTACTTTGAATTTTAATTAAACAAATGTTATGTTATAAATTACTGTTTTATTTCCTCGCAATCGAAATGAAAAGCAGAGTTTATAATTCGTTCACAAAACCATTTTATCCTCGACATTACTATCAGTCTCGGATAAAAATGGTTCGTTTTGTGCACTTGTTGTATAATCTACTATTATTGTCACCAGAAACAAAAACGGACTAAAAATTCAAATTTAGCTACTTGCCTATTCTGCAGTATTTAAACTTGATACCAAAGGGTAAACAGTTTTGGAGATTTCCGGTTAAACTTTTTTTATAATAATATGTTGCAATTCTGCAGAGTTATTATCATAAATTATTATAATACTCACTCTATTTCACACAATCTCCTTTCGATTTGTTTTTATTAGCTTAGAAGTTAGAACATATGATTTTTTGAATTGAATTGAAAAAACTAATAGTGCCTACACTACAGTTTTAACAGTAGGAAGTGCTATAGTTTCACCACCGCAAGGGCCTTAAATGTAAATTACTTTATGCAGAGTCTAAAATACATCGATCGCAAACAGTCAGTTATGTGTCGGTGTGGTTATGTTTTAACTGGAAATTAAGTTGGTTTTGTGATAACAATGGATTTGGTAGTGAGAGCTTACGACACCTTATTTTACGAGAGGGCCGGTAAATTAATCTAATAATAATAATTAAATTTAAAAGAGCAAATTCAAATTGCTTTAATTCGATTTAGGCCTCATAAAGGCACCTATACGAATGTCAGTATAAAACTTATATATAACTTATAACTTATAGTATAAAATATATGTATATGTATAGTGTATACTGTACAACAAAGTGTGATTTATAGTTTTATACACAATTCCATGAGCAATGACATTCTATATATTAAAGAAATGAGCGATGACATATTCTGTTGACTATGAGCCACGGAAAATACACCCCGATAGTAAGGAATAAAATAAAGATAATGTCAATAGTTTAACTACATTAAATATAATCATAAACAGAATCTGAATACCTATGTCAAAATTAAAAAAAAAAAAACCATAAATAAAATAAAACAATAAAATCAATAAAAAGAAATATAATATAAATACGTCAAATATATTGATTGTATTGTATTGTAAAACCAAAATAGTCTTTATTTATTATAATCTAAAGGACTAAAAGACACCTGACGCTTAAAAGCTATACCTTCGAGAAAGGTTTGATAGCGTCGTACACTCATTTGGACAGAACCGGTCGGGATGAGACTAGACTAGAGTATTTATTATACAAGTGTTTTAATACCCAATCGCGTGCATACATAATAGGGATGTGGACTACTTTTAAAAATCAAAATTCTAATTAGTCCGTCAGTTAGAAAATAAAAAAACAATAGACACGTATTTTTTGCCTTTTCAAATAAATTCAAATATACAGAGATAAAGCGCATTAAAGTTTAGGATGAGGGGGTCGTGACGTCACTAACCGCTAAAACCGCCATATAAACTGTCAGAATAGTGACGTCACGCGAAATTTCAACTCAATGTATCGCCGTTATTTTTTGATTACGTAAAAAAAGAAAAAATACGTGTCCAATATTTTTTAATAATCTATAAGACGGACTAAAAAATAAAAATTAGTCCACATGCCCATTTTATCTAATGCGTTCAGAAACCATAACTGTATATTCATTACCAATATCAAGATATCATAATATGCCAACTACCTACATACATCAAAGAACATCTCATACGCATAATCAAATAAATTTTCAGATGCAAGAGTCAAAGACTGGCCACTGATGCGTTCGCCGTGGCCTCTGTTAGCCATAATACTTACCTACTTGATACTGATCAAAGTTCTCCTGCCAGCTTATATGAGGAACAGAAAGCCCTACCATTTGAAGACAGTGATAAAGTGGTACAACATAACGCAGATTGTGGCCAACGCCGTCGTTACTTGGGGGGTGAGTTTTTAATGGTATCATCCATACATGCTTGTGCTCGCGTTTGTGTCCAAAAAGAGAAAACAGCGCATTCAATCAAATACATATTCGCATTTATAATAGTAAGGATAAAGGATAAGGAAATTCATTTGAAGATAAAAATAAAATGCTCTTTTCACTCAGATAAAAGCGCTGAACGTTAAATTGCTAAACGCTGCGTGAAGCGATCTTCTCGAAAGTAAACCGAGTGAAGCCATCTATGAAGGTTAAGGGCAGCGCTGCTTAATTTGAAACGTTTGAATTACTAAAGAATATTAAATAATATAGAAGTAGATTTATAGTCGTTTGCTTTTCTACTTGCCCAATTGTTTCAGTATTTATTACGGAATAAAAAGAGATAGGTATCTGCTAGTAGTTCAAAGCAAAGTCCTTAATTAAGGGCAATTGAAGGCCTCAGTTTTCGAGCGCTAGTGCCATAGCCCATATCTACCTCCTGAAATACAGAAATAATATCATTGGAAATCTATCAAAACATTAAAAGTGACTCAAGTTATTTGACAAGCGCTTTTTAATCCGAATTTAGAATGCTAGTAAAGGTCGAGAATGTGTTAAAACGAAATCACTGTTTGGAATAAATGTTGAAATAAAAACGCTATGTACGCTATAAACGCGTTTACCTGTCTGTTACGTAAACGATAATCAAAACAAAAAATAGCTAGCTTTCTTAATATCCATCAAACACATTTATTGTCAAGGTGTCAAGGATACTTTTAACAGTGTAGGTATAGGCGTTAAAATTGTGACACCTAGTAAAAAAAATTAAATCCCACATTAGGAGAATGCAATTTGAAGCGAAACCGCATACAAAATTATGACATTGCTATACCTAATTATATTGACCAATACTGGTATGGGAAGAGATTTAAATCTATAATGTCAGAACGAAATTAATAATTCATGAATTTTTTTAAGGAATTTTTTTTTCTGTGATATACATCTCAATAATTAAATTATCATGGCGAGCCTGTACCTTATGAAGGCTGTATTGCATCAAAATTTGAATTGTGAAATGAGATAATAAATTATTATTATGAAACACTGTTTTTGTGTGTGATTTTTATATATATTTACATAAGTACATAATAATTGATCATTTTCCAGCATTCACGCCTGATATCCAAATGTTTTTAACAAAACGCGCCAGAAAGGGACCCGGCCAAAACTTCACAATTATCATTAAAAATTAGTATACTATATCGATGAAATATGTACATAATTATATCAGACCATTAGATTTTTTGACATGCCTTAACATCATACCAAATTTAGCTAACTCAGACCTGAGGCCGTGGACTGATTAACTTATATTTTCTACAGATACTGACATCGGGATGGCTCACAACCTACCACTTAGGCTGCATGCTGCCAGACTACTCAACGAAACCGGAACCGTTGAGGATGCTCCGGTTCCTCTGGTGGACTATAATGCTCAAAATGTTGGAACTCCTTGAGACCATGTTCTTCATTTTAAGAAGGAAACAATCCCAGGCCTCGTTCCTGCACGTGTACCACCATGTCAGCTCGCTGATCATCATTTGGGCCGCAGTGAAATACGTTGGAGGTATGATCCGAATGGTGTATTATTACTGTTGTACCCGTGACGAGGAGAGCAGGATGTCATACCTGCTTCACCCTCAGAAAAGTTGACAATCTATAATTAATCGTTAACGCATAGAAAACTGACTATTTAAATGCCAATTAACATTAATTTTATGAACCAACGTCTCTGATGGGCATGTTGACTAATATTTTTTTTAGTTCGTTACGTACTTAATCAAAAAATAACGGCGATACATTGAGTTGAAATTTCGCGTGACGTCACTAACCGGTGACGGTGAGTTTGAATGCGGCTTATAGCGGTTAGTGACGTTACGAGCCCCCACGCTAAACTTTAATGCGCTTTATCTATAAGTATATATTTTCATTTATTTGCAAAAGCAAAAGAATACAAACCGTCTTGTTTTTTTTTATTTTCTAACTGACGGACTTATAGAATTTTGATATTCAAAAGTCGTCAACAGCCCTATTTTACTTAAAATTAAGTTATTATTAAAACGACTCCGAGTGCGGCCGTTAGGAACGGAATCGTTGACACGTGGTCAGGCATGGAGGAAACTTTTTAACCGACTTCCAAAAAGGAGGAGGTTCTATGTTCGATTGTATGTATGTTTTTTTTTTTTTTTTTTTTTATGTATGTTCACCGATTACTCGAAGACGGTTGGACCGATTTGAAAAATTCTTTTTTTGTTTGAAAGGGTATACTCCCAATTAGGTCCCATTGCCACCAAGTCCAGATCTGATGATGGGATCTTGAAGAAATCGAGGGAACTCTTCAAAAATTATAGGCACACCTATAGCGATTTGGGTATTTTTTATAGTAAATCGTTTATTTGCTTTCGGAAAGTAAAATTTTAAGAAGTGGAACTGATGATGAAGACCACACATGGTCATCAGAACTACTAAATAATAGGTATTTCACAGATTCCGATTCGTTAACTTTAATATGGTTTCTAAACAATTTATGCTCGTCACAATGTATTGTATATGGTGAAGTGGAACTGATGATGATGTACCAGGAGAACTCCTCAACAATTAACGTCCCTGCGTCGGGAAAAGCAATATTTTGTAAAAGGTGATGAGCAGTTGACATTAGGCTATTGCGACTTAGAGAAATTACGAACTAAGTCACTTAAAAGCGAGAAATAAACAAAATTTTTAACAAAAAAAATTAAAACCGACTTCTAAAAACACAAAACTAAAAATCTTAAAAATAAAAACTAAAAATAACACCATACCAATTTAATCCAAAAGACAAAAACACACGTAATATTATAATTGGTTTGTGCTACCACTAATCGGTATGAAGTCGGTGACAAGCCAAATATGGAGGGGGTAGATGGGCTAAGTCGACTCCCTCCACCAGTTCTTCGTGAGCACAACCGAAGTGGGCAGACACCAGCGGGCTTGTCACCGAATTCAAACCGATTAGTGGTAGCACAAACCAATAATAATATTACGTGTGTTTTTGTCTTTTGGATTAAATTGGTATGCTGTTATTTTTAGTTTTTATTTTTAAGATTTTTAGTTTTGTGTTTTTGGAAGTCGGTTTTAATTTTTTTTGTTAAAAATTTTGTTTTGATTGGACGAATTTAAGCGACCATGTGACGTGACAATTCGTTCGTTAAGTTTTGTATGCGTTAAAGATCACAGATTGTCTTGGCTAAGGGGGCTGTCCCCTTTTAGAAATACGCCTGACGGGGGACAACGGATATTCGAAGCTGAGCTAATCTCCGACAGGCGTCCGGCAAATCGGAGAAAAGACAAATTAGAGCAGCAAGCGAGTTCGGAAACTGACTAGTTTTGAAAAGCGACGTGATAGGGAAAGTGACTTGTCGAGGAAAGAAACCAACTACATTAAGTGACCACTGATCACTTATACCTATGACAGCACTGTCAGTCTAGCTAGTTGTTACCTAGATGTCGCGGGTTCAATCCCCGAGACTGAGTAAACATTTATACAAAGTGTTAATGAATTAACTGAAAACCTGATAAACCCCATTTAAAATATATTTTATGTCGAAAAAATTTATACTTTAAAAGTTATTCAAAATTAGTTTGGAGGTGACCTATCTACGAAATTCTAAGCGCTACGCCCGCGCCTACCGGTTCGAATTTTTTTGCTGCGGGCGGCGTACGCGCCAAATATTGTATTATAAATAATTGGCTAATAAACATGGGCAACCGATCATGATGAAAATATATAACCTATATTGAAACATAGTGCGATCGATTCGCTAGTTGATTCTGAGCAAACTACTTTCTAGTTTTTAGTTAATTCATTAACACGTTGTATAAGACGAACATTTTGCGCTGACCCTAAGTCTGTGTGTGTAGTGAGTGTTAAAAACAAAAGTAGTTAAAAGAATGAGTGTAAATAATTTTTGGAAAAATAACCTGTTTACTTAAATCTCGATAAACATGACTCGGTGTGTTTGAAGATAGAATTTTCTACTACAAGAAAAAAGCTACAAAATTTTACAATAGTTTAACGACAGGATATAATTAGTGTTAGGTAGTTTAACAAACAACACATCGAGCAACGAAAGACCTAGCTTTATTCACAAATGGCGTGTGATGTAGTCATAACATTACATAAAACCTACAATTCCGAGGTGAGTTCGACTACAAAGTATTAACTACTAGGTACTTTCGAATATGACTAGAGAAAAATGAATACCATTTCTATTTTTTATAATGCAAGTATCATTAAATCACTTAAATAGGTTTTCGATGAGGTGGGCAGCGACCTTACAATTTTATTTTAATACTAGCTGCTCCCCGCGGTTTCACCTGCGTTAGATTCGGAGCTCCCGCGGGTATTCCGAGATAAAAGTACTTGCTAGTTGCTACCCTATATTTTTTTCTGTACCTACCATTGACAACGTATAGGTAGTATGCAAAATTTTATGTTATTTCTTCCGCGTTAATTTAGAAACTCCCGGGGGAATTCCGGGATAAAAAGTAGCCTATGTCCTTCTCTGTACCCCTGACAACGTGTATGCAAAATTTCGTAGTGATCGGTTGTGCCGTTTAGCCGTGAAAGTGAAACAAACAAACAAACTCACTTTCGCATTTATAATATTAGTAAGACTGTACTGTAATGGAGAAAAAGGAAAATAATAATTATTATAGGTATCTAATAATTCAATAGAAAATATTTGATCATCTTTTACGAGAAAATATAGTAATGTAATAATACAGCTCATGTTGGTCTCGTTCAACGTCCGTTATAATTTACCGAAAGCGCCCGACGAATAACAAATGACACTCGAGAGACGAGACGTCATTCTGAAATATAAGATTTGTGGATCGAAATAAATCTATACCTACTACAATAAAAGAGTAGAATCCGCGATTCTGTACATTGAATATTTTTACCAAAAATTGACAGGGGCGATAAAAGAAGAGCAACCAAACACAAAAAAAAGTTTTTAAAATTCTTTTCTGTCCGTCTGTCTGTTCGCGATTATCTCCGAATCTACTGAACGGAGTGTCACGCGGTTTTCACAGGTAGATTAAGCTTAGCCTGGAGCTACATATAGGCTTTGTTTCATTCAAATCGGATGTCGGGAAAAAAAATTGTTACATAAAAGCCTTTCACACGGCGCGGGTGAAACCGCGGGGCACAGTTAGTTCTGAAATATAAGGCTAAACGATATTTTGGATTTAAGATCGAAATAAATGACTAATAAGTCTCGATAGATAAAACTTTTTTATGAAACCAGCTTTTATCCAAGTGCGCTAAAAAGAACAAACCATGAATTGTCATCCAAACTAAATGTGTAAGTACATACAAAATTTCAGCTCAATCAGTTAAAGATATCTGCTTCAAAATTGAGTTGCGAGATTTCACCCGTACAAACATAGTTACATACATAGTACATTGCAAATTAAATATCTAAAAAAAAACAATTAACTATATAAAATCGATCGAAGATTTTCTCAGAGGTCCTTTTTTGAGGATTTATCAAAGAATGCTCAAATCTTAAAAATATCCATTTACATTCTTTGTATGACTATTAAGTAGGTACCCTAGGTGTACATGTGAATGGTCGAAACATATACGTAATCTGTTTGTGTAGGTATAATCACAAATTAACTACATTTAATTTTATAAATACAAAAATCCAATAAACAATTATTATATATTCAACAATAAACAACCATCAAACAAAGTAACTTTTGTAATAAAATTTAAAAAGGACCTAGTTTTTAGACTTTAGAATACGATATCGACAAGTAAATACTTATCAATAGAATGTTAAACATTTACCTAAAATGAAGATAATAATATGTAATTTTATATATCCCCTATTATTTTACGGCCGCACTTCGAGTCGTTTTATTGATTATTTACTTAATTCATTTTAAAACTGCCGCAATTTTAAAATATTTACTTAATTCATTTAAAACTGCCGCGGTTCGTTAAATTAATGTTGATTGGCATTTAACTAAATTTAACTTAATTAGTCAAATGTCAACTAAAGGTGCTTCCTCACCGGGAGCATTCGCGTGTAATGTAACGATACAGATTTGAGCATTACATCAGTGAAGGAGGAGAACTGAGCATTACAATGTACACCTTGTAATGATACAAAACGGGTATACATCAGTGAAGGAGGAGAACCGAGCATTTCAATGCGCACCTTGTAATGATACAAATTACAATGTGTAATATCTTGATACAACTTGTTATGTAACATCAATGCGCTCCACTTAATGGAATCAACTAAAAGCTAATGCTCAATGTCGAATCTATATACAACATTATACGCGAATGCTCGTCAGTCAGGGAGGTAGTATTGTAATGTAATGCTCAAAGTCGAATCTATAATGTTACATTACACGCGAATGCTCGTCAGTAAGGGAGGTAGTACTGTAATTTAATGCTCAAAGTCGAATCTATAATGTAACATTACACGCGCATGCTGTGAGGGAGCACCTTTATCAACCGACTTCCAAAAAGGAGGAGGTTCTATGTTCGATTGTATGTATGTTTTTTTTTATTAATTTAATGAACGTCTATGAGTGCGCCAGTTTTGTTTTAAGAAACTTTACTTAAAATTAAGTAATCATTAAAAATACTCTCAGTGCGAACGTTAGAGTTCTTAATGGGGGGGGAGAAGGCAAAAGGCGAGATATATATTATATACCTTTATATTTCTATGTAGAGAACAGTATTTACTATGTATGTTTATTTGATTGGACTATAAACAGTAATAATAATCCAATATGGTCTGATAAACGGTCAAATTTGTTACAATATATTCGTCTAACAATCACAGGACACAATGTACAAAACCTGTTTAATCTTTGAATAAATTTTGGGCTAGCCGTTAGTGATGAATGAAAATCGGCCCGTGTTCCATAAAAAAAGTTGTTTTTTAGTTAAAGTTAATAATATACATAAATCTGTTTTATTCATTATGGAAGTAAGATATTATGTGATGGAGATAGAACATCAAGTCTGGTTGATATTGATGATTGTGTCATAAAATTTGCGATAAAACTAGTTCATTGCGCAAGACGCAGCCATCGCGCAGTTTATCACAAATATCTCCCAGCGATTTATTTATCGCATTGGTGTAATATTATAATTACACCAATACGTGCACTTTTAATGGAATTGTGACGGACAGTCTTAGGAAATATCGTCTAGTTCAAAATGTGCAGTAAGTATATGTATTATACGTATGACTTAATTATTTTTACATGTTTTCAATTTTGATTGTGTACCTACTTAATAAAAAAATGCATCATTACACCATACTCGTAATGATGATCTTGGATTACAGGACATAGGAAACACTTATACCGATACAAAGAGTTCCCGGAGGAATTCTGAAATGATTTGATATTTAGTGGATTTGTAAAAAAAAACTACTCAAAACGAATGAACCGATGTTACAAATTCTATCACTTATATACTTTATATATATATACTTTTATTCCGGAATTTCCGCGACAGCTCCGAAATTAACGGGAGTGAAACCGTGGGGATCGACTAGTATTCGATAGATATTTTTATGATGCTAATTAATAGCGTTGCGTGTTATTCGAGGGGAAGAAAAAAATTAATTAAATTTTGCATAATGAAAAAAGCGAATGGGCAAGGTTCAAATCTAAACTAGCATTTAAGGAGCTTCATCCACCCACAAGCGTCACTAGCTAAAAAAAATATCATAATTATCTACAAAGATACCTAATTATCTTCAAAGATACCTAATTATCATCAAAGATACCTAATTATCTTCAAAGATACCTAATTATCTTCAAAGATACCTAATTATCTTCAAAGATACCTACTCCGTTGAAAATAAAATCGATGGAGAAAAAAGAAAAACAGGGCAAATACAATTTTTAAACGACTTCAAAAACGTAGGAGGTTCTATGTTGGGACTGTACCTGTCTATGTTATGTTTTTTTAATAAATAAATCATCTGCAGCATTTGAACTTGAGGGCAAAAAGTTTTATAGAGAAAATTGCTCATAAAGTCTTTACGGCAACGGAGATTACGGTGATACCAAGTGCACTTTCTGCTGTCATCATCATCATTTCTGCTATCACGTCGAAGTCCTAAATAGGTTAACTGGCACGCACTATGGCAAAAGCTGACTTTTGAGCCGAGTCGCGCAACAAGTTTTAATAGACAAAGTAGTACATAAACCATAGAAAACGGTCGGTTTCGATGGTTTTCGTATGAATATCCTCAACATCCTTATTATTATAAAAGTGAATTTTTTTCATACGCTTTCACGTCTTAAATACCCAACCGATCATCATGTTTGCATGAACGTCAGGGGTATAGAAGGGGAGATAGGGCATTGCATACACATTGTCAGGGGTACAAAAAAGGAGATAGGTCACTTTATATTCCGGATTTTCCTCTGGAACTCAGAAATTAACGTGGGTTTCGCGAGGAACAGCTTGCCAGGGTAAGCAGGTAATAGAAAAGCGGCTCTAGTGCGAGAAAATATATCTATTGTAATTCGTATGAAATCTAGCTCCGATGGTCCGCCTTAACCGGCGACCACATGATAATTATGTACCTATTTTAACAGGAACCCCATAGCGAGCCACACACGCACCGAACGCTACACTTCGCATTGTCAACACGGCATTGTGATGGCGACGCCCTGTATCAACAATGATAGCCGTCTAGCGTACAGATAGCGCCATAAATATCTAGCTAAATACATTTCACCAGTCGTTTATATAAAAAAAATTTGAAAGTTGTATCTAGATTCACGTTTCCATAAAAAAAGTGTCGTCAATAGATATTAAAACGAAAAATAATAGTAGATTAGTAGCCAAGGGTTAGGAGCGAGTGCGCCTATAGTTCGAGGGTGCAATTGATGCTTCCACCCGAGCTAACTACTCTGCTTTACACCTCGATTGTGAGGTAAGTAGAAAAAAACCGGCTTTACAAGAATAATAGTAGATTTTTTAATTTTTTTTTTCAAGAACGAAATTGAGCTTCGCCGTTCGATATTTAAAATTGATGACTATTATACTCATACGAAGACAAGGCTGAATAGCGAAGCGACCCCTTTTGTCATTGGGCTGAATGCATGATGTCTATATTGCCAGTATGATGGTTAGATGTACGCAAACTTTTTGAAAGAGTGAAGAGTTTTTTTTTAAATTACTTATACCGCCCTAGGGCTTTTCTAGTTACATTATTACCCTAGAGCGCTAATTGGTCACCTACAAGCCCAATAGGGGTAATAAGGACCTACTTACCGAATATGAGATGTAAAATCTTTTTTTGATGGAATAAGTAAAATTCATGTTTATGCATACGACATAACGCTGATACGAGTATATTTAAAGATAACAATATCATGCATTATCCCAATTTTGCATGATATTTTGTACGGAAACTTTTGCGTCTCTAACTGTTGTGTCTCTTGGGTAACTGTTGTACGTATATTTGGTATATCAATGACTATTGCAACAAGATTCAACGATAGTCAAATACTGGTTGCTTATTTCCGATGCTGATTGTACACAATATGCAGAGATGCGTAGGTATCGTTTACATATTATGTAGGTATACTCGCTGCTTGCTAACATAGGCAACATTTCGCATACAAACAAAATTTATCTTCAGTCAAGAACAAGGACAAAACTAAAGTTACCTATAAAAAAACATATTTTTTATATTTCATTCATTGATAAAGAATCATTCTGCAGAGTTTAAAATTGACGTGAAAAGTTTAAACAAAAAGTACCCACAACAAAGCTTTTATTTTGGCTGACTTAGTTTTTTTATTTTTTTATAGGGCAGCATTATTATTATTAGTGTCCGACTGAAACAGATTCTTCAGCCGAAACCATGGCACGAAAGCTACTTACCTACTAGTCTATGATAAATAATAAAAATAATATTATAAAGTCATTAAAAAGAGACGCTTTCTCTACTCTCTTCAAAATTCGATTACAAAAAATCAAAGCTCTTAAGTCCGTACAAAAAGAAATAAAACCTGTCAAAAACTCGCCCTAGGCTGTATGTTTACTTTATCCTCTTTTTGTTCGGTTCAAAAAGCGAAGTGGAACGCATTTACCATCTTCAAACGCGCCGAGAAATGTCATTTTCCTCGTAAATTTACTGTACGTACACGGTACACTATAATTTAGTATGCATTACACATTAGTATGTAGATTGAAACAACATCTAGTGTAGAAGTTGAATGATTCGAAAGCCTTGTAACTGTTAATGCGTTTCGGATGTGTCATCCTGTCATTTACATTGCCTCTCCATTCGAGAGTTCATGGTCGCATACTGTATACCTATATTTGTTTTGGTGGGAGCTCAACTTTCAATGTTTGCTGCTGCCAATTTTATTGCTGCCTCTTTTAACATAATGCACAACCAAACCATCTGTCGCCTGCGGTTTCATCATCGTGAATTTCGGTATTCCCACGGAATCTCTTCATGGTACATACCTATAAGGATATAGAGCCTGTGCCTGCATTCCGGTTGTCTCTGTACAAAAAAAACGCCGTAAGCTAGCTTCGCCGTAAGACGCAAGACCCTTATGGATGTGGAAGCTGGGCGGGTTTTGTTTTTCGCGACCAGAATTGACACTTTATGACTTAAGCTCTTAATCCAGAACCACAACGCGAAAAGATCAAGGAAACAGATGCCTATAAGCGTATAATACAACTCTTGTCTTAGATATTGTATTGGTTGCGAATGTTGGGGTACAAAAAACGATGACATACAGCCGAGATGGATGTGTGGACTGTGGAGTACCTGAGAAATAGGATAAGGAATGAATACACTAGAGGAAATCTGAAATTGGCGCGCCAATATTGGAAAAAATAAAAGGGAACCATTTGGCTTGGTATGGAAATGTGTTCAGAAGGGATGAAAGCCAGGTGACTAAAAGAGGTGAGTAGCATGAAAGTGAGTGGATATGTGGGAGACGAATGCAACGGATGAAAAATGAAACGGAAAACGAATGAACATGAGTTGGAAGGAAGTGGGTGCAGTGATGACGAGTGGAAAGGAAGAATGGAAAACGTGCACTCATTCCGGCGACCCGGAGTAATTGGGAGTTGGGCAGGCGAATGATAATGATATTTAGTCTTTTCTTGCAGGTGGCATCACCTCGTTCTCGCCTCTCATCAACAATGCTGTGCACGTGATCATGTACACATATTACCTTCTGTCGTCCGAAGGAAGCCCCGCACTTAAAGCGCTTCTCGGGAAATACAAAAAATGGATCACTATTATGCAAATGGTGCGTTGTTGTAATAGTTTTATTTATACAAATAACAAAGGATTAAAGGTACGTCATGAGCTTAGGTAGTTCAGCGGTAGAATTCTCACCTTTTATTCGAAGAGTGGGGATTCGATTCCAGACTGTATTTCGATTTTCTTTTTATCTATGCTCTATGAATGACCTACTTACGACTCAAGACGATTAACATAATAGGCTTAACGGTGAAAGAAAACATCGTGATATAGGTATACGTATCTACCAGACCAAAACCAAAAATATTACGCTAATCGTATTTCGTATCACGCTAATTTTATTATTTAGCAAAAACGTTTAACGGTCGCACTAATTAAGTTTTTAGTAAAATGCCAATTAACATAAATTAAATGAAAATCTCTGAGTGCGGCAGTGTGTTGTCTTTAAAATATATACTTAAAATTAACATGGCATCACGCAATTTTTGATAAAGTGTTAATCTGCACAGTATAGTAAGTATATCAGCGCTCTAATGGTGCGTCTACGCTAGACGAGCCGAGCTCGAGCCGAAAACAAATTCGTGTAGCGTGGACCGACTTACAAGCCTCGAACGAGCGCGCTTGGAGCGTTTTGTTCGTGCTCAACTGTGCTCCGCCTATTGTCGGTTTTTTGACGAACACAAAGGGATTTGCATCGCGCTCGCAGTGCGCTCGTGGACGTTTTGAGTGACAGACGTTTCGCCCGAGCATCATGGAAACATGGACAGAAGATTGCAATTTATTGAATTATATAAAAATATTCCAACCATATAGGACACAAATAATCGCTGCAGCCGTAGCGGTTGCTGCAATAGTCCATAACTTGTCCATATCCGCCACGAGTCGCGAGCACACTGCGTTCGAGGGGAGGAAATGTAGAAGGCTCGCTTTACGCCTACACTTGACACCGCGAGCGAGTAGAGCAGCTCGGCTTGTGCTCCGCTCGTGCTCGGCTCCTCTAGCGTAGACCCACCTTAACGCGGGAAACGCGGCTGTAGATACTTTATCTGTCCGTGGGTGGCTTTAATGAATCCTTACTCGCTCAGAACATTTTCGGAATTGGAATCGGAATAAATATAGATAATAATATCTTTATAATAATATTGTTATCTGATTATCATGTACGTTTATGTATTACCAAATTATGTTTAGTTTATACATATATATATAGCCTTTGTATTTATCGTACTGTCTATGTAATATTATAATTAGGTATGTTTTTATGTATATATTATATGTATATGTGTAGTATATAGGTAGGTACTTATATATTGTTGATGTGTTTATGTTGAGTATTATTATATATTATAACACCGCCTTCCTTCTAGACTATAATTTTCCCTATGCACCTCATGGTTGTCTGGAAGAGATCGCTCTGAGCGATAAGACCGCCGATTGTTACACTTTATAGTAAAATTGTTTTTGTTATTGTTTATTTTAAGTGGTGTTCAATAAAGAGTTTATTATTATTATTATTATTATAGATAGTAATGCGAAATAAAAGCAAAATATAATAACGCTGGAAATAACAGTTCATTTTTTAAAAACGTAATTGTCTATGGTGACGGTTACGTTAACGGTTTTTGTGTATGTAATTAGTTGTTTTAATAGATATGTGGGCAACACGGTACCTACTAATAACAACTATTTAAATTTTTTGCTTAAGGTTTGTTAAACAAATGTAGATTAATCTAGGCAACTCAAGTTGTAGGTACCACTTGAACTAATGCTTGTTTATTGGATTGGAATGATTAAAGACTTGTAGCACAATTTCTTTAAATATTAATGAGACTGTGTCTGTCATCTGCACGTTAATAGAAACTAAGGTTAAGGGAACCAAGCTAGCAAATTTTCAACTTTGTTTTTCTGTCTGTGGATATCCTCATTTCTAATTTGGTCAGGCGGTGAAATGATGAGCATTGCCCTTTCCATTGTCCTTGCCTTGGCGTTGGCAACCACAATGAAAATCGTCAAATGTCTTAATCGACGACCCCAGGGAATAAACCGGTAATGTCACAGTTAAAATTTTACAGGAAAAATAAAGAAAATAAAACATTTTTCGTTCATAACTTTTCTCAAAACAAGTTTAGGGTGGTTAAGCCCCGTTTTTGAGACGAATACTATAACAATACTTAGGTAATTAGGTAGAATAACGAATAATACGGTTTTTTTATATTCAAATTATTCGTTAAAATTAAAGTATTACCTACTTATGGTTAAAAAAAAACGTTATTATTTCGTATCTTTCGTAATTTCAATAGAAAAATTCCAAAAAAAAATTACAAAGTGTATTTCAAGCTCTAGATACCGAATCTGGAATAACATGAAGAATCTCGTAATAGCCTTATACCGGTTTATTCTCAGGGTGCGAAAATATCCGATATTTATTATAAATATCAAAATATCGGATATTTTTGATATACATATATCCGATATATATAAAAAATGTGATATATATCCATTTTGTATGACAATAATATTATTATTTTATAGTGTTTTTATGTATACTGTTCGCGTATTATGTATTTAATAAACATAACAAATTGGGGAGTGTTCACGTGAGGGCTCAAAATAGGGGGCAGAGCCGTATGATATATATCATAATATAATATAATATAGGGAATAATGGATATTTATTTATTTATTTATTTAAACTTTATGCACATCATGGTACAAAAGGCGGACTTAATGCCACAGTGGCATTCTCTGCCAGTCAACCTTCAGGTAGTACAGAGAGCTCACTTGGCGGTGCATTTACGATATATATTTAGATAAAAACTTACATAGATATAGATACTCACATACATACATACATACATACACATATATATATATATCAAATCATGATATATATCCATTATTCCCTGGGGGAGTGGTTATACTTTTAACTTTAATCAAAAACATTCTATACAAACATCTTAGACTTTAATGTATTGTCATTTTCAGATCCAATTCACAATAATGATAATATACAGCTCTCAAGTCTTTCTGCCAAGCTGTCCTGCATCACTGGGTATAACTTACTTATACTTTCCGAATGTCTTTTTTGTTTATTACATGTTCTACAATTTCTTTAAGAAGAACTATAAAAAGAAAGAGCATAATGGAAACTGTAAGAATGGTATGAGACACAAAATTGCATAGATGTGGAAAAAAAAAACTGAACAGGCAAAATGAAACTTTTAGGCTGTTCATTTATAAGACAAGTTCAAATAAGACAATTTTGAACAACTTCACATACAGAGGTACCTGTATGTGAAGTTGTTCAAAATTGTCTAGGTAGCATTTATTGTACGACTTTTATTTATATGTATTATAAATTAATTGTCAAACACACTTTTTGCTCAAGTGGAATCATAAGCTTGTCAATATTCAATATGACTCTAATTGGATTTTCGGAATAAACTCATAATTTATTCCGATAATATAAATAAATATGATATTATGTTTATTATGTAGAATTTCTAAAATAAGCTTACTTACACTGTTATTTATTTCAAAATATATTTTATAATAATGTCAAATACAAAAGAAAATTACTATTATAATGAGTAAATATTTATATGTAATTAAATACCTAACAGTAAACTAACCTAACAGTAAACTCATGTCACTTATGTGAAATGTTTTTATAAGTTGATGAAACCAAAAGTTCATCAGTTCAATTAATGTATAACAAGTAGATAAATATGTATAATTTTAAACTGAGTCTTCACTCATCAGTACATTATCAAATTTGTAAAAATTAATTCAAGACTATTTTTTGGGAACAATAAATTAGTCAAATAAGTCATACCTACATCATGAGATAAGATATTATGTATTCATATACATACCTTGCTTGTGAATTTCTCATACAAAATTTCATTCTTAGTTTAGGAACAGAAAATTGTTTGTATTAGCAGGCATATCTGCCAACGATACCTTAGACATTAGTCCATGCAGAATTAATGTGTGAAGAAAATTATGAAGATGTTATTCATACTAATAGGATTGTTTTTTTTTTTACAAAAATCTATTTAGCATATCGCTACATTAGATTAACCCTTCCACCACTACATCTTTGTTGCCTAAATAAGTTAAAACTACAAAACCATGGCCATTACCTCCAGACCACACACTTTAGCGGGGCTAAGATGGGCAACACGACAAAATTTTATGGAGCCATTTTATCGATTCTCGTCGACATATTGTATTGTTCTGTCGACGAGAATCGATAAAATGGCTTGTCGTGTTGCGCATCTTAGCCCTGCAGGGCCCTTATTCACTATGACCAACAACATTCCTTGCCAAAAATGCAATCCCAAATGTTCTATATGCCTAAATATTAGAATTTATTATTCTGTATGCCATAAGAAACATTCTAAATGTATTTTTTTGGAGTAAAACTTCTTTGAAAAGACAATTTTTGTGGGGCGTTATCTTAATGCGCCGTGTTATGGTCATAGTGAATATGCAGGCAATGCCCAGGCATCATTTCTCCCCGTGTTGGGAATGCTTAATATATCTATCTAAAGGTCAGTGGAGTGGTTTGTTAGTAACGTAATATTATATGTCTGACCCCAAGAGCATGTTTTTTGTAGACCATGGTACGGGGATGGGGTGAAAGTGTAATCAAACAAAAAATACTTTTATTAAACTTAGTGATATTGTTACAAAAAATAATAGAGTAGGTAGGTCCCTAACTCAAATTAAAAGTTCCAATTTTAACAAGAATTTAAATATAAATATTTCTCTATGGTTAGTAGGTTGCCTGGCTACCTATGCATAAAGTAGTATATGTATAGAACAAGTAACAGAACCCTGATTTGCTATGATTAATCATATGGGTTCTTTGTGTTTAATGCATGTCACTGTAACACAATTCCAAACATTCTAGACGGCAAAAAATCAGAAATTAGTATTCTAGCACTAGCACTTCTTTAATTCTGATTTCTATTGTAACAATTCTGCCAATATCAAGTTGTGGATCTAAGTAAAATACCTAACATATGCTGTAAGAAACATTTGTCTAAGTACCTAGGTATGCATTTTTGTGTGTAAGTGAAACTTCTTTGGACATACGGGACAATGAATTTCGTTAAGCGAATCAGGGTTACAGGGTGACTTGAGCTACCATAGAAAGCAAAATAAAATCTTCAATTTCAAGAAGTGCGCAATTATTAAAATCTACGAATGTTAAAGGTAACAGATTTAGTGGAATTGTCGGTATAGTCTTATTTATCCAATTGTATTCTGGTTTTGATTGAATATTTTATCATAATCTTAAAACGTCACTTACCGTATAATAGGACAGGAGCCCGGCATTTTCATCCAGCACAAACCATCGGTACTGCCACCCCTTCATCACATTCGTCCATTTGCTCAAAGAACCTTCCATCATTATTACAGATTTAGAGTAATTAATGCAAAGTCATGAAATAATTTATTAAACACGGAACATTAAAAATTTAGCACAACACTCTACAGCAGCGAAAACGTTTAAATCTTCTTAATCTGAATTCCTGAGATCTTTCTTTTTAATTTTTTACAGGTATTGCCGTATCACTCTAGTAAAAAAGTAACAAAATTGTGTCATAGGTAGGTTATAGTAGAGATCAAAAAGTACTACCTTGTGTTTTTCACTATTTTACGTACCTATGTGTATCCAGTGCTCTTACATAAGTATTAAGTAAATAAACTAAAATACGTTGCGAGTTAACCAGGTTTATACAAGGTGTAAGGTTAAACGAGGGACGTATTGAAAACCGTGATGATTAATGAATGGTAACTAATTAAAATAAAAAGCAATGGTAAAATATAGAAAAATTTAAGTAAAACCTGATTTTACGTGAGTAATTTTTTACCTTTACATATTTATGGTTTTTCGGCCTGCCAGCAGCAATACAAAAGAAACGTAAGGACTTAACGAGCGTTGAATGACCTATAAGATGTGATTCATCGGCGTTAATTTTCATAAATAAGTTCTTTAACGTCAAAATGCATATTTTATTTTTATTTTTCAATGCATTTGATCACTACACTAAAAATAAAATACAATACAATCGTATACATCTTCCGTCCATTGTTTTAACTTACACCTGGTATATTTTAAGAGAGAGTTCCAAGTTGTCAATTTTTTTAGATAATAATATCAGTAAATTAATTTTATTAATATGGCTGTTGTATGGTTTAGATGTAAAGATATTTTATAAATAGGTTTTGTTGTTGATATTTAGAGCAAATTAGGTGTTTTGAAATTAACTTTCAGCCGGTCTTGCTTTGAATAAATAAATAAATATCAACATTTTCATTTATTTTGAACAATTTCGTTAACAATTTCGTTGGAGAGTTCAAGATCCCAAATATTTAATACACCATGGCTATAATAAATTAATAATTTCAATCGTCGATAATGTAATCAAAAGTAATGTAAATTATTACAAAAGTAACATTTAGTCAATGTTACGGCAATCCTCAGGTTTGACATTATTGACATTTCATTGTAATGGGTTGCCAACTCGCCACTCGCCAGATGCAAAAAAAGTAATATTATAACTCGTATACTTACGTTTTTATATTAAACTTGAAAGCATCAACGTTCAAAAAGCGAAGGATTTTTCTTTTGGTTTCTTAAAATTTGTATAATAATATAAGTATACCATGATTATATCACGGACGAACCTATTACGACAGGCAAAATGAGCTGACAAGTGACGATTGAGTTTGTAACGGGAACAGAAGATGGCGGTTGCCTTATTTATTTTCATGTGGATAAATAATTTTCTTTGTTATTAAGCTTTATGATGCTAAGGGACAGTAATAGGGTACTTGCATGTTTTTTTTTTTCAGTCTATTTTAAAGATATATGGCCTACTTAAACAAAGCAAGAAAAAGAAAAATAATATATTATGTATAAATTAATTAAATAGAGCGTTTCAGTTCCTACTTTAGACCTTACCGCCGAAACGCAGAATGACGTCACTAGTTCAAAGTTACGCCTTATTAATAGTAATGTCTGTGATAGTAATGTCACTGTCGTATTGACAGGGTCATGTGACACTGACAGACAGATAACTTCAATATCCAAAAGCGAAATTAAGGTTGAACTGTGTCGAGTTACTTCCAAAAGTTCCAGTAAAGAATCGAAATGCATCTTACCGATGCATTTTAAAGTAAAATACTTCAGAAAATGGAAAATATGCGTTGACTGTATGCACTTAGTTTCTTTTGCCTTCTTTGAAAGAGGTAAATGTTCAATTTCTTGTATTTACGGCGGTGCGTATTTGACATTTCGCCAGGTTCCAGTGTTTCTCTCGTTGAATTCGTTTGATTGCCGTTACGGTTTTATTGCTTTTTAGTAACTCTGCTGAAGTTGGCTTTATGATGTGGGCAAGCAGTAAAGGTAAAAACGGAAAAATAAAATAAAAAGCATTAGAACTACAGTTTTTGAGGCGATCAAACTTTTGATTCACTAGTAGAAGAGGTAAATGTTTCCTAAAAAAAACGAAAAGTGACGTCATGTGTTATTTTCCGTTTCACAAAATTAAAAGTTGAATATTTTGGAAACTATTGAAAATTTTTCAGTAAATCTTTCACGATAACGCTTTTCTAAGGCTCTATTTTTGAAATATTGACACAATTTATTATAATAAATTTCATGCAAGTACCCTATTTTCATAGTGGCGGTTTATAAAAATAGAATCGGTACCTAATATTATGTCTTTTCGATTATGTCCTCGTAGAGCTCCGAGAAAGATTTTGCAAACTATGTAGCACCATGAATTGCAATTTTATGTACAATTAGCTGTGCCCCGCAGTTTCATCCGCGTGAGTTTCGGAATTCCCGCAGGATCAATTTTTTCTAAGAAAAAAGTAGCCTATCTGCCAGTGAAAATTCCGTTGAAATCGGACGGACAAAAATTAAAAAAGAAAAAAAGTAGGTATACATGTACATACTTTCAAATGCATTTAGTGAAAAGCTATTAATTTGGAATTACAAATAGACACTTCAATTTTGTTTATTAGTACAGGGCCCTAATTCACTATGACCTTAACACGCTCCGCTAAGATAAGACGCCGCAAAAACTGTCTTTCCCTCGTAATCAAAGAAGTTTTACTGCAAAAAAATACATCTTAACAACGTTTCTTATGGCATAAAGACTAATAATTTCTAATATCTTAGCATCTAGAACGTTTGGAAATGCGTTTTCGGAGCTCGTGTTATGGGCAAGGAATGTGATTGGTCATATATTATCTGTGCTCATAGTGAATAAAGGCCCAGACTAGCTATCTGCCGCGGTTTCACCCGCGGTAATTTCGAAGTTCCCGCGGGAATTCTTTTAATTGTTATTTAATTTAAGTACCTAATCGTATTTTATTTATTTAATTTCGAATTTGGCCTATAATTAATATTATAAATAAAAAAATAATCTGAATTTCAGGATAAAAAGTATGATTTAAAAACTACGTTTACCTATTGGTGGAATTAAACGACGAAAGATTTTTCATTTTTAACTAGCTGTCCCCCGCAGTTTCACCCGTGGTAATTTCGGAGTACCGTGTGTCCTTCTCTGTAACCCTGACGTGTATACAAAATTTAATGGTAATTAGCGATGTTTCCGTACAAAGAAAGATTCACCAAAAAAAATACCGAGCAAAGCTCGGTCATCCAAAAACTATTAGATTGGGTATTAGCAGAAAAAGCTGCAAATAATAACAACTTTACACATTAGAAAAATCTATTTCATTTCGATTTTACAACATTTCCATCTTCATCTCTTTTATAACAGTAGACTACATGCATCACGTCACTTTAATTTATTAACAATAAAACTAAACTATTTACAAAAACAAACGCCTTGCGACGTTTTGTGAGCGTCAATGTCGTCTTATAGACCTGCCAACTTTTGTTTTACTGTATCCAGATGATATTGATACATGGTTGTTGTTTTCTTGGTCTAGATTTAGGGCTGATAGGTCTAAGAAAAATGGCACGTTCTCTGAAGCTTCAGCGTTTTCTTCATCCGTCCTATTGAAATTTTCGGGTACACCATCTCCTTTGATAGCCACATTTTCGATATCTTTGCTGAATGAATTATTTTCTGCGGCATCAACGAAAGCATTTGACAGTTCACCACTTAGTTTGTTAACGCTGCCGGATGTGATGTCATACATAAAGATTTCCCTGTCTTCAGATTGATCTTCATTCCTGAAATCAAAATAATTAGTAGAGTTAATAAATCTTTCTTTAGACAAATTGTGCGGCTGCGATTACACAAAATGCGATTCCAGCACGCGCGACCTCTCACCCCAGTCACAGCCTATCCGCGTAGGTACTGACGCCTCACCGATAGGTGCGGACATTCAGGGTTTTTTATGGTTGTGAGTTGTTACATTATTTATAAGTAGGCTATATATCCCAGATAAGTTAGATTAGAATAAACTATTCCATAAAAAAAAAATTACAGGAAAAATAATGACTAATATGAAAAAAGCATACCCAAGTACAAGAAGCACGACAGATTGCAGATCTGCAGCAGTTTTCTTCTCAGTTTCTAGCCATCTTTCGAAATTCTCTTTAGTTGGCCGTTTCAGTAAATCTTGCAGGCTGTCTCCTGCAATAAACTTTATGCCTTTCAAGCTACTGCTTGTTGCACGCTCAGCTCTTGTATGGTCACCATTCAAAGCTTCAGTTTCAACGGGAGCCAATACTACTACCGAAGTTATATTTCTACCTTTGAGTATATCGGGCACAGGAAACTGATTACCACTAACTTTGAGAGGTAAATACCTATTATACTTCTTGTCATTCAAACTAATAGGTTCTAACTGGGTGGCCCCTTTTTTTACGTACTCACTGGCAATATTTTGACCCTTAGCTGTATTAGGATCAAAATGCACTACTTTCATGTTAACGGCTTGTTTTTGAGAAGAAGGAGGAATAGCGTAATTGGGTGCGTTTTCTGAAGCAGCAAATTCTTGATCACTTTCACTATCGTCGTCTATCCGGGATTCAATGTGATCGCCATTTGGTTTAACCACAACAGGTCTGTTTTCACTCGATGCTAAATGTTGACCTCCTCCAGCGCTGAAAAAGTTAGCTAGTTGATCTGGAGGTAGTGAATCCAGGGGTGTTTCTCCAACTTTATCGTAATCTAAAATACTTATGTCAGCGTTATCGAGAATACCCGAAGAAAGTAACTGTTGGCGAAGGTCATCCGGAACTTCGTCAGGAAGTTCAACGTTAGGCTGTTTTCTTTCTTCCTTCTTCGCCAAATTATTATTTACGGAGTTCTGTGTCGAGGAAACATATTTCTGAGTTGTGGGTTTGATTTCGACGGTTCTTGAAGTCGATTGATAGTGAGACGGTGCTGTAGTTACGAAATTTGTTGGATTTCTCGATCTTTCCTGCGAGTACTGAGGCCTAGCGGACGTTGGTTGACTCTGTTTCTGATTGTAGAAGTTTCGTTCCTGATTGTAGTTATGTTCATATTGCTTGTTATTTTGTTGTTGTTGGTCATGTTGTTGCTGGTTTAAAAGTAATTGTGCCTGTAGACGTTTTATCTCGTCTTGTTGCTTTTGAACATTTTGTGCCAATTGTAATTTTACTTGTTCTTGCTCAGAATCATATAATTTTTGTTCATGCTCTTGTTGATATTGTTGTTGCTGTTGATTTTGAAGATACTGCTGTTGATGTTGATCCTGATGATACTGTTGTTGTTGTTGTTGCTGTTGTTGTTGTTGCTGTTGTTGTTGTTGCAGATATTGCTGCTGTTGTTGTTGATCATAATTTTTTTGTTTTTGTTGCAAATCTTGACGGTATTTCTCTTGTTCTTGCTGTTGGTATTGTTGCTGTTCTTGACGATATTTCTGTTGTTCCTGTTGTTGAAGTGGTTGCTGAACTTGAAGTAGTTGTTGTTGCTCCTTATGTTTTTGTTGCAAATTTTGTCTATGTTGTTCTTGCACTTGGTGTTGTTGTTGACTTTGGTGGAATTGCTGTTCAGCTTGATTGACTGATTGACTTGATCCACTAAAGCCATTGTAATTAGGTTGAACTGTCGGTCCACTCACTGTAATATGTTGTTCGTATTTTGGTATAGCAGCTACTAGTTCACCACCATTCGGTGCAAATTGAGCGATATTTTGTTGGTGGAAAGTTTGATCTTCAATATTTGATGGTACTGATGTGGGGTTATGACCCTGCTGGAACGATGACTGTTGCTTTTCTAATGTGGCGTCTTGCTTAAAAATATTTCGTGTATCTGGTGTGGGTGATGGCTGAGGATGGAAGTTAAATAATGTTGGGGAAGAAGGATGTGGTAAAAATTGAGTTTGCGGTATTTGTGGAGAAGGAGAAGGTGAAATATGTCCTGGGAAACCTAGATTCTTGTTTTGTTCAGTAGGTAATTGAGTCGGTCGTGGTAATACCGAAGGTCCTTGGTGGAAACTGAACTGCTGCTGTTGAGTTGGTGGTTGCGAAAAAAATGGTGGACGGTTATTTTCAATTAGTGGTGGAGAAGGTTTTAAATTATAAAATGGAGATCTATTTGATACGGTCTCTGTAAACTGCTGAGCCGGGTTTTGTTGTGGCAAAAGTTGGTGATGTGCTATTTGTTGAGGCCGATTATGTTGCTCTGGGAACGTGACAGGAGGACTTGAACTAGGTTTCTGTAGGAAGTTGTAGTTCTGCTGTGGACGGCTTGGGAATGTCTGATCTTTTGGTGTATCAATTTGCTCAGTTGTTATAGTATGATAATTTTCTTGCAAATATTTAGCTTCATCGAAAAATGGTTGGGGTTGAGGTTGATGGAATGGCCTTTGCGGTCCAGAATGGAAGCTCACTCTTGAAGGCCCGTTGAAATGGGGACGGGGTGCAAAGGGTGGAGCATTATTTGGTCGGAGTTGGAAGGCAGGTGGAGAATTCTGCCTTGGAAAGTTTGTTGGGAAGATAGGTCCTAGAGGTGCAGCTACAGTTGGAGCATTGTTTCCAAAATGCAACGAAGGGCCAGGATTGTTAGAGAATGTTGGACGTGGACTTAGAATTGGTGAGGGTCCAAATGGATTTTGACGGACAACTCCAGGATGTCTAAAAGGCGTAACAGAGGGGGCTTGTCTCGGTAATTGTTGCTCAGAAGGCAAATGAGGTTGTTGGAATTGTATACGTCCCTGAGATAAAATCGGGCCTGGCCTGAAAGATGGCTCTGCTTCGATATTTCCCAACGATCTTTGTTGCTCTGCCGGATATTGTCTTAAGAGAGGTTCGTTTGGTAATGATATAGCAGGTTTAGGTGCGGTCTCTTCATGATCTTCAGTGTTTTGATTTCCTTCTCTTCTATCACTATAATGATGGTAGTGGTTTCCTTCTGCGCCAAATGTTATTTTTACACTGCCATCGCTGTGATATTGCTCAGATTCCGGCTTGATTATGGCTCGCAAAGTGGTGGTTGGAGGAGGTTCGTAATATGGTTCAGGTGTCACTGTGACGTAATCATCGTGTCCGTGTTCGTCTCCATGATGCTCATCTTCTTCATTAGTTGGTGGAGTGATGGCGGGAATAGGTTTCTCATAAATAACTTTATCTTTAGAATAAGGATCTTTACTATATTTGACGTAGAAAACTTCAACAGGTTCTTTCTTCTTTTTGGGAGGAGGTGGTGGAGTTGGTGGCGCAGGTAGCGATTCATTAGATTCCTTGATTATAATTTCAATTATAGGTTCAGGACTTTCGTAATATCGATGTGGAGAATGACCATACATTGGCGATTTTTGGAATTTATGGAAAGGAATATTAAAAAGCTTTTCTGATATTTGATCATTTACGTGTAGAATTTTTGGCTGCGCATAGATTTCGTTCTTGTTCGTGACAGAACCATCTGGGCTTTCGTGGTATCGTTCAAACAGAGGGTCTTTCTGCGAGTATTGTACCACAGGCTCCATTTGCACTGCATACGGCGGCAACTTCCCTCTCCGGGGTGCAACATTGGTGTGTTTTCTGTTGCCGTTAATAGATCGGAATTGAGCAACTTTTGAGTGTGGTAGAACTAAGGAGTATTGCAAATTGGCTGGTGTTCGTATATTGTCAAGCTGTCGTTTCGTTTTTGGTCTTGATTTGTCGGTGTTATTTTTCCCGTAACTTATGCTGAGCAGAGCAAAAGCTGTGACCTGAAACAACAAAACATAAAACCAGTTAATGACATAAAACTATATGAAGAAACGACAAAAAGTTAATTCTACGATATATTAATTTCTAGGCTAGACATCGCGCATTAACTTCTTATTTATGAATGATCTAAGCCTACGTATAATTAGTTGTACCTAATGTATGCAGTTGCCTAGTTCTATGGCACTGAATATGATAAAGTTTTAAGGCGGCACTGTCACGTTTCGTCGTCTAACGACAATTTGTTCCGAACACCACGTCGAGCAAATCATACTGAGCCTTGACAACATTGATATAGGTTTTTTAATATATCAACGCTTCACAATGAGTAAGAATCGATTTCACACATTTCTGTTTGGATATTTAAATTCCAGCTTTCGAATAACGAGATTAGCATAAAACATTTGTAATGAGATGTTTAATGTTCTTACATAATATGTAATGGAATTCTAATTATTAATAAATATGTTTCCATTATTCAAGTAGAGCTTTAATAGGTAATCGGTGGCGAGAAAGTTCAAGAAGTCTGTTACTGTTTCACGCTTTAACTACTCAACCGATCATCACGAAATGTTGTGTAGGTACATTGTCAGGGGTACAGAAAAGGATATTAGGGTACTTTTTATTCCGGTATTCCCGCGTGAACTCCGAAATAGCTAGGAACAGCTAGTAAAGTAATAAAGTATAGTTTAATTAATTAAACTACCTATGCTTATTGTTTTGTGTATCCCTCGAGATCTCCTAAAAGTATCCTATAGCAGTCGGGGATAAGTAGCTTCTTTCAGAGAAAGAATTTTTGGAATTGATTTAGTAATACCAGAGAATGTCTTCTACAACCAAACTTACAAACATTGCCTCTTTATATTTATACGTAGTAAGTATAGGATATGACTCATGTACCTACATGAATATATAAAGGCTTACATAAGCATATTCTCGTGAATAAATAATGTGAGTACACATGTTTTCGCCTAATATTTGTCTTTGATAAAATTATTGACCATCTGTCTGGTAATGGAGAAAGTGTGGAAACTTGGAAAACATTTTCTAATATCCACATACTCATTAATGTACAACGTAATTAATTAGTATGTACCTATTACATATTATATGTATTGTGTGTATCCAGGGCCGTAGTCCTTGTCAAGAGTCTTACCAATAAAACGAGCCCCAACTCGAAGGGCTTGTGTCTCATGGCACATATACCTACTTACATACAAAGTTTCATTTCGAACCCACCATTCGAAGTTAAAATTGACTTCTGAGATTTTATTTCATTGTTAGTTACATGTGAAGCTAATATATACGCGTTAGATTTTAGATTGATTACTAAAATAGTAAAATAAAATAGTATCACTTGAGACCTAGATTCTCTTTTGTTGTGTTCCTACTTCTTAATTATCGGGACAAGATTTTAATGAAAAGAAAAGCTGAAACTTTGCAGGAAGGTTTAGTTTATCAGTAGTAAACATAGGTGTAGCGATATAACATATTATCTCAGCTTACCATTCAGGCGAGATTATGGACAAATGTCTGACCAATCGGTAAAAAATAACATCATATTAAAATATATATATGAAAAACTATCTATTATAAGATGATTATAAGGCAGTAATAAGATGAATCCTAAATTAAAATGCTGGTAAAAGTAATGAAATGTTAAGTAATTTGTCTCTATTGTTATTTATATCTACGGATCTCACGATGACGATTTTTTTTTATTGTTTCAAATATGAAAGTTTTGACTCGGAAATGAAAGGATACTTTAATATAAATCTAGTTTTCAGTGATAAAATAATCAAGAAAAGCATTTTTTTTTTTTTTTTTTTTTTAAAACTAGGTCTTTAAAATCTGTACATGAAATTTATATTTATTTAATGTATTTTTCATGTAGGTACAGCTTGTCTAAACTAAAATGACGCGCCTCTCCATCAGGTATAGGGTAAAACCCGGATAGTTGCCACACTTTTCGAAATCGTTTTATATCTCCCGGTACATAAATCAAAATATTTTAGTTTTTAAACTGGCAAGTACTTTGGTTCTTTATCTACAAATTTATTAAATGTAAAAGACATTATCTTTGAAATTTCCATAGTATTAGCGATTTCTACGGACCTCTACTTTTTGTGACATCTATCCCATATATGGGATAGTTGCCTAGTCCATATAAATTACATTTAGGATAGACGACCCGTCGGGAAACAAGGCATCTATCCCGAAAAATCTTTGATTGCACCTTGCGTTTCCGTGCAATCGCACAGAGACATGAGACGCGGTCCACTTAATAGTAGTTGGAAAGTCTTTTGATAGATAAATAAAATAGCACGCGATTCATCTGCGAAACTAGAGTAATTACGATCGGGGCAACTATACCCCCAGGGCAACTATCCTGGTTTTACCCTACGCACACAAACAACCGTTAAAATATCGATACGACACAAATAAATCTGGTCTGTTCATCACAAGTGCGCAATATTGTCGCCGCACTCACACTATTAAAGAGATATTATTAATACATGATCTCGCACATCTAAAACTGCCAATTAAGTAGTGGGGCGCGTCATTTTAGTTTAGACAAGCTATACTCGTATATGAAAAATATTAATCTCTATTTCCCTTGGTCACGGCATCACGCGGGAGCGGCTGGATCGATCACCATTAAATTTTGCAAACACGTTGTCAGGGGTACAAAGAAGGACACAGGGTAATCCGAAATTACCACGCGTGAAACCGCGGGAAACAGCTAGTTAAAAATGAAAAATCTTTCGTCGTTCAATTCCACCAATAAACTTAGTTTTTAAATCAAATAGACACTTGCACTTAAAAAAAAAAACAAAAAGACACTTGCACTCATTCACATAATCCTATGACCCTAGAGGTTTGTTCCTTGTGCAAACAGCAAACTCTGCTATTTACGAGTTTAAACGGTTCTTTTGTTGTAAATGATCTAACGCACCAGTTAGAAGTACGCTAGGAATCGAGCGAACGTATAATTTGCGGCTAGAGGCTGTCTGTGAACTTTTAGTTGAGAAATGATAGACTATAGAATTCAAATTGTACAATGTGTAAGTTTACCTAAATGCAATACTTTTCATGATATAATTATGAAGAATTTAATGCTAAGCCAACCTATTTATTTATACTTTTGTAATAATATTATAAAGAGGAAAAATTTATATTTTTGTTCGTTTCAAAACTACTGAACTGATTTCAAAAATTCTTTCATCATTAGAATGCTGCATTATCCTTGAGTAACATAGGCTATATTGTAACCCAAAATTCCCTCGAGAACACCGAAATTACCGCGAGTGAAACCGCGGGGATCAGCTACTTTTTTATGTTTAGACACTTTTCCTGAAAACCTTTGAGGTTGACACTAGAATATCTACAGACGTATGAAGAGACAAACAAATTTTAGTTATTAGATTTTATAATTATTTATGTTCCTGAGGGGCTATTATGTAACTTTTGTTCTATCATTTTTCGGTTGCAATCAAAAACATGGCGGTTTTGCGATTAAAATAATGCACGTTTTGACACGTTTATCTAGCAACTAACCAAAATATAATAAACATAAGTTAAACAACAGTTCTAAACATGATTAATTAATCACAAAATCGCTATTATTCTGATTGAAAATGAATTTTGATGGGAACAAAAGTTACATAATTACCCCGCAGGATTACTATTAACACGTCATAGTGACTTCCAGCGCATCAAAGAACTATTTTTGCTTTAATTTTGGTAACAATTCTGTCGGAAACAACAGTTTCGAAATTAATTAAACATGTTCATATATGTATAACGTGTTTAATTAATGATAAAACCGCTGTTTTCGATTCCAATCGAAAATATAGCATCGAAAGTCAATAATTGCCTAACAGATCGGTTAATTACACATAACCGCAGAGCTTTAAAAGAGTGTTTTTGTCCCAATTTATAGATTCGTCTAAAAATAACATCTTTTCATTATAAATCCTAATTTGTAGTAACTAATTATATTTTTTTGTAGCACATTGTATACGCACTTATAAAAGTTCTTTGTAAAAGGATTAGTTAATTGCTCTGCTATGATATCATAGTACGCACCACCGCGGCACCGTGAGAAATTGTGCGGAGAAGGGAAATTTTATAGTGCAGGGAGTTGATGGTTGTGGTTTTAGTACGGATGGAGGTAGATGGAGTACCTACCGGCTACCAGTCTCTTTATAATTGAAGTTCTTCATGAAAGCTTTTCACGGAGTTTGTAGGTTTAGAGTTCGGTATTTAACCAAGAAGAGATGAAGTAACTGAAAGAGTGAAGTAACTGTAGAAAGTACTAAACACTAACAAAAAATCCAACAGACTTCAAAAGACTCAAAAGTGTTAAAAACAACTAAATACCGATTTAATCCAAAAGACAAAAATACACTTAGATAATATTATTATCGGTTCGTTGAATTCGGTGCCAAGCCTGCTTGTGTCTGCCCACTTGGGTTGTTCTGCTCCCTATTTGGCTGAAGTTTGCATAAATTTTGTCAGAGGTACAGAAAATGACATAGGGTAGGTACTTCTATCCCGGAACTCCCGAGGGAACTCCGAAACTAACGCGGGTGTAACCGCGGGGTAGTGCTAGTTGTGTAAAAAAAACATTTATATTTAAATGGTCGTGTATTTACTTACGATTCATTTACTTAGATGTAAGATTACATTAGTACTGATGGAGATGCTGGTAGGGACTATCAGGTCCCAGAAAACTACTTAATAGTCTTAACCAACACGATGTTCCTAATTGTACTCGAACCCACGAAATACGCCAGCTATACAGGAAATGTTTTTAAGCAATGCGCAAAAAAATCTTGGTGGTTGAGTATTAGTAATAGAACACATTTCCATTATTAGTTCAAAACTTTTTTATTTTTTTATCCAGCTTTAAATTAGCAAAATATGGGCACTCTCTTGTTCGTTCGTAATGGGCGCGCGCGCCGTGCGGCGTACGCGGGGGTGTTGCAGCGGGGGTGAACGACCTCGATCAGCAGTCGGCACATTGTAACCCACGTAAATACCTAGCCGAACGAGCAGCGGTGGCGGCGGCGAATAGAGTAACCAATAAATCAATTGCAAAGTATACATCTTTCGTTCACGATAACTTTACTTTTTTGTACTAAGACTTATCAAAATGAAAAAAAGGTTTTTATTAAAACTCCTTTAAGTTTGATTCGTAAAAGTTTGCGCACTGAATAAATTTTTTTCCTGTATAGTCATAACCCGGAAGTCATTATATAATGGGTACAGACAACATGTAATACCTAATCTATCTAGGGCAACTGAAATGAACGATAGGTACTTTGTATTTCAGATATAATTAAAACAATATTAGGTACCTACATGCGCTTGAAGTAAGTCGCGCGCTAACTCGGCACTTTTTATTATTATTATTAGTAGCTGTTCCCCGCGGTCTCACTCGCGTCACTTTCAGGGTTCCCGCGGGAATTCCGGGATAAAAAGTACCCTATGTCCTTCTGTGTACCCCTGAAAACGTGTATGCAAAATTTCATGATGATCGGTCGAGCCGTTAAGGTGTGAAAGCGTAACAGACAGACAGACAGACAGAGTTACTTTTGCATTTATAATATTATTAGGGATTTTAATGTTCACGTGACAATAATTTTCAACTTACGAATGGACTCTTGCAAATTTTTAGTTAGGTACCTACTTACTTATTTACTTACTTACTTAGGTACTACGTCCGCTTTGTTTCGAACTGATGAAAAACTTACTAAAAAAGTACTAAAACTTACAAATGCGTCCTACTTTAGGTACCTATCTACCATTATTTTGATACATTAGGAATATCAAAATTAAGAAGTAATTTATTCAATTACGTTCCATTTTAAGTTAATTTCGTAACAAAAAAAATGTATCACAAATGACGCCGAACCAGAAGTGAAGTAAGAAACACATTTGGGACACAAAAAGAAACAACCGTAGGTGTATAAGTAATTCGAGGTACAGGCGGCATCACTCTTTGTGGAGTCATCATAAATACACCACTCGCCATACCTACATATGTTATGAAACCGTAACGGCAATTAGAATCGTGTTATGTACATCGAAACGTATGGACAGACGGACCGAATTCGTTGTAAACGTAACGAGAGGTTTGAAAAAAACAAAACAAAAACCACATAAAAAGATGTTTCAAACCATACAATCCTACATTCACTTTCGTTTGAAGAATGATACCTACATAGTGCGTTCGTTAAATAATGATGTCCCGTTTTGAGTGAGTGAGGCAACATCACCCACTTTGTGAAATATTTTTTCGTAAACTGTTAACTAGATACCTTTTAGAGGACATTATAATATGTATTTTCAACAATTCACTTGAAACAATAGGCTAGTTTCCTAATTTTTTTAGTCCGTTTTGTAGATTATTAAAAAATATTGGACACGTATTTTTTTATTTTTTATGTAACCAAGAAATAACGGAGATATATCAAGTCGAAATTTCACATGACGTCACGCCTCGCTACAGTTTGTTCGCACGTTATAGCGAGCTGTGACATCACGAGTCCCCCACCCTAAACTTTAATGCGCTTTATCTATGCATATTTCCATTATTTTAAAAAAGCAAAAAATACGTGTCTTTTATTTTTTTATTATCTAACTGACGGACTAAATAGAATTTCGATTTTTTTACCCAGGAAACTAGCCTATTGTCAATATAGGTGCGAAATCGAATGAAATGCAAAAAAAAAAATGGTGATTGCTGTTTTAACACATAGCTTTATGATAAATTGAAAGCGGTTTTCAAGAATTTCACAATATTTCTTTTGCAAGTGAATGCTGTCAGTGTGTCCTTGTTGATTTCAACTTGCATGTTTATTAAGTTGAAACATTGAATTTATCTATCTTTAATACGATTACTTTGGATTGAATTCGTAACTTGGGTAAATGAAAACGACGGTAAGCAGTTATGGATTTACGAATCACAAATGAATCGGCGTAGGTACTTATTCGATCGATAAAATTATATCACTGATATGTACTTAATAGTTTTTTAAAATCTCTCATCAATCAGTCGAATCTACAACACTATACTCGTTTTAAAGACGAATTTTTAATGTTAGTGACTATAGGTACACCTAAAGCGATTGCGTGTCGGTTGAGAACATCGTGGGTGGTTTGGAAAATTAAAGTAGGTATGACTTGGTTCGCAAAGTATTGTCTATGGTGTATTACGTAAGGAAGATTCCGTCGAATGGAAATGATATTATGGGTGTTTGAGAACTCGCCGTGATTATCTTAAAACTTCCATCTCAATCCTCAACTTTTATAGCTCCACATAGTTTTGTTTAACACAATGTCGGCAGTCGGACCGCTTTCAAACGTAAAATACTTTTAGGTATAAAATAAATTTTAAAAGCTCAGGGTAGGTATAGGTTTCTTTTAAATTTTCTGTTATAAAAACCTTGTCCTGACAATAACGAACACAAAAAAAAAAGAATTATCCAATTCGGTGCAGACGTTTGGAAGTTATGCGCTTAGGTATATAGATACATTTCGGTGATTCATTTTTTTAAATTAATTGACTTACTTTGAGTTACAAGTTTCCACTAGAAAAAAAATTATTAACTCGAAATCATAACACTATCGTTTATGTAAATAAGAATACGGTTTTCTACATAAATTGTTGTAGTTGAAAGGTAAATTAAATCTAACTTTCAAATGCTTTTTACAGGTTCATCTGGCTTTATATCCTTATTGCATAATATTACGTGGGTCGGCACACTTTGTGTGACTTCATAGGGATTATCTTTCTGATCTGAGACTATGAATTAAAAAATAAAAGTGCTCAGTTGTATGAGCTTATGAGGATTGAGGACGACACTGCTGCTAAAACAAAATGATTCATAAGATTTTACCTACAGATTTTTTTATGAGATAAATAATTTAAAATTGTTATGCTTGATTCACTAAAAGCTGAACAGCATAGTTTAAAGACTATTTGTCAACGCCTTTGTCTGGTTGTCAGTGAGTAAACAATACATGTCTGATAAAATAATAGGTATAATATAGACTGTTTGACGCGTACATGACTCGACCACCCCTTATTTCTTATTGAAGTTTCAAAGTGACTAAAGTTTTTAGGTTTGTTATGCACATTAGCTAAAGTTATAAAAAGTGCGCCCTCCCTCTAACTTCTAATTACAGCGTTTATTCATTGTTGTTAAAAAAGACAATAAAATTCCATAAATAATACCGGATCTACAAAAAAAGTACGATAATTTTTGCATATAAACCTTTTGCATATAAATTTTTGCATATAAGGGGTACCGAGAAGAATATAGGTCACTTTTTAGCTATTTAGTTATTGTATAATATGGTCAAGCGAATGGGCCGGCGTGACTGTCTGATTGTAAACGGTAGGTGGCGAGCGGGGCAGGTGGTAATGATGGTACGGCCACAGAACAGAAAATAACAGATAGAAGGGACATCAACTTAGTTTAGTATGGACACAGATTCATCTGTTCCATCCAACCAGTGTCGCCGGGTGATTTTCGCACACAAAACTATTTATCACGTACTAAAACATTCGTTTATGTAAAGAAATGTATTAAACACTTATGTATTTATGTTTGTAGTTAGTCACTGTTTTCAAAATTCACAGTTTTGGGAATATTGTGGTAAACATACTTGGGATGGCAATTGGCAACAAAAGAAGTTTTGGGCAAGTTAGAGCATTTGCTCTAACTTCCTTTGCAGCAGTGGCGCGCCTGCCCCGCCTACATGTCCTCTCTAGTTAATTTATTTGCTCTGTGGGTATGGCAAATTACGGCAGATTACACGCCGCGACCGCCGAGCACAGGTAAAGAATGGGTTAGTGCTGCGTCTCGTCGTGGACGCGGAGAGAACTTTGATGTTACGTTATCGGGTCAACGAACTATTTGTACAGACACTTATCACTCTCTTTCTGACCAATCCTATATGTATAATTTAAATGTATGTATTTAATGTATGTATGTATGTCGATTTTTAAATGTATGTATTTTGTTTGTTTAGGTATTGTTCTCTCCTTTAGGTATTGTAATATTGTTATTTTATGTGCAATAAAGGATTTAAAAAAAATCCAAAAAACCCTACAGCAATTTTGAAAATTCTTTCATTTAATAAAAGCTACTTTATTTCTGAGTAACATAGAGTACCTTTGATCCCTTTATATTTTTATCTTTTTATCCTTTTAATCCGAGTGAATCCGTGGGGGATCGACTAGGACAACCTAATGAGAACGTGAGCTAATTTGATTTTTTCTTTCGCTTTCACTCTTTAATATTATTATTACATCAAAGCACAGGACAAAAAATACTTTTCATTCCAGAATTCCCAGGGCAACTCCGAAATTAACGCAAGTGAAACCGCGGGGAACAGCTACTAAACAATATACTGAAGAGTGAAGACAGTTTCAATTATAATGGGCATGTTGACTAATTTTTATTTTTTAGTCCGTCTTGTAGATTATTAAAAAATATTGGACACGTATTTTTTCTTTTTTTACCTAATCAAAAAATAACGGCGATATATTGAGTTGAAATTTCGCGTGACGTCACTATTCTGACAGTTTGTATGGCGGTTTTGCGGTTAGTGACGTCACGACCTTCTCATCCTAAACTTTAATGCGCTTTATCTCTGTATATTTTAGTTTATTTAAAAAAGCAAAAAATACTTGTCTATTGTTTTTTTAATTTCTAACTAACGGACTAATTAGAATTTTGATTTTCAAAAGTAGTCCACATCCCTATTGTAGCAGCTTGGTCAGGTTAGGTTAGCAGCAATTATAATTGTAGTGTATATCAGATAAAACTTTATTCAGCGATGAGAACTAAATTACCTATCGGTTTTTTTTTTTGAAAATTTCCCACACACAATAATTTATCGTCAGCTATCTAGTCATCTTTTTACCACGAATAAATAATAGCACATAATAATATGCAAAATAATTTTGTAACAATGAGATGCAACCTGCCTGGCGACCGACAGCGGAGCAGCGGCTGAGTTCTATGTTGAATCTATGGACCATTGTTACGCTTACGAATTGTGTCTGTATAAAAAAGCGAAGAATGAAGACATTTCGCCAAGTGACTCGTTGCAATTGATAAAAATCACTTGCATTCTCTTTTCATTAGAGATTTTCTATTTATTGCTTTTCAATTGTGGATATAGATAATAATTTATCTTGGAAACTACTTGATCTATGAAGCTGAAATTTGGCAGGTAGATAAGTTTATAGATAGCTGTTCTATTGTATAGAATTCGGTGGCCCCGAAGTTGAAAACCTTATCGGGGATGAACCGATTCATGAAAATTTTATACTAAAACTTTCTCCAAAATGTAACAAATACTTACTTATACCCGAAAACCGCATGAAAATCGGTTCAGCCAAACGCGAGAAAATCGTGCACAAACATACAAACGTACAGGTCAAACTAAGAACCTCCTTTTTTGGAGTCGGTTAAAAAAACGCGAAACCCGTCTGTGTGCGGCTGGGCTGACGCACTACCATATTTCTGCTAATGCTAAGTAGGCAATAGGCATAGCAAGTCAAAGAAAAGCCCACAATAATGTAAAATATTAAGGCAAGGCGAACTAATGATATTCTGACACTATTGACATACCTTTAGGTACATCAATATAGAAATAGTTATTGTCATAACTATAGATACGTGAGGTCAAACTTTCGTATCCATAACCGCGGCTTTTTAGAATCGGTTTTGTGTCAAAGCTTTGTTTTAAGTGTTTAAAAACATAAGCTGCAGGATTAATGGCATGAAGTCACAAAAAAAAACATAACACACACAACAATGGGGAGTTACTTAACTTTTCTTATTTAAACAAGATACTCGGCTAATTTTGGAGGTTCTTGTTATGAAATAAGCGTATTTTTGAGGACACGGATACGTACCGGACACGTATAGCTAAATGTAAAATAAACTAAGATAAACTACTAAACTAAGCTTTGGAGCTAAACTAAAATTTTAAGTAGGTAATTTGTCATGTAAAATTTTACTTCAAAGTTATATTCGGAACTGGAAGTGATATTTGGATACCAAAAAAATAAATGGGAACGCGTAGGTAAGTGCCTACTCAAACTAGGTGTGCCCCGCGGTTTCACTCGTGTGAAACTCATTTTTTATATAACAAGTATTTCCCCGACATCCGGTTTAAATGAAACAAAGCTGCTCCAAATTAAGCTTAATCTACCTGTGAAAACCGCATGATAACAATCCGTTTAGTAGTTCTGGAGATCAGTGTGAACAGACACGCATATTCTACTCTTTTATTTTATTATAGTGTAGATATGTTTTGTTGCTCGAGGTGATTTTATGCCCAGAGATATTCAGGAGATAATATTTTTGAAGAAGTGTTGCCAATCGATAGCTAGTGTAAGTTGTAACACTAAAATAATATTATAGTAACTTCTGATACAAGTGCGCTAAGTGTGTCATTAAACTCGTGAAATGCGGCACGAGCCGAAAGCGGGAGCGAATTGGAGCCGAATGTTGCTTACGCGTTGTGTAAGTACTACGTTTTTTAAGATAACTATTCTCGAAAAAAAAAAACCATTTAAACACATAAAAAACTCTTTCCTATCTCCTTTTTTTTGTAAACTTAAAATAGTGTGAAATTGCACGCGTGCAACCTAAATAGAAGAGGTGCATTAAAAGCAAGTTTACGAGCAAGTGTTGTGATTTGTGAATATATTTATATATTTATTTGAACACAATAGCAAGATATCAGTTCGTAACATCGAGATAATCTATTTTTATTTATTATACAACCTAGTGGCAGCTGTTTTCCGATGTTTACTTATCGCGTTACGAAATACACGCATCTTTACCAAATCTCATGGCGATGCGATATACCTACGTACGACGCGTCGGAGAAAGTGGCAGCGGAATTCGAATAGTGATTTCTTATTTAACATTGCAGACTCGCCTGCGGGCTGCGTCATATCGGTTATCAATTACCTAATTCCGGAGTCACACCTGATGGCACCTCTTACCATATTAGTCATAATTAGGTACGTAATATAGCGTGACTTCGATGCTTATCAGTTGAATTCTCTTATCTTTCTCAGTAGGTATTTTTCTTGACATTGACCTTCCTTTGCTATCTAGTCCTCGCAGAATTAAAAAACAAAACAGCTGTTTTAGTATCGTCATCTGCGTAATGAGTTCTGTCTATTTATTCTCGACCCTTGAATTACACTACAATTACTATTGTCATAGGTTGTTGTAATAAACTAGTTTTCATCAATTGTACCGCCACAGATAGGTACCTACTAACCTACTCAAGACTTAAGAAGAATGACAGTTGGATAAAATTAGACCGACCGTCTGTCGCATTAGTGGTTAGGTACAAACCCTACCCCAACCAAAATAGATATAATAATGATTAAAAATAGTCACAAAAAAATCATGAATGGAGACAAGTCCTTATCATAATCTATATTTTTCTAAATTTCTAGATTTATCTATCTAGTTTCCACAATACCAGCTTGTGTCTTGGAATTCGTTTACCTAATAGACATGATTTTATTGTAGATATAACTTTAGGATAAATCGAACTCTACTATTTTATGTCATCAATGTTCTTTAGTAATTATCTGTGACCTAGGTATTATAGATTGTCTGCTATCAAAAAAAAACACTAACTGCAACTGCCTAGTACATAATTGGACTCTCGGCCAAAGTATATAATTAGGTAGGTTGTGGTACAGTCGTTAAGGATCAAGTTCAAGCACTTTCTCAACTCGTCGAGTAGGTATACATTAAATGAGCAATTAAGGATGCAGTGCAGGTCGCCGTTTGTCTCGGTTTCTGTACGCTAAAGAACTGACTATGCAAAATCCATTGTAAGTGGACTATGAGGATGTGGATAATTTCACCAATCAACTGTTGAATGTTTATACTGTCACCTGACAGTTCCACTGGGGAAAATGGTCAGTCAATTTGAATTCCCTTTTAAATAAATGGAAATGAAACTACATTCTTACTAATTGCCTTTGCTCCATTCATAAATATTGGTTTTAGCACACTGGCCACTTCTATTTTTACTTTCGTATATGGTACCTAAATATTTATTTATTTAAACTTTTTGACTGTTGGCTGAGACAAAAGGTCGACTTAACACCGTAATGGTATTCTCTGCCAGTCAACCATTGCAAAGATTACATTGCTTTCTAGGGAGATACTGATATACATATCTACACTAGTTTTGAGAATGTATTTTTTCGAAGATTGACGACACCTAGGTGCGTATACCAAAGAATAGAGACTATTATTACGTACCTATACAAATAGTGTACGAATCAACATATATATTTTTATTTGCTGTAGACGCGGATTATATTGTGCGAATGGGGATGTGGACTACTTTTGAAAATCAAAATTCTAATTAGTCCGTCAGTTAGAAAATAAAAAAACAATAGACACGTATTTTTTGCTTTTTCAAATAAATTTAAATATATACAGAGATAAAGCGCATTAACGTTTAGGGTGAGGGGCTCGTGACGTCACTAACCGCTAAAACCGCCATACAAACTGTCAGAATAGTGACGTCACGCGAAATTTCAACTCAATATATCGCCGTTATTTTTTGATTATGTAAAGAAAGAAAAAATACGTGTCCAATATTTTTTAATAATCTACAAGACGGGCTAAAAATAAAAATTATTCAACATGCCCATTACCTATGTTTGAAGGGACGAACGAAAGAAACGGAAAATAGTTATCCAACAACGAAAAGGTCTGCAGATTTCGAAACGTTATAACGGAAACGAAAAACTATGAACTAGGTGCAGGCCATGGAAAATGTACCTATTAGTGTGTAAAATGATGTTATTTATATTCACATGGGTGAAAAATTGCGTAATAATCGATTATTTACATATCATTATGACTGTTAGAAAGCAGACGGTGCCATCGGAATGCTTAACAGATATGTCTTATCGTGTCAAATAAATTTAGTGTTATGGACGGTGCAAATTTATAAAAACTAACACCTAGTTTAACAGCGGTTTCACTCGCATTAAATTCGGAATTCCTGAGAGAATTTCGGGATAAAAAGTACCACATTTCCTTTTTTGTACACCTGACAATCAATGCAAAATTTTATGATGATCGGTTCAGACGAACAAACAAATAAACTCACTTTTACATTAATAATAGTAAGGGATAATGGTTTTTAGGGTTCCATACCCAAAGGAGAAAACGAGACCCTATTACTAAGACTCCACTGTCAGTCCGTCCATCAATCTGTATGTCCGTCTATCACCAGTTTGTATCTAGACAGTTGAAAATTTCACAGATGATGTATTTCTGTTGGCGCTTTAACAACAGTCAACAAATACTAAATTTGTAGTACCAAAAGTGCGTAACTAAGCCACGAGAACTCTACATGTGTAAATCAACCACTTGACGAATTTACACCTGTTAACATCATTATGTAAAAAATAAAATTTTTTTTTTACATTTAAATTAAAACCTTTACAATCGCTTTTGATTGAAATAGCGACTTTGATTTTGTGGGTGACGTTTTTAATTCCCTGAATTGAAAGACTTGAAAAATCATTTTTGACGAACTATTTTTAGATAACCTATTGATTTTTTGGACTAATCAAAAGAAACATTTATTAACATTTTGATACACTGATACACCCACTATTCCGGTTTGATACCTCCTTTCCAGCTAACGTTGTATAAACATATCTCATTAAGAATAGTAGATTTGTTAATGAAATCAATTTAAAAGTCGTTAAGTTTAATGATAAATCAAGTCATATAATTAAATATATCTTTATTAATTACAGCTAATGTTGTCTCACAACAAACTAGATTTAGGGAACGTATCAATGCAACAAATACCTGCGTTATAAAACTGTAAATATAATATTTATAAATTAAATTATTTTATCGCATCCTACTATAATATTATAAACGCGAAAGTTTGTGTGTATGGATGGATGGGTAGATGGATGGATATTTGTTACTCTTTCACGCAAAAACTACTGGATGGATTTAAATGAAACTTTACAATAATATAGCTTATACATCAGATTAACACATAGGGTACTTTTTATCCCGGAATTCCCGCGGGAACTCTGAAATTAACGCGGGTGAAACCGCGGGGCACAACTAGTATATTATAGTCAACGAGTATCGAACCGACGACCTTCGCCATAGTTACGCAACTATTGAAAGCACACGCAGGTAGCTTAGGTCCGGTCAAATTCTTAGGTAATAACAACTGGAAACCTACATTCAAAAATCCTGGTTCCACAAGCGCATCGTTGACTCATTTATTTTATACTCAGACTCGAAGGACACTCTCGCGACAACATGTCTGTATGTAAGTTCACAGTAGGGTATGTATGTACGAGAAGGCTCGGATCGTGAGCGGAGGCCCGTAAACTGGTCACACCAGAAAGGAGAAAGCTGAATGGGCGCTCATCGTCAACATTATAACGTATTTGTTGCTACTTGGCATTCGAGACGTTCACTGCTGTGTTAGGTACTACACGAAATACACTGCGATATTTCATTTAAGACTAGCCGTGCCAACACCCCCCCCCCCCCCCCCCCTCCACCCGAGGTTTCATCTAGGTCAATTTTGGAAATTACTCAGGAACACTTTGTAAGTGTCATACCATATACCCAACTACGTGTACAAATGTTCCCAAAACTCCACGTTTTCGGGAGTTCCCTTATAAACTTTTGTACCGTGATAAAAATATTTAAACAATACTATAATACTAAAGCTTTCTATGAGTGAAAGAACTTGAAATTGGCTCAGTAGTTAAAATTAGCTCAGTGGAGAAATAACTATAGAGCTATTAATGGAGTATAGAATTCATACACACATAAATCTTTCTCCAGGTAGGTAGGCTCTAGGCAGAGAATATATGGATTACTTACCAATTGCTAAGATCGTTACACACCTCTTTCACCTCCTCTATATTTTTTATCAACATGTTTTTAATCTTAATATTTACATTTACCTGATGGTATACGTCCTATTTGAATGACCAGATCTTCTGACACCCATTCCCTTGCCAGGTATCTATAGTTATTTTCTGTTCTACTCTTTAGACTTATAATATATTTTTTCCAGATGATCTAACTACATATTTAGGCATTCTTTTACTTGAGCAGGCTTATTCGACTTTATCACTCAACCTAAGTTGAATATGATTAGGGTATAAAGCGCGAAATATGTATAAGGTAGTCCGTGTGTATTTTATCACCAAAATATCGGGGCGGCGGTTAGCGGTTAATTATTATATACTTAGTAAATTCAAACAAAATAAAACGGCTTTCTATGAGAGCGATCAGAGAGAAGGTAATCACTACGTGAGAGCGATCCCACGGCTTCCGTTTTTAGTGGATTAAATAACAAAAAAATTAAAACCGACTTCCAAAAACACAAAACTAAAAAACTAAAAATAAAAAGCTAAAAATAACAACATACCGATTTAATTCAAAAGACAAAAACACACGTAATATTCTTATTGATTTATGCTACCACTAATCGGTTTGAATTCGGTGACAAGCCCGCTGGTGTCTGGCCACTTGGGTTGTCCTGCTCACGAAGAGCTGGTGGCGGGAGTCGACTTAGCCCATCTACCCCCTTCATATTTGGCTTGTCACCGACTTCATACCGATTAGTGGTAGCATAAATCAATAAGAATATTACGTGTGTTTTTGTCTTTTGAATTAAATCGGTATGTTGTTATTTTTAGCTTTTTATTTTTAGTTTTTTAGTTTTGTGTTTTTGGAAGTCGGTTTTAATTTTTTTGTTAAAAATTTGTTTATTTCTCGCTTTTAAGTGACTTAGTTCGTAAATTCTCTAAGTTACAGTAGCCCAATGTCAACTGCTCATCACCTTTTACAAAATATTGCTTTTCCCGACGCAGGGACGTTAATTGTTGAGGAGTTCTCCTTATACATCATCATCAGTTCCACTTCACCATATACATTGGGACGAGCATAAATTGTTTAGAAACCATATTAAAGTTAAAGAATCGGAATCTGTGAAATACCTATTATTTAGTCGTTCTGATGACCATCTGTGGTCTTCATCATCAGTTTCACTTCTTCAAATTTTACTTTCCGAAAGCAAATAAACGATTTACTATAAAAAATACAAAAATCGCTATAGGTGTACCTATAATTTTTGAAGAGTTCCCTCGATTACTCCAAGATCCCATCATCAGATCTCGACTTGGTGACAATGGAATCAATTTGGAAGTATCCCCTATCAAACAAAACACAAATTTTCGAAATCGCTGCAATCGGAACCCGTGAAATACGTATTATTGTTGAGTAGTTCCGATGACCATCTGTGGTCTTCATCATCAGTTCCACTTCTTCAAATTTTGCTTTCCAGAAGCAAATGAACGATTTACTATAAAAAATACCCAAATCGCTATAGGTGTGCCTATAATTTTTGAAGAGTTCCCTCGATTTCTCCAAGATTCCATCATCAGATTCCGACTTGGTGGCAATGGGACCTAATTGGGACTAAACCCTTTCAAACAAAAAAAGAATTTTCAAAATCGGTCCAACCGTCTTCGAGTAATCGGTGAACATACATAAAAAAAAAAAAAAAAAAAAAAAAAAAAAAAACATACATACAATCGAACATAGAACCTCCTCCTTTTTGGAAGTCGGTTAAAAAAAAAGCCTAAAATGTTGTAATCCTATGAGAAATTAAAACAATCTGGTGTTTTATAATGAACAAACTGAGAACTTAGAAAATGAACATTTTCAAGGTGATATACATTAAAGACGTAACTAAATATTAACAAATATTATTTGTAACTCCTTAACAAAGAAGTGATTTGCTATTTTTTTCCCGTAGTTAAAATTAAGCGAACTAACGAGTCACACCGCGAGGTTTGCTAACAGAGCAATGGACTAGCAAAACAACATCAGATTACATAAGTATCACATCCTTGACTACATTTATTTTCCACATTAGTACCTAACAATGGCGGATTTTGCTGCCATCTTGATGTCACAGATCACGAGGAATTACGGAACCTTATCTAAAGTTTGCATTATTTTAATTATGGAATTAATTTATTCTGTTGAAAGATTGCTTAAAAAAACAAAAGGTAGCTAGCTCTTTTTAGGTAGTTATTTAAATAAAATTTAATTAAGTTACTTAAGCTTAAATTCGCAAATGACGGTGCAACAGTCAAGCTAATGCAGTTAATTTATTGAGAAGCACTAAATAATGCAATAAATATAATAACCAAAGTAATGTCAGACCTATTAAGTAAATTTGCAATATTTTATCTCGTTCTCACGACCTAAATTTGGATGAAGATAGTCTGATACTATGTATATAGATAAATTTGAGAAATTTCTTACTTTTTCTTTTACTTATGTTTTGTATCTTTTAGGAGTGCTTTGTTGTCTTTTATTTAAATCAGGTTCTATTTGATCCCTACTTTTAAAACAATAAACGCTAGGATTTTTGATCGATGAAATACTTAACAAATGTATATAATCTGTAATTATTTACACATCTATAATTCGTCTGTAATTATTTCCAGCAATTGTCTAACCCTTAGAGTTGCTTAGAGTATTGTTGAAATGCTTACTTAATCTAAGCTTACCCATAGTAAAGTTTATACCTAGCCAATAGGAGTCAAGAATGACTCTAATGCTTCGACCAAAATAAAAAGGCCTTTTTTTGGTCGAAGCTCTAATGCATATTGCGTAGTAATCCTACTAATATTATAAATGTGAAAGTGAAATGTGAATGTTTGGATGTTTAGATGTTTGGATGTTTGGATGTTTGTTACTCAATCACGCAAAAACGGCTGAACGGATTTGGATGAAATTTGGCATGCACGTTGTTAGCAGTACAGAAAAGGACATAGGGTACTTTTTATTCCGGAATTCCCGCGGGAACTCTGAAATTACCGCGGGTGAAACCGCGGGGCACAGCTAGTAAATCTATAAAAATTATCTTATGCACCTAATATTTAGGTATATTTCTTAAATCTACAAAAACAAGTTAGTATTTAAATTTTTGAATATAAATAGGTACTCGTAAGTTACTAAGGGCCATACTAAGGGCAAACAAGTTCACGGGGCTCTTATTATATTGGTCGGACAGTCGGTGAAAGGGGCAATAAACTGCTTATAAGCTGTTGTTTTGTCTGAGAGATAAATATGTATGGACTACACAGGTACATACATTTATCTTTATTTCCTATGCAGCAGCCGCTGATTTATTTAAACTTCACCAAAATGTCCCGTCGTCGTTAAAGTTAAGCGACACTCATCTTTTAAAGCGAGTGTTGCATAACATTCTGGGGTCAGTTGAGTTACCGTCTTTACTATGTAAAATATTATGTTACAGTGATCGCTTACGTAATTATTATTAGTGTAAAAGACCGAGACGAAATTTTAATACGAATAAATGTTTTAGTAGTTTATATGCACTAAAAAATATACGTTCATTATTAATTTCAAAATATTGATTAAAATAATTAGTTTTAAATCTAGTTTGTTTATATTTTGGAATTTATCATGAACGAAATAATTTATTTGTTTCATGTAAAATTTATTTTTGTACTGGTAATTCTAACAATAAAATTACTACAATACACATCACATCACAACACACAGATCCACTTGATCCCAGACTTAGCAATAAGCTTGTGTCGTGGAAACCAAGCAAACGTGATATATACTAGATATTATTACATATTATGTATTATACTATTGATATATAAACACGCCCAGACTGGAAAGTGGAACCCCGTGTTCATCACACTAAGTCCATCCCCACCGGGAATCGAACCCGGAACCTCATGATTAGCGTAGGCATGGCGACCTACTGCGCCAAGGTCGTCTTACAAGGATATATTTACTATATATGTATATATCCAAATGTACAGAATAAAGTAGATGAATCATTTATATCGATACTAGCTGTGCCCTACGATTTCACCCGCAGTAATTTCGAAAAAATCGAAACATGAGTATCTAAGTTAGAAGCTTAGCAATACAACAAAAAAAAACCTCATCCAATTTGGTGCAGCAGTTTTTGCGTAGCACGAACACAAACATACAGACAGATAGATAGACAGAAAAAATCTCATGGAGTCGCCTAAATTTATTTTTTCTTATTTATCTCCCATGTACAGACATCGACCTGTAACAATTTTATTATACGTAGGAGATTTCGCTACTTGTAATACATATATGTAATTATGTACGCAAGTTATAATTTCCAATGAAAGTGAAATATAGTGTACTGAAGACGTTGAATAACGTACCTAATTATGGCAAAAAAAGTAAAAGTTTTGTCAGCATGTGTACCGCACTACTCAGATTGCTTCTTAGTACTTTCAAAATAAGGTAGAAAACATGTTGTTGATCAAACACGATAGAATCTCTACAGTGCCTATGTGTCAACTACTTTTACTTAGCAGATATGTGTGTAAACGAAGCACGAAATTCGAGATTGCGACCTTCCGGGGGCAATTCTCGCACATTCGAAGTAGACTCGGACTCGAGATAAAGTTCGAATTCGAACATTAAATCGAGATGAAGTCAAGTTGAGCAATTCTCGACATGTCGACTTCGACATTTCTCGAATGAAAGCCGTTCGAACTGCTTCGACTGGTCGGAAGCGGTCGAGACGTAAATTTCGAATTCGAATCTTCATAAATGTCCAATAGCGGTGTCGTGCGTGACAGTTTCAGAAGTTGTTGTTGTTTTTTATCTATCCCCATCTGGGACAGGCAAGGGACGTTGAGCCATACAGCCAAGTCATATGTTACAGTTTTAGAAGTTTATTATGTATTAGTAAATATACTCCGTATTAAGTGTTATGGTGGTAATTAACTGCAACTTCATAGCTTAAAGTTCCGATTAAGCATCGAAATGCATATCAGCAACCCAATTGGATGTAAATATAACTTCAGAAAAAAAAACAAGGGAATCGTATTCTATACAGCCAATTCAGGCTGTATGAACTACGATCCCTTTGCCTTCCCCAAAAACGGGTAAAAACAAAAACTAATATTATGCATCACGATCCGTACTACGCAAACTAATTTAAACAAAATTAAAGTGATGTTGTAAAAGTGATAAAAGTAAGAACTTTTCTTTTTTTTGGTACAAATATATTGTAAAATATGTTAGTTCTTGATATAAAACGATGCACACTATTTAAAAACTTTAAAAAGCTGCTGCCTTTTTAGCTCCAGATGAATCATGTAGAATGGAATGGATACGGCTTTCGAATAAGCTTTTACTGGCAACATTTTACACTATAAACTCGAAGTCTAGTTCGATTTGTGTTGAGAATAGGAGATACGAAGAAACAGGTTCGAGTATCGAGATTTTGTGGTCGACATAGGGATCGAACAGCAATCTCGAGTTCGAGATTTTTTCGAAGGAGGCGAGAATTGGGTCCCAGGTCGCTGGGAACAGAGATGGCAAAGAGATGTAGTAAACGGAAAATAAAGAATAATATTGTAAGTGGAAAATTTTTTATAGTAATAAAATTACGTAATAATACCTGATATACCTAATTACTTTTTAAGATTAATATTTTTGTGTATATGAAAACTTTAGTTATTTAATAAAACCTATAATCATTTAAATGCATCCATGAGGTGAATAATGCGCAATATACAGTATTATAATAATTTAATTCCTTCTTCTTGCAAATTTTGAATAACGTATTTTCTACCACTCACAACTACTATGAGTGTGGCCATCTCCAAGAACGAGCAATAAATACGTATAAGCTTTAGCTTATCACTTACGAATCATTTAATTGTTATTTTCTTTTTATAAAACGTGTATAAATTCGATAAAAACCATGACTCTACAAGTTTTTCTGTTCTCCATAAATAGTATATGTTCACTGTTAATTTGATTACATAAGTTTGGAGTAGAAAGACGAAGGTTTAGTTAAATGTTTGATGACCTCATGACTATTGTAGATTAAGTAATTAATCCATTAGCTAGGTATCGAGGTTCTTATGGCGTTCGAATCGATTAGAGAACGATTACGTCGAAGACGTTTATGATTTTATTGTTATTTTTAATTAATGTCAATTTAACCGGAAAAATAATTTACCGTAACTTGAATAGTTATATTTGAAAAGTTTATTCTCCTTCGAGTTCCCAGAAATAGGTGTAGGTATCTTGTACTCTATAGATTGCTATTGTCCATGTTATAAATTATTATGTTCAAACTAAAGTAAAGTCTCTCAAGTAAATATTGATAGTTTCCCATTCAAATGAACTTCAATCATTTAAGTTTTTGAATAGATGTAACACAAAGAAAAACATTTAATGACTTTTCAACTAGAAATGTACCAATAAATAATTATACACCGTAGGAATATTGTTGTGAAAGTAAGAAAATTATTGAATGCATATTTGCATTCTCTTATCTGATTATAAACGAGACGATACAAACAATATTTACAAGTGCGCAAATATTATAATTTACTTATTTTAGGTAACTATCATTGTAAAACTTATCTACCTAAAGCTTAGTTATACTTAGTTTTCGATGAAAAACGATTCTAAAATAAATACAACTACTAAGTATAATACTAAAAATAGCACTTGGGAGAATTGAAATTTATTTTATCTATATACATACCTATATAAAAGCAGAAACTGACTGACTGATCGATCAACGCATAGCTGAAACCGCTGGGTCTAGAACCATGAAATTTTGCACAAATATTCCTTAAGTGACTTATTTGAAAAATTAACCCCTGACGGGGTGAAAAGAAAAGGGGTTGCAAAGTTTGTATGGAATAACGTCGTGTTCTCTTGGAAGAAAATAAACATGATCATGATTTATTTGTTTTAACCTCTTTGATGTCTGATTTCGACTACCACGCGGACGAAGTCGCGGGCAAAAGCTAGTTGTATTAAAAGTATTACTTTTTTGCTCCAATATTGATGTTGTAATAAATATTCAATGGTAAAATTCTATAATTTTCATACACAAGTGTCTGCCGCTTTTAATCTTAAGCCTAAACTAAATAAAAAATTACACGTCACGGGTTCAGATGTGTCATTGGATTCAATGAATCGGATTAGTGCTTGTCGATAATCTAAACGAATAGAAAAAAATAAAGAAAGAAACAGAAGCAATAGCAGAAAGTGATCATCAAAATCGAGTTCACAGACCGACAAGCAGATAGACTTTCTTTAAACTACCAAACAAACGGTAAAATCGAGCAATTCACAGCGAGTTAATACCGTGAAATCGGAAACACGTCCGCTGCGGGACACTCAATAGATACCGGGGCAGTGATCTAGTTCCTAACCAAGTCAAGGCCGACGCGTGATCACTGGAGCGTGGACAAAGCCCTTATAATTACGCATGCATGTATTTACATACGTAATATCAAACCATAGAAGTTATAATAAAATTATCTTACATTGAAAACAATAATCTATACTAATAAAGCTGAAGAGTTAGTTTGAACGCGCTAATCTCAGAAACCACTGATCTGATTTGAAAAATTCTTTCAGTGTTAGATAGATTTAGAGACTATAGGCTATATATCATCACGCTACGACTAATAGGAGCAGAGCAGCAATGAAAGATGTTAAAAAACGGGGGAAAATATTCCTTTTGAGAGCTTCCGTTGCGCACGCTGCGTAAACGGTGAAAGTTTCGCAAAATTATGTATGACAGAATTGTTCCTCTTTAAAAGTTCAAAAAAAAAGTCCGCGACAGCATATATCTATCTTGAGTACAATACATATTTCAATAGAAATGGCCTAATATGTATTTAGTCCGAAGTCCGAACGTAGTTATCGTTTGGTGTCAGTTCACAAAAAGTTCAGGACTTTATAGAGCAATCTTATATTTTTATAATGTTGGCAAAACATTAAAGATGAATTATTTCACAGCAGTTTTTTTTTTAATATCATTATAAAACAAAGTCCTCCGCCAAGTCTGTCTGTCTGTTCGCGATAAACTCAAAACTACACTAAATATAGATACAGTGAATCAAAAGGAAGGTTTATACGTATAGTTCATCTTGAGATTCCCGCGCGAACTTCGAACTTTCCGCGGGTGAAATCGCGGTGGACAGATAGATAGTCTATTACCTGTATGAAGAAGTTTCCTCATTGACTCATCGACGCTGAGCTGAATCTATACTAAAGCTTGAAATATTAAAGACTCAAGGCTTCTTTTTATAGCTGGAGAATAACCAAACCAAGGATTTTTGGGAATTAAACCCCTGAGAAGTCAAAACACGGTTAGCACCTACCGTTGGCAGTCGTTTCAAAACTTTAACGGTTAAAGTTCTGGAAATTGGTTTTAGAGCTTTTTGTTTTAAATAACTGAACAAATAAGGTAGTTCAACTGCGATGAAAATGGCGGCACTCTAGTGAAACTGCGTAATTCAGCTAGTGAATGATATTAATGTTATATAATGTGACGTTCTAGACTCCCTGGATTCATGAAGTACCTATGTTAGTGAAAGGACAAAACGTCCGCAGTGTTGTCGAGGTTTTGTAACGATCTCTTTAACAATCGCGAGCGATATTAACAACTGTCGGTGCGCGACTTAAACGCTTCCTGTCCTGCCGAAAGGCAGGTAAACTCGGCACTCCGGTCACGATACGACCACACATTTTTTTTATAAAAAGTTTTTTAATCCGGGTTTTACGTTATATTATTTATTGACTTCGTTTAGATTATTTTATATCCATCTTGCATTTCAAGTGTTGCTTTACTAATAGTTTTTATAGAATTTGAAAATCATCGGACACGAAAATTGTTGGTAGCGAATAAAAAAGGAAATCCTAACAAACAATTCTTACTATATAAATGCGAATGTTGGTTTATTTGTTTGTTACGCTTTCATGCTTTAACTACTCAACCAATCATCATTTTGCACAATCGTTGTCAGGGTTAGGTAGATATAGGGTACGGTTTAAGTACTTTTTGTGCTGGAATTCTCGCGAAAACTCTGAAATTATTGGATGTAAAAATGCGGGAAACATCTAGCAATAACTTAAGTAATAACTTAGTACTAACTTAAGTAATATAATTGTTTATCACCAAGTAGTGAAATTATATTTCAGTCTGCAGATAATTGTAGTACGCTAATTAATTAGGTGAATAGTAGTAAAAAGTTTATTCAATCACTCTGACTGCTCTTTAAAAGTCATAAAATATGGGCAAGTAACATCACTAAGTGCTCGCTAGTGTCCCGGAGAGAATAAGGTAATACAAGTTAAAATCCTTACCTATATCAATCTCTTTGCCACGACCACTTTTATAAGTTTTCACATTATACGTACGTGTACCTACTTACATATCCGTCGATTGCGATTTCGAAACTACGATAACTAATTCAATAAACATACAAGCTTCGATCATCAATCTATTTACGTTAACTTTTATTGTTTTAAGAAAGTTTTAAATAGATTTAACTTAGAAATAAAAAGCCTTGTACAGTAAAGAGAAACTCTATCGATACTTAGATTTCATTTTGTTGACAATTGGGTATTCTCCAAGGTTTGAATATCAAAATTCTAATTAGTCCGTCAGTTAGAAAATAAAAAAATAATAGACACGTATTTTTTGCTTTTTCAATTTAATGAAAATGAACATAGATAAAGCGCATTAAAGTTTAGGGTGGGGGGCTCGTGACGTCAATATTCATTATAAGCGCCATACAAACCGCATTGAATTGTGACGTCACGCGAAATTTCAACTCAATGTATCTCTGTTAGTTTTTGATTACGTAAAAAAAGAAAAAATACGTGTCCAATATTTTTTACTAATCTACACGACGGACAAAAAAAATTTTTTTTGTCAAGTAGCCAATTCTATTAAACGGATGATATACTTACATAGGTACTTAAATTTGTTTAAAATGATAATTCATAACATTAGCAAAGCAAGTAAGGTCGACGTAATGTGGAAAAAAAAAAGACATGAAAATTAACGTCTCGTTTAACTAATTACAATAAAAACACAATAATGTCGTGAACGTACTAAGGAGTGCATGAAAAAAATATTATGTCATATTGTTTAAGCAGTGCAAGTTTACGATTTATCAGATTGTATAAAAACTTTAATAGCGTGATACGAAACAGCATTAATTATCCGATTAAATATATTTTTCACTTCTGATCGTGTTTCACAAGTACATCTTACGTAACTTGAAAATATACATACGAGAGGTTTATTTGTCCGAACTTCGAAGTTAAGTGTGTAAAACTACTTAATTGTCGTGGTTTTTAACTATGTTTTTTAGTGAATCATAATATATTTTATGAAAGCGTTTAACCACAATTTTTGTTGTTTGTTTAAAATTGGGTTAATCACGGATTATCGAGAACGTCTATAAAGCTTTCGGTATGTGTCATAGTTTTTTTTATAATACTGACTAGGTGTTCTTCGCGGCTTCACCCGCAATAATTTCAAAGACTGCGGGAATTCCAGAGTAAAAAGTACCCTATGTGCTTTTTTGTACCTCTGATAACATGTATGCAAAATCTCATGATGATCGATTGAGTAACTACTACTACTAAGGTGTGAAAGCATAACAAAGTACTTTTTCCCACACCTTCAATAATTATTATTATCATTTGTTTCAATCAATTTACACAAAACCTTGACAAATTCCTTTTTCATGAATCACTGTATCCATTGGTGAAAGTCGAATGAAAATCCGTTCAGTGGTTTTTGAATTTATTGCAAACAGACAGACAAACAGGACGCAGGACTTTCTACGTAGCGATTTGAATAAATTTCACAAATATAATTTTTTTTAATTCTTAATAAGTTGAAATTTGAATGCATACCTATTAATGAATTAAAATGTGATGAAACTTGTATTTGGCACCTTTTTTTTTGGTAAAGACAAGAATAATATACCTTACCTATCTAACGTTGAATTGCGACTGAAGATGCTCGTATACCGATCAAAATTCAGTTGAAATCCGAAAAAACATCAGTGAAACCTTGTGTTCTAAAGTGTTTAACAGGTAATCTATCTAAAATCATCATAATTATATTTTTATTTAGGTTAATAGATAATCTAATTAGTAAATAATTATTTAAAATGTGGTTATTAAATCAATTATATTCGGTATTGTAAATTTAAAATTTTCAGGAAATATTTTTCTTGTAACAACAATAAAATATTATTGTTTTATTCGGACTAGAGACAATAATCTAAATTATCTAAAAACAATTTTGCACTCCCAGAGCTGAAACCTTTTAAAAGTAAAATTTAACATAATATTTTCAGAACGAAACGTAAGAATTGAGAGAAATTTGCACATACACAGAGCGACGAACACGATAGCAAGTGACCGTGCGCGTTGATGTCTTTTACTAGGGAGTTTCGTTTGCTGCAAATAAACCGCCAAACCAGTTGACCTACTTTTCTGACTAGACATTATTAAGTCTTTATTTTCATAGCGAAGTATAAATATGGAAATACATAATAAAACGTTGCGCAACATACAAGAAAACATCATACGTTATATAATTATTCAAAACATAATATGTAAAATCATAAATTAATTACTATTGTTATAAAAGTAATATTTATTAATTATACGATCGTTAGTAAAAACGCTTTCTCTTTAAAATTACTCTTAATAATTTGTTTTTGCATAAATTCAACGTTAACATAATTTAAAATGTTCCTTCAAAGAAGCGGAACAAATGGTTGTAAAACTTTATTCGCACTTGGTCAACGTTACGATAGTACGATGAACTTTTATTTTGTCATCTGAAGTGCATAAAATATTAGTGACGGTATAAAAACCAATTAAAACTAACGATACTCCAAGACCATCGATGAAAAACATGCCCTCTTCATTGACTTTCACTAAAGAAAGTGGACTTGCCCGAGGCATACACAAAAATTTTATACACAACACCAAAAAGGGACAAAACGATAAAAATTCGTATTTTAAATTATTAAAAAAAAATATACGTGAACAAAAATTTGAAATAGGAAACTCACCCAAAAAATGAGCCTCATGGTTATCCGAGCGTGCACTGCACTCAAAAAAAAGAAATTAAAAAGTTCAACTGTCACAGCACCGGCGCGACCATGCGCGCTTCCCTCACGACTGAGGCGAAGGCGTCGAGTGTACAGCCTCCCCGCCAAAGAAAGGCAACCTTCACATTCGGGAGTGATGTAATTTTGAACATAAGAAAAAAATATGGTACAAATGTATTATAGATATAAAGGGTGACTGACGAGTAGGGCAGAGCTGTCAGTAATGCACGTTCATTATCTAACACGAAATAATATGTTTGAGTTTTTTCTGGCAGACAATGCCGCCGGTGTAATCCACTTTGTAATATTTCATTGTCTTGAACCTCCTTTTGTTAAAAGTGAAAAGCAATCAAGGTTGCGATGTTTAAGACCTAAAATCAATCATCAGAATCTTAAGGTTAGTTAGAAAGGGGTGCCAAATCGCGAATTCTATAACCTTTTTTACTTTAATAATATTTTCCCAATTTTTTTTTCACGATCTAAGAATTGTTAGAAACTTCTACTAACTTTGAACTTGGGATGACTTCATTGTTTTAAGGTGCGGTTATTGACTCTACTTATCTAACCCAATCGCAAATACACATGACACAGCATAGAGTCGACCAACCGTTTTTTTTTATAAAGGTGTTTCTCGAACACCTGTCAAGTATATAAAAAAAATCAATAAGCATATTTGTAAACAATGGCGACTTTTACAGTCTTTTGACTTGGTACCATTTTTTCGACTAACCTCGTGTAACGCTTCTACATTTTCTTCATAATCTATATAATCAACTGCTCAATTTCAAAACTCGGTACGAGCTCCGTTTTTGTCTGTGTGGTACAGGTTTTCAACTTCGATTTTTTTTATATTCGTAAATATGAATACCAACCAATACCTATTCAGACAGATGTATTACAACTGTTGTTTGTTATTTTGTACTATAGGTACCAGTGACTGTTACGAACACACTGATATGTACACACTTTTTCTGTACACACTTGTTTATGTATGTATGTTTTCTAAATACTTTTTATGTAACGTAATTACTTATGAAAAATTAAAATAATAAGTATATTTACAAATAAAAAATTTGACCTAGGTCCTCCACAGCGAGTAGCGTGCCCAAAGGCTAGCAGCATTGCCCCGCTGGATAGCGAGGCTTACTCGCTGGGCGTAGTAAGCAGCTCTTTATATAGTTGGCGGGCGCTTGGACCCCAAAGCCCCAGGGTTTCACCCCAAATGGCTCAATCATAAAGTCCCCAATACTTATATTAACTAAGCACCCAGACTCAAAGTAAACACAAATGTCTGCATATAATATTAACCCTGATGGGAATCGAACCCGCGACACCTGGACGCAGAAGTCAGACTCGGTAATCATGAGACAAATGGTGCTGTCAAATGTTGGTTATGAATTACACGTGACGAATCCATAAATATTTAAAAGTACTTATCCAATATATTATACTTAAATACTTTATGTTTTCGTAACAATCAAGAGACAAAGACGTCAAAGGAGAACAAAAGCCAAGTATAAGTTTGACGATAGTAAAGAAACACGTACGTTAACGTACAACGCAAGTATTGAGTGTTTGCCCAAACAAAAGACGGGGTCCAACTAATAAATCTTAATTTGCAATCACTTATAACCCGTAATTAGTAAAGTTTCATTTACTTTTAGAGTGCGGAGGTCAAATTTTTATGCTGAATAAGTTGCAAAGTATCAAGCAGGTTGAAATCGGTTTGGTGTTAAGAGTTACCTCAATTTATCACGGAGGTTGTATGTATTGATCAATTTTGAGGATTATTGCTCGTTACACATCATTGGTATAAGCACGATTAATTTAATTAACGACCGGTACGTGTCGACACGATATGTGTCAGTGCAGTAATAGTCGATAAGAAAAATGGTATAATACTGGTAATGGTAAGATACAAAAAATTTAAAACTATTATAAGATTTCAGTTAGTAGGTAGGTACATACATATTATATCTTCCTCTATACTATAATGAAAGAGTAGAATCCGAGATTCTGTACGTTGAATATTTTTACCAAAACTTGAGAGGCCTCCCCCTAAAAGAAGAGTAACCAATTACAAAAAAAGTTTTTAAAATTCTTTCTTCTACTGAAAAGATTGTCATGCGGTTTTCACAGGTAGATTAAATTGGAGAAGCTTTGTTTCATTTGAATAGGATGAGCCACCGAATTAAACAAGAGTGAAGCCGCGAGGCAGAGCTAGTACGCAAATAAATGACTTCTATTCATACGCTTGCACGTGCTCTCGATATTTTTTTTAAATAGGTAATAAAACAGGAAAAAATAATATCTAATAATAATATTCTCGTGTCACAGTGTTAGTTACCATTCTCCTCCGAAACGGCTTGACCGATTTTTATGAAATTTTATATGCATATTCAGTAGGTCTGAGAATCGGCTAATATCTATTTTTCATCCCGGAATCCCCGCGGGAACTCCGAAACTCACGCGGGTGATACCGCGGGGTACAGCTAGTTAATTAAAAAAATTACTAGAAGTACTACTAGTAACTACTGATAACTTAAAAAGAAAAAAAAGCTTTTTGGATGATATTAATTGTGTTTTTATTAAAAAGTAGCTGTTTCCCTGCGGGTTCAATTTCGAAATTCCTGCGGAAACTTTTATTAAAGGATTAAAAGTATCCTGTCAACCAGTGAAAGAGTTTTTAGAGTTGGTTCAGCAGTTCTAAAGACCTACCTCCGAACTTACAAATATTACCTCTTCATAATTTAGGGTGTCTCGGAAGAAAGTTTTAGTTCAAACTTCAAATATAAACTATACTTTGAGACACTGAATTAGTATAAATTATTAGAGCTTTTATCTCTTGAAAAACATAGGTAGAAAAATACTAGCTGTTCACCGCGGTTTCTGAACCCCTGACATCGTGTATGCAAAATTTCATGACGATCGGTTGAGCCGTTAAGGCGTGAAAGCATAACAGAGAGACAGACAGACAGAGTTACTTTCGCAAATATAATATTAGTATGGATTACAAATTACAATAAAATATGGATTTGTTTTTTATACAAAGGCCGAAGAAATGTTGTAACTTGTAAGTTGTAACACAAACTGAAATTGTAATAGTGCATATAAGTATTAAGTTTTACAGTTTACTTCAAATAAGATAATCTGATACTGACCCAGTTTAACTGAAACGGTTGTGTTACTCTCGAGGTTAGTGAGCGGCGACGAGTATAGATTCAGCTTATGTTACGATGCTGTAGGTACCCATTGCAAAGTATTCTCGATAACCATAATACGACAGTTTTTTTAGCCACCTACGTAGGTAAAGATCAATTTTAAGATAACTATTTGGATCTTCAGGTCAAGTTTTCATACGAATTTCAATAGATATTTTTCCCACTAAAAAAAAATAAAAACCTGATATTTTCTTATCTCTATATTTCAAATTTATTAACATTACTTAAAAGTATTTGTTTTCTTTTTTAGACTTAATTAATTATCTTGTGAGATTTTGGTTTTTAACGATATCGGAATAAAAAAGTAATAATTATAAAGATAGTTACACCGCAACAGAAAATATCTATTGGAATGGGCATGTTGACTAATTTTTATTTTTTAGTCCGTCTTGTAGATTATTAAAAAATATTGGACACGTTAAGAAAAATCTTTTTTTACGTAATCAAAAAATTACGGCGATATATTGAGTTCAAATTTCGCGTGACGTCACTATTCTGACAGTTTGTATGGCGGTTTTGCGGTTAGTGACGTCACGACCCCCTCACCCTAAACTTTAATGCTCTTTATCTCTGTATATTTTAATTTATTTAAAAAAGCAAAAAATACGTGTCTATTGTTTTTTTATTTTCTAACTGACGGACTAATTAGAATTTTGATTTTCAACATCCCTATTCGTATGAGAACGACGTTTCACCTTCAATGAATAGCTACTTTTTTGGAAATTAAGTTTAGCTTATAATCAAACATACTATATGTTTTGTACAGACGTAAATAGACAGATGTAGCTACATTGGAACTACAAGTTTAATTAAAGTAGCCGAGCCGAGATGAGTTTGCGTAATAAAGTTCAACATAACGATCTCTGACTATAAATATAATATTATAATCGAACTGTATTCGTTGCGATATATAACACATTCACGTCGGTTATAATATAATTGCTGCACATCTCTGCGAGATGGAAGAGTGTTGATAAAATCGGCCATTAATTCAAACCTTTCAATCATTATATTATTATTATAATACTAGCTGTGCCCCGCGGTTTCACCCGCGTAAAACGTTTTCATATAGCAACTTTTTTCCTGACATCCGATTTAAATGAAACAAAGCCTATATACATATATTGCTCCAGGCTAAGTTTAAACTACCTATGAAAACCCGATGACAGTCCATTCAGTAGATTCAGATATTATTGTGAACACATAGACGACCGACAGAAAAGAATTTTAGGAACGTTTTCTGTGGTTGGTTACTCTTCTTTTATTGCCCTCTCTCTTTTGGTAAAAATAATCAATGTACAGAATCGCGAGCTCTACTTTTTATTATAGTATAGATATAATATGACTAATCGAGCCCCCACTCCATAAAGTTCTTTCTTAGCTTCCTATATTAGGTACTCTCCATAACCTACCCACAGTTACCGGCGGTTCCATCTAAATTAATTTTGGAGTTCTCGTAAGAATTTTGGGATAAAAAGTCGGTTGAGCCGTTAGAGCGTGAAAGCGTCACAAACAAACAAGCAAACTCACATTCACATTTATGAAAATAAGGATATCCATAGATACATAAGACTGCCGACTTATCGCAAACATAGCAACGCGCGTTACAAAACTCGCAAATGCATAATAATTATAACAAAAAAACGTGTGCATTAATATGCATGCAATAATAATTTATTGTAACATCTTATTCCGTATGGGGTAATTGTCGTACCTAGAACACATTAGTTATGTATTTTTATATTTGCAATTACATAAAGTTACATAGATAGTAGTTGCGCAAGCAGTTATTTGGCAGCCCTATATGTATGTTGTGTGAAATGTAGCGAAGTAATAGTAGATTATACACCAAGGGGATAAAGCACTGTTTTATGTCACGGGCGCTACATTGAATCCTGAACATAACGAAGGACTCCAAATTTAACTCCCGAGCGCAGCGAGGGTGTTATAAGTTAATTCCCGACCAAAGGGAGGGAATTAAGATTGAGTCCTGAGTGCAGTGAGGGATTCAAGCGCCCAAGAAAAAAACAGTTTTATCCCTGTGGTGTATACTCTACTTTTCTCACATAATGCGAGACAATAAAAAACCAGGCTTAGTAGATCCTATATAGCCACTTCTTTCAGCTGGCGTGGCCTACTCGATTTGACAAACAAATGAAGTTCGTCTCACTGCGAATCTAGTGGGCCACGGCTTCGGTCTTCGAAAATCGAGTTGGCCGCGCCCGCTGAGAACACATTCTGTTTAGCGAAATGAGACGTTATGGACATAGCAATAAGAATTATGAAAGTGAAAATCACATTATTGACCAGCGGGTTATAATGAAATTCAATAGAACATTATAACCCGGCTAAAGCCAAGAGATATAATGTCTTGCTTTCGGTAAGGTTTACATGACATATAATTCGGCATTGTCGAGCATGTGGTGTGAAAATAATATTATCATATCATTTTTGAATGACCAAAAAACCCGTGAGTAGACACATACCTATTTGTTTTAGTTTTCTTTGTTCTTGACAGTCATTCAAGTTCGGTCAAAGGTAAACCAACATTATCAATAAGAGTGGAATCTTTAAATTATTCTCACGAAGATAAAAAATTGCGTTTAACATTATTTCTAATACTAGTAGGCATTTTATTTATCGAAGCTTAATAGAATATTTATAATCTTGAAAAATTTAAGTTTGTAGGTAGGAAAGTGAATTTTAAATTTCACACAATTAAAACCGTGATTAAAAGTCAGTTGTACCAACATAGATGTATTTTATTATAAGTTTTATTATTATTTCATAAATAATGGAATGCAATACCTTATACGTCTAACAGACGCTCGGCACATTCACTTGTTGATGAAACTCGGTTCTGTTACTGAGTGTATATCTATTTACATGTCCCATCTTGAGAAATGAGGCTCTTCAATTCAAGACGGAATTTAGAATGTTGGTATTATACGTAATAATAAAATTGGCCAACTATGCTCTGCAAATAGGTATTACCAGATCTTTGTAATTTGGGAGAATAATAGAACTGAAGTAGGTAATAATATAGATAATAATAATAATTTTATATTTAAAATGAAATGGTTGTTATACGTATTTAATCAACTACCTAGCTGTACCCCACATTTAATTTCGGAATTGCGAGGTGAAAAGTACCATACCTAATTACCTATGTCTTTCTCTGTACCGCCTACCACCGTGAAAGCCTATAACAAACTCACATTCGCATTTACAAATAGAAGAAGAAAAAGAATAGTTATTTGTTATACACGAGTGCAAAGTTGCTTTTTAACCGCGTGCTCTACTTTGATGACCGAGCAAGCGAAGGATTCAAAAAATTAGTATCCTGAGCGTTAGCGAGGGAATCAAAAGAGCACAAGGTGAATAATGTTTGCACTCGAGTGCAACACGTAACTTTTCATCGCCCCTCAGCGAGGAAATGAGAAAATGCAAAATAAAACATTTACAATCACAAGATACTTTTATTTCAGTTTACGTACATATTTGCTACAACAGTATGATAGGTAAGTATTACAGAAAAATATTTATATTATGTATAAACAAATAATACTTAGGTAGATGCCTACAACCTCAAGCGGATAAAAACGGCTTTTGCGCTCAGATATCGAATAGCAAATGTTGATGACCGGTTGAGCCGATAAGACGTGAAAACATTACAAACAAACAAACTCGCTTTTATGCCTAAAGATATTTCGGTTCTGTGTAATGCCACTTAACTATCCCCTAGCCAAAAGGTTGACTGGTAGAGAATGCCTTAGGCATTAAGTCCGCCTTTTGTACATAAATGTGCAATAAAGTTCTTTAAATAAATAAATATTTTGACTTAATCAAACCTAAACAGTGAGGCTTTTTTTGCACCAGGGCATTTAGTTACCTACTACGCCTCTGTTGCTGACGCTATAGCAATATGCACAAGCAGCCTCTTCCCCTTTCGAACGCCAGCGAGCAGACTGCATTCACTCTTACATAAAATTTTCGTCCGCATTATGAAATGTTGACATCAATATTATGTTGGACCCGTTTACCGCAATTACTGTACATTACTCCATCCCCACCACAAAAACACCATCAGTTTCGACTCTCCGAGGCTCTACAACGATTTATAAGGTGCATTGCGATTTCTTTGTCGATAAAATATGAGGCTGATTGACTGATATATAATATGTCAATGCACAGTCCAATCTGCTAAGCATAGAAGTGGTTTAGAACCTTGAATTTCGGCGCGAGGGTTTCTTATCCTACTTATATTAAAAACGCGAAAGTTTGTAATATGTACTATACATGGATGGATGGATGGATGGATGTTTGTTACTCTTTCACGCAAAAACTACTGGATGGATTTGAATGAAACTTTACAATAATATAGCTTATACATCAGATTAACACATAGGGTACTTTTTATCTCGGAATTCCCGCGGGAACTCTGAAATTAACGAGGGTGAAACCGCGGGGCACAACTAGTATTATATATTGCGTGGGTATGAAACTAAGAAAACTTTTCCGAAATTCAAACAGCTAGTTTGGCATAAAATATCAAGCGGTTATTTAATATACTAGCTGTGCCCTGCGGTTTCACCCGCGGTAATTTAGGAGTTCCCGCGGGAATTCCGGGTTAAAAGGTACCCTATGCCCTTTTCTGTACCTGTCCTTTGAAAACGTGCAGGCCAAATTTCATCCAAATCCGTACAGCCGTTTTTGCGTGATTAAGTAACAAACATCCAAACATCCACACTTTCACATTTATAATATTAGTAGGATTTTGAAATACGTGGCATTGATATCTTACAACCTTTAATGCCTACTCGCAATTTACAAGTGTTGAATTATTGATTTTAATGATCATTTAAATAAATTTGTGATTTCAATAAATATATCAAATGATTTGACGTTGATTCTGAATAAATAATAACTGTGATTGGTGTTGGTGCATCCATTCAGAGAATTTGAAATTACGCAGTATATATACACAACTATGCACATACTTATTACAAATAGCTGTGCCCCGCGGTTTCCCGCAGGAATTCTTTTTTCTAAAATAAAAGTAGCTTAAGTTACTCCTCATAATATCAGCTATCTGCCAGTGAAAGTCCCATCAAAATCAGTCCAGCCGTTTCAGAGATTAGCCGGAACAGACAGAAAGGCAGAAAAAAATATAAAAAATGTTTTTTTTATGTAAGTACGTTCCTACGCATTTAGTGAAAAACTGTTAATTCGGAATACCTACTTAAATTTAATTATTAGATTTTATTAATAGATAATTAAATTTTATTTATCTGTATAGATTAAATTTTGCCAGCAGGAACTATAACTATATCGGAACGATCGCGTAAAGTTTTGAAGTGCACCGCGTAAGGCTTGACATTGTAAGAAAGACATAGGTAGGTAGGTACTACGCCGAATATCAACGTTATCTCTCTTTCTTAAACAGAACACAAGAAAGATGTTATATTATATAATGCCGAATATTCTTGTTCGTTGGAAAACTATGAAAACTCCAATCAGTTCTGTTCAGTACTTTTTAACCTTTAACTTAGGTATACACTGATATACAGATGTACACAATTTTATTATGATGATAATGTGTGCAATTATAGCAATGAAATGTCGATTCACGTAAATTTGACTAACTTCCTAAGTGGAATTCAAAGAGTATAGTGGAATTGTTGTACGTTTGTGCGTACCTACTTTAAACTCTTTATTTAGCAATTTAACATAATATAACCTACGCATTTAGACTGTATATTTTAATTTATTTGAAAAAGCAAAAAATACGTGTCTATTGTTTTTTTATTTTCTAACTTACGCGGACGGACTGATTACAATATTGATTTTCAAAAGAAGTCAACATCCCCATTGTAATTGGGGGAAAACACAGATTCCGATAAATAAATTACAATGTATCTAATGATTGATTACAACTGATTCACCTAAGAACTGTGAACTTTCTCGTCGGTTCCGCATGTAGATTGTTCGAATTTAAATATATTATTAGATATTCTCACAGTGATAAATAATATTTCTTGTAGAAAATCTTTTTCATCATCTATTCATTTGTGAGTGTTTATAAATAAAATAAGTATAATATCTAATAACTAGTTAGCGTATGAATTCCCAAAAAAAAAAAAAGAATTAATCGATGAAAGTTTCACACAGCGTAATTTTTTTTTACATCCATGGTTTCATCAGAAATTTTTTTACTCACGACGCAACCGTGCATGGAATCGTGGACAAACGCTTACGTTTATAGTTTGAGATTTGTAAATAAGTATGCATTAATTATTAATTTATTATGAAGTAACATGTATTTCAATGTTACCTTTTCATTTGATTTTTTTTTTAAATAGTGTATACGGTATAGCTTGCTTGATAGATTTAAATTAGTCGTCCGTTCGCAAAATATATTGATCTTTCCTAACGTTCTTTTTTTGTTACGAGATTTGCACGCCGAACGAAAAACCTTTTTAGGTGATATACAATTTTTGTTTAAAAATAAATTATATGTCACTAAAATTTTTAATAAAAAATAGTAAAAATTATTTTCAATAAAGCTGCCCTGAAAGATTGCTCTTTTGCAATAAGGTCCCCTTTTGCTATGTAGATACGTAAATCTATTCATAAGTTGTTTGATTTTAAAGTGTTTCTGGTATTGCATTTTGTACTTTGCGTTTTTATACCTACCTAATATCGGCATCGAAAGCACAAGTAGCAACATTTTTAAAAATTTTTGTTAAAGTTTTCTTTTACAATTGCAATAAAATTTAATAAATTAATGTCAAAAGTGTTAAATAAAATACTTTAAATGAAGTTTTAGTCGAAGAATTTAGTTTTTCCTTCTAACAATAAATGTTAAGACTATAGCCTGCGTGCTTGTCTGACCCACTGATGGATATAGCGAATATTGTTATAAGCTATTTAGAATTATTCTCTGAATGAAAAGCATCATATTATCTAGATTACCGGTGATTCGTAAAGTAAACGACGCACGAAGAAAAATATTATATAACGAGTCAGTTTCATCACGCATCCATTGTATTGGAATATATCAATACTGTAGACGTGCCTAATTTACCTAATTAGATAATGCAAAATATTCTTCTTTTTTTGTTGATGTCTTTTCTAAATTTTCTATCTCGCAGCTGGGCAATAATTTTGTCGAGTTAAAATTGTAATAAGTGCGCCTCACTTCTTTTGACTTCATGCGCGTCATTTCCGTTGACTTCATGCGCTCCACTTCCGTTGACTTCACGCTCGTCACTTTCGTTGACTTTATTGTGCGTCTGTTTCGGTTTCTGCTAAAATTTCACTCATGCCAAAAGATGTAAAAAATCAAAATTTCGTTATAATCTAGGATTGGTTGTTACAATCTCCGAAACAATTGGACCGGGAATTTCACTGCTAATTAGCTAACGTTATAAAAAGTTAGTTAGGCTACTTTGGAGTTCCTGTGGGAATTCCGAAACTCACGCGGGTGAACCATGGGGCACTGCTAGTCACTTATAATCTTCAGCAGCAGAGTCAGGTGGTACCTACAGTTTTATACTTTTATAATTTTTTTATAAATTAAATTTATTTAAGAAAATCTTAGACACCTACCATATTAATTGGAGAACAATAAAGTGTTTTATTCATTTGCAAAACTTTTATAAAAACATAAACAAATGCCAGTAGAATACGAGCTATACCTACTGATCCAGTGAAAGGATGCGGCCGTCGAGCTGTTGCCCTCTCCAATATTAGGCAACGTCTCTTAAACTGTTGGGATAGCCTTTTGTCAGCACTTTAAATTATTAATGTAACAAGATTGCACCTATGTAAGTTTAACTCTACCTATGTGTTTTAAGTATTTTGTAGTTAAGAAGTATTAGGTTAGTTAACTAGTTATTTTTACAATTTTATAACTTAATTAATACACCTATATCGAATTAATAGAGATGTAACGATACTCAATTTTGCCGATACGATGCCGATTATTGTAATAAATATATCGACCTGCCAATTATATCGGAATCGGAATCGTTACATCTCTAGAGTAATAAACAATAAATGAGACTTTATTTTAATGAGATAGGTGATTTTAATAAGATTGGTTTAACATTTAATAATTTTTCCTAATTGACTATTGCAGATAGCAAAATATTTCAAAACCAACAGTTTAACGAATCGTGTAAGCAGTAGGTACCTAACAGTAAGTTATAGGCTGACTATAAGTACTAGTATACATAAGCAGTAGGATTATATTATCTGTTCTATATGTAAGTATTTTTATTTATTACAATAGGGTAACATTTTTGTTCTAGCTAATAAGAATGTTTAATTTTTTTATTTACATCGTTTTATATATTACCAGCTGTGCCCCGCGGTTTCACCCGCGGTAATTTCGGAGTTCTCGCGGGAATTCCGGGATAAAAAGTACCCTATGTCCTTTTCTGTACCCCTGTACGTGCATTCCAAATTTCATCCAAATCTGTTCAGCCGTTTTTGAGTGATTGAGTAAACGTTTGCGAGGATAAGAGCTCGAAAGCGCATTTTCATCCGACTTGCTTCAAATTTATCGTCACTGCTCAGCTCCTATGTGTCTTAGCGTTATGTTATATGCCTATAACCTGCCCAGGAGTGTGGACTACAATCATACCAAGTTTGGTTAAAATCCCTTCAGTAGTTTTTGACTCATGCGTGCACATACAAAGAGACAGACAGACAGACAAAAAATTTACTGATTGCATTTTTGGCATCAGTATCGATCACCATTCATCCTCCAATATTAATTTTAAATATATATTCAATGTACAGCATTGATATTATAAGTATAGATGTAAACATAAATTTCTCCAGTATAGGTAAATATTGAATAGGTACATCAACTTGCACTTCCGGCATGGTGGATTAGTAAAATTTACAATTCAACATCGAACGTAATATTTTATTAAGTCACGGCATCATAGTAATAGTATGAAATCATAGACATCTCAAGTGCTATCATATTACATTTGAAACAAGTAAATTGTTATGTAAAAGTGTGAATCGAGAACCGAGGGAGCCCCGCTGTGAGATCAAACTTGTGTTAAAGTGTGTCGTAAACACATGTCATGTTTTGACTATGCAATTTTGCATCTATTTTAATATAATAACACTTTAAAACACACAGATCACTAATCTATAAGCTTGTATGTTAGAAACCAATTACGCGTGGTGTATAACTTTTGGACGAAAAAAAAAAATGGACGATCTTACGTGACCACGTGATATGACGATTCGTTCTTTAGTTTTTTATGCGTCAACGATTATATAATAGACAGGCTGTCCCGCGCGGTTTCACCCGTGATAATTTCTAAGTTCCCGCGTAATTGTTCCATACAAACTTTGCAACCCCTTTTCATTCCCTTAGGGATTGAATTTTCAAAGATCCTTTCTAATCGGATGCCTACGTCATACAAAGAACACACCCTCCGAATTTCAGGTCTCTACGATCAGCGGTTTAGCCTGTGCGTTGAACCATCAGTCATTCAGGACAAAGTATTTAATATGTATAGATTGTCAACTTGGCTAAGGGGGCTGAACTCTTAGCGGTTTTGGTTTCGGTAATCATCATTATCATGTCAGCCAAAAGACGTCCACCGCTGGACAAAGGCTTCCCCCAAGGATCACCACAACAACCGGTCCTGCGCTTCCCGCATCCAATAGCGTCCCGGGACCTTCATCAAATTGTAGGTGTATCTTTTAGCGGACCTACCCACGCTGCGTCTGCCGGTTCGTGATTGCCACTCAAGAACTTTCCTGCTCCATCGGCCATCAGTTCTTCGAGAGATGTGCCCCGTCAACTGCCACTTGAGGTTTGTTATTCTTCGGGCTACGGCAGCAACCTTGGTTCGCCTGCGGATTTCCTCATTTGTGATTCGATCACGCAATGAAACTCCGAGCATCGCCCTCTCCATCCATAGCCGATAGCCCTTTGAGTGACCTAGAGCTTTCTTATGAGGCCCATAGTGAGCGACCACTCAGTACCGTAAGTCATCACTGGCAACACACACTGATCGAAGACTTCGTCTTGAGATAGTGCGGTATTTGGGACGAAAACTTCGGTTATGGCAATGTCGTTATGACATAGGCAATCAGCCTCTTTGTTATAATGCCCATCTATTATTTCCGTAGACATGCTAAAAGTTATGCAATTTACAAAACTAACAAAATATAATTATGCTATACGTAGGTACTTGATGTAAAACAAATTGCATGGAATATTTGGAATTATTTAATTCTGCACCATCCGGCACTAATTTCATTGTTATGGTTTTTATTACAAAGTCGTTAAAAACTTATCTGGCATGTTTTAATTCCGTATACATTATTTTATTTGAAAATATTGTGTTACAAAATATTATTGATAGTTTGGTGGTGAAATAAAATAAAATAAAATGGTTATAAATGTTCCGGAAATTCGATATTTTTTATCGTCTTCAATAATATCTTCCTATCGTTGAGAAGTAAAATAAAACTTAAAAAGGGTGTCTATGAGTAGCTACCATTAGGTATAATAGTTATTTCAAAAGGAATCTGTGAGAAGTGAACGAAGAAAAACATGGAAACTGCTATTGATACAAATCACCGGTGTTATTTTGACCTTTTAAAAGATAAATTTTCACTGTACATTTAATATACACCGAATCCGATGTTACTTCTTTGAATTTTACAATGGTATAGTTTACGTCGTTGGATTAGAAAAAAAGCATGATCACAGTATCTATAAATAATAATTTACAGAAAAAAAAAAAAAAAATTGTTATTTCACACAAAATCTTCAAACTATCATGAGAAACTTTATTAGAAGAGGGTTGGGCGGGAAGAGATATAAACTCCCCATACTTAAGGTGTCTACAATTTTAAACATAGTAGATTTTGGATCGTGTTCGATGAACAATCAGCGCGTATGTCAGCTGTAAGTAGTAAGTAGGTATAAATATCACAAAATCGGCACTAAGGCGCGGCGCGCGCCGAATAGAAAGGTGATGCAGTGAAAGCGCACGCGCGTCCTTGTCATTAAGTCGTCTAGTACACTTTGCTTCCTGTTCCACTATAAAACCGACTGACCGATTTATTCAGTCTATACTAATATTATAAAGAGGAAAGATTTTATGTTTTGTTTCTTTGTTTGTTACGATTTAACTCAAAAACTACTAGACCAATTTAAAAAATTCTTTCACTATTAGAAACATATATTATCTCTGAGTAACATAGGCTATATTTTAATCCGGAATTCCCGCGGGAACTCCTAAATTATCGCGGGTGAAATCGCGCGGGACAGTTAGTTATTAATATAAGACTAATAAATTATATCTATTATGAAGATGAAGGTTTTCCTTTAATGCTCATTGATTTTTTGTATGTTTTTTATTCTTTTTTCACTCAAGCTATACAGTGTTCCTTAGTGTCATCTAGATATATAAATAAAATTTAAGTGTCTGTTTGTAATTTCCAATTAACAGCTTTTTACTAAATGCATGCTAAAGCATGTTACAGTACCTAGTTACACCAAAAAAAAAGTTTTTAAAAATTTTCTCTGTCTGTCTGTCGGTCTGTCTGTCTGTTTGTTCCGGCTAATCTCTGAAACGGCTGGATCAATTTAAACGAGACTTTCACCGGCAGATAGCTGATGTTATAAGAAGTAACTTAGACTACTTTTTATCCCGAAATTCCCGCGGGATCTCTGAAATTAATTAAACATGTTTAGGCAGTTTCAATTATTGAACTATGTTTATTTTGGTTGACTGCTAGATATTCTAGGTGTCAAAGCGTGGATATTGTAATCGCAAAACCGTTATGTTTTTGATTGCAACTGAAAAATTATAGAAACAAAAGTTACATAATAGCTCCTCTGTTCACATGCTGGCCGATGCCACCGCAGCTTCGGACACTACCACGGATTGGGTAGGCTAGTGACTATTTCGTATATCTATGTAGGTACCTATATTTTAACTTTATCTTCTCTACTGATTACACTCTTTATAAAATGCACCAAGCTTTACTTACGACCCGTTTCACACTGACCAGAGAAGTAGGTATATAATGGTAATGGGTACAGAGACAAACTTGTACCACTTGATTGGTAATTAGATCGACGATACTTAGGTACCTGCCTACTTACCTACCGTTATGCTTACGACGTTATGTATTTAGGCATTCTTTCAGAAAATCTTTATGATTTAGTTTTTATATATGTATACCTAATTAATTATCTGAACGATGCATTTTAAATTAAAAAATATAACAGTGGTCAGTTTAGATGCATCACAAAGCGGAAGTATTTATGTCGCAGGCACATTGTAATTCGTCCTATGTTGTACTACCTACCTGTTTCACCCGCATGAATTTTGGGATTCCCGCAGGATCTCCAAAGTAGACTGATTTGCTCTATAAACCCTTCTTGAACTGTCACAAATATTTCAGGATCAGAATTAGTCAAATAAGTTCAGCCGTTTTCGAATTTTAGCGAGGCAAATGAACAGCAATTCATTTTTATATACCAACATGTATGGATATAGTCTGCAGTTTTATTATGTGTGACTAGTTGTGCCCCACGATTTCACCCGCGTGAGTTTTGTGATTTTGCGGACGCAGGCAGAACAACCCGCCAAAGTTTCATCACAATCGGACCAATGGTTTCGAAACGTATAGTGGACAGACATACAAACATTGATTTTTATTTAAAACTAGCTGTGCCCTGCAGTTTTATCCGCGTGAGTTTTGGGATCAGTAACTTTTGCGGACGCAGGCAGAACAACCCGCTAAAGTTTCATCACAATTGGACCAATGGTTTCGAAACGCATAGAGGACAGACATTCAAACATTCATTTTATTTATAAAAGAAGAAAGAAGAAGATACGTATGTTGATATAAATACATATAACACCCTAGCTATATTATAAAGAGGGTTAGAAATGACCACCACCTTAAGCTGATACATTATTACTCACTGATTTGATGGATTTTAACAGTGAGTCAAAATACCTAAAGCAACAATGCCCCTGTCAAATAAGGATTAGGTACATAACTATAGTTATTTATCCGTTTGTATTGTAACTTAAATGAGAGCCAATTTTAGTTTAAATAACAGGGTTGTCTTGAACCTTTTATATTAACTATAATGATTATATTACCTATATTTTGACGATGGACGTGAGAGATGTCATTACCTAATTAGGTAGTAGATACGTGATAAGATGGAATTATGAAAGATGATACGTTGAAATATTGTAATTGCTAATGAAGGTATAATGTACTTTTGACAGGGAAATTGGTTAACAATGACGTGGCAAGCGTGTGTTCTGAAAGCGAAGTTGGTACTTTTTAGATACGTAAGAACCATTTAGGTATTTGTATTCAAATCCATGTTTTCAACAAATAAATGGTTGTTGTGTACAAATGGACTAGACAAATGTCAACAACTTTCTATCCTTGTCTCAAAATGGCCTAGTATAATAGAAAATCTGAAAATTTAACCATTTTGATGTATTTTTAACCAACTTAAAAAAGGAGGAGGTTATCAATTCGGATTTTTGTCGATTTTTTTTAAAGTATCTATACAGACAGTTTTATATACAATATACAAGCTCTAAATTGCTTTTTAAATAGATGTAGGTATACTTTTACGAATTTAATAACTTCGTTCTTAATACTCAGCTTGAGCATTTTAGCAGTTCTACTGACCAGCTAAATTCTATATAGGTACCTTTCTTTTCAACAACAGTTTCTGTCAATAACAGCCTTACGTCATCCTGTACATCCTGTCCCCTTTTACGGATCGACAGATAAATAAATCCACAGGTCACGATGTTTGCCGGTAGTTCTTTTTACGTAACTAAATAAAAATATTTCTTATAAGTACCTACGCTTCAAATATCCGAAACAAAAGAATCAATCTTTGACTGTCTCTGTTGTATAGCTCTCACTATCTTGCATCTGATATATTAATAAGGCCCGATCGAAACAGATTTTACAGCCGAAACCGAACTTTCGGTCATGGTTTTAGTTTCGGCCGAAACCGAAACCGAAATTTACATAAACATATTAAAAAAAATTATTGTATACTGAAATCTACTTTATTTTTCACACATTTTTGCACACAAATACAGATAGTTAAAGAGTAATAAAAATAAATGTATATATCGATATATTCATCATATGATAAACATGTTAAAAAAATTACTCTTGGAAATAAAAATAATTAATTAAATATTATTTATTACATAGGTATGTATTGAATTTCAAATATGAAAGAAACCACGGGGGAACAGCTAGTCTTAATATATATAAATCACGTGTCACGTTGTTTGTCCGCGATGGACTCCGAAACTTCGGAACGGATTTTGATAAAATTTTGTAACCATTTATAATATGGTCCAACTTAAAACATAGGTTAGTTTTTACCCCGGAATTCCCGCGGCAACTCCGGAATTAATGCGGGGAACTGCTTATCACCGTAAACTACTGTCAGGGGCACAAAGAAGGACACAGAGTTCTTTTTTCCCGGAATTCCCGCAGACACTCCGAAATTACCGCGGATGAAATCGCGTGTTGATATGAAATAATGTGTTTTGACTTTTTTTTAGTTGCAAACCTAGCTTTACATTTTATATTTTAACGTTTTGTGGTATTAATGATACTAGACACAATGAAAAATATCAAGATTTCAAGGATTGCCGTAACATTTAACAACGTTCGTATGATGACCTACTTTTTACTAAAAGACGTCAGTGTGTCTAGCGATTTCATAGTGTAAAAGACTTAAACGCTCACCGCAACGGCATTTAATTCTGTAACATATAATATTAGAATTCGGAAATCTCTCTAATCGGACTTAGAAAGTCAATTCATTCTAATTTTGTTATTCGTCAGAATGTTCGTTAGGCTGTACCTATAGCTTAAAATGTTCACACGACCGTGTATGTTGAATTATTTATTTATCTGGGAAAAGAAAAGGAAATAATGATTTTACTTATTTTTAGAATATTAGGTTATGTAATATAATATCATAACATATTAAAATAGTATTTTTGTTATTATCGAAATACTCAATATATTTTTAAACAACAACAATAAAATATATTAAAATTAAAATCTATACTAATAGGGGAAGACCGGGCAAAACGAACAGCCTAGGCAAAGCGAATACCCTCTAAAATTCCAAAATGGCTCCCCCGAACACGCGGGTCTTGTGGCAAGAGGCCCTTCCCCTTCCCCTCAGTCGCATGCAAACAGCGGAAGCGGACGGCCACGCGTAATTTACGAAAAAAACGAGAAAAAAAGAAAAGTGAACATTTGTTACGATCTTTGAAGGTACGTTATTGCATTATTATTCATGTACATGTGGTGATCCTGTTTTGGATTGATTGTATCCTCAAAGAGCATGGTTTCGTGTTGATATACTGTGAGTTTTATTGAGATGTTGTTTCTAGATTTGGTTCTCGGTTAGGTTTCGTTCAACAAGTACATGTTGGGCAAAGCTAACACGGGCAAAGTGGATACACTTATGAAGAACAGAAAACTAAAAAAACGCCAAAGTATTGAAAAATATTAACAATGACTTAGATAAAAAAAACAAAAAGTACGCTGAAGAAAAACACGAACATAACCAAAAATAAGAAAACGGCCAAAAATGCTAAAACTACCAAAAATGCTAAAACTACCAAAAATTCTAAAATAAATAAATCTAAGGACAGAGAAAATGATGAAAAGTTTACGTGTTATTTTTGTGGAGACGACTATATTGAAATAAATGAGCAGCCAGTTGATGATTGGATCCAGTCTAATTCCTGCAAGCAATGGAGTCACGAAAAATGCACGACTTATGAAGGAAAGGTCTCTGTGACAACTGCACTGATAACTGATTAGTTATGTTGTTTAATCATTATTTTTCTGTATTTACATTTTCGGTTTTATTTTTCGGTAATTGTTCCTCGATTTAACAGTGTATTCACTTTGCCTTATGCTCCTATCCACTTTACCCGGTGGGTTGGGCAAAGCGGATAGCGGCACTAACTGTAATATTATTAACAATATTAAATAAAGTACTGATGTTATGTTAATTTTGTTGATTATATAAAAAACTTTAATAAATACTGATTCAAACTCAGTCGTTACTTTATTTCAGCCTCTATCCTTTTAATTTCCACAGCCAATCGAACGTTAAGGTGTCCACTTTGCCCGGACTTCCCCTATTATAAAGAGAAAAGACTTGATTTTTTGTCTGTTTGTTATGATTTAACTCAAAAACTACTGGACCGATTTCAAAAATTCTTTCACCATTAGAAAGCTACATTATCCCTGAGTCATATAGGCTATATTGTAATCCAGAATTCCCGCGGGAACTCCGAAACTATCGCGGGTGAAACTGCGCGGAACAGCTAGTGTTTAAAGTAAATTTCCAAATAAATGCCTTTTCTTTCTTTCTTTCTTCTTTCTAAATAAATAATAATAATCATATGTATTTACTAATTAGACAGCGCTGCGACACGAGAAGCTGTGCATCACACTCCTTTTACACATTTTTTATTTTATTTTTTACATTAGGTCATTAGGTATAGGAATTTTCGGCTACCTACACTTAGGAATGTCTATAGTTTCGGGCTTTAGTGAAGGAGGTCGGAGACTTACGTGATGTAAGCACTGTTACCGTGTAGTCTAAAAATAGAAGAAACAATACAATGAAAATATTAACGATTTAGCAATCTATTGTTGTGTAGTAATGTTAAAATTCATCTACATCATATTGGTTTGGAGATTACAAGTGTTACAAGTGATCATTTATAGTTAATCATCTTTTATAATTGCTAGGTAGGTAACGAAAATGAAAAATGTTATCTATTAGCCTTTGCCCGCGGCTCCGTTTGCTTCGTGTTTGGAAGCGGACCGGAGTAGCTATCACGTCAATATATGTACCTACGTATTACTTAGGTACGTATGTTTTTATAATATTACAGGACACTTCTCTATGCAAATAGCGACCTTACCTATTTGCATTTCTCTTCTAGGCAACCATTTGTGTGTTCGTGTTTGTCGTGAAATAGGGAGCTTATATCTAAGGAACAGACGGAATGACGTATCCGCGTAGGTATTAACGTAGGTTCTAGAAAAGGAAACGCTGGTTTTGTATTCGCCCGCACCCCTAAAAAACTGACTACAGCAGAGTCAAATGGTACCTACCTGCCTACGGATATCCCCGATATCTGATGTGCGAACACTCAAAACACAGCACATTTTATTCATTGGCGTATCTAGGATTATTTTTCAGGGAGGGCCTGACCCCTGACCAGCCATGGCCGATGCGAAATTCTGTAGGTTCTCAACAACACTCGGGGGAGGTCGCGGGTGCAAACTTTTAAATTTTAAGGCTATTTTGAAAAGTCGTCTGAAGTTAGTTATCAGTAGGTATTATAGAATTTCGAATCGGTAGCCCAACATGGGCACGTCCCTCCGCCCATATAGATACAGGGCGCCCCACGGATATGCCACATGGAGGGAAAGTACCTTGAATATTGTAGATGGAACATTTTACTTGAATAAGATATTATTTTAATTTAATAAAAAACTATTTAAACTGCATTCATAGATATTTAAATCATTACCTACATGGTTGAATGCATAGATTAATGGTGATAATTACATGGTTGAACCGGGAATCGAACCCGTTACATTAGAAAAATAATCAACCTGTAGCTTTATATCATACCGATCGAAAGGCTTCACCATAAGGATTATTTTTTGCTAAATAGCAGTGGCAAAAATAAAAGGAAGACCATGAATTTTAACATTTTTAATACAAATTTTCAATTTTATGCCCTTTACGGCAATGTCAGCTTTTCATTTTCCTGAACAAAATTTCACATCAAATGTTAAAATTTATGGTCTTCCTTTTATTTCTGACACTTAGCAAAAAATAATCCTTATGATGAAGCCTTTCGATCGTAAGATAAAATTACAGATTGGTTATTTATCTCATGTAGGTAACGGGTTCGATTCCCGGTTCAACCATGTAATTATTTAAATATCTATGAATGCAGTTTAATTATTTTTTTTTTTAATTCAAATAATGTCTTCTTTCAGTAAAATGTTCCATCTACAATATTCAAGGTACCTACTTTCCCTCCATGTAGCATCCCTCTGTGGGACATCCTGTGATTTTAATCATACGCCTATGATTTTCTTTTCTAAACGTTGGACGTTAATTGAAGCTGGTCTGCTACGGCAATAATATTCATACAATTTGCAGTCAAGTAAGGACACATCATGCAATTTTTATAAGTGTGTAACGCAATATCCAAACAAACATAACCATGACTTTGCCCACGCGAAGTTGAGATCATAATTCGTTAGCGACCACACACTGCAATAAGCGGTCGAGTTAGCCATTTCAAAGTGTGGGCGAAGTACGAGTAGGTAGGTAATGGTGTAGTTTTGGGTCAAGTGATATTTGGTTCAGTGTAAAAAGAGGTTTTATAGCACCTAGGTTGGTAAGTACAATAGGTACGTAAAATAACACAATGATTTCAAAATGTGTTCATTAAATGCCTACCCAAACTTTAGTGACTTTGAATACCTACTTACCTACTTGCGTGTGATTTTTCACAAATTATTGTTTTTAGGTAGGTAGGTGGTTGTGTATGGTTTTTAATATGAGACTGGAAAATGAAACCGTGTCATGGACCAATTAAATTTAATTGGTCCATTGGTCCAATTTAATTGGTCCATGATGGCTCGCCGGGAATCGAACCCGGAACCTCTTGATTAGCAGGCATGGTGACCTACTGCGCCAACCAGGTCGTCAAATATATTTTTAAGGTATTATAATTAACCTTCGCAGTTAGAATTAAGTATTTGAAAATAAAACACAGAATCCACAATAAAAAATTTAATAAGTATCTATTAATATTATAACATTCGACCATAACCGTAGTATTTATGACTTGTATATCTTATGCTTTGCGTGTATATTTCATAATTCACTAATATTTTTATTATTTAAATAACTAAATAAGTTACAAAGCTATACAGGGTGTGTCCACCAACACATTAGATACTAGAGTACCGTAAGTTTTAGCAACAAAAACGACTTGAACATCACGCAAATGTCATTTAAAGAATCAAAAGCTAAAAACACAAATATATTGTACCATTTTGACATAAACTTATGGATACATAAAATTTTTAAACTATTCTAGAAGTTTAGTTACTTATACAATTTTCTTTTTAAAGTAGGTACCTAATTAATAAGAATAAAATTCAGCCAAGACTTAATTTTAATTAACAGCCTGAATGTTAATTTATCGAAGATGAAATAAAAACGTAGGCATCACTCCTTAAAGCTGGAAAAGGAAATAACTTTAGATAAAACTTAATACGAAATAATTATATTATATAAAGTTATTTTCGCTAACTAAAATAAAGACGCAGATAGTAAAATATCTAACAATTAGTACCTAGCTAAAAGTTTTATAATATGGTACAAAAAAAAACAAAGCAAGTTGCAGACGATTCAGCCACGCTCTGGCATAGATTTTGAGACAAGAGAAACCAATACAATATAATAATTATTATCAGCTATATTTTAGGAAAAACGAGGGTCAAGAAATTACGTTTTTTACATAGCAACATTATTTTTACCAAAGACACTTAACGTCAAATCAAATGGCTAAATTTAGCGTTAACATTATGTAAGACTACGTGAAAATAATATTTCTAGCTAGCTCCTAGATGATTTCCCATATGACTATACTTATGATAGTGAAATAATTTATACAACGTTCGTGATGCGAAGTCTTCACACTTTAATGTAGGTAGGTTATAAGTATAAAAGAAAAGCAGCAAATATTTTATCGACAACCATTTGATGACAACACATTCTGTTGGTCATGAAACCAAAAGCCTAAACAAACCGAAAAATGGAAATATGTACCTACAACAGTAGATTTACATATTATATATATGTATACATATATGAAGTAATGCATATTCTACTAAAATATAAACATAATAACAAACCACAAAAAAGTAAACATGAATATTCTGCACTGAATACAATCTGTAAATCGAAATAAGTTTTTATTTTTTGGCAGAAATTTTGTATCAAATACATAATATTATTATGTTTCGAATGTTTGTTTGTGGGTATTATTACTGTTACCAATATTTTATATTTACAGTGAGCGATTGGATGTTCGTTTGTTCACATAAAATCGTCGTATTCGTCGTCGAAGTTGCCGTATGTGTCGTATTGGTTGAGGTGAGCCTGAAAATGGGACAAAATATCACATAGAACCATAGAGTATTTGAACAAAGAGAAACTGTAGGCGCAAAGTGCAAGGAAAAGTGCATGCGCACGCGCAAACACGCGTCAATGACCTCTACTCTCTATGAATACACTAGTACTAACAAGATTTTTAATACTAGTTGTTCCCCGCGGTAATTTCAGAGATCCCGCGGGAATTCCGGAATAAAAGTGTTATTTTGAGCTTATTATTGTAGTTTCAAATCCACCTCTGCGTGAAAGAGTAGGTAACAAATATCCATACATACAAATTTTCGCGTATATTAGTAAGGATATAGTTATGGGTAAACACCTTGAATTTGGGTAATTAAGTATTTCAATCTCTGTTTTGTTTGCGACTGGGTTCAAAATTTGGATATAATAATGTCCAGGAATATATTATACTAGCTGTGCCCCGCGGTTTCACCCGCGTTAATTTCATAGTTCCCGCGAGAATTCCGGGATAAAAAGTACCCTATGTGTTAATCTGATGTATAAGCTATTTTATTGTAAAGTTTCATTTAAATCCATCCAGTAGTTTTTGCGTGAAAGAGTAACAAACATCCATCCATCCATCCATCCATACATACTTACAAACTTTCGCATTTATAATATTAGTAGGAATTAGGATATATGATTATAACTAAGCAGTGGCGTCTCTAGCCCATGTAGCGCCCGTGTGCAACCATTACCCTAGCGCCCCCTAGTAAGCGCGCGGTCAAAATGGAATTGGTGCAAAGTAGGTACAAGACGAACAGCACATCAAGTTAATACAACTTGTCTTTCCCCAATCGATAATAAACTTTATTATTTGAACATTTTTGAAGAAGAAATTTCCGTAGCGAGCGGCGCTCGGCGCCCCCTAGGACCGCTGCGCCCGTGTGCAACGCACACCCTGCACCTTAGGTAAAGACGCCTGTGTAACTAAGTTCCAACCTTACACACTGTTGTTACGGAATCAAACTTACATTATCCCCTTCAACTTTTAATTTAGCCTTGCCCTTCCCCTTGCCTGGCTTCTTGGCTTTGTCGTTCTTTTCGGCTTTCTGTTTCTCGATGTAAAGGTTGTCGACCGCCAGTTTTATCCTCTTTATGTCGGCTGAGGGCACTGAAAAATATTTAAGAATTTTACATTACGTAAAATGAAATGAGGGACACACAACTATCTATACTAATATTACAAAGAGGTCAAGTTTGTGAGGTTGTAGAGGGTAATCTCTGGATCTTCTGAACCGATTTTAAAAATTATTTACAAATTTAAAGCCACGTTATTTATGGCTATATTGTAACCTGGAATTCCTGTGGGAAACCGTGGGGAACAACTAGTATATCAAAGTGGAAACCTTCCGAAAAAGTAGGTTTACGCGGTCTTTTCGGCGCACCGGCACAAAGATAATCCATCGGCGCGAGTGTAGGTTACGTCATGTGCGCTCATTTCTAAGGATATATTTTATATTATGACTAGTTTTTCCCCGTGCTTTCACCCGCGGTAATTTCGAAATTCCTGTCGGAATTCCGGGAGAAGAAGTACCCTATGTCCTTTTCTGTACTCCTGTCAACGTGCATGCAAAATTTCTTGATGATCGATTGAGCCGTTAAGGCGTAAAAGCGTAACAAACAAACTCACTTTCGCATTTATAATATTAGTAAGGATTAATTAAGTACGGGTCGGCTTACGTTTTGTATTGAAGCCTATCTGAGAAGAATGAGATAAGTAGGAACATTAAAAAAAAAAACTCACTCTGCACTAGAATGCCTCGGACCAAATCCTCAACAAATCCGGGGTATTCTTCTTTCCCTTTGTAAATATTGACCTTTTTGCAGATCAGATCCGAGAACTCTGAAAACTCCACTTTATTTGTGGGGTGGAAGGTGTCCAGTCTGCCGCCGCTGCCTTCTGTGATACCTGGATGTTATAAATACAACGATTTGAGTTTCAATTGATTCAACAAATTTTTTAATCGGATTTCTTAGAACCATTGATGTAATCTATACATCTATACATAAAAATAAAATTGAAGTCTCTGTTAGTAATTCCAAATTAACAGCTTTTCACTAGATGCATATGAAAGTATATACATACAGTACTTACATAAGAAAACCAATTTAGAATTTTTTTGTCTGTCTCTCTGTCTGTTTGTTCCGGCTAATAGACTTTCACTGGCAGATAGCAGATGTTATTAGAAGTACTTTTATTTAGAAAAAATAGTTCTTGCTCTCAGGCACTCTCACGCTCTCACTCATGCGGGTGAAACCGCAGGACACAGCTAGTATAAACACAAACCCATAATAATAGGATACATAATATAAGTTGGTGTAAGGAGTAAAAAATATAATATTGATCACCATCATAGAAATTTGCTTCCACTGATCGTAAAGATTACACCACCCTATTATGAAAAATCTCACCAAGTCTCTACACCACCAAATTAAGAAAAAGTCTCACCAAAAGTCTCTAAAGCCAGTCGCAGGTCAGACTCTTCCTGTAATTTTTGCTGCAGCAGCTTCTCTGCAGCTTTCTGCTCTGGTGTGAGCAGCTCTGCAGCTTTTTCAGCTGCGAGACGTTCAGCTTTTTCGCGTTCTTGCCGCTGAAATAATGTATTCACTTTTGTTATGTATGCCTTCCTAACTTACTGTTCAATGCTTTTTTTTTTCCAATATTAACAGGTATTTAACAGTGATAAGACAAACACAATTGGGTATTCTCCAAGGTATGAAAATCAAAATTCTAATTAGTCCGTCAGTTAGAAAATAAAAAAATAATAGACACGTATTTTTTGCTTTTTCAATTTAATGAAAATGAACATAGATAAAGCGCATTAAAGTTTAGGGTGGGGGGCTCGTGACGTCAATATTCATTATAAGCGCCATACAAACCGTTGTGAATTGTGACGTCACGCGAAATTTCAACTCAATGTATCTCTGTTATTTTTTGATTACGTAAAAAAAGAAAAAATACGTGTCCAATATTTTTTACTAATCTACAAGACGGACTAAAAAAAATTTTTTGTCAAGTAGCCAATTATGTTAGTAAGACTTTTGACATGTATGCACTTAGACTAATTAAATCCCTACCCTTAACAATGTTTACTAATAAGGTACACAATGTAATTTACGAAATTAATCTACTTTTGTAGGAAAAGTAATCTTCAAGTAGGGTACACAAATAATTTCACTCATCATGTACTGATTGTCAAATCAATAAAACATCATTGTGTTTAAAATATGTATTTATATACCTAATACTAGCTGTTCCCCACAGTTTTACCCATGGAAATTTCAGAGATCTCGCAGGAATTCAGGGAAGTACCTTATGTCCTTTTCTATACCCTGACAACGTGTATAGCTATTAGCTACGCAAAATATCATGAGATTTTACCAGTGTTAATATCAGAGTTTCCGCGGGAATTCCGGGATAAAAAGTACCCTATGTCCTTCTATGTACCTCTGACAACGTGTGTACAAAACTTCATGATGATCGGTTTAGCCATTAAGGTGTGACACAACGAGCGCGACAGTCAGACAGACAGACAGAGTTACTTTTGCATTTATAATATTAGTAGGGATTAACAATTAAACAAATTTCTTTATATTTAAATCCATTGCAATGAAACAAATAATAAACTTCAAGCTAGGCTATTTACAAAGCATTTGTAAGAACTCAGGTTATTCAGGTCAAAGCCATTGCGCATAAACGCTAGATATAAGTTCTGCTATTCAATCCCCCATGGTTTCACCAGCAATAATTTCCCAGAAATTCTAGGATAAGAGTACCCTATGTACGCAGTACCCTAGAAAAAGTGCATTCAAAATTTCATGATCGGATGGGTAGTTGACTTGTGAAAGAGTAACAAACGAACATTTACAATAGTTAGAATTAGTGATTTGATTATGAAAACTTTAAGGTTAAGGTAAGTTATTACTAAAACACTAAAACAGATAATTATTTTATCGAGCTTCTTGCAACTATTTTTTATCTTTCATTAATTAAGTACAGCTCTGATATCAGTTTATACACAATCTCATTGAAAGGTACACAGAAGTAATTACAATAAAAAGCCAAGTCATTAATTACCATTTGACATTTACATTGATGAAGGAAGAAATGGCACTTGGTTGTGAACTTGTGACATATTATTAGATATTACCTCTTTTTCAGCTATTTTGTCTTGGATCTTCTTCTTAGACTTGGCAGCAGTCTGTGGGGGCAGTTCTTTCTTTTCCTCATCCTTCTTTTCTTCCTCTTCATCCTCCCAGCTGTCCTGCAAATGTGACGTCAACACGTAAGCAGGAAAGTTGAGGTTATAAACTAAAGGTCACGCCAATTATATCTACCAAACGATGCAGTTTAAAGTTAAAAATACAACATTTGGCGACGAAAGTTACCTTGACTACTTCCTCTTCGTCCTCGCCTTCCCATTTGTTCGATGTCGTCAACGTGGTTGGCAACTTGGGCTCGAAATTATCAGCATCTATGAATTCAACAAAAAAAAAAAAACAATGACATCACAGCACTCGTGTGCGAAAATCAATAATTTATAGAATAAAAACAGATAAACTGATACGCACCCCAAGAGTCGTCCATGATTACGGATGCGGACTTCGATAGCACCAGATTATTTTGTTGCAATTTCACGTGAAAACTCGTGCAACCAAAATGTGCGACTCGACTGGCTCGCAACGATGATTCTTTTTATCACAAGATGTCTCCAGGGTCGACAAGGAATTTTTTAACAAATATATTTTCACAAGAATTTTGTCAAACCGATATTTTTCTGTAATGACCACGACCGGATTGAGAAAAGATGAAATGACATAATTTAGGTAAGTTTCCCACAAATATATAATCGAAACTTGTTAAGCAAAAATGCTCCATTGCAAACGTTAATTTCCGACTCAATATTTTTTTGACAGTTTGTTAACGATGTTGCCAGCAAGCTTTCGAGTTTCCAGTTTTTTTTTTTTTTTTTTTAATAATTTTACGGCCCTGGGTACTCGCCCTTTGGAGCCTGTAGTACGTAGATATTTAGAATTTGATAATTATAATGTTAAATATTATTCACTGTATTTCTTATGAATTTATATAACGGTTTGAAAAAGTTTGGATCACTTAGAAGTTCTGAGAGCTTATCGGGTTGTGTTGGTTTATTATTCTTCTTCTTAGAAATGTTCACAATGTCACTTATTTCACTGACAAGTATCAATCTGTCAATTCCGAAACTTTGACACTTAAATACCACGTGGTCCAGTGGCGCTAGGATGCGCGCCACGATATATTTATCGAATGAAAGATAAAATTGTCGATATGACAAATATTTGTGGGCGTCCAAGCAAAAAGGTCCAATAGTAATATTGAGTTAAGACTAGATTCGGTATCTAGAATAATCAATTGATAGTAAAGATTGAAAAAATATTCAAAAACTGGCACATATTTTTTTATTACGCATGTGATTCTGGAATAAGCTTTATTTTTATATATTATTGTAGATTAAGGTATTTTATGAAATTGTAAATAAGTGAGCATTTATTAATATAATCAATTAAAATCGCGGAAGTAATTTTATCACTGAACTTTACAAAAGTCTTGTATCTCGGAAGAAGGAGCCTTTTTGCTTGTACGCCCACGTTTATCACCGTGACAAGAAATGACAAAAAATTTAGTTTTTGGCAGGAACCATAGATGGCGGTTTCATCATTTATTTTCGTGGCGATTAAAACAATTTTAAAAGTAGATTCTGTTGTGCTTATGAACAATAATTTTCGCAGTGCGGGTTATTTCTTAAAAGTTAATAGTTCCCAACCAATTTTAGAAAAGTTCTAAAATCCTTTTCTAACCGCGATAGACGCCATAATTATGGCAGTCGCAAGTAGGTACATAAATAAAAAATACCTACACATATACAAAAAATTTACACTAAAGTTTGATTGCTTTAGCAGTTACCTAACATAAATGGGAAGAAGAATTTATAACTACCTACTTTGATGGTCCCCCTGTTATATTACACGAATCAATTTCGGGGTTCCCGCAGGAACTCTTCGTGTCAGGAGGAAAATCCTATTTCCTATTCTAACGGCCGTACTCAGAGTCGTTTCAATGATTACTTGATTTTAAGTAAAGATTTTAAAAACAAATCTACCGCACTCTTTCAGAGACGTTCATTAAATTAATGTTAATTGAAATTCAAATAATTAAATTTAATATAATATATTAGTAGATATTATACTATATCAGTTTTACTCAGAGATAATTGGAAATTTATAGATTTTAAGAATATCAATTTAAAGATTTTAATTTTTGAATTTAATTTATTTAATATAATTTATTTATTTAATTTAATTTATTTGATGCAATTTATTTATTTAATTTAATTTATTTAATCTAATTTAATTTATTTAATTTAATTTATTTAATTTACTTTTTGTTAAATTTTATGGGCTATTTTCCTGATATAAATGAATTTTAATTTAATTTAATACTTCTACTTTGCATTTTTTTCGCCTCCCATTCCTCGTATTTCTAATATTTTCGTATTATTAATATTATATATATTATTAATATTCAATTCTGATTGAATTATAATAAAGTATTCATGTTATTCGCAATTAAGAACGAATTTTCATTTTATCGCGCTCACCAATCGTCGACGACAAAAATGTGAGAAAACAACGACAAAGTAGACAAAAATACATTCAAAAGTGCCGCATGTTAGGGATTGTCGACAATTTTATCATATATCGTTTTCTGCCATACAAACATTTTTTGCTGCCATGTTACCACTGGTAGACAAAACGATATAAGTACGAGTTTGTCGACGAGAATCGATAAAAGGGCTCGATAAAATTTTGTCGTGTGCCGCATCTTAGCTCCGCAGATCGGCGGTAGGAAAATTACAATAGTCACATTTTGAATCACGCACAATTTTAAGTCTATGGAGGTGAGTAGGAGTTTTGCAATGTCCGAATCTCATTCTGTTGATAACACTGATAAAATTCCGATGATCTACCTGTTTATGTTTGTGATACCAAGGTCTGGCGGGTAGGGCTTTCTGTACCTCGGCATACCACGCTCCTTTTGTTTCTGAGGTATGTTTCCAGCATAGTTCCCATAATTCTCGTGAGGTTTTATTGAGCAGGGCATAGTAATCAGTGAATGGTACTTCCAGTGTTGACGAGTGGTCTTCATCATATCCGTTCTTGGCTGCCCTATCCGCCTCCTCATTCCCAGAAATTCCACAATGCGCAGGTACCCATACAAATTTTACTAATTTACCTTTCATATATAAATCTAAATATCTTTCTTTTATTCTATACACTAAGTAGTTTAAATTATATTTACAATTGTTATTAGCTAGTGAGCTAAGGGCACTCTTTGAGTCTGAGAAAATAATAAAATTTGTACTATTTACATTTTCAAAATATATAAGAGCCCTCAGAATGGCAAAACACTCAGCAGTAAAAATGCTACATTGATCCTGAATTTTAAAGGATTTCGATAGTTTTAATTGTGGATCATAAAAAGCAGAGGTTACTCCATTTTCTGATTTTGAGCCATCAGTGTACAATCTGTAAGAGTTACTATTATCTGCAATGTAGCTTAAAAGTTCCGCTTGACTAAAAATACATTGGAAATTAATTTTTGTTACTAATGAGTTATAGTTTGTCTTATATATAGGCCATGGATAACTTATTTTAATATGACTGCTTAAACTTTTTATATGTAAGATTATACGTTGAAGTGGTGGCAGTGTTTCTGACAAAATATCTTTATAGTTAATATAATTTGCATTTTGGACTGAATTAGTCATAAATTGATTGGGCATGATTGAATCCATAGTGCATTTATTGTTAGATGATAGGATTTTCAAGCAGAACTTTTCTGCTATCTGCAGACGTCTTAATGATAGTGGAGGAATACATGCTTCGGCTTCCATTGCATTAATGGGGGTCGAACACATGGCACCAGTTATTATTCTCAGAGCTTTATTTTGGATTAAGTCTAATTTTCGGAGAACAGATACATTAGAATTCATATAAGCTAAGGAACTGTAGTCAAAATGACTACGTACTATACTTTTGTATAACATTGAAAGTATGTTTGGGTCTGCACCCCAATGTACACCTGTTAGAGATCTTAATATATTTAAACCTTTACTGGCATTGTTGATAATGTAATCTATGTGCTGTTGAAAATTAAGTTTTTTATCTAAGATGACTCCTAAGAACTTTTTTTCATTTAATATTGGTAGGGGAGCATTGTCATAGATAATATCATTATTTAGTATATTATTATCTATAATTTTCTTTGAGAAAATCATGCTTGCACTTTTATGTGGACTAATGCTCAGTTGTAATTTGTTAGAGTAAAATACTTGTACTTGTTCTAAAGCAGAATTTAAAGAATTTACAGCTAGATCTAGGTTCTTATTCACAGTATATACAATTAAGTCATCAGCAAACTGTAGATATTTTACATTAATCTTGTCCAAGTAAGTATTTAGTTGACAAGTGTAAAGATTATACAATAATGGAGAAATAGTGGCTCCCTGCATTGTGCCCTTATATACTGCTCTAGGGCCATGAAGCAAATTATTGTACTTGACATACATTATACGATCATACAAGAAATTAAATATCCATTTGCAGGTGTGACCTGGAATACCCAGCTCACTCAAAATCTGAACCAGTACAGCAGGGTTTACATTATCAAATGCCCCTTGGACATCCAAAAAAGCACAAACTGTATAAGAATGACTGAGAAAAGAAGTTTTAATATCTACAATGAGAGAAGCAAAGCTTTCTGCTGCGCTTCTGCCCTTTCGGAAACCAAATTGTTCTACTGGTAAGATAAGGTTTGACTCCACATAATAATCTAGTCTAAACTTAAGCATGCATTCAAAAATTTTACCAATACAGGATGATAGAGAGATAGGTCTATAGGAATTGTGATCATTGTCTAGTTTACCTGGTTTTAATATTGGTATAACACATTGAGTTTTCCAAGAGGAAGGGATTGCAAGTGTACTCCAAAGCAAGTTATATATTTGCAATAATATTTCAAGAACTTCGGGTGGTAAGTTTTTTAATAGACTATAAGGAATTTCATCTAGGCCAGGAGTAGAATCTTTTCTAGATGTCATTGCAACTGAGAGCTCATCCATAGTAAATGGATTTGTTATAAATGTAGCATTGGTACTGCCATTTTTACAGAAGAAGGTTTCTAAAGAATCCATATTAACATATTTTTCAGGTGTGGAAGCAGGTGCATATTTATCTAAAAAGGAGGGGATCCATTCATCATTCTTGGAGATTTTAGTGGTATGTACATTTTTAAACTTTCTTATATAATTCCAGATAGTACTAACAGGGGTATATCTGTTAAAAGATTCACACAGTGATTTCCAGCCATCTTTTTTCTTATTACTTATGGTTCTTTTTTTAAGTGCATCAATTTTTTTATACTCAATATAATTTTCTAATGAGGGCTGGGTTCTATATAAATTAAGAGCTTGTTTACTATTTTTAACAGCTTGTAGGCATTCATCATCCCACCATGGCACAGGTTTTCTCGAAATTTTATTAGATGTGATTTTAAATTTAGGGATACATTGGTTTCTGGCTTGGCATAATAATTCATAAAAGGCGTTATATGTTTCTAATGGATTTTCTATATCCACCTTAAATTTTTTAAATGTTTCTTTTGTTACAGTGTGAAATCTACGCCAGTCAGCTCTCTTGTAAACAAACTTCTCAAAATCAAGGCCGGTTTGGTATCTTTGAACTGAAATTTGGATTTCTGTTATGGTGGGATAATGATAGCTGCCCATGGGGTCGTCATGAACAAACCACGAGCATAATGGTGCTATTGCAGGGCTAATGCAAGTTATGTCTATTGCAGACTGATTATGATAGGCAGATCCTACTGTAGTTGGTTCACCAGTGTTTAAAATACATAAATCTACTTCTTCAAGGAGGTCGTACAGTTGAGTGCCTCTGGACATAGTGGTCAGACATCCAAATGCAACATGATGTGCATTCAAATCTCCACTTAACATTATTGGTTTAGGTAGGTCATCAATGATATTTTTTAAGTTATTTTTACTGAATCTATTGTTACCAGGAGGATTATAAACGCATAATACAGATAAGTTGCCCATGTCAGTTTTCAAAATAATCGCAACAGATTGTAGATTTTCATAGAAAGGTGTATGAAGTACTTGATATTTAAATGTATTTTTAATTAAGATACCTACCCCACCATGTCCATTAGTACCATTCTGGCCTATGAAATTATAATTATTTATTTTAAAATTATGTCCATCTTTTAAAAAAGTCTCATTTAATAAGCATAAATCAATATTATAGTTTTCCAGAAAGTTTAGGAGCAATGCTTTTTTATTATTTACGCTTTGAATATTGAACTGACTTATACGAATTGAATTAGCTGCTGTAGTAGCCATTTTAATTTAAATTTTTGTGAAGAAAGTCTTTAACAAGTTGAAATGTAACTGGAATATTATCATTTTTATTTCCTAGATCCACTAAGGTTTTTACAAGAATATTTATAATTTCATCATTACTTTTTAAATCATATTTATATCTTACATCACTAGGTTTATTTACATTTGTTGGTTCTTTTTTGTTACTTACAATATTATGTACATTTTTGTTTGAAGTCAAGGGTGGGAAATCTTTGTTCAGGTCAATTGATTTGGTGCTGGTGACACTTGCGTAAGAAATTTTTTGTTTTTTCTCAAGAATTTTTTTAATTTTAACTGGGCACTCCCTGGAAATTGCTAAGTGAGGACCACCGCAATTCGTACAATTAATTTCGTTCGGTTTATCGCAGTCTTTAATCTTTATAATAGTGATCACCAGAGCAAATCGAACAACGCTGCTTACCATTACATATTTTTGCTGAATGATTGAACTTAAAACATTTGAAACATTGTAGTAAAGGTCGAACATATTCAAATACTCTATAAGAAAATAAATCATATTGTACAGATTCCGGCAAAATATCTGATAGGAAAGTAATGCTAATCGTTTGTAAAGGAATAATTTCCTTCCCTACTTTTTTTGTGAACCTGCGCACTGAGATAATTTCATATTGTGAGGACAGTTTGTTGAATAGATCTTTATTAGAAACATTAGCTGGCACGTATCGAATGATACCAGTTTTTTCGATCTGGGCTGCTGGTATATAAGCTTTCATTTCATATTTTTCTAAGAAGTTTGTATTAACTAGAAAGTTATTTGCGTAATTATACTGTTTAAATATCACTGCAATTTTGTTAGCATTCACTCTTTGTATCCCTACTACGCCCTTAACCTCAGTAGAGAATATGTGGTTTAAATATATTGGACTCTTGTTACCCAACTTGTCTTTATCATTGATGTTTTGGACGAAAACTTTAAATATGCTGGTACTGGAGTGCTCAGGATAAAGTCGCTTGTACCCTGGTTTGTTGAACGGCGCGTACTCACCTCCTAAATAGTCTTTACCTCTACCGCCGTCTGCCAGTTCAGACGCCTTTCTTTTCTTGGCCACGGACTCGGGGTCTGGCCCCGGGCCCGGATCGCCATCCATTTTAACCGTTAACTACACTAGTTTTTAGTATTTATTTCACACTTTAAACAGGAAAATAAAATAAATATCTTTTGAAACAATTCAAAGCGACCGCCTTTTTTTCTTTCCCGCCAAAAAGTCCGAGTTTCCAGTTAGCAAAATGTGTGGCCAGTACTAAAAATACTAAAAGAAAAATGGAAAATCAAGTTCCACGAATCACGACGTATCACGTATTTAAAATAGGGTACTTGCATGATAATTGTGTCAATATTTCAAAAAAAGAGTCCAATAAAAGCTTAATCCTGAAAGACTCACTAAAAAAAATATCAATAGTTTCCTAAATATTCAACTTTTAATTTCGTGAAACGGAACGTTGCAACGAAACACTAATCACAGTCATACTCATGCTCATGTTAGGTCTCTTTGTTTGGTTACATTTACCACAATGGGGAAGGCAAAGGAAGCTAAGTCCATACAGCCAAGTCAGTAGTATTTTTCTTCTTCTGAAGTGATTTACATCGAAGTGCATTGGTGAGATGCATTTCGATGCTTTACTGGAACTTTTGGCAGCATCTCTTCACAGTTGAACCTCAATAGAACGCTCTGTGGAAAGTCCTCCCGATGAACGCCCCATTACATCCTATTTCACTATTTCCACACACTGTTCATCACTTATGGATCACTATTAAACAAAATAATTTGCAAAACCAAGAAATAAAACTGACGTCCGTCACTGCTAAAATCCCGCCAAAAGCCTCACTTTTATTTTTTTAGGAAAATGTTACCCCTTTCTGGGATGGCAAAAGAAACGTAGTGCATACAGCCAACACATATTTTACTTTTTCTGAATTTTTTTACTTGCATAGGTAAGATGCATTTCGATTCTTTATTGAAAGTAACCTTAAGTACCCTCAACTTCAACCTTCTTCTTCTTTAATAATGGCGTCTATAATTATAATTTGCCAATGACAATGTTTCTTAATAATGAAAATTTTTTCATCTACTTCTTCAATTATGGCGAAACGCTACTGACAATGTTAGATTGTTCCTCAAGTTAAAACATGGCTTTCTTGAAAGCCAGTTTCTTGCTCAGGGTCCAAAATAGATGCTGAAAAGTGACTGAAATAACGAAGACAAACGTGTGTTTTCGGTACGGCTTTCACTCGTCACAGAGAGAAGGTAATCACTTCGTACTCGTCAAGTAGTTCAACCTTTTTTTTTACCTTAATTCGCTTTTGGATAGTGAAGTTACTAATCTCCATCGAAATAATAGTACTTATTATTTCGATACTTATCTCTCAGTGTCACATGACCCTCTCAAAACGACAGTGACATCTTTATCACAGATTAATATGGCGTAATTTTTATCTAGTGACGTCATTCTGCGTTTTGGCGGTAAGGTCAAAAGTAGCAACTTTGAAACGCTGAATATTGGTGCATATGTACACCGAACGAACGAAAAATTCATAATATTCGTACATTGCTTTTTGTAAGTCTCACTCTCAGAACAATAAATTATTCTTCTGAGGTCTCACTGCTCTTTGAGTAAGTATTAAGTTTTTTTTGACAGAATCATCGTCAAACCAAAGACCTAAGTTCAATACAAATGTTCAATACGTCAATATCAATACATTGAAACATAAAATGACAAATAAGAATTGGCTTATTGAATTAATTTATTATCTAGTGATATTTTTCTAAAATGATATTTGATAATCGTTCTTTAAGGGTTTTAATGTGGAGGCATATGAAAGAAAGACGACACCGAACCTGTTACACTGTTTTCGAAATTTGCAGCGGTGTTTTAGTATTTTTAATCATGGTACTAACTAGACAGAATTTATTGAATCAAACGGAAAGCTTCCACGTAAGTTTTATAATTTGTTTTAATTAAAATATAATTTGTTTTTTTATAATTTGTTTGTTGTTGTTTTATTGGTTTTAATGTAAACAGTGAAACGATCGACACACGGCTAATGGTAGTCTGTCAGTCAAGTTCGTAAAGCAAAACGGTGACACAAACCATTTCAGGACACCTTTCAGTCACACTTATCTTGCTAATCCACACACTTGAAAGGACAATGGGCAAAATGCAAAAATGTATGGTATCTGGTTACGTAATCGCTATTTTATAAAAAAAAAGTTTATCGATAGAAGTTTAAATGTCAAAAGCTGTTTCTCTTTCAATCAACATTATTCAGAGACTTTAGCTGTCAAAACTTGTTACGTAATCGCAAAACTGTCATGTTTCCTATTTCTTACGAAAGTTGATAGAAACCAAAGTTACATAATCGCCCCACTGGTACCCGCTCCAATAGAAACATGTTATACGTCATTGAAAAGATATTTTTGTGTAGAATAATGATAACTTGGGCGCTTATCTCAAATCTTAGTATTTAACGAGTTAGAGCGATTTTTGTACCATGTGTTTTTGCTTCAACATGCGGGTGCGACGCGCAGTCACTCAGAAAAAATATGTTTATATATATATTGATTTACAATCACGCACGTATGACAAAAACGTATGACTAAAGGTCATTTTACGTTCAAGTTTGTTATTTATTTAGTTAGATATTCGAAGTACAAATGAAAAATAACTTTAACAAGTATTTTCATTTTGGAAGAAAGTTAAGTCCATAAAACAAGCCAAAGTCAACGTTTTTAACGAGTATCGGAGTCCAAAAGGAAAGTGCGGGTCAACATGAAAAATAAAATAGATAAGTGCGGGTAGCGTATCGCGAACGTAACGAACTGACGACTTCGTCTGATGATTGGCCGATACTCTTTTCGCGTGCACTGCACTCGCGCCCGCTTTTTTTTTGTCATAGGGGGTCCCGTGGTGCCTCCTAGGTTGGTTGATTTTAGTAAATTAAGTTTTCAGTTGCATCGCCTAAGTTTTAAATATGACACATTATTTACCTAGTTGAACAAATGAAACATATTTATTTTCAATATCTCCGAAGATACTGACATTTAGGTTATGTCGCCACTCGTAGTCGCCATACAATTTTTTTCCTCTCTAGGATAGACCAATTCAGTAATAGGTATAATAATTATTGCTGTTGAACCCGATACCAAAATGCCCATCATCTTTTGTTCACCTTCGACTCACCCATCAAAATTTTAGACTAGGTACCTACATCCAGAAGACATAGAAAGTGGAAAATTTATGTAGACGTAGATTATTATTGGACGGCCGCGGTATTTCGGAGTTCCCGAGGGAATTATTCTCACGTCACACGCGCGCGGTCGTCACACGTCGAGGTCAGACTTAACGCCGCACTCAGAGTCGACATTAATGATTACTTAGTTAAGTGTAGATTTTTAAAACAAAACTGTCGCACAGATTCCTTAAATCATAATATTATGCTATTTTGATTTTTATAATATCTGTGGTGTAGCTTAGCTCTTAATACTTACCTACCTACTTATTTGGTATACCTCATAGTTCATACCTGCCTACTTTGTATTGTTTGGTTTTATCACAGGTGCCCCTTGTTGAGGAATCTGATGTAATGAGAATCTTCTATGCTCCCGACAATGAAACAATAGAAAAGTTTATGGCTAAAGTAGGGAACGAACTCGCTTTGAAAAAAATAAATAATTTATCAGGTAATTTTACTTTATCACGCTCGGTCTCTTTTTAGGGGCGAATCGGCTAGAGATTGGGGAGGGGCCCAAGGAAATTATAACGGCTTCGATTTAAACTTGTTTGAAAAATACTCTGCTGTTTTGTTAGTTTGATAGTACCTTACTTATTTAAGACATCAGAAATTAACTCTTTGGAGGCAACTATAAACCTCTTTATTTCACACCTCTTTCGGGCCCCTATAATTTCGGGGCCACTCAGTAGTCTGACCGCCAACCGGCCAGTCAGTGTGGACTGTGGACTGTGGAGTGTGGAGTGTGGACCTTTAATTTTTTTTGAATGAAATAAATAAATGAAATCTTTAATCGTTACGAAAACATTAAAAAATCGAAATAAAATTTAGTAAAAAAACAGCGTGTCGCAAAATCGCAACCACAGATGCTATTGTGTACCTACTTAACTATAGTTTCTATCATTTTTCGGTTGCAATTAAAAACATGGTGGTTTTGCGATTACAATAATATTATATTATGTACGTTTTGAAACCTACAAACCAAAATAGACATACTTCAAAAGTTGAGGCTGCCAAAACATGATTAATTTGTCATAAAATCACTATTTTTGTGATTGAAATTGAAATATTATAGCAACAAAAGTTACATAATTGCCCTGCAGCTCAGCATAAGCTCCGAAGCTGGTCTTCTGCCGGTGCGTGACAAGCGGATGAATGTAAACTACTTATTTTGTGGGTATACATAATATCTAATAGCCTCTGTTTTTTACTTATTTGGTAATTTCTATTTATTTTATAATAGTAGGTAGTGGGCCGGTACATGAGCATACCAAGGGGGGCAGGGAGGGGCAGCTCACAGCTGCCCCCCCTGGATCTCTTTAACGTCCCTACTAACTATCAACTTTTGTCGATAAAAGTTAAGAAAAAAAACTTTTTGCCATTTGCAATACAATAGGTACCTACAGGTATAAATTGAACTTTCAAAATAGCTATTGTACATTATTATTAAATTAAAGAATTTATTTAAAAAATACCTCTTTTATTTATGTTTATTTGACTAGGTGCTTATAAAAAATCTGATCTGCCCCCTGGCTCAGAATCTGGGTTACGCCCATGGGCCGGTAATATCTAAAATCAGCAGCCTGATAATCGCCTTAATAGTTGGTATAATTTTTTCCATAAAAATAATTATTTGTTAGTTAAAATTTATTTGCAGACATTATTAATTCAGAAGGCTATAGGAGTTTTCAAAGTGCTGATGAAATTCATGTGTTTTTGAAGGAAAACCAAATTTCGGACCCCGTTGGTGTTGTAATATTTGAGGTAAACATTGTTATAATGCTAATATCCTACTAATATTGTAAATGTGAAAGTGTGGATGTTTGGATGTTTGTTACTCAATCACGCAAAAACGGCAGAACGGATTTGGATGTAATTTGGCATGCACGTTGTCAGGGGTACAGAGAAGGACATAGGGTACTTTTTATCCCGGAATTCCCGCGGAAACTCCGACATTACCGCGGGTGAAACGCGCGCGCGGGGCACAGCTATAGTATATTATAATCCTAAACAATATTATAAAATGCGAATGTGAATTTATTACTTTGTTACGATTTTCCGCCTTAACCACTTACCTATCTATTAATATATATTATGTATTATACTAGCTGTGCCCCGCGATTTCATCCGCGGTAATTTCGGAGTTCCCGGAGAAAAGTATGTCCTTCTTTGTACCCCGACCGTAGTTTACAGTGATTAGCTGTTCCCCGCATTATTGCCAGAGTTCCTGCGGGAATACCGGGATGAAACTATCCTATCTTTTAAGTTGGACCATTTTATGAATGGTTACGAAATTTTATCAAAATCCGTTCAGTAGTTTCGGAGTCCATCGCGGACAAACAACGTGACACGTGATTTATATATATAAGATAAGATAGTAGTCGTCTCGTGATTTTCGGGATTTACTTAACAACTTATTGAGTAGATAGGTACCTAGCCCGTCCCTAGGCCCTAGGGTGTCAGTTATGTTTAGCTCAAGTTAGCCTAAATTTCATCAAAATTGGATTAAAATATTATAGTGGCTATGAAAACATAACAAACAGACAAGCATACAAATTTTAATGTCTGTATTTCAGAATATCGGAAGTTTCTGGCACCATTTAAACTACTCCATTGAATATATCGTGACCCAACCTTATGTAATAGGGAAAAATTCTACACCTTCAGATAATATGATCAATTATAGACTTTTATCAGGTAAGCAAGAATAAAAATGTTTGTTACTCAATCACGCAAAAACGGCTGAACGGATTTGGATGATATCTGGCATGCACGTTGTCAGGGGTACAGAGAAGGACATAGGGTACTTTTTATCCTGGAATTCCCGAGGGAACTGCGAAATTACCGCGGGTGAAACCGCGGGGCACAGCTAGCATCTAATAATAATACGTCCTAACTCATAGTAAAAAGCACTCAAGTAAAAAAAAAATATTTGAAATTGGTTCAGTACCTAGTTTTTGAGTTTGTTCGTTACAAACATTGTTTGTTTGTGATGGATAAACTCAAAAACTAGGTACTTAAACGATTATGAAAATTCTTTCACTTATAGGAAGCTAAAGTGTTCTTAATGATTCTTAGTTTACGGCCGCACTCAGAGTCGACTTTAATGATTACTTAGTTAAGTATAGATTTTTAAAACAAAACTTCCGCAATCAGAGACGTTCAGTAAATTAATGTTAGTTGGCATTTAATGAGATGTAACATAATTAGTTAAATGCCAACTAACATCAATTTATTAAACTTGTCCGATTGCGGCAGTTTTGTTTTAAAAATCTATACTTAACTAAGTAATCATTAAAGTCGACTCTGAGTACGGCGGTTAGTGACACAGGGTAATTTTTGTCCCGGAATTCCCACGAGAACTCTAAAATTAACGCACGTGAAACCGTGGGGGACTATAGTGTTTTGTATTCCATGACAAGTATAATATGTATACAACTATTGCACTACGCAAAGGCATGAATAAGTAAATCAAATAAATATAAACCTACCTATCTTTTCTTCATTATATTGTGGCTCATCATAAACATCATGAGGAAATTTGTTTAGGTAGCTACATGTATTTAAAGAAATTAAAGGACTAATTTTTATTTTTTAGTCCGTCTTGTAGATTATTAAAAAATATTGGACACGTATTTTTTCTTTTTTTACGTAATCAAAAAATAACGGCGATATACTGAGTTGAAATTTCGCGTGACGTCACTATTCTGACATGTTGTATGGCGGTTTTGCGGTTAGTGACGTCACGACCCCCTCACCTTAAACTTTAATGCGCTTTATTTCTGTATATTTTAATTTATTTAAAAAAGCAAAAAACACGTGTCTATTGTTTTTTTATTTTCTAACTGACGGACTAATTAGAATTTTGCTTTTCAAAAGTCGTCAACATCCCTATTGTGTGGGTAGTCCTTCTCTGTATAATACGAGTAAGTAGGTATTATACCTACCTAAAGATATGTCTATGTCTATGTCTACTCTTTGCCCCGCACGACGTTGGTCCATGCCTGTTGAACTATCGCTTGTTCTAATCATTAGGCCTAGGCCTAGACTTGTGGCCCAGCCGTGGGGGCACTTATTCATCAAGTGATTTCTTTAAAGTGACAAATGAAATACCTTCGGCTCTCGTGAAATTGCAGTGGGCTATAGACAAGACATATTTGAGAGAAATATCTGGATCCGATATATCAACGCAGGTAAATAAATTTTATGTCTTTGAGCCGATTGTTCAATCCTTAAAGGTTAACCTTATAATTGAACGACATAATCTAGTTTTGTACGTTAGGTACTAATTGTTTATCCATCGATTGAAATTTTAATTTTAATCTATAGATATCTACTTTATAAAATGCTTTGTCCTGAATGTCTGACTGACGGATCAACGCACAGCCTTATCCGCTGATCGTAGAGATCTGTTTGGAGGGTGTGCTCTTTGTATGACGTAGGCCTAAGGGGGTGAAAAGGGGTTGCAATGTTTGTATGGAACAATTCCGCAGGGACTCCGAAATTATCGCCGCGAGGGACAGATAGTTTTTTTGTTTGTTTGTTTGTATACTTTATTGAACATAAACAAAGTTTTTACAAATTGCTAAAATTAAAATAAGTAGGCAATTTATGCTCAAAGGCGGACTTATCCCGCGAGGGGATTTCTTCCGGTCAACCTTTTGAAAAATCGAAAGGATTTGAAGTAAACATTGGCGGGAGAAGAGATAAAGAGAAAGGAGGTTGATAAACATCAAAATAATGGTTCGGTAGAATCGAAACTAGGGATAAAAAAGGAGTTATATTGTAAACTAGCTGTTCGCCCGCAGTTTAAGCCACGTTTCACCCTTTATTAGGGGTTGAATTTCCAAGATTCTTTGTGAATGTGAAGAAGCTTTGTGTAAAATTGCAAAAACTACACAGTTGTAGGCTTAGTCGCGTCTAGTCGCTAATCGCTTTCAGAGCTTCGAAGTGGAGGAATTGTCGGGAGTTCTCAACCCCGTGGTGGAGGTGTTGCATGGCTTCCTCATCATATGTACTGTATTGGCCACGTTGCCGTTCTTCCTATTCAATTCTTCAAGGCTGGTGGTGGAAAAGCAGAGTGGCCTGAAGGTCGGTATATAAAAATAAAAAGAAAATCTATAAGATCTTATGGTGGTTTCTCTTGTAGTCTGTGCGCATTTTTGCTGACTTGAGACTGCCTTCCAGTTACTAATAGATAAAGAGTTAAAATTTTTGAGTTTGTGAGGTTGTAGGTGTGTAGGAACCTACAGTGTTACTTAAAGACTTAGGTCGCTTTTATCCCTGAATTACTACGGGAACTCTAAAGTTAACACGAGTGAAACCGTAGGGGGAGTACTAGAGTATACATCGTGTTTACAATTGGCTACTTGACAAAAAAATTTTTTTTAGTCCGTCGTGTAGATTAGTAAAAAATATTGGACACGTATTTTTTCTTTTTTTACGTACTCAAAAAATAACAGAGATACATTGAGTTGAAATTTCACGTGACGTCATAATTCGGTGCGGTTTGTATGGCGCTTATAATGAATATTGACGTCACGAGCCCCCCACCCTAAACTTTAATGCGCTTTATCTATGTTCATTTTCATTAAATTGAAAAAGCAAAAAATACGTGTCTATTATTTTTTTATTTTCTAACTGACGGACTAATTAGAATTTTGATATTCATACCTTGGAGAATACCCAATTAACTGAAAACTAGAAAGTAGTTTGCTCGGAATCAACTAGCGAATCGATCGCACTATATTTTAATATAGGTTATTTTATTTTTATTAGCCCATGTATAAATTATTTAATCGATCGCACTATATTTTAATATAGGTTATTTTATTTTTATTAGCCCATGTATAAATTATTTATAACACAATATTTGGCGCGTACGCCCGCCCGCAACAATAAAATTCGAACCGGTAGGCGCGGGCGTAGCGCTTGGAATTTTGTAGATAGGTCACCTCCAAACTAATGTTGAATAACTATTAAAGTCTTACCTATTAATTTTTTCGACATAAAATATATTTTAATCATAACTATTATTGTTTATTTTTTTAAATGGGTGTATCAGGTTTTCAGTTATTCATTAACAAGTTGTATATGAGTTTCGCTACTGTTGCCACAAAGTTAGTAAAAGTGTGCTCAAAATAACCAGAATAGTGATTTACAGGAGCTAATGAAATTGGTGGGCGTGTCACCGAGTGTGGTTCGCATGTCGCACTTACTGGAGACCGCCCTAGTGGGCTCCATTCACGCCGCCCTCATCACCGTAGTGCTTAAGGCGAGTGGAAAATATAAAATCTACGACTGTAAAACTGTAGATGGACAATCAACCGGGTTTTAACTCAGTGCAATGCTAAACGCCCAATTTTCTGAGTGTTTATTGGGATCCAATAACATTTAAGCATGATATTTCGGCAGGAATGCCTATCCCTACATCGCAAAGTCCGTAACTATCAAGAACCGTAACTGGTTACGGCAGAAGAAATTAATGAAACATCGTAACAATTTAACACACCATGAATGTGACTTTGTCTATTACACTTTCACGCTAACTACTCAACCGATCATTTTTTGCATACACGTTGTAAGGGGTAGGTACAGAGTAGGACATAGGGTAACTTTATCCCAGAATTTATTTATTCTCTATATTTATACAGATGATAGCGCAGCTTGAGCTATCGGTGAAGGAAAACATCGGGAGTAAACCATAGCATGGTGGTAGGGCACTTTCCAGTACCCGGCATGGCTAACTACCACTCTCAAGTTGTAAATCTAAGCAACTTACGGTGTGTTCCGGCAGCCTCACTTGAAAGCCAGTTCTCATCCCCATTCCGGGTCGGCAACACACCTGCATGCCTTCTGGTGCTGCAGATGTCCATGGGCGGCGGTAATCACTTACCATCAGGTGTCCCACATGCCCGTTTGCCCCCTATGACATAAAATTACCCGGGAACCTCGAAATTTAGACGGGCGAAGCCGTAGGGAACAGCTACTAGTGCCAAATAGAAATTATATATCATACGAATTTTAAAATATATTTTATTGCGATTCCAATTTCACAGCCGGTTTTAGTCAGTTTAAAGGTAAAAAATAATAACTTTCCAGGCGACATCGAACCCGATACTGCCCAACAGCAGTGGAATCATCGTAGCCGTGACGATTGTATTGCATTTCGTCAGCATCACGTCTCTCGCCTTCATCACTAGCACACTGTCGCAAGATTGTGAGTAGCCGATGTTTAGGTACTTAGCTGCCCCCTTAGCCTATGAAACAATCTTTCCAAAAACAAAACTGCCCGTTCCGTCCCGTCCCGTCCGTATTAAAACCCGCCACAAATGCAGCGACCTTTAGTCCGGGAATAGGCATGTTGACTAATTTTTATTTTTTAGTCCGTCTTGTAGATTATTAAAAAATATTGGACACGTATTTTTTCTTTTTTTACGTAATCAAAAAATAACGGCGATATATTGAGTTGAAATTTCGGGTGACGTCACTATTGTGACAGTTTGTATGGCGGTTTTAGCGGTTAGTGACGTCACGACCCCCTCACCCTAAACTTTAATGCGCTTTATCTCTGTATATTTTAATTTATTTGAAAAAGCAAAAAATACGTGTCTATTGTTGTTTTATTTTCTAACTGATGGACTACTTAATTAGAATTTTGATTTTCAAAAGTAGTCAACATCCCCATTATTGTTAAGTAACCTATACATGAAAAAAATTGAGCAGGTATAGTATCATAACAGATCTGGCAGGTACCCATATTACAAGCTCTGCTTGGTTTGTAATTGTGTGATAGTGATAGTTATGTCCAAGCATTATCAATATTAATTCTGACAAGCTTGCAGGAGCGAATCTTTACCAGATCGCATCCATCGCCTCTCCTCTTTCCTTGTACCGGCGCCAATTTCCCACAGATCAACATGCGAGCGGCTTGGCGATAATAATCTACATGATGTCCTATCTGATCGTCAACGTTTGGTACAACCACGAGAAAAAGAACTCGATCAGCAAGAACATAGTCAGCTGGCTATTTCCGCACGGCCCTGTGTATGTGTTCTGGAACGAGGTCACATCCTTGGAGAAGATAGGTGAAATATATACCTTTATATATCTACAGTCTACACCCTTACTGAAAATATTGCAATTTAATTATTTTGCAAAATAATAAATACTAGTTGTGCCCCGTGGTTTAACCCGCGTTAATTTCAAAGTTACCGCGGGAATTCCGGGATAAAAAGTACCCTATGTGTTAATCTGATGTATAAGCTATATTATTCTAAAGTTTCATTTTAATTCATCCAGTAGTTTTTGCGTGAAATAGTAACAAACATCCATCCATCCATCCATACATACTTACAAACTTTCGCGTTACAATATTAGTAGGATTACATTTATTTAAAATTTGCAAATTTTCTTGCAATTGGCAAGATGATATTATGGTGTTCACAATAAACTTACTTTTCCTCCGAACTCAGGGGAGGGCACAATATTCGGGAACATGGCAACACCGCACTCGCCGAAGAGCCTGTCCGTGTTGCTGGTCTGGCTGTGTTTCGTCATCCAACTGGCGATCGTGTTGACGCTCTCTTGGTATTTGGACCTCGTGAGACCCGGCCGCTATGGCGTCGCCAAGAAATGGCACTTTGTTTTTCAGGTAAATTTGAACTTTGTTGCTACTCGTTTTTTAAAGAAGGGAAAATACCTCAAAAACTGAGAAAATGGCTACAAAAAAAGACGACCGAACTCATAAAAAAGGCGGGCAAAAACCCAAAGTTAAAATTGGCCCGTATTTCTAGAGAGAGTTCTGGCACCAAAAAAAGAAAAAAGTGACATTCCACGTGACGGTGGAGCAGAACCAGCGGTTGCTGCGAGACGACAGGTTCTTCGAGAGTGGTCCCGACAACACCGAGGTAGCCATCAAAGTGGTCAACGTTACCAAGGTTTGTTTCATCATCATTCATTTCCATCATTTGTTTCACAACATGCGCTTCTATGCTCTTCATCAAAGGTCATGAGTCACGTCATGATTTATCTAGCTATCTGATAAACTTTTTTTAATCCATCAAAACTAAGGAAGTAGTAAATTTTTCTTGAATGTTAATAATTATAATACCAATGTTAATTTTTTTCAGTGATATCGTGCGAAATGAATGACGGTGAGTTAATACAACTACAGATTGTACCTATTACAATTACTATTACCTACGTAGATTGGCGATAAATTCTACAGGCTGTTATGGAAAAGTGTAGTCATAGTTGAAGAAGAAGTGTTATGATAGGTAAAATAGGTACAATAAGTACAATAGGTAATTTACAGCTCGTAATAATCAGCCTAAAATAAAAGAAACATTGAATAAAATTTTATTGTGAAAAACAATATTTATTAATATGAATAAATATATAAATACAGCTTTTTGTAACAGCCTGTATAAGTATGTATGTGTGTTTGACCGGTAAATCAGTCCAGCCAGCCATTCTCATTTGAGGCACTTCCCAACGAACTGCTTTTATTTTACACAGATAAATCTCGAACATCATCACAGTGCCATTCGGTTACAAACTAAGCAGACATTGTAGGCAATAATAAGCCAATAGACTCTAAAGATACATAGGTACTACTATAGGTACGCCCAGAATCAGGGTAAAAACAAAATATTCGTCACATAAATATTCCCCTGAGCAAGGATCGAACCCGCGTCATTTGTCTAGTATCTAGACAAATTGCTAAGCACTAGATTGAAGGTGCTGTTGATGTGCGATGTATATAAATAAGATAATTTTGACTCTTCTAGTTTTTAAACGGTTTCATTTAGCATGTTTGCTGTCTTTTGGGTCAAAATTTCATTTATCACCAAAATGAATTCATGTATATAGAGAAGCAGTCACTTGTTGCCTTGCAGATATTCCGCGGGTTCCGGCAGCCGCGTGTGGTCGCGCTCGACTTGGTCAACTTGGATGTGTACAGAGGCGAGGTAACGGTGCTGCTGGGTGCCAACGGCGCCGGCAAAACCACCCTTCTGTCCATTATAACAGGTGTCATAATAATTATTATGCTTTCGTTCGCTGCACCTTCCATGAGGGTAAAATAGGCATTTGACAATGCAAGACATCTTGACGAAAAATTGACGACACTCTTCGAGTATCACTGCAGTGATAGTGTGGTTTTCATCAATAGATAGAGTGAATCATGAGGAAGGTTTGTATCTACTTATATTTTGTCCTGGAATGTCCGCAGGTGAAACCACGGGGGACAACTAGTAATATATATTCCTACCTCTTTGGTTCGCTCAATATCTACTTTTGTGTTATATTGTGTTGTATTGGCCAATGAATTCTTAAGTTGTTTTTTTTTTCATCTAGTGTGCAGCAAGTAAGCTTTGTTCCTTTAACATAAGCTTAATTTTCCAGGGATGTACAGTGCCTCCTCGGGCAACGTGTACGTGAATGGTATGGACATATCGAATCGCATACAACAAGTCCACAAGGACCTGGGGTTCTGTCCCCAGCACAATCTCACCTTCGATTACTTGACTGTCCGTGAGAATATTATATTTTTTGAAAGAGTGAGTAGCCCAATTTACCGCGATCACACTTCTTAAGTTCTTACTATACATGATGTTATAGCTTCTAATGCCGTAAGAAGTATAGCTTCTTACCGCCGCACTCAGAGTCGACTTTAATGATTACTTAGTTAAGTATAGATTTTCAAAACAAAATTGCCGCAATCAGACAAGTTTAATAAATTAATGTTAATTGACATTTAACTAATTAAGTTACATCTCATTAAATGCCAATTAACATTAATTTACTGAACGTCTCTGATTGCGGCAGTTTTGTTTCAAAAATCTATACTTAACTAAGTAATCATTAAAGTCGACTCTGAGTGCGGCCGTTAGACATCTAATGCCTGCACTAAATTATCGCCGATGATCGTTGATCGTGTGACAGGCGTGCGTGCCCAAAAACCGACAATTCACGGGTCGCAGGCGGTCATAGACGATGATTATCTATGGGGTACTAAATATAATAGTAGGTACATAATAGTGTAGGTACATTGATTCGTGTCGACAGATGGCAAAGAGTGGTAAAAATGAATAATAAAACCAACTGTCAAAAAATTTTGTTTGAATTTTGAAGTGAAATTCATGCATACGACATAACGCCAAGTTTACGAGAAAGTGTGTTGACAAAATTTCAATATGATAAGAAACTCGTAAAAAAGAATAATATCCTATTCCCGAAGGGAAATATTGAATATTCCTTTTTTTTGATATCGAATAAGGATACATTTATTTCTGAACATTAATAGTTGAAGGGTGAAGCCAGAGAGGACGCTCGCTCTAGCGCGGACCACTTGATGGAAAAACTGAGACTCAACGACAGAGCCGACTACTACAGCTACCAGCTGTCCGCTGGCCTCAAGAGATGCTTGCAGGTGACCACTATACAGAATGTAAGGTAACATAATATATAACGTAATATATAAGGTGTCCCGGACTGATCGAGGGGTAGGTACTCTATCAGATAAATAAAGATGGCGATATTAGATACATATAGATAATTTAATTCCAAATTCCGCTGGAAATGGACTCACAGAAACAATTGAAGGTGCGTGTGCGAGTAGCGTGAAATTACGCGAGAGATTTGTATTGTGGTTTCATAACACTTTGAGTAGGTACCAAAATTATATATTGATAAATTAAATTATATACCTACTGTAACTGGCAAGTCTCAATTTTTTTTTTCACTGTCTCTGTTTTAATGTAAGAAAAAGTCCCTTCGTGACTTTGTCCTTTTTTATGACGTCATGATAGTAGGTATACGAGTTTTGTAGGTGGCCTGCGCTATGGCAGGGGGAGCTGAGGTGCTAGTGCTGGACGAGCCGACGTCCGGCATGGACTCCGACTCCAGACACTCGCTGTGGGATATAATACTGGTGAGACTCCAATGCCCTTTGATGACAGCTAACACGTGACAGAAAAATACTTCGACTGGCGGCGAAAACAAATTGGTACATTACAGAATATTAGCTCTTCCACCCGCAAGAATCTCGGTATTCCCGCGGGAACTCTTCGTTCCTAGATAAAAGTAGCCTATGTCATTTGGGGATACTGCAGTTTTCTATCTGTGAAAGAATGTTTAGAATTGGTCCAGTAGAATCCAGAGATTACTCAGTCAAATTTACTTACCATTTTATAATATCAGTCCAGCTTTAAATATGTAGGTAGGTATTAGAAAAAAAAATCTAGCCCTAAACCGAAAAATTCTTTATAGACAATTATTCTTTTTGTTTTGATCTATTGATTTAAGTCGCTTCGGGGCAATACTACGATATTGATGACGACCGCCATCATTGAGGAAGCGGATGTGCTCGGGGACAGGATCGCGCTTTTGAACGGTGGCAGGTTGAGGTGCTACGGGACACCCACGTTCTTGAAACAAGCTATAGGTATGAGTAGTACGGCAATACGGCAATAACACAGTAAGGCAGTACGAAAACACGGAATGCGCTAACAAGACACGACAGCAGCAATAGGTACTAGAGAAGAAGAAAAATTGTATTTTCTTTCTTTCTTTCTTTCTTTCTTTCAATAGGTACTACAGTAGATACTAATGTAGTTTTGCCGTACCGATAAAGTCAAAGTTAAATCATTTATTCAAATTTGGCCCATAATGTGGCTCTGTTTGACGTCAATAAAGTTACATTTATTATGATATACTGCAGTATGGCAAAACTACTTTAGTATCTACAACACCAGGATCACGTAGTGAAGATAGTACGTAAGCGTGTGTGAGAGATGCTCCGAAGAAAATATAAAAATCAAGTAGAGTATTTTTTTAGCAAATCAAATTTACACGGCACCCACTGCAGCAGGAAATTGTTAAGTGATGATTATGTATACCGTAGTTTTAAAATATTGAAGTTGAAATTTCAATGAGTGGTAAGCTTATAGCGCTGGCAGGCTGCCGGCGGTAAAGTGCAACGCTATAGCGTTTCTTTTAATCACTACGTTCCCCCAGGGACCGGTTTCAATTTGGTCATAACACTGAAACACAAGCAGTTCGTGGGGCCAGTACAGGAGCTAGTTTTGACTACTGTACCTGATAGCACGTCTAAGGAGTTGGAGAGGAAACGAGTGACCTTCACGCTACCTTACAAGGGGATGGAACTGTTCCCTAAGCTTTTCGATGCGTTGGAGGAGGACAAAGTTAACTTGGGCATAGTCGGGATGGAGGTCGGCATGTCTATGGAAGATGTTTTCTTAGAGTGAGTACTTTGTCTTTTGTCTTATTGATTCACTAGCTAGCTAGGATTCCTGCAAAAAATCCGATTTTTGTGTTAGTTGGTGTTGTAGTTTTAGCCTGTAAACTTTGTGTTAAGTTACGCAAATGATTGTGCGCAGAATAAAAGCGTCTAAAATTTGTGCTGCTAGATAATGATCTGTTGATGAATCAACAAAAAGTATGAAACACGGTTCCACAGTGATAAATATAGAAGGAAGGTAAATTTTCTAACACTAATATTGATTGCAGATTTATAGACGAAGAAGACGAAATAGATGACCCGTTGCTCAGTATAGTATCATGTCACAGTAAGTAAGGCCTTTTCAGCCCATCTATTCGAAAAACAAGTGCTATTAAGCAAAATAATGCTCACCACTTCGCAAAACACGATAAAAAGTTGCCCGAGAAAAAAAAACATATAAAATGCTGTTTTGCGCAAATGTTAGGCGTAGGCCACATATAAATGGCGTCGGGTGCGGACATGGCACGGGCGGCTTCCTATTCCATTCAATTTTTATACAAAATGCATGGAAATAAAGCACAATTTGACACACGGTCATTGCTCGGAAATGACCCGTCATAACCACGTCCGAGCAACGACATACCTACCGTGTATCAAATTGTGCTTTATTTCCATGCATTTTGCATGAAAGAATGAAATAGGAAGCTGCCCGTGCCATGTCCGCGCCCGACGCCTTTTATGTGTGGCCTGCGCCTTACAGGCCAACCAAATGGCGTTTAGGAAATATAGTTCGTTATCAATCTTTGTGTGAAATATTCAGCCGGCGACACTGGTTTTAATAATAAACAGAGCCAATGTCCCTTCTATCCGTTATTTTTCCAGACATGCAAGACGTCAAACTTGAAGGATGGCGTTTGTTCAAACAGCGTATGTTGGTGTTAATTAGGAGAAACATAATATTTTTGTGGTCAAAGAAATACCAGTTTATTGTGTTGGTACGTTTCAATTTGGTCGTAGCTACATATTTATGAAACTCCATGCTGTCGCACCAATCGTTAAAAGTAATTTAGATGATAGATAATTTGAAATTTACGTGCATTCAGCACTACTTAACTAGCTGCCGGTGGTCCATCCCTCAGGACTGCGCTCAGAAACCTCTTGGTGCTTGGTGCCAGGGTGCACCCAACAGGTCTGGTACTTTAGGTACCTACTGGGGAGAACAAGGTGTGGTTTCTAAACACAACCTTGATTTTACTGTGTGCAGGTCACTACCATTTGTCACCACCTCCTTTGTAGCCACTGGTGATAAATGGGATTATTTTAATGTCCCATTTCTCTCCGCCGCCGATGCTGCCAGCATGCAAGCTTTTACTTTACGATTGGTCACTGTTCCGTTTTCAGCAAGTGATAGTGCCTATATTCGGTTTGCTGATGATAACACTAACATCAAACCGGTCGTACTTGGCTACCACTGTCGAGAGAACGGTGGAAGACAACGAGTCGGCCATCGCTTTGTACGAGACAGGGCCGTACCGGAGTAGGGGTCTCGTGGAGCCGTTGCAGGCTTACTATCCCAATGTTGAGTTTGTACACTCCAATAACGTTACCAGAGGTATGAATTAGGTACTATTAATACCAAATAATACTAGGCTACGTAAAAAAGCGACGTGAAAGCGATGTGGGCTGTCGCTGCTGTGAGTGTGTCGGGAGAACATCAACTTGAATATGTCCCTTCCCCCGCTACTCGTCGAGCCCCGGTGCGAGTCCTTCATCTACACGTAACTTGCACCTATAAATCGTTCTTCTTTCTTTGAGTTACCTACAAAAATTACTTGGGTAGGTACTAATATTACAAATATTATAAACTAGTTGTGCCCTGCGGTTTCACCCGCGTTAATTTCAGAGTTCCCGGGATAAAAAGTACCCTATGTGTTAATCTGACGTATAAGCTATATTATTGTAAAGTTTCATTTAAATCCATCCAGTAGTATTTGTGTGAAAGAGTAACAAACATCCATCCATCCATCCATCCATACATTCTTACAAACTTTCGCGTTTATAATATTAGTAGGACAACATAAATCTCGTATGCCACCGGCAGCGAGGAAACGCTGAAGCTATCGGTTATTGTGATATATATATAATAATTAATAATCAATTTTCAGACGTGATCGAGCTGGTCAACACGCGCGCTCGCGACGACAGAAACAAGCAGATATACGCTCTGCAGATGAACGAGAATCGCACCCGTATTTACTACAGCCGCGCGGGCAAAGCGTCGCTTTCGCGCGCCATCAATCTGTTCAGCAACTTGTACATTTCTCTCCACATGCCTTACGCCATGAACAACACTATACACTTGTTGAGGTACGTGCCCGTGCTCCGAGCGCGGAGCGATGGCGTCGTGGAGGCGAAGAACCCTTATCTGTGCTACAACTGGTCCACCTGGGTTGTGTTCCGTTAGTAAATAATAATAATAATAGGCCAGTTGACTAATGTAATGAAAAATAATGTAGTACGAAAAATACTATATTTTTATCGCCAATTCAACTGTCAACAAAGCGTGTTAAATTAACTGTGACTGGTCTGGAACGCACCCCCATAGCAGCACGGGGAATTTCACAACGAAACCGCATTCTCGGCAACAAAACTTCAACTTTCAATCTGGAAATAATGTCCATGAATGCTGCCCGATACATATACAATATAATGATCTGTGTACTTTTTTCTCTACATTTCCCACAAGTAGGTACTAGGTATATTTTTGCAGCTTTTTTTTCGGAAAAATACTTTATTATCTTTTTAAAAAAAGGTGGCAACCCCTATGTGTGACTAATTAAAAATGTTCAGCACATAAATGTTTACTGTCGGATACAGGAATCAAACCCATGACACCTGGCGTAGTAGCCGGCAGGTTCGCTAACCACTGCTATAATCTTTCTTTTGAAGCTAATGCTTGCATTACATTATGACCGATGATCGTTGATCGTATGATCGGCGATAATGTGTGGACACCTTAACGCGATCCCAGGCGATTCCCGGGTCGCAAGCGATCATAGACGATGATCGGCGAGTACAGCTGAGTATGCCCTCTACACTATCGTGCTCGCGCATAACCGTCTGTACTCGGCGATAATGTAGTGGAGTCATAAGATATACACATAGTAGGTATAGTATTATATTATATGTGTGTACACATTAACTTAACTTTTATGTACCCTTGATAACGTGTTTGCAAAATTTAATAATGATTGGTCCAGAGCCGTAGTGGTGCCACGCGTGGTGCCGTGTCCAAGGAAAATTGGGATTCTTTTTTATATAACTACTTATATATTATATATTTTTTTGCAATACTTTCCAGTGTCAGTACTACCCATGGCACCGCTGGTATGGATGTGCATCAGAGAGATGGAGACTGGTGTCCGCTACAATCACTTCATAGTTGGATGCCCCTCCTACATCTTGTGGCTGGCTAAGGTCATCGTCCACATGCCGGTGTATATAGCAATCGTGCCGCTGTCTCTACTCATTTTAGCCAGATACCTGGAATCCGATCATACCCTCAACGAGAGCACATTTTTAGGTTAGTATTTCTCGTAGTGTAAGAATGAAATCAAAAGATAACAAAGGCTCAAATTCTAAACGATATAGTAGGTACAGTACCTACCTACGGCTACGTACATTAGTCTAAGTTATTCCTTATTATTGTACAAGTCCCGTCTAAATCGGTCCAATCACTTCGGAGATTAGCCGGAACAAACAGACAGACAGATTGACAAAAACTTTGAGAATTGGTTTTTTGTTATAAGTAGGTACCGTACCTTAATATACCTACTTTTACATGCGTTTAATTAAACGGTGTTATTTTCACATTACAAACAGACACTAATTTTATTTATATATGTAGGTAGGTACCTAGAGATTTAGTGACTATTTTTACTACTTAATAGGTAGGTACTATTTCGTTCAATATTATTTCAGGTTTCCTATTCTTAATATCGCTGATATTTGGCTTGGCGTTCCTAGTACATTTGTACGTGTTTAGCTTCGTGCTATCCGCAAGTAACGCCACGACACAAATCTATATTACGTCGTTATGCTTTGGTTAGTGATACTTTTAATTTATAACTTTATCTAGCTGTCCCCCGCGATTTCATCCGCGGTAATTTCGGAGTTCCCGCGGAGGTTGCGGGAAAAAGTACTCTATGCCCTTCAGTTCCCGAGGGAATTCCGGGATAAAAACTATCCTATCTTTTAAGTTGGACCATATTATAAATGGTTGCAAAATTTTATCAAAATCCGTTCAGTAGTTTCGGAGTCCATCGCGGACAAACAACGTGACACGTGATTTATATATATTAGATGTACTAGCCGTTTTCAGCGGATTCACCCTGAAATTAGTGCTTTTTCATCTACTTTGCATGCAAAGCTGCACGGCAGGCGTGGATCTACGGGGGGCAGTGGGTGCTTTAATAGAACCTCAGAAAAATCTGACCCTGTTAATTCCAAAAATTTCGTGGTGTAACCAAAATTACCTCCCCTCAACCAAAACCTGCTCAACGGCAGTGGAATGGCAATGGAATCCTACGTCTTTTCTCGAACGAAACGCGCATGGAGCGTCATGATGTCACGTCAAGTTTCAATAGCACGGTTTAGATTTGGACTTCAAAACACAGTGACTACTGCAGAACAAACGTAGTACGTAGCATATAGATACGTATTTATACATCTGCACTGAGGCAAAGGTAGGTAGGTGTGTGAGTAATAAAATTTTTCATTACTCATACTCGGAAAGTAGGTCTGAAGTTGCCTGAGAAGCGGGTTGAAAGTAACCCTTTTCAGTCCTAGGGAGAATCGCTTTCAACTGACAACTGTCAAATTATTAAAAAAAACTAGGTCTATTTTCACATTTCTATTGAACCATGTTTCAACTTTCTATACAGCCAGCGCGATGTAAAATTGAAATAACGTAAAGTTTAAGTAGGTATTAATTAAAATAAAATTCACTCACTTTTTCTTAAGCTAATTCCTATTTATATTTTTTTATTTTCTTTAATTAATACTTAATAATTAAAGAAAATATTTTTTTTAGGTCGCCACAATGTAAATAAAAAATACTGGCAGAATAGCTAGCCGGCCAAAGAAAAAGAAATAGGTAGGAAAGTGTCAAGCGACTATCCGATCTTCACTCATTTTTTCTTTAGCTAATTCCTATTTTTATTTTGACTTTCCTTGCATTCGTAATGAAAAGCACAGTGTTACCCTCGGGAGAAAGACTTATTTAGTCCCTCGATCTATTGGCGCCCTTGCTACGCTCGGGCGCCAAACCCCGTCTCGGGACTAAATAAGTTACTTTCACCCCTAGGATAACAATGTACTATTGTTACCTGAAGTTAGAAGTGACCAATCACCTTAGGCAGGTAACAAAGTTTTTGCATTCACACACGTCTTACCTCGTCTGAGGCTTACCCAGTCTCAGTTCGCAATAACGCTAGATGTCACTGTGTTTTGAAGTCCAACTCTAAATCGCGCTATTGAAGCTTGCCGTGAAATCATGACGTTCCATGCGCGTTTCATTCGGGACAAGACCTTACTTCATAGGATCATTTCTATAGTAAGCTCTTCGCTAGACCTTCACACTATGTGAGTCTCCAATAGCCACGATGAGGAGATGTGGCGCGGCGCCCTGAGCGTGAGACAGGCGGTGGTATCACCACCAGCCCTCGATGATCGTTCGCTCCCACCGCGAGGAGGGAGGGTGGGGCGCTGTCGTTGTCTGAGTGGTATTTTTGAACACTTTTATGATAATTATCTCCGAGCGAGGTCAAAGGTAACTGACCCATTTATTTTAATCAGTGATTCTTGAGTTCTAACTTTCATTTCATTTATATAAAATCTGGGAGTCGATTTTTGATTCGCTCGAATTACTTTCACGCACGGAATCGCGAATTCACGTGCGAATCCTCATACATTTTTTAAGCATTCACGCGTTCCGTGTGCGAATAGCAATTCGAACGATTCAAAAATCGACCCCCCGGTTCAATTCCAATTATTATGCTATCCATTATTAGGTACCTACAATCTACATCCATCCATTATACCTACGCGGTTACCAAAAAAAAAAATGTCCGAAAAAACATCTATGATTCATTGGCTTCTGTGACTTTGTTTGACTGTAATTAACTGCGTTTTTATTGTAAAGTCTTTTTAGGTAAAGTTGTGGGTCTTGGATGTCCTTTTTGCATCTTTGATGATATGAGACGAACTTCCCATTGTCACAAAATAAATAATACCCTAGATACTACCATGGATTTATTGGTCCATGATATTACTTCTTACCACAGTGACCAAGTTTCCGAAAGCCTCATGCCATCATTTGAATTCGAAAACAACATGACCTAAACATTTCTTTCAGCTCTAGTGATGCCCACTCTCGAAATACCCTTGATGGAGCTCAAGGTGGCTTGGATGTCGGTGTTGGCGAGATGCATCGACGTGCTGGCGAATTTCAGCCCTATATACACGTACAGTTCGGGGCTTTTTGCAATGACAAATGTGGCCCGCATGAACGCGTACTGCCGTCTCAATAGGCACCAATGCCCAAACTTCACATTGAGCGAACCGCTGTTCTCAACTAGCATTTGCTGCGGTAATATCTTGTGAATTTGATCTTGTTGAGTTGCGTGGACGTAACCTAACTGTTGGACTATGCCGAAGGGCGAATAGGAATTAAGTGGATAGGAGACTTGTTGGTACAATAGGCATATGCATAGGGTTTGAAGTGACGTCACGCGACATTTCGACTTATGCATCAATGTATTGCCGTTAGTAGGGGTTTTATTGGTCATTCGGTATAGGGGTACCTTGCATTTTTGTCTCAAAGGGCGCCGCTTGGAACAGTTGATCCTTGGGTCAAACTAAGCTGATTTAGACCGGGTGACACGAGGAGCCCCCCCTGGGGTGGGCAGGGGAGGGGGGGAAAGAGTCCATCGCCCGCGTCGCAGACTACGCTCGATTTCTGCCCACATATAGCAACTAGGTCGAGTTTGGTATCGTTTTCATATAAATCGAGGACGAGGGTTTCATTTCTGGAATAAATTTTTTGCCCGTCCATAGAAAAAAACCGAGCAACTGGCAAAAACAAAAAAAATTAAAAAAATAAAATTCGGAATATCGTCGCTAAGAATTATACTACGAGTAATTTCACCATATAAAAAATATAATGTTATAGCCCCTTTATTCTCAAATATAAAAAAAATTATTTGAAAAACATCTTTTAAGTATAAGTGTGTTAAAAAAAATATTTTACATAGCACGGCGGGTCCGAATTTCTTAAATGAAATTTAAAAAATCTCAAATAATTGCTTTAACTTTTTGCCCAGACTGCTAGACTGGCATTGTTTTTGAACAACATAATATATGTGACTTAAACATGAACACAAATATAATATTAATTTATTATTTATTCATATTTAAATAAAAATTGCACCATTATTGACAGTTTCGACTACATCTGCAAAGATCTGTACACTTATAACGCAGTTACATCTATGTGTACGCTGTACTTAGCATTTGCATCTAATTAATCCAATAAGTTAATTAAGACAGGGTGACATGCAGAACCCCCCGCAGCGGATGGGCAGAGGAGGGGGTGGAAAATGCATCATCCGCGACGCAATCCGCGCTCGATTTTTACCTCTATATGGCTACTAGGTCAAGTTTGGTGGCGTTTTCGTATAATTCAACGATAAGGGTTTTATTTCTATAATAAACCTTTTGCCTCTCTATAAAAAAAGACAGAGTAACGGGGAAAAACAAAAAAAAAATCGGAATATCGTTGCTCAGAATTATAGTATGAGTAATTTCAGTATACAAAAAATATTGCAGGTATTGTAACCCTTTTATTGTAGAATATAAAAGTGTTACTAGAACATCTTTTAAGTGTAAATGTATTAAAAAAAATTTTGCATAGAGCAACGAGACTGAATTCCTTAACGCGGAATTTAAAAAACAAACCAATTAACTCGTTTTCAAACATTCCCAGTCTAGCAGTCGGAGTAAAAAAGTAAATCAATTAACAACAGACTTAAACATGAATCAAAGATAATTATTAATTTATTATTTATCAATATTTAAATTAAAAATGCACTTTCACTGACACTTTCCACAACACCCGCAAAGCTCTGTAAACTTTGTGAATTTTTACGCAGTTGCATTTATCTAGTTGTACACTGCACTTAGCATTTAAACCGAATGAATTCAAAGCGTGCTCTAGAAGCTAGGAGCAAGCTAGTCCGTATGGACTCCTGAATTTGGTTTTCACTAACCTATTAGAAGGATCCATATCCTTCTTATATCTTGATGCGGTACAAGAAGTTGTTCCCACGCATGTCCTCCTTAGTACACCGCTCAAAGCTAATGTTGATATAAAGAATCTTTAGCCGGCAATATGTTTTCAATGCTTCGATCCTTTTTCGTGAATAATTGTTTTATTCAGTTGGTCACATCCGTGCCAAAGCCTGATCTGTGATTAACAATTAATGATGCAATCACTGTTGTTGATTCCAAGTTTTGAGTTGAATGTTAAAAGATAAAAATATGCACTGCTTCCGATCTAAAAATCGTCGTAAAATCCAAACTATTATTTAAATTTTATAGGATAGGTACTGGCTTTAATTACAGTTGGTCTGCTCTGTCCTTTTTTACTTAGGTACTTGTCATACATAGCAGTGACAATTGATGTTTCTAGTTTTGGGTAAGCTCGAGGGCTGGGCAATATCCCCTTGTATTTCTAATTTGAAACCCTCAGTAGCTGTTAGATATGCACATCATGGTTTCAAAGACACTCTTTTTTCCTTAACCGCAAAAAAAGTCACAACCAGTAAAGGCGGGAAACTTTGCTGTTACTTCTGCTTTCTCAGGTTCTATGGAAGAAAATTTAGGTATAGGAATTAGAAGCTGCAATACCATGACAGAAGAAAATATAGGAAATATAAAATATTTTCCACATACTTATACTTAAAAGATGTTGTATTTAGTATTTTTTTTTATATTTTAGAATAAAGGGACTAATTTTTTGTTTACTGAAATTACTTATGGTATAATTTTGAGCGACGATATTCCGAATTTAATTTTGTTTATTTTTTTGTTTTACCTGTTACTCGTTTTTTTTCTATGGATAGGCAAAGGTTTATTCCAGAAGTAAAACCCGCGTCCTCGAATTATACGAAAACCACACCAAACTCGACCTAGTAGCCATATAGAGGCAAAAATCGAGCGCGGATTGCGTCGCGGACGATGCATTTTCCACCCCCTCCCCTGCCCACCCGCTAGGGGGGTTCCGCATGTCACCCTGTCTTAATTAACTTATTGGATTAATTAGATGCAAATGCTAAGTACAGCGTACACATAGATGTAACTGCGTTATAAGTGTACAGATCTTTGCAGATGTAGTCGAAACTGTCAATAATGGTGCAATTTTTATTTAAATATGAATAAATAATAATTTAATATTATGTTTGTGTTCATATTTAAGTCACATATATTATGTTGTTCAAAAACAATGCCAGTCTAGCAGTCTGGGCAAAATGTTAAAGCAAATATTTGAGTTTTTTAAAATTTCGTTTAAGAAATTCGGTCCCGCCGTGCTATGTAAAATATTATTTGACACACTTATACTTAAAAGATGTTTTTCAAATAATTTTTTTTATATTTGAGAATAAAGGGGCTATAACATTATATTTTTTATATGGTGAAATTACTCGTAGTATAATTCTTAGCGACGATATTCCGAATTTTATTTTTTTAATTTTTTTTGTTTTTGCCAGTTGCTCGGTTTTTTTCTATGGACGGGCAAAAAATTTATTCCAGAAATGAAACCCTCGTCCTCGATTTATATGAAAACGATACCAAACTTGACCTAGTAGCTATATGTGGGCAGAAATCGAGCGCAGACTGCAACGCGGGCGAAGTACTCTTCACCCCCCTCCCCTGGGCAAGGGAGGGGGGGTACCTCGTGTCACCCGGTCTAAATCAGCTTAGTTTAACCCAAGGATCAACTGTTCCAAGCGGAGTCCTTTGATACAAAAGTGTCAAGGTTGCGACCAATAAAACCCCGACTACGTAGAGGTTCCGGGTTCGATTCCCGGTGGGGGTGGACTTTGTGTCATGAACACAGGGTTCCATTTTCCAGTCTGGGTGTGTATATATATATATATCTATAGTATAATATATATGTAATAATATGTGTAGTATATACCACGTTTGCTTCGTTTCCACGACACAAGCTTATAGCTTAGTGTGGGATCAAGTAGGTAGATCTGTGTGTTGTGAAGTGATTATTATTATTATTATTTCTAGACATAATTATATATTACTAGCTGTGCCCCGCGGTTGCACCCGCGGTAATTCCGGGATAAAAGTGCCCTATGTCCTTCTCTGTACCCTTGACAACGTGCATGCCAAATTTCATCCAAATCCGTTAAGCCGTTTCTGCGTGATTGAGTAACAAACATCCAAACATCCACACTTTCACATTTATAATATTAGTAGGATAAAATGAAATTTTTTGGTCTGAATTCACATTGTGATGAAATGAAACGGAGACCGTTAAGTATTTTCAGAAAGAATCGTATGGTTTTGTATTTCGTTTTGGCTGAATTGACCTTCCGATTTCTCATAGTTTTGACCCTCCGCAGGGACTTGCTCCGAGCCACATACCTACGTCCATGTGAACGTATTATAGTGGAGATTTAATGTTTTTTTTTTTACCAATAAAATTGCAGTTTCCTTTTTAAAATTTGCAGAATCAACGTCCGATTCGCCTTTCGGTTATTTCGTGTCCTACGACAGCGGACTGTTTGATTTGATGGTCATGATTGGACAGATTGTCTTCTATAGCGTAAGTTTAAAGAGCCTGTCCAGATGACGCGTTTTACGCGTGAATCGAGAGTCCGACGCGTTGCAAGTGTTTTACGGGATCTATGTGGCTCTAGCTAGTATATCGGGAACACGCGCGTTCTCGACTCGCGCGTAAAACGCCTCATGGACAGGCTCTAATGGGTGTATTTTAATTTCAATTAAGTAGCTACTAGGTGGGTACCTTTACCTATGTAACGAGGCGGCCGTATGCCACTCGTTATGATATCCCGCCTCATTTCTAATATTTGTTATTTATTTTTATATCTGTTCCTTTTATATTTTAAAATTTTGACTTTTGACTTTTTTGTTAGAACGAGATATCTACATTTTAAAAGAAATACAAAAGGCTCTAATTTATAAAAAAATCTTTTATTTTGAGCTAGTCGAGGCTTTTTACTACCACGAACCTCACACCTACAATCCCAATCAAAAGACCATACTAAAATCTTTTTTTTTTACCAACTATTTGCAGACGCTGCTAGCGTTACTACAGAACCGTGCGTTGCAATCGTTTGTGGATCATTTGTTGAACTGCAGCTACGCCGGCCCGCCGCCGATGTATGTCGACGCGCATGTTCAGAAGGAACAGGATTATGTCACAGAACAAATGAAATCCTGTTAGTACCTACCTACTGTCACATCACCCATCGGGTGTACGTCAAGCCCCAGAAAGAGGAGAGTGGCAACTAGGGACAAGGATCAGAGCAAAAATTAAGAATGTGTAGGGTACGGTGCGTCCCGGGCGACTGGGGCGTTCCGGCCCGCGATTCGGTCCGTATAACCAAGATTGGTTGGTAGGACCCTGGGTTGGAGGTGGGTTGTCACATCACCCGCACACCTCTGTGACGCTGCATACATACGAACCGTTTAAATGTAGGTAACTATACTGCTATCGCAGGCGCTGGCTTTTTTATGTCATAGGGGGTAAACGGGCAGGTGGTAGGTACCTGATGGTAAGTGATTACCGCCGCCCATGGATAGATAGATAGATAACTCTTTATTGCACACCAAACTAAAAAAAAAGTGTTTACAAATTTTCCTACATTCAACTTAAAGGTATACAAAAGGCGGCCTTATCGCTTAAAGCCATGGATATCTGCAACTTGATTTGATTCAAGTTGATTTTGTCTGACACACACATAGCAACAACAGCCCACACCGCTCCAACCTCTAGGCTCGCCACTACGTCGTCGAGGGGCGCGTGGAGGCATGCAGTTGACGGGGAGAATCGATTTTTTACGTATTAATAGCAAATAACTCGTATTCATGTGAGCCGTGATACTATGGGAAAGCGTTTAACAAAAGGTTTAAATAAAATAGATCAGTACTGCTTTCGATTGTACCTAATACCAACCCCTTTAGTCGAGTTAGCCCTGGGTGAATGACGGTCACCCACATGACGTGACGTGACGTCAATACATTCCATAGATTACATAGCGATAACGATTATAGAATCTCAACTTGGCTAAGATGGCTGTATTTGTCAACCGTCCAGTTGCGCGCGCGTCGGATTCCACGGTGAGAGAGCTGAGCAAAAGTTCCGGTGACATGCTGCTGGTGAAGAAACTGCACAAGAACTACGCCGGCTCGCTGTGCGGCCACCGCTGCAACGCCGTCAGGGGGGTCAGCTTTGCCGTCAAACAAGGTTGGTTCGTTGGTCTTTAACTGCTTTTTCTATAATTGGGGAGTGTTCAAATTTTACGTAACGTATTTGGAGGGAGGGGGGAGGCCTGTAAAAGGTTACGATGCGGTACAGGGGCGGGAGGGGGGGTTGAACTACACGTTTATTTATTTATTTATTGGCACACCACGTAACATTGGTCTTTTTAACCCTTCAAAACAGACTCCAATCGCCATATTAGAAATTATACATTGATATTCAAAATACACTATTTTCTATCAACCCACTGACTTTCCGGTAACTACTTTACGCCACATTTGTAACTTTTAGGTGAAAATGGTCATTTGGTGATTACGTAACTAGTTTACTAGGAGGGAGGGGGAGTATACAGAAAAACGTTACGGCGTCTTACATGGAGGGAGGGGCAAAAACCTCCAAAAATGTGTTACGTAATACTTGAACGCTCTCTTGATGCACATTGTCATTTGTGACTGGCATTCGGCGAATGCAGTGTGCGTTTCGAGTATGGTGAAAAAAGCTTATATTGAGCGCGAACGTATTTACGCGCCATTCACGCACGTTTTTGTGCTTGGATTTTTTAGTAAAATCCCCTTGGTTTTCACCCGCGTGAATTTCGGAACTTTCTCGGGAACTCTAAAAAGTATTCTATGAGACTCAGAGATACTGTAGCAGCCTCTCAGTGAATCAGTAAAAGAATGTTGTGAAGTGAGAATCGATTTAGTAGTTTCAGAGATTACCTACCCCTTACATCGAAACTTACAGACTACCTCTTTATAATATTGGCATAGATGTATGAGTACCTACTAACTATCTATTGATTAGAAAAAACAAGTTTATGATGTGACAAATTAAGGAAAAGGTATAGAATAAAAAAAATTAACGAAAGTAAAATTTTCTGTAGACTGAGTTGATTGATATCCTCTCAACTGTTGAGCTATGTCACTATGACCATACCACGCCGCGCTAAGATAAGCCGCCGCAAAAACTGTCTTTCCCTCGTAATCAAATAAGTTTTACTGCCAAAAAATACATTTACCTACATTTCTTATGGCATAAAGAATAATAATTTCTAATATCTTGGCATCTAGAACGTTTGGAAATGGGTTTGTTGGACGCGCGTAATGGGCAAGGAATATTGTTGGTCATAGTGAATAAGGGTCCAGGTGTTCTTTGAGTGTTTATCAAATTTTAAGGTATTAGCTTTAAACCCGATTGATTGCCCAAACTATTTCTATTGGACTATTCAGCTTTGGGCATAATTTCTAACAGTCTACATACGCTTGAGGCGACTTCCACCAACGAGCTAGATGTAATTAGCGCTCCATTTTAACAGAATTTTAAGTTTAAGGTGGCGCGCCACCATATTATGCAGCCTCTCAGCCGATAGAGGCCGTGGGCGGCGCCATAAAAGTGTTTTCTCAATTTACAGAGATTCGCAAGCTAAAAGATAGATTTTGATGATAAATGCGACAGGATGAGTGTTTAATACATCTTTCATCTAAAATTTTTATATGGTCTTACGCGCATTATTATCCTTTAACTACAAGAAAATTAGGAATAACCGCCCGAAACGTAGTCACACACACATGCAAATCGATTAGTATTAGCCGAATCTGATTCTGAATTTGACTTATTATATTTGAGTCTCGTTGGCGCTGTGGTGTAATACGTCTCTTTTTGTAAATAATGAATCGTGAAAATCTCGTGTTCAAATCTAAGATTGCGATTCCACTTTTTGTAACTAATTTTCTCAAATTTGTTTATATATACTTATTTATAGATCTACAAACGATTTATTTTTCGTTCTTTTTTGGAATTTTATTCCAAAAAAGAAAATTTAAAGGATATAGAACTAGAATCTAAGAAAATATAAAGATGGATAAAGTTAAAAAAAAATATTGGACTTATTTTCAATACAACCTTACCCTGCAGGTTACACACGTACCCACTTGCGTAAATATTGGGACTGAAAATAATTTTGGGTATAAAAATAACTCTAGGTTCTAATCTAAATTTCAAGATTTCGGGATTTACTTGGTGATAAAAAATTGAAATCTTATAATATCTCCGACACTATGACCACAATACCATCATCTTTATTTTTCAGCAGTCTATGTAATTTACGTCATCAACTAGGATGTTTTAATTTTAGAAAAAAATCAATCATAGAATATCCAATACTAAATAGAATCGCAGTTCAACTCAAAACCTGTATGATTCGTGATAACTTTACAAAAAAAGTTCATAATTCCACAAAGACACTGACATTACAATCCCTACTAAATACTAATAATATTATAAATGCGAAAGTAACTCTGTCTGTCTGTCTTTCTGTTACGCTTTCACGGCTTAATGGCTCAACGGATCATCACGAAATTTTGAAAACACGTTGTCAGGGGTAGAGAAAAGGAAGGATCTAATGAGATTTTGCATATACGTTGTCAGGGGTACAGAGAAGGTACCTTATATGCATAGGGTACTTTATATCCCGGAAGTCCCGCGGGAACTCCAAAATTAACACCGGTGAAATCTAATGAGATTTCGCATATACGTTATCAGGGGTACAGAGAAGGTACCCTATATGCATAGAGTACTTTGTATCCCGGAATTCCTGCGGGATCTACGAAATTGCCGCGGGTGAAACCGCGGGGAACAGCTAGTACTCATATAAACCGAGATTTGAACCGTAATTCTAAAAGGATTAGAGCCAGACGTTAGTACGCATAGTGGTTATATACTCTTTGGTCTAGCCACTCAACCTATATACCGCTTGGCGTTATTACACGAAAAAAAACATAAACGCATTCTGCCGTTGTTCCATTTCAAAATTTAAATTTTGACATCTCGTAATAATAATATTTTATATTTTATTGAGTTTCATCAGTACGTTGAGTTTGTAAAGTATTTTATATTCTACTAGCTGTGTCCCGCGGTTACACCCGCATGAAACATTTTTATAAAATTAACAACTGATACTGGAGGATACTGTAGTTTCTTATGAGTGAAGTATTTAAAAAAACTGGTTCTTTACTTTTTTAATAATACTACCTGTTTTTCATAATATATCTAGAAATTAGCGCGGTTTCACCCACGCTAATTTCAGAGTTTCTGCGAGAATTCCGGGATAAAAACTACCCTGTGTCCTTCACTGTGCCCCTACTAATAAAGTGTATGCAAAATTTCTAGATAATCGGTTGAGTAATAAACCGTAACATACAAACAAACAAACTCATATTCGCATTTCTAATAATAAGTTAATCTAGAAGTGTGCATAATGTATATTATGAAAAAGCAGTTTAGATTTCAAATCGTAAACAATAGCATAAAAATGACAGATAATAAAAAAAAATATCTATACTTCTATACTATAATAAAAGAGTAGAATCCGCGATTCTGTACATTGAATATTTTTACCTAAAATGGAGAGGGGTGATAAAAGAACAGTAACCAAGCACAAAAAAAAGTTTTTGAAATTCTTTTCTGTCTGTCTGTCTGTTTGTTCGCCATAATCTCCAAATCTACTGAACAGATTGTCATGCGGTTTTCACAGGTAGATTAAGTTTAGCCTGTAGCTATATAATATAGGCTTTGTTTCATTCAAATCGGATATCGGGAAAAAAAGTTGTTACACAAAAACTTTTCACGCGGGTAAAACCGTAGGGCACAGCTAGTCATATAATATTGAGACTTCTTCGGAAGTTGTTCTAACCACTGGACCATTATCGTATAGTTCCTCCTGCCGAAAAAATTGTATGCATTCAGCCGTCGCGCGTCATTTGAATATATTGATCTTCTTTTATTTAGTTTCATCAAAGCGTGCGTTGGGAAGTTGGATTTATTATAATATTGTATTATTTGTAAAATATAAATATTTTACTGGCAGTTGATCCTGCCGCGGTTTTGCTCGCGTCAGTTTTTTTTTTTATTACAAAATCAAGGAAATAATAAATAATAATGAGTGAACAGTTACATCATTTGGAAAAATTTACAAAAGTAAAGTCTTTATTATACAGGGTGTAACGTTACGAGGATTTTTTTTTTGTAAAAAGGCATTCAATATTCGATTCTCGTCTCTAATAGCTGACTAAAAACAAATTTGGAGAAAAAAACTTACTGAAAAAAACCACGTGAGTGTCGTGTCGTGCTCCGCTCGTATTGGTCATAGCGTGATGTTATAGCCTATAGCCGTCCTCGATAAATGACTATCTAACACGAAAATAATTTTTCAATTCGATCCAGTAGTTCCTGAGATTAGTACGTTCAACCAAACAAACAAACAAACTCTTCAGCTTTATTATTAGTATCTATAAATTAACAAATACAAAGTAGGTATATGCATAGGTAATAGTAAAAAATATTATAAGCTTTTAAAAATTACTTCACGTGATCACATAGATATCACGAAAAGATGAAGTTTGACCTACCAACACGATGAGTCTGTAACTTGCAGTTTCGGAGATATGAGCTGTCGAAAATTTGACCATGTGATCACATAGATATCACATAACATGAAATTTGAGTACCAACGTGATATGACTGCGTCCTATAGTTTCGGAGTTATAAGCGTTCAAAAATTTTGTTACGTGAACACATAGATACCACGAAAACATGAAGTTTAAACATGAAAACATGAAGCAACATGATGGGGTTGTCTCTCATACTAGTTTCGAGGGTGTGAGCTTTACAAAAAAAATATTTTTTTTAGATATTAAAAATTTGATCACGTGGTCACATAGACACAATAAAAATATGAAGTTGTACCAACATTATATGGCTGCGTGTCATTGCTGATTGCATCGAAGATAAAAGTTAAATTACCCTGGGCCGTGGTGAGATACAACCATTCGAAAATATGGTCTCTCTCTTTTACGCATCGAGAAAACAAGAAAGAGATAGCAAGAATTTATGCAACACAAAAATATAAAATACTTGTACGGGCTGTACGGGACTCAAAACAAAATGTAGTTATGCCTTCGCTTCGGCTACTAAATACCTACCAACTATATCAGTAATATGTATATTCCAAATTCAATTCTAAATTATCCCGGTAGGTAAAATTGTCAAAACTCACGGCTCAACGCCGCGACACCTTTCGATCCTTTTGGAACTCACTACAAACTACTGCATTCGGGGGACTTGTCAGTCTACAGTCAAACCACAGCTGTTTATAGACCGGGCCGCCATTTTCGTACACATATACTGTATACGCTCTCACACAAGTAAGAGATTCGACCAAAATTTAATATTTTTGAAATGCTTATAATTATGTTATTTGTTCACTATCTGCAAAGATTTGAGACTTATGCGGCATCGAAACAAGTAGAAGTATTTTATTAAATAAAGTCTAATAAATAAAAATAGCCGTAGTGCAAGAAAACTCGGTAGGCAATTTGTATGAAAACTAGCCCTAACACCCGCACCTTAAATGCACCTAACATCTTTTATCATTTCATAAACACGTTAGTGATCTGTCAAAAACAATGATATCAACAGTTGAAAGGTTATAAATAAAACCTATTACAATAGAATACTGAGTTTTTTTTTGTTTTCTAAATCAAATCCAAGAACATAAGGTACTTTCGCCACGTCTCCTCTTCAAAAATTTCTCCATCATCATCATCCATAGCATCTTCTAAATCCAGTTCATACATTTTTTTCCTATATTCCAATTCCAACTCCAGTTTATGCATTTTTCTCCTATGTTGTATTTCCAACTCCAGTTTTTGCATTTTTAACTGAAGTTGTTTACGTTTTAACTCGGATTCTTGTAAAAACCGATTATGTTTCATTTTCAATAACACCAACTCTGTTTGTAATTCATCTAATTCTGATTTTGCCTCTATCGGAGCTGGGAAAGTATCGTTGCGACTCTCCTCTGATGCTTTGTCAATTTTACCTGCAAAATAATGATTGAAATTATACACCTATACAAAAGAAGCTACTTGACTAAACTTCAGTTTTTAATCTGTTGTGTAGATAAATAAAAAATTAAAAATCTCTAATATACTCATTTTTTCCTATTCGAACCCCCGACACAAAAACGATGGGGTGTCTGTCTGTGGCATTGTAACGGATGAACCAAATTCGATGCGGTTTTCTTTGTTTGACAGCCAGTTTAATGGTGATGGTTCTTAGCATTGTTTCATTAAAATCGATTCAGTAGTTTTTATGTCATAGAAAAAATAATGACAGTACATGAGTTATATATAATCTTATGACTAATTATTTTTAAGATGTGCTGTGGAGTTAGCTTTTAATTTTTTTATTATTATTTTATTTATTTATTTATTCATCCATTTTTACTATTACTACTAGAATTATATAGTAACATCGAGTGATACCATGATCTTATATAGTCTGAGTATATTTTCATTAATAAAATTGAATAAGCAAAGTCTTATTTTTTATTATCTGATGGACTAAATAGAATTTTGGTTTTCATACCCCAGTTCCAGTCAACTGTTATTTCAATGACTCACACCTAATGTGATGTAATAAATATTATCTATACTAATATTATAAAGAGGAGAGATCTGTTTTTTTGTGTGTTTGTTTGTTTGTTACGATTTAACTCAAAAAGTACTGGACCGATTTCAAAAATTCTTTCACCATTAGAAAGCTACATTATCTCTGAGTAACATAGGCTATATTGTAATCCGGGATTCCCGCGGAAATTATCGCGGGTGAAAACACACGGGACAGCTAGTACAAAATTTAATAACATGAAATTAACCATTCCATAAAATTAAAATAGATGGAGGTTATACTTAACCCTCTCACTGCTGTTTCTGTAAAATTACGATCTACAAAGGATACACAGGCGCAGCGTCTGTGTGACCGGCTATGCGTCAAAATATTTGCGTTGCGACGACGCAACGCAACGTAACACGCCGTATGAACTGGCTCTAAAGTGTGTGGTCTTGAGTAAACGTGGCAGTAAAAGGGTTAAAATAATATTAATTTTAAAAATTTTATATGCCCAACCAAAGATTCTTTGTTTCTTTCATTGGAAAAGGAATAATTTTTTTTTGTGTATTATCTACTAACCTCCTGAATTCATTTCGGTCTCAGAATGTTGTTTCTTCAGTTTACTTTTCATATTTCTGTAGCAACTTATTAAATTTTTCTTAGACCGAGCCACATTATTTGTTTTAGCATTAAAGGCTAAACATATTTTGGACCAGGCTTCAGTTTTTTGACTGAGCTTAATAACACCAGTTTTTTTACATTCAATTATGTGCAAATAAGGTTTTAACACATCAGTCAGTAATTCCTGGTCTTGCCTTGTGAAATTAGGAGTCCGGACTCGAGAAGCTGGTACTTTAACACTCATTGTTAGTATAAAACAAAAAACTACCTATCGCATAAGTTTGTTGTTGTTGTTGCTGTATGTTTGTAATATTATGTTTAGTTCAATATCACATCAAACTCGGACCAGTATCAACACTAATTCATAATTACGTCTCACTGAATAAAAAGCGTGAAAAATACAGAAACACGATGGTTTAAGGCACAGGTTTAAGTTGGTTATAACTTAAAGTTTTTTAAGGTTAGGTTACCAGATACTCTTACCACTAGTTAGGGGTGCACGATATAATTATATCGATATTTCATAAAATATCGATATATCTACGCGATAAATTATATCGCTTTAACCCGTTATTATCGAATCAGTGAGTAGATCAATCAGTCAATTTAGATGTATTTTTCTTTTCTTTGCCTTCCCCGAAAGGGGTAAACTCTACAAAAAATGTACTTTTTTTTCTTCTGAAGTTTTATTTACATGGAAATGCATTGGTGAGATGCATTTCGATGTTTTACCAGAACTTTTGGCAGCAACTTTTCATAGTTAAACCTTAATAGGATGCTCTGTGGGAAGTTGTATAGAATGACAACCTCCCGATGAATGCCCCGTTTCATCATATTTCACTGTTTCCATAAACTGTCATCACTAATGGACTACACGGCTACTGTCCTGTCCCAAAAATAGAAGTGGTTTCTATCCTGTGGCAACTTACCACGTCTTAATCGCTTACTTACTTGCCGGCCGGCGTCCACAGGTGTTTTTTTATTTACTTACTACTTTTACTTAAAGAAGTGTAAATATCGGCCAGTAGCGCGAGTAGCGCGTACACCCGCCCGCTTCGTCACCCGCCCCCCGCCAACTGTCTTATTACTTACTACTTGCTGCCGTATGGATGGCGCACCGCGCGGCAGCCGGCAAGTAAGTAGGTAAGTGAAGAAAATTTAAGAAATGTATTATGGAACTTACTTACGGATGCTCACCGTTTGGACATTGCTGTCTACTTTTCGATTAAGTAAGATGGTAAGCTGAACTTAATTACTTACTTACTACTTATGGAAAGTAAACCTGTGTGTGACATTTTAAATTACGGTCATACCAAAACAAAGAGTTCCCGAAGGAATTCCAAAGTGAATGCGGGGCGAACAACTATTTTTATTGATTGAACAGATACTGGTAACTGATAAATGCGAGAAAAAGTAAAAAAAAACATGGTATTACGTATAGGTCTCCAATTTTTTTTACGTAGGTAGGTACCTATCTATATCTAGTGTTCTACTCTGCAGGTGAATGCTTAGGCATTCTTGGGCCCACTTGCGCCGGCAAGACCACGACTCTGATGATGATATCCGGCTACACGGTGATGACGAAGGGCGACTCCTGGGCCGGTGGCTATTTCCTGCGCAGGGACAGGAACGATGTGAGTGTGTGTGTTTACAGAGGACATAGGTATTTCGCGAACGTGTGTTTTATTTTTCAGTTTCATTTTAAATTCCTCCAAAAAATTAGGCGTCGCGTAGGTAGGGATAAAATGATACGAGTAAATACAAGTACATACTCGATACATTCCTTCCGATACCAAGTACTTTTGGTATCGATACTTAGAAACAGTACCAAGTAGGTATCGGTCAAAAGTACTCGTCTCGTATCGATATTAAGATTTTAACACATAAAAAACGCTCATCTACGCTGTGAAGAATATATTTGTGGGTGTCATTTACTTATTTTTCAACATAATATTATTATTATTTTCCTAATTTTGGCAAGCTTCTTTGTCGATGCCCGAAAGAAATAAACTTTATATACCTATGCCGTTGTTTATTCTAAACTTCACTATGAAAAATAGATCGATTCGATACGAGTAAGTATCGATACTTTTCTATCGATACTGAAGTGTCGATACTTTATGTCTGATTCAAAGTAAAAGTATCGATACCTCAGTGGTATCGTTTTATCCCTACGCGTAGGTAAGCTGTTTATGTAGTGTCTAATATAAAAAATGCGAAAGTGAGTTTTTAATACAGTTGCTCAAAAAGTGGCATATTACAGGGACATATAGCGTTCGGGAAGTGGGCTATTACATACTCGAGCTTTTTCTTTACCTTTTCCGAACTCGTGCGTTCTTTTTGCCAACTGTCAAAAATGGCGACACGACTTTGACACATTTTTTGTATTGCGAAACGTAGGTTTCGCATTACTAATACGACTAGCGCCATCTCTTGATCACAGTTGGAACTTAGTTGAGTTTGTTGTGTTTTTGATAGTTTATTAAATTGCTTAATTTTTTCGTAACTGTATTAAAAATAGTTGTTCAGTACACGTGCGGAACCGTCATTGCAACTAGTTCCGACTGTCAACCCTCACCTTCGGCTGCGCCTCGGCTCGGGTAGACACTTGTCGGAACTCTTTGCAATGACAGGCTTTCCGCACTTATAATGAAATATACTATTGTTTGTTTGTTACGCTTTTACGGCTAAAGGTGTCAACCGATTACCACAAAATTTTGCATGCCTACACGTTGTCAGGGGCACAGAGAAGGACATAGGTCAGATTTTTTGCCGATATTCCCACGGGAACTCCGAAATTAACGAGGAATAAACTGAATTAAATTTTTTAAAATATTACCTATACGTTGTCAAGGGTAGGTACAGAAAAAAATACTGGGTAGTAACTAAGTAGGTACTTTTATTTCGGAATATCCGCGGGATCTCCGAAACTAACGCGGGTGATACCGCGGAGAACTGCTAGTTTTAAAATAATGGAAAGGATATCATCAAAATTTGACTTAAAAATATTTTAGGTAGGTACCTATTTCATCCGATGCTTTAAGTAGCCGCGGTTGAAATAATAAACAGATCGATATCTTCCGTTTCTTTCCGATCGCTGGATAAGGTTGCATTGTTTCAATAAAATAAATATAATAACCTAACCAGTTTTTTTATCTACACGTTTGTTTATCTGTATCGTGCAGTATCTGCGCAGCATATCGATGACATTCGCCATGGGCGGTCTCGACGAATTCCTCTCCGGCTACGACAACTTGAAACTGCTGTCGTCGTTGTACGGCCGGCCGGAGCGCGTGTCCGCACATTTGGCCAACCGATGTCTGCTTTATATGGGTACGGTACCATATAATTATCATCCTCCTTGGTACTATAATATCTCTATCTTTAATGACGAACAGCATAACACGGCGTGTTGTGTTCACGCTGCACAAAAATCTGTTTGGCTTTATATGTACCTACTTAGGGCTCTAACCGCCGCACTCAAAGTCGACTTTAATGATTACTTAGTTAAGTATAGATTTTTAAAACAAAACTGCCGCAATCAGACAAGGTTGATAAATTAATGTTAATTGACATTTAACTAATTAGGTAAGTTACATCTCATTAAATGCCAATTAACATTTATTTATCAAACTTGTCTGATTGCGGCAGTTTTGTTTTAAAAATCTATACTTAACTAAGTACCTAATCATTAAAGTCGACTTTGAGTGCGGCCGTAAGAAGCTTTACTTAAATAAAGCAACCTGTCTTATGCCACACTTACAGAATATTAATTGCTAATACAATATTTTTGCATCTGGGACGGTTTGGGGTTGTTTTTTCGGGACGCGCGTCCTGAATGTTGTTGGTCGTAGTGAATAAGGACCCTGAATGACTCTCTAGCTGTTACCCGCGGTTTCACTCGTGTTAATTTCGTTGTTCGGTGTTCCCTCGGAATACTAGTATAGTATTATATTATCTGTGCCTCGGGGATTCCGAGAAAAATTAAAAAGTACCCTTGTCCTTCCCTGTACCACAGATAATATAATACTATATCCTGTACCTACCACTGGCAAGGGCCCTTATTCACTACGACCATAACGCGACGCGTTAAGATAAGGCGCCACTTAAATTGCTTTTCAATCGTGTTTAAAGAAGTTTCACTTAAAAACTAATACATTCACATCGTTTCTTTTGTCACAAAGAATATAAATTTCTTAAATTTTTGTATCTGGAGCGTTTGGGATTGTTTTTGGGACGCGTGCTATGGGCAAGGAATGTTGTTGGTCATAGTGAATAAGGGCCAAGTGAGGGCAAAATCTCATGATCATTCAAACAATAAACAACTCACATTCGCATCTACTATAATACATAGTAGGTACCTACCTACCTAAGGATTTTAAATGGCAAACTCTACTATTAATTTTGACGATCATTAAATCTTATTGCAATAGCAATAAAAAAAGTGTTTATATTATATCGGCTCCGACGGTTGGACCAATTTTGACGGGATTTTCACTGCCAATTAGCTGATGCTGTTATAACTTTGGAGTTCTTGCGGGAATTCCGAAACTCACGCGGCCCTCCTACCTCGGGGTACAGCTAGTTACAATACTGAAGTGTTCGGGTTAGTGAATTTTAAATTAGCTTTGTCCGGCGCGCCAGCGGCAACATAAAGGAAAAAGGCGTTAATGAGTTGCGATGGAAGTGTATATGGCGAGACCCTTGTCGGTGCAGTCTCGTGTTTGACTTGAGCACTATTGCCTCAACCCTCAGGCCTGGAGAGTTACAGCAACGCGCACTTGGAGACGTACAGCGCCGGCTGCTCGCGTAGGTTGGGCGTGTGCGGCGTGCTGCTGGCCGCGCCGCGCGTCGTGCTGCTCGACGAGCCGGCTGCGCACGTCGACCTGCGCACGCGCCCGCTGGTGGCGCGCGCGCTGCGCCGCATGCGGGACGCGGGCGCCGCCTTGCTGCTCGCCGAGCAAAGGTAGGTGCTGGCATTAGTAATATGAGCCTGAGCCCATGAGATGACATGACACGACATGAGACGACATGCCATGACATGACACTGCACAGAACGGCATGACACGACATGACTCGACACGACTCGACACGACACAACACTACAAAATTATTTCACCGTAAGTACATCACATTTAAAAAGCGCTAAGGGCTTTTTGCCCCCTCGAGTCTTGGTTGAACCTAAAGCAAATTTGCTATTCTTTTTCTGGCGATAAAAGCATGGACTGGCGTGAAATGGAGTCTGTGTGTACGAGGATCGCCATAATGTCGAGAGGTCAGCTGGCCGCCATAGGGACTGCGGACGAGGTGCGGCGGGCTTTGAACCCGGGACTCACCGCGCGGCTGCGCTTGAAGATCGACGCTGCCATCGGAATTAAGGACACACGGCTTGGTGCGTCGCGCTATATAATATTTATTAATACAAGCACTTTCCCGCGGTTTCCACCGTGTTAATTTCGGAGTTACCGCCGGAATTTTGGGAATTTGCACCCATTTATTTAGTATCTACTAATAGATTCACCAAACAGACAACATAACAAACAAGACATACGAGTACTCATGTAGGTACGTACATTGCAGCTGAATACTATACAGTTGCTGTTGTTTTTTAGAGATGAATACAACGTGTATGAAATTACTAATAAGTTTAATGATAAAAATGAAAGTAAATATTTTTGAATACATGAAGCTATTTAAATCTTGTGTTTTTCAGCACTCTATCGATAGCAAAGGCAATAATTTTGATGAAAGTACCATAGCCAGGTGGTCCTAAAATTACGAACTTTGCCCTAGGTATTTAAGCACTACTTATTTGCCCGTAGATCCGTACAAGGTGTACCTCTCACAAGATAGTGTACAGTCACTGAAAAATGATTTCAAAGAGCAGTTCGCGACCAGCTATCTGGCCGACGAGCACTTGGTTAGTCTTTATGATGCTTAAGTATATGTGGGATTTGGAATTCGAAACACGTCATGTTCGGATGGATTACATCCATCATTCATTAGGTACGTCACTGTCGTTCTGAAATTGGTAATTCCACATAGGTATCCATAGTAAAAACTAGTAATAATGCGATAAGACCGCCATTTGCTTTCTCCTTTTTCTTTAGGTACTGTATCATTGTTATTTTTTGTGCAATAAAGGATTAAATAAATAAATAAATAAATAATATACGAGTAGTAAAACGTATACCATCATCTCACATTTCAGTCTCACTGATAGGTAAGGTCTTACTACCTCATTGAGAGGCCTCACCTCAACTATTTGCCGTATCCACTTATGAGTTATGACATGCGTCTCAAAATATACCGCATTTCGCATGCGCTCCATAGATTCATGACAATGGCGCTCCGCATGCGTGCCCTATAACATGCGTTTAAAAAATCTCTAGCACCCTGTACGTCAGCACTGACTAGTTAAGAATGTGTGATAATTGTTTTTGGTTTTATACACATCAGAATTGGCAGTATGGGCCCTGTACTCTTAGCCTTTCCTATATAGGATAAATAAACGAAAAAAAAAAATGTTTTTGGTTTTGTTTACAGAGTATGCTCTACTACCACATAAGGGTTTCACCCAAGCAGAAGTTACTCTACAGCGAGATATTCACCAAACTCGACGCGTTGAAAACGAAACACTCTAGTATAATCGACGACTATACGCTAAGCGTCACATCCATTGACGACGTGTTCTATATGTTGGAGCATTGATATGGCTATATATCGTTATTATTGTTGGGTACTTGCTTTATGACTGATTATTTATTTGTTATTTATGAGAAATAAATTTAATATTTGAATTTTTATCTATTGATTATTTTCCTGAAGCTTTGGTATGTTTATTTTTCAATCCAGCACTAGGTATTTCGAACATGTTTCGTACCGAATTAAAATACTTTTTCATTACTCATACTCGGAAAGTAGGTCTGAAGTTGCCTGAGAAGCGGGTTGAAAGTAACCCTTTTCAGCCCTAGGGAGAATCGCTTTCAACTGACAACTGTCAAATTATTAAAAAAAACTAGGTCTATTTTCACATTTCTATTGAACCATGTTTCAACTTTCTATACAGCCAGCGCGATGTAAAATTGAAATAACGTAAAGTTTAAGTAGGTATTAATTAAAATAAAATTCACTCACTTTTTCTTAAGCTAATTCCTATTTATATTTTTTTATTTTCTTTAATTAATACTTAATAATTAAAGAAAATATTTTTTTTAGGTCGCCACAATGTAAATAAAAAATACTGGCTGAATAGCTAGCCGGCCAAAGAAAAAGAAATAGGTGGGAAAGTGTCAAGCGACTATCCGATCTTCACTCATTTTTTCTTTAGCTAATTCCTATTTTTATTTTGACTTTCCTTGCATTCGTAATGAAAAGCACAGTGTTACCCTCGGGAGAAAGACTTATTTAGTCCCTCGATCTATTGGCGCCCTCGCCACGCTCGGGCGCCAAACCCCGTCTCGGGACTAAATAAGTAACTTTCACCCCTAGGATAACAATGTACTATTGATTGGATGTGGCTCAATTTACAGAATTCGATCATAAATTTGCCATTTAGGTATCTGTAATACTTCGTGACGTCACCCAATCATTAGCTTAATTATTTAAACTTGGGAATACTTAAAAAAAAAATATATAAACTAGCTGTCCCCCGCGATTTCATCCGCGGTAATTTCGGAGTTCCCGCAGTAATTCCGGGAAAAAAGTGCTGTAGTTTACAGTGATAAGCAGTTCCCCGCAATCATTCCGGAGTTCCCGCGGGAATTCCGGGATAAAAACTATCCTATATTTTGAGTTGGACCATAATATTATAAATGGTTACAAAATTTTATCAAAATCCGTTCAGTAGTTTCGGGGTTCATCGCGGACAAACAACGTGACACGTGATTTATATATATTAAGACAAGATAAGATATATTTACCTAGCGCCACATGAGGTATATACCTACCTAAACATTTTTAATATAAATAATATGATAGATATCATTGGTGACTATTTTATGTCTGCATTACGAAACTTAGTCAGCAGAGATTATAGCATCCTGCATGAGTAGGTACCCAAACTATCATGTTTAAGACCCAATGTGTACCTACTGTTTTATCTGTATCGTTGGATGTACTTAATCCCGTCATGATTCACGACCGTCGAGATGTAATTTGAAATCTCGTAACACATAAATTAACCATCGGTAACATAAAAAGTGGCGGATAGAAATGGCTAAAAAAAAATTAGAACTTTTCATAGACATTAACAACGAGAGAGATTTCGAACAGACAATAAAAAGATACGCAGACAGACTTATTTGTGAGTAACTCTCAAACTATATGTTAAATCTTCAGTAGCCTTCATTTATTACCGTTAACAAAGAATCCTTACTAATATAATAAATGTGAAAGTGAGTTTGTTTGTTTGTTTGTTTGTTACACTTTCACGCCTCAACGGATCATCATAAAATTTTGCATACACGTTGTCAGGGGTACAGGGTACTTTTAGTTTCAGCTTATTTTGTTAATTTTTTAAACTTCAAAGATTAAATAGTTTTTCCTATAAAAGTAAGTATAAACTTCTAAACAGTCGTTGATTTAACCAACTTTACTTAAACTTTCCATACAATTAATGACTATATCTACTTAGGTGCTGAAATATACTGTTCGTTTGCTGGATCATGCACAGCTCTGGACCGTTTGTTCACTATTATCAAATTGGATTGGAGTGATGGAAAGATTATACTCCTAAAAGTAAGCATGCTACTTTTAAAAAAGCACCGATTTTTTTACACACCAATTTAGTTTCATATGCTTCTACAGTAACCTAAATGATGTGATATAAGTAAGTCACATTTAAAATGAATATTATTAATTATAAAGACTGCAAAGTGAGACCAAAGAATACAGAATATTACTGCGTAAAGAAGCGAGATTCTCCGCCTCCCACCCATTTCATGGCTCCTCATGCCTCGCGAAAGTTGGGTGGTAGATTTACTGATAGATAACTGACAGTACGATACGTATACACGCACAACACGTGTTCAAGTCGGCGATTTTACTTGTGGAAAAGTACTTGAATCCGTTCATGCAGGCTGCCAACTGAAAACCAGCGCTAGGTGTACCACCCGCAGCACCTAGCTAATGCTGAGTTGGTGACCCTTTCGGCAGAGCATGCAAGAGATATATATTGTGTACAAATTTAGATTAGGCATTGCTTGTGTTTGTATCTTTTTCTTGTGTGTTGTGCTGGAATAAATGTATTTTCTTCTTCTTCTTCTTCTTCATTTGTATGGAGAGGCACCAGGCTAGTGAAACTATGTTTTTATTCCCTAAATTCTGCCTGCACCGGAAATTAACCCTGGATCATAAAAAAGGAGTCCCTATTTCGGTGTACCAACTTATTTATGTCTTTATTAAGATTTTGCAATTTGTTTGCTATTTAGGTGCTTGCAGACGAAATAGAAGCGCTGAAAAGATTTCGCAATCAATGCGAACCTGTCTACATGTTTATTATTGTAAGATTTAAAAACTTTAGATAGCTTAGGATTTTATTGAAAGTTTTTACAATATTAAGATCGGCTTTATCTCACACTAGCTATTCCCCACGGTTTCACCCGCGGTAATTTCGGAGTTCCCGCAGGAATTCCGCCATAAAAAGTACCCTATGTCCTTCCCTGTACCTCTGACAACGGCATGCAAAATTTCATGACAATCGGTTGAGCTGTTAAGACGTGAAAGCGTAACAAACAATCAAACTCACTTTCGTATTTATAATATTAATAAGGATTTGTGAAAATAAAATAAAATTTAGTATATAGATTGGTCTATCAGTAGTTCTAGACCTTCGAATCGGCATCCTTTACAAACTGTAATTTGATTTTATGTATCTTTTTTGTAATGGATAAATTCAAAAACTACTGAAGCGATTTTAAAAATCCTTTCATTTTAATAGGCTAGATATTATCCAGGAATTCCCACGGGAACTCCGAAATTATTACGGATGAAACGAGTAGATAGATCATAACGCTTCTATGGTAGCTACTGCATGTGAAATATAGTAGTTTTGGACCAAGTAAATGCCTTGTGTTTGCAGAATAATCGAGTAACACAAGTATTTAGGGGTGTTGATGGCATCGGATTCGGCGAGGTAGCCAAGAAAGAGATTAAAGATTTCAATGATCAACAAAATGGCGTCGTCGAAAGACCTACTTATGCATTAGACGAGCTAACTCCAAATGAGATGGTGAATGTCATACGAGTAAATTTAAATTTTGTTGATTGGCCAAACTAGTTTTACATTTCAGTTTCACAGATCAGTCAGTGTTGACTTATCTAATAAATTAGTATATTATTAATCACACTAAAAACTAAAAATTTATTTGGATTTCGTATCTAGTCTCCGGTTAGAAAACAAAGGTAACCGACAGGAAAAATGTGCTCAATCACCATGAAATTTTGCATACCTACCTATATCGTATACGCGTATTTTATTTCTGTATAATATGATAATATTTTGGAGGCTTGGCACCAAGCTCGCTTGCTAGAAAGAGAGGAGGAGACGGCCTGCTTGAGAGCGCGTCGTGCGACCCGCCAGGCTGCCCGCAAGCGGCACCGAGCTGAGCTGATGGTGCCTCACTTGCTGGAGTTCAACTTCATCCTCTACTGGCCGCATGCGACTCACGCGCATCCCGAGTTATATGAGAGATGGGACATGAACAGTTGAGTTTTGGTTACAAAATAAATGTCTATTAGGTATTGTGCTATTCATCTTTATTCATTTATTTATTCTGTATTGCACCGTACGTACAAATGGCGGGCGAACTTATTGCCCTGCGGCATTCTCTACCAGGTAACCATTGGGTAAACAGAGAGATATAGATGATGGATACTAATCCTACTAATATTATAAATGTGAAAGCGTGGATGTTTGGATGTTTGGATGTTTGGATGTTTGGATGTTTGTTACTCAATCACGCAAAAACGGCTGAACTGATTTGGATGAAATTTGGCATGCACGTTGTCAAGGGTACAGAGACGGACATAGATTACTTTTTATCCCGGAATTCCCGTGGGAACTCCGAAATTACCGCGGGTGAAACCGCGGGGTACAGCTAGTAAATACATAAATTAACATTTAGTAAAAAGTAATAAAAAGTTATTTCCAGATATAATAATGATCGGTCGTGAGGAAATAGAACTGACCCAAGAGCTAGCTAACGACATCCTCTATGCTGGCGATGCCCCACTTAACGAAGCGTCGCTCCATGCTTTACTCGCTGGCCCCACTTTAGCCATATGCCTTCGCTTACTGGACACGGACAAACATTTCGTGTGTACGTACAGTCGGAATCAGAAATATGTGATCACTTTTGACGGTTGTTGAATCTCATTGTAGTAGTAAAAGTTCCACAACCGACAAAAGTATTTCCATATTTTTGATGCTGTATAATATGCTTTTAGCTGTTCTCCCAATTATCTAAAAGTTGAACTTTGGTTGGTTGAAAGTTTATGGAATATTAATATTTAGGTACAACGTGGATGATGGTGATGGTCTTTTAATTATCAAATAATATACATATATTTTTAAATATATTAATCACGAGTTGATTGAAGTACCTATACAATTCAATTCAATACGCGATCGCCCACAAAAAGAATCATTAGGTCCATAATAAGTAGCGTCACAATCACAATTCATATTGTATGGCTTATGAGGTTACAACGCTATATCATTGTCTGTCAATCACTTAATTATTTCCCACAGAGTGACCAATTTTAACAATATCGACATTACATTTAATTTAATTTTTGTCAAGAGTTATCAGTACGTCCTTAGGTTACCACAGCATGCACTATTTAAGCTTTAGTGTTCATGAATTTATAGATTTAGCAAACAGTAGTTACCAACTTGCGTAATATTCTAAAGGATAACTTTATTTTATTAGCACTAGTACGTAAAATACTTTACTCTGATATACCAACACTGGATGACACAAAGCCATTGGATGAGCAAATTCCACAAAAAACAGCCTTTGACTTGTACAAGTCGTATAGTCCGACCAGGGAAGAAGTCTGGATGAAACGGCGTGAAGAAAGATTGAAGCAGAAGGTTAGAAAGAAAAACAATACCTGTTAATAAAGAAATAATGTTAACATCTACTCAAGATGTAATTTTGGAAAATCCGTAGGTAAGGTTTTAGTCCTTACTAATCCTTACTAACTATTACAAATGCGCAAGTGAGTTTGTTTGTTACGCTTTCATGCCTCAACAGCCCAACTGATCACCATGAAATTTTGTATATACGTTGTCAGGGGTACAGAAAAGGACATAGGGTACTTTTTATCCCCGAATTCCTGCGGAGACTCCGAAATTACCGCGGGGAACAGCTAGTAATATTATATTTTTACAACAAAATAGGTACCTATAGTAGAGACAAAAGAATATTTAGCAAAGGTCAATGATTTAAAGAATATATTTTAGGAGGAAGCCAAAGAGAAAAGAGCTCGACGCCTCTCAGAGATGCAACGCTTAGCTAGACAAGCCATAGAAGAAGCGAAAGAGGCTAAAAGGCTTAGTAAAGAACGCCGCAAGTTGGAATATTTGAAAGCTGGTGTAAGTTGCATACATAAAAGTTAAAAAAGATAAAGTACCTACGTTAAAATAAATAAGGTAAACAAAAAATAAAAATATTATTTTTATTCAAGAATCTTCAAGCACTTGAAAAACTGAAGCAAGAACCAGACAGTGACGATATCAACATTTTAGTTCCCGAGGTACTAACCTATAATATAAAAAAAAAAATCCAAATTTATCTTACAACAATGCCGATTATATTTCGTTCTTATTTTTAGGAATTATCAGAAGAAGAGGAAATTAATGAAGAAGAAGACCCCGAAGAATATTTCCCTCCCCCCGGTCTACTCATACCGGGTTTTTACGCACCGCCTAATGACGTGGCCAAAACCAACGGCCTGGCTTTACTGTTTCCTCGTGTAGGAATTTTATATGAATTCTTACTATTATAAGTTCGAAAGGGAGTTTGTTCGTTCATTTATTTGTTTGTCACGCCTTAACGGCTCAATGAAATTGTACAGAAAAGGATAAACGGTACTTTTGTCTCCGGACTTCCCGAGGGAACTCCGAAATTAACGCGGGTGAAACTGCGGGGGACAGCTAGTATAGATTATAACTTTTTTCACATAATATGACGAGTATTACGAATATTATTTTTAGTATACGAGTAGCTGTACCTACCGAATGTATTTGATTTTGTGTAATAAGATGAGTTCGCCTTGTTTCTTGATGAGGTGATTATCGCTAATGTCTAAACTTTCGTGAAACTCATATCATTACCTAACAGACAAGGAGATGGGGGCGTATCTAAAACTCACGACACAGGTACAGTCACCATCAGATATACTCGTAATATATAACATGTGGTTAAATTAACTGCAAATATTTACAGGACTGAAAGTATACGTTATAAGTTATAACTTATAACAAACAGGATAAGCGAAAAAATAATATTATAAGTTCGGTAGTTTTTCAGGTTATGTGGAAAATTAATTCATTGAAAAATCATTATCATTACATTCACAGGGTACATAATACACGTAGCTCACTTATACGTATACAAGGCACGCGCCACGCACACAGCGAGCAATGGATCAGCTGCCGAGGTTATTGAACTTGAGATACCGGCGCGCGGCGATGTGTGTGTAAAGCGATTGAGCGGCGAGTAACTTCACAGGTTCTTCTCTTTTTGATTGATTTATTTTGTTTATTTTTTATTTTATTTTATAACAATATGTTTATAACGGCGTATACTTTCAACCCTGTAAATATTTGCAGCTAATTTTACCACATGTTATATAATCACTTTAACAGTCTTTGAATCTTATCGCAATAGTTATAAAGTTCAATATCCGACCAAAGAGCTTACATATTTTTGGTATTGACTGCACCTCCTAGTGAGAGTTTCAAAGCATAAATTATGTATTGTAAACTTATTTTGATGAACAAAGATTAATATTAGTGTATAGTTATACAGAATGTAAGTTTAAACAAGGGGCAAATTGAACGAGATTATTCAGTATTTGATTCTAGTCTTAGATATAAAAGAGTAACGTTAATTTTTGACGTAATTCTTACTATTATAAAAGTGAAAGTGAGTTTGTCTGTCTGTCTGTTCGCGATAAACTCAAAAACTACGGAACGGATTTTCATGCGGTTTTCACCAATGGATAGAGTGATTAAAAAAAATGTTTCTACGGATATGGAATACCCGTGAGAACTCTGAAATTACCGCGGGTATAAAAGATCCGTCTTGACAGTTGGTATCGGAGCACGTGACCCCGCAACCAGAGGTCCTGGCCCCCCACGTGCTGGTAATGTTTGAAATAACCAAACGTTACAAAGTCATCGGTGTTATGAGACAACATAAGTCCGCTATCATACATGTGAGTTGCTAGTTCCTGTTATTGCGTGTGGGCTTATCGTATAGCTTTTAAACTATAAGCAGATATTTGACTATACAATTTTATGTTATGTTGACGACCGGCTTAGCGCAGTCACAGATAATATAATAGTGGTCATCAAGACTTCGCTAATTGGCTACTTGACAAATTTTTTTTAGTCCGTCGTGTACATTAGTAAAAAATATTGGACACGTATTTGTTCTTTATCAAAAAATAACAGCGACACATTGAGTTGAAATTTCGCGTGACGTCACAACCCGGTGCAGTTTGTATGGGGCTTGTACCGAATAATGACGTCACGAGTCCCCCACCCTAAAGTCTAAACTTTAATGTGCTTTATCTATGTTTATTTTCATTAATTTGAAAAAGCAAAAAATACGTGTGTATTATTTTTTTATTTTCTAACTGATGGACTAAATAGAATGTTAATTTTCATACCCCGGATAATATCTAACTTTATATTGACGACCGGCTAAGCGCAGTGGTCACCAAGGCTCCGCTAATCAAGGGGTTTTGACTTTGATAATTATTATTATCAACGAGAGTGGATTTTGTGTTATTAATACACGTTCGAATTTAGGTATGGTGTAAATTAAGCTACTTTGGAGTTTACAACTAAGTTTTATAATGATTTTGTTGGTATATTATGGATATTTATTAATTAGTTTGTAACTTTTAAAGATGGGCATTTTCAAAGGAACATCTCCGTTATACGACGCCGTACATTTAGCGTACACTGTCAGGCAATATGACAGTTATGGAATTACAGATGAGAATGAGTAAGTGTTGTCTATGAACATTCATTGTATATACTTAGGTATATTCAGTTCATTCACCATCATATTATTGTACCCAATCCTTTCTATTAGAAATGCTTTTTGTTTGCTAACCTTCTACGCTTTAACTACTCAACTGATCATTGTGAAATTTTGCATACACGTTGTCAGGGGTACAGAGAAGTGCATCGGGTACTTTTTATTTTGGAATTCCGGCGGGAACTCTGAAATTAACGCGGGAAAAACCGCGGGAACAGCTAATATACCTACAGTTGTTGGAATATGTGGAAATAGATAAACAATAGTGTGTTAACCCACACTGGAGAAATTTTGAGTAAATCGTGTTTTAAAAGGAGGAGCGCCATTTTGTATCAACATTTTTTATGTTCAATATTTAGTTACATATTTAAGCGATGTAATAAGGTAAACACATAATTAAAAAACGTTCCCTAACTCTCAATAAATCGTTTTGAATCAATAACTTAATTTTGTGGGTTAACATGTTATTGCTTATCTGCGTCCATATAAGATTTCTTGCACACTTCACATTCTTCTACATAATACCTTCGGATACTATAGGTACCTATAAGGCTCTGTTCCGTATAATATGGTAGTGCAGAGCGTAATGATCACCTCATATTGCTTTAACGAAGAAACAAACAAACATTCGTGTTTTATGATGTTAAGGATTAAACCTGACAGCGTGCTACTGGGGAGTTTCTTATCTCCAGCCATTGCACTAGGAAGCTGCGAAAAGAGGAGCTAATCTTATTGACGCTACAAAGCGCCACACTTATGGGGCCAACTTTGAATATATTTGACTTTGACAACCAATAAATTATACAATAAAACAATATTTATTTCAGAATTGAAAACATGAGACTTGCATTGATGTTATCAGTGGAGTCTGACATTCCGTTGCTGGAGCTGATGGATTTGAATCCGGCACACGTCAGCAGAAACGAGGCGTGGGGCGAAGACGAGTGCTCTGCCATGTTCCCCGTCGACTACGCCGACACCTACCCACAATTTGAAGATTTCTTTTGCCCTTAAACGCCTTTTTTTTGTAATCTTTATTGAGAGGGGTTTCTTCATAATTGAAGATGTCCTTAAATGCCCTTGAGTGTCTGTAATTTACTGTCTTAATAACTTAATCATTAGGTATTGCTCCCCGAGCTAAATACGTGTATTTCTTGCAAGAACCAGTTGCTTGGTTAGTTATACCAAATCGCAATAATTGTCCAATAAAGATGATGTTCGAACACAATTAGTGAATAAATTATTGAAGTACATACCAACTAATACCTAGGTAATTTAATTTTAACTACTAACTGTAGGAACTACTATTTTGTTATTATAAAAAGGAAAAGTTTGTTTGTTCTTAGAGTGTAAGCTCTCAATTACGGGATAAAAACTGCCCCATGTCCTTTTCTGTAACTCTGACAACGCGCATACAAAATTTCACGGAGTGATAAAAGAAGAGTAACCAATAAAAAAAAGACTTAAAATTCTTTTCTGTCAGGCTGTCTGTCTGTTCGCTATAATTTCCGATCCTACTGAACGGATTTTCATGCGGTATTCACAGGTAGATTAAGCTAAACCTGGAGCTACATATAGGCTTTGTTTCATTTAAATCGGATGTTGGGAAAAAAAGTTGTCATACAAAACCGTTTCATGCGGGTGAAACCGCGGGGCACAGCTTAGTACCTAAATATTATGATGGATATTATCTTAACTAATATTTTAAAGGGGAAGGATTTGATTGTGTTTGTTTGTTACGATTTAACTCAGAAACTATACCAAACCGATTTGAAAAATTATTTCACCATTAGAATGGTACATTATCCCTGAGTAACATTAGCTATACCGTAACCCAGAATTCCCGCGGGAACTCTGAATGCCGCGGGTGATGCCGCAGGGACCAGTTAGTGTTTAATTTAGGCATGTGACATACAGAGAAAATAATCTAATTTTTCCCTTCTTAAGATTAATCGATTCAAAATCGATTATTACAAAAAGTAATCGATTAATATAAAAAGCGTTTAATTATTTTTTACATCCCTTTTTAATAATATTAAAATGATATTTAAGTATTTTGTGCTTAAAATAATACGTAGGTAGGATTGTAGGTAGATAGTAAAGTTGTTTCTGTAACTTTGTACAGATCAGTCAATCTACTTACCTACTACATTTAAAAACATAGTCCATGTACTTACTATCGTTATCTGGGTGTCCTACTGTATAGATAATAGGGTCAATAATATATTCGTCATAGTTAATTATGACCATAACACACCGCGCTAAGATAAAACGCCGCAAAAACTGTCTTTCCGTCGTAATCAAAGAGGTTTACTCCAAAAAAATATATTTACAACGTTTCGTACGGCATAAAGAATAATAATTTCTAATATTTTGTCATCTAGAACGTTTGGAAGTGCGTTTTTGGGAGGCGCGTTATGGGCAAGGAATGTTGTCGGTCATAGTGCGCTAAGACGACGCGATTCGTCGTTTAGAAAAGTTTGAGAGTTGGGAGTGAGACTGATACCTAAGGCTACGACGCACGGTAGGTACCTATATTATCTACGTTAGTTCCAAAATGTTTCGTCACGTTTGACGAATTCAGGAAAAGAGAAGATTAAAAACATATACCTAACAACAGCTCGATAAACATAACAAAATTCACAAATAGTAGGTGTCAGCGGTCATCGGTATAACAGCGACGATAGCTCAGTGATTGGTGCGTTCGGATCAAACGCCGTAAGGCGTAGGTTCCAACCCCAACAATTAGCTTGAGCTGTCGGTGAAGGAAAACATCGTGAGGAAACCATAGCATGGTGGTAGGGCGCTCTCTAGTGGCCGGCTGGCTAGCTACCACCTTAAAGTTGCAAATTTGTCGCCAAGCACCTAACGGTGTGTTCCGGCAGCCCCACTTGTAAGCCAGTTCCCATCCCCATTCCAGGTCGGCAACGCACCTGCACACCTTCTGGTGTTGCAGATGTCCATGGGCAGCGGTAATCACTTTACCATCAGGTGTACCACTTACCCGTTTGTCCCCTATGACATAAAATAAAAAAAAAAAAAATCTCAATTTTATTATCTACTTATATTCTATACTAATATTATAAAGAGGAAATATTTCTATTTTTGTTTGTTTGTTTGTTACGATTTAACACAAAAACTACTGGACCGATGTAAAAAAAAATTACCAATGGAATGCTCCATTATCCCTGACTAACATAGGCTATATTGTAATCCCGCGGGAACTCCGAAATTACCGCGGGTGAAACTGCGGGGAACAGCTAGTACTTAGTAGATATAGTTATTAAAAAAAAAAAAACAGCAAAGTCGAAGTTTGTTATTATTTGGAACTTAATTTATTACGACACACAAATAAAAGGCGATAATTCATAGAATATAATTATAACTTAATATTTTGTACAATTCTGTGCATAACATCATCGTTGGGTTTAAAAAAACTTTTTTTTCAAATACACTCAGGCAGAACGTTTTCAGAACGCAAACCAATAGAGAAGAAACCAATTAGCATACAAGGTTAATTATTATATATTTTTGTTTATTTACTAGATAGATCGAAGTAATAGAACCGCTTTGGGAGATAAGACCACCAATTGTTATGTACACTTTTGTAATAATTGTCATTATTGTTTCTTTTTAAGCGATGTTCAATAGAGTTTATCTATCTACATATATTCATAAATACTTTTTTATTACATTACATATAGTACGGACCGCCAAGAGGGGATTTGTGGATTAGCTAAAGCGCGTCAGATGAACATAAGGGGGGTACCTTGCACCATGTTGAGTACCTCCACCAAATATAGGCCCTCTACACTGGTGGGTGCGTCTAGAATAACCGATCAGATTAGTAAAAAAAAATCGATAACTCGAAATACTCGAGCGCGTCAGATTAAGATATGGTGGGTTAATTACATAGTGAGAAGTATGTATATGAATAATCTGACCATTTGAACGTGACCTAAGGGAGTTAGAGGATCACAAACTTGCAAAAAAAAAACGCAACTTCGACATTCTCGAGCGCAGTTGATTTATTTTTTATTTTAAAGTAAATAACTCAAGGATAGCGGGAAAAATATTATCTGCCGATTTTCATAAGCCGAAGAAACAAAAATCGTCTTCGAATCGAACGAGCAGCTGCAGTGAAACATGTACCTATTCATATCTCTGTCTTTCTTTCCCTTTTACTTTTTCTCTATCTCTCACTCTCTCGCACCGTCCTCACACTACTTTCCGTCGCCATAACGTCATCACAATATGTCAGGGCGCTAAACGTGTCAAATTATAACTTTTTTTGGTCGGTTAAAATACATATTAAAATAAGTTAAGGTAAGTATTACACTTTTCAAACTATAGGTTCACCTATAACCTTTCACTTTAATGTAATTATATATATATTATATAATAAAGCTCATCACAAAACAACGCGTTCATGTTATTATATGTAAAACGCTCTGGCTTGTTTGTGCTTTAAAGTTAGTTTTGTGAATAATATTTTGTGATCTTTTACATATTTCATAGAAATATAAAGTGTGTTTTTTGTGAACAAGAAATAGCTCATAAAGTTATTAAACTTACGTCAGAAAGAAAAAAAATCTTAAAAATAAATCATAATTTTTGTTTCTAGCAGTCAGATTAATAATACCCCTCAAAATTATTGTCAGATTTTAAGCCAACATAACTTGGAGTGCAAGCTGAACCTTCTGTAAAATAATCTGACACGCTCGAGTATTTCAAAATTGAGATTTTTTTTTGCATTTTCAAAAATTCGCTACTACCTTGCGTCACCTCCAAATTGGCAGATTTTCGAAGGGGAGCATTTTTAGGGCTCACTTAACATCCCCTTTGAATATCTGACGCGCTGGAGTAAATGTTTTTTTTTTTCATTTTCTCCACTTCCGGATGGCCACCCCCACCACGCAAATTGGCAGATGAATATATTTTCGATATCAGAGACACCTTGGAGTATCTAAACTACAATATCTGACGCGCTCGAGTATTTCCATTTTAATATTTTTTTTTATATTTTTGAAAGCCTGTAGAAGCTAAACCCACCGGTGAATGAAAAAATATCATATGACCTTATTTTGTTTATATCTCCTAATCTTCAAAACCCAATAGGTCCCAACGACGCTCGAGTCACTCCCGAATTAGCATCGGTATCTCCCGTACTAATAGATTCTTAAATTATTTAAACACATTATAACGTTCCTCTAATTTTGTCCATGAGTGTAGGTACCTATATAAATCATAAAATTATAGTTAAAATCTAAAACTAACTTTACCTATAAGAACGTATAATAAAATACTTAAGTCTATCTTATGAGAAATAAATCTACAATATTAATAAAATCAACAATTATTATATATTCGTACATACCTACCTAAACCTAATGCGTACCTCATGTAGAATTTGAAATGCTTTGATCTAAGTGATAAGTACACGAGGTTAAATAAATTAAAAAAGATCATTGAGACTGCATTTTATTTTAGTTCATTAGTTCTGCATTATAATCCGATCCTCTTAGTTCGAAAATGGAGGTGAAACTTGATCTTTTGTAATATTTATGGTAAACAAATCCAGCTGCACCTAAAACAATCACAACTGCTAATATGGAACACCATATCGCAGCCGCGTGTGAACTGGGTTTTCCTGAAGTTCCTGGAGCTTCAGCTGCATTATTATTCTTAGAGCTACTAGTACTATTACTGCTGCCATCGCATTTAATACCATGTACATTGTCCTCGTGGTATATTTTGTCTAAAGACGTGATTTCAACTGTACTGCTTTTGTTGTATTTCTTAACAGTACGGACAAACTCTTGGCATTTAATTAACGTACCTCCCACACTTAAAAGCTCCAACGTTGGCACTGTCGTGATCAATCTATCAAAATCCAAATATTGAAGACGATTGTAATCTAAATAGAGTTTTCTCAAAAATGTGCATTCATGAAACACATCCGCCTCAAAGTTTGCTATGTTGTTTTTGGAAATATCAATAACTTCTACATTCGTTAGTCCTCCGAGGGCACCATACCTCAAATTTGTTAAATAATTCGATGACACATTCAATAACTTTAACGATTGCGAAACTCGAAACGTTCCCGGAAATAAATCTGTAATTAAATTGTGGCTGACATCTAAAGATTGCAGTACATTGAGACTATTCAATAAAGAATTGTTAATAGATACGAAGCTGTTGTTGCTTAAGTTTAAATTCTCTAATTTTTTGAAATAGCTCAAATTAATATCGCGAAGCTGACACGAGGCCAGTTCTAAATCGACAAGATTTTTCAAGGAATTTGTTTTACGATTATTGAATTCCTTTATTTCATTATGAGACAAATGAAGTGTTTGAAGAGATTGAACCTTATCAAAACGTGTATTCGATATGCTAACAATGTTATTAGAAGAAACATCTAGAAAAATTATATCCGAGTGACTAAAGATTATGTCGGGTATACTAGTCAAGTAATTATTATTCAAATATATAGATTTCAGATGTCGTGGAATTGTATTGACACTCAAGTTTCGAAGTTGGTTATATGAGAGATCTAGACTGAAAAGGTTATTTAATCCTATAAAGTTGTTAGGTTTTATGTTCTGAATTTCATTGTGTGAAAGATTAAGTCGAGCTAGCAGAGGCATGTCTACAAAAGCTTCCTCTCGTATAGTATTCAATTTTAAATTACTAAGGTCTAAATATCTTAAGAAACCGGCTGGACTATAAACTTTGCTTTCTACGTCACCCATCAAATCGTTGCCATTCAAACTGAAATACTGCAAATTTAACAACGGTAATGAAAACTTTCCAATAGCAACGATGCGATTCATTGAAATGTCTAATTTCTTTATAAAATTGTGACCTTTGAATAAATATTGCGTTATGTTTACTAACTTGTTATTGTTCAAATATAGCTCAGTCAGATTCATACAGCAGGTTTGTATAAACTGTAGATCATGTAGGTTGTTATGTGAAACATCCAAAATGCTTAATGAATTAACTTTTGTAAACGCAGAGTTTTCTATATTTACAATATTATTCCTACTTAAATTTAAATAAACTAATGGATTCATATCGTAAATTGCATCTTGTTTTATCACATTAAGCTTTTGATTAGAAAGGTCAATTCTTGACATTTGTAGACCAAAAAATGTTTTGGCACTTAAAATGCCACTGACATTGTTTTTCTCCAAATTAAGATATGTAAGTGGTGCATTTCTGAAAGCATTCATTTCAATAACTGTTACAGAGTTATTGTATAAATTCAAATAATTTAATTTTCTATTGTTCATAAACGTAGACGTCAATATGTGAAAGTCGTCCAGTTGATTATAACTAAAATCTAATGATGTCAAATTCACTAGCGTGTTAAAACAACTCTGATCCACGTATGTGATAGCATTGTGTGAAACATTCAACGATTTAAGTGAACCGAACCCTCCTATTTCGTTACTGTGTAATCTTCCGAGTTGATTAAATGACAGATCCAACTCCTCAACAGCCGTTAAATAAGTAAGCGATGAACTTAAATAAGTTAATTCATTGTTGTTAAGATATAAATATTGTATGACATTACGTATTGGGAAAGCACTTGCTGCCAAGCCTTTTAATTTGTTGTTATTTAAATACAATTTCTTCATCAACGGCAAATTGTTGAAAAGAGAATCAGTCACATAGGAGAACATGTTGTGTGATAGATCTAAAACTTCTATTCGATTGTTGTTTGCAAACAAACTCGAATTCAACGTAGTAATAGCATTATGTGACAAATTGAGATTTTGCAGTGCTTGCAGATTAAAGAACGCACCGTTATCCAGTGATTCTATTTTGCTGTACGACAAGTCTAGATTGACTGTTAGCCTATAAAATTTGAACACTGCATTACTTATACGCGTAACGGAGCTATTTGTCAACTTTATGTTGCGAACGTGAAGATCAAAACTGGAATCGGTGTTTTTAAACGGTTCATTTGTCAATAAGTTGGTAGTGAAGTTGTTCAAGATGAATGTGATAGCAGAAGAAGGACCACAAATTGTTGAGAGACGGTCGATGTCTCGTTCGCATATAACAGTGTAGGAGCGACATCGAGAACTCAGATCTGATCTCTCCGCAATTCTACAATTAGTAGCCGACACCAATTGTAGGTTGTTGAATGCTACGATAGCGATGACATCTGAAACAATAGTTTTTAGCAAAATTAATGAGTGACCTTTATTATATTATTTTCTCTCTATATTTCCTGTTTACTTTAAATAATAAAAACAGAAAGAACACCGATGAATTACAAAGAAAACTTTACATAAATTTTTGGGGGGGAAAAATAGCTAAAAATCTATAAGTAGATTAGTCAGCGATTCAGAGGTAGGTACCTATCACAAAAAAAGGTGCGTTAATGCCTTTTACGATAGGAGCCGCTGGCACATCAGCAACTCTTGCGCTTATTTGAATGATTTTTTTAAATGATAATTACGTCAAAAATCATGCTTTTTGCAAAGCTATTTGAGACGACTTTTGTTTAACCTTACACCCTGTATATAAAGAAGTCACTAACACATCAATGCCCAAATTTTTAAGTATTTTTCGATTTCAACTCCCAAGGAACACCCATTTGAGGGTTGAATGGGAAGCCAAACAAACCAGGCACCTATACGATATTGTTTCAATTCACCTTCAAAAACTTATTCATTCAACAAGAAATTTCCGTCATCTTCAAACCTTAGGCCACAGATAACATAATACTACTTAGGCCAATCATCATCTTTTGGTAAAGTCCGTAAAGTCACAGACTGTAAAGTCAACCAATATCAACGGTGTTAATACACGTTTATAATAATATTATCTGAGTTAAATCCATAAACTTTGAACTTCTTTATCGGCCAGAATAAACGAGATAAATATTATGCTGTCACTAAGAAGCATACAACAAGCAATGCAATGCTATAAACCTAGTTATGCAACGAAGGTTTAATTTACTCCGACACCATTCTCAATATGAAAAGACAGCAATTAGACGTTAACGTTTGTAACCTCTGGTAGGTATATCCCAAAAATATAAAATACAAATAATTTTTGTTATCATAAAATTATATTTATTTTGAAACCAGCTGTTCCCCGCGGTTTCACTCACGGAAATTTCGGAAAACCCGCAGGAATTCCTGGATAAAAAGTACCCTATATCCTTTTCTGTAGATACCCCTGGCAATGTGTATAAAAAAAATCATGATGATCGGTTGTGCTATTAAGGCGTGAAAGCGTAACAGACATACAGACAAACAGACAGAGAGAGAGAGTTACTTTCGCATTTATATTAATAGGGATTATATGTCGCGAAATAAATGTTGTTATTATTCATTTAGGTATAAAGAAATATTTTAAATTCAAGTCTTTTACCCTAGGTATAGATTTACCTATACTAAAAAATATATTATATAAATATTATAAAAGCTACCGTCAGCGGATCAGAGCTGAAGGTAGATGCCGGTTAGGGTCACAGATTACCGAGTAAATATTAATTATTTACTATTGTTATATAATATCATCTATTATTTTTAAAAAGACTAATATAAATTAAATAGTGATTGAGAGACGTCCGGAAGACGTACTTCAGTCTGCGTCGCTGCGATGCAAGCATCAAGCAGAACCTACTGGATGAATAAATCTTGGTGGAATAAAGTTTTTTCAAGGGAATCTGGTAAAGTCGCGGTCTATACCATTTGGCAATGCGACGGCGACCGTTGGTGGAGAGATTACTGAACTCGACTTAAGCTACGTGGCGCGGGTTCGATCTTCGCATCAGACTGACTGACTCACTCACTAGGTGTTTAAAATGTATCAAATCAAATCAAATAATTTATTTAAATTAAGCCCATATAATGTGGCTCTTTTTGACGTCAATAAAATTACAGTTTACAGTAGACAGCACCCATAAAATATCCACCCTTCACAGCTTCCTAGTGCTATGGCTGAAGAGAAGAAGCTGCGAAACAAACTCTCCAGCAGCACGCTGTCAGTTTAAAATTATAATATGTATAATATTAGTGGTAACCCAACTTTAATTATGTGAGAACAATGAGCCGTAACCAGCAATAAACTACATACGGTAGGCAGACTATACCTAGAGACATTAGGAGTTAAACTAGAATTAGGTATCTACAATAGTAGACCATAGGACAAGCTTTGCTTACTTTGGGACCCATGGGGCCGGTCGCACTATGTTACACACAACATAGTGCGACATATTATCAAGACAAACTTTGAAGCGTCAAATATGAAATTAAAGTTTTTAGCAATTTCGTGTCGATCGCCCTATTTTATAGATGGCGAGAAAATAATGTTGGTTAATTAACCTTTGAATGAACTTAAACGAGCGTCGGGTAATAAAGGAATCTCAAAACAAGTCCGATATGAAATTTCACGGTTTTGTTTTGGTATTATGGGCAGCACATTCATTAAAAACACTTTCTGAATGGAGGACAAATTATATAATTTTTAAATAATTAGCAGCGATATTAAGAAGTTTACACTCACATATAAACTTTAACTCCATCTTCGAACCAAACATAATAATTCACTTCGCCACAATAATTTGCAAAAACACTTAAAAAAATTTAAACTAATTTCCTTTCGAAAGTCGATTAACTATGTACCTAGTTAAACTTCTACTTCGATATTTTAAATTTTTCATCTGTGTTCATGTTGATTGAAAACAATTAAATCCATAATAATTAGTTGAAATTGATAAGGAACGCTTATTTGCAGCGTCCGGGTTAAATGTGGTAGCACAATGATCATTTTTACTACTGTACTTACTGTATTTAGTTTATTGGAGTAGGCGTTTATAACAGTAAAGTCATAGAGTCAATTCATTTTAAATTTGATGCATGTATTACTTTTAAGAAATTTTGTGATGCCAAATAAAGTTATGTCTATGTCTATGTCTATGTCTATGATTACATCATTAGTTATTTTTAACCCCCAACTCAAAAACGGCGGGGTGTTACCTATAAGTTTGACGTGTCTGTGTGTGTGTGTCTATCTGTCTGTGGCATTGTAGCTCCCAAACGGATGAACCTATGAAGATGTTTTTTTTTATTTTGAAAGTTGAATTGGTCGGGAGTGTTCTTAGCCATGTTTGATGAAAATCAGTCAAAGACGGCCACCGCCACAGAATGGCGTGTTACATATTTTCTAATGGATGTGATTATCTTCCACAGACTGAATTTTATTAGTTTTATTATGTTTGAATATAATAATAGTTTTTTAAATTTTAACTCTTTTAATTATGTTTTTATAAAAGTTCTTATAACAAAACGTTTCACGCGGGTCAAAAAAGGCGCGGCACAGCTAGTTAACAATGATTGTAATCCTCTTTACAACACATAGATCTACTTGATCCCACTATGAGCTATGAGCTTGTGTCGTTGAGATCAAGTAAAAGTGGTATGTACCATATATATATAATGTATATATTACACTATATGGATATATAACACACAGAATGGAGGTGGAACCCTGTGTTCATCACTTAAGTCCACCCTCACCGAGAATCGAACCCGAGACCTCTTGATTAGTGGAGCATGGTGGCATGGTGATCTACTGCGCTAATCGGGTAAATAAATTAATGTTTGGAATTTTAATGTTTTAAAGTGGTCTCGAAGTATTTTCTGTTCTAACTTCTTATCGCCGGATACAACATTATCTGAGCGCGGCGAGACGTCACGCTATTTTGTGCCAAAACTTATTTATGTTTCCATCAATATTATTTATATTAACTTCCCCGAAGCCTTGACGGATAAATATTTTCATCTACCAGACTGGAGAAGTATTTTGTTATGACCAATTCCAAAATGCAGTGTACAAGGACATGAGCAGGTACGGTATAATATTATATAGGTAGACAAACAGTATTTATTGCAAATGCATAGGTATTATTTATAGGAATGTATATTAGACTAGCTGTTCCTGCGGTTTCACCTGCGGCAATTTCGGGATTCCCGCGGGAATCCTTGGTTAAAATACAGCCTATGTTACTCAAGGATAATATAGTATTCTAATGCTGAAAGAATTTTTGAAATTGGTCCAATAGATTCGAGTTAAATCGTAACAAACAAACATACAAATCAATTCTTTCCCCTTTATAACTAAGATGATACAAACTAAAAAGTTATCGAATTTATTCTTAGAACATTGATGTATACAAAAACGACCGGTAAATAGGTATAAACAAATGGAAGATTTTTATGTTGTTGTTTGACTAATCACACAAAAACGAATGAGTGCATGCATATATTAGGTATATAGTTACGTACCTACTGGAATAGGACACTCATGGTAATTTTTGCCTGAAATCAGATCACATCACAAGGCACAGATTTATCTATACTTGATCCCCACTAACGGGGTCGTTTATTAGTTACTAGCTGTGCCCCGTGGTTTCACCCGCGGTAATTTCGAAGTTCCCGCGGGAATCCAGGATAAAAAGTACCCTATGTTTTTCTCTGTACCCCTGAAAACGTGCATGCCAAATTTCATCCAAATCCGTTCCGCCGTTTTTATGTGATTTGAGTAATAAACATCCAAACATCCACCCTTTCACATTTATAATATTAGTAGGATTATTATTTACTAGTTGTGCCCCGTGGTTTCACCCGCGGTAATTTCAGAGTTCCCGCGGGAATTCCAGGATAAAAATTACCCTATGTCCTTCTCTGTATCCCCGACAAATTGCATGCCAAATTTCATTTAAATCCGTTCAGTCGTTTTTGCGTGATTGAGTAACAAACATCCACCCACCCTTTCACATTTATTACAGTAGGATTACATTTTGTAGCGAATGCATCTCCAAGTTCAGCACTCGTAATCAAGCAGCTGCAACGCCGTGGCTAATGCAGCGCTCCTGTTGCTACAGCACTAATTAAGCTCCTGGTCATCTCTGAACTTGGGTCAGCACCACTAGCGCAAACAGATCGCTTTTAATATTAAAGTTATAATTAGAAGAATCAGTGGGAATAAAAGATAATGTGCTCCAGTTCCTTCGATTTTAACTTATAATTATAGTTATAAATATTTATTATTATAGTTATATAGTATTATAGTAACTTATTCAAGCAGACCAGATATTTAGAAGTAGGTACCTAATCACATTATTTCAGTAACCAAGCAGTAATAAACCCTCCAAAAACGAAATTTAAATTATTTTCTCCATCTCCTATATTATTGCCAAGAAATTCCGTCTCATTTTTTCATACAATCACGCCCAGACTGGTTGGTAGGTGGAACCCTGCGTTCATCACACAAAGTTCACCCCCACCGGGAATCGAACCCGGTACCTCTTGATTAGCGGGAAAGCACGCTGACCTAGTGCTCTAATCGGATGTAACTATATTGTAATTCATGTAAAACGCATAAATACCTATTTAACAGCAACTGTATCATGGCTGATTCAATATTTTTTTTATGAAAACATTTCGGGGAATTCCCCGCTGTTAAATTATAGGAAAACGACAAAACGTTCCGTTCCAAGCATTCCGCACGTAACCAAAGGAGGGTTCTGTTATCATTTTTTATTGTGAAGGCTTATTGGCTTGTCATTGTCACATAGGGTAAAACCAGCATAGTTGCCCTGGGGGTATAGTTGCCCCGATCGTAATTACTCTAGTTTCGCAGATGAATCGCGTGCTTTTTATTTATCTATCAAAAGACTTTCCAACTACTATTAAGTGGACCGCGTCTCATGTCTCTGTGCGATTGCACGGGAACGCAAGGTGCGATCAAAGATTTTTCGGGATAGATGCCTTGTTTCCCGGCGGGTCGTCTATCCTAAATGTAATTTATATGGACTAGACAACTATCCCATATATGGGATAGATGTCACAAAAAGTAGAGGTCCGTAGAAATCGCTAATACTCTGGAAATTTCAAAGATAATGTCTTTTACATTTAATAAATTTGTAGATAAAGAACCAAAGTACTTGCCAGTTTACAAAATAAAATATTTTGTTTTATGTACTGGGAGATATAAAATGATTTCGAAAAGTGTGGTAACTATCCGGGTTTTACCCTACACATGATAAAATTGTAATTAGACACGAGACATATCAAAAGACTAGCTGTTCCCGCGCGGTTTTACCCGCTTAATTAGGTGCGTGACTTATTTGGAAACTTTAAAATGTATCTTGTAGCTTCATATCAGCGAAAGAATTTTTAGAATCAGTGCAGTAGTTTCAAAGATAACGCCTTAAATCCAAACTTACAAACTTTACAATGCAAATGGACCTAGTACCTACCCAGAATTCAAAACAATAATACTATCCATTCTGAATTTCTGTCTGCGCATCTTGCAACCACCATCTTTATATTAATACTAGCTGTTCTCTGCGGTTTTACTCGCGTTAATTTCGAAGTTCCCGTAGTATGTTCGGGGTGAAACTACCCTATGTCCTTTTCTGAACTCCTTTTTTTTCTTCTTTTGTATCTGTAATCGACCAAGTCATAATCATATATCACAATAAAGTTTTGACTTTTTCATCGTTATCTAGGGGGGCATTTCTGTAAACTTTCTCCCTCGGCCTTGTCATAATAGTGTCTAGTTTCTAGCATCTCTGAACTCCTGACAAAGTTAATGCAGAGATTACAAACAAACATTCGCATTTATAATATTACTAGCTATGCCTCGCGGTTTCGCCCGCGGTAATTTCGGAGTTCCTGCGTGAATTCCGGGATAAACAGTACCTTATGTCCTTCTATGTACCCCTGACAACGTACATGCCAAATTTCATCCAAATCCGTTCAGCCGTTTTTGCGTTTATAATATTAGTAGTAGGTATTACTTAGGAGCATTAACTTTTATTTTATTGATAACTAGCAGCTGTGCCTCATGGCATCAACCGCGTTAAGTTCAGAGATCCCGCGGTAATTTTGGGATAAAAGTAGTCTAAGTTACTCCTTATAACATCCGCTATCTGCCAGTGAAAGTCCCGTTAAAATCGGTCCAGCCGTTCCAGAGATTAGCCGCATGCTTTTAGCGTAAAGCTGTTAATTTGAGATTACAAACAGACATTTCAATTTTATTTATATGTATATACTTGCTGTTCCACTGCGATTCACCCGCGGTAATTTCGGAGTTCCCGCAGGAATCCCAGGATGAATAATAATACGTATAAATCTTCCGTATAAATCCATTCAGTAGCTTTTAAGTTAATCGCGAACAGACAGACAGACAGACGCGGAGGAGGAATTTGTTTTATAATATAAGCTGTTAGTACCTATTCTTTAACTTAAGACGTAGGCTTAATTTTTTCGCAATCGGTTCTATTAAGGAGAAATTATGGCAATCACAAACTTGAAGCGTAAAGTACGAAGACGAAGACTATTAAGAAAAAGACAAAATTTTATTTCGCAACACAACAATATGCGCTTCCAAATCGCCAGGCGAGCGCAGCCGCGGACAACAGCTAGTTTGAAACTTAATGTACCTACCTGCCTAGTTCTGTAAGAATCTAAACAAAGTTAATTGTAGGTACCTATCTATAAGTAGATGGTAGATTTATTATTATAATTTCAGTAGGTACATATTTATATCACAGTATGTGTTCCAATTACATAGTGAGGTAGGCGTTATTATATCAAAGATTAAATTATACCAATCACATTGCAGTAGAAGCGAACCTTTTTTGAACGAGTTTAAACACTGTTTATTTTGTGATCTTTTTAGAGCCATATCAAATTATCCATTGCCAGGAAAAAAAAATTATAATATTAATACCTATGTTCTTGATTAACATATAGAAATCTTTCATATTAAGTAAAACAAAGAGACCATGAGAGAATCTCTTTTACGCTTATAAATAACATAATTGTTATTACGTGTTTTCAAAGAAAACTCAATTGAATATCTTCTATAGCAGCTGAATCACCAAAGACCCGGAATACCTACTTGGTTCTTTTTGTTTAAAACGAAAAGCACCAATGATGATTTCCATGAACTCAAATCTGGGGGCACGGCAGTGCCCCCGCCAAGACGAGTCAAGCGAAGCGGGAGCACTACCTATCTTTTCTCGAAGCGCTGTGTCGTTTTTTTTAACCCTTATAACTTGGGTTTGGATTATACTAGATAAACAAAATTCTCGGGATATGTTGTCAATAGCAGACTTATCAGACATACAAAGTTTTGATTGTATAGTTCTTATATTTTAGATTTTATTGATATCTAAAAAACCCTGATTTCGTCACTGACTCACTGATGATCATCAAAATTGTTAGGGTATTTCTTAATGTCCTAGAAAGCTGAAATTTGGCATGTAATAATGTAAAAAATTATAAAATTTCTAACTTTTATCCCCCAACCCCTTAAACTCTACACACCCTAACTCTACAAGGCCTAACTTCTCTAATAGGCTAGTTTCCTGGGTAAAGAGAGTAGATAAAGCGCATTAAAGTTTAGGGTGGGGGACTTGTGTCGTCACAGCTCGCTATAACGTGCGAACAAACTGTAGCGAGGCGTGACGTCATGTGAAATTTCGACTTGATATATCTCCGTTATTTTTTGGTTACATAAAAAATAAAAAAATACGTGTCCAATATTTTTTAATAATCTACAAAACGGACTAAAAAGAAAAATTTAGGAAACTAGCCTATTCTACACCTTAGTCAGAACATGTGACTTGGCCGTTTCGTTACTGCAAGAACCTTTGTATAACCGAAAAGTAAGTAAGTAGGCCTTGTAGAGTTAGGGTGTGTAGAGTTATAAGCTTGGCTCTACATGAGATAGTGCCTGTCATATGGACTCGTCTTGGCACCATTTTACATGAAAATGTTTTTGGTGGGATAGTTACTTTCATACAAACCCTTCACTCCTCTCGAGGGTTGACTCTCCAAAATTCTGGCTGCTTGCATTATAAAAGGATGATTTGTGCCATATTTTATGTTTCTATTTAGCGTATAGTTCCGTTGACGAGACAGTAAGGAAGCTCCTATAAATTTTACTCTGTAGCACACACAGAGTAGGCAAATATTTTCTCCGAATAAAGTCTCGTCTGTTATTTTATTCATTATTTATTTATTCTTTACTATCATACGCCGTACATACACTAATGTCTTCATTTTGCGAACGCGACGAAATTTCTCGGCATCAAATTCTATAGAGTAAGTAGATACATGAACTTAGTTTGGACTTTGAGTTCGTTAGCTGAGAACATCTAGCCGATGCCTCGAATTAGTAGAGTAGCCAGGTGGTATGTTAGTCCGAACGTGTATAGCTAGTGTACAGGCGTGACTTGTAACAAGCTTGAAAAACAAACGTGAGAATTTTTTTTCAGTTTCGACTTGTGTAGATTATTTATTTATTTATTTACTTTAATCCACATCACTTATATTAATTAACAGTAGATGACACTAGGTTCTTGTTTCTTTCGTAAATAAGTAAGTAGCGGTTATTTTTTTCTTTTCAATGTTTATTTATTTGTTTTATTTATTTATTCTTTACTGCACAGTATGAACAAATAGCGAACTTAATGCCTTGCGGCATTCTCTACCAGTTAACCATTACCAGTTAACCAACCACTTATATTACATTACATCTCCTTATCATCATAAATAGTGAAAAGCAAAGTCGCCGGTCGTGTCTTTCAGTATGTTTGTTCAATTCGATCTTTTAAACTACCTACGCAATAGATTTTGATGCGAAAAAATCTACAGAATTTTTTCCTTAAACTTTATTTAGTAATTACCTACAGTACCTATTATTTATAGTAAAATCTTATTAAATTTATATTACTTGCCTATATTTTAATATACAACGAACAAATCTTCAAAGATAAAGTTGCAGCCGAAGCGAAAAAAAAAGCAATTTTAAAATGTTTTTATTTGTTTTACAGATCGCTGCTTCTACAAGACGAATTTGGCATAATGAAATTTATGAGATGTGGTGAGTAGGTACTAATAATAATATGTCAAGTGGCCACAAAAATATTACTTGATTAGTTGTTCATCACTCTTTTGGAAAACTTTTAAAAACAATAATATATACAGGATGAATTTTTGAGACTCTGTATATCCTCTATTATAAGGGACTTTATTATAACTAGTCGATCCCCCGCGGTTTCACACGCGTTAATTTCGCGGTTTCCGTCAGAAATCTTCCTGTGGGTAAGTGAAAGACTTCAAAATCGGGTTTTCTTTCATAATGACAAAGCTGACTAAATATACAACGTGTTAATTAATTGACCAAAAACCTGATACACCCCATTTAACAAAATAAACAATAATATTATGATTAAAATATAAATAATGTAGAAAAAAATAATAGTCCCTAAAAGTAAGTCAACGTAAAGTTTGGAGGTGACGAAACAAACGCTACGCCCGTGCCTACGAGTCAATGACTGATTCGATTTTTTTGCTACGGGCTGCGGCGCGGCGTACGCGCCAAATATTGTATAATAAATAATTTAGACATGGGCTAGTAAAAATTAACTAATATAACCTACATTAAAACATGGTGCGATCGATTCGGAAGTCGATTCTGAACAAACTACTTTCTAGTTTTCAGTCAATTGATTAACACGTTGTATAATAAAAACAAATCAATTTACCTACATACCTACTAAAAATTATTTTTTTCTCTTTATAATATTAATATAGCCAGTATTATTGGATAATCTATTTAATGTAGTATTTTTTAATTGAAGAGAGTATTAATAATAATTTATTAAAAAAAAAAACTGGTTTAACCTTAGGGTTTTATTGTGTGTTTATCAGCGGAACATCTCATGCAAGGTTTGTTTTTTAATGTTTCCAGTTCAACTGGCTGTCATCTTGCTGGTGACGATGGCTACATTCAGCAGCTGCTACTGTCCGAGGAAGAAGATCGAAAGCATCGGACACTGTGCGTTCCGCCTGCAGTGTGTCGGAGCTATAAGAGGTGTGACGCTGCCAAAGGAGTGTTTAGGCTCCACGAACTATGACGTATCTATTGAACTCACCCTCACAGATGCAGTCGAAAGGTTCGACAGTCACATCGAATTGGATACACTCGCTCACGTGACCAAGTTAGAAGCGTCGGGTGTATGGCCCCAAACTTCACTCTCGATCCTCCAATACATGCCCAAATTGAAAAACTTATACTTAGTTGACAATAAAATAAACAATATCGCTGGCGCTCCGTTCTATCATCTCGATTTGTTGGAAAACGTCGATCTCTCACGTAACAATTTGACGGACCTGCAAGAGTTGTTCCATTTCGAAGCTCAGCCCAATCAAATGAGAAAATTGTCTCTAGCTTACAACGCGATCCGTGAGATACCAGGCGATGCGTTTAACGAGTTAACGTCTTTAGTCGAGCTTGATCTTTCTGGCAACTACATAACTGATCTGAACGAGGAACCGTTTGCGAATTTGACAAATCTCGAGGTGCTAAGACTGAACAACAATAGAATAAAACAACTGAACGGTGCCGTTAATAATCTTATAAGTTTAAAACACTTATATCTGAGAGGTAACGACGTAGAGAATATCGATGAGCAGTCTCTGAAGATCATATACCATTTGGAGACCTTCGACATGTCGGGTAATCAGTTGGATATATTGAAACCAATCGTATTCATGAGGCATTGGAACCACATTGGCGAAGGTCGTTCGGTATGTAAAATTTTATTATCCGAAAACCAGATAACACTTCTACCTAATGCAACCTCTACAGAGATAGCGTCCCGTTTTGTTAGAGACGTAGCAGGAAACAACACAATAGCAAAGAACAACGTCGATGTACTTACTGAACTTGATTTGTCCAAAAATGAAATAAACTTCATCCAGTATAACGCTTTCAGAACTATCTTTCGGCTCGTCTCGTTGGATTTGTCAAATAACAAACTAATAAATTTCAACGTAAACGCTAACGACCTTTCACATGTAAGACGTTTAAATTTGAGCAACAACTTACTGGATTCCATATATTACGAAACCTTTTACAGAATGGTTGAATTGCAAAACTTAGATTTGTCAAACAATGTTCTAACTACCATACCCGACAAGACGTTTGCGAACAATCACAATTTGAGATTCTTGAATATGAATAATAATAATGTTAAAGAACTCGACAACTTGCATATTGAAATGTTCCACAACGACGGTGGTGTCTTGGATTTGTCTAATAACAAAATATCACGGCTCTTCATATCCTTAGGTGACGGATTGCATTTAAATAAGTTAATATTGCACGATAACAATATATCTGATGCTTCTAACGTAGATTTGATTTACCACAGCGAGCTACAGTCGCTGGAACTAAATAATAACATAATTACAGAACTTAACGCGTCGTGTTTACGCCTGCCAGTCACATTAGTTTACTTGGACCTGAGCGGTAATCGCTTAACAAAAATTGCCCCATCAACTTTCGAGCGCCTCGGTCACTTAAAAACATTAAGATTGGGAGGCAATCGGCTCTTAAATCTAGAGTTCGGTGTGTTCAAAGGTTTATCAGCCCTCTGGAATTTAGACTTGTCATACAACAGTATTAAACTTTTGGACTCGAAAGTTTTTATGGATTTGAAATCACTTCGCGTTCTCTTTTTGAGATACAACGGCATGTATTCCATGGATTATAGAGTTTGGCTCGGACATAAGAACGATTTGGTTGTTTATGTGGACGGTAATAGTTTTTCTTGTGAGTGGCTGGGCACGGCACTGACTAGTTTCAACAATGGGTACTCGAAGATGAGGCCCGCGGTGCTCACTAGAGCTGAATCGGGCCACTCTCTAGAAGGGGTGCCGTGCATTCCAAAGAAGTCCGCTGAGTATGTAGAACCCCAGGCAGTTATGGTCGATGAAAGGTTATTAGTGACGAATCAAAAGATATTGGAAGCACTGAGAGAGCAGACATATTTTTTGAAAAAGTATTTGTGGCATTCTATTCAATTGCAAAGTCGTTCTAATTAAATACCTATACCTATGTATACTTTTATAATTAGCTTGTAACTATCGATATTATAATAATAATAATTATTTAGCTTATTAATTGATTTCGTACGTATGAAACGGTTCCTAGTTTTAATTACAAATTACTTAACGTTATTGTTTTAATAAAAATTTGTATGACTGTTAGGTACTCGAATTTTTTGACATCCTCAAATATACTGTTGTACCCACTCGAAGATGTGAAAAAATTTGCTGCGGAATAATTATGACATGTAAAATTCATTTAGGACGTAAAGAATTATCTTAAATTCAATAGGCATATAGAGAACTACTTTATTTTAGATACTTACAGTATTAAATGGACGTCGATAAGCAATAACATGTTAACCCTCATCATTTTTTTACCTTATTACATTATTTAAATACTAACAAATTGTTGAACATAAGAAAATGTTGACAAAAAATGGCGCTATTGCTTTTAAAACACGATTTACTCAAAATTTCTCCAGTGTGGGTTAACACACTATTGCTTATCTATGTCCAAATATTTTATTTTAGATACAATATTTACAAATTATTTACACGTTTACGTTTAGTTCAAAGTTAGGTAAAATTGTCATGAACATTAGAAAGATTATATATTTCATTCCTTTTTAGGAGATAATAGTACCTATGTATTGTGTTTTTGCAGTTGACCACAAAAGGCAAGGCTTGACTAATCCGTATTTTAAATTATTATTTTAACTATTTTAGGTACTTCAATTTTAGATACTAACTCAAATACTTTATAACATTGTTTAGTTATTTTTTTCTCGTTTTACATATTATTGTTATTTTTGATATTATTATAATATTTTCAGTGTTTTTCAATATAATTATCTAGGTACCTATCATAGAGCGTTTTATTTCCTCCTGAAATCTACTACCTCTAAACAATTGTTGTATATATTTAACATTTTTATATATTTAAAATTTGAATATCGTATAAACGGCTTTAACGATTTTCATGAAATTTAATATGCAGGAGCTTTCGGGGGCGTTTAATCAACCTAGCTAGGTTTGATTTTTAGAAAATATCGTTTTATCCGTGTTTTCAGGCAATGAAAAAAGAGTGTTTGATACTGCTTTTCTACTTAACAACAAATGGCGCTATAAGCAATTAATTGCGGGAGAAGTTATCACAACTCGTTGAAGCTCGGTCGCCCAGATATTTATTTTTTAATTACTTAAGGGATACTAATCGATGGTAGATTATACGCAACAGGTTAAATAATGTGATCTTTTAAGGATAATTCTGCCGCATTTAAACTTAATATCACAAAGTGCCAAAAACAGCTATTTTTGGTAGTTTTCATACTATAAATATATTTGTTGTAATAATTCACAACTATCAGCTTTAGTTTACTCCATTATCGATTTTTTTTAATTACTTATACTGCACTCGAGCATATTACAAATGTTTACCAATACCTACTTATACTGTGAAAACCATTTCAGCCCGCTTCGTTTGTAGGTACATATTATACATATCAGCGTTCCCCGCAGTTTCACTAGCGGTAATTGCAGAGTTCCCGCGGGAATGCCGGAATAAAAAGTTCCCTATGCAAAATTTAATGGTGATCGGTCCGCCGTTGAATGCGTGATGAAATAGGGATCTATATACTGATATTATAAAGAGCTAACAGCCGCACTCAGAGTCGATTTTAATGATTATTTAGTTAAGTATAGATTTTTAAAACAAAACTGCCGCAATCAGAGACGTTCAATAAATTAATGTTAATTGGCATTTAACTAATTAAGTTACATCTCATTAAATTCCAATTAACAATAATTTATTGAACGTCTCTGACCGCCGCACTCAGAGTCGACTTTAATGATTACTTAGTTAAGTATAGATTTTTAAAACAAAACTGCCGCAATCAGAGACGTTCAGTAAATTAATGTTATTTTGCATTTAATGAGATGTAACTTAGTTAGTTAAATGTCAATTAACATTAATTTATTAAACTAGTCGGATTGCGGCAGTTTTGTTTTAAAAATCTATACTTAACTAAGTAATCATTAAAGTCGACTCTGAGTGCGGCGGTAAGTTTGTGAATTGTGAGTTTGTGAGGTTGCAGGGGTAATCTCTGGATCTACCGAATCGATTTTATAAATTCTTTCACTTATAAGAAACTACAGTGATCTTGAGTGACATCTAGGGCACTTTAAATAAATAATTGTTGAATAAATATCCCGAAGTTACCGCGATAACTCCGGAGATTGTGAGTTTGTAAGGTTGTAATCTCTGGATCTACTGAACTGATTTTGAAAATTCTTTCACTTATAGAAAGCTGCAGTGATCCTGAGTGACAAAGGGTACCAGGGAAATTACCGCGGGTGAAACCGCGGGGACAGCTAGTAATAATATCTAGATAGGAACCTGCAACTACGCAAGCAAACGATGGGAAAAAAACCAGTTGTGGGTGTAGGCAGTCTTCTTTAGTTTCAAATTAAAGCTGCAATAAACAGCTTTAGATAATAATACAGTTAACAAAAGAACATAAAAATATAATTAGGTATAATGTTTTAAAAGTATATTTCAACGTTTTGCGTGTGCGACGGCGATAGTATAATATTGCATCCTGTCAGCATTACAGATAAGCTTACGCGATAGTACCTACGGGATGCGAAGTGTGAGATTAGCACATTATTTCACAGGGTTCTTTACATAACAAATGTTTCAACACTCAATAGACTATATATTTTGGCAAATTTTTTATTTTTAGTCCGCCTGTAGAATCATAAAAAACCTACCTATTTGTTCTTTTTTACGTAAGCAAAAAATAACGGAGATAATAATATTGAGTCGAATTGTCGCGTGACGTCATAAGCAGGTACAGTTTTTACCTGCATATGACGTTACGAGATTAGTCGTAATGCGATTTATCCAAGTATATTTATTTTCATTAATTTATAAAAGCTAAATATACGTGTCTATTATTTTTTTTATTATCTAACCGACGAACTCAAAAGAATTTATAATTTTTTTGTCAAATAGCCTATTTGTTATATGGCCTACCTATTTTTCAATCATAAACCACTGCCTCAACGAGAGACTTACCGCCGCACTCAGAGTCGACTTTAATGATTACTTAGTTGAGTATAGATTTTTAAAACAAAACTGCCGCAATCAGACAAATTTAATAAATTAATGTTAATTGGCATTTAACTAATTAAGTTACATCTCATTAAATGACAATTAACATTAATTTACTGAACGTCTCTGCGGCAGTTTTGTATTAAAAATCTATACTTAACTAAGTAATCATTAAAGTCGACTCTGAGTGCGGCGGTTAATAAGGTATTTTAAGTATCGGTGCAAAGTCAAAACATTAAATAAAAAGGCACGTATGAGGGTACCTAACACGCATGTAAGAATTTCTATTTGTGCAACCGAGCTTCAGTACTTCTGGTGCATAGATAGGTAATATAATATTTAACCCTTTGTGGTCATATATGGGGTCCAGGAGATCCCACGCAGAAAAACAAAACCAATTTACTGACTTCAATCTGGCGTACAAGATTACCTCTAACTAATCCAATGGATTTCTTTTTTTGTCAAGATATAGAAATAGTTAAAAAACAATAGGAAAAAAACTCTCAAATTTCCATTTTTTTTATTTAAAAAGAAAACATTTAAATTTTATCATTTGTAGGTGTGATCACGAAAGGTTAATAGTGGTAATTACTATATTGGTTATGGAGATAATACTAAACATAGGTAGCTATATCCAGCGATGCGTTCATCCAAAATTTTGTGCACAAAAATAATGGATGTGTGCATAAAAAGGCGCAAAGTTACGTGCACGCCTTTGGCTACCTATATCTTCTGATGTACCTAGTCACGTCACCACACATACATTACATGAGTCTGCGGACGCTGAATGCGGTTTTTTGTCTATTAATTCTATGAAATAGCTCAGATTTTTTCTCAGGGACGACACTTGATATCTTCTTTAAATGAATCAAATATACGAGAATAGGTTCTTATCCGGGGTATGAAAATCAAAGTTCTATTTAGTCCATCTTGTAGATTAATAAAAAATATAGACCCGTATAAAGCGCATTAAAGTTTAGGAGTGGGGGCGTCATAACGTATTATAAACAGCGTGACGACCGTGACGCGATATTTCAACTTAATGTCTCATCTATATATAATAAAAATGAATCGCCAAATGTGTTGCTAAGCGCATAACTTTTAAACGGCTGCACCAAATTGGATAATTGTGTTTTTTTTGTGTTCGTTATTGTCAGGACAAGGTTTATATAAAAGAAGTTTGGAGTTCACGCGAGTGAAACCGCGGGGCACAGCTACTACGAAATAAAATCGTCTGAGCTTAATGTATCTCCGTTATTTTTTACTAACGTAAAATATGAAAAAATACGTGTCCAATATTTTTTATTTATCTACAAAACGAGCTAAAAATTAAAATTTGGTTGACAAGCCTATTGCTCATTTCAAGTATTATACTACTTTCCATCTGTTAAAGGTAGGTACTGCTACCGCCACTATACTGTTAGATTTTTCGCAACATTAAAGCTGCTTAGTTTGAAACCACCATCTTTAGACGCGCTCACTCTCGTCGCCAAAATCACATTGTCGGATTTTTGTTGCGATACAACAGAGTGTAGATTTTCTGTTACCTTCGTACAATTCCCTCTGATTTTTTTTAAACGTTTCTAAAAGAAAACAACATTCTTGTTCCATTGCTTATCAATTCTTCGAGCGATGGCAATGGCAGATGGATAGAACTGGAAGACGCGGCGTAAGTAGGTTCACAAGGTGAACCAAAGACTCGGTGAAGGTTGCGGAACGCCCTTGGAAGCGGGAGGCACAGGACCGGGCGTTGTGGCGATCCTTGGGGGAGTAGCGGTACAGCAGTAGACTTTTTACTGATATAAATGAATGAATGAAAAGAAAAGAAGAAGAAAAGTAGAACCAAAAAACTATGTCTTCTTTGTTGGATCGTCATTACATGGTCGTGACTAGCGCAAGGTTAGCGTAAGAGTGAAAAGCTCGTTGGATATAATTATGTGAACAATTAATTAATTATTTCAATATCGCTTTAATAATAATAATAGTTATTATTATATTATTGATATAATATATTCATATTATTATATTTTACAAAATATTAATCCGTAATCGTCATTTCGTCATTCGTCATCTACCCAGTTAGTTCTGTTAGATAATTGAATTTTGTAAATAGATTTTATGTGACTACCAATGACCTAGCTAAGCGTCTTAAAACGGTGGATGGATGCAATGGAACTCAACGAACGTCGTCAGTATCTCTTTTACACTGAAGTTATGTAGACTCTAGGGGTTCCAGGTGAGAACTTGGTCGTGGACCCTAATCGAGATGTTTATTTCATTACAGTACCTACGACTGTATATCACAAGCACTTGCATATCTCATTTATTACTTATTCAGCGTTTGATGTCAAAAGTTGGGTGTTACTAATTATTTACAGTAATTCAAGTTGAAATTAATATTTCATTTATTATACTGTATATAAATTTGCATATAAATGATGTCAAATTAAGTTTCCAAAAGGTAAAAGCTTTTATCTTTTAAAATTATATTTTGAACCAGTTTTCATCCATTTAACCTGCGATACTCTTGTGTACTGTATAATATGTATGTGTGACTGTTTTTATGTTCGATTGTAACTCTAAATGTACCTAATAATTGAAAATTTATTGTGTATTTAATTTTTATAGTTTTCTAATAGCGTACCACAACTTGTACTAGCTGTTTCTAATGATTTTTCACACGATTGCTATGTTTTTTTTCTATGCTAAACTTACTCCTATTTTGAATAGCTATCCAGTTTTTAACGAGCGAAATATATGGATACAGATGATCCAAAGGTAAAAATGTGCATTATGCTTATACATATTGCATATGCCACAATGAGCTTATATACAATACATGTTTTATTACTATGCGAAATCACAATTTTCTACGTTACTTAGTTTTCCAGAAAAACTTCCGTGACAGACGGACGGATATTATCAATATCAGGGTTTCTATATTTCTTTTAAAGTACGGAACCATAAAAATCACAAACTGAAAAAAATGAAATATTCTTTATTCAAAACTAGCTGTGTTTCGTGGTTTACCCCGAGCAAAACGTTTTTATATACCTACTTTTCTTCCCGACATACCTACGATTTGAATGAAACGAAGCCTACAAATATGTTGCTCCAGGCTAAGCTTAATCTACCTACCCGTGAAAACCTCATGAAAATCCTTTCAGTGGATTCGGAGATTATTATGAACAGACAGACAGACAGAAAATAATTTGAAAACTTTTTTTTCTCTTCCTGTACCAGGATTCTTTGGTAAAAATATCCAGTGTACAGAATCGCGGAATCTACTCTTTTATTATAGTACTAGCTGTGCCCCGCGGTTTCACTTGCATGAAAGGTTTAATCTACCTGTGAAAACCGCATGACAATCGGTTCAGTAGATGCGGAGACATCGCGAACAGACAGACAGACAGAAAAGAATTTTGAAAACTTTTTTTTGGGCTTGGTTACTCTTCTTTTGTCACTCCACTCAATTTTGGGTAAAAATATTCAATGTACAGAATCGCGGATTCTACTCTTTTATTATAGTACTAGCTGCACCCCATGGTTTCACCCGCGGTAATTTTAAAGTTCCCGGTAATTTTGAAGTTCCCTCGGGAATCCCGGGATAAAAAGTACCCTATGTCCTTCTCTGTACCCCTGATAACGTGCATGCCAAATTTAATCCAAATCCGTTCAGCCGTTTTTGCGTGATTGAGTAACAAACATCCAAACATCTAAACATCCACACTTTCACATTTATAATATTAGTAGGATAGATAGATAGATGGATATAATATGTCGCCACAGTAAAAAAACAAATTAAATTTAAAAGTACAATAATATAATTCGATAGGTAGAGATTGAGATACTTTCAGAGATGGCTCTCTACAAGTTACTAGTAAAACAAAATATTTAATCATGTATTGATAAATTGATTGATTTATTGACTAGCTGTGCCCCGCGGTTTTATCCGCGTGAGTTTCGAAATTGCCGCGGGAACAATGTTCCCCGCGGTTTCACCCGCGGCAACTTCGGAGTTCCCGCGGAAAATCTTTGTTACAATATAGTCTATGACACACACAAATAACGTGGCTTTCTATTGGTAAAAGAATGGGCATGTTGACTAATTTTTATTTTTTAGTCCGTCTTGTAGATTATAAAAAAATATTGGACACGTATTTTTTCTTTTTTTACGTTATCAAAACATTACGGCGATATATTGAGTTGAAATTCCACGTGACGTCACTATTCTGACAGTTTGTATGGCGGTTTTAACGGTTAGTGACGTCACAACCCCCCACCCTAAACTTTGATGAGCTTTATCTCTTTATATTTTAATTTATTTGAAAAAGCAAAAAATACGTGTCTATTATTTTTTTTTATTTGCTAACTGACGGACTAATTAGAATTTTGATTTTCAAAAGTAGTCCACATCACTATTGTCGAAATCGGTTCACTAGATCTAGATATTACCCACTACGACCCCACAAAATCACAAACTTTACCTCTTTATCTAATATATATAAATCACGTGTCACGTTGTTTGTCCGCGATGGACTCCGAAACTACTGAACGGATTTTGATAAAATTTTGCTACCATTTATAATATGGTCCAACTTAAAAGATAGGATAGTTTTTATCCCGGAATTCCCTAGGGAACTGAAGGACGTAGAGTACTTTTTTCCCGCAACCTCCGCGGGAACTCCGAAATTACCGCGGATGAAATCGCGGGGGACAGCTAGTAATACAATATATTAGTAAGATTGTTAAAATGCGGGACTGAGTAAAGTTAACTATATGCTGTAAGATTTATTTTTTATTTTCAGGTCTTGCCTATATACTCGTATTATGCAGTTGATGTTTGTTCATCACACCCAAACAGTATAGTATTATACTATCTGTGCCCAAACTAATAGTTTTCCAATTGTGCCTGTTGTGATTACAAAATGAGGATCTTCAATGGTAGGTACCTAAGTTGATGCTTACTAGATACTAGGTGTCCCCCACGGTTTCAACCGCGGCAATTTTGTAGTTCCCGAGGGAATTTCGGAATAAAAAGTACGTATACCTACCCTATGGCACTCAGGATTACCGCAGCTTCTTATAAGTGAAAGAATTTTCAAAATCAGTTTAGTAGATCCGGAGATTACCCCATTCAACGTCATAAACTCACAAACTCACAAACTTTACCTTTTTAACCGACTTCCCAAAAAGGAGGAGCGAATTCGACGCGTATGTTTTTTTTTTGTAATATTAGAATAGATTTAAATTATTTAAAGTAGGTACTTATGTATATTTTTTATTCGAAAATACATAAAATAACAATCACTCGAAAGCATGGAAGTGAGCTTGAATATGCACGTCCCTCTTATAACCTAAAAATACTTTAATGTTACATAATACTGATAGACTTTTAATTTAAGCTATAGAGTAAGTATCTCTGGAACTAAAAAACTGATTTACTAATACATAAGTTACAGCTGTTCCCCGCGGTAAATTCGGAGTTCCGGCGGGAATTCCAGGATAGAAAGTAGGTACCTACCCTATGTCCTTTTTGTAGGTACTCCTAACAACGTGTATACAAAATTTCATGATGATCGGTTAAGCCGTTAAGTCGTGAGAGCATAACAAACAAAAAAAACTCACTTTCGCATTTGTAATATGTTGTAGGAAAGGATATTATAGCTGAGTACAGGGCATTTTCCATAGTTCCCAATACATGGATGTTCTGAAGTGTATGCATGGTGGTAGGGCACTTCACAGTTTCCGACTGGCTAGCTACCACCTTCAAGTTGAAAATCTGTCGCCAAGCACCTAACGGTGTGTTCTGGCAGCCTCACTTGAAAGCTAGTTCCCATGCTAGGTCAGCAACGCACCTGCTTGCCTTCTGGTGTTGCAGATGACGACCCGATTGGCGTAGTAGGTCACCATGCCTGCCCGCTAATCAAGAGGTTCCGGGTTCGATTCCCGGTGGGGGTGCACTTCGTGTAACGAACATAGGGTTCCACTTTCCAGTCTGGGTGTGTTTATATACCTATCTATAGTATAATATATAAGTAATTCTATGTAGTATATACCACGTTTGCTTGGTTTCCACGACACAAGCTAATACTAGCTTACTGTGGGATCAAGTAGATCTGTGTGTTGTGATGTGGATTATTATTATTTTATTATTATAGATGTCCATGGACGGCGGTAATCACTTACCATCAGGTATGTCACCTCCCCATTTGCCTCCTATGTCATAAAAAAAAAATATCAATGTGAACCATGCGAGTGAAACCACGGGCGAACAGCTAGTACTCAGATAAAAAAAATTGCGGTTACCGATAGTTTGAAATTCAATCCTTTTTTCCAGGGTTTGCAATTAGCTTCCTGACAATTTTTGCATCGATATGGAAATCAGCATTGTGTGAATGTAGTGATGTCTTAAGTGAAGTTATAGATAGCTGCAGTCGTGATATAATATGTTATGATGTTATTGATATTTCTGTAAGCAAATATGTATGCCCGTCTGACCAGATACATGAATGCAATGAAAATAATAATAAAGGACCTCATATTATTCGTCTCCGTAATCATTATAATGGATATGGGTACTCGTATTACTATTCACTCTTTGTGAATTTCCGACATAATATGAATTATCATTCGAACCCAATTTTTTATGCTAATTATAATTCTCGTAGTCCTGAAGAAAATAGGATATTATCATTGATTGCCTCATTGAATCTATCTTATAACGATTACGAAGACCTACCCGACTTCAGAACAATGAACAATTTGATTAAGTTAGATATTTCGCATAATAATTTAACAGTCGCAAGATTCTCAAATAAAAACAAACTTGAATCTTTGAATGAAATTGACTTTTCGTATAATCATATTAAAGAGTTCGAAAACAATGAAAATGATATTTTTATATTTGATACATTAAAAAACCTTAATTTATCAAACAATAACATTGTTAACTTACCACCAGCTGTATTTGATGGGTTAGTTAACTTGGAAGTGTTGGATTTGTCGTGTAACTACATTTCTGCGTTAAGTCCAATGACATTTGATGGAATTAAGAAACTTATAACGTTAAATATCTCAAACAATAGTTTGAGTGATATAAATGCATCATTATTTAGATTTAATAAGCTCCAAGAACTTGACTTAAGTTGTAACAAAATTAAAAAAATTCAAGCTAGAGATATAGTTGACTTGATATCATTAAAAAATTTCAATCTACAGTCTAATGAAATAGAAAATATTGAGAAGTCTGTTTTTATTAATATGTCCTCTCTATATACACTTGATTTAAGTGGAAACATGTTGGAAAATATTGATAAAGATATTTTTAATAGCACATTTAATTTAGATAAAATTGATTTAACAAATAACAAATTAACGTCATTGCCAAAAGATCTATTTAAAGGAAAAAATATATCAGTTTTCTCCGTGAAAAATAATATTTTGCAAAATTCTCTTGAAAAGGGAATGTTTCAAGGTTTGTTACGTGTTACGACACTTGATCTTAGTAGCCAACGGTTAAGTTCTATTAATGATTATGCTTTTCTTGGTCTAGAAAATCTTGAAACGCTTTTGTTGCAACATAACTATATAGATATTGTGGCTAACAACTCCTTTAGGACATTGCAAGAACTAATATTACTAGATCTTAGTTACAACAAAATCAACAGTTTAAACTTTAACAAAATTGATTTTATTCATTTACGCACTTTGATATTATCACATAACAATTTAACAGAAATTAAACATGAGCAATTCAGTGGACTACAGGTTTTAATCAGTTTAGATTTGTCCAATAATAATATAGCACACTTAGAGCCAAATTCATTCAGTTCATTACAAGATTTGACAATACTGGAACTGTTCAACAACCCGCTCGTAGGCACTTTAGAAAATAGGACATTTAATGGATTGAATTCTTTGCCGAAACTAGATATTTCTTGTACCAAGTTGACATCCGTAAAAAATAATTCTTTCAATGGAATGGTATTGCTAAAAAAGATTAATATGTCACATAGTAATGTTAACGAGTTGGAATTCAATGCGTATTCTCAGACAGGTGAAGTAGAAACTCTCGATTTATCGCACAACCAACTTGGTGATTTCAATGTGAATACTAGTGATTTGACTAATCTTATCTATTTGTTTCTCAATGACAATAATCTGAAGTTCATTTATTCTTGGACCTTTCAAGGTTTAACTCGTCTAACAAAAATAGATCTTTCACACAACCAGATAAATAATGTGCAAGATGAAGTATTTTATTCTCTAACCAATCTAATCTATTTGGATTTATCGTATAATTTGAATTTAACATTCAATATATCCTTAGTCAAAAGATCACCAGCTCTATGTTTTCTATATTTATCTAATATTCATGACTTTTTGAATTTTGATTCAACAAGTAGAGCGGGATCAAATTTGTACCAACTAGAAATTTCACACGGCCATATTCGTAATATTTCGTTATTAAATTTGACTGATTTTGGACATTTGGGTTCTTTAGTATTAAGTAACAACAATGTTACCAAATTAGGAAGCGACGCTTTTTCTAATTTAACTTCTCTAACAAATCTTGATTTAAGCTTTAACAAAATTACAACTATAGAACCGGGAATCTTTGAAGAAAACAATTTGTTATACTCGCTCAATATTTCGCACAATTTTTTGACATCAATCAGCTTCGGTATATTTCAAGGCTTGGTTAATTTACATACAATAGATATTTCATACAACAACATTAATGATTTACGTAGTGAAAGGTTTTACGACGTATATAGTTTAAAGGTGCTGATTGCAGATCATAATAAAATAGATTACATAGAAACTAAAGATTTCGGAAATTTGGATATTATCAGCATAGGTGATAACCCTCTATCATGTGAAATTTTGGTCAATTTGCTCAAAGATAACGCAAGGTACCCGAAAAGGAGATTAACTGCAATAAAGAAGGATATTAAGAGGGAAAACATTCAGGGTATCACTTGCAACATGAATGGCTTTAACTACGGTAATACAGTGTCGAAAGGGAAAAATGAAAGCAATGATAAAGTTTTGTCTGACATTAAAGATATTCTGTTGAACTACGTAAATAGAAATGAGATTAATGAACATATTATGAACAATGAAAACAATGACCTAGAAAAATTGAACAATATATTTTCCAATATAGAAAAATCTAGTTCTGACAACAACATGAAAGTATCGAATTTGACTAATTTGAGTTTAGCGATAGCGAATGCAAATAATAAGACAAATATAATTCTAGACAAAATTTTGAACGTTATTACTTCCATCAATACTGTGAGAAGATCACCTTTGATAGAATCTAAAGATAACACTAGTGTAAATAACTTTATACCGTACATGAATAAATTGAAACAAGATTTAGAAGACACTGTAGCAATAGAGAAAAACAATATACTAAGTGAAGTAAATAATAAACTGGCATCAATAAATAGACAAATTGAATCTTTTACTAACATATTACCTTCTACTACAAACAACGATAGTAAGTATGAATCTAAATCTTTGTTTACGGAAATATGTGTGGGGCTAATATTGTCAATTTTGGTTGTTTTCGTTTTATATAAACTGTACAAGACGCGATCATTTAAACGGCATCGTCATTCAATTAGTACACAAGGCATATCAAATAATACAGAAAGCTTGGATCTGTAAAATTAAAAATAGATATTATAACTTCGCTAAATACCTTGAACGGTGTAGGTACCGCATCCAATAGAGCTTGAGCTTTGACAATAAAATTAGACATATTTAAGTAATAGGTGAGATATCTACCTTTGCCTATGTCTTTCACTTCATGATTTTTTTTTACAATTACTTTCTTTCTTTATATCACAGTTTTAGTTATTTTAGATAGATTTTTACCTAAATTTCATCTTGTTTTATCGAAAGTTCTACCAGTACAAGTTAACTAGGAGTGTATTATCATAGTTATGGGTACTGGGTAGTCTTCTAAAAAAAGGCTTATTTTTTATTGTAAAAGGAATTCTAAGCATTTTCATGAATAATAATCAGTATCCTCAGCTGATCTGTATACAGTAGTTGTTTAGTTTCAGCTATAGTTTCAGATATTTTACTTTAATGCTCTTTATTATTATTACTTACAAGTATAATCTAGTATAATACCTATAGGTAATTTTTAAAATTATTCCATTTAACAAAATTAGAGAAAAAAGATACAACATAATATTATTAAGATAAATTACAAAGTTTCTGTTATTAAAAATTACGTTAATACTGTATTTCTTCATTACGATATTTGACTTTTTATGCTCTGTATTATTATTATTTCATCATTTGCTATATTTAAGTTAAATTTAAGAAATTTTAAAATTATTATAATTGTATAATTTAAATAAGAAAAAGATACAAGTTTATGGTAAAATACAGTTTCTCACAATGTAACTTTGTACTGTAATACTGTATTTCTCCTTTGTAGGTATAGGTAGTTACATAAAAAAATATAATTGGTACTAGGTAGCTGATAATTCGATGACACAAAATATTATAATTATGATTTCAAATATCTACGTTACATAATCTATTTAATAAATATTATTATTTGCATTAATATTAAACTATATTTTTTTATTAATAACGTCCATTCCTAGACTTATTTGTGTTGTATTTATAACTAGCTGACCCCCGCGGTTTCACCCGGAGTTCGGTTCAGTTCGGAGTTCCCGCGGGTATTCAGGGATACTACCTTACGTCACTCAGAATCACTGTAGCTTCCTATAAATGAAATAATGTTCAGTAGATCCAGATATTACCCCCTACAACGTCACAAACTCACAAACTTTTGCTCTTTATAATATTAGAATAGAGACAGATAATATAATACCATACTAGTATAGATAAGCATAGATTGTTAACTAGTTTTGCCCTCGCGGTGTCACCATATTATCCTTTGTCACTCGGAGATATTGAAGTTTTCCACTACTGAAATAATCGTACCGTAGTTTAAATTCCAGATCTATGACTTTCCATGACTATCGTGGGAAAATAATTGCAGTGATTTCCCCTTGCCTTCTGCATCAGATATTTTAGGAGTTATTTAGACCCCAAGGTCGCTGTCGCCTCATCCAGCTAGCTGGGTTTATGGTTATACCGCCATTGCTCGTCTCTAAACACGTGTGTGCGGAATGCCTCGGTTAGAGTGAGATGGCGGGAGACAATAAAAAAGGCCGTGCAACGACCTCCGTGACCACGACTACTCTGCCAAGGGTAAACGACTAAGAAGAAGTTTAATTATTACTCTTTTTCCAAACGTACCTACTCGTACGAGCTACAAACTTTGATGTTTCTCCAAACTACTGTTGTCGGGGTGAGAGTTATTGTTTTTAACATTAATCTTTTCCCTATTTCTAATATTAACAATTTTTACCAGTTTAAGGATCCCGTAGATAAAAAATAGAAAAAAAACAGACGTTCTTCCTTCTGTCCGTTTGTTAAAGATATTGTACTTGGTCACTATTGGCGCATTATACCATATCATAAGATAATATGTAGGGAACTGTCATAAAACAATCGCTATCGAGCTTTTGCTCGTTTGATTCGTATTGACAAGGCACTAAACTAGTTATTTACTAGGTAACAAATAAATTAACGGAATTTATACAAAAAAAATACTGTCTAAAATAAGAGCGTATTACATTTTAATAGAAGAAGAAAAACGAGGGTGTAGGTAATTTGTAACACGTTTTTTTGCGATATTTTGAAAGCTTGTTTAAATATTTTTTGGGTTTATTCTTTTATATAGTAAAGTTTTAAAGTTCTTTTTATAAATTATATTTGAATTAGAATTTGAAAGTACCGAATATAGATTTAATTGAGGAAAAAATATATTTGAAAAGCATAATCGATGCGTTCGTGAGTCATCGTTCTAAACTTCTCAAAGGCTGCATGTTTTTAGAAAACCTGCACTTATCAGGGAGGGTGAAGACTGTGGTGCCCTCTGCAAGCAAGCGAGTCTGATTACTAGCATTCCCGCTGGAACATTACGTCTTTACTGGACGTCTATTTTAAGATTTTTAAGCATGTTACTTACTTACCCCAGAGAGGTCACCACTAATTTTTCTTTTGAAGTAGGATCACGATTTATAGAAAACTTGTCAATAGAGATAGAGATTAGAAAAGAAGCGACACTCTCCCTCTCCCACCAATTTCATACCTCCTCATACCCCACGAAGATGACCTTAGTTATGACCGAGAAAAAGTTGACACAAATGTAGAGTTAGTGTCAATTTTTCACTGACAACTGACAGTTAGACAGTTACTGTCAGCTCGCTTTCAACCTTATGATACGCACACATGCACAACACTTGTACATACGCCGTCTTTACTTGTGGGAAAGTACTTGAATATTTGTATGGAGTGTCACCGGGCTGACCCTAAAATGAAAGTGACCTTACTGAAAATTACTGCAACTTTTGATAAAAGGCTTATCTAGAACCCTGTGGTGTAAAAGAGCTCGAATAGTGAGTAAGAAAGGGACATACTACTGGTCGAATGTGTTGATCGTGTGCCACTCGTTATGATATCCTGCCTCATTTTTATTTCTTTTTTTTTAAACTGTTGTATTTTGTATTCCTATCATTCCTTTTTTTTTAATTTAAAATTATTAATTTTATATTTTTGACTTTGAAACTCCAGGATTCAATCTCTATAAACAATATCTAATAAATTATCTTATTATATCAAAGATCCATTCACTTTTATTTATTGGAGCTAGCCGAAGGCATTATTTACCTACGAACCTCATAGGCAAAATGCTTCTCAATCAATCATCATCTTTTGCACGTACGTTAAATTATGGTGAGTGAAACCGCGGGGAAAAGTTAGTACCCTAAGACGGCGGCGGAATGTAAGTATATTAGCTAACAATTGAAAGAGCCGAGAGGTGTGTTCATAAATCTTAACCTTCCGAAGACTACTTTTGCAGAATGAGATAAAATGGGTACTTAAACGTTACAACATATAACGTCGGAGCACAGTCGTGGTACTGCGGCAATGAAACAGCCCAAAGTGTTGCCAATTCACAAAAATATATTTTCATCTGATGTGAACAACAAAAGAAGGTAAAGTGAGAAGAAAATTTGCGTATTCAAACGAACGTCGCAAGTAAATTCATAATTTTTTTACAGAGAACTTTATGAAACGATTGTGGTTAAATTATGTTTTTTGTGTATACCTAAATTGCCTTTTTACTGATATTTCTGGTTGTATAACATCCCTTTGTCATAATTATAATGTAAAAACGAAAATGTTGAAGGGATTGTTCTTATAACATATTGACGAACTTTTTTATGCTGTCGCATGTCGCTGCACTATTATGATGAAGATTATGATAAGCGTTTCGAGATTTCAGAAATGTCCAATTACGGTATTTTAAAATTAAAATAAAAAAATAATTTATTTTTTATGTTTGACCACGATATTGAAAACGGAACATAGAGAAATCCATAGAGAATTAATCAAAATGCAAATGTATTATGGACGCAAGTCCTCGATAATGGTCATGCGCTTCTCTATTGGGACCGCTCTATTTAAACGGAAAAGACTAGGGTGACACCCGGATAGTTGCTATACTTTTTGAATTCGTTTCATGTTTCTCAGTATAAAAATCTAGATAATAGATAAATAAAATAGCACGCAAATCATCCGCAAAACTAGAGTAATTGGGATGTGGACTACTTTTGAAAATCAAAATTCTAATTAGTCCGTCAGTTAGAAAATAAAAAAACAATAGACACGTATTTTTTGCTTTTTCAAATACATTAAAATATACAGAGATAAAGCGCATTAAAGTTTAGGGTGAAGGGGTCGTGACGTCACTAACCGCTAAAACCGCCATACAAACTATCAGAATAGTGACGTCATGCGAAATTTCAACTCAATATATCGCCTTTATTTTTTGATTGCGTAAGAAAAGAAAAAATACGTGTCCAATATTTTTTAATAATCTACAAGACGGACTGAAAAACCAAAATTAGTCAACATGCCCATTACAACTGTCCTGGGCAACTATCCTGGTTTTACCCTATTATTTTTAATAAACACCCTTATTCACTATGACCAACAATATTCCTTGCCCATAACGCACGTCCCAACATCACAATCTCAAGCTCTCCAGATGAAAATATTAGATGTTAATATTCTCTGTGTTATATTTCGTTGTAAATGTATTTTTTTACTGTGAAACTTCTTTGAGCACGAGTTAAAGACAGTTTTATTGGCGCGTTATCTTAAACCGACGTGTTATGGTCATAGTGAATATCAAAGTCAAATCCTTTATTCAAATTTGGCCCATAATGTGGCTCTTTTTGACGTCAATATAATTACAGTTAATAAGACAGCACCCATAAAATATCCACCCTTCACACACACAACTTCACAGCTTCCTAATGCTATGGCTGAAGAAAAGAAGCTGCACAACAAACTCTTCAGCAGCACGCTGTCAGTTTAAAGTTACAATATAGATATATTTATAATATAATTAGTGGTAACTCAACTTGCAATTAATTATGTGAGAACAATGAGCCGTACCCAGCAATAAACTACCGTACAGATATAGAGACATTAGGAGTTAAACTAAGATTATCGTAGTGATCGGCCCAACGCCTGGCAGTGATCGTTGATGTCACCATCCGACATGACAAGAACTTCATGAAAGCTCAGGAAGACAAGGCTAGCAAATACCCTGACTTGGCCCATGAGGTAGTCGCTTGTCGAATTTTGACTCTACAATCGTTATTCCGACATAGTTTTTACTGTGAACGGCCTGGTAGCGAAGACTCTCGATTAACATATCGAGAGACTCTCCCTGGGTCGTTGGCTCAAGGATCGGATGCAGAAGGCGGTAATCCTCGACACGACACGCATTGTACGGAGGTTCCTGTCTTTGTGACCTTTACCAACGGTGGCTTGAGTTCTGCTCCCCGTCAGTGTAACACTGATTCAGGTTTTTGATACTGGTAATTTTTAGTAAAAATCAAACTTAAGATACTACCTACATGGTATTTTATTGGTAAATTAAAAAAGTAATATTTATTTATTATAAATATTTAATTATACCTATATTCGAAGAAACTTTATCTTTTTCCTTTCTTTTTCTATTTTTCTATATTTCATTTATCTCAAACTAGTTGTGCCCCGCGGTTTCACCCGCGTTAATTTCAGAGTTCCCGCGGGAATTCCGGGAAAAAAATACCCTATGTGTTAATCTGCTGTATAAGCTATATTATTGTAAGGTTTCATTTAAATCCATTAAGTAGTTTTTGCGTGAAAGAGTAACAAACATCCATCCATCCATCCATCCATACATTTTTACAAACTTTCGCGTTTATAATATTAGTATGATTTAATGAATTAATAATGATAATACTTCAGAATCATTAAATAAATTAATGATGCTTGGACATTACCATGACTTGTTAACCAAGCTTTTAAATCATTCTTAACTTTAAGGAGAGTTTACAATAACAGCAACTCAGGGTAAAGTGAATAATTAATATAAAATCTCTACGGAACCCAAAAAGCTTTCGTTGCCGGCTCGCAGCTGTAGATCGTTGTTAGGAAGCGAAAACTTGGCGCGTTATTCTTCATTTTAATAGTAAAAGCAAGCGAGTACGTTGCCGCGGTAACTCAATTTGCATAGTAAATAGTCCACAACGTCCTGCCACTCTCTAAAAGAGGAGGTTGGTTATCACAGTAAGTGATGAATCATTTTAGTCCTTTTTTCTCTATGACTTTACAAATCCAACTATCGAATCAGCAGCGGTTTCGTCCGCGTCAATTTCTGAATTCCCGAGGGAATTCCGGGATAAAGAGTATCCTACAGTGGCGAAGGGTGAAATATTGAGAGAGGCAAGCCGGATATCTATTTGGCACCTACTATAAATACGTAATTTCAACTTATTAAACTATCTACTTAACGCAAATACCTAATTTCAACGTACGTCTCCGTAACTGCTTTCACTACTACACACAACAAAAAAAAAACCAACTATAATACTAATCACTATTAATTACCAAGAAATAAATTCTAATACGTGACACTAACTAATAAATTCAAATACCTATAAATTTTCAATTTTTTCGTCATAAATTCAAGTTGTCTGTCAACAGTCAACACAGAATGTCCGCTTCGTTTCGAAATTTTAGGACCAATAAGGATAATTGTTGAGACAGTAATAGAAAATGCGTTCGCGTGAGCGAGATGAAGGTATACTACCTCGATTGCATATAACTCGATTTGCAGCGGCTTACCAAAGTAGCTACTTTAGCCGGCTGACGTGACGTCACAGCATTATTTTGTATGGAAGTTTAACTGCCAAAAAAAAATTAAAACCGACTTCCAAAAACACAAAACTAAAAAACTAAAAATAAAAAGCTAAAAATAACAACATACCGATTTAATTCAAAAGACAAAAACACACGTAATATTCTTCTTGATTTATGCTACCACTAATCGGTTTGAATTCGGTGACAAGCCCGCTGGTGTCTGGCCACTTGGGTTGTCCTGCTCACGAAGAGCTGGTGGCGGGAGTCGACTTAGCCCATCTACCCCCTTCATATTTGGCTTGTCACCGACTTCATACCGATTAGTGGTAGCATAAATCAATAAGAATATTACGTGTGTTTTTGTCTTTTGAATTAAATCGGTATGTTGTTATTTTTAGCTTTTTATTTTTAGTTTTTTAGTTTTGTGTTTTTGGAAGTCGGTTTTAATTTTTTTGTTAAAAATTTGTTTATTTCTCACTTTTAAGTGACTTAGTTCGTAAATTCTCTAAGTTACAATAGCCCAATGTCAACTGCTCATCACCTTTTACAAAATATTGCTTTTCCCGACGCAGGGACGTTAATTGTTGAGGAGTTCTCCTTGTACATCATCATCAGTTCCACTTCACCATATACATTGGGACGAGCATAAATTGTTTAGAAACCATATTAAAGTTAACGAATCGGAATCTGTGAAATACTTATTATTTAGTCGTTCTGATGAACATCTGTGGTCTTCATCATCAGTTTCACTTCTTCAAATTTTACTTTCCGAAAGCAAATAAACGATTTACTATAAAAAATACAAAAATCGCTATAGGTGTACCTGTAATTTTTGAAGAGTTCCCTCGATTACTCCAAGATCCCATCATCAGATCTCAACTTGGTGACAATGGAATCAATTTGGAAGTATCCCCTATCAAACAAAACACAAATTTTCGAAATCGCTGCAATCGGAACCCGTGAAATACGTATTATTGTTGAGTAGTTCCGATGACCATCTGTGGTCTTCATCATCAGTTCCACTTCTTCAAATTTTGCTTTCCAGAAGCAAATGAACGATTTACTATAAAAAATGCCCAAATCGCTATAGGTGTGCCTATAATTTTTGAAGAGTTCCCTCGATTTCTCCAAGATCCCATTATCAGATTCCGACTTGGTGGCAATGGGACCTAATTGGGAGTAAACCCTTTCAAACAAAAAAAGAATTTTCAAAATCGGTCCAACCGTCTTCGAGTAATCGGTGAACATACATAAAAAAAAAAAAAAAAAAAAAAAAAAAACATACATACAATCGAACATAGAACCTCCTCCTTTTTGGAAGTCGGTTAAAAAGCCGATCGCGCCACCGGCTTATTTTATAACAATTTGTTGTTGAAGAGCAAATTTGTTGATAGTTTAGGCGTTTTGTAATGTTTTCTACTCAGTAGAGATAATTTTTGTTGTATTTCAGTAGATTCCACTGAAATACTTACTACAAAAATTACTGATTGTGCCATTTCTAAATTACGATAGAGAGTGGTTGTGTTCCCAACTTATGAAGGGAAGCCGGTGGGAATCGGCTTGTATGGTACCTTCGCCACTGGTTTCCTATGTCCTTCTTTGTAGACCTGACAACATGTATGCAAAATTTCATGATGATCAGCGAAGTAGTTAAGGCGTGGAAGCGTAATAAACCAACAAATAAACTGCGATTCGCATTTGTAATACATTTACGTAGTAAGAATAAGTTATCTGGTCGATGGCGGTTTGACGTAAAATGACATCGCCGTGAAATCAAATCAAATTCAAATCAAAATCGGAATCAGACTCAAATCATTTTCAAGATGCAGTTCTGTATTTTAAAATCGGTTTTTTAATTTTTTATTACTTTTTTATTTGGGTTTTTATGTAAGCAAAAGCAATACTTGCAATACGTTTCTTCTTCGGTATTTCAACCAATAAAAAGTGCTTTCCCTTAGAAATATTGAATGAATAAATCACTATTCATACTTCTCTATTTTGTAGCACTTTACTTCACTAAGAGGGGCTATGATTGCGCGGCTCAACTATCAGCGAGTATTGTGAAAATCTATGAACTCTGAACGAAGAGAATCATGGGAATAGCCCCCCTGGCCAAGTTGACAGTATAAAACCGTTAACTCATAGAAAACTATTGAAGAGAATTGTTATGTCACGTGGTCACGCCAAAGTGGACGATTGACTGATTGATTTTACGTGAACACGTGACTTTACGATTCTTTTTTCAGTGTTCTATGCGTTAACGATTGTAGATCGTTAACTTGGCTGGGGGGCTGCTCTTGATACAAACTACCAGCGTCATTTTAACACAACAATATAAATCACAAAACAACGAAGTTCAACGAAATCAACGGTCAATCTGTCATTTCATTTATACTTACGTAACTTATTAACACGTTTATATTAGCTTTATCATTAATTAATTTATCCATCTCTAGCTGTCCACTGCGATATCATCCGCGGTAATTTCGAAGTTCCCGCGGTAATTCCAGGATAAAAAATAAACCTATGTCCTTCTCTGTACCATGCATGTGCATGCCAAATTTCATCTAAATCCGTTCAGCCGTTTCTGCGTGATTAAGTAACAAACATCCAATCATCCAAACATCCACACTTTCACATTTATAATATTAGTAGGATTATCATTAAGTGATGTAGTTCCCGCGGGTACTCCGTGAACTCCGCTTTTAGCTGACGTCATCTGACGAATCTCGAAACGAAATTTCGTGTATATATTATATAGCTGTGCCCCGCGGTTTCACTCGCGGTAATTTTGTAGTTCCCGTGGGAATTTCTGGATATAAAGTCACTCAGGCCTCCCGTAGCTTCGTATATTATGTAAAAGAATTTTTTAAATCGATTCAGTAGATCCAGAGATTACCCCGTACAACGTCACCAACTCACAAACTCACAAATCACGAACTCTTCCTCTTTATAATACTACTTGTATAGATGATTATATAATATATAGGTAGATTTGAAGTTTTGCAACTTGTTTACTGTGTAAACACCAGTACTTACTAAAATGAGAAATTTAATTAGTAGCCTAAGTACCAATGTAGTTTTTCGTCAATGAATATAAGACGTAGTTTTTCGATCGGAACGATAGATCCTTTGTTGATCCTAAGTTGAATCTTAATCAATAGAAATAATTTTGAATTTGGAATTTGAATTTTGTTTTCAAACGAAAGTAGACCCCTTGGTTGTGATAGCCGCCAGCAATGGCACCACACCGCATCCTCGCTGCCTTAATGGGTCGCTTCTCACCCCTTGTCACGTTTTTGCAACATCGACCGTATTTTATTTAATTAAAAAATAAAAACGTGTTGCTTCACATTTCCTTTTTTTTTTCATCCATCAACCCACTTAGTGCCGGACGAAAATTAAGTTACCCTACTTGACTCGGTAAAGTATATTCACTTAGAAAAATATTTTAAGGTGTTAGCTACGTAGGTACCTACTTAATAAACAACATCTTTTTCCATTCAAATTTTATTCCCCTTTACATAGAGTAGAACGGTTATTTTTAAATTTATTTATGACAAGCAAATGAAGCTTTTTTGAGTTTCCTCGGGGATTCCGTGATAAAAAGTACCTACCGTATATTGTCCTCCTCTATACTCTTGAAGCCCTGACAACGTGTATACAAAATTTGATGATGATCAGTGAGTAGCTAAGGCGTGAAAGCGTAAAAACACAAAGAAAAAAACTCACTTTCACATATTTTATAATACATAAGATTAGTAGTGTGGATGGTCGGTTTATGAAAAGTGTAGGTCGGAATGCGTCAAATTAGGGTGACGCCACAATAAGCAGAGTAAACTTTAAGTGACTACGCACACGATGAACGACGCGCGACGTGTCATTGGCGCAAGCGACACCTCTGTGTCTTGTCGCCGCGACTTGACGCGGAGCTGTCGCTTGAGTTGACGACAAATCGTTGCGACAGACATTGTGCACAAAGCGATATGTAGTAGAGTATTCGAGAAAGACGGTTGTGTTGTTCATCTTGTGAGTGAATATTGAGCCTCTAGTTGCTCTTGCCTTGGTGCTTAGTGCTCAAAGCAAAACTGAAACTGCGCTGTCGCACAACTGTCGTCTAGACGCAGCGACAAGTAATCCAGCATCCCCTAGCTTGTCGTTGCGACTCTGCGACTCTGACGCCAAGTTTGCGGAGCTTTGAATAAAATATATGAAAATTATAGGCTGCAGCCAGTCGTCGCGTCTAGTAGTCGAGCTGTCGCTGTCGCGTGTCGCGTAGTGTGCGCTGGTTCTAAAAAAAGCGTCAAAAGTTATTAGTGTGGGGTTACGCAAATAGTTGAAGTTTTGTATACTACTACTTTAATATCACAACTACTTAAAAATATAAGTATTTACTGCAATCAAATTGCCATTTTCATACCCTTTGCATACGCTAGCTACATTCTGGACGGTTTTTGAACTGCATATAGCTGGACACTTTTTAAACTTGTCCCCCATATGAGATATATGGTTCTCCTTAGTTCTACCCTCTTGATTAGTTAGAGACTTCAGAAGGTTTTTACAACGAATCAACAAGAAAGGCAATGCGCCAAACAAACAAAATCTATTTTCACCTGTCATTAATTTTGCGATGCGTGTGTCCATTGCTGTAGCTACTACACAGCCGTCATTTTGTGTTACCCGAACAAAAAACTGATTTTCACGAAACTAAATTAGACATAGTCGAAGTTATTGCACTGCCAGAACTACTGTTATTGAATTTATAAGTACGAGTAATGCAACAAGAATCAAAACTAATCTATTAAACCGTGAAATAATATTTTTTAATACAGTTGCTCAAAAAGTGGCATATTGCAGGGACGTATAGCGTTCGGGAAGTGGGCTATTACATACTCGAGCTTTTTCTTTACCTTTTCCGAACTCGTGCGTTCTCTTTCCCAACTGTCAAAAATGGCGAAACGACTTTGACACACTTTTTTTATTGCGCAAAGTAGGTTTCGTATTACTAATACGACTAGCGCCATCTCTTGATCACAGTTGGAACTTAGTTGAGTTTGTGTTTTTATTATTTTACTAAATTTCTTCATAGCGCCATCTCTTGATCACAGTTGGAACTTAGTTGAGTTTGTGTTTTTATTATTTTACTAAATTTCTTCATTTTTTTCGCAACTGTATTAAAAATAGTTGTTCAGTACACGTGCGGAACCGTCATTGCAAAGAGTTCCGACTGTCAACCCTCACCTTCGGCTGCGCCTCGGCTCGGGTCGACATTTGTCGGAACTCTTTGCAATGACAGCCTTTCCGCACTTGTAATGAAATATACTATTTAACATTTCCCTGCTTAGGTACATAGTTTTATTCGCTCATCAAATTGATAACCATATGGGCTTATGGCGAAAGGTAGGTATTGCAATTTTTTAGATTGAATTTAAAAATATACAGACAACGCACATCAATAATTTTATGTTCTATAAGTAACTGCTGGTCCCCCGTGGATTCACTTGCCGTAATTTCGGAGTTCCCGCGGGAATTCTAGGATAAACTATACGCAAATAAAACTAGACTAGAATCCGCATGTCTGTTCACGCTAATCTACAGTTCTGTAGATTAGTTTACTGAACGGATTATCATGTGGTTTTCACAGGCAGATTTAGTTTGGAGCCACATAAAGGCATTGTTTCATATCAATCGGATGTCGGAAAAAAAGTTGTTATAATATAAAAGGGTTTCACGCGGGTGAAATCGCGGGGTATAACTAGTCCGCAATATGTCCCTCGTTCAACCTTTCAACATGTACAATAAGAAAATTGATAAATCTTATTCGATGACCACAATAGTGGAGAAAAGATTAGAGATGAACTAGAATCGTTACCGCTAACGTATTTTGTCTAATAAATTAAGATCATTAGAGAATATTATTATAAAATAGAGTGTGGCAAGCGCTTTGGGAATAGAAACCAGGGTTTCTGAGATATGTGAGGACCGATCTTTAGAATCGTACACTGCGGTATTGTATAGTGATCTATAAGAAATTCAGTGGAAGACATACGGATGGCAAAAATGTTTAGCCAAACAGCATAGTATTTATTATATTATCTGTGGCCAAACTACGATTATTATTTAGAGCAGCAGTAGAATACTCGCCTCAATCAAAGGCGGGAGTTCAATTGCAGATTAAAATGGTGCTTTTCTGGTCTATTTTTATGTGAACCATTTTTCTTTAGCATGTTGGCAGCCATTGCTGCAGTATTCGCACCGTGGTCGAGCCCTATTCACGATGCCCATAACACATTAAGATAACGCGCCACTAAAATTGTTATTTCCACGTGCTCAAACAAGTTTCACACCAAAAATGCATTAAAATTTTTGCCTAGGCATACAACATACTAACGTCTAATATTTTACATCACAAAAACTAACGCAGTTTTCCTCACGCCCTTTTCAAATATAACCTCTTATATCCTCATCCTCAGCATCCGTCTCCGGCACCACATTTCAAAAGCGTTTACTTTGCTTATGGCACCAAGTTTCAGCCCCATACAGACAAACAGGCTGAAGATACCAGCATGGATAGTCTTGAGGACAATTGAATCGATTTTACCAGAGCTTCACATTAAAAAACGACTTATACAATATACATCTGTATGCCGAGAGCGTAAGCTAAGCTTCTTTGAATATACATATAATGCGATCACATATACATGAGTTGGAGAAGCTGTTGATCGTGGGACAAATATAGGGGAAGAGCTCCAGGGGTCGAATTCCAACACGATGGTGTGAAAGTATTGTAGAGGCAACAGGAGAAACTCTACAACGAACATTGGAACTGGTGCAGGACAGAATCGGATGGATACACATTACATATGGTCACGATCCTCATTAGTGAGGGAACGTCAAAGAAGTACCTGGGTCCTGGATACAACTTAGAAAATACACAGCACTTTACATAAATAAGTTACTATATATTTATGCTCACACCTCTCTCGTAGGTAGGTGAGCAGATACTATACAGATAATATCCATTTGCTACAATTGCCTCCTGTGTGTTACTGAAGAAGAAGAAGAAGATAGCAGAATAAAGAAAAGAAAATGTCAAATTTCACTATGCTGTTTCTTATTTTTTTTTTATTATGCTGTACAATTCCTAACTTCAAGCACTATGTATTAATGGAATAAAAAGTACCTATCTATAAATAAATAAAGTAGCCAAATCTGGCTCTAAGGACCGTAAAGGCCCACTAAGTGGGTACATAATATGATAGAAGAAGGTGGGTACACACCTGTCAACTCTATGGGTGAGTTCATCGTTTCCCACCATCCTTTTTTCCTGTTGGTTGTGGAATTTTGACTGTTCTTCACAACATTGTGTCGCAGAACTAAGGGTCAGCACTCAATAAGTCGGCCCATACACCCTGGCTTCGTATACTCCTTACGCGTAATACCTGTAAACCGTTGTATTTACGAGTTGGGATAAATTTAGTAGCACCGAACGACACTTTCGGGTGAATAGTAAACAGGTGGGTCTCGGGATTTCTCCGGGGTCGGCACAAAAAATAGGTCTTAACAAAATTCACAAAATTTGTCACTATCGTGTAGAAAGAGACGAAACACAGTGTTGATTCAAACGTTTTGTCGTATAGTTTTATCGATAATTGGGATGTGGACTACTTTTGAAAATCAAAATTCTAATTAGTCCGTCAGTTAGAAAATAAAAAAAAACATTAGACACGTATTTTTTGCTTTTTCAAATAAATTGAAATATACAGAGATAAAGCGCATTAAAGTTTAGGGTGAGGGGGTCATGTCGTCACTAACCACTAAAACCGCCATACAAACTGTCAGAATAGTGACGTCACGAGAAATTTCAACTTAATATATCGCCGTTATTTTTTGATTACGTAAAAAAAGAAAAAAATAGGTGTCCAATATTTATTAATAATCTACAAGACGGACTAAAAAATAAAAATTAGTCAACATGCCCATTGGAAATTCATAGTTTGTTTTTTCGTGGAACTATTGACTTGTTTATGTATGGAGGGATATGATTTCCACATCACTTGTGAAATACGTATAAATAGTGCATGAACACATAAAAACACGTAGTTGCTGTTATAGATGGGTTCGGACCAGGTGATCGGGCTTAAAACCGGATAAACACCCGTAAACACACCGCTGTTTAATATAACCACCCGGTTGATGATCCATGTCATCCATACTAGCTGTCTCCCACGGTTTCACCCGCGGTAATTTCGGTGTTCCCGTGGGAATTTTGGAATAAAAATACCCTATGTCACTCAAGACTACCGTAGCTTAAAAGAATTTTCAAAATTGGTTCAGTAGATCCAGAGATTACCCCTACAAAGTCACGACGTTACAAACTCACAAACTTTAACTGTTTATAATATTAGTGTTTACTGTTTTGTTTACTAATATTACTGTTTAAAATATAAATTTGTTTAACGGCCGCACTCAGAGTCGTCTTTAATGATTACTTAGTTAAGTATAGATTTTTAAAACAAAACTGCCGCAATTAGAGACGTTCAGTAAATTAATGTTAATTGGCAATGTTAATTTTTAATTTTAATTTTTAATTTGTTAATTGTAACATGTAACTTAATTAGTTAAATGCCAATTATCAGTAATTTATTAAAATTGTCTGATTGCGGCAGTGTTGTTTTAAAAATCTATACTTAACTAAGTAATCATTAAAGTCGACTCTGAGTGCGGCGGTAAGAAACATAGTGACAATCATAGTTATAATACTAGAAATAATGATAAACTTATTGGTTATGCAAGTAGACTGCACAAGATTGTTAAATTGTTTAAAGGGCAAAGTATACAATTTTTTAATAAAGTTCCCAATGACATCCAAAATCTAACGATGGCAAAATTTAAAACAACGATAAACCAAAAACTCTGCAATAAAGCTTACTATACAGTATCTGAATATATGAATGATAAATTACTATGGGATTGAGCATCCCTTAATTTTAATTTTATTTATTTATGCAGTTATATTCCAATATTTTATAATTTCATTGTAAATTTACTATTTCAAATATGTTGCACAATGCACATTGATAAATTTTAATTTTAATAGCTTACCGCCGCACTCAGAGTCGATTTTAATGATTACTTAGTTAAGTATAGATTTTTAAAGCAAAACTGTCGCAATCAGACAAGTTTAATAAATTAACGTTAATTGCCATTTAACTAATTAAGTTACATCTCATTAAATGCCAATTGACATTAATTTACTGAACGTCTCTGATTGCGGCAGTTTTGTTTTAAAAATCTATACTTAACTAAGTAATCATTAAAGTCGACTCTGAGTGCGGCGGTTAGACATATTTCAAGAGTTATTATGTAACCTACGAAATAAAAATAAATAAATTCTAATTCTAGTATAGATTTGAGGTCCAGTGATTAGGGTGCGTATCTACACACCTGATGAACGCTGTTCGAATGCACCGCTTACAGTTTAAACACATTTCAGTAACTCTGGTGAGCTTCAATTCACGCAAAGCGCGAGAAATACACGTAGACACAAACACGTATCGTTAATGAAAGTTTACTGACCGCCTGGGTGATGGTTCCAATGTCAGTTTCTATAAATAAACTTTTTGTTGATTTTTATCGACTTTTACTACTTGCGCGTGTATACACTGATACATGCAGACTTTTTATTTTATATGTAGCTATATGAGTACTATTTTGCTACAGCTAACTTTTTTAAAGGTTTCTTTCATTACATAACGCACTTACTAATTTATCATTTGTCCATCTGCCCAACGGCCGAGGTCATGTCGGTCGACATAGTTAATTATCTCGGAGAAAACAAAGAATACATTTAGTTGAAGATTTAAGAATGCATCTAACATGGATATTGGATACGGCATCTGTCATTTGTCGGCTTGACTTACAGATTGTACTAGACAAAGATTTAAGATGAAGTCGTTGACGTAGCAAATGACTTGCTGCGCCACTCAGTTCTCCGCCACATCTATCTGTCGATATACCAACGGATTTTCATGCGGTTTTCATCAATAGAGAGTGATTAAACAAGAAGGTTTATACGAACCGATTGGCGCAATGGTCACCATGCCTGCGCGCTAATCAAGAGGTTCCGGGTTCGATTCCCGGTGGGGGTGGACTTGGTGTGATGAACACAGGGTTCCATTTTCCAGTCTGGGTGTGTATATATATATCTATGGTATAATATATATGTAATAATATGTGTAGTATGTGCCACGTTTGCTTGGTTTCCACGACACAAGCTTATAGCTTAGTGTGATCAAATAGATCTGTGTGTTGTGAAGTGGATTATTATTATTATTATTATTATTATTATACCAGTTAACTTAAGTTAGTATAGTTTCTCCTGGTATTCCCGCGGGAACTTTGAAATTACCTACCACGGGTGAAACCGCGGGGGACAGCTAGTTTAAAATATAATACCTAAGTATTTTTATTGACCAGGTGAATGTGTATTGATGTGTACATCCTTATTTACATGTGGCTTAATTATATCGCAACTTAACGCATTTAATTTTGCCAAAGACTATTTTTAGTAATTAGGTACTGGCTATCCTCGCGGTTTTACCCGCAGTAATTTCGGATTAAGATCTCCTATGTACTTTTCTGTACCTCTGTCAATGTGTATACAAAATTACATAGTGATCGGTTGATCCGATAAGGCGTGAAAGCGTAACAAACAAATTAAGACCTTAATTTAATTTTTGGAAATTTCCTTCATTTCCAAAAAAAAAATGCCTCATGATTTTAATGTGATTTGTACGATATTACCATAGCAAATCAAAAAGAAATCATTATGCTAATGCACGTTATGCATAAAATCCTATGGTGCTAATTAATTATTTTAATGAAAATGTTAAAACTTTAAAATATTTTTGTTATTTTTTATAACATTTTTAGCAGATTTTGTTGATAACATAATTATTAATTTATTTTTACATTTTAAGTTTGTACCTACTTAGTTATGACTGTGTTGTGTTGAGACTAATAAAGATACTATTATTATTATTATTTATTTGGAACATCCGTAAATTATTTCTTTTACTTTATGTTCATGTCGGTGAGTAGATCCATTAAACATGTATATAGTACAATAGTAGCAAAGATAGGTAACCCGGAAGCTAGCTGGATACGGAGAGTGCATGGTTTCGTTTCGAGACAATACCTAGTTGGCGACTCAGTTTTTTTGTATTATTTTCCGCTGTATTATAGAGATAGAATATCAACAAGTGCCCATCTGTATTCTGTAGATAATTACACAATAATAAACCTTGACATTATAAAGTCGAAAGATTTCGTTGTTTGTTTGTTGGCTTGTTCATTTATTATACGTTCATGCTTTAACGGCTAAACCACTTATCATGAAATTTTGCATATATGTACATTACTAAAGAAAGAACATAGGGTACTTTTGTCCCGAAACTCCCGCGGGAACCTTAAACACTAATTAAATACTAATAAATGTTAATATAATCCTTACTAATATTATAAATGCGAAAGTGAGTTTGTTTGTTATTTTATTTGTTTGTTTGTTACGCTTTTACGCCTTAACGGCTCAACCAATCATCATGAAACTTTGCATGCGCGTTATCAGGGGTACAGAGAAGGACATAGACTTTTCAATAAATTACCGCGGCTAGTATCATGATAATTATGACAATTAACTGTTGGATAAAACTTCACAAACGCAGTCGTTTATTTTATTTAATTAGGTACTTATTTATTTTGTTTTAATGCACAATCATTTAAAACAGTGCATTAAACATTGTACATTTAACTTGGAACTAGTTATTTCGTCTCCCTAAGGAGCTCAAGAATCTTGGCTAAGTGAGAATGATCGCTCCCCATAGCAATCGTGCCTTGTTCACATAAGGGCAATGACATAACCAAACTCAGTTGTGGGCATTTAAGATATGAAAAAGTAGGTATATACCTACTTATAAGTTACTTGTTGATCCCTCAAAATTTCTCTCGCGTCGATTTTAGAGTTCCCGTGGGAACTCTGGAATCGATTTCTTATAAAATATCTCGGAAGATATTATGTTTTATAGCGATTGACTCTAGTTTGACCCTTGCAAGGCCCTTAATAATACACTTTATCCAAAGCAAATAAATGACTGACGCGGGCAGCGTGCGGTCGTTAATCGTACTTTTTAAAGGACTTAAAAAAAGGTTCTATGTACGACTGTACCAAAAATTCTTTTTTTTAAGTCTCAAGTTCTTTGTACTAGCACTGGAATAGTTTCGAACGTAGCACTGCAGTGTAAAAGCTTTTTGTAATACAATATTTAAAATCCCACTCTATCCCAGCTCTTACATGAGAAATTAATTTGTTCTACGCTCCACTTTACAACGGCTTTCAGTTTGAAATGATCTGCACTTACTTTATTATTGAGGCGAAATATATAATAATAATAATAAAATTGTTTATTGCCATCAGAAAGGTGTACAAAAAGAACGTAATATTATATTAAACAAAATCGAGAAAATTAGCGATGCCAGAATACTAACACCGAAAAATCGAAGATCATGTCAAAGCACATGTCGTACCTACTGCAATGAAGATCGAAGTCTCTGCACTCGAAGTTGTAAATGATTATGTGTCCTACCTGAGACAAAAAGTTCAACTGGGTAAAGCCAACTTGGAAAAAGAGGTCAATCGTCGAATCCAGTTCGGCTGGGCACTGTTCGTGAGGCTATCAAGCATCTTTTTGTCCCAAATACCGCAGTGTCTCAAGACAAAAGTCTTTGATGTGTGTGTTGTTGTATCTCGTTTGAAGCGCGTAACGTGCGTTACCAGCGCGTCGTCTGCGCGTTTAAAATACGTCGTGTGCTACGGGTGTAATGCTGTACTACTGCACCACGGTACCTGTTTTTCTGACAGATATAATTTCTATACTCCACCTGATAGCCTGGAAGAGATCGCTTTATAGCCTCGGAGCCAATCAAAATTTTCTGTTTTTTAGTTCTTACAGATTCATAAAAATACTAGCTGTTCCTCGCAGTTTCACTCGCGTTAATTTTGTAGATCCTTCGGTAGTCCGGGATAAACGGACTTTATATCCTTTTCTGGACCCTTGAGAGCCTATAGTAAGCAAAATTTAATTCAGTTTCACTCGCGTTCATTTTGGAGTTCCTGCGGAAATCCCGAGATACCTCCGAAATGCCCTTGAAAACGTGTATGGAAAATTTCATGTTGATCGGTCGAGCCGTCAGGGAGTGAAAGCGTAACAAACAAACAAACTCACTTTCGAATTTATAATAATAAGGATTTGAGCTACTTAACCCATAGTCTCGCTATTTTATTTACCCAAACTTATGTTGAAGGAAAGAGATAGATAAATTCATATTTCCATTAAACTGAAAAGGATGGAGGCGGATCCCCCTAAATATAATGTACGTTTGAGTCATTGACTCTTCTCGTTACATTAACTTCCAGGTATAACTGCCTGCTTTTGCGGACCCAAGTGAAATGCGTTTAGCGAGTTATTTTTGTACAGATATTGGTTTTTCAAGTGATGACTATGTATCAATAACTATGTATCATAACAGACCTATATCGTGCAGCATGTCTAGTTAGTATAATCATATTTTTTGGCATAATATTTATAACGATTTGGTCTGTGCAGGTTTGAAATCAGGATAAAGCTAAGAATTGCACGGAGTTCTCGCGGAAACTCCCAAATCGTCGCTTATACAACAATACCGCATAAGTAAAAATTTGACCATGTTTATATACCATTTTGTAGATTATTTTTCCGTGCATCCAATGGGCTCACACTGGAGGCAATACCATCCAATTAAAGCCTGGTTGTTCAATTATAATTATATGAATATTTTTATCATGCATGTATTGAATAAAATGAATAGTTTAATTCAGTTTTTAAGTCTCTCCTGAAAACTAAGCAAATGTGACTTGCACGGTATTGTTGTATAAGCGACGAAATCATAACATTGGTGCGGGTGAAACCGCAGGGAACAGTAAGTAAATAAATCAATTCGGTATTGTTGCGGAAACTCAGTAATAATAGGAATTACCCTGTACATTTTAAATTTACCTCTCCATAATTAATGATATATTTTTCCATAGGTAGAATGTAGAATTTTTTTACGTTTTACAAATGAAATTCCAAAAAGTATCATCGAAACTAATCGGTTTAAATTTTTACGATAAATATCCATAAAAAGCCTTGCTTACTATAAAGATGTTTTTTTTTTTCAAACTGTGTGTCCAAGAAATTTTCGATAAAGTTTTTGCGTTGATGATGCTTGGTATTTATTTTTGATGAAAACTGCTATTCACTCTTGACTTGAGCTTCTGGCTCGCCATAATAATGTCAGGCTTGTCTGATATGGGCCTTAATAAAAGTTTGTGTTACGATTATTGTGTTGCAGTATGAAACATGCTTTAATTTCGTTTCTGGCTCGGTTTTCTATGGGTTAGGATCCACTGTACCTTTTATGTGGGATTGTGGACGGTAAATATAACATTACTTTTCCATTTCAGTAAGGTTTTTTTCCTTTTTTATACCTACATATTTGCGGCCGCACTCAGATTCGTTTTAACTAATTAAGTTAAATTTAGTTGAAAGCTGCAGCTTTGTTCTAAATATATTAAGGTACCTACTTAAAATTAAGTAGGTAATTATTAAAATGACTCTGAGTGCGGCTGTTAGTGTTAGAAAGAACAGCTGATTTCTACCAAAATAACGAAACCAAATTTGAGTTTTTAGTCCGCCTTGTAGTGTAATAAAAAGTATTGGACACGTATTTTTTTTTTCATTTTTCACGTAATCAAATAACGAAGATTGGTACATTATGTCGAAATGTTGCGTGACGTCACACCGCGCTACAGTTTATAGCACGTTCCAATATTTTTTATTAATCTACTTACAAGACGGACTGAATTGAATTTTGATTTTCATACCCCGGAAACAAGCCTACTTCTTCTAAAGATTCTTATCCACTATAATAGGTCAGGTAGTTAGAGGATATCATTTAGTATTTTAGGTGAGTGAGTAGATAAGTTCTTTAAATGTAGTAAGTAGGCACTAGACTCCAAATTGTAACAAACAGCTAGCTACGTCTGAAATGAAATCACCGAAACGTGTTTCGAAAATTGTAGTTAAATCTAAAAAAAAAAAAACAGAATTAAAAACTTTTTGTTGGAATTAATGTTTTTGAGAAAATAGCTGTTAAACATTTAAGGATCTTAGCGCTTGTGAATAACGGTGTTTTTCCTTTGAAAATGATTTTGTGGCTTTCAGCTAGATTCGGCCAAGAAATTTTTCTTTTTTCAAATAACGATGTGAAGTTACGAATCCCCAGACGTTCGTAACAATTTGCCTGTTCAAGTGTTCGCCAGGTAGTATAGGTACTTAACACTGATTCTAGAGTTTAGAATATGTCCCACTGCTCGAGATACAGCTTTAAAAGACATCTTAGTATATATATAAATCACGTGTCACGTTGTTTGTCCGCGATGGACTCCGAAACTATTGAATCGATCATGATGAAATTTGGTCACTATGTTGTATTTGGCCCAATTTAAAAGATAGGATAGTTTTTATCCCGGAATTCCCGCGGGAACTCCGAAATTACCGCGGATGAAATCGCGGGGGACAGCTAGTCTAATATATATAAATCACGTGTCACGTTGTTTGTCCGCGATGGACTCCGAAACTACTGAACGGATTTTGATAAAATTTTGCAACCATTTATAATATGGGCCAACTTAAAAGATAGGATAGTTTTTATCCCGGAATTCCCTCGGGAATTGAAGGACATAGAGTACTTTTTTCCCGCAACCTTCGCGGGAACTCCGAAATTACCGCGGATGAAATCGCGGGGGACAGCTAGTAATATATAAAATACCAAATTGACCTTAGAAAGTATCTTTTGATATAAAAAAGATGGTGTCTAAAAATTTTTGGTGATTCAAGATGGATCAGTTCAGTAATTAAGGCGTGAAAAGGTAACAGAGAGACAAACAGACAGAGTTGCTTTTGCATTTGTAATATAGGTATGGACTTTGGATAGATGATTGTAAAAAAAATATAGAGTATACCTACCTACATACGTACGGAATCGTAATACATCTATACTAATATTATAAAGAGGAAAGATTTGATTTTTTGTTTGTTTGTTTGTTAGGATTTAACTCAAAAACTACTGGACCGATTTTTCAATAATTCTTTCACACCATTAGAAAGCTACATTATCCCTGAGTAACATAGGCTATATTTTAATCCGGAATTCTCGCGGGACTCCGAAATTAACGTGGGCGAAACCGCAGGGAACAGCTAGTACCCAATATGACAAAAGCATCAACGGCTGTCATTTCACGGTCGTTCTTTTGTTGGTGGCGCGCCTTAGCGAAAATATTGTTTTTGTTGGCTCTTTTTAAGGCGGATCGTTATGAGCCCCGTCTCTTAAAGCTTGCGGTTTGTTTTTATTATTGTCTCTCTTTTACTATATTAAAATTTATCTACTGTTAAATTGGATTTTTATGAATTAGCTGTGTAAAATATTTATCTTTATAAATAAAAGCGATTGTGAGTTTGTTTGCCACGTTTTCACGCCTTAACGGCTCAGTGAAATTTTGCATATATATGTACGTTGTCAGTACAGAATACATGGGTACTTTCGTCCTGGGATTGCCCCCGGGAACTCCGAAATTAAATTGGGTGAAACCACGGGAAACAGATAGTTTTTTAATAGTCGATACCAAATATAATGGATACCGTAAGTCAAGTTAAACCTAACCAGCCCCTTAGTCAAGTTAAAAATCTTTAATAAAATTACTATCGCTATATTTTTCAGCAGTACGTATATATTTAAATATCTTATAAAACAGATACGGTTTTTTAGCAAGTGACTCTAGTGCGACTGGTTGGAGCCCCTTAAGACGGAATTGTAGCATCAGGCAATATCATAAATTATTAAGGTACTTCGAATCATATCTTCATCATTTCGGAAGATTTAATATTGTTCTGACCAGCGTTATTCTTATTTATTTATTGTTTCTTTATTATTTTTGGTTGTTTCGACAGATTTTTCTCCTCTGTAGTCTGTCATTCGGTATTTTCTTCACACGGATAACCGGATGTCATGTGTGCTTACGTGTATATCCGGTAAACCACAGAGGTGACAAAGGACTTGTTTTTCCGTCGGTCGGAGTGGGACTTACGTTTCATGTTTGAGCGAGGATTACCGTTTCAGCTGACCTTTGGTAGCGTTTTACAAACCATTTTTTTTTTCATGTCTGCTAGGCACGCATGGATGCGCAACTTTCAACCTATTTAATTTTATGGTGGTATAAGTAAGATTTTTTTGGCAAAGAAAAAAAAGGGCAGGAGTCAACTGGTGCTGGTAGAGAATGTCCGTATGGACTAAAAACCTCCTTGAATGCATCCCAGACACAATTATAGGTTTTGTTTGCTTAGTTATATATTTTTACACAAATGATAGATGAAAATGTCTCGCCTAGATTTCTCGTTATTGCTCAGTAGCCCGTTTCGGTATTATATTTTTATACAATATTATTTTTTTTCCTGACAACTTTTTCAATCTACACAAATGTATTTTATAAATGTGTCTTTCTTTTAATTTTCTTTATAGTTAGGTTAGATTAGGTTCTCTGATATTATGTCAATGCAGACAACAGCCTGTTTCATATGTATAATATATCTGTTAGTATCAAAGACAAGACGGCACACCCGGAGCCGAGTCTCATTGTAATTCATAGACAATAGCTGGCGGATAATTAATTCAATGTTTACCTAACTAGATGGCTTCATAGTTTCCTCGCTAACGAATGCCGGTGTTGTTCTGTGTTTTGCGGGATTGCTCTTGCTTGTTTAACACGTGCCATCGGTTTTACTACACGACTGTAGGTGCTCCACAGTGTGCATGTGAGCAAAATAGCAAAAGAAATGTACGGAGCGTTGGCTAACTCGTGTCATCCTCCTAAACTCCGTGCTCTATCCGCTGATTAAGCTGCATTGGTTTTTGTCAATGAAAGAAAAAGTAGTAGTCCCTAGTATTTTTAGATTAAAAAAAATCTTAACGGTTTTAATTATTAAAAACTGATTTATCGGAAGTCAGTATCAACTCTAAACGATTGAAATGGTTGAAAGTTGGGTAGGTACCTAATATCAATGAAGAAGGACATTAAATTTCAAAGTGTATCTTGCATTAAATCATAATGGGTGCAATTTATCGGGAAGTTTAGTCGGTGCCAAGTTTGCTCGTGTCTGCCCACTCGAGTTGTTTTGTTCACGAAGACACGCTCACACGCTTGCAATGTGGTGGGAGCGGACTAAGTATTTCTACCTATTACCTATTTGGCACCGACTTCGAAACGATCAATAGGTAGCACATACCAATAATAATACTACGAGAATTTTTGTCTTTCGTATTAAATCGGATTTTGTTACGTTTAACTTTTACGTGTAAGTAGCCCATATTTGTGTTTTTTGGAGTCGGTTTAATTTTTTTGTTAAAATTTTGTTTTTATTATAATATAATATCTCTGGTGATAAATTACAGGAATAGCCTTTTGGGGGGTGTTGCGGAAGGGTAGGGGCGCGGTTCGTAATGACGTTAGCCAAAAAGCAATTTTGACGATGACTGGCGCCGTCAAGTCAATTTCGCGCAGTCACCGCCGCTCATGGCTGTGTATTGTTTAAATTGTAATTACAATGCATTGTTTTCACAAATTAGCAACACAAAATGGATCATTCTCTGTCTAAATGTTGCGTGGAGTTTAATTCCAAAAGGGAGGAGGTTCTGCATTCGGCCATATGTAGGTAGGTATGTTTTTAAATGTTTAGAATAATTTTGTAATTTTATGTTAAAGTTGACATTTGTACGCCGGCAACGAATATGCTGAATCAATCTTAGAGTAACACCAACTTATGTACCTAGCATATTCTGGCAAATAAATAAATAAATAAGTTAATAAATTGTTTTTGATTTTCTTTTGTAGCATATTAGATACTAGCTGTGCCTCGCAGTTTCGCGTGTATTTTTAAATTTCCGCAGGAACTCAAAATAGTTTAATTTACTCCTTATAAGATCAGCTGATTAGCAGTGAAAGTGCCGCCAAAATCGGTCCAAGCGTTTCGGAGATACACCCGCGTGAAATTCAGGAACTCCAAACTTGTTTAATTCTTCTTCTCCTCATAATAACAAACACAACAAAAAAAGAATTTTAGCGAAATGGTCCCGCCGTTCACGCGTGATACCAAAGGAAATAGGGATTGAGAATAGGGATTGAAAAGCTGTTAATTTGGAATTACAAATCAACACTTCTAGTTTATTTATATGTACCTATAGATAGATAGTCATTAGTTATTGCGACTATCGCCCAGTGCTTCGCCGTGACGATGCGTTCATTTTAGTTTCCTAGATTTGTAAACGATAGTACCTATATTGTCAACTTGGCTGAGGGGGCAGCTAGTCACTACGACGAGAGAAGCTCCGCACTGGCGCGTCGCCACGGAGAAGGCGTAATTACAAATACGCAACACATTAGCACGAACGAAGCGGAGGGAGCGATCAAATTACGGAAGCCCTATTCCGAACGCGATATTTATTTATTTTATGTTAACACATACGGTATAGGACCAATCGGCATTTTGACTAATTTTTATTTTTTAGTTCGTCTTGTAGATTATTAAAAAATATTGGACACGTATTTTTTCTTTGTTTAGGTAATCAAAAAATAACGCCGATATATTGAGTTGAAATTTCGCGTGACGTCACTATTCTGACGGTTTGTATGGCGGTTTTAGCGTTTAGTGACGTCACGACCCCCTCACCTTAAATTTTAATGCGCTTTATCTCTGTATATTTTAATTTATTTAAAAAAGAAAAAAATACGTGTCTATTGTTTTTTTATTTTCTAACTGACGGACTAATTAGAATTTTGATTTTCAAAAGTAGTCCACATCCCCATTACAATGGTTAACAAATACCAGTAGGCTTTACATACAACTCCTCAAAAATCTTTAGGCACACAGACAAGAGTTCTATCCACTCATCGGCAAACAAATCAGACCCATGATGGGCTCTAAGGAGAGAGAGCATTTAGTACGGTCAAGGTGCGACATTATGGTGAGTTGGATCGTGCCCTTGTTCGACAAGAGGGGGATGCAAATAGCTCGCGCTGTCGGCTCGGTCTGTACCGTCGGAAGTTGTTGGGGACGTTATGTACCTACTCATTCAAATCCAAATTAAAACATACTTTATCGCCCCAAAAGAGAACACTAAAAGTTAGTCAGAATAAAAAGAAAGGCAGAGCAAGAGGCGGCTGTATTGCTAGAGGCAATCTTCTCAAGGCAATCTTAAGATAACAGAGAGCTGTAGATGGAAACGAAAAGCCTACATAGTACCTACCTATACGTATCTGCGAAGCAACATATTTGGATACACAGTCGACTAGTTCATCCCCCATGGTCTCAAGCATCTTAGTTCCGGAGTTCACGCAGGAATTACCAAATTTTTGTCCCTGACAAAGTGTAGACACATTCATGATGATTCTTGGAGAAGTTAAGGTGTGCAAGCCTAACAAATAGACAAATACCGTTTATATGTTTATTTATGCTAAGTATTTATATACTGAAACACCGCCTTCCTACTTGATTTCCTACATTTCCCTATGCACCCTATTGTCTGGAGATAGCTTTGAGCGATAAGACCGCCTATTGCACACTCTATTCCAAAATCGTTTTTTTTTATTGCTTGTTTATTATTATTTCAATAAAGAGTAATCTATCTATCGATCAAATAAACGCCCATTTGCATTTATAATGGTAAGGATGAATGAATGAATCAATGAATGAATAAAAAGGTTTATTTGACAGGACACATTAATCAAAACGCCAATAAATAAAATTTTTATCACAGAAGGTCCGCCTCCGATCCGCCATAAAGACGCTTCCTGCCGATATTTCAGAAGTTAAAAAGCTGTTCACTGTGGTTTCATCCGCGTTAATTTTTGAGTTCCTGCGGGAATTCCGGGATAAAAAGGACTCTATATCCTTCTCTGTACCCCTGAAAGCTTGTATTTTTATTCATGATGACCGGTTAGGTCGTTGAGGCGTGAAAGCGTTACAAACAATTCTATTGCTATATCGTCGCTGCACGTGCGAATCCGCGTAAGCGTAACTTGTAAATACCGCGTATTTGCTTTTTAACAGGAGGAAAAAAAACTTAATATCTCGGCGATTTCAATTCTTATTACCGACTGAACTTAACAACATGATTGTGCTTTACAACTTTCTTTATTGGAAAATATCGTAAATTTACTCAAAGTTTTCTTAGATTTTATACAAAGTCACTTATTTGAACGTTGCGCGTTTTAATGTTACGCGGTATTTACAAATTGCTCTTACGCGGATTCGCACGCGCAGCGACGATATGGGTCTTAATGTAGCCAGCAACGAAATCAATCATCGAAAATAAAATCAAATGGTGTTAGAACTTAGAATACAAGTGAACAAATTCCGAATGACGCCCTGGCAATGCTGCCGATAGGTACCTACTCGTTTTGCAAACTCTGAATTTTGTAGGTAACACAAATTGTTTTTTACCCGCTCGGAGCGCGGCGAAGCGAGATAATGCTGTGCAAAGAAAATTCCGCTTCAAATTCGCTTAATTAAATATTCGCAATACGAATTGTCATGAATTGTTTACTTATTCCTGCGTCAGGGACGTGAACGTGATACCAGAATGCAAAATTGCTTATCTCGTAAGCTAATAGCTGGAGACGAGGTCCGATCTAATTGATCAGTGAGGATCAAGACTCTGTATCCACAGCTCCCGGCGAGAGTAAAAAAAAAAACATCAACACATATCGATTTTGTCATCGAGAAAAAAGATGAACATCAATATATTTATTATTACTACTATAGCTGTTCCCTGCAGTTTCACCCGCGTTCATTTTGGAGTTCCCGCGGGCATCTATTTATTTATTTATTTAAGCTTATTGCACAACATGGTATACAAAAGGCGGACTTAGATAAAAGTAGCTATGATGTCCTTCTCTATACCTCTGGCAACGCGATTAAATATATAATATTCTACAAATAGGTACTAAGGTCATTACGAATCACCTTGATAGGTGTAAGTCTAGATATATGTACCTACACACATCCTACTAATATTATAAACGCGAAAGTTTGTAAGAATGTATGGATGGATAGATGGATGGATGGATGTTTGTCACTTTTTCACCCAAAAACGACTGAATGGATTTAAATGAAACTTCACAATATTATAGCTCATACATCAGATTAACACATAGGGTACTTTTTATCGCGGAATTCCCGCGGGAACTGTGAAATTAACGCAAGTGAAACCGGGGGTCACAACTAGTAATATCATAATCGTGAAACTACAGTCTACAGTTTTCAGTGATACTATAGCTATACAATACAGGGTGTCAGAAAACCTCCAACATATCCGAAACTATGATATTCCGTACACAATTACGAACGGAAATTCAGCTGGGAAATCAACGGTTTTCAAGATATTAAGCCTCAAAGTTTCGTAAATTTTGTTCTACTTATTTTATATTTTTGTAGTTTATCACATGACCAATATTTTTTCTAAAGTAACTTGGAAGTTATTGTGTAGGTAGTTATACTGTGGTGTAGATTTGCGAGTACATTGCGCGCTGTATTTTTTTTTTAAACTAAAAATAAAATTACATTTCCCAACAATATTTTTACGGCAGAATAATTTCAATTACTATATTATATAGAGTTATCTATCAGTTCAAATCCAGTTAGCGTGCGAGGCAGACGTGTGTCGCGCTGGTGGCTGCTTTTAGTGATCGATTTTTAGTATTGGTTAATCGTCCAAAGTTTTAAATCTCGCTCTAACTTGTAGTGTTTAGATGCGATTGCTCCGCCTTGTGGGTGCGGCCTGAGTGAGATGGATATAGTGCTGTCATTTTGCGGTGTTAAAATCATCTCCGATTGATTTAGTTCGAAGGTCGGCGCGCACAGTGTTATACGGCTAAATTAGAATATATGTTAGACTATTAGTGGCATGTTGTTGTGATTGCTTTCTGTGCTTAGTTGTTTTAACTTATTATTGCAATCTCATGCCAACCACCATGGCGACTTGTTCAATTTGTAAGAAGGCGGTCAAAGATAGTGAGATGATGAAATGTTCTTCCGTTGCCTGCTGTGATGTTTATCATTTTGAGTGCCTGGGAATCACGCGAACAAACTATGCAAAGCAGAGTTCTAGATTTAGGGCGAACTGGAAATGTCCTGACTCTTGTGCGCAGTTGCAGAGAGATAACCGCTCAAATACGCCCGGGCACTCGGTGAAGACATCCACTCAGGATGATTCCGATGGGTCAACAGCTTCTCCGTCGATGAGTCAACTTGGAAAATTAGATCCGTGTGTCACGGAATATTTCGATAAAAAATTCGCTGCCCTGCGAGTGAGCTACCGAGAGGAAATCGATTTGGCGCTGTCACCGATCAAAAGTGAGTTAGTTTCGCTTTCGGATCGCATCTGTGCATGGGAAAATAGACTGACTACCTTGGAATCAAAAGTAAGTTCACTGGAAAAAACAGCTGTCACTGTGTCAGAAGTGTTGTCACAGAATGAAGAACTCCGTAAGGAGCTGTGCCTAGTGCAGAGCAGACTTAATGACACCGACCAGGCTTCCAGAAGTTGCAATGTGGAGATCCAGAACGTCCCGGACAGAAACAAAAATGAGAATTTAATACACACAGTACAAAATATCGGCAATCTCATAGATGTTCAGATCCCGACGGAATGTATACGTGCCGTCCACCGTGTGGCGTCGGCGACGCAGAGCAGGCCTGATCGGCCTAGAAATATTATCCTGCAGCTGACCACGCGCCGCCTGCGTGATGACATCCTTCAGGCGGCGAGGGTGCGCCGCACCTTGACCACAGACCAGATCGGGTTCGACAAGTCGTCGGCGGCTAAGTTTTATATAAACGAACACCTTACGTTATACAATAAGATTCTATATAGTAATGTACGTAAGCGTGCTAGTGAAAAATCTTATAAGTTTGTATGGGTAAAGAACTCGAGTATCTTTGTTCGTAAAACTGAGAACTCAAAGATTAGTCGAATAAAAAGCGACTCTGACTTGGGGTTGATTCGTTGACTGTTTTTGGTTAGCGCGGTCACTGTTCAATGCAAGGATGTCTGTATAATACTTAAAGATGTAAAATTTATCTATATACCTAACGTGTTATTGTTATTTCCAATGCAATATATTTGTTTTCGTGTCATCGAGCCAGTGGGCGTGTATATCACGGCAGGTCTCATGCTTGTTTTTGTTTTAGTGATACAGTTGCGCCCATATTTTTGGTACATTTTGTATTCTGAAATATATTTATTATCTTTTTTTCATTACCTTGAACACCCAAGGCTAATCATTGTTTTTTCGATTGGAATGTGTATTATCAAATGTCGTAATATCTATATGTTTAACCAGGGGGGTGAGATGGGAATGGCATTGGGATTTATTTATTTCTTGGATCTGGTTTTGTGTTGCAATGCTTGTTATATATATGACTTTATTTATAAGTTAATTATAAGAATATCTGTATTAATAATTGTTGCTTTCAATTTTTTTTCTTATTTAAATCAGTTTCAAATATTAGTAAACTCAAATGCTATCTGTTTTGTTTACATTGCTTGCTTTATACATACACTTTTTTATAGGTTAATTGAATACATATATGAACTTATTTATAAGTTAATTATAAGAATATATGCATTAATAATTGTCGCTCTCAATTTTTTATCTTATTTTAATCAGTTTATAATATTAGTGCACTCAAATGCTATCTGTTTTGTGTGCATTGCTTACTTTATACATACACTTTTTTATAGGTTTATTAATTACATATCGATGATTGTTGCTTCCAGATTTTTTTCTCATTATTCTCTTATGGGAGTATACTGTTATTGTAGGATTGCAGTGATAGTGTGTTCTCATGCTATATGCTTTGTTTACATAGCTAGAATATCTGTATCAATTATTGTTGCTTTCAACCTTTTTAGTTATTTCAATCAGTTTAAAATATTGGTGGACTCAAATGCTATCTGTTTTGTTTACATTGCTTGCTTTGTATATACACTTTTTTATAAGTTAATTGAATACTTATATGAACTTATTTATAAGGTAATTATAAGAATATCTATATTAATAATTGTCGCTCTCAATTCTTTTTCTTATTTTAATCAGTTTAAAATATTAGTACACTCAAATGCTATCTGTTTTATGTGCATTGCTTACTTTATACATACACTTTTTTATAGGTTAATTGATTACATATCGACGGTTGTTGCAGCCAGATTTTTTTCTCATTATTCTCTTATGGGTGTATACGGTTGGTATAGGATTGCAGTAGTAGTGTGCTCTCATGCTATATGCTTTGTTTACATGGCTCGCTTGGTGTGCATACTTTTATTGAGACTGATTGTATCATTACTAATAGATGTCGCTTCCGGATCGTATTCTTTTTTTCGTGAGCTTGCATTAGCAGTAAACTCAAATAATGTAGGCTTTGTTTACATTGCTTGTAAACACTTCTATAATACAAAACACTTGCTTAACCTTATGCTTATATCTACTTTAATTATTGTTGGCTCTGATTTATACTGTGCATTCGCAATGGGATGTTCTGATGCTGTGAATTTTGCTAACACTGTGTGCTTCTTGTGTATTGGCAATGCTGTATACCGCGACGGTGCCTTTGATTTTATTTTGTTTTTGCGTTGTTTCATTGGTACGATTGGTAACCATACTATGAAATATGGCAAGTGAATTTTTAGATATTTATTACCAAAACTGTCGTGGTGTACGAAGCAAGCTCGCTGATCTACGTATGAACATACTCAGTAATGACTATGACTTAATTGTGTTGACGGAGACATGGCTCAGGGACGGAATATATGACAGTGAGGTAGCGGACGACCGTTACCTAGTATACAGGAGGGACCGTAGCTCAGCATCGTCTTCCAAAAAGGATGGTGGAGGAGTTCTCGTCGCGGTTAAGAGGGAACTGGCACCTGTCAGGCGTACCGACTGGGAGTCTTCAGCCATCGAGGAGATTGTCCTGGTGTTTCCAGCCCTGGCTGACAACTTTTTACTAGTAGCCTGTTATATACCACCTTCATCTAAATCCTCAGTTTACACTTCACATTTTGCTAAATTTATTGATATCGTTACCGAGTTACCGGGATCTAATACTTTCCTTATAGGTGACTACAATTTATCTTATCTGGTATGGGACTTTAAAGATAGTTCTGATTGCGGCACACTTACTGAGGATACGAGTGAGACTACAGAGCAACTTACACATACAATGTCACTACTTAACTTATCTCAATACAATAACATAAAAAATCAGAACAACCGCATTCTTGACTTAATTTTATGTGACCTACCTTGTTCTGTTATAGAGTGTATTAACCCTTTATCGGGTGTGGATTCTTATCATCCACCGCTAGATATTAAGCTTACTTTGGTTAATAATAAACAATTCATTAAAAGAAAAAATAACAAGAAATACGATTTTTACAAGGCAAACTATGAGTTAATAAATAATGAATTTTCAAATATTGATTGGGCTCATGACTTGCATAGTCTGGATACACATCATGCGGTTGAATGTTTTTATACGCACCTATATAGGGTTTTGGATAGTATTGTACCTCTTCAAAATGTCAACAATTCAAAGTATCCTTGTTGGTTCTCACCTGAATTACGTAAAAAGCTTAAAGTAAAAGAGAAACATTGGATTAAATGGAAGGTATACGGCAATAAATATAATTATATTGAATATTCAAAGGCGAGACGTACCGTTAAACAGCTCTTATCTAGTTGCAATAAAGATTATATAGCGAATGTGGAAAATGCTATCAAACATAATATAAAATATTTTTGGAAATTTTCACATGACTTAAAAATTAACAAATCTGGTTATCCTTCTGTTATGAAACTCAACAATCAATCGTCGAATGATCCGGGTACTATTTGCGAAATGTTCTCGTCTTATTTCTCATCAGTCTTTGAACCATCAACGTCTCAGTCGTATGATGTCACATTCTTGTGTAATGATATTGAACACAGTACCGTAAACTATAGTGCCAATATTGAATTTTCGGAAGTGGAGGTAGAAAAAGTTTTAAAAGGATTAGATTGCAATAAGGGTCCTGGACCAGATAGAATAGCTCCCATACTTTTATCTAGAACTGCCTCCACTCTGTGCAAGCCTCTCACTATACTTTTTAATAAAAGTATAGCTGAGGGGCGGATCCCAAGGGTCTGGAAGTGTGCAAGCATCACGCCTATACACAAATCGGGCCCGAAAAATTGCATAGAAAACTACAGACCGGTATCAATACTTTCAGCCATAGCTAAAGTTTTTGAGCGCTTGGTCTATGGTAGGGTATTTCCACTTATTGAACATTCTATTAATCCAAGTCAGCACGGATTTGTGGCATCAAAATCTACTGAAACAAACTTACTCACGTACACAAATTTTCTTTTGGAGTCTATGGATGATGGAATTGCAGTAGATTCTATATACACTGACTTTCGTAAAGCATTTGATAAAGTGGACCATATGATGCTTTTAAAGAAGCTTAGTTATAATGGGATAGGGGGCAGTCTCCTCAGATGGTTCTCCTCTTATTTAGAGCGTAGGCATCAGTCAGTAGTTCTTAATGGATTCTCTTCTGGAGTTTGTGAAATAACATCGGGCGTACCACAGGGATCAATTTTAGGACCGCTACTTTTTATCATTTTCATCAATGATATCTCCTTATGTTTTCTTCACAGCAACACCCTATTGTTCGCTGATGACTTAAAAATTTACCGTCAAATTAGAGGTCCTCATGATTGTTTACTTTTGCAAGAGGATTTAGACAGATTTCATAATTACTGTACTAAAAATAAGTTGTTTCTTGCCACCAATAAATGTTACAGTATCACTTTCTCCAGAAAACGTAACAATTGCGACTATGTATACAAAATCTCCAATCAACCTCTTGATAGGGTATCGAGCATTCGTGATCTTGGTGTAACGTTTGACTCTAAGCTCATTTTCGATCAGCACATTCAAAAAACACATTCAAAAAGCACATCCAAAGCTTACCAAATGCTCGGTTTTGTACTAAGAGTTTCGAATAAATTTAAAAATCTATCATCTTATATTACTCTTTATCAAGCCCTTGTAAGATCTCACTTGGAATATGCTTCGTCGGTCTGGAACCCTTTTTATGATGTTTATAGCAATAAATTAGAAATTATCCAAAAAAAGTTCACACGTGCTATATCCTATCGATTGAAATTGCGCAAGATGTGTTATGCAGATAGACTAAATAAAGTTAACTTAATGTCATTGAAAGATCGGCGTTTACTTCACAGTGCAACCATCCTGTGGAAGATCTGTGCTTCCCAAATTAATAGCCCTTCCCTTGTGTTCGATATCAAATTTCATGTCCCGTCTCGCCCTTTGAGATCAAATCACACCTTCTTCTTAAGGAAATGTAGAACTAACCTAGGTCAGCGAGCTCCTTTGCGCAGAATGTGCCAGCTTTACGATATTACTTTTAATGACATAGATATTTTCCATTTGAGCCTACCTGCTTTTAAGCGGCAAGCAGTTAACATTCTTAAATGTATGTAGTACTCATAGTGCAGGATAAGACTAATGATACTTATAATTTTAATTGTATGCACCTTGGTGTCCTGCTAAGCGTTATATTTTAAGTGCAATTGTTTCCAACCGTAAATTATTTATTCTTAAATTGCTGCGAGTTGCGCGGTGCCGGATGGTTGTGGAGGTAGGAAGCTTCCTCGACAGTTGTTTGGTGCTGCGTGGCGCGTAGCGGTTTTGACTATTCTTGTCAGTATTGGCAGTGGACCCGGCGACTCATATTTCTGACACCATGCTAACGCTAGTTGTGTAATGTAACTTAACTGTGGGAAAGCCTAGGATATAAGTTACTATGTCTAGTTGTAAGTTTACTTATTATGTAACTATGTCCTAACTTATGTCTGTTTTTTCTCCAATAAATAAATAAATAAATAAATAAATAAATATATGGATTCCTAGCGGTTATGTCACCGGTCTTTTTACACCCTGTTTAACCTCTACAAACAAACTTTTCCTGGGGAAGGAAAAAAAAATGTAACTCGAACTTCACTCTAGAAAACGACTCGACAACGGATCCAGCAAAGAAATTCAGTTATTATTGAAATCAAAATTCAAGGAACTAAGGTCGAGTTTTAATTGTACTTATCTCTTGCGAACAATCAAAATTCGACCTTATTCCTTTGAACTCGAATGATTTTAGGTCAAAATTAACGTTGGTATAGTTTATTAGAAAATTGGTTTCCATGTTTTTTTAGTTCACTGAATTGCCCTTTGAAATATTAATAGATGGAATGAAAATGATATGAAAATTTTAAATAAAAGTCAAATTCAAAATTTATTTATTACCAGCTACACAATACAAGAATTACGGCCTCACTCAAAGTCGTTTTAATGATTAGGTATTTAATTTTATGGTAAATATGTTATAAACTTAATTATTTAAAAGTCAATTAACATTGATTTAATGTTTGCCTTGTTCGTTTTGTTTTTAAAATCTTTACTTAAAATTAAGTAATCATTAAAACGACTCTGGGTGCGGCCTTTAAACTTTCAGTCGTTTGCAATCAAGCGAAGGAAAAAAGAACACAATTTAGCAATTAATCCTGCCTCAGTTCTGACGTCACGGCAAAATATTTAAGGGCAATAAAAAAGAGAATAAAATAAATGTTGCTTTTAATTGGGCCGCTTTAAATTGTTCTTCGCAGCTCGGCTCGTTGGGCCTAGACCACCAATCAAGATAATTAGTTAGGTGTTGAGCTCTAAGTGTTGCCAGATGAAAGTAAAATTGTAAATGATTGCCCGCTCGTTACCGAGAGAAGCGAGCGGGGGGCGTTTGTTATTACAGACAAGTAGGTACTTATCTACTCACTTATCCGTTACCAAAAACCGGGGGTCTACTTCTCAATGAATGTCCGCGGGATTTTATCAGGTAAATTGGTAGGTGATCGTTCCGATATCGAGTGCGATAAAACTCGAAATAAAACATTAATAAATAGCATTTGTTTTTGGAAAAAAACCGAAAATAGGTACAACAAAAAATATATTGAATTGGAATAAAAAATAAAAGTAGATAATACTATAAAAATCGTGGGTACAAATTACGCACCTCAGTGGTTATGATTCTTTGACATGAATTTAGGTAAGTTTAGAATGCGTCAACTCTAGATTTTTCGTTGGCTCTGCGCGGTGCTATCGCGGCTTGCTGAAATTTTACTTTCAATGCATCAATATAAGTAGGTAGGTAAATATTTATTAGGTTCAAACACTCCTTTTTTAAAGGTTTTTTTTAATTTATTTTTTTATTTACTTACACGAATGATGTTTAATGGGCATGTTGACTAATTTTTATTTTTTAGTCCGTCTTGTAGATTATTAAAAAATATTGGACACGTATTTTTTCTTTTTTTACGTAATCAAAAAATAACGGCGATATATTGAGTTGAAATTTCGCGTGACGTCACTATTCTGACAGTTTGTATGGCGGTTTTGTGGTTAGTGACGTCACGACCTCCTCATCCTAAACTTTAATGCGCTTTATCTCTGTATATTTTAATTTATTTAAAAAAGCAAAAAATACGTGTCTATTGTTTTTTTATTTTCTAACTGACCGACTAATTAGAATTTTGATTTTCAGTAGTAGTCAACATCCCTATTGTAATTTATACATATAAAATTGTCGCGGGTGAAACCGTGCGGGAGAGCTAGTATTATTATATAATGTTAGAATATGTTGTGTTTAAATATTTAGCTCTATCAATCTGTTTGCTTTAAAATAAACAATAGTTAATTAAAAAAATGCAGCAAACCTCATAATCAATAATGCGAATGATTGCTTTTTTCTTTTTTCTACAAATTATAATGTTTTCTGATCTACCCTTATTCAGTAAGCATGAGTATTGACCCTAAAAAGCTGTAAATAAATGGCTCTTTAATTCGACGTGGCAACCCTTTTAACGCCCCCTCAGTAAACAACCCTTCATAAAGGTGGGCACATTAAAATTATCAACATGTTTGTCCTCCCACTTCTGCGGTTTTATTTACTTGTATACCTACGTCTGCAATGCTAACTTTTTACATGAAAATGAGCTTTAAGTTTTTTTATGCTTTCAAGGCTTTTTCAAATAAACTCTAGGTATAATGGTAAGTAGTGGATCGGTGTGGGTAGGTGGCGCGACGTGACAAACGCCATTTTTTGTACGGTCTGAGATTTATTAATAAATTTTAAGGATAATCAATATAAATCAACAAAGAAGTGGTGTTTAAGCAAAGAGTTTTGTTTAAGAAACGAAATGCTGTATAGTGTATGGTAAAGTGTTATGTGATTATCGATTTATTTAAATTGAAAAGTGAAACAATGACATTTATACTGAACTAATAAAAACACAAAATATACAAAACAATATAGTGCCATAAACTGTGAGAAGACTGCCAAATTATATTTGATCTAATTGATAGTGATATATTTTACACAGTTTAGTTAATTTTTGTTCATATTTTGAACCGTAAAAATTCAAAAATTAAGTATCGATTACCCCACAAATAAATTACTTGAGTAAAGACAAGTGACATCTAGCGGGAAATAAAAACCATACATCAGAAGTGTACAGTAGCGACATCTACTGAAGACTAATAGAAATTATTTTGTTTTTTGTCGTAATTCAATACTTTCGTACTCAACTCAGCGCCATCTAGCGTCGAATAGAAAAACTATAATTGTCTGAAATAAGTTAATAATAACATAGGTATCTACAAGTCTGAAAATATTTTAAAACACTAGAGAATATTTAAAACAATGTCCGCAGATATTGAAACACTTTTGGATCTATTGCGAGAGAAAATAAAATTTGATATTAATATCTCGCTAAATGAACAGGAGGAAAGAATTGTAAAAAATATAAACGAAAATATAGATTTGAAGTTTAACGGTATCAATAAGGAAATTGAGAAAATTCAACAAACAAACGACGAACACGAAAAAAGAATATCATTGATAGAAAAACAAGTTAGGGCCAGAAATTTGATATTTTTTGGGGTAGAAGAGGGTGAAAAATCATACGAAGAATTGGAAGAAAAAATTATAGGTGCATTACATAATATTGGCATAGAGTGTAGCAAAAATGAGTTAGAAATGTTGAGAAGAATGGGCAAAAAAGAAAAAGACAAAATAAGACCTATAGTTACGACATTCACAACCTATGGGAAAAAAATAATCATCTTGAAAAATAAAAAGAAATTAGACGCATCGACAATTTACGTGAAGGAAGATTATCCGCCAAAAATTTTGGAAATGCGTAGGTCATTAAAAGATCAATTACAAAGAGAAAGAAACGAAGGAAAGATAGCCTATCTAAGATACGATAAAATAATTATAAAAAAGTTAGAAAATCAAAGGAACAAGAAAAGAGAGCTTGAAATTACACCTCCTCACACATACATAGAACCGGAAAAGATTTCAATACAGCAGGCTACTAAAAAGAATAAATTATCTAAGCATGATCAGCGCTATACCATAACAAATTATTTACAAAAGCAAAAATCAAGAACACCCTCCAACACTTCTTTGGAAGAAAACGATGAATAGCAGTTAGAAAAGCCTCACCACACCGCCCTTACCTCAATTACAAACAAAAATTTAACAGAACAATTAGAAAAACCTCTCCCAGTACGGTTGGTCACCGCGGGAGTTGCAGACCACAACCCTCCAAATAATAAAAACAAGAAACTCTACATTGCAACCTTTAATGTTAGGTCTCTAGCAAACGAAACTAGAATAATAGAATTAGAACAGGCAATATCATCAATTAAATGGGACATTATAGGCATCTGTGAAACGCGACGGCAAGGACACACTATAGAAGATAGAGAAGACTACCAATTATACTGCTATGGAGCTATAAAAGGAAGAAACGGGGTAGGATTCTTAGTTAAAAAACAGCATCACATATTTGTACAGGATTTCATTGGAATATCTGATCGAGTGGCTCTCATTCACGTCAAAATATACGAAACATTATTTACAATAGCTCAAGTCTACGCCCCCACAAGTAGTGCAGATGAAAAAGAAATAGAAGAGTTCTATAAAACTTTAGAAAGAGTTATAAAAAACAGTACTAAGAAATTGATATTCCTTGGTGACATGAACGCAAAAATTGGAACATCTAAGGAGGGAGAGAGTCGAGTTATGGGAATCTATGGAAATGGTAAACGAAACAAAAGAGGTGAAAAATTCATTGAATTCTGCAATCAACACAACCTGAAAATAGCAAATACAATGTTCAAAAAATCTCTAAAACTAAGATGGACATGGATGTCTCCCGACAGCAAAATAAAGAATGAAATAGACTTCATAGCAACAAACACGCCACATTTGATAGAAAATTTCAACATTCTCAGTAACTTCATACACCCAAGTGATCATCGCCTAGTTAGAGCAACTTTGAATATAACTTATAAAACCCGAACGCGACCTAATTTTTACAAAAAACCACTGAAACATATAAACTACATAAAATATAAAACGGAACTTTCTAAATACAAAGAAGGAGATAAAACATCAGTGCAACTTTATTACGATAACATAGAAAAAACTATGTTACACAGTACTACTTCAGCTAAGATAACAATGAAAAATATACGGAAACAAGCCATTATTACAGAAGAAATTGTCGAGCTAAATAAACAAAGACATACACTAAGATATAAAGAAAATAGAACAAAAGAAGAAAAGCGTCAGATTAGCAAATTACATAAAATAATTAGTAAAAAGATTAAAAATAATACAAAGAAATACAGATTACAAATAATAGAAAAATATTTAGAAAAATCGGGTGCAGTAAAAAGAGCAAACAAACATCTGACAATTACGAAACAATTAATGACACATTTACAAAACCAATCAGGAAAAATAGTAACAAATAAAGAAGATTTATTACAAATTGCTACCGACTACTATAGAAATCTCTACGCTCAAAGAGAGAATTTTATCAAAGAGCGTTTTACCGAACCCAATAATAAAGATCAAATTCCACCTTTTCTTGAACGAGAAGTAGAATATTCAATAGAAAAGTTAAAACGAGAAAAGAGTCCTGGTCCTGATGGGGTAACAAACGAAATGATTATAGCCGGTAAAGACACATTAATTAAACCACTTACATGCTTGTTTAATCTTATACTGGAAAAAAAAGAACTGCCCAAACAGTGGACCCAATCAGATATTGTACTACTCTTTAAAAAAGGAGATCCTAAGTTAATATCTAATTACAGACCCATCAGTCTCACATCTTGTCTATATAAAGTTTTTTCAACGTCTCTATTACGGCGATTAACCAAAATAATAGATGAAAGTCAGCCAGTAGAGCAAGCTGGGTTCGTTGGCAATTACTCGACAGTAGATCACATTCACACTCTCAAAACAATTATTGAAAAATATAACGAATACAATAAAAGTCTCTACATATGCTTTATCGACTATACCAAAGCTTTTGATTCAATTTTACATGATTCAATATGACAAGCATTATCAATACAAGGAATAAATGAAGAATACATTGACTTAATAAAAGAATTATACAAAAGTAGTACATCAAGAATCATTTTAGAAAAACCAGGACCAAATTTTAAGATCGAACGAGGGGTAAAACAGGGTGATCCACTATCACCTAAGCTTTTCATAGCTGTATTAGAACAAGTTTTTAGAGCGTTAAATTGGGATGATATGGGTTTAAAAATTGATGGTAAATATTTAACTCATTTACGATTCGCAGATGATTTGGTTTTACTCTCCGAAAATCCAATGGAACTCCAGAAGATGATAGAGTCACTAAACAAAGAAAGTAAAATTGTGGGCCTAGAAATTAATCAAGATAAGACCAAGTTAATGACCAATAGACACCAAGTACCATTAAAATTTGACTCAGTAAATCTGGAGTACGTGGACGATTACATATATTTAGGACATTTAATTTCGTTTAAATCTTGTACTGAAAAAGAAATAGACCGAAGAGTTCAGAAAACCTGGAACAAATATTGGGCAATGAAGGAGATCTTTAAAAATAATTTACCTACAAAGTTAAAAACTAAAGCGATGGAAATGTGCCTAGTGCCATGCTTGACATATGCCTGTCAAACGTGGTCTTTAACAAATAGAACTCTCGAAAAAATACAAGTCTGCCAAAGAGGGATGGAACGGAGCTTTATGGGACTAAAACTAAAAGATCATATTAGAAATATCACAATAAGAAAAAAGACGAAAGCAAGAAATGCAGGGAAACGAGTTCTGTCGTTAAAGTGGAAGTGGGCAGGTCATACGCAGAGAGTGCCAGATGAAAGATGGTCTAAGATTATCACTAACTGGTGGCCAATAAGCGAAAAACGTCGAGCAGGCAGACCACATAAACGGTGGAGCGACGACATAATCACCGTTGCTGGAAAAACGTGGAGTAGGTCAGCACAAAATAGAGAGGAATGGAACCGTTTGGAGGAGGCTTTCACCGCCAGAAGCGGTCCTCGCACTGAAAATTAACAATCTAAAAGATAAATAAATACTAACATAAACATAGCGTAGTCAATTTTATCTACTTACTAATAAAAAAAAAAATAATAATAATAATAATAATAAAAAAAAAAAAAAAAAACTAACACTACTAATCAATAGAATATTGTAATACTTAGCTTAAGATAATATTCAGTGTGCAGGAAATAAAAGGCTTTATTATTATTATTATTATTATTAGTGGATCGAAATGGTTTTTTTTAATACTAATAAAATTTTATATTTAGCGGAACAAGCTAACAAATTTGCTTCCTGTGTAGTGTACATAAAAAAAAAATTATAGATACAAAACATCATCAACATTGATAATCTCCTCCTTTGAAGTCGGTTAAAAATAAGAACTTTGTTATAAAAGTACAGATTACATAACAACCAAGACTAACTTTATCGTTATTGCCACCAGTCTGGTTAATTTTAACGACATTAGCAAAACATAACCGTGAAAACGTTCGTTCAAGTTATCGTTCAAAGGTTAAGTAACATTATCTTCTAAATACGAATTGAATCTCCATTTTTAAAACAAATAATTAAAACCGACTTCAATACACAAAAACGCTCTACACTAAAAAGTCGAAAATAACAAAATACCGATTTAATCCGAAACACAAAAATGCACGTAATATTATTATTGGTATGTGCTACCTATTGATCGTTTCGAAGTCGGTGCCAAATAGGCACCATATTGCAAGCGTGTGAGCGTGTCGTCGTGAACAAAACTATCCATGCAAGTGGGCAGACACGAGCGAGCTTGGCACCGATTCCAAATCGATCAGTACGTATAGTTGTTTTATTTCACGAAGTCCGTTCTGCCCTAGCTGTAGTAGTGACGTGCACCAATGAGCGCATATGTGCATCAAGCACCGAAGAATGCAAACCTCAAGTGAGTGATGGAGCAAGAAATTCTTGAGTTGCGACCACGAATTGGAAGACGCGGCGTGAGTAGGCCCGCGGTGGAACGATCACTTGTTGAAGGTTGCGGAACGCCATCGGATGTGGGAAGCGAAGGAGCGGTCGTTGTAGCGATCCTTGGGCCGCCTGTGTCCAGCAGTGGACGTCTTTTGGGTGATATGATGATGATGATGTGCATCAAGAATAAAAGCAAATAGCTATTAGTTCCTAACTCTGAATTTTCACGTCAAACAACAGAAAGAAAGCACACAAAAGAGTGAAGATAAATTATTATAAGTTAAATATAGGTATATCTATACGAGTAAAGATATTGAAAGAGAATAGATTGACAATACGCTCGGCCGCTAAGCTTTCCCCTTGAACCACGCAGCGGCCAAATGATCTCATGCTAACAAAATGCCGTTGGCTAGCAGAGACTATTGTCTATAGATACCACTTGACCGAAAGTGATGTGATTGGCTATTTGAAATGTAGATACTTTGTGGTGAGTGGTATTTGATTGCGTCGCAACGATGTGATTGGTTTTTATTTTGATCATTTCCCACGCAAAAATTAGTTGACGTGGATTGCATGGTAAAAGTTTGTATTGTTCGTCTATTATCTTATGATGTCTACGAGTATCAAAAGCACAGTGAAACGTTTCTTTATTCACTTGGATTCTTTTTAGTTTTCATTCTACATGGAATTGTGGAACAAGACGCAAACGGTCAATCTGCAATTCCTTGCATGCAGTTTAGGTAAAGCCGGGATAGCAAAGCGATGCTATTCACTATGATCATAGCACAACGCATCACGATTAGTGTCCCGATGTATCCACAGCGGTGAAACTAGTGTCACCCGCTGTAAAAATCATATTCTCTAAGATAGGTATTTCTTTAAAAAAATTCAACTGATGAAAAATTACTCGAAGTGCCAAAAACGGGCACTCTTGCTGGTTTCAATTTAATTTTTTATTGTGCTTTTTAGATATCATTTAACATTGCAATTGCTACAGAAACGCCAGAAAAAATTGTGTATTTATTATTTATTATATTTTCAATATTTTTTTGGGTTTCGTTTTGATATGAAAATCTTAGAACAATATGATTTTATATAGCGGATGGCGCTAGTTTTACTCGTGAAAATACGGTTTTGTAATTTTTTGCCTAATTTGGGATTGTGTTATGGGTAGATATAGGGAAAGTATGTATGTGGACCATAGTGAATCCGTACTTCGAGCTGTTATCTTTTATATGGAAATTATCTCACAAAGTTCAGCTCTGGAGATTGTATTTTATTCATTTCATGCGAACAGCAGCATTCTAGATACTTAACTCTTTCTATTATGCTACTCTATTGTTATCTGTACTGTCAGATAAGAGAGTTCTATTAGATACTATAACTATTGCCTGTGGTTTGGTTCGAATCACGAACTTCTAATCTTTTATTATTAATATTTTATTGAGTTACTGACACTTGCACCTAAGGTTTGAATTACATCAGCTCAGTGTCAGTAGTATTTGCGTTTAGTCGTGCAGATAAATAATATTTTTTTTATAATAAATACAGGATGCTACGCGGATGATCCAATTAAGTAATTGTTTTAAGTAGGTATCTAAAAACTTTTTGTTTACATTTTGAGTTTCCCACGATTTTGTTGAAAAGTTTTTTCTTTTGCTTACAGAAGTTCTTTCATTCATAATAACAATAGGTATTAAAGTACAGCAAACAAATTAACCAGCAACAGCGTTTTGTAAAAAAAAAAAACTTAATTTCAAAATAAGAAAATCTTACGTCTTGTATAGCTACATACCACTGGGAATCCTAATTAGTTCGTTGACAATGTAGAAAACTTGTACTATCCAGCTTAGTACTCCCTTAGGTGACTTAACAATCTATCTAAATGCTGAAAGATCTAGTCTTCCCTCCGTCTGGGGCCGAGACAATAGTTCATCGACAGCGGTGCAGCTGGGATGTATAAAATACGAGTAGCTCGTGTCTTCTGTGTGTCCTAGCAGCGGCTTTAGCGGGCTGCGGCTTGTTGATAAGCGGAGCTATGAGAGCAGCGATTTGAAGAGCGGAAGGGGTTTTAATGTGCATGACCAAATTGTGAGACAAACAATAAATTACCTTTTATTAATTCTACTAGCTGTCCCCGCGGATACACCTGCGTTTTCCAGAGTTCCCTCGGAAATTCTGAAAAAAAAAGTTCCCTATTCCCAAGGACCCTTGTATCCTTAACAATGTGTATGCAAAATTTTATAATGATCGGTTGAGTAGCTAAGGTGAAAAAGCGTAACAAACAAATAAAAAAAACTCACATTTGCATAGTAAAGATAAGGACTAGCTGTTCCTTGCGGTTATAACCGTTTTGTATGCCTTTAGTTATAAGTTTTTGTTAACACACTGTAACATTATTTTGGTGTAAATAAAGTGTATTCTATTCTATTCTATTCTATTCTATTCTATTCTATTCTATTCTATTCTATTCTATTCTATTCTATTCTATTCTATTCTATTCTATTCTATTCTATTCTATTCTATTCTATTCTATTCTATTCTATTCTATTCTATTCTATTCTATTCTATTCTATTCTATTCTATTCTATTCTATTCTATTCTATTCTATTCTATTCTATTCTATTCTATTCTATTCTATTCTATTCTATTCTATTCTATTCTATTCTATTCTATTCTATTCTATTCTATTCTATTCTATTCTATTCTATTCTATTCTATTCTATTCTATTCTATTCTATTCTATTCTATTCTATTCTATTCTATTCTATTCTATTCTATTCTATTCTATTCTATTCTATTCTATTCTATTCTATTCTATTCTATTCTATTCTATTCTATTCTATTCTATTCTATTCTATTCTATTCTATTCTATTCTATTCTATTCTATTCTATTCTATTCTATTCTATTCTATTCTATTCTATTCTATTCTATTCTATTCTATTCTATTCTATTCTATTCTATTCTATTCTATTCTATTCTATTCTATTCTATTCTATTCTATTCTATTCTATTCTATTCTATTCTATTCTATTCTATTCTATTCTATTCTATTCTATTCTATTCTATTCTATTCTATTCTATTCTATTCTATTCTATTCTATTCTATTCTATTCTATTCTATTCTATTCTATTCTATTCTATTCTATTCTATTCTATTCTATTCTATTCTATTCTATTCTATTCTATTCTATTCTATTCTATTCTATTCTATTCTATTCTATTCTATTCTATTCTATTCTATTCTATTCTATTCTATTCTATTCTATTCTATTCTATTCTATTCTGTGATTAAAAGTACCCCATATCCTTTTCTGTACTCTTGACATCGTAGACCTATGCAAAATTGCATGATGTTCAGTTGAGAATTTAAGCCGTGAAAGCGTAACAATCATACAAATAAACTCTCAGTGTCACTTAAAACAGAAAGGACTAGTATTTCCCCGCCGTTTCACTCGGGTTAATTACAGATTTCCCGCGGGATTTCCGGGACAAAAACTACCCTGTGTCCTTCTCTGTACGCTTGATACTGTGCATGCAAAATTTTATGATGATCGGTTGAGCCGTTAAGGCGTGAAAGCGTTACAGACAGACAGACAGACAGAATTACCTTCGCATTTATAATACTAGTATAGATTAGTATGGATTAAAGGATTATGATTATTTTTGCTATGACTTTGTTTTTAATCCGCTACTCTCGTGTTTCTATGCTCACTGTCGAACTAAATGGCTCGTCTACTAGCAGCTTTATAGCGTAGCGCTACTTATGTAGATACCGTATGTGGGTATGTATGTATAATATTGCTTTGTCTGTCAGCTACTCTGCTGTTACGGACGAAGAGCGGTCGTTTTCTTCGTGCCTCATTTTATATTCCGACATATATTATGTTAAAATAGCATTTATTTAGAAATGAATGCTTTATAAATAAAGCTGGTGTACCGAAAAAGAAGATTTTTTTACTAACTTAACAGCCGACCCTTTTCATTTGTCGAAAAAGTTTCGGAGACACTTTTTTATGTCATAGGGGGCAAACGGGCAAGTGGTACACCTGATGGTAAGTGATTACCGCCGTCCATGGACATCTATAACATCAGAAACATCAGAAGCCATGCAGGTGCGCTGCCGACCTGGAATGGGGATGGGAACTGACTTTCAAGTGAGGCTGCCGGAACACACCGTTAGGTGCTCGGCGACAGATTTGCAACTTGAAGGTAGCAGCTAGCCAGCTGGGCACTAGAGAGCGCCCTACCACCATGCTATGGTTTCCTCATGATGTTTTCCTTCACCGACAGCTCAAGTTCATTGTTAGGGTTTGAACCTACGCGTTGCGGTGTTTGATCCGAACGCTCCAACCACTGAGCTATCATCGCTGTATAGGTATGTATAGAGAAATGAACTGCTACAACAAAGTATCTACTACTTATAGCTTATGAACCGTTTGTGCCCGTATGATTTTTGGAATTCCCCCGGGAGTTAAACACGAATCATTACAATTCAACATGTTACGGAGCTGGATGGCAACAAACACAAACAAGCTGTGCTCGCGGTATCATCCGTGTGAGTTTGGAAATTCCTGCAGGAACTTGTAATTTACTATAGTAGGTACCTATAGTAAATTACAATTATTATAATCGGAAAATGTTTCATCGCAATCGGATGTACGGTATGACAAAATACGAACAAACAAATAAACACTGATTTTTATAAGTATCTAAGTACACTAGTTGTGAAATTTCTTGGATGTTTGAAAATTAGTTATACAATCACGCATCAACGTCTCGGCTAAACGCATTTAGATAAAATTTTACACATAGATAGAGTACCTACGTATAAAAAATACGGTATAATTTTTATTCCGAAACAAAATGTTCCCGAGGGAATTTCAAAATAGACCGCGAGGGGGAACATCAAGTACTTACATATTTTGAGAAAATTCCTAAATTGAACGATAGTTCAAAGCATTGTAAATTGTAATCAAGGAAAATAAGGCGGCCTACAAACCTTATCTCCTTCTAAATCTGGAATTAGGAATTTCTGGTTTGAGCAACTGAGCGATTGCGGTACCCTCGTTTTGTGATGTTATCAACGAATCAGCTTAGTTTCCGTAACGTAACCGTTATCAGGTTAGCCTTAGATCTCAGACTCCCTAATTTGAGGACCTCGAGAAGTGTTCTCTTGGTTATTACAGACGCTTACAAGACTGTTGGCTTAGCTCCATCTAGAGTTCAGACGTAGTCTAAGCAAATTAAGGCGCACTAATTCTGCAATCATATAGTTTTCTTTCGTTATTTTTGTGTTCGTTTTGTTGTACGTACACATAAATTGATATACCGCCGCACTCAGAGTCGACTTTAATGATTACTTAGTTAAGTATAGATTTTTAAAACAAAACTGCCGCAATCAGACAAGTTTAACAAATTAATGTTATTTGGCATTTAACTAATTCAGTTACACCTTATTCAATGCTAATTAACGTTAATTTACTGAACGTCTCTGATTGCGGCAATTTGGCTTTAAAAATCTATATTTAACTAAGTAATCATTAAAGTCGACTCTGAGTGCGGCCGATAGTCGCGTAAGTAGTAAAATTAATGATTTGCTACAATGTCAAAATCCTTTTTTCCATCGATCCCCTACAGTTTTTCGAGCGTTAATTTCAGATGTGGCGTAAGAATTCCGAGGTAAAGTACGTACCCTATATCACTCAGAAACACTGTAGATTCATATGAGTGAGATAATTTTTAAAATTGGTTCAGTAGTTTTTTAGTTTAATATACATTAAAAACCAACAAAATATTTATTAGGAAACCAAGACGTAAAGGTTAGCTTTGTATGTACCATATTGATGTATTTATAATTTATTTTAATTTATTTTTTGTACGTTTTTATTGTATTTTTACTAGCTGTGCTCCGCGGTTTCACCGCGATAATTTTGGAGTTCCCGCAGGAATTCCGGGATAAAAGTACCCTAGTCCTACTAAAGTCCTTCTCTTTACCCCTGAAAACGTGCATGCCAAATTTCATCCAATTCCGTTCAGCCGTTTTTGCGTGATTGAGTAACAAACATCCAAACATCCAAACATCCAAACATCCACACTTTCACATTTTTAATATTAGTACGATTGTACAATGTACAGTATATCGGATCGAGGAATGCCTGCAGATAAATTAATTTTGTACTTTTAAATTATTGAGAGAAATCGCTTACCATAAGAGAATAGATCCGCAAATCGCCTTCAATATAACACAATACGTGCAAGTATGCACTGCAGTCTAGATCCCTATAGAATACTAGAACGGTTGACGGCTTAACTAGACAGTTACGTACATACCAGTAATTGTGCTCTTGGCATAAGTTCTGTACACGTGTACTCTGTTCTCTATGGAGAATGTTGATAAGTTTATCAGAATAGGGTCGTCGGTACTCAGTAGGTTACTAATCTTAGCGTATTTGCAACGAGGCGGCTGTATGCCACTCGCTTAGACATCCTGCCTCATTTTTGTTTTCAAAACTTGTATTTAGATAATATTAAAAATTTGGGATTATTTATCTTAAATTCAATTCGTGTACTACCTATGTTTTTGTTTATATTGTCAAATCATTCACTCCCCGACTAGATTTCGAACGACATACATAAAAATGATTATTATTTTTACTATTGTTTAGAAATTATTTTCTGTGAGTATGGGAAGTACGTACAAAATGACATACACGGACAAAATGACACAGGCATCATATTTCCAATTCTGCCGCTTCTGGCCCGCTATAGACAACTAAATCACGTGACATTCCCCGCTCATACCAACCTGTCAAAATGTGAACTCGCGCCAGTCTTTCGTTCGGGTCTCATGGCCGACGACAAACATTGGTAAGTTACGAGTTTTTTTTCAACTGCAGGGAGTTTTTTATATTAATATTATATTTCTCATGTTTTGTTTTTGGTTCTGGCAACCCTACGAGTAACAGCTGATTTTTTGTGTTCCGTGTAATTTATTAAATTTCGTTCAAATTGTTGATAATTAAAGCCCATTTCCAATGTTATAGCTCATAATTCGATAAATAACAGGTGATATTATTAAGTTTTACGTTTTAAATTGGATTTTGCCGTAATTTGCAAGAATTTGATACTTGAGAGTGACAGGTAGTTTTTGTCATAATTTTAATGTTTTTTTCTTTGTTTTGACCAAGTAAAGTCTAAATTACTTAACTAGTTTTCGTGTTCTTTAACTATAATATTCTATTGTAACTTATATTTTAAGCGTAAATTATATATTTTTATCGAATAATATAATTGACCGTTAACCTAGAAACTACCCGACACTTATTGTGATACAGGTCTTTGGTTTATTTTTTGGTATAATTTCACACTTAAAGTACACAATGATGACCCGTAAGGCTTTAACTCGCCAGGAGGAGTCTAAGCTTCAACTGGTTTTGCAGGAATTAAGGGTTTCCAAGGACTTGTGTGCACAACTTAACAGTGAAAGAGAAGATAATGAAAGGGAACTTTTGCAATTAATCAATAGCAATACCAAATTGAAAGCAGAAATGACTGCTTTATATTCGAAATACACTTGTATTGTTGAGGAGCGGGACCATCTCCAAAATATAGTGGATAAGTTTGACCGGTGCAGTGATGAGTATGAGCAAACATTGAAAAGGACATCTACACTGGAGCAGGAGCTTCGTGAGGCCCATCTCCACATCTCCGACTTAGAAGAGGCTGCTCTGAATATCACTGTGCGGCAAAATGATAGCTTATTTCATGAATTGGTGGAGATTGCCCCGCAGTTGGTTTCTGCTACAAAAAGTAACCCAATCACCACTATAGATCTCACAAAAGATGAGACAATAACAACCTCTAAACACTCAACTAATTTGTTATATTGTAGCAGGAACAAACTCAAAAAATATATAAAAATAAACAGGTACATTAAGAAAACTCAAAAATTAATAAAATGTCATAAATCTGTATCCTTGTATGCAAAGGCAAGTAAAGAAAAAATAACTTTATTAGACGATTTAGAAATATGTACCAATAAATTACAAAATAGTAGGTTACAGCATGAAGCTGACACACAAAAACTACAATTAAAGATTCAGCAACTTACAGACTCTTTAACATCCATCAATAAAAAATATGAAACTTCTCAACAGGTGATCAGGGAGTACTCTAATGCAGTGAAAAACCTTTTAAAACCATCAAACTGTAATACAGAACACAATAACTCAAAAGTTAATAGTAATACATTTAGTTGTGTTTGCTCTAGTTATTCACAGCAGACGAGTGAACCCTCTTCCCAACCTACTATTTCAATGCAGGACAGCTTGAATGCCTGTTCTCAGCAGTCTTTAAATTCTTTGCAAAAAACTATTATGTTCAGCGATGACATTGGGAGAAATATGGGCTCAATACTAAACTCCCAATTCAAGGGACATTCTATTTTTAATAATTGTTCACCGTCAGCATGTTTTGATGTCATAATGAATAAAACATTAAAATGTAATCTCAAAGCTTACACAAATTTAATTATTTTTGTTCAAAATAGGGGAAATGTGGGCAAAAAAGACCTTATTAAATATTGTAATTATTTGTTAAGTTGCAACTTAAAAAAGGTAATTTTGTTTACATTCCCATACTCTAGGACGTTGCCAGAAGCAGAAAATAATATTAGATATAAGCTTAATGAATATCTATACACTATTTCAAAATACAAGGATAAGTTCCATATAATTGACACTAACACTTTTGTTAGTAATAAATATCATTATTTGACAAAAGGTAGTTATTACCTTTCTCATAGTTTTAAGCGACAGGTAGCAGTTGCGCTATCATATTATTTTGAAATCTTAGCCAAGAACTTGGCTAGTAATTATTCTGCTTCTATTGAGCAGCTATATGACATTGGTAACAATGACATTATGAATATTAATAATTTTGACATACAATTAACTACTAACAATTTTGACATACAAAATGATAATTTATTGACATATAATTCTGACATACAATATGATGATAATTTATTGACATCACAATTAATTCAAAATAATTTAAATTAAATAATAAGACAATAGAGATGACCTCTGGCACTAATATAATTAAGTTATCTGACATGACAAATGATTATTATTGTTTGAAAGGGAGTCCAAAGAAAAAGCATACTTCAAATGTTCATTGTATTAACCTGGTGCATCAAAATATATATTGTTTGACAGCAGGCAAGCAGCTGGAGCTGGAATTATTCATGAATTCGGAGAGTATTAGTATTATGTGTATCACAGAACACTGGTTAAGGGGGCATCAGCTCATGTTTAATTTCAGTAATCACAGGGTCGGTAGCTCATTCTGCAGAGTGAATGCAATACATGGGGGGTCGTTAATTTTTATAAATAGAAACCTTAAATTTAAAGAAAGGAAGGATATTGTATCTCTCTCTGTAGAGTGTGTAATTGAGCTTGCCTGTGTACAATTAGAGCAATTCATTGTTGTTTGTGTATATAGACCTCCTTCTGGCGATTACTCCTATTTTTCAGAAATCATGGATGTTGTTTTGTGCAAGTTAAGTAATACTGGTAAGAAGTTGTTTGTTTGTGGAGATTTTAATATTAACATTCTAGAAAAAACACCCTTGTCTTGTAATATTCTAAATTTATTCAAATCTCACAATCTTTTACATTTATTTATGGAGCCTACTAGGATATGCACTACTACGTCAACCTGTTTGGATAATATTTATAGTGATGTAGTTCCCAAACACAAGAATATTATTAACAAATTAGACTCTGACCACTCCGGTCAGTTAATAAATTTTGAAATAATAAAAAACCATGTAACTAAAAGGAAAATTAATTATGTACCGGTAACCACTGATCGCTTGGAACGAATGCGGGTAGAATTGATTAATAACTTATCTTTTACACAGTCAAACTCGGATCCTAATTCCTTATATAATTCTTTCTTTCAAACGTTTCACCGTCATTATAACTCAATATTTAGTTCCAAAGTGATCACAGTTACCAACAGTCCTGTCTTTAGCGAATGGGCAACAGTAGGAATACACAAAAGTAGGCAAGTGTTATATGGGTTATACTATGAAAGGCAGTTCAATCATAGTGAAGAGTTTAAAGAGTATGTAAAATCATATTCAAAAATTTTCAAAACAGTTTGCATGTTGTCTAAGTCCCATTTTATTAGTTCAAAGATCAAAAATAGTAATGATAAAGTTAAAGCCACATGGAAAATAATTAATGAAGAAACTGGTAAAGCTAAATCCGGTGACACTAACTTTAAGCTATGTGTTAATGGTAAAATCATTCAGTCAGATTTGGAAGTCGCGAATGAGTTTCAAAGCTTCTTCGCTAAAATACCCGTTTCTTTAACCAGCACTTTAGGCTCTTCTACCCCCGTTGCAGAGTCACTTCTTAAGGAAAATGTTCCAGAATGTTCTAGTGAATTCAGTTTTAGCCATGTAAGTGTATATGATATCTTCAAGGTGTTTAAGACAATAAATCTAAAAAAAACAGCTGATCTGTGGGGGATCTCTGTTACTATTATAAGTTCATTAATTGATATTATTGCACTAGATTTAGTTGATATATTTAATAAATGTATAGACTGTGGTGTGTTTCCTGACCAAATGAAATATAGTAAAATAACACCATTGTTTAAAGCAGGTAGTACAACAGACCCTACTAACTTTAGACCAATTTCAGTACTACCCACATTTAGTAAAATATTTGAAAAGCTTATACTTAGCCAACTACTCACATACTTTAATAAAAACGACTTGCTGCATCATAAACAGTTCGGTTTTACTCGTGGTCGCTCTACAACTGATGCAGGAATTAAATTAATTGAAAATATATTTGAAGCCTGGGAGGAGTCACGTGATGCTTATGGAGTGTTTTGTGATTTATCCAAGGCCTTTGATTGTGTTGAGCATACAACTTTGGTCAGGAAACTACACTATTACGGAATACGAGGTGTAGCTTTGGATCTTCTTACTTCGTACTTGAGTGATAGGATCCAAAGGGTTGATGTCAACGGAAAACGATCACATGGTTCTGCCGTTGTAATGGGAGTACCTCAAGGATCTATATTGGGACCATTCCTGTTCCTTGTTTATATAAATGACTTACCTTATCTAGTGAGGGACAACCATGAGATAGTATTGTTTGCAGATGATACATCTTTAGTGTTTAAGGTTAATAGACAGCTATCGGCTGTAGACAATGTGAACAATGCTCTCTCCAAAATAGTACACTGGTTTAATGCTAATAACTTATTACTAAACCGTAATAAAACCAAATGTGTAAGATTTGTGACAAAAAATGTTAAACAAGTAAAAACCAGAGTACTGATCAATAATGAGGATTTGGAAATGGTCGATGAAACTGTCTTTCTAGGTATAACATTAGATGCAAAGTTACAATGGGGCCCACATATAAAAAAGTTATCAGGTAGATTAAGCTCGGCGGCTTATGCTGTTAAGAAAATCCGTCAACTTACTGATATTAATACCGCGCGTTTAGTTTATTTTAGTTATTTCCACAGCATTATGTCATACGGCATACTGCTGTGGGGTGGTGCCGCGGATATCGAGTCTATATTCGTGTTGCAGAAGCGAGCTATTCGCGCAATCTATAAGTTAGGCCCTCGAGATTCACTGAGAACTAAATTCAGCGAGTTTAAAATAATGACTGTACATTCTCAGTACATATACGAGAATTTATTATATGTTCACAAAAATTTAGGCAACTTTAAGAAAAACAGTGATTTACATAATCTAAACTTAAGAAATAAAGATAAACTCGCTGTGCCTAAGACTAGGCTCCATAAAATTTCTAAGTCATTTAAAGGACAATGTATACACTTTTACAACAAACTCCCAAACGATGTAATTAATTTGTCAATTAATAAATTCAAGAAACTTATTAAACACAGATTATGCGATAAAGCATATTATAGTGTAGTAGACTATTTAAATGATACAGACGTTTGGGAATGAATTGCTCTATCCAATTCCTATTTTTTGTTTTCCTAGTTTATATGTATGATCTTTAAAAGACAGCGCTGCTGAGTTTCTTGTCAGTTCTTCTCAGCAGAGGACGTATTCCGAACTGACGGTAATTTATAGTTCTAATAACCTGCTGACGATTACAAGTGATTGTAAACAATCCTAAGTAATAAATAGCTTTTGAATTTTGAATTTTGAATTTTGAATTTTCATGGTTTTACCTTGCGTATACATTTATTGCATCCCTTAAGTACTTATTGTTGTATTTGAATAGTTTTTTCCGTGAATAATATTCATTTTGCATTTATTGTTGAATTTTTAATTTTTATAACGCTATATGGCCAAAATGACATACATAGGTAAAGGACAAAATGACATAGGTATGTATGTATAAAAATGAGCCTAAAGTTCCTTCAGAGAAGAGAAGACGAAACATTGAGGTACTAAAACCGTATTCTAAGAAGACAGCGAAGAAGAAAATTGGCCAAGCAACGCTCAAGATGACGAAGAGGATTGCGCTTGCATATATTGCAATGATCTTTTTTCCCTATCAAAACCTGGAGAAGACTGGTTGCGGTCTCAGACCAAATAAAAGTTGCGGTGTTTAAAATGTTCGCATTGGGCCCACACCTCTTGCGCGGACGTTTCTAAACGAAACAAGCGGTTTATTTGCGAGCTTTGCCTTTGATTTTTATACTTTTGTCATGTATGTCATTTAGTCCATATGTGGTATGCCATTTTGTCCATACGCTTTGGAACAAACGGATTTTATTGATCTCAGTAAAATTTAAATTATTTGTTTTTCTAGTTTGTTTATGTTTTAAACATCTTTTAGGATTGAAAGGTATAAAACCAAAGATTACTGGTGTACAATATGAATGTACTGTGATTTATCAATAAAGAGTTATTACCTAAAAACAAAACTATATGTCATTTTGTACGTACTTCCCCTATGTGCGTGACTGTGAGTTCATATAAATCATCATTTCTTCTACAAGACCCTTATTTATAGTATTAACTCGTTAAGTACGAGCTAGTCGGAGGTTTAAGAACCCCTCCCAAAATAACTTGACATTTAGACATAAATAAAATTGAAGTATCTGTTTGTAATTTAAATTCAGCTTTTCACTCAATGCATACGAAATATACGGTACAATCATCAAAAAATCTATTTTTAAAATTTTTCTCTGTCTGTCTGTCTGTTTGTTCCGGGTAATTTCTGAAACGGCTGGACCTATTTTAACAGGATTTTCACTGGCAGATGGCTGATGTTATAAGAAGTAATAAGGGTTTTTTTATCCCGGAATTCCCGCCAGATCTCTGAAATTAACGCGGGTGAAACTGCGGGGCACAGCTAGTATTTAACTAAGGAGATGGTGCAGCAGTGCTCAACAAAAAAGCGTGTCATTATTATAGGAGGGTTTTGAAAGATATTTTTGTGCGCATCCTGGCAAAAAGGGACCAGTAAGTGGGGTATTTGAGTTAAGACTAGATTCGGTAGGTATCAAGAATACTTAATTGATAGTAAGGATTGAAATAATATTCAAAAACTGGCACACTTTTTTTGTCAGACATTTGAAGTTAAAATTCTGAAAAAAAAAAAGCTTGACCTGAGAAAAAGCGTTTTCAAAGTTTAAGTGAAAAGAAAAAACACTTACATGATTTTGTAGATAATTGAGCATTTACCTATATCATTTACCTTTTTGCTTGCATATTTTTTATATACCCTTAAATACATAGGTACTATTAGATTACAAATTCATTTTTATGTCCGAAGGGGAAACTTAAATTATAATATTAACTGCTAGAGATAGCTTTGCTAGCCCAACGTTGGAAAAATTTAGCTATTTTGATATTTAATTTTAAATATCCGGATTTGGCTGAAATTTGTGGTTTATTCCAACTAGCCCTACCAAAATTGAATATTATGTTCTGGATTAACTAACATCGTACTTAGGATTATTTTTCCTCAAATGGTAAATATATGATAAATACTCAAATGTTCCATATCCTCTTACTTTGACTCTTACACGCATCTCTTTCTCCTCCGAACAATTTCGAAAGCAATTTCAAAGATGTCTCAACATAAAGTAAACAAAAATAATCGGATTAGGTACATAAACAAATTTCACTTAAAAACAAGTCGGTAAAATTACAAAACAAGAGAGCCTTTTTTTTTGCTTTTTTAGTCTAAGTTATCAGCTTTAAGTAAGTGCCTATACTTCTTTGGTACGTATAAGTGGTTTCATGAATGTTTAAAGTCGCTAGCTTGCTATCTCGCGGTATTAAGTTGGCTTTATATTATGTAACTCCAATTTTAAGTCGCCAAGCGTTGGGTAGTAAAAAAACTAGGATTACGTCTTGATGAGATCCCAAGAATAGGGATGTTGACGACTTTTGAAAATCAAATTCTAATTAATCCGTCAGTTAGAAAATAAAAAAATGATGCACACATATTTTTTGTTTTTTCAAATTAATGAAAATATATAATATGTATACATAGATATAGCGCATTAAAGTTCAAGGTGGGGGCTCGTGACGTCATTAACCGCTAAGCCCCCATACAAACTGCACCGGATAGTGACGTCACGCGAAATTTCAACTCAATGTATCGCCGTTATTATTTGATTGCGTAAAAAAAGAAAAAATACGTGTTCAATATTTTTTATTAATCTACAAACCGGACTAAAAAAAAAAAATTATCAACTAGCCCATTAAGCTTTGGTTGATGAAAAAAAAAAAAAACTTTACTAGGAACCTCTCCCTCCCCTTTTTTAAAATACAATTGTAATTTCAAAAAAGTTTGTCAGTATGGGTACCTAAAGTATAACTTGATCTTTTTTTACAGGTTGGGCGTAAAAGACACGCGACTTTTTACTTCCGACATGTTTCCAGAGATTGTACCAAAATGACGGGGCGTGTCACTTCATTTCGTTTCAACATTTTGTGTTTGTGCTAAAAAATAACAATATATTGTTATGCGATCAAGTAGGTAATTATTATTATTTGTACTTTTTTCTTCCTACTTTCTTCTTAATATTTATTTTACATCGACTACCTATTCGAGAGAAACTAGTAATTCACAGGGGTAAAACTACCTGTATTATCTCACTTTTATATAACTTATGAGTTTGATATATGTTTGACGCGTAAAATTTAAGTGATTAAAGCTACATTTTCTTTGTCAAACAACCTTGTTCGCTTAACTCTGAGGATGACTATAAATCTATAGAATTCTTATAGGGAAAAACATCTTAGAACTAGTTCAAAAGGCGACCACTATACTCTTTAACGGTGGCAACCCTATCACGACCTTACACACAATGTGTAAAGTTGAAATTTAAATGGACGCGATATAAGGTAAAACTCGGAATGCTCCAAGCGTTGCAAATTAGATTTTCCTATTTATAATATTCTGAGAATAGATGTAGCTACAGAAAGACTCTCCTATATCTATAGTTACTTAATATTTTGTTATAAAAATATATCAGAAAGAAAGAAAATTTTATTTCTGGACATAAAAAACATAAATTATGGTCGAATGTCAACATAGTATAGTTTGTTAATAAAAAGGAGTTTTACCGCCTACACTACAACACTAAAATACTACAATATTTAGTGTTTTAGTGTTAAAAAGTATGTTATGTTCTTTAACACTAACGGCCGCACTCAGAGTCAACTTTAATGATTACTTAGTTAAGTATAAATTTTTAAAACAAAACTGTTGCACTCAGACAAGTTCAATAAATTAATGTTAATTGACATTTAACTAATTAAGTTACATCTCATGAAATGCCAATAAACATTAATTTACTGAACGTCTCTCATTGCGGCAGTTTTGTTTTAAAAATCTATACTTAACTAAGTAATCATTAAAGTCGACTCTGAGTGCGGCCGTAAGATTATTTATTCTGTGCTCTACCTACAGCTTTATAGACTAGAGATATTTATTACCTTTACCTGTGGTTTCGCCTCTATATTTACTTATTTCTGTTAAAGTATTTACAGATCTTAATATTAGGTATATGATTATATCACACAAAAAAATTAATAACTGCCGTAGGTACTAGGTACGTACAGCTAATAGATATATTTTTTTATTGTGAGTTCAAAGAACGTTTCATTAATATTCTGAGAAATTTACCAACTATTTTCACAGAGAGAATAGAGTAGGAATATAAACCCATCGATCTTTTGCTCCAAAAAATGGACAAATCGGATCAAAAACACTGCAGAATTCCATTTAAACTTATTTGTAGTTTATAACATTTCTATTTTGTCCTTGCTAGTACTCACTTAAAGAGTTAAGAATGTTAAGATGGAAGCAACACGACGTTGCGTTATGAACAAAGTGATTTTATGTACTTCTATGTAGGTACGTTGTGTTTGCTATTGTACACGATGCTAAACAATGAGATCCTGTGTTTCAAATTGTACACGTATATATTCTGTAACAAATGCGTCTGTTACTAATCTACGCTGCCTTGGTTAATGGGTGTTAATACAGAACAGATATTATAATAGAATGGACCTCAACGTAAGTTTAGTATGAAAACAATTGAAAACCAGTGTCGCCGCCCGTCGGGTGATTTAGGTATACCTACAGAACTGTTCATCACGCATAAAAATATTCATTAACACGAGCAACAATTTTTTTAATCGTGTTCAATGTAAGTACAAAATAATTGTAATGGGGTAAAAAACTGTCAATTAGTTCCAACCTAGAGGGCGGCAAATGTTTGTTGCACAAGATTTGTCAATCTGCATAGAAACTGAGTATATTTTTGTTGTTTTCACTAGTTAAATAAATTATGGGACGCTGTTGTAGCTTTTGGTTGTGAGGAAATAGGTGTACACCAATTCCTAAGTGATTTAACATTAAGGAAAGAGTGATAAATAAATGAATGAATTTTTTGAGATTATCTAGGAAACATTTTAAAGAAACTGATTGTGAGACCACGTCTAAAACGTACAAATACATCACAAAACTAATTTAAAGACTCAACAAAGCTAAACTAGTGCTTAAAAATTCAAAAAGGCAATAATCAGTTGTTTGAAAAGTGTTTTGACAGGTAACAAACACACAGCGCCCTCTGCTTAAAGGCTTTGAATTTTCTTCCCCATTATCTGTTCCCAAATTAATGCATTTTCTTTCTTTCTTTTTGATGCCACTTGGTTATATTACGTGTTTACTCAGTCACTGTTTTTGTAAATTCATAGTTTTGGGAATATTGTGGAAAATATACCTACCAGGTATGCCAGCGAAGGAAGTTTCGGGAAAGTAAGAGCATTTGATCTAACTTCCTTTGCAACCGTGACGAATTTGCCCCGCTTGCATGGCCTCTCTAGATAATATGTATATTATTTTCTCTGTGGGTGTTATAGGCACAATTATGAGATACTCGTAACTAACTGTGCTCGGAGGCTTCGACTGCGTGAATTTAGGGTTTATCCTCGGGTATAATGATGCTTGTTTTTTATGTAACTATCTATGTTTGTTTGAAGAGATATAAATTAATTTATGATTACACATACTTTGGTACTTAGGTAGTCTATAAGTTATAAGTACCTAATGAGTTTGAAAGAAACTATCCATTGTGATTTTATCTTTGTCCATAAAATTAGAAAAGTTTGACATTATGAATGCAAATGTGAGTTTGTTTGTCTATTAATTACGCTTTCATGCCATAACTACAAAGAAGAACCTAGGATACTTCCTTCCCACGGGAACTCCGGTTAATAGAATCTGTTTGTCAGTTCAACGATCAATAGTGGAGTTTTGACAAAGGGTTCGAAAAGGTAATGCCAAAAAAAAAGAAAAAAAAATCAACGATACAAGGATCATAACGGTATTTGAGATTAATTACAGAGTAATCGCACACAAGCGCCGCGACCCAGTCCTCAGCCGCGACCTCTGCTGGAATGAAACGCCCCTTAATTAAGGGTAGGTACACGAATACCCGCCGGGTAGACATGTGTCGAGCCCTTTTCAGTGTATCTATGACGTACGTTTAGGTTTGCTACCAAACAATTTCACATGTGAGTTTGCAGGAGTCGTGTGAAAATGGATCGAGTTGAAGTCGGTAGCGGAGGAATCTGCAGTTTAAGCTAGTATTACAAATCCGAATGTGAGTTTGTTTGCTTGTTTGTTGCGCTGTCACACCTCCACTACTTAACCGATCATTATGAAACTTCGCATGCACGTTGTCAGCGGTACAGAAATACATACTGATAATGTTTGGACATTAATTAACACAGCGCCGCTTGGTTCCAAACTAAGCAGAGATGAAAGGTACTATGGGTACCAGGCAGATGATATTATAATACTTATATACATATAACTATACTTTTTTGTATATACAGTATATAGGTAAGTAAATCACCTAGAGTCAGAGTAAACACTAATGTTTCACATAACATAATTTATTCTGATATCTACAAAAAAAAGAAAATCGCAAATGACGGAATCGATGGCTACAGTTCCCGTCAAAAAAACCGCCTGTAACGTGATTCCATCATGGTAACAAGTTTACTTGGCTTGAACTGAATCCAGTGGTACGGGACACAGCACGTCACATTTTACTGTACGACTCTAAAGGGATGTGGCTCGGTGTGTAATTCTGTTAACTCATACATTTTATAGACTCTGATTAGGTTAATAGGTACAAACGGAATTGCTTTTGGTTGACATCACGCCATGGTACTATAATGAAGGATGAAGGCTGAAGTACCGAACAGAAACTCTTCCATAATAATTATTATACCTAAGTTTGATATACTAGCTGTGGCCCGCGCATTTGCTCGCGTTAATGTAGATTTTGTCAATCAGTAGTTTCTCTCGGTGAAAGGTACTACATAATTATGTTCATTTCTGTATCCCTGGCAACGTAAATATGAAATTTCATGGTGCTCGGGTGAGTAGTTAACTCCTAAAAGCGCAACAATTTTGTTTTACTATGTAAAGAACCTGATAACTCCTCCTGATACCTTGAAACTGCTTCCCGTGATTTCATCCGTGTCTCTCCGGAGTTTACTCCCTCGGGAATTCTATAGGATAAAGTGTCAACGGATTATTATTAGAGGCAGTATTTTTTTTGGTTTTTTCCATAGAGGTTTCACCACAGTTTCAATTTTTCACACGCTTGGGGGGAATATTTTTGGGAAAATAAACCTGGTCTGCATTTCAAGTTTCTAGACGTAGCGGTTTGGGCTGTGTTGTATCACAGATAATTTAATACTATACTAGGTTGTGTTTATCACACTTTGCCACTAAGTACATCGTGGCGGCGCGTGCGGACGCATAAAAATGTCGTTTTAAAACGCAGTACGTCATGTAGGTATAAAATTGCTGCGGCATCCTTTTCCTATTTCTAATTTCAATTAATCGATCAATCAAATATACTTTATTGCACACAGTGGAACACATTTACAAAACACAGAAAACATGTAATTACGCACAATAAGGTGACCTATATTGCTAAAAGCATTCTTTTCATAGACGACCTCTGGCGGAGAGAGAAAAGCAAAAGGAAGGTAGATAGTGCGGCTAATTTCATTAAATTCCGAATCAAATTTACGACGCATCGATCGGTTCACGCGCTTTGAAAAAAAATACTAAAAATGGCCTACGAAAACCTTTGAACCGCACGTCGTCGCTCCATTCTCCGAGATGAAAAGACTAGACAACTGGTGCTAGTTCCATCATTTGGACGATCTGTGTTCCTCAGAGTGTAGTTGTTTGGATGTTTGTTACTCAATCACGCAAAAACGGCAGAACGGATGAAATTTGGCATGCACGTTGTCAGGGGTACAGAGAAGGACATAGGGTACTTTTTATCCCGGAATTCCCGCGGGAACTCCGAAATTACCGCGGGTAAAACCGCGGGGCACAGCTAGTTTATAATAAGTAGTAAGGATGACAAACAAGTCGCGCCCGTTCGTGCTCCTCGCCCGGGCCGCGCTCCAAAACAATAACGGTTATTTAGCCATTTACTAATAATAATTCGCGGCCGGTGTAATGTTGTCGTTGCGTTAATTAGTTTTGCTGACGAGGGTTTTATGCGTTATCACACTGCCACTGTGAAGTTACATCCTTGACCGTTGCGGGTGGCGGCAAATTGCTCGTTCCAACTTTTTAAACACGAATAGTTTTCTATAGAGGCAATGAAAGTAAAATAATTCTGCATTTGTGTTATAATAAATGAGCCCTCGACGTCTGGCAGATGTGAAACATCGAAATTATTGAAATTATTTTGTTGAAATAATGAGCTTGTAAGGAGAGCATAAAAAAGGAAAATTAATAAAGCATAATTGAAAATATAGTTTCAGTTTTTTTTTTTTTTCGAGAAAAAGATGACTGTTTATTTAATAGACCAACATATTATTATTCAATAAGGAATTCAATATGAAAATGAAATGGAAACAATTTTATCTTTATTAGTGAGTTCAGTCGCAGAGTCGCTTGCTCATGGCGACGCGTTGCCACACCGCATCACATGCTACATAATATACTAATCACATATCGTGGCGACGCTTGCAGTGGCGACGCGTGTCGGGACGTCGAATGACATGGCGACGCGTCGCTACGCCAACAGCTGGTCTAACCCTCCGCAATATATGTTTCACATCAATCCTTAGATACCTGAAACATTTGTATTCTTTTATGAACTTTCGCATTTAATACTAAACTATCCTATCTTTTAAGTTGGACCATATTATAAATGATTACAAAATTTTATCAAAATCCATTCAGTAGTTTCGGAGTCCATCGCGGACAAACAACGTGACACGTGATTTACATAGGTATATTAAGACTAGCTGTCCCCCGCGATTTCATCCGCGGTAATTTCGGAGTTCCCGCGGAGGTTGCGGGAAAAAGTACTCTATGTCCTTCAGTTCCCGAGGGAATTCCGGGATAAAAACTATCCTATCTTTTAAGTTGGACCATATTATAAATGGTTACAAAATTTTATCAAAATCCGTTCAGTGGTTTCGGAGTCCATCGCGGACAAACAATGTGACACGTGATTTATATATATTAAGATTAATAACACAGAACTAAATGCGCGACCGGTGCAGTCCCTTGATATTACTGAGGTAACGAACTACCTATACGTAGACCGTAGGTTATACGTTCGAACCAATTAATGAACTTCGGCAAACGGCCGTTCTAGCACGAAATTTCAGCTGATCTGTGTGTATTGGGCACTCACCACAGCACAACAGTAACAGCAACACAGACTTACATCAAAGTAGATAATGCATTTCACAATATTGCGTGAATCGACGCTTGAAACAACAGCCTTAAGAAAAACCTTGATACATGAAACTACAAAACCTCGAGGAGGTATTCATTCCGAGCATTATTACCGTTGTACGGAAATCTAAATGCTATTTAGTCCGTCAGTTAGATAAAAACAAATTAATAAACCTGTATACCTATATAGATTTTTCAAAATTAATCAAAATGTGCTTATCGTTATATAAAGCTCATTAAAATTCAGGAGTAGGGGCTCGTAACATCTTATTATGCCGGTACCGAATCTTGTAAAAGAAGAAAAAATACGTGTTCAATATTGTTTATTAAGATTATTAAACGGTAAAAAGAGTAAAAACCTATAAAGAAACGGTATAAAGAATAAAAACTACAAACAAAAACTTGTTAAATAGCCTAGTCTAACGTTAATTTTCTGCAGCAATATTCGAAAGCGAACCGAAATGCCACACGCGATTAACGTAAAAGAGTAATTGGATCACGGAATAGTTGCTTAGTCTATTCTATATTACGTCTGTCATCAGCATGCAGTCGACGCCACACCAAAGTTTAATTTGAAACGTACCAATTTATTGATGTATCGACTGTATTGCGCCGAGTTACTATATGCGAGGGTGAATTTCAGGTTTCCCTGAGGAACCCTATATATCTAATGATCTGGGTCAAAAAGCATTTTTTATATCAATGGGCTAGTTAACAATTTTTTTTTTAAATTTATTTATTGATAAAAAAAAAATTGGACGCGTATTTTTTCTTTTTTTACGTAATCAAAAAATTAACGGCGATACATTGAGTTGAAATATAGCGTGACGTCACTATCCGGTGCAGTTTGTATGGGGGCTTATAGCGGTCAATGACGTCACGAGCCCCCATCCTGAACTTTAATGCGCTATATCTATGTATATTTTCATTAATTTGAAAAAGCAAAAAATACGTGTCAATTATTTTTTTATTTTTTAACTGAACGGACTCATTAAAATTTTGATTTTCAAAAGTTCAAATCCCTATTTATGGATAAGTAGGTCCCTAGATCTATGAATCTCTTCTGATTTATGAGCGAGCCAAATTCATAATCATTATGGTGAAATTATTAAAAGCAATTAGAATGTGACTGTTGTGAAGTGTAAGTGTATTATTATTATTAAAAAGAAATCCAGTAAATCCCCACCGGGCTCGAAAAGTGTACTATTGCCCACACACAACAGAACAGACAGAACAGTCCTGTGCCCAGGAGTGCGGTTTTAAATATTAGATGAGATTTACAAGCTTATTATTTCGTTCTTTCTTTCTTTCTACTATGTGTTAATTTAGGGTATGAGATAAGTACATTCAAAATTTCGTCCAAATCCGTCCAGAGTATAGATAGGCGTAGATGAGTAAAAAACACATCCATGCCATTGTTAGCTGTGTTGTGGTTTAAAATTGCAGTATATGGCGCTATAGATTGCTAAAGCCTCCTCAGAGCACTAGACGGACACTGAAGCAATCAACTTCAACATAATACGAAGTTAATGGATACTATGCACATAAGAACCACCACAGCTATACAGCCTTCCATACGGTAGAAGTGAAAGCTTCTTTTATATCTTTAGATTTTAATCCTTATTATAAATGTGAAAGTGAGTTTGTTTGTTTGTTACGCTTTCACGGCTAAACGGCTCAACCGACCACCGTGAAATTTTGCGTATATTTTGTCAGGGGGTACAGAGAAGGACATAGGCCACTTTTTATCCCGGAATTCCCACGAGAATTTTGAAAACTACCTACACGTTGTCAAGGGTAAGTAGAGAAAAAAATAGGGTAGTAAGTACTTTTATATCAAAATATCCGCGGGATCTCCGAAACTAACATATTATTATGAGTACCTGCTATTTACACTTAAAATACTCGCACTTTATATCCTACTAGCTGACCCCCGCGGTTTCACCCGCGGGAATTCCGGAATAAAAAGTACCCTATGACACTCAGGGTCACTGCAGCTTCCTATAAGTGAAAGAATTTTCAAAATCGGTTCAGTAGATCCAGAGATTACCCCCTACAACGTAACAAACTCACAAACTCACAAAGTAGATGTGTAGTTGTCTGTTTACAGTGTCGCTTTTTCGTTTCATGGATTTTCAAATCACAAAGATGCTAATAAAAGTATGGTAATAAAATAAATGATGTTCGGTCCATACGCAACAAATTGTACGTTTCGTTGATACTTTATAATAACTTTTAAATCTCTTTTAGAACCTTAAACCTATGTGTCGCGACACGTTCCAAAATACAATAAAATATGTTGCTTTCAAATCACAATACATAGAAATATTATAGTGAGTGTTAAATTACATACTGAGGGTTCCGTAAAATTGTTTTCTCATTTTCTAGGAAATGTCAGTTTTATAAAAAAAAAAGAAAAATAGTTGTACGATGTGAACGCTGTTTTCGCAAGATTTACAGCTATAAGGCTTGTTAATAAGTTTGTAATGAAAATTTATGGACGTTATTTCAATTTTATAAAAGATTGTCGTGGGAATGCCTAAATGGAATCAGTTACGTGATTAATTTTTAAGTTGATTGTGATAAAATACCTGCATGAGTATCAAACGAAACGATTTCTTTCAAATATACTAAATGAGTGAATTAAGTAAAATAGCATTCACATCAATACTTATTTGGCATAGAAATTAGAATTACTTAATTATTATTAAGTAGGTAAATAGAGATAGAAATAGATAATAAGATAGAAATAGTCTGGAAATACGAATAAAAAAAACGGAATATACTGAATAAGCTGGAAAACAAAAAGTCCTCGTATGGTAATTGCTACTTTTACGCACGCTACAAAAACACCTACATTTTAGGCACATACTCAATACACATAGTATTAAAAAACAAAATAAAAAACCCCACTTCGTCGTTTCGTTTATCATACATACGCGGTACACCAAAAAGAGCATAGCGCGTCGTCCCCTCGCGTTCGCGTATTCAATCAAGGCAGCACAAAGCCTCGAACACCAAAGCCAGGCGCAACTCGTTGCTCTATTGCAAGGTGTGCCTTATTACACCCGCTGACTTCGCGATACACGGATATAAATTATTTTATTACTAGAAGTCGTAAGATTTAACTGATTACTTACCGTTTTGGTGCAATGGTCAAAATGCCTCTACGATAATCAAGAGGTTTCGGATTCGATTCCCGATGGCAGTGGACTTGTGTGATAAACCCAGCGTTTTATATTCCAATCATGTTTAATATGTATACATGTAATAATTTGTGTAATATATCACGTCACAAATTTAGCTTGATACGATTTTGTGTAAATCCGTGTGTCATGAAGTGGTATTATTAATTAGAAGCCTAGATATATGTTATTTATTATAATTATTATAGATTATTTTATAAGGGAAACTTCCTTGCGCGCAACTCTTCGACTACCTATACTTTCAAGTAAAATTTCAAGGTCAAGTTTTAGTGCAACGTTTTTAAACGAAACGACTCTGAGGCTAAGAAGATCCACTTCTTTTGTTTGATTTTTGGTTTGTATACTTTATTGAACATAAACAAAGTTTTTATGTACCTATCTATGCTGAGTCGCAACGTTTTTTCAAACAAGTGCAAGAAAATTTAATGAGGCCACTCTGTTATTAAAAAAATCTACTCTGTCATGAAATGAATAATAATATGAACTAAATTAAACGAATAGTTTTAATCCAGTTTTGTACTATGACAAAACCTTAAATAAAAACGTTTTCCATGAGATCTTACAAAAAAAAGATAAGTTTTTTCTAGCCTATAAATCGATATTTTGATAACGTCCGGTGATACAAGTGTAACTACATAGAGTTGTGTACTTATCTACTACGAGTATATTTTGATGAATCCTTCCCTACCCTTTCATGAACTCAGTGGATAATGTCGCATCTAGTTACTGTAATTCCAGTACACAAGACCTCGACGGTGTGAAAATCCAGACAGTTTCTATTCTGCACGGCGCGGCGCTCGCAGTCACAGCAACTCTTTAGCAACCTTGCACGTATTTACCCACGACATCTGTGAGGTATGGGGCAGGAAACTCACAGCGTTTGTGGGCGAATGGTTTAAGGAAAGTTCTGTCACAATGAGAAATTGTATTGTTCCATTGCAGTTTATGTTGTTTCATGATGTACAATGCCATGCCACGCTTTGAAAGTCTGCTTTTGTGCTGTGCAAGTTGTTTGACAACATAGTGCATCCACCACCCGCTTCTAGTGTCGCATCTATATCTCTCGGCAAGGTAATCTTTTCAATGTCAGTTGTCTTGAAAAGATTTCCTCTAGGAATAAGGCCGCCTTTTGCTCTGTCCTTTCTTTTTGTCTATTTTTTTATGTTGATTTTTTCCGGCTATAGACCGTATATTTGAATTTGAATCATTTAAAGTGAACGTTAAAATGAAAATATTAAGCTTGTATAATAGCGTGTATAAATCGTGTTAATAATCGTTATAAATAAAAATGCCATTGGTCCGATTGTGATGAAACTTTGGCGGGTTGTTCTGCCTGCGTCCGCATAGGTGCCTGATCCCAAAACTCACGAGGGTGATACCGCAGAGCACAGCTAGTAATAATGTAATATAATTCTAAACTAAACAGGATTCCTTCAGGAACTCCTTTTCCCAGCCCCCAGATTGAATCTTATGTTAATGAGGTGTCCCTCAACTTTTATCAGTGATTCGTTTTCGCAGTTTCAGAGACCACCCTCTCTCCAAACAAACTTTGGAGGGTACTGAGAAGTACTCTATAAATTATTTCAAGTTAAATTACTTCTTTTTAAGGTTATGTGCACGCAATGTTATGAAGAGAATTGACTGTGCGAATGTGAGTTTGTTTGTTTGGTATGCTTTCACAGCTTAACTACTCAACCGGTCATCATCATATTTTGCATATCTACACGTTATCAGCGCAGGCGCACAGAGAAGGACATATGGTATTTTTATTTCGGAATTCCTGCGGGAACTCCGAAATCAACTAGAGTGAAACTGCGGGAATAACTAGCTGTGGCCCGCGGTTTCACACGCGTGAGATGCAGAAAACAAGCAGGCACTATTTTTTTCTAAAATACTAGTAGGTAGCCTAAATTACTACTCCTTATAATAAATGACTCCTTAGAAAAAATGACTTTTTTATGTACATAAGTATGTAAGGCGAAAGTTCACTGACTCTCGGACTAAACATAAAATCTCGAAAACTGCGTAACCTATGAAGCTGAAATTTGATAGGTAGTATGTAGGTATAAATAATAATAATAATAATCCACTTCACACACACAGATCTACTTGATCCCACAGTAAGCTATTATTAACTTGTGTAGTGAAAACCAAGCAAACGTGGTATATATACTTCATAGAATTACATATATATTATACTATTGATATATTATATACACACCAAAACTGTAAAGTGGAACCCTGTGTTCATCACACAAAGTGCACCCCCACCGGGAATCGAACCCGGAACCTCTTGATTAGCGGGCAGGCATGGTGACCTACTGCGCCAATCGGATCGTCAAAGATCAGAAAGTATAGAAGAGGTCAACTAAGAAAATAAATTTACGGAAACTTTGAAATCAAAGCAGATGAAACCGCAGGGAACAGCTAGTAACTATAAATACGTGACTACGTGACAGGAAAACTAAAATACAAATATCAAATCCTAAGTCTTTCGTAGTAGCAAAGTCGATGTTTAATTAAAAGTTTATGACACCCGTATCTGGCAGTATCTATCCGTTGGTTGGAAGTTTATCACTAACTGGAGGCTCGCCGGGGAGTCGCGCAGCAACTCTGTCGCCTTTCAGCGGAAAACTAAGCGATGTCTTTGCCTTCTCACTGCCGGGCCCTTATTCACTATGACCAACAAAATTGCTTGCCCATAACGCTCCAGAGGGGCGAATTGTAACTGTTATTTTTTTCATTTTTCGGTTGCAATCAAAAACATGGCGGTTTTGTGATTACAATATGCATGTTTTGACACCTACAATCAACCAAAATAAACATACTTCAAAAGTTGAAGCTGTTTAAACATGGTTAATTAATCACAAATTCGCTATTTTTCTGTTTGAAACTGAAATATGATAGCAACAAAAGTTACATAATTGCCTTGCAGATGCCAAAATATTAGAAATTATTATTCTGTAAACCATTAGACACGTTGTTAACGTATATTTTTTAAGTGAAACTTCTTTTAGCACGAGATAAAAAAAATACTATGGCGCCTTAGCTTATCGCGACGTGTTATGTTCATAGTGAATGAGGGCCCAGATATCTATATGAACCGAATGTTATATCCATACTTTTAATATTATAAATGCGAAAGTATCTGTCTGTCTTTTCACGACTCAGCTGATGGTGGTGAAATTTTGCATACACGTTGTCATGGGTACAGAAAAGGAATTACAGGTTTTTTTTTACTATCGCTATATAGTAAAACTGGCTGTTGCCCGCGGGTTCATTCACGTTGATTTCGGAGTTTTCGTGGGTTTCATGGGGCAAAAATGCCCTATATATTAGGTATTCTTCTCTGTACCTATGACAACGTTACAAAAAGTTTCACGATGATTGGTTGAGTGTTTAAGGCTCACAGAAAGAAAAATGTCAGACCGTCACCTTCGCATCTATTATACAAGGTATTTGTGGCGAGAATTTGAATATACTAATGATAGATACCAACTTACGTATAAAACTAACTAGCAAAGTAAGTGCGATCCAATGTAAACTTAGTGAAAAGGAGTTTCAACTCCTTCGATAAATCCATTTTAGTGAGTCTTAACGTCGCAAAAGAAAAATACTGTCCAAATTTTATCTTTCTGATTTTAGTAGTTTCGGCTTAGCGTTGATGAGCTAGCGAGGAAGCTTCTTCTTGTGATATACTAGCTATTCCCCCGGTTTTAACTGCAGTAATTTCGGAGATTCCGCAAGATGTCCAGGATAAAAAGTACCCTATTTGCTTCTCTGTACCCCTGAAAACGTGTATGCAAAATTTCATGATGATCGGATCAGCCGTTAAGGCGTGAAAGCGTAACAGACAGACAGACAGACAGAGTTACTTTTGCATTTATAATATTAGTAGGGAAGAAGGGATAGTAGCGATTATCAACACACCTTTTTAGTAATCTAATATAATATACAATATGTCGAGAAGTTTTTTCTTATGTCATAGGGGGCAAACGGGCACACCTGATGGTAAGTGATTATCGCCGTCCATGGACATCTGCAACACCATAGGGCACGCAGGTGCGTTACCGACCTGGAATGGGAACGGGAACTGGCTTTCAAGTGAGGCTGCCGGAACAAACCGTTAGGTGCTTATCGACACATGTGGTAGCTAGCCTGTTTTCCTCTCGCGATGTTTTCTTTCACCAACAGCTCAAGCTCATTGTTAGGTTTGAACCTACGCCTTGCGGCGTTTGATCAGTACGCACCAACCACTGAGCTATCATCGCTGTAAAAGTATAAGTCTAGAATAGAAAAAATAATCTTTATCCTAAACACTCTTTACATTCAGAATAATTATGTAAGTATTACAGTAGGTGGTTAAAAGTTAAAAAAGTAAAATCTATTTACTAATAGTCTCCATGTTCCTTAAAATCGACACCAAACAACAAATGACCGTTACAAATAACTTTTGTTTTAAAGCAATCCACAGATCGACAGCAAATACATAACTAAAGTTCATCCCATTCTAGTTTCCGCTGCGAACTCCCGCGCTAAGTGCCCACTTCCGGCCTTTATCTGCAATCGACCATAGTTATATGTATAATGCTATAATACTGAATGTAATGGCTCTATAAAATTTCACAATGGCGTCTCGCCGAGATTTCAATTAAAACTTGTACCTCTGGTACCATCAGTATTATTTATTTGTAAACTTTGATTATCTTCTAAGGAGTGAGTTTGATAAGTTCGAACATTTCGCCCTGTGTACAAGAACAGGCGTTTTTTTTTAATATTCAACATGAATTTTGGTATTCTCATCTTTAATATAGAGTTTTTCACATCCAGCTATGTCCAAAAGAGTGTGGACAAATTACGTACTTTTTTCACTTATTGTTTTTTATTTAATATGATATAATATGTTTTTTTTTACTATACCAGGATAATTTATTCTAACAATTATAATAATCGATACAATATATAAAATGCTTTGTCCTGAATGACTGATGGATCAACGCACAGCCTAAACCGCTGATCGTAGAGAACAGAAACTTGGAGGGTGTGTTATTTGTATGACGTAGGCATTCGATAAGCATTTGAAAATTCAACCCCTATGGAGATGAAAATAGGGTTGCAAAGTTTGTATGGAACAATTCCGCGGGAACTTTGAATTTGTCGCGGGTGAAACCGGGCGGGACAGCTAGTTAAGTATAAAATTTAAGTCAATAAACATAGTTTAAGCTCTACTTGAACTGTATTTATTTTCGTTCATTGAAAAAAAAGTCATTGTTATGAAATTGGCCATCGAAAATAAAAATAATTTCCCTTGGCAACGGAATACAAGTTTAATACAAATCTAAACATTATTTACTTATGGTTCATCAACAGAATAAAATGGTTTCACCTATTCAATTTATAGTTAGCCTTGTAACATGCCTACCAAGTGAAAGACAGAAACATATTAAGTTAGTTTAGTAGTAAGTCTTTGATTATTATATACGTAAGGATAAACTAGTTTTCATGGAAATTTATAGCCAAATTGGCAGTTACACAAATGTCTTGTTCATAATCCGTAGGTATGTAGACATTCAAATAGCTAATAATTGCCATGAATATGACTATAGCCTACATTCTGACGTTAATTAATTATTATTAATCTATATTAGGATTAATTAGAGTACTGTAAAGAAGGGTATAGCCTTGTCACCATTCTAAGGATTAATAAAATATTTTAAGGTTTCTTGAATTGTACCTAATCAAATCAAACGCAGTTTAGCCTATATTTTAATGAAATTTAAAGTTCTATCTCAATTAAAATTAAATGCCTTAAAAAGTGTTCTTTTTTTAATTTTAAAAATGGAAAAAACAATTACTAGTATCCAATATTCTAATTAAAAAACTAACGCGCGGTAGGTACATGTACAAAGTTACACTCCTGCTCATCATAAAGAAGGAAATCCTAAAAATCCTTTGTCAGCGCTTTCCTACATTATAAAAGGAAGTCTTGTGTCAGGTTTAAAGTTTGGAACCTGGACCCTGCTTTATGTTACGCGTTGATGAATATGTCAGGCAATTTTATAACTGCACATAATTTTTTTTTATGAAATCCGATACAAATGTAGCACACGATTTTTCATTAATAAAATTAATAATAATAATAATCTTTATTTTCTCACACAAAATAAAATATACAATTACAAATAAAAAATAACAAAATTAGATAGAATAGGTACTTTGTGGGAGACAGGTGCCTAAACTAAGTAAACCCTATGTTATAGGACTCCTGGCCCTAACTCAGCAACGAACTTAATGAAGGTTATTTATATAATCTTACTAATAATAATACAGGAGTGCTAAGTGCAGGTGTGTTAAGTGTGTATCAATTATATTATGTGCATTGGAGAGCTGCTAAACGAGTGCTAAAATACCTCAAAGCTATACAAAATAATAATAATAATAATAAAAAGTTTATTTTGGTAATAATCTTAATACTAGTTTAACAATTTGTATACAGTACATTATACCAAAAAAGGTCCCCGCTCAGCATTGTTGTGGCTAAAACCACAACGCTGGTCTTCCGCGGATACCAAAATTATATTAATATAATAGAAACTAAAACTCATCTACTTGTGGTAACAAACAAAAAAGAAAACAACAATAATAAAAAAATCAAAAAATAGTAAAAAATCAAAAAAATAATAGATCTCTGCTAATAAAATGTAGGAAATACTGAAGTGAATGGAAAGCATGAGATATTGGTGAAACTTGGTACTAGTGAGCAAATAAAAACTGCGACTCTATAACTTTTTGTTATCTAAAATGTACTTTTTTAAATTTATTTTAAAGGTTTTAAAGGTACAAAAGATGTAAAGCTTGGATCCGTTTTAATATAAAAACTGTTTTAAAGATCATTTAAATTATGTTTTTTTTTTATAAACGATGGGAGGATGAAATGACTTGCCAACCAAAATTATCCCGTCAAAGAAAACAAATATCTTATATAAAATATTGGATAATAGGGAATAGGGGGAAAAAATCAAAAGAAAACCGAACGAATCCTTAATAGCTGAACGAAATAAAGTTTTCACAAAGCCTATATTTTGGAAGCTCGGTACAGGGATTGTATTAAGTTGGCCCGCCCGAGTGATTTCGAACCAGTGGAGCGTGTTTCTTCTAATAATTACTGTTTGTGCTCGAATGTAAGAACGCTTTTGGAGATATCCTTGTTATACACGAGTAATAACGTTATATTTTATATAAGAGCTTTTATAACCGACAAACCTTCTCAAAACGTTTTCAATTACTTAGCTATTTTATTTGTTTACCAGCTATGGTTTCAGTCACGTAAATTTCGTTATAAAAATTACCCAGTGTCCTTTTCAATACTCCTGATAACGTGTATGCAAAATTTCATGATGATCGGTTGAGTAGTTAAGGCGTGAAAACATAACAGACTCTCGCATTTATAGTACTAGGATATGGACTAGCATTCTCCAGCGATTTCACACACAAAAGGATAGGCATACTTCTCGTAGGGTACATTTTATCCCGGAATTCTCAAGTGAACTGTGAAATGAAAGCAGTTGAAACCGAGGGAACTAGGTAGTTGCCTGTGAATTTTAATATCACTACATTTTCACCGTTTTGAGTTTTTCCTGTCTGGTACGGCATCTGCGATCCATGCTGGAGGGGCAAGCTTTCATAGAGAGAGAGAGAGAGAGAGAGAGAGAGAGAGAGAGAGAGAGAGAGAAAATAACAGAAGAGAGAGCAAACGGATTGCATTGCAATAAGTATCAAAAAAAAATTATATAAAACGTTTACGTTCAACGAAATGCACTTAGTTTTTTTATTTGAAGACCCTGAAAATAGCTTCTTTGAAACATCTAGTAGAGGTACAAAAGAGAAGAACGTATTTATTTAGGTTTCCATTTAACGATAAAAAATCTCTCTTCGCGGGCCTTTCGCTTTCGTGTCATTAAAGTGGAATCACGATAAAATACAGTTACTGAGAGAAATTGTGGGTTACGTAAGGTTTTATTGGTTAAATATTTGTTATGAATTCGCTTTTTACGATATTAAATTATTATGATGAGTTTATTTCGCTGTGGGTTTTGAATCTGTGGTGCAATTCATAAACAATTTACGCATTTGTTTATTTTTTTATAACATTATGAACTTTTGAATATAGGACGCATTAATGGTTCACCAATTCGGATGTTATCTAAAAATAAATAAATAAACAAATAAATACAAAAATTGTAAAGAATAAAGATTTGAATTTTTGTTTGTTTGTTTGTTACGATTTAACTCATAAACTACTTGACCGATTTCAAAATTTTTTTCACCATTAGAAAGCTACATTATTCCTGAGTAACATAGACTAGGTATATCGTAACCCGGAATTCTCCGGGAACTCTGATATTAGTGCGGGTGAAACCGCGGTGAACTGCCATCTGCCATAAAAATAGATTATGATTATAATAATAATTTTATATTGTAAAAGTCTAAATTTAAGCTATATGTATAAATAAATGAATAATAATACTAAAATTGTTTATTGTCATCAATAAGGTATACAAAAAATATGAAACTTAGCTAATTATTATAGGCAAAAGGAAGTGATTCAGCGTAAGCTGCTCGCGATCTAGGTCCCGAGAAGCACTGGTTTTCATTTATTTATTTATTTATGTAAGCTTTATTTATCCCTTACTTAAAAAAACATAGTTTGAATTTGGTAATATCTAACTTATGTCTATATTAGTGTTTATAATGTACTTTTGTTTATTTAATCCGATGTTTATTCCTTTGTTTTGGTTTTAATTTACTCCCCTAAAATAATAACTACTTATTATTGCTTTGACTTCAAACTTTCAAAAACTTTGGGACTATCACTAGTCCCATATAAAGGAGTAAGTTGAATCTTGTATTCTTCCCATTTTTATCATCAGTTATTTTCATTTAAAGACAGTTTAAGAAATACCTTGTGGCAGAAAATAAACATCTATTATTTTATTGCAAAAAGTTCCAGAAGGAATTTTTAAGCTCAGACGTGTGATTCACCTAGAGGAATAAGTAATTTAAAATATTATGTAAGTTTAATACTTATATCATCATCCTAAAGAAAAACTCAGGGTATTTTTTTAATGTATAAAAGAGCTAGTTGAAAAAACACATATCTTGTTTCATTAAAAAAGGATAAGTACCTATATTGGTATTGGCTTTTTATTTTCTATATAGAACAACAACAAAATGCACTTTGGATTAACAGCTCGTTTATTTAATCCTCTAATCGACCGAAACGCCTTCAATGAACAAGCGCTTTTCAGAGCAAACTTTGTCTTTTACCAGAATGCTATTATGTAATTTTTGTTTGTATTATTTTTCGGTTGCAATCAAAAACATGGCGGTTTTGAGATTACAATATGCACGTTTTGACACCTACAATATTTTGCAATCAACCAAAATACTAAACATACCTACTTCAAAAACTGAGGGTGCCTAAACATGATTAATCCCTACTAATATTATAAATACGAAAGTATCTCTTTCTGTCTGTATGTCTGTCTGTTACGCTTTCACGCCTTAACGGCTCAACCGATCATTATGAAATTTTGCACACATGTTGTCAGGGGTACAGAAAAGGACATAGGGTACTTAATATCCCGCGAGAACTCTTAAATTAATCACCGAAATGGCTGAACCAATTTTGACGGAACTTTCGCTGGCAATAAGCTGATGTTTTAAGGAGTAAATACGGCTACTTTAAAGCTCCTGTGGGAATCCCAAAACTCACGCGGGTGAAACCGCGGAGAAGAGCTAGTTTATCATAAAATCACGATGTTTGTGATTGAAACTGAAATATGATAGCAACAAAAGTTACATAATTGGCCTGCAGCTATCGTATCTCCATGTTCATTTGGAATATTACTGCATCCACGGCTCAGCTAGTTAGAGCTAAGATTTGTTAATCAATTTTTTTACATAAAGTCTTTATCTATACACTATATTTCATTTAAATCCGTCCAGTCGACTTTTACACGGGAAATTTTTCCAAAAATCGTTAAATTTAATTCTTTTGTTTAGTTATCAACTCTGCTTTTTAAAATTCCAATCTACAGTCACGTCAAGTCTACAGTTTCGACAGCCAAGATAAAATTTCAAATTGCGCAACGTCTTGAAGAATCTCGTCCTTATTTGTCGTCCATGGTACCATAAAAATAGATGACAACAAATCCCGCGTTCCAGTTCAATGGCAATGATACGATGCCCATCAGGAATATAAAATACTAAGTGCGTGTCTGACCACACCAGCTGAAGGGTTCCTTAGTCGGAAATAACTAACATAAAATTCTAAATTATTAATATAAGGTGTGGCAAAATTAGCAGCAAATACTGACAGGGTTAAAAGAATACACCGTTATAAACATGTTCATAAGATAAGAAAGATAAAAAAAATTGTATTTCAAACAAAATAAATAAAACAAAAAGAAAACAACCTGTGAAGGCACACGGCACTCAATCGCTTTACACATACATCGCTGCGTGGTAGCTTAAGATCAATGATCTCGATTCGCATGATTTTTTCGCTTATTTATTTATTTATTTATTCTTTATTGCACAGTGTGTACAAATGGCGAACTTAATGCCTTGCGGCATTCTCTACCAGTTAACCATTGGGTATTGGTATTAGCTTATCCTGTTTGTTATAGCGTATACTTTCAGCTCTTTTGCAGCTAACTTTGCTACATCTCATATAATGAAGTATATAAATAATATACGATATAAAGATAAGAAAAGCAATCATCATCTTATTAAAACTATAATAATAATAATAACCTTCATTGAGAGACCACCATGAAGAATTTTACATTTTTTTATTTGAAGAGAAAGGAGGACATATTTTATTACTGTAAAAGCGCATATTTAATTGATTTTATAAAAAAGAAAAAAGTCAAATTTTATCACGATTTTCTAAGACCTATCTTACTATACCAAAAACACACAGTATGTGCACTGAGCTATTATATCAGACATCAGTTAAATGTACAGAATGCCACTTGAAATTCCATTCAAGGACACGATAAATATATGTACGTATGTATATAAGTATATCGTATGTATATAGTATATAGTATATCGTATGTACATATTTTTCGATTTAGACACGGAACCCTAAAAACAAGTAAATTCCTGAAACCGTAGCTATCGGTGCGTGAAACGGAACAAATCTCCTTAACGCAGGCAAGGTATACACTTCAAAGATTTTTAATTAATATTTATGAACTATTTATAGATTGATTATCAAAGGTGGATGACGAAAAAGAATGCTCTCATCAGTTTTTTTCGTTGGACGATCTCAGCTCCAATAAAACGATTTCGCAAAGGATCGAGAGACCTTTTAGTTTTGCTAACGAGACAGCGTTACGTTATAGGTACGAGTAGGTACCAACGTAATTCCGGAGGTTTTAGGAGTGTAAGATGTTTTGAAATTTATAGAACCGGTTTTTCCTAATCCTCGACCTTGATGGAAAGCTGCGTCATTTAACGAAATATATTACTTACATATTACTTATATAAACATATTACTTCCCGCGGAATTGTTCCGTACAAACTTTGCAATTCCTATTCACCCCCTTAGACGTTGAATATTCAAAAACCCTTTCTTACCGCCGCACTCAGAGTCAAGTTTAATGATTACTTAGTTAAGTATAGATTTTTAAAACAAAACTGCCGCAATCAGAGACGTTCAGTAAATTAATGTTAATTGGAATTTAATGAGATGTAACTTAATTAGTTATTTAATGAGATGAAACTTAATTAGTTAAATGCTAATTAACATTAATTTACTGAACGTCTCTGATTGCGGCAGTTTTGTTTTAAAAATCTATACTTAACTAAGTAATCATTAAACTTGACTCTGAGTGCGGCCGTTAGTGTACATCTACGTAACTTAAGGAATATTTTTGCAAAATTTCATGGTTCTAGATCCAGCGGTTTCAGCTATGCGTTGATCGATCAGCCCGTCAGTTTCGACTTTATAATTATACTAGCTGTGCCCCGCGGTTTCACCTGCAGTTGTTTCAGAATTCCGGGATAAAAAGCACCCTATGTCCTTCTCTGTACCCCTGACAACGTGCATGCCAAATTTAATCTAAATCCGTTCAGCTGTTTTTGTTTCAGTAACAAACATCCACACTTTCACATTCATAATATTAGTAGGATTATATAGGTTTCGTAATTTTTATCCTATGTTACTAACAGATTATAAGAAGTAGTTATAATACGTATACACTATTTCAATGTAGGCACTTATATACATACCTTCATTGATACATAGTTCAACGATTGAAGTTTAAAGTTCACAAATAACATAAAATAGATAAATTGAAATAATAATTAAAATCGGCTATAATTTTTTACCAACGCTAAAATTATACGTTCAGATGGAAATGGTGTGTTATCATTAAAAGTTTAAAAGATTTCTCTACTTTTATAAATTGTCAAAGAGAAAAAACGGCAAAAACCCAGTGCCACACTGCAGAACATAACTTTATAACCCTAAATCTAATGCCCCCTAGTTATTGCATATAAACCTTCGTACTTAATACCGAACGCCCTCACATGTTTTACAGCTACAAAATTGAGTCGACCTAATTAAAGCAATTCCACCTTAAATTTCACTATACGGCGAGATATCGTTGAATCTTTATGAGCAGTAAAGTTGTAAGGTCTGCGTGTGTTCAGATGTGTTTATACATAATATGTGTACTAGCTGTCCCACGCGGTTTCACCCGCGATAATTTCGAAGTTCCGGCGGAATTGGGTATTCTCCAAGGTATGAAAATCAAAATTCTAATTAGTCCGTCAGTTAGAAAATAAAAAAAATAATAGACACGTATTTTTTGCTTTTTCAATTTAATGCAAATGAACATAGATAAAGCGCATTAAAGTTTAGGGTGGGGGGCTCGTGACGTCAATATTCATTATAAGCGCCATACAAACCGCATTGAGTTGTGACGTCACGCGAAATTTCAACTCAATGTATCTCTGTTATTTTTTGATTACGTAAAAAAAGAAAAAATACGTGTCCAATATTTTTTACTAATCTACACGACGGACTAAAAAAAATTTTTTTGTCAAGTAGCCAATTGTTCCATACAAAATTTGCAACGCCTTTTCATCTCTTCAGGGGTTGAATTTTCAAAAATCCTTTCTTATCGGATGCCAACGTCATACAATGAACACACTCTCCGAGTTTCAGGTCTCTACGATCAGCGGTTTAGGCTGTGCGTTGATCCGTCAGTCATTCAGGATAAAGCATTTTATACATAATTATACTAGCGGTCCCGCGCGGTTTCACCCCCGATAATTTCGAAGTTCCCGCGGAATTGTTCCATAAGAATTTTTTAACCAGTTTTCATCCCCTTAGGGGTTGAATTTTCAAAAATCCTTTCTTATCGGATGTCTACGTCATACAAAGAACACACCCTCCAAGTTTCAGATCCTACGATCAGCAGTTTCGGCTGGGCGTTGATCCATCAGTCATTCAGGACAAAGGATTTTATATATTACTAGCTGTCCCCCGCGATTTCATCCGCGGTAATTTCAGAGTTCCCGCGGGAATTCCGGAATAAAAATTATCCTATCTTTTGAGTTGGACCATATTATAAATGATTACAAAATTTTATCAAAATCCGTTCAGTAGTTTCGGAGTCCATCGCGGACAAACAACGTGACACGTAATTTATATATATTAAGAAAGATATAGATATAAGATATATTACATTAGCTAATGATCCGATTGGCGCAGTTGGTCACCCGCTACCTGCTAATCAATAGGTTTTGGGTTCGATTCCCGGTGAGTGTAAGTGTTTTTTTTTTAATTCATCTCGACATCTCGAATGTTGGGAACTTGTGTTACAACCATTGGAAACACGCATTATGAGAAAAACATGTTATTGGTAAAAGTAATCAAAGCGACCCACGTTTCACTTATACCAACTAGGTATGTCACAACGTTAAAGTAGTTATTAGAATTGCATTATAAAATAGCTAACTAAAAAGCTTTTGTTTGTCTTGCTTGCTCGAAGGCACATTACTCCAAAACTATTAGACAAAATCAAAATGAGCTCTACATCACAGTGCACCAAAGGAAACTTACGTTGCAAAATTAGTTATTCCTGCAGGAATTATACGAAACTCATGAGGGCAAAACCTCCTTAATTCTTCTCTTTCGTAACGAAAATGTGATGAGAATAAGAGAATAAATAAATAAATTAATGTGACAGTTGATATTGTACGTGACGTAAATACTCATTTGGAAACATCACCAAAAAATAACACTGAGATGATATTTTTCTGCGAAAAGCAAATCAGATGCGTCAGTATTTTTCAGCCCCATTTCTTTAATTTATGACTTCTATCTAGAGAGATGAGTTCAACAATCTGTTAACGTCAGAAACGCGATGTGGTCAATGATACTACAAATATCAAAGAAGATAGAGTCAGCAAGATGTCCGATATATGATGTGTTAAGTGGGCATGATACTAAATTTTAATTAATAAAAAATATTGGACACGTATTTTTCCTTTTTTTACGTAATCAAAAATAACGGCGATACATTGAGTTGAAATTCCGTTTGACTTCACACCTAGGAACACTATAAAGTTACTTTGTTATGGCGTCGCCACCTTCCACTCCTAAACTTTAATACGTTTTATAATTCAAAAAGCAAAAAATACTAGGTACTTCTTTAATATCTCACTGACGGACTTGATATGGGTAATTTTGATTTTTATACCTTATCATTATGCCCATTCTGAGGAAATTCTATAATAGTGTCCTTACAAAAATGAGATATTGATAGAAAAATTAATAAAAAAAATTTATATCACAAAGTTGTTATTTAAAAAGACACCAGTATTAAATTTCTAGTGACGTCAGAGAAAGTGAATTTTTTTTGGTGAAATTACAAACGAAAACAAAAGAGAAGATTTTTTTAACTAAAGAACAACTTTGAAAAAAAAAAAAAAACATGCTTCTCGAACAATCTCTGCGGAGGTTTGTTATACCTATCTGTATGAAGAGTCTCTCACTCCCACATAAAATTACCGTTTAATTATCTCTGAGAGGCCACTTTGTTTTATTTTACAATCTCTCCTCGAGGGGCTGGGACTTTCATAAGAGCGCGCGAGCGTACAGGTGTAGGTATACTCTTTGTTTACACTAGCCGCCCGATTCGCTACGTAATAACTTTTAAAACGTCAAATATTTAAATAATACAGGTAGAACGTATTTTTAGCAAGTTTGTATCGCGTTGTTTATTTTGAAGATGAAGATTGAACTCTTATTCGATATATAATTTAACCTTTGATCATTCTTTAATATGCGTCAGCATCTAAAGAAAAAATTTAAAACTGTAAAATATACCATCTGTTTTGTAATAATTAATTTTCTAAAATAAGGTGATCAGTTCTAGGTAAGTACTCGTACATAGTCTCATTTGATACTACGGTATAACCATAAATATATAAAAATACTTATTGTGAGGTACGACTGTCTGACTGATATATCAACAGCTAGACCAATCCGCTGAGTATACTGCTCGCGGAAAAGTACCAAGAATTAGTATATAAAATACAATTTTTTGAAGCGAAAGCTTCTTTAGCAGCTGTGATTTGAACATTCGATGAAACGAAATATACTACAAGAGACAAACATATTCATAAATCGGCTTGAGCCTGGGAGAGAATGAGATAGCAGAGAGATTAAGACAGAAACGTCAACGCAAGTTACGGTAATCTTTTAGTCCTCTGAATTACTAATCTATTCTAAGCCTTTCTTATGAATCACTCCATCTATGGGTTTTTTTTTTTTATGTCATAGGGGGCAAACGGGCAAGTGGTACACCTGATGGTAAGTGATTACCGCCGCCCATAGACATCTGCAACACCAGAAGGCATGCAGGTGCGTTGCCGACCTGGAATGGGGATGGGAACTGGCTTGTGTGTATATATGTATATACATATATATATCTATAGTATAATATTTTATATGTAATAATATGTGTAGTATATACCACGTTTGCTTGGTTTCCACGACACAAGCTTGTAGCTTAGTGTGGGATCAAGTAGTTCTGTGTGTTGTGAAGTGGATTATTATGATTACTATTATCTATTGGTGAAAACCGCAAGAAAATCCGTTCAGTAGTTATTAAGTTTATCGCGAACAGATGGATAAATGCGGTGAAGGATTTTGTTTTAGAATATTTAAGAATAGTTAGGAGGTAGGGATGTGACATTGTGAGAAAAAAATCGATTAATTAAAAAATAGTTTCTTAAATAAAAAAAATCGATACTTAAAAATCGATTATTAGAACAAAATAATAATCGATTATTTTTTCACATCCCTATTAGGAGGTGAAATATAACATGTAACGTACATAATGAAAAGTTATATCCTACCATGCCCAAAGAGTTTCCATTTTTAAAATACAGCAACTTCAAGGCACGTCAGTATGAAATGCGAGGAATGATTTCTGACCTATCCACGTGTAAAACCGTATTGACATGGGACCAATATGTATTGTAATTCAATATTTCAATAGCCGCGCGCTCACAACCATGTTACAATTCAACCGCACAACCTTTCTCTGTGTTACATGTTACACTGCCTTATAGCTGCTTAAGAAAGGAAAACCCTTAAGGCGCACGAATAAAATATGTCAACTTTCTAAGGGTTACTTTTATGTTAGCTAACATTTATTACGTAGAACGTCTTTTTTAATACTTTCCGGCCTATCTATACAAATATTATAAAGAGGAAAGATTTGTTTGTTTGTTACGATTACGATACTCCAAAACTACCGGACCGATTTCAAAAAATTCTTTCACCATTAGAAAGCTACCTTACCTCTGAGTAACATAGGCTATATTGTAATCCGGATTTCCCGCGGGAACTACGAAATTATCGCGGGTGAAACCGCGTGATAGGCGATATTATCTATTATAAAAACACTCCAAAAAATTTTTTTTGGAGAATAGTTTAAAATAGTTTAATATCTTTAGATATTATATTATTATACAACGTGTTAATGAATTAACCAAAAACCTGATAAACCCCATTTAAAAAAATAAACATTATTGTGACTAAAATATAAATTATGTCGAAAAAATTATTGGTTTAAAAGTTTTTCAACATTAGTTTGGAGGTGACTTATCTACGAAATTTCAAGCGCTACGCCCGCGCCTCGTGTCAATGACCGATTCGGGATTTTTTCTGCGGGCGGCGGCGTACGCGCCAGATATTGTATTATAAATAATATCTAGACATGGGCTAGAAAAATGAAAAAAATATAACCTATATTAAAACATGGTGCGATTGATTCGGATGTCGATTCTGAGCAAACTAGGTACTTTCTAGTTTTCAGTAAATTCAATAACACGTTGTATACTATTTACACTTATACTACTCGCACGTTATATCTTTTAACTGTATGTGGTTGTTTTTTTAGTGTCACTTTTTCGTTTTATTGATTTGTCAAATCACAACGATACTAAAGGTTTCACTGAAAAAAAAAATAGAAACCGTAAAAAGTGACCATTTGATACTGTTTAACTTATTATTGAAATACATCTTTAAGAAATCTATAGACTGATACCGTATATCGTAATATACCTATATAGAAGAACGAGAAGAAGAAGAAAAGGAGTTTATTGGTCCCCACATAAAAGGTACAAAATAAGAGACAGTAAAAATACCTAGATACTTTAATAAATATTGTATAGGAGATAGAAGGGTGTGCTGTGTGAGGGCCAATCGGTTAGTGTCTCAGCATAAATGCTTCATTATGTCTGCGGGGCAGAACATAACCTGCAACCTTTGTTTTTTTCTATTAAGAACTTCGTTTCACATGGTTCAGAAAGCGAACTTAATACCACGGTGGCATTTTCTATTAACCTTTAATTAGTGCTGTGATGACTACGGGTATCGCCACTTGAGGCTGTAATATAAAAAATATCGTTTTATTTCTGCCCTTTATCATGTTTCACACCCTTTGGCTTCGCTTCGTACGCCATTGTGCACGGGTAAGTGTACTTTATTATTTACTAGCTGTTCTCGCGGTAATTTCGGAGTTCCCGCGGGAATTCTGGGATAAAAAAGTACCCTATGTCCTTCTCTGTTCCCCTGACAACATGTATGCAATATTTTATGACGATCGGTTGAGCCGTTGAGGCGTGAAAGCGTAACAAATAAACAAACTCACTTTTGCATTTATAATATCAGTAAGGATTTACTGTGAAAAAGAATCAATACCTCAATTTTAAATAATAATCACTTCTAGCTATTATTAAAGGAATATAAATTTAATTCTTTGGTCGTTAATATTAAATTTTCTCCCAGAGCGGAGTGCCGTCAGAATAGCAGAGAAATAAGTCATACTTTGATGCATTTTGCATGCTGATACAGAGTAAAATACCACAAGACAAGCTAGCGCTGACGTCGTGCTGGGACCATATTTCAAATTATTCAATACTCAAAATCAGATGGAAGATAATTTTGCACAGGAAAATTCTTACATTTTATACGTTTTCAACATTGCTCTAGAATCTATAAACGGCGTACTACTCGTATAGGTCTGATATTCAATTCTACAATACGCTACGCCTCGTGTCGAAAAGCTTATTGATATCATAATATACAGGTATGGTTTTGGTATATTGTAGAGTATAATACGTCAGTCTTAAAACGCCTGGCATTTTGAATAATACCATACATCGATACCATTTTTGACTCTGTTGTTATTGTTATTGTTATTGTGATTATTGTTTATCTAACACTTATTGATCTCCTACAGTTTCTCCCGGATTAATTTTGGAGTTCCCTTAAAACTCCAGGATAAAAACACCCCATGTTCACCCATCCCACTCAGTAACATTTGCTTCCTATAAGTGAAAGAATTTTCAAAGCCGGTACAATAGTTTTGAATTTATCTATTACAAATAAACGTGCAAAAAATCAGACAATAGAGACATAACAGCGCCATTTTTACACTGAAGAATAAATTGAATATACCTACAAACAATAATATGTTTAATGCAGAGTTCTTGAGATATCGATTAATTAATGTCAAGCTCTGTGCATGAAGCCCGGAGCTCCCCTCCCGGAATCGCGTCTCCAGAGCATCCCTTTCGATTTTTTTTGTTTTAATATTCATATTTTAATATTTTTGGGAATAAGTTTGACGTATAAAACAACGTAATGAATGTAATTTAGTGGCAAATTTTGTCATTTAAAACGTCGGGGATATAGCTCAGTGGTAGAGCAATCGACTGCAGATCGATAGGTCCCCAGTTCAAATCCGGGTGTCCCCTTCACAGTAAAGTTTTTAAATAAATTATTACGAATATTTATTATAATAATATAATTATTTGAAACGATTGTACATTTTTCAAATAAAGATTTTCTTGTTTTTTATTGGCTTTAAAATACTTTCTGCTTCAAAAACTACCTAGAGCTACCAGGGCTTCCAATAAAACAGAAGGCTATTTTTAACCTTTGATAAAAGTTAGTGCTCCAATAAGCTTTTGTAAATGTATAAATTTTTCGCTCCGGCTACCTTTATTCATCGAGCGTTGCAAACATCGGTGTTCTAGAGTTTGTATTGGCGAACCTACACAAACCTCTGCGCTCCTGGTATTTTTACTTTACTGAATAGAAAAATCGGACTGACCTATTTTTTTAAAGACTCGAAAAATAATTGCAGTATTCGAGTTTATTGTATTTTATATTTCAACGAATCCAATATTTTGTATTAATCTACAAGCAAGTATAAACTTTCACACATTCATAAGTTTGGCAAATATGTTCAACTGTCCACTCCACAATTCACGATCAGTCAGTCCAATGCTCATGATCCTGATTGTTGATCCACTTTTTTTAGGATACTAAATGATCTTCGGTTTTTTTCTCTTGTAGATAGAATTTTTCTGACGTCATCTGTCATCTCAGAGTCCCAACCCAAGTACTCACATAATGATGGCCAACTTCGTAATATATTTATAAACAAGCTGATTCCTGCGGTTTCACCCGCGGAAATTTCAAGGATCCGGCAGGAATTCTGGGATACAAAGTATCCCATGTCTTTTTCTGTACGTTCGACAACGTGTGTACAAAATGTCACGATGATCGTTTGAGCCATTAAGGCGTGAAAGCGTCACAGATAGACAGACAGACAGAGAGGAAGCTAAAAAGCGGTAAATTCACACAAAAATGTCCCTTCCTTGTATTCAGTAGGTGTAATACCTATAAAATTTAGCTGTAAAATCTACTTTGATTCTCGATTAATTGTTTACTGTTGGAAACATTCGCTGGCTTCCGTATATTACGATACATGATTTAGTGTTATTAACCTGTCATCCGCCATACCATTCGGGGCCCAAGGGGCCGGGCCGAGAACAATAGTACTCGATTATGGGCCAACATTTTGTTTAACCCGTTTCACGCTCCCACACATATGCGTTGGAGCCTGTATAAATCGGCATTTTTGTGGTTTACAGTACGGCGTACGGTAAGCAATTTGGTTTACGGAGTTTTATTGGGTAACGCCTATCGGAAGAATTGTGACAAATATGCTTTTTAATTTATTATTGATGATCTGGAAGTTGTTTGTTTTTAACAAAAATCATTGCAAATTACAATATTCAGTACCTACTCATTAATTCGAAAGGTACTCTTGATTTTCTACTTTATGTATTAGAGATTTTGTTAAACCAGAAATTTCGAGTATAATCAAATGATTGGTACTCGTATTGTATTGAAATAAAGAGAAAATATATTTTTTTTAAATCGAATTTGAATTTCAGTCCTTTCACTAGTTAATTAAGGCTTATGAGAGAGATTTATAAGATATAAATTAATGTAGATACTGTAGCGTTCCGGGAGCGGGAACGTTAGCAAATACTTGTACCTAATATAAAAGACTTCCTAATAACAAATATAATATATTTAATTCACAAGGAAGCCATAGCTCAATACGTATATTTCTAAGGTTTCATTAATTAATTTTATCAATTGCACAATTTCTTATGTAAATGATGTCTCATTTTAAATTCAAAAGTTACTTAAATCGTTCTAGTATATATATTATTATATTTTATTTTATGTATCTACAAGTATTTAGAAGCCGGGCCCTTATTCACTATGACCATAACACGCTGTGTTAAGATAAGACGCCGCAAAAAATGTCTTTCACTCGTAATAAAAAAAGTTTTACTACAAAAAAATACATTTAGTACATCGTTTCTTAATGGCATAAAGAATAATAATTTCTAATACATATTTTGGCATTGCGTTTGGAAATGCGTTTTTTGGGACGCGCGTTATAGGCAAGGAATATTGTTGGTCATTGGGAATAAGGGCCTTGGACATGGATGACTTTACAAGCATTCAACATGTAACCACATATTGTGTTCAACCAGCGTCTCCTCCATTTATATTCACATAGCTTTATCTATATTTAAAACAGCGCTGCTGAAATATGCTTAACGTATGCGCACGCTTCGTAAATCTGTCAGGTGCATTCCAAGCACCTGAGGACGGCGTAAGCGTGCTTTGCCCTGACTTACTGCTCTTAGCCCCACACCGCCGGCGGCATTACGTGAAAAATCCTTTTAACCCTCTCTCAAGTGCATTTTCTTTGAAAAGATAAAGAAGAACCGCTTGCTTACAATTTCCTTGATGTACATAGGACGTAGGTATTTAGGTAATCTTTTTTAAATAATAAATACTTACAAATGCGAATGCATGAGTTTATTTATTAGTTTGTTACGCTTTTACGCCTCAACCGATTCATTAAATTTTGCATGCAGAGCGAAATTTATGCAGAATTTTCGCAGGAATCCCGAAATAAACGTGTTAAACTGCGGGAAACAGCTGGTGGTCAATAAATTTTGTTATTTAAGTATTTCTCTGGGTCAAGACGTACCCAGACACATCGGAATATACTTTAGTTTTTCGTAAAATTTACATCGAGTTATTTTATTAATGTTAAAATAGAAGTCACGAATTTGCGATGATTCACAAAGTTTATGTATAGACTGTAGGTAGGTAACTATAAAAGTATCATTTTTATAGCGTGTAGGTACCTCTTTACTTTCATGAACTCTATATTGAGGTCAGGGTGCAAATAGTACAACCAGCCGGGTGTTACAAAAAATACCTAAATGTTTTGACAGCAAAATGATTCCATTATATGGGCGGAATAACTAATTATTTATTATTCGTTTGTACTTCGTCAAGCCCACAGACCTCATCAGTAAGCACTAAATAAATGAAAACTAGCCGAATTTACAGTGTTTAATATTTCAGTTTGTGGTTTGTTAGTGCATCCCGATTCTGCGGTCCTTCCACATTCCACCAATAATAATAATTGGTAGATACTCATTTTATTTACGTACAAGCTGTGTCTCTCGGCTTCAAACGTGTAAGTTTACTCTGGAAAAAAAGCAATTTTAAAGGAGCCTTATAGTCACTCTTTATAACATCAGCTAATATAAAACTTATTAACCTTCTCCTAGTAGCGGAGCTTTCACATGGCGCGTCAAAATCAGGCTAACGTTTTCAAAATAAGCCGGCACAATCAGACAGACAAAAAAAAATTAAGTCTCAGTTTTTTGTGTTTATATACCCACTGTAGACCTATACTTTCACATAGATACATTTGGTAAAAAGTGGTTATAGGCTATACGTCTTAAAACTAAGGCTCTCTAAGTGACTTGCCTAAACTAGTGCCGCTTAACTAGCTTTGAGCCTACAGGCTACAGTCTAGACTATTGTAGATTAGAGGAAAAAACTAAAACTTATCACTATCAAGCTCTGCTTAGTTTTCGGATCACGTGGTCACGTAAAACTAGAGTTTTGATTGGCTGACCAAGTAACATGACGATTTTCGTTACATAGTTTTCTATGCGTTAACGATTGTAGAATATCAATTTGGCTAGAGGGGCAGATCGCGCTGTGGGCTAATGCCAAATTACTATTCTTATTGCAGTACTAGGATTTTAAAGCCGGATAACCAAACACGCTTACCTACCTAACCTTTTTGATGTCGAACCTCTATTAGATTATTATGTCGCTGGCATATGTTAATTTTACCTTTTTGTTTTTAAATAAAGTAAAAAAAAAAAAATACCTAAATCCCTCAACAAATTTCGGGTGCGAATGTTTTTAACTGAGTTGTTGCTACGAGATTTAGAATAAAGAATGCGGCAAAGGGTATAAGTACGTGGATACACATTCTCCTGTTTCCATCGAAATAAAGGGGTTGGTTTGTGCTGCGCTGCTTTCTGAATCCTTGAGGAAATTATTTTTATAATATATTTCCTCAACTGTAAATAAAAATACCGTAATACCGTATTTGTAGTACTGTATCGCTTTTGCTAGCTACATAGAAAAAAAAATATATATTACATATTTTTTTAAATAAATAATTTCCATCACATAAATGTTTGCTCTGACCCGAGATCAAACGCGTGACACATGGCGTAACATTCAGGTGCAATAATCACATTTATGTCTTAAACCATAGTCTATGTTGACATAAACGACGGTTTACTATGTTAAGTAGCGTATTCATTCAGGTGTAGGTACCAACCACTTTATACAACGTGTTAATGAATTGACCAAAAACACCCCATACACATACACCCCTCTTAAAAAAATAAATAATATGATTAAAATAAGGTTGTCTGGAAGAGATCGCTAGTAAAACGATAAGACCGCCTTTTGTATGCCTTTAGTTATAAGTTTTTGTTAACACACGGTAACATTATTTTGGTGTACAATAAAGTGTATTCTATTCTATTCTATCCTAAAATATAAATTATGTCGAAAAATTAATAGTCTAAAAGTTATTCAACATTAGTTTGGAGGAGACTTATCTATGAAATTTCAAGCGCTACGCCCGTGCCTACGTGTCAATGACCGATTCGTTTTTTTTACTACGAGAGCGGCGTATGCGCCAAATATCGTATCATAAATAATTTAGACATGAACTAGTAAAAATTAAAAAACTACTACCTATTGTTGGAAGACTCGGCTTGAAAAGCGGCAACACTACGGGCAGCGCCACGACAGCGTTCGGCGCGTGAGACGGAACTACGGAAGTAGTCGCTGTGTGCAAGACGCAAGTCATTCCGTCACATCGTCGTTCATCGATAAGTGTCGTTATATTGAAAGTTTATAATTTTTGTCTGTTTTTATAATTTATTTAGAAATTGAAGAAGGCTTACCTAAAACTATAGTAAAACATGGTTCAATCGATTCGAAAGTCGATTCTGAACAAACTACTTTTTAGTTTTTAGTCAATAATCCATTAACACGTTGTATATTTGTAGCTGTTCCCCGTGGTTTCACTCGCTTAATTACGGAGTTTCTGCGAGAATTCACGGATAAAAAGTACTCTATGTCACTTAGGAGCACTGTAGCTTGCTATAAGTTATTGAATTTTTTAAATCGGTTTCGTTTTTTCAGTGATTATTCCTAGAAACTTAAAAAAATACCGTTTTTTAATATTAGTGTAGCTGGTTTAGGTACATATACATAAAGATGGCGTTTTGATATCCACCACAGCGTCAGAGCGCATGCGCGGCGACCACGCGGCGTCCGTTGAAATATTTATACTGCTCGGGCTTGCATTTAGGCAATAAAATTTACATTTTTACATACGCGCACCCCGGCTATTCTCGTGTGTCCCCAACACTGTTCGTTACGAAAAGTAACGGGGCAAAGTTACTTCGCTTCGGGCCAAATTGCGGTGATATGTTGTTTGACTTTGGACATTATTATGAGCAGTTAACGTATTTGTTCCGTTGCTCTTTCCGTGTTCGAATTTAAAGCTGTCATATTGAGTTAAATCGTTAAAAAATATTTTCTTTTTGTATATTACACCAATGATCGTCTCTATAATCTCTTTGACAACATCGTTGGTGTATTTTTTTTCTGCTGGCTATTACGCTAGGCTTGGCTTGGCAGGTTAAAAAGTGAATTAATTTTATTTTTTCGGCTGGCCCCGCGTGGGGTAATTTGGGAGTTCCCGCGGGAATTACAAGATGAAAAGTATATACACTCAAAATCACTGTAGCTTTCTATAAGTGAAAGAATTTTCAAAATCGGTTCAGTAGATCCAGAGATTACCTACCTACAACGTCACAAACTCACTTATAGATATATTACGTCGGAATACGTAATAATATGTATGTATCTACATAAATAGTACATATCACGTCTGTTCCACGACACAAGCTTATAGCTTAGTGTACGATCAAGCAGATCTGTGTGTTTTAAAGTGTTATAATTTTTATTATTTACTTAGTTTGGGCTCATGATGGGCCAATCGATGGCCGTAGGTGGACCGAATGTGTGATAATGTTCAAGGATTATTATTACTGTAATATATTATCTGACTGTACGTATTAGAATTTGTAGGTACACAAACCATCTCAATAGAGACGCGGGTGAAATTTATACCCGATGAAACAGATAGATAACGTCATATGTGTAGACTAATCAGGGCCCTTATTCACTATGATCATTCCTTCTCGCACTCAAAGAATATTGACTTAGAAAAAGTACAGAATATTATGGCATAAGGTACTAACAGAATATTAATTTCTAATATTTTTGCATTTGGAACGTTCAGGATTGTTTTTTTTTATGCTTTGACGCTTTATGGGCGCTTGCCCACACATAAAGCGCATCAAAAAAAAGTTGTTGGTCATAGCAAAGAATACAGGTAAAGAATATTATATACAGAAGCGACACTCCGGCTACCACCAATTTCATACCTACTCATACCCCGTGAAAGTTTTTGGTAAATTACGAGAAAAGTTTCTCACCTGTAGGATCTGCATGTGACAATTATTCACTGACATCTGACAGATAGTCAGGTCGCTGTCAACCTTGCGATACGCACACATGCACAGCACGTGTACGTACGAGCCGGCCGTCTATACTTGTGAGAGAGTATTATAATGGGCATGTTGACTAATTTTTATTTTTTAGTCCGTCTTGTAGATTATTAAAAAATATTGGACACGTTTTTTTTCTTTTTTTACGTAATCAAAAAATAACGGCGATATATTGAGTTGAAATTTCGCGTGACGTCACTATTCTGACAGTTTGTATGGCGGTTTTAGCGGTTAGTGACGTCACGACCCCCTCACCCTAAACTATAATGCGCTTTATCTCTGTATATTTTAATTTATTTGAAAAAGCAAAAAATACGTGTCTATTGTTTTTTTTATTTTCTAACTGACGGACTAATTAGAATTTTGATTTTCAAAAGTAGTCCACATCCGAAGTGTAACCGAAGTGCTCATAGTGAATAAGAGTCCTGGACGTGACTGATCGCTTGTGGTATGGGGTACATCAATATGTACGATTGTTATTGGTGCTGCTAGTGCAAGGGTTTAATTAAATACATTTTAATAATGGTAACAACCCAACGCTGTCTCTATTGCAATTGTGCGACACAAATGCATCTTATTGGTTTCATCCAATCGTTGACGACCCATTGGCGCAGTAGGTCACCATGTCTAGCCGCTAATCACGAGGTTCCGGGTTGGATTCCCGGTGGGGGTGGACTTTGTGTGAACACGGGGTTCCACTCTCCAGTCTGGGCATGTTTATATGTATCTATAGTATTAATATACTTATTCTTGGCATACATACATACAGGCTCAGCCTAGTTTGGTCACTGATAGATAGTCTCGTAATTTTGTATTCACCGTTTCTTTGTGTAATATATAAATAAATATATAATGTAATTCTATAAGTATATATACCACGTTTGCTTGGTTTCGACGACACAAGCTCATCATAGCTTACTGTGGGATCAAGTGGATCTGTGTGTTGTGAAGTGGATTATTATTATTAGATAATATGACTTTGTGAATGAAGTAGAAGGATTAAATTAGCTTTAGTTCAGACAGTATAAGGCCGCTACGCCATGTATTGCGGGTTCGATTCCCACCGCAGAGTGAAAGCTTATGTAATAATTAACTCTGAGTTTGGGTGTATAGTACATATTATAAGTATATCATACTAGCTGTTCCCCGCAGTTTAAAAACATGGTATTTATACCTATCTATTTTATTTACATGCAAAGAACCATTCTTAGTGTGCATAATGCTGCTTTACAGTACTTTTTGCAACGCGGTAGCATTCGCTTAATTTTTGTATTCGTGCGGCAAACAATTTGTTTTGCTCTATTGCATTCTAACGCAGTACCTAACATTCTCTGTTTATCTCCAACTTTTTCTAAAAATCAACATTATAAAGAAAAAGAATAGCTATTCTATTCCAAATGAGAGCCGTATACGTACCCACATTATACATAAATTACTAATGCGCCGTGTCTTTGAAATCACAGTACAGAAGTGAAAAATTACCGACTCGTCAACACGACAATATTATGAAATTTCTACGTCCATATTCGCAGGTAAAAAATGCTTTAGTTATTCTTCTGAGTAAAAAATAGAATTTCTAATTTCAAATTTATATGACAAAATATCATGTTTTTAGGTCTCAATTTTTTTCCCTATTTTGCAGATTGTAACAGAAACTAGATGGGTGAATATTTTATTAGTAGCTTTACTTTGGAAAAAATCAGTTTTTTTTTGTAAGCTACAATGTGTTGAATAGCAAGCAACATAAAGGGTGTAAATGGGTTCTGTGAGCATCCCTTGTTAAGATTGAAGTGAGGGGATAATTTTATAAACATTTTTTTCTACAAAGAAAACCGGAACTGCCCAGTTTGTATTGACCCCTGGCATCTTATACTATTCACTGTTGGTGAGGAAGGAGGGGAAAGATCAGGTTATTTTGGAGGATTAGCCTTCCACAATAGAGGTTGAAGTGTTGATACAACGCCTGGAATTTAATTAATGTAACATTCTTTTAATTAGTAAAAGAAAGCGTTCTTAGATTTTGTTTTATCAAAAAAATATATATATCTTATACTAGCTGTACTCCGCAGTTTCACCCGCGGTAATTTCGGAGTTCTCGTCAATGTACGCTTGTGAAGCCCTGGAAAAGTGTATGCAAGAATTCATGATGATTGGTTGAGTAGTAACAGCGTGAAAGTGTAACAAACTCGCATCGCATTTATAACGTTTCTAGCTGTGGAACCGTGTGGAAACACGGTTTACACCCGCGTTAATTCAGGAGTTCACGCGGGAATTCCGGAATAAAAAGTGCGAAAGTGAGTTTGTTTGTTTGTTTTTTTTTGTAACGCTTTCACGCCTTAGCGGCTCAACCGACAATCACGAAATTTTGTATACACGCTGTCAGGGATGGTACAGAAAAGGACATAGGCTACTTTTATCCCGGAATTCTCACGGGAACTCCACTAGTGTGTAAGTAATAATAAAATGATATTAGTTTGGAAGTTAGAAGGATTATTATTAACATTCAAAAACAAAAGTACCTAATCATAGAATATAATCCTACTAATATTATAAATGTGAAAGTGTTTTTTATCCCGGAATTCCTGCGGGAACTCCGAAATTACCGCGGATGAAACCGCGGGGCACAGCTAGTGTAATATAATTAAAAGTTGATATGTAATTGCTACTGTATCTAAATTTCAAACTGTACTTAAAATGTTCAGCCCGCTTTTCCGCATCGCACTTTTATTTCTAACCGATACCCGGCAGCCGGAGAGTGTACTGTTTCCACGATATTTTCAGAGAATGCTTTCATTGGTTTTCTCTTTTACCCTCGTCTAACGGTTCTCAATTACACTTTGATTTTGTGAAACGGAAACGCGGTAACTAAAATGCATGTTTCGATCGCGAACGCGAAATTAGAAACCGATTTTAGTAATCGTAAAAGTCGATCGTTAGAATTCCGCTACGAAATACGGCAACAGAGTCATTTCATGTTAATGACATGAAAAAAGTATGAATAATTACAATTTATCATGCTTATATCACATATCGATACCATTTGTGATTGATTGAAATCATAATTTGAAGTAGATAAAATAGTTTTACGCTGAACTTACACAAATACCATAATAAAGTCGGTCACAATATTCATAAAGCGAAGTGAGTAGTTGAATGGTTTAAAAAACAACCTGTTTCAATTATTTAATTTACAATAACTATTTTGTTTGCTCAAATAGTTGGGTAGGTAGGTATACAAATGGAAATTAATTTTAGCAAATTTCGCAATTGTGATACGCCGTAGCAATGCCTACGCTATAGGCACTACGCCGTAGGCACCACTGCATAGTGCGTACTGCCGAGCGGAAGTCAGCGATCGTAACCAAGATAAACAATTTATACAGTTACCAATATCTGAATTATGGGTAGGTAGTTGTTTCATAATGTTGAATTTACAAGCGAGTCGTAAAGTTGTCTCACTGTGTTAAGCCCGGCTCCCACTGGCGGGACGGCATGACAGGTCTTTTCAATAACTGGTCTGTTCAGTAGGTGCTAGACCTTACTTAACTAGTTTTTAATTTGAAGCTAGTGAAGCAATGTTTTAAAAAAAGGTGTAATATTGTGGAAAACAGAAAAAGTTTTCGGTGGAATGATTCTTTTAAAATAAACGATCATGATTAGGAGTCGGCCAGAAAAGCGAGAAATACAAAATAATTAAATTCGCAAATTACAATCAATGATATTGTATGATAATTACTTTTTATCACGATCGCAAAGGACAATGAAAGGGGAAAAATGCTATAACGTCGTAATTATTTCTTACTAGCTAATCTCCTCTGCAGTTTTAGGATTCCCTCAGCAATTCTAAGATAAAAAAGCGCCTTATTATCATCCCACATTCAAATTTTTAATTTAATTTATGCATTTATTTTCATAAACTTTATTTCTATAATACTAACTCACCCACGTTAATTTAGGTGATACCGCGGGAATTACGAGATAACAGTACCCTATGTTTCTATCTTTTCCTGACAATGTGTGTGCAAAGTTTCACGATGGTTAGTTAAGTAGTTAAGGCGTGAAAGCGTTACAACCAAATAAACAAACAAACTCACATTCCCATTTATAATAGTAAGGATAAACATATTCTTCTTCTTCTTTAGTTTATGGCTTCGGGCACTATGTGTTGCCACAGTAACTCCGCCAATGTCACGTAGTTGAGAGAATACGTTGGAGACCGACAATTAATGATCAGTGATGAATTAATTTAGATAATGGAGGGGTTATGTAAAAAAATAGTTGAACCTCACTTTGACGGCTAAAGGTAAAGATCTTCCTTGCTTAGTGGAAAGTGGAAAAACTCCTTCACCAAGAGTGTTTACGATTGTCCTTTTAATGCGTAATCGACACGGTACATTTACAAAATAACTTCCCCTAAGAGGTCAAGCAGCAAGCTATAATTGTATGAACACCCAGTTGCTTACCAAACTCGTTAAGGGGATGCTTTTGTCCGAAACTAAACGTGTCCCAATTTATAAGCTGATAGACAGTATCACAGGACCATTGAAATGGGGGTAAATACTAATAACTATAATAATATGGATAGATTTTCACATTTTGTTGCCATTCTATGGTAGAACCACATACCTTGCAAGGGCACTAACCGCCGCACTCAGAGTCGACTTTAATGATTACTTAGTTAAGCATAGATTTTTAAAACAAAATTGCCGCTATCAGACAAGTTTAATAAATTAACGTTAATTGGCATTTAACTAATTAAGTTACATCTCATTAAATGCCAATTAACATTAATTTACTGAACGTCTCTGATTGCGGCAGTTTTATTTTAAAAGTCTATACTTAACTAAGTAATCATTAAAGTCGAGTCTGAGTGCGGCCGTAAATGATATAATTTTATATTAGGTAGGTATTGTATACTAGATTATATTAAAACTAATTAAATTTAATTACATTACATTATTATTAAAATATCCATTTATATTGTATTCAAGTTAGTATTTATGAAATATAGTACAGCACACTTTTAATTGAAACGAGTAATCAATGTTTAAACGGATTTTTCCATTGCCAAATAAACCTAAATTATGAATAATTGGTATTTTGACAGACTCGAATAGCTACAAAAACTTTTAAACTTGAGGCTTGTTTTGCTGTTAGCTAACAGTTAATCAAATCTTGGTTTTTTAATTACATACTAAAGTTCAACTTATCTATAACTGTAGCCATTTGTGGTCCATTTTCATCTTTTTACCCTACTAATATTATAAACGCGAAAGTTTGTACGTATGGATGGATATTTCTTACTCTTTCACGCAAAAACTACTGGATGGATGAAACTTTACAATAATATAGCTTACACATCCGATTAACACATAGGGTACTTTCCGTGGGAACTCTGAAATTAACGCGGGTGCAACCGAGGGGTACAACTAGTTCTAAATATTCTAGCCGACTACACCTAAGGACTCTCCTAGAATGCCTAGACTATTAAATATTTGGTGCCTGCTTACTAAGATTTAATCCTCTATACTGATTAGATTGTTTTTAAAATTTTATGGACTGATTATTATTATTTAAGATCCGTTTCAGTTTAATTTGTAATCTCACTGCATTTGTGTTTGTTAAGTATATGTACAATATTATACATAATATATTTACATTATATAAAATAAAAATAAAAAAAATATTACAAACACTAATTACAAACTTTTTCCGGGATTGTATCAATATTTGGTGTGGCAAACAGAAATACGACTCAGTGAGACCGCTTATTTTCAATCCAAACCTCTTACAACTATTAACCTAAAAAAGATAATTATTAAGAAAATATTTTTTTGAATATTTTAAGAATATATAGCCCACATAATATATCGGAATAACTTGCACCACAACCGACCCGTTAATGGGGTAGCTCGTTAGCCACGGCTAAGATTATTTATTTATCAAGCAAATCTATCCGAAAATAACATGAGTACTCGATTGAATTCGTAAATTAAAACAGCTATATATATATGGTGTTAGATTGCCAACTTCTCGAGAATATTCGAAAGAGGTAGTGATAGATTTATTGAAAATTGAATGTACAGCCAAGTCAAAAGGGACATCCTTAACCCCAGTAATTTGGTTATCCTAAAATGTATTTGACGCATCTATCTAGTGACAGAGAAAAAGGGGACACGTCCCCTTTGAAAGCAAAAGTAAATACATAGAAAGTAAATAGAAAGTAAATATAAGTCTAGAGTATTTATATGTTTTACCTAGTACTAAAAGTCTGTTAGAATATCCTATATGAAAATGTGAAGGTTGAATGTTTGTTATAACGATAAAAAAAAATCATACATAAACGACTGAACTGATTTAGCTGAAATTTAGCGCATAGAAGGAAAGTACTGAATACATTGGATATAGGATTCCCAGACGTACTTTCATGTTTTGAAATAAGCACTAGATGACTTTTTATTAATAAATATCTTTACTGACACTATAACAGAAAGTTTCAAGTCGTCTAGTTTATTTTCTCGTAAGAAATCCTCGAAAACACAAAACGGGAGCTGGCAACTCTTATTGAACAGCACTGTTGGCATCTAGGGTAAATAAACCTGGCTGCTACACCTAGTGACACGGGTTCGATCCCCACATCAGGGCATTATTATCTAGTTGGTACGAAAGTTACAAGCTCTGCTTAGACGTATAACGTCCAAGCATTGTTATAACTACTGGATACTCTTTAGTAGGTTCTAAACAAAAACGTTTTGCTAATAGTACATTTTTTGTATTAGACACTTTTATTATCCTTGCATACTATAAAACAAAGTCCTCCGCCCCGCCTGTCCGTCTATCTGTCTGTTTGTCTCAAAAATGACTAAACCAATTTTCATGCAGTTTGCACCAATAGATAAAGTGATTCCAGAGGAACGTAATTACGAAAACGAAAACGAAACGTAAAAACGAAATTACCGCGGGAAACACCTTGTTTGGTTATAAAGCTGAGTAACACGGCACTTTGCTCTACCTACTCATTATTTCATTCACAAACAAAAATAGGCCGTCGTAAAAAAAAAAGGAAAACGTCACGAACCATCAATACAAACAAGTCGAGACTGGCTCACAAAGTACTTTGTGCAAACTATGTTTTCAGTTCGTAACGCTCTCAAAATACAGGTGTAGGCTAGGAATGAAGGGGGGTAGGTACCTACATCGCAGAATTTTATGAATAATTTATGGTATACCGTCGTTTTTATCGCACCCCCGCCTTAGATACCTACCACTTCGTTCCGCTAAAACCACAGTAGAGAAAGTACCACAGTAAGGAAGCTAAAATGTACAATATTGTAGGTGCAACAGTGACACCAATACAATCTATACGGAGTCATTTCTTATAAAATTTAGCGTATATGGCGTGCTGGAAGTAAAAAAGACACATTTACATCGGTTGTTTTTATCTGCTTGTTGGTTGGTCAGTTTGTTTGAAGTTGCATGACGTGAAAAATGCTAAACGGATATAAATGAAACTTAGCGTGTAAGTAACTGATATTTTCATTTAAGATTTCAAGTATGTTTTATACCGGTTTTTTAAAGGAGTTCTTAAGATATTTGAGGTTTTGTGACCAAAAATGTTTGTATTATAAATGCAAATGTGAGTTTGTTTGTTTGTTACGTTTTTACACCTTAACTACTCAATCGGTCTTATGACCGAAATTTCGCATATTTTTTTGTATAGGGGTAGGTACAGATATGGACATAGAGTAATTTGTTGTCATTACAGCTAGTAAATTATATATGTTTTTTTTAAGTGAGATGAGTTGACTAAATAAAAATAATAAAATTAATTATTTAATCATCTCATCCCGCGGGATAAGTTTGGAGCGGGATGAGTTGACTAAAGAGTCGTAGTTCTAACTCCTCTGTCTATTATCTTACTATGTGCTCTGGATTCCCACGAGCAAGTTTCGTCGTGCGCGCTCTTAACTTGAGAATACGTCGCTCCACACTCTACTTCTTCGCACTGTTCTAATGCCGAGTCAAAACACCACACAAAAACCTACATAGGGTACTTTGTATCTCAGAATTTTCGTCGAAACTCCGAACTTAACGGGGGTGAAACCGCGGGGAACAGCTAGTAATTATAATAAAAAAGTAATTATTACAGTCATTTGTATATTTCGTTTTCATAATTAGCCATAGATAAGCAATAGTGTGTTAACCCACACTGGAAAAATTTTGAGTGAATTGTGTTTTAAAATTATAACGCCATTTTCTGTCAACATTATTTATGTTCAATATTTAGTTACATACTTAAACAATGTAATAAGGTAAACAAATAGTTAAAAAACGTTCCCTAACTCTCAATAAATCGTTCTGAATAGGAAACTTAATTTTGTGGGTTAACATGTTATTGCTTATCTGCGTCCAATTTAGGACATCTGATAGTTAGTTACCTACTAATTATTTCTGTTTCGATTATCACAATATCACGAAAGGAACGTTCTCATAGAGTTGTCGTCTTAAAGATAGAAACAAACAAAAAACAAATTGTTGAAGCCTTCAGAATATTGAAAGGCTAAAAGTCTTTATCTCATGACTGTAGCGTACAGCCAGATTTCAAATGTACAGTAAAATTTCGTTAAGTTGCACAAAAGCTCTTATTTATAGAATGTCAAGGGCTAATTTTATATGTATAATATGTTTCGTACGACGACGATATCTTTGTGTGTAGGTTACGTACAAAATCTTTTCAGAGGAAATTAATGACATGTCAGTGTGTACAGTTTGTATCAGCAATACTGATGTCTTGTAAAATTTATAAATTTTTATTATTGTTTTTAAAGCAAGATTATATTTTTTTTAAGTATCTAAAAAGAGACTGAACAACCAATTAAGTAGAAGCTGATTTTGCAATGTATTTTTTCTTTTTAATTTTTTTTTAAAAGAGTTTTGTTGGTGATTGTACATAGGGATGAAATTGTTCGCGATGAAGGCCTTAAATAAAAGCTCGTTACTCTATCAGTGTAAAATCAACGGAAACGCAACGCCGTCGTCTGAGTCTTTTAATTGATGAATGTATTCAAAGTGATTTTCCAATCCCTCTGTAGGTATGTAGATACGTGTAATTAACTAATCAACTGATATCACAATCCCCTGAGGGTCTATCACCATTATATAAAGCAGTGTTATTTTAACCTCATATCAAACATTCGTACGAAAAAAGTTAACCTTACGTACTATAATTTTAAGGTTGAAATTTCAGGTAGTTGATTTCGATTTAAGGTATCAGAGATAAGCCCAGCTCTGTGTACAATACTAAACTTTTTTTTTGTTATTTATTTAAAATTTCAATTGGTTAGTTCACATAATTTATTTTCAACGTGATTTTCAAAATTACTTTAAGAAAATTTTGTGATGGATAAATTTTATTAAACATTTATTTTGTTACCAAATGCGGAAATAAGTCTATCTAAAATTCTGCAGAACCTTCAGCGTCGTTTTGTTACAAATCGGATAAGCATCAAAATAGTGTAACCATAAATTTAATTTAAATGGATTATCTAATATCTATTTATACTATCGAATATTAATACTACTTAACATTAACTTTACTTTGTCGGATTAGATCAACAGTCATATTATTAAGATTGTACGTGTTAAGAAATTCAAATTATCGGGTCTCAAGCTTGATTATGGTTGTTTATTTTTTAGCAGAGTTTTAACGCCTTTTCAATAGCTTGGACTTAATTACACAGCATTGTTGGTCCCAACCTGACCAGAGCTTTTACTACGGGCTATTTCACTAGACAAAACAAGAACTATGATACTTACGCAGATCTTTTATATATACATACGAAATATCAAGACACAGTAAACTCTCGCAGTCCACCCCTGCGTGGGGATCGAACTCGCAACACCTGGCATAGCAGTCTTGACCACAAGAACGGTGAATTGGTTCATTCGATATTCATTTCAAATTTAAACGTTAAGTTACAAACATCAAACGTTCCGAATTCGAAACACTAATCGGTTATAACCGGCGATAGTGCGGTAGAATTGACCGTTGCAGTTGGTGTAGGCATCATTAGTACGACCGTTTCCCGCTAACTCCGCGCGAAGTGGTCACTCTACACAAATTCGCTGAGCCTGCAGCAAAACCGGCGTACAAACGAAAAGGATTAAACAGTAGAAGCATCCATAGCTAATGATGGGATTTAAAATCGCTGACGATGCTCTTTGCAGTGATCGTCCGTCTCTTTCACTAATGGTTTCAAATGAGTTTCGCTTTCGGTGCTTATAACACGCACTCTTTGCGTTTTTGATTTAAAAGAGAAAAATTATAATGGGCATGTTGACTAATTTTTTTGTTTAGTCCGTCTTGTAGATTAATAAAAAATATTGGACACGTATTTTTTCTTTTTTTACGTTATCCAAAAATAACGGCGATACATTGAGTTGAAAGTTTCGCGTGACGTCACTATTCGGACAGTTTGTATGGCGGTTTTAGCGGTTAGTGACGTCACGACCTTCTCACCCTAAACTTTAATGCGCTTTATCTCTGTATATTTTAATTTATTTAAAAAAGTAAAAAGTACGTGTCTATTTTTTTTTTTTTTTAATTGACGGACTAATTAGAATTTTGATTTTCAAAAGTACTACCCATTCAGGATGTTTTCTGAATGTTAAACCTATGTTTTTGTAGGATGAAAAATACTCTATGCACCTTTTCAGAATCTATATCAAGTTACTAAACGCTTTTTATCTACACTTAATATTACAAAGTGAAAAGATTTTTTTTTTGTGTTTCTATGAAACGGATAAACTCAAAACTAGATACTGAACTGATTCTAATTTTTTTTCCTCTGATAGAAAGCTACAGAGTGATATAGGATACTTTTGTTTCGGTATTCCCGCGGGAATACCACTCACCACCACAATCACGGTGTTGTATTATATCTAAAGTAGGTAAGTACCTACTTAATTAGCATCTATGTGTTCACTTGATTTTAAAGGCTTAAGCAGGAGGCACCCTGATTTCAACAGCATTGCGTTTTGTGTAGCTTGTTATGGAAGTTGGGCTTAGTTGAGCTTAAAGGATGAGTGGGTGTTAGCTTACGTCGCGGCGGGTGCTGCAGTGGGCTGGGGGGTGAGGGGAGGCGTTTTAAATGGTGGTTAAGGTATTCCATCTATAATCTTCCTAATAAATTTTAAAATTAGTTTTCGTAACGATCAACTAAGGTGAAGCGGTAAGACTAAAAACGCATCGAAAAGTGTTCTGGATCAGTAGGTATATAGTTTTTACGTATGGATAATTTCGGAGATCCCTCGGCGATTCCAAGATAAAAGTACCCTATGTCCTATTTCAGATTATAGTCAATCTGTGTGCCAAATTTTATCTAATTGCGTTCGACCGTTCTGCCGGTGTGATTGAGTAACAAACATCTATCCATCCATCCAAACTTCCACATTAATATTAGTGTTGAGTAGCTGTGCCTCGCGGTTTCACCCGCGTGAGTTTCGGAATTCCCGCAGGAATTTTTTTTTTCTAAACTAAAATTTATAACATCAATTCAGCTATCTGCCAGTGCGGCTAAATCTGGAGTGACGTCACCTGCTTGTTTATTCACAGCAGATGACGTCATGAGATCACGTGACCTACCTGCATGTATGACTGGTTTAGTTTTGGCAGTTTTTTTTATTAATTTGAATGTTGATGGTAATTTTCATATACATAAAATAGACAAATTCACAAAAAGATTTATTAAATTTCAAAAGGTATGATAATAATAATTGTAATTCCAAATTAACAGCTTTTCACTAAATGCATATGAAAGTAGGTATATATACGGTAAGTACTTTAAAAAAAATATATTTTATTTTTATTTTTGTTTGTATGTCTGTCTATCTATTTGTTTCGGCTGTCTAATCTGTGAAATGGCTGGACCGATTTCAATGGGACTTTTACTGGCAGATAGCTGATGTCACAAGGACTAACTTAGGCTACCTACTTTTATTTTAGAAAAAAATAGTTCCCGCGGGAATTCCGAGACTCACGCGGGTGAAACCGTGGGGCTAGCTTGAAAACCAGCGCTGCCGCGTTTTACGCGACGGTATATGCTGAGTTGGTGTCCATTTCGGCATCACAAAAATTTTTAGGCGAACGTTGTAGTGTTAAATTTTGTCACATAATTTTTAATTTCCTGTGATGCCGAATAAAGATACGTCTTTGTCTATATCTATATATGTAGCTAGTATGCTAGGGCATAATACATAAAACTTGAGTGAGAAATCTAACGGAAAAAAAATGTGTATAATTTTTATCCACTTCTAATTTTTTCAATCTAAATGTTTTTCAATACTTCTATATTTTTCACTCACCTAAGGCGTATTTTTTTTATTTCATATTTTAATTAACTACGGCTTTGAACTTTTTCCTTATTCCATAAGTACCTACCTACCTAATTTTTTTCTATGGTAAAATACCAATTCGTATTTTAATTAAAGAGAAAGAAACATCTTGACGCTGACAACATAATTATTACGAATAAAACAGAGAGGCAGGAGCTTTTTGCGAACTTTTTATTAAAAAAAAAATCACTTCGATTTCATAATATATTTCATAATTTTTTGACGATTTTTGTAATGGCTATATTATTATCTATTATGTTTCAGGTGCAGTAGTAGTACCGCGCATTTGATAATGTCTTGACATAATATGATGTTCTACTCACTATGCACACATGTGGTTTTTTTCACAAATTTTTCTCTGTCAGTCTGTTTGTTCTGGCTAATCTCTGAAACGGCTGGACTAATTTTCACGGGACTTTCACTCACAGATAGCTAATGTTATAAGGAGTAACATAAGCTACTTTTTACACCAGAATTCCCGCGAGAAATTCAAAATTAACGTGGGTGAAACCGCAGGGAACAGCTAGTTATTATCAAAATTATCAACTTATCACGTTAAGCACGGATTTGGTTATAAAGATGATTAGTAAAATTGTTTCATTAGACTCAGAATTCCTATATCGGTATGCATCGCTTGTTTGGCCATTCGCCGACTACTGCCGCGGCACGCTCGCTTCGCTCGCTGACCTAACCTAACCTAAAATAATGTTTGAGTGTTCTGCATGATAATGTGTTCAATCAGTATCACAGAAAATAGAAGTCTACCCATTCAGACAGTTCAAATCTACCTTAATTGGCATATTTGGGTGCTTTGCGCCAGTTTTTATGAAGTTGAGTCCACAACTGGATTTTGCTCACTGTTTTCAGATGACGGTTATAGACTCACTGCTCACTAGATTTAAAAAAACGAAGGTGTACTTTTTGAGCAAGTGAGGTGGCATAATTGTTGGAGCAAAGCGAGCGTAGCAAGTGAAAGAACGTAGTACTTTGCGAACTCCTCCTACACCGTTTGACCGATTGAAACTAAACTTTGAATGCTGATCAAGAGTGGCCATGGCAATGTCGGCATGAAAGTATCTATTCTCAGTAGTTCAATTAAAAGTTCAATTGATTGTACTACTGCAACTTTTCGGTTTCATTAGTTCAATTATTATTTTTAATTGAACTACTGTTACTTAAAAGTATTAATAGTAGGTACAACGACAACAAAAAAAGTTCCAAATATTTCACATTCGTTTTGAAAAACTAAATTTGAAATTGTCCGAATACGACGTATTGCCCCCAAAAAAAAACCAGTTAAACTATGACAAATAAAAAGACGAGACAGGACAAAAGGCGGCTTTATGGCTAGAGGTAATCTTTCCAAGGCAACCTTAAGGTGATAGGGAGCTGCAGATAGAAACTAACCGGGTGGTGGGTGCACAACGTTGGTGATACATATTATATACTATATAAGAATAATATAACATGAATACATGAATTTCTTTAATGTAATACAACCACAATATAACAATACATAATATATACATAATATACCTACCATACATACAAGATACAATAGGAAATAATTTATAATCTTAATATATAAAATTCTCGTGTCACAATGTTCGTTCCCATACTCCTCCGACACGGCTTGACCGATTCTCATGAAATTTTATATGCATATTCAGTAGGTCTGAGAATCGGCTACTATCCATTTTTCATCCCCCTAAAGAGAGTTCCTGCGGGAATTCCGAAACTCACACGGGTGAAACCGCGGGGCGCAGTTAGTACCCATATAAAACATCGATAATTTCCACTACATACCTACATTAATTACTGTGGATAGCTACTTAGACTGAGATATGCCGTTGAAGTGAAGTGATAAGACTTTTTGGTTAACACTTCGCTCCGATTACGGCATGGTCAGATCCGGAGGAGCAACACATTCCGACCTTAGTATTAATATGGTAGATTGTGATTAAAATCGGTTCATGTATGAAATAAAACTCATGCTGTATAGGTAATAGACTTTCGAAAGTAACTTTGTTTCTATATACATAAGAGTATTGTAGATTCCAAACTCATTTAGAACACCGTAAAGTAGTAGCGCAATAATGAAACTAACACATCAAGCTGACAAATGCTACTCATTCAAAGCTTCAGTCAGTTCGGTTGAGTGAATTCAGCTTTACTGCGTGCGGTAATTTAGTTAAAACAGTTAATTATGGTTAGTTTGTGCAAATAATTGAATCTGTATTTACCTACCTACGTTTAAAATCAGCTTCGTCAAGCTAAAAAAAATATAAATTTGAATTTCAAATTCAAATATACTTATACAGGAATATTTTTTAAGCAGTGCGCAAAAAAATTTTGGTGATTCAGTATCAGTAATAGAACACATTTCCATTATTTGTTCAAAACTTTTTTATATTTTTTTATCCGGCTTTAAATTATCAAAATATGGACACTATCTATTCGTAATAATATCAATGGGCGCGCGCGCCGTGCGGCGTACGCGGGGGTGTTGCAGCGAGGGTGAACGACCTCGATCAGCTGTCGGTACATTGTAACCCACGTAAATACCTAGCCGAACGAGCGCTTCGCACGCAGCGGTGGCAGCGGCGAACAGAGTAGCCAATAAATTCATTGCAAAGTATACATCTTTCGTTCACGATAACTTTATTTTTTTTTACTAAGACTTATCAAAATAAAAAAAGGTGTTTATTAAAACTCCTTTTAGTTTAATTTGTAAAATTTTGCGCACTGAATAAAAAATATTCCTGTATTTACTGGCCCCAAAAAAAAACAGTAAAACTAAGACAAATAAAAAGACGAGACAGGACAAAAGGCGGACTTATGGTTAAACTAAGACAAATAGAAACGAGACGAACATAAGGCGGCCTTATGGCTAGAGGTAATCTTTCCAAGGCAACCTTAAGGTGATAGAGAGCTGCAGATAGAAACTAACCGGGTGGTGGGTGCACAACGTTGGTGATACATATTATATACTATATAAGAATAATATAACACTAATACATGAATTTCTTTAATGTAATACAACCACAATATAACAATACACATATATCTACATACAAGATTCAATAGGAAATAATTTATAATACCCATATAAAACATCGATAATTTCCAATACATACTGTGGAGAGCTACTTAAGACCTAGATAGTGCCTTTGAAGTGAAGTGAATTTATATGGACATAGATAAGCAATAGTGTGTTAACCCACACTGAAGAAATTTAGAGTAAATTAAAGTTTTAAAATTATAGCGCCATTTTGTGTCAACATTTTTTATGTTTAATATTTAGTTACATATTTAAACAAAGTAATAAGATAAATACTTAATTAAAAAACGTTCTCTAACTCTCAATAAATTGTTCTGAATCAATAACTTCATTTTGTGGGTTAACATGTTATTGCTTATCTGCGTCCATATTATACTTAGGATTTTCAAGGCATCATCCCCACAAAACTAAAGTGAAGCCCACATCTATCATTGTTGGCCACCATCTTTCAAAGGAACTCTGAAGTTTTCACCGGAGGTCAAAATATTATATTCTATGTTCTAAGTTTTTTTACATTCCTTATTTTTTATATGTTGTGACTTTTCTGATAATATTCATTCAACATACTCTATGTGTCGTTACAATATGTCCCCTCATTGATTTTCTTCTGTGAAATATAAATTGTATTTATTGTTTGATGCCACAACACGTCAATACATCATTGCGAGGTCGCGTTTCCCGGTACGAATAAATCTTGTAGAGCCCGCTCGTTAGACGAACGGCGACGCGCGAAGCGGTCACTATATTTGCTTTTGATATCAATGGAACTCCTATTACGATCTTTTGTTTATTAGCGCCATTTTCTTTAGGTCTTTTAGCACGCTTTTATTAGATTAGTTTGTTACTAACCATGTAATTTTAGAAGTAAATTGTAACCTATCTCTTATTGTCGTATCGAAATGGAATTTTGTATGTAAATGTAGTTCGGATGACAGTGCAATATTATTATCTGATGTTATAGCAGGAAGATGCCCATGGGAACTTTATAGTAAAACGATGCAACACCATCGAGTTGGCGCTGGTTCGATTGGTCTTGAAAAGGACTCTAGTCTTATAATACGTCCCTAATTACTTTTTGGTTTGGTTTGCTCCTAAAGCGTGTTTTTTTTTAAACTAAGTAATTTGAGTTCATATAATTATTGTTATATTGACCAGCTGATGATTTTTTTAATAGAATATTATTTGGTGTCGCGTGTAATATGCCAGTATGTTTATAAATTTTTGATGAGTTTATAAATTTCTTGTTTATACTGCAATACTATATGCACATGTGGGTACAAAATAGTTCAAACTTATTTTAGTTAATTATTATTATCGGTTCGGTTTCTTAAAATAACGCCAATGCCCAAAGAATACTATTAAATTATTTTTAAAGAATAAATATTCGCTTTACTATTACACGTCAACAAAAAAATTTACAGCCAATTTAACAATTTTTAAACCGAATTTAAAACATCACCGTTATCTACGGCTTATTCCCGGATATCCTTTTGAGTTTAAAATCTATGACGAAAACGTGTCTGGATTTCCAACCTAGAGAATCTGGGACAAGATCATGTAACCGCATACTCTTGTGAAATTGGGTCACACTAACAAACTTGTGGCAGGCATTATACTTACTGTTCACTGACAAAATTATAGGTGTGCGTGTAATAAATAATGCCTTCAATGGAAACCATAGCTTCATAGAATCACAATAATCTATTAAAAAAAAAAAAAAAATTCTACCTTTATCCGTGGATGAGTTTCGTTTTTCAAATTTAAATTCGAAAGAGGAAAATCTTACTAGCTACAATGTTCGGAAATTGAGCTAAATCTGTGAACTCGTTTACACGAGTCTACACTATTATGTAAAGTTTACCAATAGTAAGCTGATATCTGTAGACAGCGTGTTATTGTTAATTGCGATCGTGTGTGGAGGTTTAATTGGCTTATTTCAGAACGAGCGAGGTGGCTCTACGTTGTTAACGTTGAATTTGAAAAATTAGGTTACAACGTAAGTATTCGATTTGAAATTGGAATAACCTCCGCAACCGTTCACATTTTTTTTTTCTACAACAATGTCTACAGCTGACAATATTCCCAGGGAATAAAAGGTTTAAGTATGTATTTGTTAACAATTAGGTATTTAGAAGTAATTAACGTAAGAGATAGTGTAAATTATCATGGATTGAAATTCTGTGTTAAATAAGGCCCATTATTATGAAAGCTATGCAATATTTACAGCGCAATTTGGCAACAAAAGGAATATTAAGTTCAATTGGAGTGGTATGGAACAAGTTTATGGGCTGCGAACCCGTTTGATAACGACCCGACCCTTACAGAGCGGTCCGAGACTCCAGTTTGATTTATAGAACGGCGTGGACTTAAAATTTTACAGCCAGTCTATAGTTTATGAAAGATTTTTACTAACTCTGTGTGACGATACCAGCTGACGACGCTGCAGCCGATTCGATTACTAGCTAAGGACAAGGTCTTTTGCAAATGTCAAAGTTGTGCCAGTCACAAAAAAAATCTTCAAAATACTTTATTCGAAAGAAATAAATCGTTGGTTATTAAAAAAAGCAATTTCTTTTTTATATATCACGTTCTGCAGTTTTTCAACAGATACCTACATTTTTTTTCGGTTTTTTCTTTTCATTGTCTATTTAAATGCTGCAAATATCCAACGCTTGATTTCTTTTTAAATAAACGTATCTTGTGAATTTATTTTATCAAGTAGCCTTCATTTTGATGACCACGGGCGCCTCAAAGCGTATGATAAAGTTTTCACTTCCTATACATCATCATTCACCGCTTTGTTTAGTCGGGACGCGCCAAGGAGTTTGGTCGATAACCTATGCAAAGGCAAAGGTACGAGACCCTTGATCCCGTTGTGTGCCGTGGACAAACATAAAACTCGATCAATGTAGTCACGATATTATTTTTTCAGCCTTTATAAAATATAAAAAAACGGGAGTAGGTACACGCGTTCGTAGTGATGTTTTTTGAAATTGGTGTTAGATTTTTATAAACACTTATTTCAATTGACACGCATCCATATTCTATATTAAAAGCTTTTATTTATATAGGTACCTACTGCACTTTATATACATGGCGTAAATTGTAACTTAATTTTATGATCAATTATTTTACTACAGATTTTAACGTTATGAAATGAAATAAAATGAAAACCACAGATTAGATTAGATAAGATTTTGGTTAGAGGTTTTGTCTTGAAATCATACATAGCTAGAGTTTAAAATCTAGTGTAGTTTAGGAATTAAATTAAAATTGAAAAGTCTGTTTGTAATATAAAATTAACAGCTTTTCACTAAATGCATACTAAAGTACATGTATACGGTCTCTCTGTCTGTCTGTTTGTTCCGGGTAATCTCTGAAATTCTGTCCGATGTGAAAGTCCGATTTTAACGGAACTTTCACTGGCAGATAGCTGATGTTATAAGAAGTAACTTAGGCTATTTTTTATCCCGCGGGATCTTTGAAATTAACGCGGGTGAAACTGCGGGACACAGCTATCGTAAATATAATAGAAACCTGTATTTGATATAGGTAGATATGTCTACATGCATTCAAATTTTATTAAGCTACTGTTACTAAAAACACACACATACACAAATTCGTAGAGTATAATATTATACTTATATCCTACTTTCTTTCTTTTAGCTTTATTTTATTTTGTTTTTTGTTTTAACCATTGGTCTGAGGATGGGGGCCGAAATCTGTAACACGGGATATCCTAGCACGGATTCCGCTCTCTCACTTTGGATTTTCTACATTAAGAATACGTGTACTAAATAAGTAAGTCTCTTAAACTCTGTGTTGTTTTAGTCATTGTGACTGGGAATAAATGTTTTATATTATTATTATTATTACTGTTTGTTATTATATCATACTAGTTGTGCCCTGCGGTTTCACCCGCGGTAATTTGGAAGTTCCCGCGAAAATACCGGGATAAATAGTACCCTGTATCCTTCTCTGTACCCCTGACAACGTGCATGCCAAATTTCATCCAAAGTCGTTCAGCCGTTTTCGCGTGATTGAGTAACAAACATCCACACTTTATATTTATAACTAGCTGTGCCCCGCGGTTTCACCCGTGGTAATTTCGGAGTTCCCGCGGGTCACTTTCACATTTATAATATTGGTAGCATAAGGTTTGTTTTTATAGTTAGTATAAAAACTGTAACAAAAGAACCCACCAACCACTGATTGATAGCGGCACCATAGCGATAAAAATATAGCGATGGAAAAAAGTACCTATGTAAGTGGCACAAAATAAGTTCATTTACACTATACGTCATTTAATATTTTTATCAAAGTCGTGTTACGATCACGATACTTGTAATAAGTCGTAATAAGTTGTAAATCTGTCGCCAAACACCTAACGGTGTGTTCAGTTAGCTTCACTTGAAAGCCAGTTCCCATTCCTATCCCCGACATGGCACCAGCATGCCTTTTACTGTTGCAGATGTCTATAAGCAGCGGTAATCACCTACCCGTTTGCCCCCTAAGAAAAAAAAAAAACACTAGTGATATCAAACCGATAAAAAAGCTTAAAGTACTCTATAAAATGCAGCTGGTTTAAAATTGCAGAAAGAAAGTAAAATGTGGGAATAGAAAATGCAAAATATGATAGGTAGGTACATCGCAAAACGAGTAAGTATTATAAATATTTCTTTTTTCTCGGGTTCCTTTTTTATATTGTTCGGCCATGTACTATGAAACTTTAACCATTTTGATTAGAATTTACCATAATTCTGTTTATCTGTGTGTCGGTTAAAGCTACCTACTGGATAGATTTGCATGTCCTATTAATGTTAAATACCTGATAATTTTGAAATAAAAAAAAATTAAAATATAGGTAGGTTTTTGTCTTCTGACTTATTCTTAGGGAAAGATTCTATTTAGGTACACCAAAAAGTTGCAGGGAATCTTGAAATTTAGGCTCGCAGAACCTACCAAGGAATGAAGAAAAATTACCAAAAAATCGTATACAGTAAACAAGAAATCAAACTGTATTCAATGTTATTTTCGAACAGCGAACGTGTTGAATGCAAGCCTTCTGGCAGCGCGGCAAAAGCGCATTGAATAGAAACTACGATGTTGGATTTAAAAAAAGGAAAAACAAAAAAATGCATATTTATTTACGAAATATGCAAAATATAAAAATCATATTTTCTAGCATTTTTCAAATAGTAGAGTTGAATTTTTAATATCTCTAACGAATTCGCGTCCACGTCATGATATAACAAAAAGTTATAGAATAAGTACAACAAGAAAAGTAATTATTATGATGGTAATCTACTATTACTGTTCAAAGCATAGATGAGAAATTAGTCAGCTATTGCTAGTATAGTTATTACGTCAGAACATGTTTTGTCTTTGTCTTAATTATTTGAGTAACAAGTAGAGTCAGTATCGAAAATAGCTTAATATTTACTATAACCTTTACAATAACACTGAACTGCTAAAACAGCTACACGCTACAAAAATTTTGGAGGTCATGAGTCCCGAGAACAACTTACGTTAATAGCTCGAAAAATATGTATGTAATATCTAGTTTTGGAATGAATGAATGAAAGAAAAACACTTTATTGAACAGGAATGCCACACAATCAGTACAATGATAACAAATTTGAAAACAAGTATTAAGTAGCTCCAAAGGGCGGCCTTATCACTATGAAGCGATCTCTTCCAGGCTACCAGGTAGAGTATGGACATTTATTACAGTAAAAGACTGGTAGGTTGAAACGCGAAAAATTATGCAAATTATAGAAAAGTATAATAACAAATCGAAGACGTGTTAACTATTTATTTATAAAAATATAACACGCAATACATAGGTAGGTAAAGTGCAGATAATTAAATAAAAACAATAAAAAATATCTTATGTATTATTAATTTTATTAATAATTAAAACACTGTTGGGTGGTTTGTTTTACATTTTATAGGTAACTGCGATGATAACTCAGTGATGGGCGCGTTTAGAATCCACATTACAAGGCGTGGGTTCAAATCCCAGCAAAGAGATCGAGCTGTGAAAGCAGCCCCACTTGAGAGCCGGTTTCTATTCCAGGCTAAGTGTGTTTATAATCTTCGACCTTGCCGACACTTAATATCAAGCTGTGTTGAAACCCATAACCTCTTAAGTACATTAAAAAAATAGTTGTTTATTTTCTATGTCGTCATGTTTTAGGTTAGAAAAAAACTTATTCATAAATTATGATGTAGAACGTATTCATATTGAAAGTAACTATTATTGCAGTTGAACAAAATTTTATATCTTAAAATTGTATTTACTTTAAGCAAATTGACTTAGTAAGCAATCTTATACCACATTCCTGCTGATAGTACCAAGTTGAGTTGTTTATGCGAATTTCAAAGATAATAATGCTTCTCTGGGTACTTGATGATATATGTTTATTACACTTTAGTGTTAAAAGTTACCAAACCAATCCACTTTAGTAATTGTTATTGTATATATATATATTTAGAAATACATAACCGCATCCAACTTGACTTTTCGTTAGATATTATTTTGAAGTTGAGATTATGCGAGTGTGTTACTATAAAATCATTATCTTCATCGATTAGTTCATATTCTATGAATCATTTAATATCATTTCACTGATATTCTCCTACTTTTTCTTTTTCCGTTCCTGATCCCACTATTTCCTCGGGTCTCCTCATAATTTTGCGCCAAGAACGTTTGTCTTGGGTTGTCGATTCTGGCAATTGGGCTTGCTTGAGGTCTCTTTCTATGTTGGACCACCAGGTCAATGGCGGGTAGCCTCTACCTCTTCTGTGTTTCGGTAGGTGTAATGCAATTTTTACTAAATGGTCATCATTTGGTCTTTTGATATGTGTGTGTGATTATGTCTGTAATGGGCATGTTGACTAATTTTTGTTTTTTTGTCCGTCTTGTAGATTATTAAAAAATATTGGACACGTATTTTTTCTTTTTTCTATTCTGACAGTTTGTATGGCGGTTTTGCGGTTAGTGACGTCACGACCTCCTTATCCTAAACTTTAATGCGCTTTATCTCTGTATATTTTAATTTATTAAAAAAAAAAAAAATACGTGTCTATTATTTTTTTATTTTCTAACTGACGGACTAATTAGAATTTTGATTTTCAATAGTAGTCAACATCCCTATTATTGGGACTTTAAAGCTGCTTGTCACATATTCATTGCGAATTGCATCAAGCTTGGTTACACTTCCAGTCCATCTTTACCTACTTTTTGTTAATGCGTATACAAAAGCGCCTGCCGAACTGCTGTTTTACAAACTTTTGCAAATATTAACTGAAATATAAAAAAAATTAAAAGCAGTAAACAGCTTCGTACCATGTATCTATGTAGGTACATGAAGAATTATTGTTTTCTTATTAAAACTATTAAAAACAAATAACGTTATTACTATTAAAACGTATTTTCTAGTAATAAAAACAAAAAGTGTGTTTGCTGTTTGTTTGTCACGTCGCGCCAGAGCGACATATCGACGTTTTTTGCATAGGTCATTGAATCGGCTCTTCCCGGCCAAAGTGCTACAAAATTTACTTCTTCCCAGCAGAAATGATAATAATTCCTATATTTATTTTATCCTCACCAAAATTTGCGCAAGTGGTACCGTGGTAAATAACAAATTGATAATTAAAGTTCAGCTATAAAGTTTATTTCGTAAAATTATTAATTATAAATACTATAATTTTAACTCACAATAAATGTATATTGATAGGTATCAGGTATTTAAATTCGTGATTTTCGTGAAAATCTCTCACAAAGGAGGCTATTAAAACTGGTTGACGCATAGGTATAAAGTGTACTCGGTTACAGAGTTTCCATACAAAATCAATGACCCGAAAGGCCGGGCTGAGTTGAAAGAGTTTTTCAAACTGTTCATGTAGATAACACTTTATTCAATGCTTGCCAAAAGGGTTTTTAATAAAGTTATAATAGAAAAAGTCTGCAAAAAGTCGAGGATCCGACGATCGTACATCCGAAATATTATGAATCTGAAACGAGCGTTATAATACTTAACACGCTCAGTTCTGGTACAAAATGAAGTAGTTTAATACAATCCGTTACCTATTTTAAAACCCGTGAATTGGGTAATGTCAGGTTTCACCTGAGTTGGTTAAATGTAAGAAATTATAAAAAGGGGACCATTTTGTCGGACTTGGTTGGGTTAGGTTTAAATGCTATTACATAATACAGAAATAAAACAAATACTGTGCCTATGTACATATTATATAGATATAGAATATAGCTGCTACACGTTCTTGTATAGAATACTAGCTGTTTCCGGCGTTTTTACCCGAGTTAATTCAGAAATTCCTCCAGGAATTTCGGGATTCAAAGTAGTCTTTGTCATTTTCTGTACACCTTAAATCGTGTATGCATAATTTCATGATAATCGGTTGAGCCGTAACAAAAGCGTAACAAACAAACAAATAGACTCATATTCGCATTTTTATTAGAACGATCCACAGTTCAATTCAGTAATTTATTTTAGAAATAGAGTGTTAATAAAAAAATGAACAGTCAAATGAAATGGCCAATGACTGGTTCCGACGTCGGCGAAATTGATACGTTAATAAACCTACTCATTAAATCATCGAGCCCAATTATTAGGCCGTGTAAAAATAGCTTGAATAATAATTAATTAAATAAGTTAAATTAATAATTTTATTCAATCACTACATAATCCTACTAATATTATAAATGTGAAAGTGTGGATGTTTGGATGTTTGTTACTCAATCACGCGAAAACAGCTGAACGGATTTGGATGAAATTTGGCAAGCACGTTGTGAGGGGTACAGAGAAGGACATAAGATACTTTTTATCCCGGAATTCTTGCGGGAACTCCGAAATTATCGCGGTTGAAACCGCGGGCACAGCTAGTATACATATAAAACAAAGTCCCTTCCCGCTGCCAGTCTGTCCCTATGTATGCTTAGATCTTTAAAACTGCGCAACAGATTTTCATACGGTTTTCACCAATAGATAGAATGATTTATGAGAAAGGTTTATATCTATATTTTACACTGAAATTTCCCTGGGAACTGAAATTACCGCGGGTGAAACCGCGGGGCACAGCTATTAGTGCAATATAACATTTCTCTATTATATAGCTTAACCGTACGTATAAAATGTAAAAATAACGTATAAAACGCTCCTAACTAGTAAACTCTGGGAGATATAAAACAGGGATTTTTCCCGGCCATGCATAAATAATGCAAAGTGAATAATTTAGTAGTCCGAAGCGGGATTGTATCCTCAACGTACGTGGATAGCGCATAGTGGACGAGCTAACTGAAACTTTGAGCGGTATTCAATTCCACACAATCTCTGCTAGCCTGGTCAATGATTTCGCAACGAAATGTAGTTTCACACTTCGTTTGTATCGTACTAGAAAGTCACTGGAGGCTTGACATTCGCTATATAAACTTATTTGATGCTAATACCTATTTTAGTGTGTAAGGCAAAGCGTAGATACGTATGTATGTTTATAAAACTAATTTATTATTAGAAATGCGAACAAAAAAAATTGGTGCAGAAAATAACATAGGGTACCTTTTGTCCCAGAATTTAAGCGTGAACTCCAAAATTAATGCGGGTGAAACCGCGAGGACCAAGTAATACTTAATCTGTTGAAATGTTTTGTAGTTATCAGTAATTTTCATAAGACGACGCCGTTGGTAAAAAATAAAAACCAGTACAATTCCAAAGGTGACAAGTAGGTAATCTACTAAATAATTATTACGAGTATAGATAGTATTATAATATTGATGTTAAAGTATGAATAATATCTATAAGACGCCCTCTCACGCTACCCAAATTAGGCTCTCAGATTTTCGTTTGTCCTCTTCATTATCCAGCGTAATGAACGAGAAACAATCACTTGGGAGCGTATCGAGTTTGAGTAGCGTTTATAATTAGCGACTCTCGTAATCTCTTTGTAAAAATTATATGAAACTGTTTGTGCTCTCGTTCGAAAACAAATGAGAATCCGCGACGGTTACGTTCCAAAACAACAAAAACACCGAGCAATAAAATAATAATATTATACGTGAGCTTTTAAATTCATAAATTTTATCTTAACTATCATTCCGGTTTTACAACACAAAGCTCTTCTATTGCCGCGCTATAAAATACTTTAACGAAAGTAAGTAAACACGATTTATGAAGGGACCCGTATAAAGTGAAAATTATGGCAGACCGCAAGCACAAAGCGTGGACACCGACGAATCACTCCTATTATCTTCACCCAACACAACATAACATCAGCATCACCCTTTGCCCGTTTAAAAAATCGCAATCCGCAAGCACCTAAAGCAAACAATGAAAAATTTTGCGGACAGCATACGAGTAAAAAAAAGAAGCGAGAGAATCCCGTCCAAATAGAATGTGCGCCAGCCGCCTCGGTTCTGTTACGCTATAAAAACCAAGCCGAGCAAACTCTGTAATTCCGTTCCACTCGCAGCAACCGATATAAAATATGAAAGACTGGAGCGAAATTCACCGTGCGCTCCCCAGCGCCATCTCGACTAACTTCGGCCGATGTCGGGCGTGTTCGGCTGACTTCGTAGCACCGTAGCGGCAGTTGCGTAGAGCCCGTAGCGCGTCGTCCACGTAGCGCGAGCTTTCGTTAGCGTGTACTGTAATGTAAGCCCAGTTGAACACTGTGACAAGTGATATATATTGTGTTGAAGCTGTGGAAAACATCTATAATAAGTGTAGGTACTCGAGTGATGTGCATACAGACGGATCGCGAGGTCGTGGCGATCGCTCATTACCCCGTTTGATGGTGCGGAAAAATGGTAAATAAAGCTTTATATTTTCACATTTGCGTCTGTTAGCCCCGAGAATTTTTCGTGTCTTAATATTTCAAAGTGATCCAACTTGACGAATCGTGTAGTTTATTGTTATAATTATTAAATCGTTAAATGGTAAGTGCGTCGTTAAAATTAAATGTGTACTCGGAACGAATTTTTAAAAAATCCTCTTGTACCTAACATTGTTACGCGCGATACGTCCTTGAAATGTTTTGAAAGCCTCTATTTAGCCTTAAAAGAATAGGTTGGGTTATAAATTATAATATTAAGTATAATAATACGAATTTATTGCGTGAATACATTTTAGGAATACCTCGAAGCGTTCTCATGAAATGGCCACTAAGAAGCTATTTTTCACATTACCATAATACCTGCGTTTATTAATATTATATTCAATGTACTTTATGTATTTCTTTTATAACTTTTTCATGTTTTTTTAGCTGCAATGGAGAATAAAATATTGGCGTGTATATTATGCGTAAGGAAACATTTTCCTACCAGGTTATGAATACAACTTTGTTTAAAAATTGAGTTTTTAAATCTGGATATTATTTGATGCATTTAAAAAATTGAATAATTTGATTTACTTTACCTATTTTCAGTTCGATGTTTAAAATTTTGAAGTTGATGGAAAACGATCAACGGTGGACCAAAATTATTGTGTCTACTTTGAATCATTATTTTAAAGATGACTGTAAATCAATCACATACATTTAATGTATTAAATTTAATTTTATCTAGCTGTTCTCCGCGGTTTTACCCGTGTTAATGTTGAAGTTCTCGCGGCAATTTCGGGATAAAACGTGTAAAGTAAGGGTACTTTAATCATGTCCTTCTCTGTACCCCTGATAATGTGAATGCAAAATTTAATAGGGATCGGGCTAGCTGTTCACGCGTGATGCCGTGACCAAGGAAAATAGAGTTTAATTTTTATATATACTTAGATGACTGATTTAATCAAGTACAATAGGCTTGTTTCCGGCGTATGGAAATTAAAATAGGGATGTGGACTACTTTTGAAAATCAAAATTCTAATTAGTCCGTCAGTTAGATAATGAAAAAACAATAGACACGTATTTTTTGCTTTTTCAAATAATTTAAAATATACAGAGATAAAGTGCATTAAATTTAGGGTGAGTGGGTCGTGACGTCACCAACGGATAAAACCACCATACAAACTGTCCGAATAGTGACGTCACGCAAAATTTTAACTATCACCGTATTATATCACCGTTATTTTTTGATTACATAAAAAAAGAAAAAATATGTGTCTAATATTTTTTAATAATCTACAAGACGGACTAAAAAATAAAAATTAGTCCACATGCCCGCCCATTCTATTTAGTCCGTCTTGTAGATTATTAAAACATAATATTTTTTAATTTTTGTCTATGCCTACCTATTATTCGACATAGACGATTCAACTCTTATGTGGGAGATAATATCGATTAACCTTTGTCTGAACTTGAACGAGTGTCGGGACTTAAACAATTAAAATTATTTAGGTTGTATTTTGGTGATATCGTTCACAAACAGCGCCATCCACCTTCTTGTTCTATATTACTATACGAGTATAATACGTATTTATATTTTCTTTCGGAAGCATAAATTGATCTTTAATACAGCGTGTCATGGGTACAATAATATTATTTGTAGCGAGAGCACGAGAATATACCTGGCTTTCATGATTTATAACGAACCTTAAGTGAAGTTCTCTGTTTAGTAATCATATATATTAAAGAATCTACTCATGATACCGAGATATTTTTACAATAGAAAATTGATAAACATTATTTATTTTAGTACGACACATTATCCATACTTTCGTACTAATATTATAAATGCGAAAGTAACTCTGTCTATCTGTCTGTCTGTATACGCTTTCACGTCTCAACGGTTCAACCGATCATTATGAAATATTAATAATAATTAATATTAAATATTTGTATACACATTGTCAGGGGTACAAAAAGGACACAGAATACTTTTATCCCGGAATTCTCGCTGGAACTCCGAAATTAATGCGGGTGAAACCGCGGGTGACATCTAGTATTTAATAATTGCATATAGGTAGACTAACTGTGGTTTATAGTTTGAGTAGCGTATTTTTCGAGTTTTTCTACTTTTCTAGTACTTTTCCGACTGATATATAATTTATTTACAAAAGATACACACATATACACATACTGCTATTCGGCTGCTCTACGGAAAGCAACTGTCTACATTGCTATATACTCGCAAGTCACAACCATCAAATAGGCTTAAATCTTAGAGAAATTAAAATTAAGAACATCGTTAAACTATGGAAGATTTGTTTTAAATAAAGCGATTACTGGCTTTTTGCTCCTCCTGTAAAATTGATTCAGCTGCAACAACCATCAAAAAGGCTTTAGTCTTAGTGAAATTAAAATTAAGAACATCTTTAACTATGGACGGTTTGTTTTAAATAGAGCGATTTCCCGTTTTTTTCTTCTCCTGTTAAATTTATTCAACTGCAATTACTTTGTTTTACTGCAGGGTAGTCATATTGCGTGCCTAGAGAATATCGATATCAGTTCAGGCGAAACTAAAATCGGAAATTTAGTGTAGGTACAATAATACTTTGGCGCATCCACTGTTTGTTCGCGAACCTCATTTTTGCGCTGACGGCATGTGTCATAAAATTAAAGTTAATTAAACTGACCGCGCCCCCATCCATCACGCCATAGAGCTAGCACTAAAGGTAAGCTAACATAAAATGGCTTTACTTATGACCTAACTTACACGAAAAAGTCAACTCAACCTTAGCTTTAATTATAGTAAAAGTGGGACAGTGAAAAATAAGGAAGATGTAGGTGAATTTCAAGACAAAAATACGCCGTTTGGAAGTTATTCGCTTAGCAACACATTTGGCGATTCATTTTTATTATATAGACAATTTATTTTAGGTATCTACTTAACAATAAATAAGAAAAAATAATCAAATTTTCAGTTTTTTTTTTTTAAGTCACACATCATATAGAGGTAAAGAATAAAAGAAATAATGAAAACACTGAAATCCCAATACCTACCTGAACTATATGTACAATATCCTTATTAATATAAACGCGAAAGTTTGTGTGTATGGCTGTATGGATGTATGGATGTTTGTTACTCCACCGCCGCCTCTAATTGTCTGTCTGTTAACGATAAACTCAAAAACTATTGAACGGATTTTCATACGATTTTCAGCAATAGATAGAGTGATTCATGAGGAAGGTTTAGTGGTAAACCTTAAATTTTTCAAAAATTGTTATTGAAAAATTGTTGGGAGTGTCAGAAAAAAAACTTTGTTATGCTCTATCTTAATACCTACTCAAACGATCATCATAACATTTTGCATTCACATTATCAGGAGTACCTACAGAAAAGGTGATCCACAGGATCCTCGAAATTAACGTGGTTGAAACCGCTAGTCTAAGACAAAATGTGATCAACTTTTGTAAATTAACTTTAAGTTAAAATTAATCCACAACTATACAAATTATAATATACCTAATTTTAATTATCAATTATCACCTAATTAGGCAGAAACTCGAGATTATTCGTTTTGTTATATTATTTTCACCTCTTCCGTAATATATAGAAATCAAATTATCAATATTGAAATAGGACATGCAAAGCGTCGTAATTTCGGATCAAATGTTCACGTAATAATGGTTTAGAGATCGTTATAGCAAGAATTCATACGAAATTTTAGTACGGCTGCTTCTTATTTATTATAACCGTGTCCAATAAAAAAGAAAACGTAAACTTTCTTTTGACCTCGTGAAAAAAAGCTCTTTACAGAAAATTTTAACTTATTTTATACTACTGGCAAAACAAGAAAAATCTGATTCTATTTTTGACGGTTCTAAAATATTTCTCTTCTGAGAATTTGTACAATAGATGAAAAATGAGCCCCACAGTTAACTAGAAAGTGTGGATGGAAATTGAGTATTATTTCAGAGCAAATAAAAAGATAATGATTAAATGTAAAAGAAAATAGATAGTAAAAGTTTACAAAACACATATATCCAAGAGTTTTTCAATCCACCAAAATATTACAAATCGTGTTTTAGCTTCCAGGAAACAAAAAGTTACATATTTTTTTACTCAATTAAATTCGCCATAACGAGGACACAAAATACGTATTTCCAACACCGATTTGGAAATCATAAATACAGCAAGAAGGAATGAGTTATTGGAACGGGATCTGCAATAAATAAATAACTATACCTATCAAAGAGTTATTTAACATGCTTTGGATAAAATGTGTTTTTTTTCGTTCAATTGGGTGCAATTCTCCAGGGTATGAAAATCAAAATTTTAATTAGTCCATCAGTTAGAAAATACAAAATAATAGACACGTATTTTTTGCTTTAGGAAATAAATGAAAATAAACATAGATAAAGTTTAGGGTGGGGGACTCATGACGTCATTATTCACTATAAGCGCCGTGCAAACTGCACCGGGTTGTGACGTCACGCGAAATTTCAACTCAATATATCGCCGTTATTTTTTGATTACGTAAAAAAAAAAAAGTACGTGTCCAGTATTTTTTAAAATTAGTCAAGTAGCCAATTATATTAAAACAGCAAGAGTGATAAAACTTAATTAGTTTTCTGAAAAACATATTATCTTCTTGTAGATTTCAAATCAAAAGTTTAACAAATAAATGACAGTTAAAGATTTTTTTTTCTTTTTGGGAAATAGCAGAAAATATTTCAGACGTAATCTGAATTGAGCTAACGGATTAGCCCGGATTCTTGTATTCGAGAATTTCATTACTTTTCAAATGACAATCTCGTTTTTCGTGAGACATTGAAATGTGACCTTTTATACCTACCTATGTACATAATGTATCATCCATTTTGTGAGTAGACGATTGCCAGTTGGCCACATACAAAAGCCTACTGCTTTGTCCCGGAGGTGTATAGGTAGAAACCTAAATTTTACAATTCGTACAGTCGACTTTGTATATCACTTCCATATTAAGAATTACTTCACCTACATTTATAACGTACTGGTTTATACGACTACTAACCGTATTGATTGTGGTATTGAGTTGTAAGGTGAAGTTGTTGAAAAAAGTTTAGGTGAAGAAACTAAGTGCGCTTGCAAATTAGGTATAGACTTTTGATCCACCTAAGGCTTGATTCGTCTGTTTATCCAAATTTTTAGGTGCGCACACTCATAATTGTTGTATTTATGGTCGATAAAAGACCGATCAAACTATCGATTGATCAAAAATCTCTAATGTGCAACGCTCAAAGGAGTCTTGAAGGTATATGAACCCAACGAAATAGAAAAACTAAAAAAAAATATATCTATTAGGTAAATAATAATGTTGGGAAGATAAAAGTTCTCAAAACAGACCCCATTTTGATTAAACAAGCTGCAAGATAAAACGAGAGACATCGAAGGAACCTATTCAGTATTCAGTTCTTATTCCATTTAATATTTTTGTTTACAGCGAAGTTTAACATGACGTGTAGTAATGTGCCTTAAGCGTTGATCCTTTAAAAAAAATGGATTGCATGAAATGAAAGTTTTCGATGCATACATTTTTATAATTAAACTTTTTACGACCTCTAGACATTCGAACTCATGTTTTTGAAGCAATCTTCAAACGGTAATAAAGTTCAATTTGCAATTAAATTCTAAATTAAAATGTTACCAACTTTCAATAAACAAAATATGTAAAACACTTTGATGATATTGTTATACAGCTTCTAACAGATAGATGTAAGCTTATTAGTTTGTCACAAGTGGGTATGGAGTTTTAATGAAAATTTATACTTTTTGCTTTGTTTGTCTGTGCTTAAAAAGATAATGACTATATAAAAATATCTACTAGTATACATTTTAATTCGAATTGCGTAAAATGTACTGATGCATATTAAGTCTAACATTAGTAAGCTGGTGAATCGATTGCGATGGTACAGAAACAAAAATGAACTTGCCAGCAAGTAATAAGGTAACTGCGAAAACTCCAGTTAATACCTTTCAGTAAGTTTTGCAGTGACCTGCATGATGCGGAACTATTAATTGCTTTTGTTTATTTTGCTTTGTCGTTGATGGTAAAAAAAAAAACCTTTTTAACAAGATTTACAGTTCACAGCTATATTTCATACTAGCTGTCCCACGCGGTTTGAAAAGTGGTAATTTCAAAATTCCCGTGCAAATTTTGGAATAACAAGTACCCTATGTCACTCAGGATTGCCGTAGCTACATATAAGTGAAAGAATTTTCAAAATCGGTTCAGTATATCCAAAGATTACCCCCTTCAACGTCACAAACTCATAAACTTTACCTCTTTTTATTAATTAGTAGAATAGAATAGAATAGAATAGAATCATTTATTTCACATTATCAATTTCATAGTTATATTACTTATAAAAATGTCAGAGGATAATATGATCGTCAATAATAAAATAATAATAATAAAAGTATCATAATAAGAATGTCAATAATTATAAAAATAATAAAAATGTCATTTAAATCAAAAAATGAACATGTCAAAAATGTAAAAATAAAGATTATAAATCGATCAATCGATTGTGTGCAAATATTCATTTAAACAATAAAATTCGCTATCCAACAAAAGATTCTTCAGCTGGCGGTAGAAAGTTTCGTCAGATGTATTTTTTAAACTAGCGGGTAGTTTCTCATAAAGAATTGGGCCAATCACACGCGGGTTTCTAGTGGCCAGTTTAGTCCGGTGGGGGACACTCGCTAGTCTTCCCGCATTACGCAAAGATCGCCCTCCACACTCTCGAAGACTGAAATTTGCTATATTTTTGCGGACATAGGAGATGATCTCGAATAGGTACAGACTTGTCATTGTCATTATGCGGTGTTTAGTGAAGAGTGTCCTACAGGTTTGCCGTTGTTTTATACCTGCGATAATGCGAAGCGCGCGCTTTTGTAGAACAAAAACGCGATTGGAGTCTGTCGAGTTCCCCCACAACAATATACCGTATGACATCAGTGAGTGAAAATGTGCATAGTAAGTCTGTCTTAGTACGGCACTGGAGACGAGTGGGCGCAATTTTCGCAGAGCGTAAGCTGCACTACTAAGTTTGTCACAGAGTGACTGTATGTGGTTTTTCCAGTTAATATGTGAGTCCAGTGTATACCCAAGAAATCTGCACGCGTGACTGATCGGAATAGGGCTATCTATGCAAACAGGTAGTTCAACTGCTTTAGCCGAAAAGTATATATTATGTAGATACGTTTCATATTGACGCAATATTCAGTCATTCATTCTGCCATACCTCGGGAATAGTACTTATTTCTGGATTAAAGGTACCCTAATTTCCATTTCTGTTCGCCATAACATTATTTTATTATGACCGGTGAAGTGGGGCGTGTAAGCATAACAAACACATCAACATTTATATGTTAGTTAGGATTAGTTAGGATTTTAAGTAGGTATATGCCGTAAAGTATACGTAAAAGTAAACACAGATCTGGCCTTGTTCATCCGATGTAGGATTAACAATATCCATTATCTAACGGATAAAATGGGTATCTCTAGGGGTGGATTTTAATTTTGTTAGCCCACAGTCTGGTCGTATAAATAAACAAATTCAATTTCGTAACAATATTATTTGCCTCTACTTAGTTGCGGGTATAATATTAATTATGTAAAACAAGTTAGTTGTTGTATTGTTCTTGTATAATTGCGTTCAATATTAAATATTATATTAAATTTGTATATGCGATACAAAATAAACAAATATTTAACAATTTATGGACTTTCCAAAATGGCTTACGAAGTTAGTATATTATATACCTACGTTATATTCAAAATTTATCGAAGACTAATCACATAAACTTCACACACACCCCAAATGCTCATACATACAGTACAACACATGAGGTTTCGTAACTTTGATAAATTCGAAAATCCATAGAAAAATTACGAATGTTTGGTATGTTAATTTTAATAAATAATAATCTGCAGTAGAGTTAAAAAGTAACATATCGTTAAACGCAAGAACCTCATATAGTTTCGCTTTAGTAAAAGTCATAATAATTAAGGTTACCACAGGGGATATTATGTAACTTTTATTTTTATCATTTTTCGATTGCAATCAAAAACATGGCGGTTATGCGATTACAATATGCACGTTTTGTCACCTACAATATCTAGCAATTAACCAAAATGAACATACCTACTTCAAAAGTTGAAGCTGCCTAAACATGATAATAATAAATCAGAAAATTCGGATATCACTTAATTTATCATTTCGGACGAGTTTACTATCAATACTAATTTTATAAAAAGGTAAAGTTTGTGAGTTTGTACGATTGTAGGGGGTAATCTCTGGATTTATTAAATCACAAAATCGATATTTTTCCGATTGAAACTGAAATATGATAGCAACAAAATTTACATAATTGCCCTGCAGGTGCCGATATGTTTGGCTTTTTACTGACGTGCCGGCCAAACATTTTCCGATCCGGCCTTTGCTTGCGGCTTTTCTCTGGCTGCAGCGCGAGTCGACAGTCGAGCGCAAGACGTATCTATAAAACAATTTAGTTTTAAATTTTCCTTTACAAAAGGTGCCCACCGTCTTACAGGCGGAGATAAATTTACATTGGCGTATGTTACATCGCGTCGTAGTGGCTATATTCTCTTTGTATTGCAACCTGATTGTAGCGAAGTGCTCGATAACAGTCTATTTATTTACTTTATATTCTGCACTATTATTTAGGTCAATAGTGATAAAAGAAAATATCGTTTATTTAATACTTTATTATTACATTTATTTATGTACTAGCTGTGCCCCGCGGTTTCACCCGCGGTAATTTTCAGATTTCCCGCGGGAATTCCGGAATAAAAAGTACATTATGTCCTTCTCTGTACCCCTGGTAACATGCATACCAAATTTCATCCCAATCCGTTCAGCCGTTTTTGCGTGATTGAATAACAAACATCCAAACATCTAAACATCCAAACATCCACACTTTCACATTTATAATATTAGTAGGATTTAGTTTCACTGTATTAAAAGTATTGTATTATAATTATTATAAGTAGTGTATTATAGAAGTTACAGTATTCATGTTGTATACTTTAGTAATAATTTATTTACATGTATTTTTACTGTAATTTAAACTATTATATTTTATTTTTATGTTTGGTTGGTTTATTTATATTTATATTTATTCAAAAAAGTACGATATTGTAATTTTTTCTTCTTCTTTTGTTACCTCCGTCCGCGCGTGACAACGGGCTGCCAACCAGCGCCAGGTGTACCACCCGCAGCACCTAGCTAATGCTGAGTTGGTGACCCTTTCGGCAGAGCATGCAAGAGATGTCATATGTGTACAAATTTAGATTAGGCACTGTTTATATTCGTTTCTTTTTCTTGTGTCTTGTGCTGAAATAAATGTATTTTCTTTCTTTCTTTCTTTTCTTTCTATAGTCGTGACTGCCCCGAGCCCTGTTCGCAAGTACGTACTAATAATTTTTCTTATAGGTATGTTATTATAAAATACTGTCCGGCTTTTAGAACATAATATTGTGTCGAGCTTTAAAAAACTACTATTACCTATTAAGAAGATACGTCCGGTTTTAGGGTAAAATATGCGGCCAAATTAAGCGCCGAGTTCGATTTATGTGTTTTTGGACCTGGCAGCCCTACTCACAATGAAAAGTGTTTATAAAATTGTTAGCGCATAATAAATAGATACCACTTTGAAGGAAGATAGATAGTTTATGTACCTACATTTACTTAGTTATCTACGTAATAATTAATGTACACTGTCAAACTAATACTCGTACATAATTTAGAACTGTGAGCCGACAGGTTAACACTATGGGGAAGTAGGTCAGTAAAGTTCGTAGAGTCCCAACAGAGCGACCACGTTATGTCAAATAGTTAATTCATATAACGCCTAGTAAGCGGCTCGTCTTAACAAATCCTATGGTTTAATTAAAAAATGTCATAAAAATTAAGATAATTTATTCGTAAATATATTTTTTTTATAATTTAATAAATTTATAATTTTTTTTAAAATTTAATTAATTTTAATTATATTTTTTTAAGATAAGATAAGATAAACTTTATTCAGCAAGAGCAAACACACCACGCAACAAACACTTTACAATACAAAGGTAAAAAAAAAATAATAACAATAATATAATAACTTTAAAATTTAAGTAAAAACCAGTATAAAAGTGGTATATATTAAGTGGGTTTCAGTGTAAAAAAATTTAAGCGAAATAAAGATTATTATTATTATTATTATTATTATTAATATGGTGCAGTACCTTGCTAAAAGGGACTCCACTCAGCATGTGCTGCGACCGTAGTAGCCACAGCGCTGGTTTTCAGTGGAGCCCCAGCGTTCCGCCTGCAAAATTATCGGAACTATCAAAATGACTTTGGATTTTAAACTTTATAAAAATACTTATCATACTTTTTTGATATTGAAATATACATATAACATTTTAACATACACATAGGTACTTTAAAAATTCATTTGTCACAGTTTAAGGCTGGCCTTATACATTCGGAATTCATAATCTGAATTCATAATCTTAAATTCCGGCACCTTGCCTCGCACATATCTTAAAAATTTAGTTTCAGATTCAGTGTTCCATACACAAGGGCGATTTTCGACGCACAAAATTATTTTTTCCGTGTCAGACATCACGCCAACAGGTCGAAACACGTCCAGACGTTTAACCGATTGTTGTGTCAATTGAAATAATTCGAATACGCGCGTTATGAAATCAATATCTTAAATATTCCGGCCCGGAATTCAGAACGCTCGTCAGTATCATTCTTACAGATCGCTCTAAGAAATTCATAATCTGAAAAAATTCAGAATGTGTGTGGAGTATACTGAAATTGTATAGTATTCCGGGCTTTCTGAATTAATAATACGAATTCAGATTATGAATCCAGAGAGCTATCTCGGATGTATGAGGCCAGCCTTAATGTGGACCACGGCATTGGAAAATCACTGAATTCTAAGGTACTATCTATACGAATATTATAAAGAGGTAAAGTTTGTGAGTTTGCGAGTTTGTGGGGTTGTAGGCGGTAATCTCTGGATCTATGAAACAGATTTTGAAAATTATTTTTCAATAGAAACCCATGTTATTTGTGAGTGTCATAGGCTATATAGTAACCCGAAATTCCCGCGGGAACTCCGAAATTACCGCGGGTGAATTTTAAATAAAGATAAAAAATTTACATTTTTGTACTTCTTCTTTAGGTTAATAATGCCAAAGTAAACAGTGAACCATGGACGAAGTATATCAGGTAACCGGTATTACTAGGTAAAAAGGTTTCAACCTTTTTCATCTCGGTATTTCCCGACCCGCGTTATAATTGCTCGATGTTAATTAAAACACGACGGCTGAAATAGAAATATGAGAGTATTCGTTCCCATAATCTCATTTCGTATATAAAATTCAGAGCTCTGCGTTGAAACTCTCTTGCGTGACTTAAAGTAGAGTTCTAGCTTTCGCAGAGTTTTCGGGTGGGTTTCGTCCGTGAGATTTTTTCGTATCGCCCCCTCTGGGCAGGTTGCGTTTGAAGTTTCCCGGACAGGTGGCAGCTCATCAAGATTAAGCGAGATTACGCAAAAAGTGCGCCAACTAAACTCCATTATCAAGTTTTTTGGAGTGATGGTTCGTTGCCAAAAATGAAATCTTTGACTGTTCCGACAGCGATCTAACTTTACTCGTATCTGTTTGGAGGCACACAGAGGTCTCCTTAATATAGCTTTACTGTCTCAGTTCATGCTTTCCTCACTTATTTTTGATCCATCTATACTAGCTGTTCCCCGCGGTTTTACCCGCTTTATTTCGATACTGCTTTTTGTGTGAGACTAGCTGTCCTCCGCAGTTTCATCGTGGTAATTTTGAAATTCCTGCGGGAATTCCAGGATAAACTATAGATATAAACCTTCCTAATGAATGGCTCTATCTATTGATCAAAACCGCATGAAATCCGTCCAGTAGTTTTTGAGTATATCGCGAAAAGACAGCGGAAGCGATTTCATTTTATGTAAAGGCTAGCTGTGCCCCGCGATTTCACCCGTGTTAATTTAAGGAAAAAACTAATCTAATATATATAAATCACGTGTCACGTTGTTTGTCCGCGATGGACTCCGAAACTACTGAACGGATTTTGATAAAATTTTGCAACCGTTTATAATATGGTCCAACTTAAAAGATAGGATAGTTTTATCCCGGAATTCCCTCGGGAACTGAAGGACATAGAGTACTTTTTTCCCACAATCTCCGCGGGAACTCCGAAATTACCGCGGATGAAATCGCGGGGGGCAGCTAGTTATAATATATATTCCACAGCTAACCGTTTACGCAGCGTACGCAATAGAAGCTCTCAAAATGAATATTTTTTACCGTTTTAGCAACATTTTATATTGCTGCTCCGCTGGGCTATCTAACCCTGAAAGATTTTTTCAAATCGGACCAGAAGTTCCTGAGATTAGCACGTTCAAGCAAACAAACCCTTCAGCTTTATAATATCAGTATAGATTTGTGTAAGTTCAAGGAAATAACAATAGTGATAGTCTGTCGAGCCGACTAGAAATACCTACACGCGTACCTACCTACGTATTTTCTCACACCAAGTTCACGTTAAAATCAGTCAATTTTATCACACAAAGCGCTCTAATCCCTCCCCTTCCCCCCACCAGCAGCCCGTTGTCACCTTTTTTCGACTCACTAATTATTGTTTCAATATTTTAACAGCGTGTTGATATTAAATCGGATTACATTCAGTCACGAAGGTGAACGTGAACCTTTTTTGTACTTAACCTGTAAAATCAATGCGAACTCTAATTCAGGGGTGGATTTTCCAATAAATATCTTTCTTTATTTAAAAAAAAGAGAACAAACCAAACTTCTTTATTGTACAGTTAGTTTTATATATCGTTTTATTTCATTTTACTGCTGCACTCACAGACTTAAACAGTACGAATATCATCTACCTACTAAGTATATAAAAAGCTCTTGTCACAGTGTTTGTTAATGAACTTTTCCGAAACGCCTTGAGGGATTTTAATGATTTTTTTTTTTGTGTAAGTATATTTGGTATATTTGGTCAGGTCGTAGGCTGTTTTTTATTTTTATTTTTAGGACAAAATTTTACTTTGGAGTTCCTGCGGGAATTCCAAAACTCCCGCGGGTGGAACCGCGGGGCACAGCTAGTTTGAAAATTTTGAAAATCGAACTTTGTCATGTTTCGAACAAAATTTTAGCGGGGGCCGAGTTAGCGCGCCATCTTAAAATGAAGTTGGCCGTGCCGTGGCGCCGTTGGCCCCATAACGCAGTTATACAACCATAATTCCAGCTTACATCCTCAGACGAAATTTTGATCTGATCTTACATCTAAAATAATACCAAATACTACTTAACGGTGCTAATTTTGAAGTTTCCACGGGAATTGCAAGATAAACGATAGATAAAAACCTTCCTTATGAATTACTCTATCTTTTGGTAAAAACTGCATCAAAATCCGTTCAGTAGTTTTTGAGTTTATCGCGAACAGACGGCGGGAGCGATTTCATGTACTAGACTATGTAAAGAAGATAATATGTGTATATAAATTGTATATTACAATATTAAGTGTATATTATGTACGTGTAGCATCACTGACTCTAAAGTGAGCTTTCCGCTCTTTTTCACCTGTTTTAGTTAATTCTCTATCTATTTTTGTTCTTATTCTAGTAACAATGAAAAATATTTGATTTGAAATATTAATTATGTATTTTTTAAGGCAAACAAGGGCCTACCGTTGGATATGACGTGTTTATGTATATTTGTGGCACGGAAGTAAATAAAGTCTCAGGGTCAGATATGAGCCGTGCTCTCTACTTTCAACAGACGGGATCGTCCGTTAATGGCGTCTTATCGACAGTCAGATAAGCCGTATCGAAAACACGCGTGTCACGTTTTTCGTTATTTCAGTCACTTTTCAGCATCTATTTTGGACCCTGAGCAGGAAACTGACTTTCAAAAGAGCCATGTTTTATTCGCTATAATTGAAGAAGTAGATGAACAGATTGTTATTATTAAGAAACATTGTCATTGGCAAATTATAATTATAGACGCCATTATTAAAGAAGAAGAAGAAGAACTTAGTCATCAGTCCATGATAAAACTGTTCCATTTTTGAACTCATTCAGTCCGGCCCTATCTACAAGTAAAACGGACGACCTTATTGCAGTCGGATAAAAACGCCCCATCCATTTGACAAACCCCTTTTGTATTTTTAAAGAGATACGAAGTGATATTACGTCCAACGTTTCTCAGGAGAGGAAGTATCACACATATCCACCTAGCTGTTATCTCGTATGCACCCCTATACCTACCTACCTGTGACAGTGGTATCGTCGTAGATAGGTAGGTGTCTTATAGTCACTACGACCTCATTTTCCCGCTTTTACGTAGGTATACAAGAGACGGTTGCACGTGGAAAGAGGAGTTCCGTGATGTATCTACTGTATGAGTAGTTGAGACGCGAGGTTTCACCCGCGTGATTTTCGGAACTCCCCCGGGATCTCTATTGGGATCCAATAGCACAAAATCACTTTGCTCGACACCTTCGTTGCGAACTGAAAGAGGAACAAACATACAAACATAAACTCGTTGTGCCCCGCGGTCTCACGTTTTGTCTTAATACTGGATTTACAATAACTTTAAATCCAAAAAAAGAACATTCAAATATTCTGATGATTAACCCGAATAAACAGATGCGAAAAAAGAATTCAGGCTTTTAACAGCAAGAAAATAACCATTTAAATTGAGTATATCTACAAATTGAGTAGTTATACGCTGTTATACCTACTAAATTTGTTGTACCTACTACTCTACATTATCAAGAGATAGGTATATTATCCCACTAATATTATAAATGTGAAAGTGTGGATGTTTGGATGTTTGTTACTCAATCACGCAAAAACGGCTGAACGAATTTGGATGAAATTTGGTATGCACGTTTTCAGGGGTACAGAGAAGGACATAGGGTACTTTTTATCGCGGAATACCCGTGGGAACTTCGAAATTACCGCGGGTGAAACCGCGGGGCACAGCTAGTATTTTCATATTTGTTTTTATTGAACTGTTTTATTGACAATACACTTTGAGAAACCTACCCTTATACCTCTCTTGCTGTCTTTACATGTAATTATCTCGCTCTTGATAAAACTAAACATGAAATTTCCATTTTAAAAGATTCGTTTAGCGAGCAATATAACGTAGCTAACAACGCTTTTCTTTTAGGGAAATTACTTGTAGTTACTTAGAACGGCTTTGAATTTGAACACTGTTTAATAGAACAGAGTAGAATAAAATACTGGTATAGGTATTGTGTTAAAAGGGGATAAAGACGACCATAATTATAGTTTAAATATATAACAATAATAATTATAATACTTACTATAAAAGCTTTTACCATACGTACTATTTTTTCCAAGTCGGAAAACTGAAAATACTGACATCAAAACGGAAATTAAAAAAAATCTGTACCTACATAATTTAAATAAAATTGAAATGACATTGTGTGTTTGTAAGTCTATATTAAGGTTTAGGATTGTACAAATAAAATTGAGATTTTCTATGCACAAAAACGCTTTCACTTTATTCAGTCTGACCACAGATAAGTACAGAGTAACTAGTGAGGTAACTAGTAGACAAATGTCATAGATAATATAAGTGCTGCACTCTTATCGATTAATGAACAAATAAATCCAGACAGCCTTTTATTATTACTCATAACATGAAATAAAATTATATCCTCAATACCCTCTCTATAATTTTAACTTCCACATACCATATTTAAATTAGTACCTATATATATTCTATTTAAATTTAGACAACAAATGATCTCTCAAAAATATAAATGTCTGCGCTGGTAATGATTTAGTCAAGATATCTGCCAATTGATTCGAACTGGAAATATATTTAATTTTTATTAAACCTTCCTCAACCTTTTCTCTTATAAAGTTGTATTTTACATCTATATGTTTAGTTCTTTTGTGATAGATGGGATTATTAATCAGCCTTATTGCACTTTGGTTATCTACATGTAGAAAAACAGAATCATACATTTCACCTAAGTCTGATAATAATTGCCTCAGCCAAATAATTTCTTTGGCAGACTCACTAGCAGCTACAAATTCTGCTTCAGTAGTAGAGAGAGCAATAGTATTTTGTTTTTGACTAGACCATGTAACTGGTCCTCCATTCAATAAAAATATGTATCCAGTAGTGGATTTTCTAGTGTCTACATCACTTGCAAAATCTGAGTCAGAATATCCTATAAGACTGCTGCTCTCACTAAAAGTAATACATAAATCCTTTGTGTCAATCAAATATCTTACTATGCGTTTAGCAGCATTTACATGTTGCTGTTTAGGACTGTTTACATATCTACTTAGCAAGTTTACTATAAAACTAATATCTGGTCGTGAGACTGAACATAAAAATAATAGTGAACCTATTAGTTCTCTATAAGGAAAGTTTACAATTTCTTCATGTGCTTGAAGTTCTTCACTCACAGCTTTAGACCACTGAACCTTTTGAGGGTCCTTCATCGCTTCTTCATATGTAGATGGCACAGTGAATTCCACAAAATTAGCTTCATAATTTCTGTTACGTCGAGGTCTTAGATTTATATGTCGTTCTTCAGGTTCTTCTTCTAATTCTTCTATCTCCTGAGATAGTTCGTAGGTGGGATCATCATTGTCATCCTGACAGCTGCGTGGACTTTCAGTATAATTTTCCGTTGATTTAGTGTCATTACGATTTCTTTCACATTCTTGTCTGTTTTCTTCAGTATTGATGCTTTCAGTCTCTGTGCCTTCTTCATCTATGAAAATTTTTGAAATATTACTTCTGATTTCTGGGGTCTTATCCTCATCAAAAATCACATTTCTTGATATTTTTATTTGTTTGTTTTTGGTATTATACATTCTATAATTGGTGTCATCATATCCTACCAATATCATCATCTCACTTTTCTTATCTAGTTTCTTTCTCAATTGATCAGGAATGTGCACATACCCTACACTACCAAACACCCGCACATGACTTAACTGTGGCTTGACACCTGTCCATGCTTCAAAAGGTGTTTTATTGGAAGATTGACTTGATGAGGTCCTGTTGAGTAAATACACAGCTGTATTAACAGATTCTGCCCACAAATATAATGGCACATCTCTAGCATATAGCATCGAACGAGCACTCTCAACTATAGTTCGCAACTCCCTCTCTGCACGACCATTCTGTTCAGGAGTGTATGGTGCTGTGCACTCATGCATAATGCCTTCTTTGTTCAAATATTCCTTGAACGTAGTGTTTACATATTCCCTTCCATTATCAGTGTGTAAAATCTTCACATTGTGCATGAACTTGTTCTTGACCATAGCATTATAAATTTTGAAATATTCTAATACATCACTTTTATTTCTCATAAAATACACATGCCTATAGCTTGTCTTGGCATCTTTGAATAATACAAAATAGCGCATACCTCGCACTGATGTGTGACTCATTGGTCCGCACACATCACTATACACCAGATCACCTGGCTGTATTTCACTTCTTGAAGATTTTTGAAATGGTAGACGATGCTGTTTGCCAAAAGCACATGCTTCACAGGTGTATTTTTCATCAGTATTACCGTTGATGTTCAAACCTTCAACCACATTATTTATGTTCATGTTTTTAATTTATTTAATATTTATATGCCCTAGTCTTTCATGCCATTTTTTTATATCAATGCTGTCATGCACTAAGTTACACTTTGCAGGAACTACAGTTTTGATATTCAATTCATATAAATTATTTGTCTTAATTTGTGCACTCATTACCACTTCTTTGTTCAAGTAAATTAATGCACTATTTCCTTTCTTCACAAGTGAATAACCTTGCCGCATTATTACACCCTCTGAGAATAAATTTCTCCGTAAACTTGGAACATATAGTACTTCATTTCATACACTTGAATGCCACTGTCCATTGACATACCTTTTTATCATGATTCTTCCAATCCCACATACTTCAACCAAGTGTTCATTACCCAGGGTTAACGATTTGTGGTTGCATTCTTCTAATTCCATGAATATGTCTTTTCTGTGGGTTATATGAGCTGAAGCACCACTATCCAAAATCCAAATATTATCATCGGTGTATATATTTTTGTCTTCAATATTAAATGCCAGCATATTATCAGGCTTTCTTGTATTTCTTTTTGGGGCACGACATTCCTTTGCGAAGTGTCCTCTTTTCCCACAATTATAGCACTCAAAGCGATGTTTCGGTACATGGTTGTTTTGTTTTGAACCATCACCACTGCGTTCACATTGTTTCGGTTGCCCTTTACTTTTAGAATTTGTGACTAACAAGGCTGTTTCTTGCTCTTCCTCACAAGTTAAGCTTGCTTCCTCATCGAGTAAACGAGCAGTTAGATTAATAATCGTTTGCTTTGAAGGATCTAATGACAACCACGCCTGGCGAAGTGTTCTATACTTGGAGGGAAGAGTTCCAAGTATTTTTGTCATAATGGCTGTATCACTCACAATTTCACCACTTTCTTTTAACTGCTTGGCTAAGCTTTCAATTTTCGAAATATGTTGAGCAATTGTATCACTAGGAGACATTTTGTACTGATAAAATCTTTCTTGTATTATCATTTTATTTAATTCACTTTTTTGTTCGTAGATTGATTCGAGTTTTAACATTATTTCACTAGCAGTTTCACAATTTTATATCAAGGTTATTTGCTTCAAGTCCATGTTGGATGTTATGATGTACATTGCCATTCCATCATTTTTGAACCATGTAGAACTGTCTACTTCTGGCTTTGGCAGATCTATGTTGATTCCTTTGGCTTTTAGAGCACATTTGATTTGGAATTTCCACTGCCGGAAATTATTTCCATCGAATTTTTCCACACTCATCGACCGCGTGTCCATTATGGAGGTTATAATTTATGATAACCAAACCAAACAATATTCGTGACAGAGTGTTTTTTTATCCAAGTTTTGCTTTTGTTTTCCACTGATCTTCAATTTCGAGTTTTCCTGGGCCCATAACCTATTAAGGTTTAGGATTTTACAAATAAAATTGAGATTTTCTATGCACAAAAACGCTTTCACTTTATTCAGTCTGACCACAGATAAGTACAGAGTAACTAGTGAGGTAACTAGTAGACAAATGTCATAGATAATATAAGTGCTGCACTCTTATCGATTAATGAACAAATAAATCCAGACAGCCTTTTATTATTACTCATAACATGAAATAAAATTATATCCTCAATAGTCTAGATTAAAAGCTTTTCTCTAAATGCATATTAAAGTATATATGGTACTTACATTAAAAAATCCATTTTTTTGCTGTCTGTCTGTCTGTTTGATTCGGCTAATCTCTGTAACAGCTGGACCGATTTAATCAGCGGATAGCTGAAGTTATCAAGGAGTAACTTAGGAATAAAGTTGATCCTGCAGGAATTCGGAAACTCACGCGGGTGAAACCGCAGGCCACAGCTAGTTATAGATATAAAAATGTTTATATATTATTTTTAAAAGCATCATTGGGATAGTTTTAGCGAACGTAATGTACGTTTACGTTTGGTGTTATTTAAAAATAAAATTTTAACAAATAATCAAAGCTGACTTCAAAATACACAAAAATGCACTATACTTTAAACTTAAAAATAACGTGAGTACGTATACGTGCTACCTACTGATCGTTTCGAAGTCGGTGCCAAGCCAAACAGGTAATGCAGACACGAGCGGGCTTTAGTTTTTTCGTTCGGCTAAGTCGGTTTGAATTTTTTGTTAAAATTTTATTTATTTTTCGCTTTCAACCGCTATAGGTGTGCCTGTAATATTCGAAGAGTTTCTTCGATTTATCCATGATCCCATTATCAGATTCTGACTTCTTTACAATGAGATCAACTTGAAAGTACCTATACCCTATCAAACAAGAAATAATTTTCCACATCAGTCCAGCCGTCTTTGAGTACTCGCGTAACAAAGAAACAGAAAAAAAAAAACATACATACATTGAGAACCTCCTCCTTTTAGAAGTCGGTTAAAAAAACTCTGCTTGTTCTGTGGGACCAGGTGGTGCTATGTGTGTGATAATATCCAAGCAGTATTATTATGGTAACGCATTTTTACTAAGTACAGGTACGTAACAATGCTTATACAAAGTTGGTGTCCCTTTCGGCAGAGCATGCAAGATACCAATGGGAAAATAGATTAGGCACTTGTTCAATGTCTGTTTGTTTTTTCTTGTGTGTTGTGCTGGAATAAATGTAGTTTATTTTCCTTCTAACTGCTGAAAGCTTCTTCCTTTTTGATGCATTGCAAATTTGTAACTCATTTAATCCTACCCTGTATATAAGAATATGCTAATTATTAAAAAAATAATAATATACTTTTTCTATTTTGTGTTCTTTAATTTAAAATAAAATCTTGTATTTCTGATTAAGTATTTTAATTTTATTCATCTATCACTCTACTCCGCAATTTCCAGTAAACAACACGTGTTCGCAAATTAATGTTTTTCTATGTATTTCTATAATTACTACTTTTATCAGGATAAATTACTAATGACAAAGTTGATACGTATACTTGTAACAAACATAGAGCGTTTGATACGAAAATCCATTCGCAATTGAAGCACAAAATCAATCGATGTGTACCTCCTTGGAACGCAGCTACTTGCGTTCTTCGGTGACACGCAGACAAGGCCAAGAATATTATATTTACATATACGTCGTAAATATCTTTTTAGCCTGACTTTAAATGGCAACATTCTGCTTGCGCTCACTGTCGTTCCGCGCCTGTTAATTTTATGTTTTTAATCGGTGTATTTATATTTGTTACCGGCTGTCCACGGTTTTATCCTCGTTAATTTCAGAGTTATTGCGGAAATTCCAAGATAAAAAGAAACCTATGTCCTTATCAGGACCCCTGAAGACTGGTATGCAAAATTTCATGATGATCGTTTGGCAAAGCGTGAAAATGTAACAAACAAACATTCGAATTTATTAATTGTAGTAAGGATTGGTTATTGGATAATTCGAGAGCTGACTGGAGGTCATAAAGGCCACTCCTATTCGCCATTTATCAGATAGGTGATTGCAAAAATGTGAATTTTGAAGCCTAAACTAAAAAACGCCAGTTGCTTGAACACTTCCAAATATGAGGTAAGCGGAGAAGCTCTAGCACTAAGATAAATATCTACAATTCTCCCGTATTTATAGCTTCTATTTGCATAAGAAGTCTTGAATTACGATGAGCTGTATTTTCTAAATTTCATTCCATTGCTGTTTACATTACATTACTCGCGTATTTGGTTTCTGCTAATTAGTTTCGACAAAATTTCGCTTCAGGATGTAGACTTTACGCTTATCTCCATATATCGTTTGAGATGTTGAGTCCCCAGTGATATCAATTAAATGAAGTTATAATACCTACCTCAATATTAACATAAGCTATAATTGTTAACTAATTTTTAAAGCAGTTGTCCCGAGTAGGTATTTCGTGGAGATGTGTCGTTTTAGATTTTTTATCTTATTATATTTGTCATAAAGTCTATCGAACCGTTCCTCACGACTTTTTTTAAATTATAAAAATGTTATTAATACAACAGATTTACATGGTAAGTATAGATATTATACGTAGATTTCTGACCACTTATAAACTCTATAAATGGACGCAGATAAGCAATAACATGTTAACCCACAAAATTAAGTTAGTGATTCAGAACAATTTATTGAGTGTTAGAGAACGTTTTTTAATTATATGTTTACCTTATTTTTTTTTTTAAATATGTAACTAAATATTGAACATAAAAAATGTTGACACAAAATGGCGCTATAATTTTCAAAACTTTTTACTCAAAATTTCTCCAGTGTGTTAACCCACACAAATATGTCCAAATATGGTCCAAATACAACTAAGTTATAATTATCCGTTGTATTTTTAACGGATCATTTCGTTTTTTTCCTTACGGCGTTCTAAATACCTACAGTGGATTATCCGTTACAAATACAATGTTCTAACGTTTCATTAATTAATTCAACAGCAACGTCTAGCTGTTATTTATGAATTCGAGTTAATTTCTCTTGTAAAAAAAATGCGTAATGAATATTTTTTCTTAATAATTAACGACAATGGCTCCAAAGCAGCTCCAAACGAGAAAATATCTCGAGAGAAAGAGAAAAAATGCCGAAATTAATGTTATAAGAAGAAGAAGAAAAAACGTAAGAAGTCCCATCAAACGCGTCGCCGCTTTCATTCCTGCCGACAACAAAGAAAGAACAGGAAACCGTTGGAATAAAAACTTTTCTCTCCCACCCCCGTCGCTGTCCGCTCCTTAAAAACTCGTAACAATTGAAACAAAGTAAATTATAGACCGGGCACGGCCACCGCCGACGAATTATGAGAAATGGTCGGATTCCTTATTTTATTATAACATGGAAAAAACCTAACTCGATTTCAGATGACGGGGAAATGAAGGGAGTTCCTCTTTTTAGGTTCTTTTCTTTTCGTTCTCGCTACCGACCGACTACCGATTTGCTGTTTCAGTTACGTTTGATTTATTCCCTCGTGCGCTCGGAAGTGGCTTGATTTATATTCACTTAGAAATAATAAATGTATAAATTATATAAATAGCCAGTTGCGTTCAACCGAACCAGTTCTTTAGCAATTAGGTATTTTCCGGGGTATGAAAATCAAAATTCTAATTAGGCCACCAGTTAGAAAATAAAAGAATAATAGGCACGTATTTTTTGCTTTTTCAAATTAATAAAAATAAACATATAGATAAAGCGCATTAAAGTTTAGGGCGGGGGACTCGTGACGTCATTATTCGGTATAAGCCCCGTATAAACTGCACCGGGTTGTGACGTTACGCGAAACTAAACTTAACTCAATGTATCGCCGTTATTTTTTAATTTCGTAAAAAAAAAGAAATAAATAGGTGTCCAAAATTTTTTATTAATCTACGCGACGACGGACCAAAAAAATTTGTCAACTAGCCAATTTGTGGCGGTTCTTTAGCAATCGGTGCTACTGTGGAGATAAAATAAAGCTCAAACATACCTACTCAGTGACTGTAAACATTGTGATGGTATAATTTCCACTTTTCCTGCTCATTACTTACTGGAATTATAGTGAGAGTCGCGCTAACGTTTTAACTGGTTACAATTCTTTTGGCACAGACTTTCCAAATTGTATACCTACTTTAGATATTATTAAAAAACTTTTTTAATAGACTGCTTACTTTTTAAATCAATCTAATAAATATCTATAATTTTTCCTTTTAAGACATCTTGTCAAGGAGTCAATCCGGTAGGTAAAATTATTACAAAAACCAACTGAGTCGATATCCCTTTATACTGAAATAGTTAACAGCATATTTGAAAGTTATTATCTTTAGTAAACTTGAAGTTGAGCCATGGAATGCGTTCGCAAATGCAAGGAATGCCTGTTACGTGCTATGTAGTGAATATATAATGAACAGTAATTAGCAAATGCTACAGTTAGTGTAACGTGTTGTTAACATCAATTTCGAACTGGACCAATTGCGAATTGGACCATTTGCGAATTGGACCATTTGCGAATTGGACCATTTGCGAATTGGACTATTTGCTAATTTGACCATTTGCGAATTGGACCATTTGCTAATTGGACCATTTGCGAATTGGACGATTGGACCATTTGCGAATTGGACGAAATGCGCCTGAACGCAAATTAAATTTACTTATATATCACGTACTTATTGGGATGTTTATTATTTATTTAGGGATAAATTAATAACTACTAAACGGATTTTCATTCTGTTTTCACCAATATATAGAGTGATTTATGAAGAAGGTTCAAGTATATAATTTGTCAAGGTTTTGTGTAAACTGTTACAAATAAGACGATATAATTAGATACGTAAGTAGATAAGATTGGTTATGTTTGTGCTAAAGAATCGTCACTTTTATAAACATTACTAGCCGTTCTCCGCGGTTTCACCCGCATAAATTTCGGAGTATACCCGCGGCAATTCTGGAATAAAAAGCTGTCTCCTTTCTATACTTCTGACAACATGTGTGCTGAATTTCAGGATGACTCCCATTTGCATATATAACATTACACATAATGAAATCAATCAGGTCGATGAGTTCTCTCTCTTAGCTTGCCCGAAAGATATTTTAGGGACACAATTTTATATTAGTGACAAGCAGCTACAGCGACTGACCCCGCACAGTGCAGCGAACTACAGAAGAGACTCACCGAAAGTGGTGCCAAACCGAACACCGGTAGTAGAAAGTGATAACCGATTTTTTTTTTTATTTATTCAAGAAAAAGGTACAGAAATTATGATTTTCATGTCACTAAACTTACATAAGTTTGTCGTGACATTACAGAGGCGCCGAGATAGTATACACAGTGCCCTCGGGAGGAATAACACCTGTAGTAGATATAGCTACTGACCATTAAATTATTCACAACGAATTGCTAACAACATTACCAACATTTAAATTTACTAATTTTATAATTTAACTATTGTACTACATTTTTCGATATTTGGTGGAAAACTTTAGATCATGAACTTTTCCGAACAAGTCCCTATTTTTCTCTCAGTGTAGGATTACGACTTAAAGTAACTAAGGATTAATTAAATATTTGAGTAATAAGCAGGAAAACTACAAAATATACTCTACAACCTTATCTTCTAATCTTCTTGTCTAATATATAAAATTCTCGTATCACAGTGTTAGTTACCATGCTCCTCCAGAACGGCTTGACCAATTTTTATGAAATTTTATATGCATATTAAGTAGGTCTGAGAATCGGCTACTATCTATTTTTTATACCCCTAAGTGATAAGGGTTGTCCACCCCTAACATTTTTTTTTTAATTTTTGGACAAAATTTTTGTTTATTTTTTTATAATGTGGTATTAAAAAATACATACAACCCTTAATTTTCACCCTTCTATCACCAACCACTATGGCAAAACGTTTGCCGGGTCAGCTAGTAATTAGGTATACAGTACACACTGCAACCTCTTGGTATATAATTTGGTATAAAAAACTAAATCTGCTCTAGAAATTTGTTATTAGTTTTTAAATGTTCTAGTAGAAAACATCTTTTATCTTCAATATTGTGTTACAAAAGTTTTATATTTCATCGGACACACAAAGCGTTTCATGCGTTCCAAGCGTCGGTCGACGCTCGAGTAGAAATGTTTTTGAAATGGATCTCACAAATTAGGTGGCACTTCGACTGACGTATGTCAAACTGTCGCTGTGGCGATAGACCGACACGAGATTGCTGTCGGCGCATTTTGTAGCATTAGGTATCTAGTAAAATTTCACATACCTAAGTATTCTGCATTTCAAAATGAATCTTTAGTTGTTAACTTAAAGTTTATATCAGTTCAAGCATGTTTTAAATCAATACCACTTATCAGTAAGTAACTTCTTATTTGTAAAATATTTTTTCATAAGAATTTTGCAGCGTTGAATTTAAAATATTTTAACAATAGGAAATCAATACTTATGTAGGTATTGATCCAATGCCAGTTTCGAATTGAATATTTACCCGGGAATTGGAAACCATAACGAATGTCACCAAAAAATTCAATCCACTAGCGGGTGTTAAGCAAATATAAAAAATTGAAACCAAACTGCAGCAGCTATCTAACCTCGAACAGTTGCATGTATATTATACAGTGGTGACGAGCGAGTGGAATCGAGTTGCAATTTTTGACGAATATTTATTTGCCGAGCGAATAAATTTAAAACTTCTCCTTATGTCACCCAAAATTGTGGATATGCAATCCTATTGATATAAAATTAACAAATGAAACAATTAACATATTCTGTGCCAAATTTCATCTAAATTAGTTTAACTGTTTTTACTTGATATTTCAACAAACATCTTATTTTTTCACTTTCACTCTTTTTTTTTAAGATTAGGTAGAGACAAAATTATACCATTTGCCAAAACCAGAATTTTATATTGTACTTTTAAAAATTATATCAATTCCTAGTCACAATAAGTACCCATAGAAGGTGTATATTATTAACTAGCTCCGCGGTTTCACCCGCGTGAAAAGTTTTTATGTAACAACTTTTTTTCCCGACATCGGATTTGAATGAAACAAAGCCTATATGTAGCTCCAGGTTAAGCTTAATCTACCTGTGAAAACCGCACGACACTCCGTTCAGTAGATTTGGAGATTATCGTGAACAGAAAGACAGACAGACAGAACTTTGAATTTTAAAAACTCTTTTTTTGTGGTTGGTTACTCTTCTTTTATCGCCCCCTGTTAATGTTTCTTAAAAATATTCAATTTACAGAATTGCGGATCCTAATCTTTTATTATAATATAGACTAGCTGGGCCCCGCAGTTTCACCCGCGTGAAAAGTTTTTATGTAACAACTTGTTTTCCCGATATCCGATTTGAATGAAACAAAGCCTATATATTGCTCCAGGCTAAGCTTAATCTACCTGTGAAAACCGCATGACAATCCGTTCAGTAGATGCGGAGATTATCACGAACAGACAGACAGACAGACAGAAAATAATTTTAAAAACTTTTTTTGGGCTTGGCTACTCTTTTATCACCCCTCTCAATTTTAGGTAAAAATATTCAATGTACAGAATCGCGGATTCTGCTCTTTTATTATAGTATAGATTATCTACATATGCTCTGGTTTAATGAATAGTATTTTTAATACAGTTGCTCAAAAAGTGACGTATTGCAGGGACGTTTAGCGTTCGGGATGTGGGCTATTACATACTCGAGCTTTTTGTTTACCTTTTCCGAACTCGTGCGTTCTCTTTGCCAACTGTCAAAAATGGCGACACGACTTTGACACACTTTTTGCATTGCGAAACGTAGGTTTCGCATTACTAATACGACTAGCGCCATCTCTTGATCACAGTTGGAACTTAGTTGAGTTTGTTGTGTTTTTGATATTTTATTAAATTGCTTAATTTTTTCGTAACTGTATTAAAAATAGTTGTTCAGTACACGTGCGGAACCGTCATTGCAACTAGTTCCGACTGTCAACCCTCACCTTCGGCTGCGCCTCGGCTCGGGTAGACATTTGTCGGAACTCTTTGCAATGACAGGCTTTCCGCACTTATAATGAAATATACTATTTTCTAACATCTTTGTATCCATTAATCCTACACAAACGGGTTCCATGTAAACCCTCGAGTAACACCGTTTCATCTCGATATTCGCAATTAAAATGGCGGCGCAATATGGCCGCGGATGCCAGATGAAATCGAATTCCATTTCCATCCTCATTATTATTCATGTCTTTTGATTGGGTTTATTGAATGATCTTTATTCTTCTCTTTTTGTTCGCAATTGTTTCGTTTTTGTGTTACGATGTTATATATGTATTTGTCTTTTGTTTCATATACTCGTACATATCCCTATAGAAGGACTAGCTTAGGTGGTGATTGGGAGAAAACCTACCGGAGTCATTGTTATTTGGACGCAGATAAGCAATAACATGTTAACCCACAAAACGAAGTTATTGATTCAGAACGATTTATTGAGAGTTAGAGAGCGTTTTTTAATTATGTGTTTAGCTTATTACATTGTTTAAATATGTCACTAAATATTGAACATAAACATTTTACACAAAATGGCGCTATAATTTAAAAACTTTAATTTGCTCAAAATTTCTCCAGTGTGGGTTAACACACTATTGCTTATCTATGTCCATTTAAGTTGTGATGAAACAAACTAATCTTTTACTATGCACTAGCTGTTGGACGAAGTTTCACCCGCGTTAATTTCAAAATTCCCGCGGGAATAACCTAACCTAACCTATGTCCTTTTTCGTACTCCAACGTGTATGCAAAGTATCATGATGATTGGTTAGGTAGTTAACTAGTTACGGCATCAAATCATAACAGACAAACAAGCAAAAAAACTCACATTTAAATTAATTATAATATTATGGTTTGATCACACCATTTCGACCCTCCTAAATTCTTACTTACATATTATGTATGTAGTTTAGGCACTTGCTCACTTTATGATATGTATATTTGTATATTGCAGAGGATTTTTGAAGTATTTAAATTAAAAATAATGAGAATACAAAAGTTGAAATCCTAATTAAGTACCGATATATTATATTATAGTAATATGAATAGGTAAACATAAATCGAAAGGAAACATTGCCCTTACCTTAAGTGATACCTATTTAAGACTAAAATATTATTTTTGCTAAATATTTTCAACGGACTTCAATTGTTATGTCACATCTATCTTTTGCTTGTCACAGGTGCAGAAAAGTCTATAGACTATACTTAAAACTACAGACGTGCGGTGACTTACTGAATCTGCTCTTCTCATAAAAGCATAACAAATGGAGGTCGTAGATATAAATACGTAACATATAAAATAACACGTTCAGACAGTTCTTGTCAGATACGATAAACAGAGGAGCCAGGCTTGTAAAAAGCCTTTGAGATTTCGTCGCCCGTCTACATTTCTTAGAAATAAATACTTCTCACATCTACGAAGAAGTAGAATTGAGAATGGCACGATCGATTTGGCTGATTTCTTTTCTGATGTGTTAGTTGAATGATTTTTTTTTAAATCCACGGGATATTTGGATGATATTTTATACTTATATGAAAAGTCACTGACTAATAGGGTACTTGCTTGATATTTATTATAAGAAATTTTGTCAATATTTCAAAAATAGAGTCTTAGAAAAGCGTTATCGTGAAAGATTTACTAAAAAAAAACAATAGTTTCCAAAATATTCAACTTTTAATTTTGTGAAACGGAACGTTGCAAACTCCTCCGAAACGGCTTGACCGATTTTTATGAAATTTTATATGCATATTCAGTAGGTCTGAGAATCGGCTACTATCTATTTTTCATCCCCCTAAAGGGAGTTCCTGCGGGAATTCTGAGACTCATGCGGGTGAAACTGCGGGGCACAGCTAGTCTCTTTATAATAATAGTAAACACTTAAATTACTTGCTCATTTTCAATGCACTAGCAATTAAACAGAGTGGCGGCGTCTATGATCCAATGATTTCGACTACCTTCACATTCCAATATCAAGCACAACACAATTTACACCGCTTGAAATTTCCAATCCGTAATGTCTTGTTTCTACACTTGACAAGCTCTGACGATGTTTGTTCAACTGTTTCTATTCATTGAGGCTCTACGTTTACTCACCTTGGTGTACCGATGATGTGGATTCAGACGTGGTTACGTACACATGTAGGCACTAAGGGTGCGTTCAAATTGAGCTCACAGTATGCGGCTCTCTGTAGTGAGCGATTATTTAACTTTACGTAGGTATTCAAAAATATTCTGTTTCAATATTTATAGGTACTAGGAAATCAGGTGTTCGTCAGCTGGGCCCTTATTCACTATGACCATAACGTGTTGCGATAAGATAATGCGCAACTTAAATTGCTTTTCCCTTGTGTTCAAAGAAGTTTCACTTTAAAAAAAATGCATTTGCAATTTTTTTTTATATTTTTCCGTCTGGAGCGTTTGGGATCGTGTTTTTGGGACGCGCGTTATGGGCAAGGAATGTTGTTGGTCATAGTGAATAAGAGCCCTGGGCTGTATTATAAGTTAAAGAGAAAATATGTTGCAAATTACTTAAGTGACGAACGGCCGCACTCAGAGTTGTTTTAATGATTACTTAATTTTAAGTAAAGATTTTAAAAACAAAACTGCCCTAATTAGAGACATTCGTTAAAATAATGTTAATTGGAAATTATCTAATTTAGTTAAGTACCAACCAACATTAATATAATGAACGTCTCTAAGGATGGCAGATTTGTTTTTAAAATCTTTACTTAAAATTACTTAATCACTAAAACGGCTCGGAGTGCGGCCTTATAAATAAAACTTCTTGCTGACTGTAGAACAGTTGTTGCATGCACAGTAAAGACCATAGCAAACCGTACCCGAGACGAAGGTTTCGATTTATGAACTTAAAATTACACACCTAAAATTGCGAAAGTAAACCGCTTCTGGAGGAAAAAACATGCCCGCCTCCGTTTATGTAAAAAAAAACTTCACAGTTAGGTAAGTTCACGATTCCATACAAAATTTTCATAGAAACGAAAGTCTCGTCGACACATAATCACTAAAAATATAATCAATGGGCATGTTGACTAAATTTTATTTTTTAGTCCGTCTTGTAGATTATTAAAAAATATTGGACACGTATTTTTTCTTTTTTTACGTAATCAAAAAATAACGGCGATATATTGAGTTGAAATTTCGCGTGACGTCACTATTCTGACAGTTTTGTGGCGGTTTTGTGGTTAGTGACGTCACGACCTCCTCATCCTAAACTTTAATGCGCTTTGTCTCTGTATATTTTAATTTATTTAATAAAGCAAAAAATACGTGTCTATTGTTTTTTTTATTTTCTAACTGACGGACTAATTAGAATTTTGATTTTCAATAGTAGTCAACATCCCTATTGGCAAAAATTGTTTCATTGAAAACGCTGTTATTCTTACAACTCCAGAACATTTTGTTGTGGTCAGTGTGAACACGCCTTTAAAACAGTATCCCTGAGTGTTAATGCAAGTGCCTGGTGGCTATATGAATATGCACGGATATTACGTTACGTTAACTGTGTTGTCATGAATTCCCAAATATCTCAACTGTTAAGATTAGGTGTATGTAGTTCGCACTGTAAACCGATAGTTTAACTCAAGTTTGACTTGAAACGGACAGCCTTATCGGTTACTATTACTAGGTACAGTGGGCTACATAGTACAACCACACAACACAACCAAACAACAACAAGTATACCATCTTGTAAATACCTCTACCTAATTTACCTTGTAAATTTATGTCTTTATGACGTTATAAGTTGCGACTTTTGCATCTCCAATATTCGTTTTTCGCTTGTATTAGAATTTGGAGCTTGGAGCTGCAAAAACGGCAACTTACAACGTCATACAGACGTTTTACAAAAAAGTATAAATTCCACAAGGTGGTATACTTGTCTGTGTGGCCCACTGTACATGGTATAAAATAAAGTCGCTTCCCGCTGTCTGTCTGTCCCTTCGTATGTTTAGATCTTTAAAAATACGCATCGGATTTTGATGTGTTTTTTTTTTTATAAATAGAGTGATTCAAGAGGAAGGTTTGTACGTAGAGTTTATCCTGGAATTACCGCGGGAACTCCGAAATTACTGCGGGTGAAACCGCGGAGGACAGCTAGTTACCTATAAATGCAAAAACAGTGTTGTAGTTTAGCCAACAATGGCTGATTACATTGTCATAGTTTGAGTATTTGTAATGGAATTCTTTGTTATTACATTATATATCCTTATTTAAACATTAGTCAAACTAGATATATTTTCAAGTCTTTGTTTGTCCTTTTCATTGATCAGCGCGATGAGCGAGATAGAAAATAGCTTGAGAGGTGATCGACTCTTAAAAGCAAAACGGAATCTAAAGATCAGATTATTTTAAAACAGGACTCTCCAATTGAACAATACATCTACGTATTTAAATGCATTTACTTTTTCTTAACTTTACGTAAACCTTATCTCATTTCGAATCCACTGAATCGATCCAAATGGCACCAATAAATCCATTTACACAACAAACTTTACTCTCTAGATACACAATCCTACTGCCACGCGATTGTTCACTTTGCGTCGGTATAGTTAAGGCTTGATTTACATTGAAATGTTTTAAATCGGTTAGCGGGAACCAACATTCATTTTCCTTTAAGGGATGCAAAATGGCATTCGATATAAATGAAACCCCTAACGATACGTGATGCCGTGATGTCATTATAATAGAGTCGTATTAAGGTAGCTAGATACTCCATTGCAAATACGAAGTACTTAGGAACCATCCAAGTACGTCACACGTTGAGGGTGGGGGAGGGGGTCGACGAAGTGTGAAATTGTGTAACAAGGGGTGGGAGGGGTCTTAAGTTTTGTGACGTCACATGTCAAAATCTTATACATCTAAGCAAAGACATTGTAAGGGAATAGACGAACAATATGGCAATATGGCTGCAATCCCAATGTTTCTATAGTGTACGAAACTACCTGAACAGAAGTTCAAATTGATTTAAATTAATTTCTAAGTGGACTATTTTTCTTATAAAATATTTTGACTGTCATAATTTCATAATTGACATCCTAAAATAACACTTAATTTTCTTAATGTAATTTAATTTCTTAAATTTAAAGCTGATGATTTAATTTGATGATTTTGCATGTCATCTAATGACAGGACATGAGGACCATCATTACAAGCTATGTCTTATGCAAATAAATAATTTATTATTTATTATTAATACAAACTTTTACTATGCAATCCACGTCAACCAATTTTTGCGGGGGAATGATCAAAATAAAAACCAATCACATCGTTGCGACGCAATCAAATACTAGTCATCATAAAGTACTTTTCAAATAGCCAATCACATCGCTTTCCGTTAAGTGGTATCTATAGACGATAGTCTCTGCTAGTCAAGGGCATTATGTTAGCATGAGATCATATTTTGACCGCTCTGCGTGGTTCAAGGGGAAAGCTTAGCAGCCGAGCGTATTGTAAATCTATTCTCTCTCAATATCTTTGCATCAAGTATTGAAATGCCAAATTTAAACTATTACCTAACGAAAAAATATTTTCCATACCATCTGTATAAAAATAAGTTTTAAATTGTTTTGTTGGCGAGCTAAGTTTTAAATTTTTATGTCAGAACTGCTGTTTTAAATCTATCTATTTTTATATACTATAATAAAAGAGTATAGAATCTGCAATTCTGCACATTGAATATTTTTGACAAATTTTGACAGGGAGTGATAAAAGAAGAGTAACCAACAACAAAAAAGAGTTTTGAAAATTCTTTTCTGTCTGTCTGTTTGTCTGTCTGTTCGCGATAATCTCTGAACCTACTAAACGAATTTTCATGTGGTTTTCACAGGTAGATTAAGCTAAATCTGGAGCTACATATTGGCTTTGTTTCATTTAAATCGGATTTTGGGGAAAAAAGTTGTCATACAAAAACGTTTCATGCGGGTGAAACCGTGGGGCACAGCTAGTTAGTAATAATTTCTAAATTATGTGACATCACACTAGGAAAGTGGGGGGGGGTCTCTCAAATGTGACCAACTGTGACAAGGATGGGGGAGGGGTCATAAAATCACGAAATTTTTGTGAGGTAATTATACCTATTAGGGGAAGGCGGACATAACGGGGACGTTAAGGGAAATAGACAATAAAAGATAAAAGTATGAATAAAACATATTTATGAATTAAAACTAATCACAACACTTTGTTTACATATTAAATTTTCATTTGGTTTAGAATTTGGTTCATTAACTAATCAAATAATGTTTCTAATTTTATTTTCACGAAACCCTTATGAAAACCCCATCGTGGCCCAGGGTAGGGGCAGGATGGGCCATGGGGTAAACGATTCGGGGCAGTACGGGGTACCACATCAATTGCCTGTTTCATACTTTCTATAGACCAACTGCTTTCGAACTCTTGTTTTTGTATGTTCGTAAATCGTACCATTTTTTTATATCTAAAACAAATTAAAATATATTAACTTAAGAACAGATCATTCCTTCACACTACTTACGTGACAGGGGCATAACGGGGATATACTTACGGGGAACGATGGGGTACCCCATTGCGCCCCGTAGGTACGTCACCGTTATGCCCCTATGTAAAAAAATGTTTTAAATATTGAATTAAAAAATCGAATCAAAAGTTAGTGATTTTGTTTACAACATATCAATGAGTAATGTTTCTAGAAAAACTCAATAAAAAAGAATAGTAGTAAGCTAAACACTAACCTTGTTATACACCTTTTAGTGATCACTCAAAATTAGATGAAATTACATAAAAAAAAGTTTTCTTTCCTAAAAAATAAACGCGTGCAGTTTAATCGCCGATTATTTCAGATTGAAGAGTGAGGCCAAATAGCCACCTATTGGCGACATAAACACACGGCTAGTGCACGTAGTTACTTGTATATGTTGGTGGCCCCGTTGTGCCTCGCGTACCCATTATGCCCCCTTCCCCTACCTAGTTTATGGATGCCCGTTATGATTAAAAACAACGATATACCTACCGCACTTCGAAACCTTATTACCTGTTTTTTGAGGCTAGATATCTCAGAGTTCCTGCGGGATTTCTAGGTTACAATATAACCTATGTTACTCAGGGATAACGCCACATTGTAATGGTGAAAGAATTTTTGAAATCGGTCCAGTAATTTTTGAGTTAAATTATTATAAACAAACAAACAACAATGAAAATCGTTCCTCTTTATAATATTAGTATGAATAGATACTTTTTTTTATGTCATAGAGGGCAAACGGGCAAGTGGTAGGGGAAAGGTGTACGAGATGATCCCCTTAAGGGAGAATAGTCCCTATTTGAAGAATAATTAATTTAATTTAGATTTAAACACATTTACTGTTAGCGTATTTATCTACCTAACTTTTTTCATACCCAAAATGTTTAATTAGATTTTTTTTATTGGTAGATTTCACTTTTTTTAAAACCCTACCTAAGGATCATCTTGGACACCAGGGTATCCAAGATGATCCCTAAGGTACGGTCAAGATGATCCTGGGGATCATCTTGCCTCCTGTTTAGGAAAATTCTGAATTTTGGTATAATTATTTGAAAAAAATCCTCTGTAAGTGGTCACAAAGTCTTTATTTATCACAAAATTATTTATTAATTAGGATCAGTCATTATTTATGAAATAAATCAACTGTCAAAAGTCTTCGGAAGGCTTCGTATGTTTTAGGAAATGATCAAACCACTCGGTGAAAACCTCCAGTTTCATCCATCCTGTTGAATTACATGCCCATGTGGATCCTGGTGGGGCACCATTCATTAGCTCTATCTTCATGCGAATCCTACGAATGTTCAAGGTGGGACAAAAGTTCCAGATGCGGACTTGCAAACTACCACTGTTGTAGTTTCTCCTCTTTCAGCGGATGTTATTCTAGCCACTTGTTTACGTCCAGTTTCTGCAAACACTTTAGTGTTTTTGGTCAGTACCATAGAAACACTCGTCTCATCAATATTGTAGATTCGATGGGGTGGAAAATGTTTCGCATCTTGAACTTCTTTCAACACAGAATAGAACTTATCCTCAACTGGTTTATTAAAGGCACGAGCTCGAGCAGTTGAGGTGGACTCTGGAGCACGTAGGTTAATATCTGGATGTCGCAGACGAAACCCTCTAAGCCAGTCAACACCAGCTTTTTCTCCATGGAATCGGTGTGATATGTTGTTTTTTTCAGCATGTTGGTATGCCAAGGATAACAACTGTGATCGCGTCAATCCATACATCCTTATCTCCATATCTTTAATGTGCTCCACCAGCTCATTTTCCTGTTGAGGCGTAAAGGTATTTACCTACCTAAATATTTAACTGCACCTAGAGCTTTTAGTTTATTAATTCCTTTAGCACGTCTTTTTAATGTCATAACGGGCACCGAAAACTCTTTGCTTGCCGATTTATATGGCATGCAATTCTTAACGGCATCGAGCGCTTTAATCATTCGATCTTCCGACCAACTCCCACGAGACGTTTTTCTTTTATAATTGCGCGGCATAATCTGAAAAAAATAATCTAAATGAATCAACTAAAACTCAAACTTGTACCTTATATGGTACAAGTTGATCGTGCGGATCAACTAGTACCTACATGATGGGATCGTCTTACCCCAAACACAGTTTTTTTAATCTTTGTTCGATAACATAACCTATAAAGCATTTACTGTTGTAGTGTCATGCAAAAACTAAAATATAGCATTATAGACAGCCATAAGTACAACAATCATTACGATTTATTGCATACAACAAAAGTAACATAGTCTCAAAGTCAACCTTACCTTAGATCAGAGACACACAAATTATATGTTTCCGTGTAGACTCGCACTCGTCACTCGCGCCACCATTACACTTTGACTATTGCGGAGGGGTGTCGGGAGCTACGATATACCATATAAAAAACGTAGATGGCGTCCATAGATTCGCTGCAACGGCAAGGGATCATCATACCCCGTAGAATCAACTCGTACACCTTTCCCCTACACCTGATGGTAAGTGATTACCGCCGCCCACAGATATCTGCAACACCAGAAGGCATGTAGGTGCGTTGCCGACCTGGAATAGGGATGGTAACTGGCTTTCAAGTGGTTTCAATACTAAATTCGTTCAAGTATTTCTGTGTATGTCGTGTCATTTTCTAGAGCAAAGTGCGAGTTCCATGTTTTTTCGTTACTGGTTTGCAGCGCAACATAAACAAATCACAAGTTCAAAGTTCATTTTTACACAGGATAATCGGCAAAGATATTACTCAACGCCGCTGTTATAATATAAACGGCTCCTACTTCATAATAAATTCTGAAACTCTAAGTAATAACAATAATAATGACATAAATTACAACAATAACACCTTCACGGCGACGAAGAAAAAAACGAACGGAAGAATGACGAAAAAGGAACGAATGTATAAGAATCTCTCGTTCCATTGCGACAAGTCAACAGAAAAGCTGAAGGATAAATCTGTTGAGAAAATACAGAGTTCGCATCCGTTCGCAGTGAAATTTTCGCGTAGATACCTATAACAGTTTCACTCTCTTTCCTTATCATGGGCTCTCAAACTTTTCAGATCCAATAGCAGTCGGCAAAAAGAACATGGGAACCCATTTTCGAAGAACTTAAAGACAAAACCGTTAAATTGTCACTTTATTAACTTTAAAATTCGATCTATAATATTAACATTGAATTCGTTCGAGTATTGTAATGAGTCAGGTTCTTTACTTGCGTGAAGTAAGGTAGGGTTGCCACTCTTACTGTAATATATAGTATCGTACTACAACGTGTTAATGAATTAACTGAAAATTAGAAAGTAGTTTGCTCAGAATCGACTAGCGAATCGATCGCACTATGTTTTAATATAGGTTATATTTTTTAATTTTTACTAGCCCATATCTAAATTATTTATAATACAATATTTGGCACTTACGCCACCCGCAACAAAAAAATTCAAACCGATAGACGCGGGCGTGGCGCTTGGAATTTCGTAGATAGGTCACCTCCAAACTAATGTTGAATAACTTTTAAAGTATAAATTTTTTCGACATAAAATATATTTTAATCATATTATTGTTTATTTTTTTAAATGGGGTGTATCAGGTTTTCAGTTAATTCATTAACACGTTGTATATTTCAGTCAATTGTGCTATACATATATTACAGAAAAATATTTAAACTTTATTTTTATCCCTAATTCAAATGTCGTGTGGGTTTATTTTTTTTTTTTATTTTTTTTTTATAAGGTGGTCTGGAACGCACCCGCAGTGCAGTACCTACGGAGAATTTCAGCACGAAACGCCTTTGGTTAACAAAACGTCAACTGTACAACTAGCAATAATTTGCCGATGAATGTTTTAAAGTCCCCGATTTAAAGTGATTAAAAATAATCGTGTACTATTATTTTTCCAGTATTTTCAAAAAATACCTACTATATTTTTGCATTTTTTTTTTCGGAAAAATACCTACAATATTTTTTAAAAGGTGGTAACACTAGAAATAGGAGTTCCATATGCCCAACAACACAGCGTACAGAGAAAGAAACAAACCACACTAGTTCAGGTTTTCATAACACGCGATAATTTCGTATACCTACGCATCTATGTATAACCTACCAAAAAAGCGAGTTTATACCTACGCGTGACTAATGAAACTTTTAATAAACAACCAAAGTTCTTGGAAAAAAAGTAAAACACGCCCATGGTAAGTGCTTATACAGGGTGTCCCGTAAATCGACGTCAAGCCAGAACTAGGTGATAGGCTAAGTCATAACAGCTGTTAACAGTAAAATATAAAAATCTTTGCTATGCATATTTAAAAAAGGACAGTCATTAAAAACTGACGAAAGCAATAATTTTGAAAACTTAAATTTAAGGCAGTAGTTTTCAGAAACACTATTCAGGATTACACAATAAGAAGAAAATTGAAAAAAGTTAAGGTTAGTAGCAACAGGAGTTAAAAAACCATCGTAGGGTGTAAATTATAATTTTTATAAATTTTAAAGATTATTTTTTTTGCTTTTCTTTTAAGTTATGACTAACCTATCACCCGGTTCTGGCTTAACGTCGATTTACGGGACACCCTGTATATCAAATAGGTAGTCATAACTTTCTTTGAACCAATTGCGATGAATAGGTAATTTATGTTAAACTGCGTTTAAGTTAGACTATAAAGAAGAAAACTACGAATTTATATAATTCTGTTTTTTACAAATATTTTTAAACATACTTCTAATAATTATACACTTTTATATAAAAAGATAGTAAAAATTCATGTGAAATTCTTTTCATTTGATTTCTTCCTCACATATTTTTTTTTAGTCTACTGCTAATTGTTTATTCATTCAAACTTTTTGCACAACAAAATACATAAGGGGACTTAATGCCATAGCAGTATTTTCTGCCTGTCAACCTTCAAAATTTTCAGGAAGTGAGCTTGGTAGTGCTTGTAAAATTATAACAGACAAATATTTCAATATATTTAATGTGTATGTAATAAGAAAAATAAAACCTAACTATAAGACACATAAATGTAAAAAAATGTACTACACACAGCATATACTACTCGTTGAAAGATAATATTGATTATAATTCACTGTTTACTAAGGAGATAATTGTATTTATGCACTACGTTATTTTTGAAAATATTTTTATTCGACAAGAGATAAGGAAACGACTTTAGGCAGGTACGGACATAAATTATGCTCAAAGCTTTGTACAATTGTGCATGTAACGAAATAAGCGAAAACTCCGCTTTGGGAACCACTGCTTTACTTAACAACGCGTCAAGTCGAGTAAATTCCTCGCTCGTCGCAAAGTTGAATGAGAAATATAAATATAACTGGGTGTATGTGATTATGGTATGAGGCTTTGTACCTCCCCCTTTCAAGGAAGTTCCCGCTTGGTATTTATAACACCCTATATTGTATGATAATAAGGATTTTTTGTCTATTGTTATGGGAATTTTCAGAAGAAGCGAAGTCCTCTAAATATTTATGTTTGTCAACTTCCAAAACGGTATAGCTTTATTTTGTTTATGGCAGCCGTAATGAAGCATTAAACTTACTTTTCAAAATATTCGACATTTTACAAATATAGTAGGTAAAAATTTTTAGTACCTACCTTTTGGAAAAATATAAAATAAGTTTTTATGTTAGCCTTTAAGGGTTTGTATAGTGGCCGAAAAACGTACTGTAAATCTAATTCGAATTTCGATATGTCAAAGTTGATTATTTAAATAAAAATCTTTGAAAACTTGATTAAATCTTAGGTTTTTGAAAATCTTTTTATAAAGTCAAAAATTTGGATTCGGATTTTTTTTTTATAAGTTCATGATCCAATGCATTGGAATATGGTGATGAAACTTTGGTGGGTTGTTCTGCGTACGCCCACGATGGTTTTTGATAAAGAGATCCTGCGGGAATTCTGAAACTCACGCACACAGCTAAAAGGAATAAATACTAAATAGTCTAAGACCTTTACCAGAAAGAACTATTAGCAGAAACCAAATTATCCTTCGATATAAAAGTTAGAAGTACCCGAAGTATTCCGACAGTGACGTTCAAGTTGTAAACTTCCTATACGAGATGAGAAAAAAAAATCACCTCAAACCTATCGTGCCTACGTCAATATTTCTATCCTAAATTACGTTCTAACATTGAATAATAACGTTGCAAAGTTTCGGTTGACCCTTCGTAATCAAGGTTCTCCATGCCACAGATAATAAGATAATAATACTATTCCATACTCAATTGGTAGGTAAATATAGAGCTTCAATAGTGGTGCAAAACTTTTCTATAAGTATTTAAATTTTTTTAAAGACATATCGTCATATACCGATAGACGTTAAAAAAAAACAGAAAATATTAAAAAATAATACCATTTTTGAAGAAAATTTTTTATAATCTCCATTTTTTCATTCTACCGGATGTTACACATTATTCTCGTCACATCACACATTATTCTAATGCTGTCCTTGCTAATAATCACAAAATACCTATTTCTGATCATCTCTAAATCTGTTTTAAAAAACCGTACGTAAGGCAAAAATAATTTCAGCAACAACATGACTGGCTCGCTGGTCACAAAAGCTATTCTACCTGTCTGGGATAATTTTAGAATCGATTCAATATTTCCAAATATTAGGTACCCCCTAAATAATTTTGATTTACACTAAGTATGTATAGTATGTTTCTATATGTATGTACTATACAAAAAATATCACACCTATAATATTATTCTTTTATTCGCTGTCTCTTAATAAAACGGGGATAAACCGGTGAGAAAGTATAGTTCATTTTACTCGTATGATTCCATGGTAATGAGGGTATATGTATGGAAGGGGAGCATCTTATAAAGGCTTGCGAGGGTTGAATCTTGATACACGGACGTGCGTCTCGACCTGATTGAATAGTTCACCTAATTTAGCGAAATCAGATTGTAGTAACGATGCGTTTTGTTTTATTTTCAGTATAAGAGATCTTCTTTTTTGATAGGAATAACCAATTTGAACTTTTATCTTTGTAATAGTACCTACCGGAATAAAAAGTGTTTTATGTCCTTCTCTGTACCCCTACCAATGTCTACGATTGGTTGAGCCGTTACAGCGTGAAAGCGTAACAAACAAATAAATAAAATTCACATTCGCAAGGATGAGTAAGTTAAATATGAAAATATCTGACTACGACCCGTGGGCCCACCCTCTATAACCACTGGTACCGAAACATGGGGAATCCTCTATATTTAGCAAAATTAGAACCGTGACTGAAAGATTGGAAGACAAAGTACAACCAAACAAAGGGTCTAGGAACTTAAAAATTGGTTCATTCTAATAATATATATTGACAACCTCTTTTGTGAATTTATGTAGTTTAGTGGACCGTGGACGACTAATATATAATAATCCGCTTACGGCCGCACTCAGAGTCGACTTTAATGATTACTTAGTTAAGTATAGATTTTTAAAACAAAACTGCCGTAATCAGAGACATTCAGTAAATTAATGTTAATTGGCATTTAATGAGATGTAACTTAATTAGTTAAATGCCAATTAACATTAATTTATTAAACTTGTCTGATTGCGGCAGTTTTGTTTTAAAAATCTATACTTAACTAAGTAATCATTAAAGTCAACTCTGAGTGCGGCGGTTAGTGGACAACCAGACACTTCGAAATGTATTAACGTAGTTACCTTTATAACACAGTAATCTTTCTCACAACTATCTATTCTTTTTAAATTCGTCACGGTGCCGCGGTGTGAAACCTTTTACTCGACAAAATGTAGAATATATCTACTGTAGATCCTTTATAGGTCTATCAGGATTGGTTTGGTCATTTGCGTTTCCGTCATCCACTGGCTTATTTACCATACAAAACACATATATACAGCTTTTGTTATGTAAATTGACTGATTTGTATACAAACAAGAGTAATATTGCTTGGCGACGGAAAAAGTTTGCGACAGTTTTTCCCTTTTCGCTCCACATTACATTTGTGAGATGTTACCGTATTGTTGGGGTACAAAAGCGAACAAAAAGGTGATTGACATGTGTTTGGTTTTACTTTGATACAATATAGATACTCGACTAAGGTTTCTTAAACGATTTGCACATTGCGAAATATGGCCTAGAGTTACCTTACTTTATGCATTAGCTATCCAAAAAAGCATAGAAAAAAAGGCATATAGGACTGCATGCAGCATACATAGAGTGATGCAATTTCACGGGTGGTGGAACCAACTTGCACACCACACGCATACGTACATAAATGGTTTTGGTGCTTAAATTTCAAAGGGATTTATTTAAAAGACTTGTTCAGACGTAGCAAAAAAAATCATACGTATAGGAATATGATATTATTATAATACATTTTTTTATTTATTATAACGTATATTATTCAAGGAGAAAATCAGTAGAAAAAAGTGAACAAAGAAACTAAGCCTTGATTCACTATGGCCATTTAATAAAAATTTCATTTATTTCGACCAAACACGGATCAATTTTGTTAGTTTCACTTAAAAACTGGAAAGGAATTGCTCTTAAAACTATAATTTTTATTGTTTTGCCATGAAGAATGTTATTGGTCATAGAGAATCATGGCTCAGAATGCTTTAGTACTTCTTGTCTTGTCATCTTTCCTACTTAAATTAGCCAAGTAGTCTTTTCCATAAAGATATTGTTAGTTCTTGTTCAAAAAAGTCAATATCCGATTTTCTAGGTGGAAACTTAATAAAAATAAAATATTGTTTATCAAAATCGCTTCATTACTACTACAAACAGCTTGCGATATATTCAGGGTCATTTAAAATTGTAATTTACTTAGTTATGAGATGGTTGTCACAAAAAAATATTACAAAGTAAGTTTTAAATAGGTGAAAACAGGTCATAATGAGCCGTTTATAAACATAACACGCAATTTTATGCATTCGAGGTTAGCTACTAACGTGAAAATCCTTGCTGTTGTAAATCCGAATGTGAGTTTATTTGTTACGCTTTCACGCCTCAACTGCTTAACCGGTCATCATAAAATTTTGCATACACGTTGTCTGAGGTACAGAGAAAGACAGACTTTTTTGCCAGAATTGTAGCAAGTTGTAATAAAAAAGCTATGAGGGATACAGAATAATAAGTAAAAAAGTAAAATTATCTCTGAATATGATGAACTGTCAGTTGTCAGTGAAAAATTATTTAATTGGCAAAAATTATTTAACAGTTATTTAATTGGCAGACGTGTAACACCTTAGTCCATATCTTCGCTTACTATCAGGCGAGATTATGGACAAATTTAATTTCTGACCAATAAACTACAAACTATATCACTAAACTTGCACGAGTCATGAGGAGCCATGACATTGGTCTGAAGCGGAGTGTCGCTTCTTTACGTAGTAATATTTTGTATTCTTTGTTGAAACTTTGAGTAAAATATACCGCTCATATACCTCACATCAAATACCATTGGTCACATCTGAAACTGATACTTACACGTACATCAGCTGGCTTAGTTAAAATGTAGTTAGATACAGGCGGTTAAGTTGGCGATGTTAAAGGTACAAACCGATTTTTAAAGCTACATTTGAGAATTTTGTTGAAAGTTCATATAATATTTAAATACCATCCCAAAAATTGGGATCTACGCCTCGAAGTCATTTTAATAACATAATAAATGTAAATGTATAAGGTGAAATTTAATCATTTCACCTACTTAACTGTAATGTTGTTACGCAATAGTGAATGATTTTAACTCTTATCAGGGTAAAATGTTTTACGTACTTAATGTTTCGTACATATACAATTCCCATTTTACATTGTTTACTCGGCCATTGTTAATAAATCCGAATAACATTAAGTCGGCAACTCGGTCTAGGAAGCTGTAGCTGAAGTTGGAACGCTGCTCCAACGAAGTTCGCCTTGCCTTTGATAAATACGTAATGCTAGATGTAGCCCGCTCTCCGGAGTTATGACGGAGTTGGATAATCAAAATTGATTTAGGACGAGTGGCGGCGCGCCACACTTACACATTAATGTTAAAACGGCGGTAGAGCGGTCGTGTTACAATTTGTCCGCTGCTTGTTTGATGGAGCTATGAAAATTTAACAAGTTCAGGCTTTACAGAATTTAAGACGTTTATTTTTTAACACACAAAATAATATTTCGGTATTTCTAAATGCTTCTCTTCTGCGTGATTCATCTACGTCAACTTTAGAATTCTGTCTTTGTTGTAACCCAAAGATAATAATTAATTAGGTTGACTCCTATCCTACTATCGTTATTAACGCGAAAGTTTGTAAGTATCTATGGATGGATGGATTTTTGTTATTCTTCCACGCAAAACTATTGGATTGATTTAAATGAAACTTTACAATAATATAGCTTATACATCAGACTAACACATAGGGTACTTTTTATCCTGTAATTCCCGCGGAAACTCTGAAATTAACGCAGGTGAAACCGCGGGCCACAAGTAGTATAATATATTTTCACTACTTTTACTTTACGTACTAACGACACAACAAACAGCAAGTATTATTTAGATTTTAGTCACACCCTGGCCCCGCTTGTACCCGTGAATTTAGAGGTCTTGTTGAAATTTTTTTGACTGATATAAAATGGGTCCTAAATGTAAAAAAGAATTAGCTAAGAAACCTGTATACTATTTATATACGTTACATTTCAACACATTTTCCAAAGACCAACATAATTGTTTTGATTTAAAATTTTATTTTAAAAGTAAAAGAACAATAAATTATCTAACCATTTATTTATTTAGCAGCCGCACTTAAAAACTAATTTATTAGCATTTTTAAACATAACTTACTGCCAATTACGGCTTAACATTTTGTAAAATAATAAAACGAAAGGTCTATGTAGCCTGTACTACCTACAATGTGCTGACAACGAAATAATATAAGTACTCACAAAGTTTCGTAACACTTAAACAATATTATATACATTTATACAAACACTATATTACTTATAAGTATATATGCATACGTGGGCGTGGGTGTGTGTGTGTGTGTGAGAGTGTGTGTTCGTGAATTTATGTATATGACTACACATATTATAAAAACATATAAAACATTTGGTTTATATGGTCACTATTTCAATTTTAGTAATCAGATAAGCAAACCTGAGGTTAAGTTAAAAAAAGGAAACAATAATGATCGTTTTAATGATTACCCTACTTAATTTTAAGTAAAGATTGTTAAAACGAAACTGCCGTGGCCACAATCACAGACGTTCATTAAATTAATGTTAATTGGCATTAAAATAAATTTAACCTAATTAGTTAAATGCCAATTAGCATTAAAACGAGTGCGGACGTTAGAATATTGAACTTGATTGTGATTAATTGCTAAACCGACTTCTTCACTTTTTTCTTGGCAGAACTGTTGTCAATAATGTCACAACTGTAAAGAAAGAATAAGAAATGAGTTGATGTTAGCCCACTGTCATATTATCTATTTATACTGCTGCTAATTTCTTTTTATTTTCGTTTATTTAGGACAACTCTTTCAAAAAAAAACTTTCAGTTTAAAAAAAAACCTTCATTTTTAATAAAACTACTTTCTTTTTAACCCAGTCCTTACCTTAGACCTTTAAATTATGGGTGAGGATAATATAAAAGGTTAAAATTTAATTTAATATTATTTCAATATAAAATTGTAGCTTTCAGCTCTCAAAGTTAACATGGCTTACAGTTCCTGTATCTATAAAGCATTTAAAAATCCACTATGTTTTGTTACTTACATAACATCATTCCAGCCAGGGAATAGAATGGTATGACACAACCAATTTTGAGCAATATAGGAAACGCTATGTTACTCAGTAAAGTGCCTATTCGGCCAACTAGCATTATTATTGACAGTGCCAAGGATCTGGAAAAAGAAATTCAACATGATTTTTTTATTTTCAAATGCAACTTTTGTCAATCGCTATTGGTTTACGCGTTATATTAATATTGAAGTCAAATTTAAATAATAGAGCAATCGTCAAAGTCAAAGTTTAAACAATTTATACGGGTTTACTCTCGTTTAAAAAATACTTATACTGTTTAAATGACTAAATTCAAAAATTTGATCTGAAAATACAATTCAAGAATTCTTTTTATTTATTGTTAGTATTGTATATATTGAGATAGTATAAATAATATAATATCAGTTAAAAATATATATCATAGATTATTTAATTTTCAACAATGATTCAGCTATCCATGTAAATATAAAATTTTTAGATCTTTTGTCTATTTTAAAAGGTACCACTACCTACTTGTTTATATTGGTATTTATGATAAAATGCCCATTTAGTTCATTATAAATGAAATACAAGTTAAATCTTTAACACAACATTAATAATCGATATGTTAAACCGACTAAATTATTGTTTCAATCGTGTCAGAAATAGTCAACTATTGTTGCTTTTGGGTACATATCATACGTCAGACATTGTTTTCTTTATCTCGTATACAGCGTTGGCGTAGACAAAAGACTGTCAACTCCCAATACCATTGTCTATGCTTCAACGAATCAACAACCTATACCTAATGGGTCCAAAAATAGTAAGATCTAGCGATAAAGTTCGCTTTGAGACGGTATATTATAGTGAAAAAACACGTGGGAGGTTCGTAAAATACATTTTCAAAAAAAAAATTAGAAATGTTGAGTTTTCAGAGCATTCAGAACAAAAGCATCAATAAAAATTCAGAGTTACAGCACGTACTATCTTCTATACTTTTTTTAAGTGAAGTATCATTGACTAGATTTTCCTTAATTTTCGTCCCTCCTTCTCCTGCTGACCTGTCATGGCTATCAAAATTATGTATTAGCATAAAATTAACAATCCAAACCGGTTTTTACAACACAACGACTATCCGACTAAGCCTACTCTACTCAGTTACAGCCATAGCACGGCCATAGTCTTTATATTTGTTTTTGTGGTTTTCATGTTTTGTTTTGAACAGCAACCTTAGGTTTTAAAATGTCTTTGGGAGTTTGGACCATAAAACCTACTGAAATCTACTAAAACACCACATTTACGTAATACTAATATCTGCTATCTTTCAACAATAAAATTATTGAAATATAAAAAAAACAACTAGCTGTTCCCCGCGGTTTCACCCGCGATAATTTTAGAAATATCACTAAATTCTGAGATTAAATTATCCTTTCTGCCCTGCCTTTTTTCCGACCCTGGATGCGTGCTCTTTCGAGTCTTAAGTAAATACGAGCAAAAGTGTTGCAATTAACTATTAAGATAAGCAAGTTCCGCTCTTTCCTTACCCCGTTTTGTCACGCTAAAACTAATGAATATTTGAACGCATTAATTATTTTCTTGAACAAAATTTACTCATGTAAATATTTTATATTACCTCTCCCAAAGAAAAATGTGCCAATTAAATTAATTGCCAATAAGGAGCGCTCGTCAAAGAAGTGGCAATTTGAAACTTTTGATCGACTCGTAACGATCACCATTTCTTTAAAAAGCAGAAATAATTTAAGTTGTAAGGGTTTAAAACTTGTTTTTAAATTGAAGTCCATTAACTTTTATTTTATTAGAACATCGCTTCACATTGGTGTAGGATCCGAAAAAATCATTGAAAAGCTATTTTGTGTTTATATTTTTAAAATAATACAAAACATAATACAATATAATTTTTGGTTACTTTCTTTACTTATAACCTCTGTTTGCTTTGCCACTTTTATCGCTTATTATATAGTCGGCTTCGAAAGTATATTTAAACACATATCCAGATTTGATGAAACACCGTAGCACGATGAAATTTCAGACTCATTATGTAGTATCTAAAACTTTGTAACAACATGTGAAGAGTTCGTACTTTCTAACTGTTGTACCTATTTAACCAGTTTTAACCAGATAAAGGTTCTATGTGTTTCCAGCTGAGTTTTTTCGTTCGCGTTTAAAAAAAATACTAAACCGATACTATGACACTTTTACTTATCTTATAATTTTACTGTATTTTGCCTACAATATATATTATTATTACGTATTGTATTTATTTCAAAGGACGGAAAGAAGGTTTTACTCGTAGTGTTTAAAATACTAGACTGCTCCGCATTTTCACTCGTGATTTTTAGTATCCCGTTGGGAACTCCTCGTTCCAGAATTACAACTATCCTGTTGCACTCGGGGATACTGTAGGTTCCTATCATGATATTAATTTTTAGAACCTGTTCAAAAAGGTCCAGAGATCGTTTCCCACATCCATACTAACAAATTTCCAAACTAGGTAGGTCTTTATAATATAGTGTTGAATAAGTGGACATAGACAAGTTACAAAGAATATTAATAAAATACTTGATGAAAAGTTTTTAGCATGGGAAGAAAAACTAGGGAGCCTGGAAAAAATCTTGGAAAACCAGGAAAAAAGGATTTACTTTTTGGAAAAAGATGCAAGAAAGAGAAACATCGTTTGCTTTGGTATTAAGGAGACTGAGACATCGTATGAAAATTTGGAAACAATTATCATTGAATGGATTAACCAATATTTCTCTACTAAACTGCAGTATAATGATATACAAGAAATTAAAAGAGTGGGAAAGAAAGAGGCAAGACCACGCCCAATAATTATAACGTTTACAACTCTAGGCACGAAAATAAAAATCTGGAAACAAAGGAAGATGTTGAATGACACACCTTACTATCTAAAAGAAGACTATCCAAAGAACATACTAGAAAAGAGGAAAAAACTGCAAGAACAGTTACTACTAGAGAGAGAGAAGGGAAATATAGCAGTAATTAAATACGATAAGCTGATTATTTTACCCAAAACCAACACCAAGAGGAAACTATTTACCTCACCAAAAAATGCTTCAACATCAAATGTAGAGGAGATCACGCAAATGAAAAAAAAGAACAAAGTACTTAAACCAGATGCACCGATAGTAAGATCGAACAGCATCTCCGAAGGCGTTATAAAACCGGGTATACTAAACTTCCTAGTCAGTAAAAATGTAACTAATACTAACATTACTCAAGATAAGGAAACTTAGCAATCAATGCCCTCCTCCCAAACTGATCACACAAACAAAGGAATTATAGCAAGAAACACACATCTTCCAACCCGGCTGGTCACCGTGGAAGATTTAGACCGCAACCCTCCAAACTATAGACAAATAGCTAACAAGGAACAAAAACTATACATAATAACTTTCAATGTCAAGTCACTCTCTTCTTATGAACGCCTAATAGAATTAACAGAAACATTAAAATCAATAAAATCTGACGTTATTAGTATCGCAGAAGTGAGACGTCTTGGGACAAAAATAGAAGAATACGAGAATTATATACTCTGCTACACTGGCCAAACACCTGGTCAATATGGAGTAGGATTTCTAGTAAATAAATATCTTAAAAATAACATAGAGAGCTTTATTGGTTTATCGGAACGCGTTGCTGTATTAAATCTACATTTTCAAGAACTAAAAATGTCAATTATACAGGTCTATGCACCTACAGAGGCAGCAAAAGAAGAAGAGATTACACATTTCTATAAGACAATTAGCAAGGCAATAGAAACGTCACACAGGGATTTTATTATAATGGGGGATTTCAATGCAAAAGTAGGTCAACCTAAACAAGAAGAATTCTTAGTAACAAAACATTACGGACTTGGCAAAAGAAATGACAGAGGTCAGAGATTAGTCGATTTCGCTCTAGAAAACAAAATTGCAATATTAAACACATTCTATAAGAAAAGACTAAATTGCAGATGGACATGGCGCTCACCTAACGGAGAGTATAGAAATGAGATTGACTACTTCTTATCAAATCGACCCCAGAGATTCCATAACGTGGAAGTACTAAATATCAACTACCCCTCAGACCATAGACCAGTAAGAGCCACCATATCAGTAGGAAAAATAAATACTAACAGGACTAGATACAAGTCGGACCAAATTGCAAAACTAAAAAACGAAGTTGAGATACACACATATAGAGATACGCTCAGATCTCAGCTGTTGAACACCCCTGACTGGCAAGAAGAAAAATGTGTAGAAACCCAATATAACAAAATAATCAATATAATATCTACAAGTCTACAGGAAACACACAAGAAAAAGGACATCTCAAAAACCCACAAAATACTATCACCACGCACAGTAAGCCTTATGGATAGGAGAAGGGATCTACAAAAGACAAGAAACAAGACTAGAAGTGTAAGAAATGAAATATCAGCCCTATATAAACTTATTAGCAAATATATTAAACTTGACTACGCAAGGTATAGACATGATACGATCACAAGACACCTAGAGCAAGCAGGCAGCATCAAAAAAGCCTATAGAGAGTTAACACAGAAAAAAACATGGATAGAAGGATTGAAATCCTCTGGAAAGCATACTATACAAAAAAATCGTAATGACATCATAGGCGTGGCCACAGAATTTTATAAAAACCTATACAGTAAGAAAGTAATCATAAGCAGCCTCTCATCACCAAATATTAACACAAAAGGCGAGGAAGAAATACAACCAATAACAGAAATTGAACTTACTACAGCAATAAAAAACTTGAAAACCGACAAAAGCCCGGGTCCGGATGGTATCCCCAACGAAGCTGTAAAGGCAGCAAAAGAAATATTAGCCTATCCCTTGTCATTATTATTTAATCAGATACTAAAAACTACTGAGATTCCTTCAAAATGGACCGAATCAAATATAATCCTAATCTATAAAAAGGGCGATCCAAACGACATAGCAAATTACAGGCCGATAAGCTTGTTGTCATGTATTTACAAACTTTTCTCAACAATTATAAATCACAGGATAAGCAGCTCACTAGAAAAAAACCAGCCCATCGAACAAGCAGGGTTTAGAAAAGGATTCTCTACAATAGACCATATTCATACTTTAGAACTCGTAATAGAAAAATATCAAGAACATCAAAGATCGCTCTACATTGCATACATAGACTACCAGAAAGCTTTTGATACTGTGTCGCATGAAAGTGTATGGAAGGCCTTAGAAAGCCAAGAGGTAAACCATCAATACATACAGATTATTAAAAACATCTATAAAACTAGCACAAGCAGGATAAAATTAGAAACCACTGGACCAAGTATTCCTATTAAGAGAGGTGTAAGACAGGGCGATCCCTTGTCACCAAAATTGTTCACCGCAGTATTGGAATCAATATTCAGACAGCTAGACTGGGAAAACTATGGCATAAATATCGAAGGAAACTATCTTACCCACCTCCGGTTTGCTGACGACCTAGTAATCCTAGCGGAATCGAGTACACAACTGCAATACATGGTAGAGTCACTACAGAGAGCCAGCTTACAAGTGGGACTGGAAATGAATACAATGAAAACTATGGTAATGACAAACAGTAATAAGAAGGAAATAACATCTGGTAACGAATCATTAAAATATACTGACCATTACACATACCTCGGCAAACAAATCAGCTTTGACAGAAAAAACAATGAGATGGAAGTTGAGAGAAGAATACGAAACACGTGGAATAAATACTGGACGTTACGAGAAATATTCAAGAGCACTATGCCAATAAACTTAAAAACCAAGGTCATGAACTCTTGCATCCTACCGTGTTTGACGTATGGCTGCCAGACTTGGAAATTCACAACAAAAATTAATCACAAAATAGTCAGTTGTCAAAGAGGTATGGAGCGTAGTATGCTCAATGTAAGAAAAATTCAAAAAATCAGACATACTGAAATAAGAAAAACAACAAAATCAATAGATGCTCTTCGCTATGCCAAAAGCTTAAAATGGAAGTGGGCTGGACATGTGGCAAGACTTCAGGACCAGAGATGGACTGGAAAGGTGACTACATGGAGCGGACCACAAGGAAAAAGAAAGAGGGGTCGGCCAATATTTAGGTGGGAAAATGACATAAAAAACATTGCTGGTCCAAAATGGCTACAATTGGCTCAAGACCGGAGTAGATGGAAGGGTTTGGAGGAGGCCTTTACCCATTATCGGGGTTCCTGAAAAATTATATTATCTATAAATAGTTTAGTATAAATAGTTCATATCATAAATAGTCATAAATAGTAGTGTAAAATATCGGGAAATAAAAGGCTTTTTTATTTTTTTTTATTTATTTATTTATTTATTGTATTTATTTCAAAGGACGGAAAGAAGGTTTTACTCGTAGTGTTTAAAATACTAGACTGCTCCGCATTTTCACTCGTGATTTTTAGTATCCCGTTGGGAACTCCTCGTTCCAGAATTACAACTATCCTGTTGCACTCGGGGATACTGTAGGTTCCTATCATGATTTTAATTTTTAGAACCTGTTCAAAAAGGTCCAGAGATCGTTTCCCACATCCATACTAACAAATTTCCAAACTAGGTAGGTCTTTATAATATAGTGTTGAATAAGTGGACATAGATAAGCAATAGTGTGTTAACCCACACTGGAGAAATTTTGAGTAAATCGTGTTTTAAAATTAAAGCGCCATTTTGTGTCAGCATTTTTTTATGTTCAACATTTTGTTACATATTTAAAAAATGTAATAGGGTAAACGCAAACGTTCTCTAACTCTCAATAAAGCGTTCTATAGCAATAACTTAATTTTTTGGGTTAACATGTTATTGCTTATCTGCGTCCAAGTGTTTTTAGATTAGATAGTAGATACTGGCTATAGGTAACCTGAAATTTATCTAGTGGTGATAGGAATGAATTCCACAACGACAGCTTAATACAGTGACACGAGTAAGTTAGATAAGCTTATTTCTAGCAAGAAAAGCGCTACAACTGAGCTTTTCTAGAGCAAAAAAGCATGATTCTTTGTTTACTTCGTATGTTTGCATCGTTGCATTTTTTCCTGTTATCCGACCGATTGTTATGATTATTTTTCTTTGCTAATCTCTTATATACTTATGAAAAGGCTTTAATATATAAAATAGTTAAGTAAGTTGGTTCATTTTAGTTGTTAACTGACTGCCGCACTCAGAGTCGTTTTAATGAGTAGGTATAGGTACTTAATTTTTAAATACTAAATTATATATATTTTTTATAAAACAAGGTTTTATTTAAATGGGCTAAAATTAATAAACTATGCATTTTTAATCAAAATAAATGTAAATACAAAATTTTAGCTCAATCTGTTGAAGACATCTTCATCAAAATTTAGTTGCAAGTTTCCACCCGAACGAACAAACATAGTTACGTCCTGCATTAAAAGCTTTTAACCCTGGAAAGATAATCTGCGTAAAATTGACGCATATGCGTTCGAAATATTGCTCTCTCGTTTTTAATTTTGCGAATCTGTTGCTGTGCTTTTAGGACATCTCTCACGTTGCTTAGACCTTCCGTGAGGCGCATGTCTCACTGAGGTAAGTGTTATCAATTTGGAAATATAAGTACCACGTGAGTCAAAATGACGCATGATTATCTTTTAAGTCATTTTTGAGATTTTGACCTACATCGACTTTCATGCTGTTTTTTTATCTGATGATACTTGTTACTTTATTTTATGTATTATTTATATATTTTCGTAGATATCCTGATAAAATAACGCGATAGTGAACAGTAGAATTTTGGGAGAAGATCGAATCCTGAGCGTTTTTTTAGAGCGTCATGACGAAGCCGTCTGTGAGGACATGAGAGTGAAGACGACGTGCAGAGTGACTTCGAAAAAGGTTTTATGACTAAGGAGAGAGAAGACAAGGCGACGTATAGCAGAAACGAACCCTTACACGAAGAAATGATTCAACAACTGGCTTCTTCCTCGGCTTCTCATCGAATACTAAACTTGCCAAAGCGGATTGTTAGAGGCAAGGATTGCTGGTCGACTTTGAAGGTCACAAGACGTAACAGAGTATCAGCACTGAATATTGTTAGATGTCAAAGGAGTCCGACATGCATATGATCCTCTCAAGATAAAATTTTTTCTACTTATGAAATAATATCTATCGAAATTGTAAGATGGACAAATACCGACATATCGTTGGAACGGAAATCTATGATTGTTGCTACATTTCGTGACAAGAATGAATGAATCCGTGCTTTGATTGGCATCCTGATGATGACAGCAGTGAGGAAAAAATACGACGAAAGGCAAATGCATCGTGAAAATGCAAAAAAATCTATTTGCCGACAACATAATATACCTGGATATGGAAGAAAGTTGTATCTGTCTCATTGGAATATAACTGTATGTTCCTATCATGTGATATATATAATGTCTTTATTACTGAGTTAATAACTTAAAATGGCTGATAATTAGGAAAAAAAGTTATTTGTGATAAAAAAAAAATATTCCAAATTTTTGTTGATTTTTGAAGACGTTTTATAGTTCGGTCTTGTTTTTATATAATAAATAAATATAAATATACTAATTATGGTATTTATCATTTTATCAGAGTGTAAAAAAATAGTACTGGTAAAGTTTATTTAAATCAATAAATAAAAAATCACATTACTACTACTTAAAACTTATGCGTCAATTTTACGCATGATTATCTTCTACGTACATCAAAATATGATTATCTTTCTAGGGTTAAAAAAAAACTGCCGCACGTCTCTGAGTGCAGCGGCTTTTTTTAATCTTTACTTAAAAAATAAGTGTTCATTATAACGATTCTGAGTGCAGCAGTTCGATATCATATTGTGTTTATAAGATTCGCAACTAACTGTAAGTACCTACAATAACACTTACCTAGTTGTAGTAGGGAAGAATTCGACAACGACGGCTTGATACAGCGCAATGAGCGAGTTGGACACGCTCGCGTCCAGCGAGAACAGCGCTACGACCGCTGTTTTAGAACTCATCCAGCGCAGCGCCAATGTGGCACCAAAGCTGACCAGCCCCAGCGCCAATAGCAGATACTTTTTGCCCACTTTATTGACCAACATTCCGGTGACGAAGTACGCCGAAAAGTTGGACGTACCCAAAATAATACTGTTTATGTATGTTTCGGCGCCGCTCTCTTTCTGCGAAACATATACCAAGTAGTTTATTCTACTTATATAGTTTGGTAAACATCAAATTTTTAATGAGAGTCTGTTTTTTCTTTGAATATAGGTATCTAGTTGTTTGTGATTGACGCAACAATTAATTGATATAATACGTTTTCTTTTTTCAAATCTTTTTTCAAACCAGTAACCGGGATAAAATAGGTACTTTTTGTCACTCAGGGATACTGAATGCTGTAAGCTATGAACATATTATGTAAAAGCAAAAGAATTTTTTAAATCGCTTAGGTAATTTTTGCGCTTATCCATTACAAACGAAATAATAAAAAATCAAATATTTTCTCTTTATATGATGGTTATAGAAATAGGATAAAGATAGATGGAAATCAATCAATAACTTACAGGAACACAAATGTCCAACTCTGTTTTGTTCAAGGCGATCCGTCGCTCGACCTCAGTGTAAGCGTCCAGTACTACGCATAAATCCCTCGTGCCGTCACCGAAGTGCTCCACTATAGTCGACAGCTGCGGAAACCACAGCCTGATTATGTTGTATCTAAAATAATAGTGAACAGTGTACTAAATTTTATGTTTTTGGTCGGTAAAAATTGAACCCTATACGTCGTCAGGGTTACAGAAAGGGTATAATTTAGGTAAGTACTTTTATCCTAGAATGGGCTTGTCAACCAAATTTTAGTCAATTTATAGTAGTTTTAATTTTTTTTTTTCTAATTTTCGTTCATCGTGTAGATTAATAAAAAATATTGAACGCGTCGTATTTTTTATTTTTTTACGTAAACACAAAATAACGGAGATACATTAAGTTGAAATGTCGCGTGACGTCATACCGTGCTACAGTTTATAGTACGTTCTGACGTCATGTTAGTTATTGATTACGCAAAAAATGAAAAAAATACGTAAGACGGACTAAATAGAATTTTGATTTTCATACCCCGGAAACAAGCCTATTCCCGGGAAATCTGCGAAATCAACGCGGGCGAAGTGAAGAAACTAGTAATATACTCACAACACCATACTGCAGCAAACCACAATGGATAGCAACATCAGACGAAAACCCAAAGGTTTTTTGAACAGGGGCTTAGCGTTACGAAAACCCGCAACAACTTGCCGTGCCAGCGTTGTCTCGAGTTTTTTCGAGTCATCGTCTGTTGTTTGTTTGTCGTTGGTCTTCCATATATTCACATACTGAAAATTTAAAGATAGATATACATAATTATATCATACGATTCAATCTTTAAAAACTACTTTTACGATAATTTCGATGAAAAGGCTATCTGACTATTGTTTTTTTCTAAATTCTATTTATTCTATTTTGTCCCTCAGCTTGATAATAAAATAATAATAGGTAGACACTTTATTTTGCTTTTTCAAACTAATGAAAATATACTTGGCTAAACCTCATTAAATTTTAGGAGTGGAGGCTCGTAACCTCATATTATGCAGGTAAAATCTGTACCTGCTTGTGACGTCACTCGACATTTCGACTCAGCGTATTTCCGTTATTTTTTGCTTATGTAAAAAAAGAAATACGTGTCAATACGTGTCTAATATTTTTATGAATCTAAAGGACGGACCAAAAATAAAATTTTTGTCAAATAGCCTATTATTTATTTTAAATTATTTAATAAAGTACCTACATCGACATCTTTTTTTAATATTTGATACATACTTATTATTATGATTACTTAATAAAATGTTTAACTTGTATGAAATTCTAAACAGTTATTACCCAAAATTCATTTGTAAATAAAATATCACCTAAATATAAAATAATTCCAACCAAAGGCACACATTTATAGCATTTTTAAAGTGTGATATTATCAGGACTTTGATTTAACAAAACAATTCAGCGACGTTATCCTTCGCTTTTATTACTGCTGTGTTACCAAATATCTGCTGAAGTGCTGACGTATCTCATTTCACGACAAACTGAAAGTGATAGGTACGAATATGTCACACACACAGTTCTATTAACGAAAAATCCAGGCTGAGTGAACCCAACCCGTTTCTATTGTCACAAGCAGTAATTGGAGAAGGTAGAGTGATTTTATGTACTTACATAATAGTTTTTGCATGATATCCTAAAAAAAAATTTAAGTTTTTTCCGGAAAAAAATTATAAAGTTGCTAATTTCAGTTGTTTCATCTCCTATTCCGTGCCGTTAGTTAGTGTGATCTTCTCATGGCAGGTACCTAATATTCGCGCGCATGCTATGTCTATATCCTCTTACAACCAGACTCATATTAGTTAAAATTTAAATATTTCTTTTGTGTTCTCTAAATAACGTAGTTCACGAGGATTATGAAATTGTAACCGCGATGACAATAAGTCCGGGAACTTACGCATACTACCTCTGTGGGGGGGGGGGAGGAGGGTCTTCAAAATATCACGCTTAGCCACCGGGGCGGGGGGGCTAGGTTTTGTCACGTAATCCTCTAGGGGGATCGCTTTTTCGAGCTATACTCAAATATGATATTTTTTTTCAGTTGTAGGTGATTGTAAGTAAGTACGCACTCTTGGCGTCTCGCGACAAGCGCCTTAATTATTAATGAATACAAATATGGTGCAATTTATTTTTTTTACTTTTTGTTTGCAACAAATGATTTATAACTATATTTATAATTTAGGTAGGTACTACTTGAATACTAGAGGGGGAGGGGGCGGGTCTTAGTATATACTACGTGTTTACGGGGTGAAAAAACATAAAAAATGTGTAACGTAGTATGAGTAGGTACGTGTAAATAAATAAGTGGGTTAGGTTAGGTTGATTCAACTTAAATATAGGGAAAAGGAGTTTGCATTTCACAATAAGAGAGGATCTTCATAGTTTGGGACTATAGAATACTCGCAGCGAAGGTGTAAACTGAGTGTCCCAGAAATAGTGTTAAGCGAAAATCCAGAAATAGAGCACCTCTACACACCTCTGAGTATCTACTCAGAATATGTGATCCAAAGAGAACATGATACTACTAGAGAACCTGTGGCCACTAATAGACCAAATTTATTATACCACTTAGACTCTTTGAAATATATGTTTTATATGCTTAACTAATGGATCATAATAATTTAAAATAAAAATCTTTTTGACTAATAAGAAAAATCATCAAAATCTTTTTTTTGTCAATCACTTCTTTTTTTACAAAAAAACTAAATATCTACTACAAACCCATAGGCGGGTGCGGCGCGCCACGGTTGTAAAGGAAGTTAGAACAACCTCTACCTTTCCTAAAAGGTCTAAAAGGTTTCCTTTCCTTTCCATTCCAAGTATATTTTCTACAATATTTGAAGTGGAAAAGTGTAAATTTTTTAAACGGTAACTAGTTTAAAACGTCACTAAATGGAGTATAATACATTTCGTTATGAAAATTAACCTTTTTGTGCGTGGTGAATATTTTTGTGTTCGAAAACAATCGGAGACACTGGTTTTCATTTGTTTTCACACTAAACTGAGTTGATATCTCCTCTATCTGCTCTGTGGTGTGATGTGCTTAATACATAGATTGCGCCACTTATAAAACCAATACTATCACGTAGGTATGTACGATAGTTTTCGCGTTAGGTTTCATTATTTGTTTTTGTCATGTCATTTCTTGTCGTCGAAAACTTGTCCGTCTGACAGAAAGAAACCCAAATATTTTATCCACGCAAATATAAAACCACATCCATTTCGCATTTCGCGTCGCGCAACTGTTTTAAGCTCTGCAGTCGTTTATGAAACGACACACGAATTTATTACAGCGAAAAAAGGATCGGGCTAAAAACGAAAATACCTCATAAGTCAAAAGGGGAACTATTCGATCGTATAAAGTTACGTGTGTACACGTACCTATACCTAAAGGCCAAAAATTTATGTGTGTACAGCAAAATTGTCAGTGAAAAGGTAGACAACAATATTTCCCGTAGCGCTGTACCGCGTCTGAGTAATAGCTCGTACATTTACCTACAGTAGCTTTATTAGATTCTATCACGCAATTTTCCGTAGGCCATTGTGACTGGCAGCGAAAGTTGAATACGAATTAATTTAGTACGACTATTAATCATCGATTCAGAACTATCGGGTAACTATCATCAGGCAATATTCGCTCGCGTTTCACCGAATTTTATTTTGGAGTCCCGTACTTTAGTTGTAAAAAACTAACCCTTGATTACTTCCGTGTCCGTCGATCGTTCATCGGATGTCTGTCAGTTTGTCACTAAGGTTTTTCTTGAAAATTAAGTAGGTATGTTGACTAATTTTTATTTTTTAGTCCGTCTTGTAGATTATTAAAAAATATTGGACACGTATTTTTTCTTTTTTTCCGTAATCAAAAAATAACGGCGATATATTGAGTTGAAATTTCGCATGACGTCACTATTCTGACAGTTTGTATGGCGGTTTTGCGGTTGGTGACGTCACGACCTCCTCATCCTAAACTTTAATGCCCTTTATCTCTGTATATTTTAATTTATTTAAAAAAGCAAAAAATATGTGTCTATTGTTTTTTTATTTTCTAACTGACGGACTAATTAGAATTTTGATTTTCAAAAGTAGTCAACATCCCTATTCATGGGCAGTTGGCATTTTCGTATAACGATAGTTCTCGATGACGAAGATATTATATTCATTATAATATAATTTATCTACTTCTCATCAATAACTGGATAATATTATGGTTGACCAGTTCGGTACTTAAAGTAGGTAAAGTTTAGTTTTCGAGATTTCATGTATATAGTCAGTGTGTGACTTTTAGCTTTTATGTAAGGTGCTCATTAAATAAAAAAAGATAAAAAGAATTAAAAAAATGTAATAAGTTATAAAAAAAAAACATCGCCAGTAACTTAAGATCAATGACCAGGATGATGCATCGCTCGCTCTGTGCGTGGCGCGTGCGTTGTATAGGTATCTATGTATGTGTACGTGTATTGTTATTTGTGTACCTTATGAATATAGGTTATTAGCTACTTTTAAGGGTGATATTTTTTCAACGAATTTATTTTCCTCATTATTCTTTAAACTACCAAACAAATAAAATTATTTTCTGCTTATCTTGTCTGTCATAACGTTTGTTTGTTTGTCATAACGTATACTCTCGGCCCTGTAAATATTTGCAGCTAATTTTGGAGCACCTTATATACAAAGATATGTACGAAAGTTAAATTCTTACTGGGTAAGTGTCAGCTGGTTTCCCAGTGTTCTCCATGTAGATGTTTATGAGTATTTTTCTTGCCTCATCATACCGTTGCTGGGATACTAAAAATTTTGGACTCTCCGGCACAAAATAGTACAGCACAAACGCTACCAACGACCAGAGTGCAACGATGTACAGAAAAAAGTTCCACGTGTGGAGAACTGTGAACAAAAACGTCATCATGCTGATGAGATAAAAATTAGGGAATTTCAATCAAAAGTGTGGTGGAACCACAATACGACGAATGTCATACCGACCGTCATATTCAACGTTAAATATTACAATATTTTCCAGTTCTATAATATCAAATTTTCATTATAATTCTTTACATGTTTGAATGATATTTTTTTTGTTTGCTAAGCGCGGGATGACAAAAAAATTAATATTAGTATTTTAATAATAAAGTATAAAAATAAAGTTGCCATGAGAAAAAATAATATTCAATATCTTCCTAAGGATCACTTTCGCTAATTGTTGGGGCGCATCACTGGTCGGGCGGGAGAGAGGTGCGGGAGGGGGGTAACACGGACGCGCGAACGACGGAACGAGAGAAGATGAACTGCAGCGCGAGTCGTTCACGGTCGCTTCATTGATTGTCATCTAATAAACGCAAATAAAAAGTATAAGTAGATCCAAATTGTGTCAACATTTTTTATGTTCAACATTTAGTTACATACTTAAACAATGTATTAAGGCAACCACATAATTAAACAACATTTTGGTGACCCCGACGTGATCCACCGCGGGACGAGCGAGCGGAGTCGGCCTGTCCAGGCTGCAGCTGAGCTGGTAGGACGTTGCATCCGAAGGAAGTGCCCTATTCCAGGTACCTAATATTCCATTAACCCGTTCGCTTTGTTTTGTGTGTGCAGTGCTGTCAATCTTGGTGCCTAGTTGCGTGCTACCTACTTTATATTTTATTAATTTCGAAGTGATAATTCATTGTATTATATATCCAAACGGTAATTAAATTGTCTAAATATCATCTTCAATAACCAAGCAGATAGATATCCATCTATTTTCGACAATTATCTATCCGAAATCAACGTAAAATTAATTATAAATTGTCGCTATAGAAGTTATTACCTACCTACGTAATAATTTATATAAACCGCACGAATCATCTTTCGGTTCTTAAATGTGTATTTATTTCGCATAAAACATATTAAAGTCTTCATTTCCTCTGAATAATAATTATTAACTTTAATTGCAAAATTTAATATTTCTTGTCGCAAATTCCAGTGTTGTACGTGAATACCTTACGCACTCGAACACGGTGTTTTCCATCAACCTCCGTGTGTCGAGCTGTGTTCCTACGATAGCTGCGAGGTGCAGCGTGCGTGCAACACAGTGCATCCAGCGTGTTGCGCATTAGCAAGGTTGTACTTTGTCGCCTGACCTACATTTGTTCTTTGTTAGTAAAAATAAAAATTTATCGAATAATTTCAACCTAATTGTGTTAAATATAATTTATAACTCGTCTTTATTGCTCACACGTACAAAATGTCCGATATAAAGGAACTTATTAAACAACGAGGCTCAGTAAAATCGAGATTAACTTTATTTGAAAATTATTTAAAACCCATATTAGAAACTAGTTTAAATGAGAGCAGTAAGTGTCAAATTAATGAATTAACATTAAGGTTAAATAAAACGCAAGATCTTTTTTCTACATTTGATGAAATTCAAATGAAGTTAGAGAGATTGGATGTAGATACAGACAAACAAATGACAGAAAGGGAGGAAATTGAGAATAGATTTTACGAAGTAATGGCACAAGCTCAGGAGTTAATTGATTCCTGGAAGGAAACGCAAAATAAGAATCACGATGAACAATCAAATTGTTCTGTTGGCCGTGCGGTAGGTAATATTAAACTGCCACCGTTAAAAATAGCTTCTTTTGATGGTAGCGCTAGTAAGTGGCTTGAATTTCGAGACACTTATATTTCACTTATACATTCTAACGACAAAATAGATAATATTAGCAAATTTCATTATCTGCGAGCATACTTAAGTGACTCAGCTAGTGCAGTCATTAAGTCGGTGAGCGTCTCCGCTGACAACTACAAGATCGCCTGGTCTTTGCTGTGCGAACGATTCGACAACAAACGACTTCTAATTAATCAACATTTACAATGCCTTTTTTCTATCGGGCCGATAACAAAGGAATCGGCTTCGGGCCTTCGTCATTTGATTGATACAATCTCACGAAACTTGCGATCGTTGAATACTTTAGGTGAACCTACGGACACATGGGACACAATAATAATTTACATGGCGACTTTGAAGATAGATTCAGTAACATTAGGAAAATGGGAGGAGTTCCGGCGTGATAAGGAATCGCCGAAACTGTCGGAATTTTTCGAATTCATACGCCATAGGGCTGATGTTTTGGAAACAGTTAGTACGGGTAGGTCACATAATAAAAATGAAAGTCGTTTTAGCTTCAACAAATCACACTCATTTATTACTTCTTCACCGGAACGCCCCTTCAGCAATAAATGTCTAGCTTGCAGCCAAGATCACAAATTGTATGAGTGCCCCAAGTTTAAAACGATGTCTGTACAGGATCGCTATTCCAATATTAATAAATGGAGATTGTGCGCCAATTGTCTTCGAAGCGGCCACCAATCATATCAGTGTCGACTCGGCGGATGTAGATTCTGCAAAAGAAAACATAATACATTACTACACAATACAACTCACAAACAATCAACACAATTATCTGATAAATCAGTTTATGATTCACAACAGGTACGTGAAGAAGTTCCCACTTCTTTTATAGCTACAAACAATAATCCTGGGGCTTCTGAAACAAAACCGTCATCAACATCTTCTTCTTCTTCTTCTTCGAACAACCCAATCACGACAATGTCTGCTGTTGCTTCAACTCAGAGTCTTCTGTCTACAGCTTTGATTGAAGTAACAAACAATGGCAACCTTCATGTACTTCGTGCATTACTAGATTCTGGCAGTCAATCCTCCTTCATTAGTGAAGCAGCACAGAGGAGGATTGGTTGTTACAAATTAAAAACCAAGACTCAGTGTGTACTAGGCTTAAGCAACACTCCTCTATCTATTACGGAACATTGCAACATACAATTTAATTCAATGCACAATAAATTTACAAAAATGATTAAATGCTTTGTTCTTCCTATCATCACTGATCGCCTACCATATACTACAATCCCCGTCGATGAGCTTCACATACCAAACCACATAAAACTAGCTGACCCCTACTTCTTTATTTCGTCTGAAATTGACATCCTCTTAGGTGTAGACACCTTTTGGGAATTGATAGGATCAGCTAGGCTACAATTAGGTCCTAATAAGCCAATCTTACAAGAAACACAATTGGGTTGGATAGTGGCTGGCCCCATGACCACGACCACTGATCTGATACCCACTGCATCAGTCACACAAACACGTTGCAATTTTAGTCAAGAGATACGTGATCAACTTATGAAATTTTGGGAGCTTGAGGAGGTAGAATCGAGCAAGCGTGTTTCAGTGACTGATGATATATGCGAACATCTATTTACAAAAACCACACATCGCGATGAAAACGGAAGATTCTGCGTACAAATTCCACTAAAAGAATCACCGGACGTTCTCGGAGATTCTTACAAAATGGCTGTCAAACGGTTTCTACAACTTGAACACAAATTCAAAAGATTTCCAAATCTACGAGAAGAATATAGCAAGTTCATACATGAATACGAGCATCTGGGACATCTGTGTGAAATTGAAACACCCGCCTTTGGATGTTTTCTTCCCCATCATGCCGTTATTAAGGAGAGTAGCGAAACCACAAAATTGAGGGTAGTATTTGATGCCTCTGCCAAAACATCTACTGGCCTTTCGTTCAACGATATACAACATGTCGGTCCAGTTGTACAAGACGACCTATACAACATAATTCTTCGATTTAGACTTCACAAATTTGTAGTTACGGCTGACGTTGAAAAAATGTACAGACAAATTCTCGTCGAACCTAATCAGCGTAACCTTCAACTGATCGTGTGGCGTGACAAAGAGGCAGCTCCATTGAAGACACTACAACTCAATACGGTCACATATGGCACGGCATCGGCACCATATCTAAGTACCAGATGTCTAGTGCAACTTGCAAATGAAACTAGCAATAAAAACATCGCGCAAGTAATTAAGGAGGATTTTTTCGTCGATGACTGTTTGACAGGTGCCAGAACTAGAGCTGATTTGAGGTTCATCATCGAAGAAGTAGTTAAAATACTCAAAACTGCTTGTTTCCCATTACGGAAGTTTCGGTCAAATGTCCCGTCTCTCTTTGAAGACTCATCATCAACACCAAAGAGCCTGGATCTAACTGCATCGTCTAGTGCCTTGGGAATTAAGTGGGATCCTTCCACAGACAAACTTCACTTCCCTATAGAGAGCAACGTCTTTCCATCTCAAGTCACGAAGCGAACAATACTATCTAAGTCAGCCAGGCTATTTGACCCCTTAGGACTGCTGAGTTTATGTACAATCACACCTAAAATCATACTACAACGGCTTTGGCTCACAAAGTTAGGATGGGACGATCCAGTGGCTCCTGAAGTCAAGAAGCAATGGCTGGAATTCCTGTCCAGTCTTGAAGTCATATCTACCATCTCTATACCTCGTTACGTACTGACTAACGATCCTGAAGAGATAGAACTTCATTCATTCTCTGACGCGTCTCAGGAAGCCTATGCAGCATGCATCTATGTTCGATCACTGGATCGCTCAGGAGGTACAACAGTTAGGCTGTTGTGTGCAAAGACTAAGGTGGCACCTACAAAGACAACAACGATACCACGACTCGAACTCTGTGGAGCATTATTATCAGCTCGCTTATGTTCCCGAGTGACCAAGGCTCTTCGCTGTCAAGTTTCTAAAATTGTCCATTGGACTGATTCCACTGTGGTTCTTGGTTGGATCTCGGTCCCTCCGCGGGATCTAAAGCCCTTTGTAGCAAACAGAATAAGCGAAATACATGATCTAACATCCCTAGAGGCTTGGAGACACGTACCAGGAAATCAGAATCCCGCTGACTTAGCTAGCAGAGGTGTGAGTCCGAGACAGTTAGAGGGGGCGAGTGTTTGGTGGCATGGTCCACCGTTCTTGCAAGAGCAACCCTCTATGTGGCCTTCTAATAAAGCCAATGTAAATATATCCTCGTTGCCCGAATTAAAAATGTACGCTAAAATCCCTAAAACTACGGTTACACTCACAACACTTAACACTACATCCAGAACGTGCAAAACAGTACTTATGGACCTTGGTAGGGTGGTGAACTTCGAAAGGTTTTCGAGGTTGGCCCCCCTGCAGAGATCTATAGCGTATGTCCTTAGATTTATAAATAATATTCGGCCAGGAGCCTCTAAACGCGTTGGTCACTTGTCATGCGAAGAGTTGGATGCATCGTTGAAGCTCTTGGTTAGACAGCATCAGGTCGAGTGTTTTCACAACGAGTTAGAGTTACTCCTTAACAACAAAGACTTACCTTCTTCTTCTCGCATTCTCTCTCTTAGTCCTTTCCTTGATAAAGAGAAGCTATTGCGTGTTGGTGGCCGCATACATAGGGCATCTGTAAAATACACAAAAATACATCCATTAATGCTAGATTCAAATCATCGACTCACCAGATTAATATTTCAAGAAGAACATAAAAAATTACTTCACGCAGGTCCTCAATTAATGTTAAGCAACATGCGAAATAGGTTTTGGCCTTTGCGAGGCAGAATGTTAGCAAGGAACACTGTAAATAACTGCAAAACGTGCAGAATTCTAAAGGCGAAATGTATTAATCCCATAATGGGAAACTTACCCGCATCGCGTGTGACACCCAATCTTCCATTTCAAGTATGCGGCGTAGACTTTGCGGGGCCGTTTCAAATTACTGATCGCAAGGGTCGTGGATGTAAGATCACTAAATGTTACTTGTGTCTTTATGTCTGTTTCTCCACAAAGGCACTGCATCTTGAAGTTGTCAGCGACCTCTCATCCGAAGCGTTCATTTTATGCTTAAGGCGTTTCATCGCCCGTAGGGGTAAACCAACCGAAATATATTGTGACAACGGCACAAATTTTGTAGGTGCGAGCAATCAATTACGCGAATTTTGGAGGTCACGCGGTGACGACATCTCTGCCCTCGCGGCTGTTGAAGGCATAACATTTAAATTTTCACCACCATATTCTCCACATTTTGGAGGACTCTTTGAAGCCGGAGTTAAATCGGCTAAATTTCATTTAATTAGGGTGATGGGAAGCACGCACCTAACGTTCGAAGAGTTGGCGACATTGTTCGCACAAGTCGAAGCCATCCTTAACTCGAGACCCCTCACTCCTCTCTCATCTGATCCAAACGACCTCGATCCTTTGACTCCAGGGCACTTTCTGATCGGACGTGCATTAACGTCCATACCCTCACCAGATATGCTCCACGACCATCCAAACCGTCTTACAAGATATCAATTAATAGAGCAGATGAGGCAGCACTTCTGGGAGCGTTGGCGCAGCGAGTTCCTCACAGAACTCCAGCAGCGTTCAAAGTGGCGCATCAAGCAGAAGGGCCTACAAGTTGGAGACCTGGTTGTGGTGAAGGACAATAATCTCCCACCACTCCAATGGCGTCTCGGCCGCATTCATCAGCTGTACCCCGGTACAGATGGCGTCGCCCGAGTCGCAGACGTCACCACCGCCAGAGGAACCATCCGGCGAGCCGTCGGTCGTTTATGCTCACTGCCATTACCTGAGGACCTCGAACCTTCGCAGCCTTCGAGCGGGGGGGAAGATGTTGGGGCGCATCACTGGTCGGGCGGGAGAGAGGTGCGGGAGGGGGGTAACACGGACGCGCGAACGACGGAACGAGAGAAGATGAACTGCAGCGCGAGTCGTTCACGGTCGCTTCATTGATTGTCATCTAATAAACGCAAATAAAAAGTATAAGTAGATCCAAATTGTGTCAACATTTTTTATGTTCAACATTTAGTTACATACTTAAACAATGTATTAAGGCAACCACATAATTAAACAACACTAATAATGACATCTTTATGAGCGAAGTGTTTCTGAATAAAGATTCAAGTTGATTTTGCTAGAATAGTATGCTAAAAATTTGAAAACCAACTAGGTAATTGCTTAAATAAAGTATATATTTAAAAATTTCACATTTCAATAAGCTTACAAGTTATGAAATATCGGGATTTAGAAAACACAGATCAACTTTACTTTACAATCGATTTTTCAGTTCTCGATAAGGGATAACTCAGGTTAACCTATGAGTTCAAAAGTTAAACAAGTTAAACAAGTTTTGCATAGACTATTAGCAGATGAGTAATTTTTTAGTTATGTATTAAAATAAAAAATCAACTCTTATTCTTACCGAAATATCCGTTAAAGAAAACATATTGCCAGTTTTGCGTGAGGACTCCCCACGCCATACCCGCTATAATGACTTGCGCAAGCGCCGAGAACGAAGACTGACAAATCATAAATCGATCCCTTATACCACTGTGAAGGAACTCCGACGTCAACGTCAATGTTGGCGTGAAGTTTGTTGCAAATCTGTAAAATTAAATTCAGGAAAGCTGAAGGTAAAGGTTATAAACGCCATTATTAAAGAAGAAGAAGAAGAAGACTAACACAGACATAGATCAAATCCTATCATTTCCTATCGTAGGATAGAAAACTTTTATTGACCAAGACAATGGTTCCGCAATTTTACTTTTCACTTTTTAATTTCAGTAATAACTGCAAAAGTGTTAATTTATGATTAGCGATGATTAATTTATGATGAAATTAGCGTTGAATTTGCAAAAAAAAATAATTCAAGCTTGAGAAAAATTGGTAATGACCTGTTTTTGGGGTTCCGTAGCCAAATGGCAAAATATGGAACCCTTTTGGATTCGTCGCGTCTGTCTGTCTATCTGTCCGTCCGTATGTCACAGCCACTTTTTTCCGAAACTATAAGACCTATACTGTTGAAACTTGGTAAGTAGATGTATTCTGTGAACCGCATTAAGATTTTCACACTAAAATAGAAATAAAACAATAAATTTTGGGGGTTTTAGAACTGAAACTCAAAAAAAAAAAATTCATCAAACCCATGCGTGTATCTATGGATAGGTCTTCAAAATAATATTGAGGTTTCTAATATAATTTTTTGAATGAACAGAATAGTTTGTGCGAGAGACACTTCCAAAGTGGTAAAAAGTGTATCCCCCCCCTGTTACTTCTAAAATAAGAGTATGATAAAACTAAAAAAAATATATGATGTACATTATACCATGCAAACTTCCACCGAAAATTGGTTTGAACAAGATCTAGTAAGTACTTTTTTTTTAATACGTCATAAATCCTAAACCGCATAAAATACACTATTATCAAAACATCGATCAAAGTTACAACGAACTACAAGAACTTTGAAATTATTATGTTACTTGCTGCTACGGAACCCTTCATGGGCGAATCCGACTCGCACTTGGCCGCTTTTTTTTGACCCTGAACAGTCCTATTGTAATAGTAGCTAATGAAGTTCAAAGACTGACAAAGGTGTTTATTTATCTGCTGTTGACTGTATCTACTTACAGTGCACCTTCGAAAAATTTCGATGTCACAAGCACTTCGTAGTTCTGACTCGAACCTCCGATCAGGGTGAAGATGAAGACACCACCGTAACCTATCAGGATGAACGGTTTCCTGCCGAACGTGTCTGTAAGGAAACCAGCCACGACCGAGGAAAATAGCATGCCTGAAATGGAAAAACATCCATCAGTATAGTTTAGTCTTATAATGCTTGAACACTATCAGAGTCACTCGATCCCAAAATGACAAATTATTAATTATTCATATAAGATGCTCCAAAATTAACTGCAAATATTTACGTTATAGCAAATAGGGTAAGGTAAGTGAGTAAGTTTGGTAGTATTTCAGAATATAAGGAAAAAAAATTCATTGAAAAAACATCACCCTTGCAAAAAGCTAACAACCACATTCACAAGTACACAATACACGTAGCTCACTAATACGTATAGACGCGCGCCACGCACACTACGAGCGATGGATCAGCTGGTCAAATACTACTCAGGTCATTGACCTTAAAATACCGGCACGTGGGCGATTGAGTGGCGAGTGCCTTTACAGGTTGTTTTCTTTTTGGTTGATTTATTTTGTTTTAAAATAAAATGAATTTTAATTTTAATTCTCTTGTTATCATGATGATCGGTTGAGAAATTAAAACGTAAAATTGTAACAAACAAACCAACAAACAAATACTACTAGTACTAATAAGGATTGAACATTAATTATGTAGTTCTTCATTAAAAACCTAAACTAAGCTTAAAACAAGTTTTTTCTTACCGAAAAATGGCATCGCATTCAGTAAGCCTTTTTGTATTAGGTCCATATTTAAATCGCATTCAGCTTTCGGCAGTATGTACGCTGTCGAGTTGGACACCAATATACCTGATGTATAGCCAACTAAAGCGCTATATAGCAATCTTAAATGGAACCATCCGAATTTGCAAGCTTTCAAGGCGTTGTTAACCTCTTCCATGGGAGTATTTTTAACTTCATCTTTCTCGTCTGGAATCAAATTAAACAACATGTTAATGAATTAACTAAAAAGCTGATACACCAATTTAAAAAAATAAACAACAATTATATGATTAAAATATATTTTATGTCGAAAAAATTCATAATTTAAAAGTTATTCAACATTAGTTTGGAGGTGACCTATCTACGAAATTCCAAGCGCTACGCTCGCGCCTACCGGTTCGGATTTTTTGCTGCGGGCGGCGTACGCACCAGATATTGTATTATAAATAATTTAGACATGGGCTAATGAAGTGAAAAAATATAACCTATATTAAAACAGTGCGATCGATTTGCTAGTTGATTCTGAGCAAACTACTTTCTAGTTTTCAGTTAATTTATTAACACGATGTATTTATCAGTCAGTAGTCATAGATAATCAATTGATTTATGTTGAAACTTGAAAATAATTGTTCTCATATTTTTTTTATCATGTTGGTCACTACACGATTGACGCAGCAGATCACTGTGCCTACCCGCTAATCAAGAGGTGCCGGGTTCGATTCCCGGTGGAGGTGGACTTTCCAGTCTGGGCGTGTTTATATCTATACCTAATTAGCTATACCTATCTATACATATAAAAATGCTTTGTCCTGAATGACTGACTGACGGACCAACACACAGCTTAAACAGCTGATCGTAGAGACCTGAAAATTGGAGGGTGTGTTCTTTGTATGACGGAGGCATCCGATAAGAAAGGATTTTCCGAAATTCTATCCATTGAGGCTTAGGGGGTAAAAAATGGGAGGCAAAATTTGTATGGAGAAACTATCGCGGGTGAAACCGCATGGGATGCCAGAATCGCTCGCGAAAAAAAAAAATATAGACATAAACAGGCATATCTTTTTCAGGAATCACACCATCCTTCAATAGATGTAAAGAAAAACAATTAAAAAGATGGATATGCATTGTTATTACTGTGATGCCAAATTAGAAACCAATTGTCGTATACGCGTGTAACAATCACCAGAACAACAACAAGCAATATCCAAGGCGTCTGTTGCCATATGAAAAAAAAGAAGAAGAAGAAGCAAAAGTATGGCACCTGATTGTTACTTATTATCTACTTGCTGTCCCCTGTGGTACGGTAGCTTCCTATGAGTGAAAGAATTTTCAAATTCGGTTCAGAAGATCCAGAGATTATACCCCCTACAACGTCACAAAGTCATAATTCACAAACTTACAATTCACAAACTTTAGCTATTTATAAAATATTTGTATGGATAAATATTGTAGGTATTAAGTTTATATAAAAAAATGATTATATCCCTGCTAATAGGTATTATGAATGCAAAAGTAACTCTGTCTGTCAGTCTGTTTGTTACAGTTTTACGCCTTAACGGCGCAACTGATCATCATGAAATTTTGCATACAAGTTGTCAGGGCTACAGTGAAGGATACAGGATACCTTTTATTTCGGAATTCCAGCGGGAACTCTGAAATTAACGCCGGTAAAATCTATGACACGCTGTCAAGAGTACAGAAAAGGACATAGAGTACTTTGTGTGTCCAAATTCCCGTGGGACTTCCTAAATTAATGCGGGTGAAACCGCGGGGAACAGCTAGTATTTCTAAAAAAAGCAAAAAGTCATTCACTGACTATACTTAGATGAAATCTCGAAAATTATTTGGGATAAAAGATAAAATTTGGCAGGTATATAGTTTACTAGCTGTTCCCCGCGGTTTTACCCGCGTTAGTATCGGAATTGTTGCAGGAAAGCTTTACATCATGACAGGAACCTTTGCGACCGCAGACAGAACAAACCGCCAAGGTTTCATCACAATCGGATCAATGGTTTAGGAACGCATAGAGGATAAACATACAAACAATTATTTTTATTTATGTAGAAAAATATAGGTAGGAGATGTCAGTTAAGAATGAATTTCACGGACTTCCCGCAGGAACTGTCAATTTAATATTATTTTATATTTATATTTTTATATTTGATTGCATTTGAAGTCATAGCTTACTGTATAAATATACCCACCAGTTACTTAGTGTCCCATTTCGTATTTATAAATACTGGTGATCGATTATTCATGAACCGAAAATTTTGAAAAGTGCGTGGACGTAGAACGAAAACTGGCCAACCTTTTTTGTGTATGATAAATAATAAATGTTAAACTGTCTTAGCTGTCTTTCTGTCTTTTTCGCTTGACATTTGTCAATCAAGTGCAGAAATAAACAAAATTTGAAATTCTAGTAGGTACTTTTAATATTATGAAGTTTAAGAATTAAATTCAAATTTGGAGAGGCGAAAATGTTCCCTAGAAAAGAAGACGAAAATACAAATACGTAATCATCTACTATAATTGCTGATTAGTTTGAAATGGATACAAATAGAAAACTGACGCCGCAGACGGAGAAGACGCTGCTAACATTGATTGAGTTGTTAATTAAACCAGAGTGTTTAAAACGAGACCTATTCACCGCTTTGTTACTTACGACAGCGAAGGAAAACGGTTTCCACCAGCTAAAAGCCGCCGGCGAGAAACCTATTACTGTGGTCGACTATATTTTATATAAAAGTCCAAAGGAAGATTGCGTTTACGAAGCCGTGTTTGTTTTGAACAAATACCAAGATCTAACCATAAAGATAATTGCTTCTTATTTAACAGACGTATTACTGATTAATGCCACCGTTGCTGACGTCAGCAACGACATATTTACCGCGTGTTACAAAGTGGAAAGATACATGGAGATATCAGATTTGGGCACACCGTGCAAATTCAATAACATTGATGAACTGCTGACGGATTTCAAAGATAACATTTTAACTCCCACGAAAAGTGCTGTGTTGAATTACAACAAATCACCAAGTGGGAACTTGGCAGGTCTGCCCGAAGATTTGCTACACCAAATAATGTATATACTATCCGTCAAGGATATATTAAGTCTATCTGAAACGTGCAGGAGAATTAACTACATAGTTAGCTGCGATCGTTTTTGGGCCAAACTTTACAGAAGAGACTTTGCTATGCAAGCAGTTAATGAAGACAGGGCTTGGTATGATATGTATAAAGAAATATATATCAAAAAGAGGTTGAAAATGAAAAACAAAATCGTCCATAAAACTTCTGAACAGTTTGTTGGTACGTCTGATAATATTAGATACGGTCTTACTCCGAGGTGGCAGGTGTTGCTGTAAAATATGAGTGATTTGAGTGAGATGTTTGTAATGGACTTCCTAGAAAGATAAGATTTTGTACGTGTCCATAAAATATGATCCAAATTCGGTAGGTACTTAACATTTTTATTTAATAAAAACGTGTGCTTATATGTGTTATTAATATTGACCTTATCAAAAAGAAACGAATAGGCAAACGCAGTGTAGGACACCCTAGGCTACGTGGAGTGACGATCTTTGCATGATAGCTGGCGGTGGCTGGATGCAGGAGGCTGAGAGTCTTGCAGTTGGAGAGGCTTTGTCCAGCAGTGGACTTGTGTGCCGATGATGATAAAAAAAACTGGTGGGTCAGTGTGAAGCTAAACGTGAGAGAAGTGAAAAAAAAAAAAAAAAATGTTTGTTTTCATAACTATTGTATATAACTATAGTAAAAAACAAAAAAATTAATAAGCAGCACAGTAAGAAATTTACGCAAACATTCGCAAGCTGACGCTGTGATGATTTAGTTATGTCAAACTATCGTTCTTATTCGATAGAAACGTCACTAAATATAAGATGGGCTAAAAATATTTACAGGGCTGAAAAATACGAAGACCTCGTACCGTTAAATATCTCGATTAATGTATTAATAATAACGAAATTATGGTTAGGTATGTTTTTTTTATTGCTTTTAAAAACGAAATTTAAACTTAAATGTTTATTGATTGTGTAGGTACCTACTAAAGCAGGGACATACAAATTATAGTAAAAGCGGATTTTGAGTAGGTACCACATTTAAATGGTTAAGTTGAATATTTTTAAAATAAGCACCCGAGACCTATAACCGATAAACAAAAAATAACTCGAGAGCTGTCATTAAAATTTTTAATGTGATTAAATATTTTTAAATTTTTAAGATTAAAGTAAAACTACGATTTAATGCGCACTTTATAAGTACAATCATCTCTTATTAAAGATTAACAAAAATACCTACCATTTTCGGCTAAAGCAGATACATGGAATTCACTCATTATACTAGTAATATAATATTATACTATAATAAATTTAAAATTTATTGCAAATTAATTGTGTAACTAAAAAATGCTGAAACACAACATTCTTAGTCTCACTTCAGAACACGCGATACTACTGTCACTTATCGCGTGCTTTGGAAATTATTTAATAAACTGAATTATAATAGGCAAGATAACCGCATATCTGAGATGCCGCTAGGTTCCAACCTTGTGACTAGCACCAAATATTTTAGAGCTCGCTTGCGAAGAGTTTCGTGTAAGATAAGAGTTCTTCACAATTTGGCGGCTTCCACAATAGGTAAACATCACTTACTGCCATTAATTCATGAGATAATTTTTTTCCGCCATGTATTATTATATATTTGGAGAGTATTAATTATAATACTTTTCTAGCGACATATTTTTTGCTAAACACAATGACGCCTAAGAAATTATTAGGTACTTACGTCATAGGTACGATGAATGAAATAGGAAATATGTTAGGAAGACAAAGTATTTGAACATACCAAAAAATGTGACTACTCAAATATTTTTTTTACTTCCAATACATTGTTCACGCACAAGATTGTCATAACTCCAACTTCCGTGTAGTGATTCTGAGGGCACAAAGTCTATCATAAATCTAACAGTAAGTTAGAATATGAGCAAAATAACTGCGAAAATTAGGTTCAATAAGCATGTACGTCCGGGATATGAAAATCAAAATTCTTTTTGGTCCGTTAATTAGATAATAAAAAAATAATAGGTAGACAATATATAGCGCACGTTATAGCGCGATTAGCGTTCGTGAAGTTATAACGTCTTACTCTACAGGAATATTTTTTTACGCAATGCACAATGTGGTTCAGTATCAGACTAGTATAGTATTATATTATCTGTGGTATCACTAATAGAATACATTTCCATTATATGTTCTTCTTTTCTGACTCTAAATCACCAAAATATGGACACTATCTATTCATATAATATTGTCAATGGACGCTCGCGCCGTGCAGCGTACGGCGGTGTTGCAGTGGAGGTAAAACCCCCTCCCGGGCGGAGTAGCCATAAAATCAATTTCAAAGTAAACATCTCTCGTTAACGATAACTTTATTTTTTTGTACTAAGACTAATCAAAATAACAAATACATGTTTAATAAAACTCATATAAGTTTCATTTTTCAAAGTTTGTGCACTGATTAAAAATATTCCTGTATTATACCTACGGCGTGACGACGCCTCAATATTATGCCGTTATTTTTTGATTAGGTATGTAAAATAAAAGAAAAAATACGTGTCCAATAGTCTTTATTAATCAAAATGGATTATAAACTAAAGAGACCTATTATATTGTTTGTTGTTGTGCTTAAAACGTAATTATAGACAGATTAACAGTCAGATATCCTGTAAATCATTGTTTTAGAATATGCTAGTGATAATATTAAAATCCATGACTGCAGCCACGGCTGGTACTTTATAATAGCGTATGTAATAATATACTGTTACACCAATAAGATTATGTTTACTTCTGTGATACATTAAATTGATACAAATATGCGTAACACTTAAACTACCTACATAATATAATGTACCTATAGGTATTTGCATTTTGTCGCAGTCTGTCTAGTTAAACATTAATAGCTGATTATAATTAAATATAACATGTCGTAAAATTAGCAGCAAATACTTACAGGGCTAAAAGTTTACGTAATAACAAACAGGATAAGCGAGAAAATAATATTATAAGTTTGGTAGTTAACTAAAAAAACTACCATTAATAAAAAACATTACATATTACATTCACAAGTTACTTATACATTATACTATACACGTAGCTCTAAACACACGCACCACGCACATAGCGAGCGATGCATCAGCTGGTCAGCTTGATCGAGGTGATTGACCTTAAAATGCCAGCGCGCGGTTATGTGTGTATTAAGCGATTGAGCGGCGAACGCCTTCACGGGTTGTTTTCTTTTTGATTGATTTATTATAATTATCGTTAAAAAAAATCTTTTTTATTTATGAATATGTTTATAATGGTGGATACTTTCAACCCTGGAAATATTTGCATTTCATTTCACTACACCTTATACAGGATGTCCCGTAAATCGATGTTGACATCGATTTACGGGTCAGAACCGGGTGATAGGCTAAGTCATAACTAAAATGAATAACGTAGAAAATAAATCTTTAAAATTTATAAAAATTATAAAATTTTACACCCTGCGACGGTTCTTTAACTCCTGTTGCTTACAAACCTTACTTTTTTTTCAATTTTTTTCTTATTGTGTAATCCTGAATAGTGTTTCTGAAAACTAATGATTCAAATTTAAGTTTTTGTCAATGAAGTTTTCAAAATTATTGCGTTCGTCAGTTTGTAATGACTGTCCTTTTTTAAAATGGGCATAGCAAAGATTTTTATATTTTCTGTTAACAGCTGTTATGACTTAGCCTATCACCTGGTTCTGGCTTGACGTCGACTTACGGGACACCCTGTATGTGCCCTATGTAATATACTGTTAGGTACACCAATAAATGTTTACTTCTGTGATACATTAAATTGATATAAATATGCGTGAAACAAGTATTAACTATGTTTACATTTCATCGCAGTAAGACTAACTAAACATAATAATATAATATATTATGTATTTAGTCTATTATATTATGTGTTTATTATGTATATAGTGCTTATACACTGAAAAGGATGACGAAACCATTAGTCGCCGACCTAAAACCTAAAGGGAAGGGAATCTTACGGCCGCACTCAGAGTCGTTTTAATGAGTCGTTTTGTTATTGTTATTTCTGTCAATAGCATGGTAATAAATTCTTAAAATAATTAAGTGCAAATACTTAAAATAAGTTATATCTTTGTATAATAATTACGAGGGAGAGCGTTAATATCTGCAACACAGTTTTACACTAAAGCAAGTATTAACGTTCCAAACCATTTTTGTACATCTTGATTTTATTCCAATAAAAGAATTTATTTATTATTTATTATTATTTAATTTTAAGTAAATATTTTAAAAACTAAACCGCCGCACTCAGAGACGTTCATTAAATTAATGGTAATTGGCATTAACCTATTTCATTCAAATATAGTTATGTTAATTGGCATTAACTAATTAAGTTAATTTAGTTAAAAGCCAATTAACATAAATTTAATGAACGTCTCTGATTGCGACAGTTTTGTTTTTAAAATCTTTCTTTAAAATTATGTACTCATTATAACGACTCTGAGTGCGGTGTCGTTACTCTATATTAGTGAATGTTTACGTATGATTTAATTAAATGCATTAAATTTTATTAAGAGAGTGTTTTGCAAAATTAATTCTTTTATGTGTACCTAGCTTGTTTCATATAGGTGTAGCACTGACTATATTACGTAATACTTTAGCGTTAATTTCGAAGATCCCGCGGGAATTCCGGGATAAAAGAACCCTTTATCCTTTTTTGTACCCCTGACAACTCGAAGTATGCAAAATTAATTTCATAGTTTCCCCGGGAATTCACCCTACTTATATCCTTTTCTGTCCCATGAGTTGAATTCTAAACTTTTCTTTTTCAGAAACAACACATTTTAACGGATAAAAATTTTGTTGTATGCCTACCTACTTTTCTCGTGTGACGTTTTTGCATGACTGAATGTTTATCTTAGTTATTTAATAAATATCAACGTATAAAATAATATTAAGTACTAACTGTTTCCTGCGTTAATTTCGAAGATCCTTGAGAATTCCGGGATAAAAAGTACCCCATGTGTTATTCTAATGTATTTGTATAAAAGGCAGACTGACTCATCTATCAACGTACAGCCGAAATTAATTTCGCTAAAATTTGGCATACAGATAATTGTAATGACTTAGGCATCTGCTAAGAAAGGATTTTTTAAAATTCGTCTCCTAAGGGGGTGAAAAGGGGGTTAAAATTTTGTGTGGAAGTCCGTCAGTTTTAGAGTTAGAAGTCTGAAACTTTGTTTTTAGGGTAACGATTAGAAATAAACAATTACGTGTCCTAGGGTTTTTGAAAATTCAACCTCTACTACGTTACACTACGATATAACCGAACTCCACGCGGACGAAGTCGCGGGCAAAAGCTAGTAAGCTATATTATTGTAAGGTTTCATTAAAATCTACTGAGTAGATTTTGCGTGAAAGAGCTAACATCCATACACTTTCGCGTTTATCATATTAGTGAGGATTTTTTTTTCTAAATATAATGTCATATAATATGATAAACTTTAACTTTCACATAAAATTTTAAGACACAAATTTTTTTATAAAATTTAATCCGCTACAAGTGGGACCAAAACTAAATCTCGCTGAACCGTCTATACGAACAAATACCTATTACCGTAGTCTCCAGTATTTTGATACGTACATAATTATGTCTCTTGGTTGATTAGTACCTATATCAATGTGAAAATAATGTTTAGTTTTTACAAAATTTCTGCCCTATAGTATAATATATGACTTTCGCATAAAATCTTCAAGACACAAAAGTGTTTACAAAATTTTACCCGCTTTAAGTGGGACCAAAACTAAATCTCGCTGGACCGTCTACGCACAAACATTACCTCAGAGCCTCCAGTATTAATCATCTGTTAATAGCTCTGGTATTAGAGTGTCCAAGCACACAAGGGGATATGCTCTAAGCCTTTCCTTCGCATACAATTTTCAACCCTACCGTCAGTATCATAAGCAACATACTCGCATGGAAAATGTTGGGTAAACAGTTTACAAAACGCTTCCGAGACAAGGGTTAAAAAGCTTTGTGACGGGTGCTTTAATAAAATATCATGTTAAGCTGTTATAGTGTGACGTGTAACGTGTTGAATTTTTAATGTTTATGGTATGTCAAAAGGCTAATGGATAATGCTGACGAAAGAAAACCTGCTTCCTCAGGTGAAAATTAATGATTTTGCCAAAAAATCACAACAAAGAAGATTTTAGTACGAATAGCTCCAGTAATCTAGTGGTTAACGAACCTAATTGCTTCGCCAAATGTCGCAGATTCAATCACAGCGTCATGGTGAATATATCTTATGCGTAAGGCCGATAGAACATATTATTTATTTATTTATTCATTGGGCTCACAAAACAGGTAACAATCGGAATATTGACTAAAATTATAATACAAAGTTGTAGAGCTAGACTGTTACCACAGACAGGTGGGCACAGCATGGTAAACGCAATTATTAAATAAAAATAAAAAGCTGTTAGGTCGTTAAAATAAAACTTAAAGTTATGTTAAAACTTAAAGTTATGTTAGTACTGTTAAAATAAAAAATAAAAAGTTATGTAAATACACACATCAAAAGTGTCTAGGGATCAACATATATTTTTGCAATAACTTTTCTCCTGATTGATATTAATTAAAATTTTCTTTAAGGATTCATCAAATAAAGTGTTTTCGTTTGTCACAGTAACGATAAACCAAGTCACCTTTGCATTAATAAAGAAATTTGCCATTTTCCTAATAAAGGGATTTTTGACATTTGAACCACTAACATTAAAGTTCGAAAAAAAGACTGAAATAACAGTTTTCTTCAAAATTTTATGGGGTAACTTAAACAATTAATAATCCGTGTTTCTACCGCGAACACTAACAACACAAGAACATCGGTTTGGCATACTCAAAATGAGTTCATCCAAATCACACTGTGGAATGGCCGCCCATGTTCGTTGCAACAACAAAAAAAGGTCTTCTTGCGACTGGATACCCTCCATATTCGGCAGAGCTCTTCTCTGTAGCATATCCCATGCATGCTCAATCAGGTTCAAGTCTGGCGACTGAGCAGGCCAGGGCAGGACATTGATGTTAGCTGCGGCGAGAGTCTGTCTTACAACTCTTGCGGTGTGCGGTCGTGCATTATCATGCATTAACTGAAATAAGGGACCGATTTGCACTTGTAGAGGAACGATGACGTCTGATACAATCGTCTCAGCATAAATTTGAGCGTTGAGGTTGCCTCTGATCCAAATCAACTCAGTTCTTCCGCCGATCCAAATACCCGCCCATACCATGATGGTTCCACCACTATAAGGATGGACTTCCTGGCAGGATTTTAATCGCTGTTGGCGTCCAGGGGTTCTCCAGTGTCGTATACGTCTTGTATCCGGTCTCATACCAAAACGAGACTCATCAGAAAAGCACACGAAACGCCATTGTTCTTCTGCCCAATTTCTGTGTTCAAGAGCCCATTGATATCGAATCCTACGATTGTGCATTGCTATAGGTGGTACCCGTAGCGGTCTTCGGGAATGAAGGTTCACTTCATGCAAGCGGTTTTTGACTGTTTGGTCGCTAATTAAGTTCCCTGAAGAGTGATGAAGCCTCACGGCTAACATCATGGCGGTTATTGTTGGAGCTCTTCGAGTTAAGATTTGAATGTATCGGTCTTGTCTCCGTGTGGTGCAGCGATACCGTCCTCCATGGCGCTCAGCCACGGTACCAGTGCTTCGGTAACGTGTCCAAAGTCGACTGATAACACTCTGACTTGTATTCAGAGCTAAAGCCACAGTACGTTGCCGGGAACCAGCTTCTATCATTCCCACGGCTCTGAGCATTTCTTCCCTGCTTAAATGACGTCGCCGCTCCATAATAACGTTGGTTTTAATCAGTAGTAGGGAAACAGTAGCACTAATAATGTCTTCAATGCGTTGTATGTTTTTATAGGGAAAATATTGACAGCTGATTTTCATCTTTTACTCGAATTTGATTGACAGTTCCTGATTCAAATTATGTAATGCACCAAAAAGGATCCATATAAATTTATAAAATCATAAATTTATTACAAAGCCACATCTCAATCTCAAGAAATCCGCATAAAAATGCTTGATCCCTAGACACTTTTGATGTGTGTATTTAAGAGGCATCAACACAGTTTAGTCTCAAACAGATAAAAACCAAGGTCGGATGATGCGTTGCGTTTACAAGAATAGGCTATTTGACTAAATTTTTATTTTTAGTCCGTCCTGTAGATTCATAAAAAATATTAGACACGTTTTTTTTTCTTTTTTACGTGAGCAAACAATAACAGAGATACGTTGAGTCTAAGTGTCGCGTAACGTCACAAGTTTTTACCTGCATATGACGTTACGAGCCCCCACTTTCAAACTTCAATGCGCTTTATCCAAGCATATTTTCATAACATTTAAAAATGAAAATTTAGGTGTCTATTATTTTTTTATTATCCAGCAGACGGACTTAATATAATTTATAAGAAAAAAATGGTCGAATAGCCGTTTAACTAAAAATGTTAAATGTCATTTGATTATATGTTTTGCGAGCATACAGAATATAAAATCATACTGTTAGTATATTTTATTTAAAAAGAAATCGGATGATAACTCTGCAACATTTAAACTTGATATAAAAAAAAAAACCTCTAAAAAAGGCCACCATTTGGCGGTTTTCTAATAAACTTTATATATCATGTTATTGTGCTTCAGAATTATTTATTATTACTTCGATTAATTTTCATTTTCAATGAAAAATTTTAGAAGATATGTAATGAGGTGGCTTTAGTTTTACTTCTGTATGCACTTTTCGATAGTAAAAGTGCGTGAAATGCTGTAGAAAATTTAATTCGGGATGTTAGCAAAGAAAATGTTTGGTAAAATTGATAATTTTCTCATACTTTCTATGCAAACGTGGCGGGTCTGCCTTGATTACATTGCCTCTCCAGATAGTATAGTTTTTGTTGGTGGGCGTAGCTTTTTCAGCTAAGATTGTTTTTATACTAAAGGCGAAAGCAGTTTAGTTCAACTACTTAAAAGTATTGGTGATTGACGATTTAGTCACTTTTCGGAAATTACATACATACTAGACAGTTGCAAAATCGCTAAACGCTTATGCTAGGGGTAGTTGTCCGCTTCAGCCCTAAGTGGGTGAGTAATCCTAGGCCTGCATAACTTCAAAGTAAGCTTCATTTCAGTAAGACAAATTGAAGTTTCTACATTATTATGTACATTTTTTGTAAGGGTCTTGCTGCCCAAGAATACATTTTATATGTATGTTATATCTATCAAAGGTATAGATATCAAAAATATTGCTTGGTTTCCAACAATTGTTTCCAAAATAACAAAATACCGATTTAATGCAGAAGACAAAAATACACGTAATATTATTATTGGTTTGTGCTACTACTGACCGGTTTTAAGTCGGTGCCAAGCCCGCTTGTGTCTGCCCACTTGGGTTGCTCTTCTCACGACGAGCTCGTGGCGTGTTTTTTTAAGAAAGCGTCGTTTTATCCGTGTTTTCAGGCAATGCAAAATTAGTGTTTGGTACTGCTTTACTGAAATAGCAACACTAAAGTTACCTAACCATAGAGGCGTTTTTGTAATGTCATCCTACTTAACAACAGATGGTGCTATAAGCTACTTCCTCCGGAAGAAGTTGTCACAACGAGCGAATCTCGGTCGCCTAGATATCCTAACTAATATTGAAAGTGAGTTTGTTTATTTGTTACGCTTTCATAGCGGCTCGACTGATCACCACAAAACTTTGCATACCTACCCGTTGTCAGGGGTACAGAGGACGACATAGCGTATGTTTTTCTCAGAATTCCCGCGGGAACACGGAATTACTGCAGGTGGAACGGCGGGGAACAGCTATAGTTAAGACAATAGATTTTCGTGCAATAGATTTTACGAACACATCGGTATGTTTGCGCCGTACATTCTACAATTGATCATCGTTTCTGATACTATAATAATCTTTTCAGACTTTCAATATTACTCTAATATTATAATTTATTTTTTACGATACACAGATGCATATAGTTTTGTTATGTCAATTATATTGTGTATAGGTAGATACATTTGGCGTAGCCTGTGATCTATATTTACAGCGTCTGTGACAAAATCAGGGGAACGTGAAATTGTGATTCCCTTTGACTGTGGCCGACTAATTGTATTAATTATGTCACAAAGTCATCTTAAATTTGCCCCAAATTGAAGTCGAACCCGGGAACTTTGGCTTCAAAGGTTATTTTCGGATTGGGTTTTTGGTGTATGTTTACAAAGTGTAGTGTAGGTAAATATCGTGCTGAACTTAATTAAAAGATGTTTACAGATTAAAGATCACTCACGCCCACCCCGTTTTTGGGTTAAGCGTAATCCAATTTAAACTTAAGAGGAAGGAGCGTTAAAATTAAAAAAAAAAAAGTTTTTGAAATTATTTGTTCATCATGTTCAACACCGACAGATATAGATAGAGTCAATTAGGCAAGTAAGAAAATAATGGCAATAATATTCTAGTTTCGTTATTGTTTTATTGTTGTTGACAACTAGACCTTCATCATGTTACCATTTGATACCGAGATCTTTTTTGCGACTATAATATTATTATTATGGCCTTAATTGGATTGGAGCAATTTGTACTGTACCAACAGCTCTGCTGAGCACTGCTCACTGCTTGTTCACTTGTTACTTGTTGGTGGTCACTGCTCTTCTTCTTCTTCTTTAATAATGGCGTCAAATTATAACTATAGACGCCATTATTAAAGAAGAAGAAGAAGAAGAGCAGTGACCGCCAGAGAATTTGAAGGGTGGAAGCCATGAGCGTTTGCTGCTGCAGCTATCGGCTGCTGCCTATTTGTGTATCTTAACCAATTTGACATTAACGACACTATGATGCGATAGAAACGCCGGTGATTTTTTAAACCTATCAATCCCATAAACAGAATGTACTGAGCAATACCCTCACATAATTTAGAAAGAGAAAAAGCGACTGTACTGTTAATACCTGCTTTTTTCTGTGGCTCAAAGGCGTGATGTCCCAAAGATCCACTCAAAACCCTGATTTTTTATTTAGACATAGATAATATTTATTCAGGAAAAAACAACAAAGCACATAAAACATTTGGTACAGGTAGATAATCCTAATAGTATATGGTTAATATACAACGTGTTAATGAATTAACTAAAAACTAGAAAGTAGTTTGCTCAGAATCGACTAGCGAATCGATCGCATTATGTTTTAATATACACACATCAAAAGTGTCTAGGGATCAAGCATTTTTATGCGGATTTCTTGAGATTGAGATGTGGCTTTGTAATAAATTTATGATTTTAAAAATTTATATGGATCCTTTTTGGTGCATTACATAATTTGAATCAGGAACTGTCAATCAAATTCGAGTAAAAGATGAAAATCAGCTGTCAATATTTTCCCTATAAAAACATACAACGCATTGAAGACATTATTAGTGCTACAGCTGTTTCCCTACTACTGATTAAAACCAACGTTATTATGGAGCGGCGACGTCATTTAAGCAGGGAAGAAATGCTCAGAGCCGTGGGAATGATAGAAGCTGGTTCCCGGCAACGTCCTGTGGCTTTAGCTCTGAATACAAGTCAGAGTGTTATCAGTCGACTTTGGACACGTTACCGAAGCACTGGTACCGTGGCTGAGCGCCATGGAGGACGGTATCGCTGCACCACATGGAGACAAGACCGATACATTCAAATCTTAACTCGAAGAGCTCCAACAATAACCGCCATGATGTTAGCCGTGAGGCTTCATCACTCTTCAGGGAACTTAATTAGCGACCAAACAGTCAGAAACCGCTTGCATGAAGTGAACCTTCATTCCCGAAGACCGCTACGGGTACCACCTATAGCAATGCACAATCGTAGGATTCGATATCAATGGGCTCTTGAACACAGAAATTGGGCAGAAGAACAATGGCGTTTCGTGTGCTCTTCTGATGAGTCTCGTTTTGGTATGAGACCGGATACAAGACGTATACGACACTGGAGAACCCCTGGATGCCAACAGCGATTAAAATCCTGCCAGGAAGTCCATCCTTATAGTGGTGGAACCATCATGGTATGGGCCGGTATTTGGATCGGCGGAAGAACTGAGTTGATTTGGATCATTGGCAACCTCAACGCTCAAATTTATGCTGAGACGATTGTATCAGACGTCATCGTTCCTCTACAAGTGCAAATCGGTCCCTTATTTCAGTTAATGCATGATAATGCACGACCGCACACCGCAAGAGTTCTAAGACAGACTCTCGCCGCAGCTAACATCAATGTCCTGCCCTGGCCTGCTCAGTCGCCAGACTTGAACCCGATTGATCATGCATGGGATATGCTACAGAGAAGAGCTCTGCCGAATATGGAGGGTATCCAGTCGCAAGAAGACCTTTTTTTGTTGTTGCAACGAACGTGGGCGGCCATTCCACAGCGTGATTTGGATGAACTCATTTTGAGTATGCCAAACCGATGTTCTTGTGTTGTTAGTGTTCGCGGTAGAAACACGGATTATTAATTGTTTAAGTTACCCAATAAAATTTTAAAGAAAACTGTTATTTCAGTCTTTTTTTCGAACTTTAATGTTAGTGGTTCAAATTTCAAAAATCCCTTTATTAGGAAAATGGCAAATTTCTTTATTAATGCAAAGGTGACTTGGTTTATCGTTACTGTGACAAACGAAAACACTTTATTTGATGAATCCTTAAAGAAAATTTTAATTAATATCAATCAGGAGAAAAGTTATTGCAAAAATATATGTTGATCCCTAGACACTTTTGATGTGTGTAGGTTATATTTTTTCATTTTACTAGCCCATGTCTAAATTATTTATAATACAAAATTTGGCGCGTACGCTGCCCGCAGAAAAAAATTCGAACCGGTAGGCGCGGGCATAGCGCTCGGAATTTTGTAGATAGGTCACCTCCAAACTAATGTTCTATAACTTTAAAAGTATAAATTTTTTCGACATAAAATATATTTTAATCATATTATTGTTTATTTTTTTAAATAGGGTGTATTAGGTTTTCAGTTAATTCATTAACACGTTGTATATTAGTTGACTCTCGTCAAAATCAACGGTACTTCCAGTAAAACGGTTAAGTTTCTTCGGCTGGGCTTTGATGAGTGCGTCATGAAGCTTCTAACCGTAATTCCTCCGCGAATACGGTGGAAGAAAAGAAACGAGAATATTTCTAGGCTCGTTCATACATACATAATCATTATTGTTAACTCAAGTACGAGCAACATCAACTTCACATGGTTGAGTAGAGAGATTAATATCGTCTGGGCACCGACCGTCCTTAGGGAGGCAAAGGAAATTGCGATATAAAACTGAAAGATAAAGGAGGGCTCACTGAAAGCGGTCGTAGATTGTATCGTGAGGCTATACGTTTTTAAAAACTGGTTATTCGTGAGATGAACGTTTGAAAATAGAATGAGTATAGGCTACGTTCTTCTGAATAATAAAATTGCAAGTACGGACAATGTTGATGGTTATATAAAAGTCAGTGGTTGCGTTCGGATAAAACGCCACAAGGCGTAGCTCGTAGGTTCAAACCGTAAGAATGAGCTTGAGCTGTTAATAAAGGAAAATCATCATGAGGAAACCAGAGCATGGAGGTAGGGCACTTTTTAGTACCCGACTGGCTAGCTACCACCTTCAAGTTGAAAATCCGTTGCCAAGCACCTAACGGTGTGTTCCAGCAACCTCACTCAAAAGCCAGTTCCCATTCCCATTCCAGGACGGCAACGCACCCGCATGTCTTATGGTGTTGCAGATGTCCATGGGCGGCGGTAATCTTTTTCCATCTGCTGTGCTACCAGCCCGTTTGCCCCTTAAGACATAAAAGATAATAATAATAGATATTAAGAGCAAGTCAAAAGCAACGAGTTTTAGAATTAGTCTCTCTGTTCGTACAAGCGTCACGCAGAAATTTTAGAAACGAGTTAGTTATTGTCTAGGCCTCGTTTATGTTTAACTGTAAACAAAGTGTAAAACGTGACACTGACGGTGAACTTCCAAAAACCAAGCGAGCAAAGCCAGGGGCAGCAGCTGGGGATTAAACTTAACCAAATATTGCGTTAATTGCTTAACACAGGCCAGAGCTTGTGTTGTACTAAACAAGCAGTGATGTTGTGGTTGGCATATAGTTATATTTAAATTGATGTGAATATAAACTTTCTATGATAATAGATACTTGTAATAAATAATTACGAAGCTTTTAAACGTAAAAAGAAGTGCGAAAGTAAGAAAGATTTAATGAAAAACAAGAAGTTATAGAAACATTCGATGATAATGTTTCCTGCAGAGTTTATTTCACGAGTATGAATGAAGACGAATTCACTACAAAAGTGCTTCTTGGTCAGCACCATAAAAGAAATGGAGATAGATCAAAAGAGAAGAGAAGAAAGAGAAAAAGCCATTGCACCGTAAATAACTATGATCAATACTATTATAATGTTAACGACCGGATTGACTCAGTAGGTCACCATTGACCATGCCACCCGTTAATCAAGAGGTTCCGGGTTCGATTCTCGGTGGGGGTGGAATTTGGGCTGTGGAAACCGGGTTGTACTTTAATATATAAGGGATAATTATAATATTTATATGTAATAATATGTAGTATTGTAATGAGGCGGCTGTATGCCACTTGTTATGATATCCTGCCTAATTTAGATTACTACTTTTTTACGATTGACTTCTCTACCAGATTTGAAACAATACACAAACACATCCAAATTATTGTTATTTTCTCTGTGAATTATAATGAATCTTTAACATCTACAAGGCGTTCTTTATCTATACTAATATTTTATAGAGCAAAAGTTTGTGAGTTTGTGAGTTTGTCACGTTGTAGGTGGTAATCTCTGGATCTACTGAACCGATTTTGAAAATTCATTCATTTATAGGATCCTAAGTGTCATAGGGTACTTTTTATCCCGGAATTCCAGCGGAAACTCTTAATTTCCCGCGGGTAAAACCACGGGGGAACAGCTAGCTATCGCTGGATCTACTGAACCGATTTTGAAACTTATTTAACTTAGAGGAAGCTACAGTGATCCTGAGGTAAGTAGGTACTTTTTATCCTGGAATTCCCGCAGAAATCCGGAGTTTGTGAGTTTGTAATCTCCGGATCTACTGAATCAATTTTGAAAATTCTTTCACTTATAGGAAGTTATAGTGATTTTGAGTGACATAGGGTACTTTTTATTCCGGAATTCCTCCGGGAACTCCGAAAGTACCACGGGTGAAACCGCGGGGGTCAGCTAATTTAGAGTATATAGAGCTAGCCGGTAGTCTATAAACCCCTCCCACTATACGAACCAGACAGTAGGTATATACCACGTCAGCTTAATAGGCTATTTGACTAATTTTTTTTAGTCCGTCTTGTAGATTAATAAAAAATATTGGACACTAATTTTTTCTTTTATCACGTAATCAAAAAATAACAGAGATACATTGAGTTGAAATTTCGCGTGACGTCACTAACTAGTGCAGTTTGTATGGCGGCTTGCAGCGGTAAGTGACGTCACGAGCCCCCACCCTAAACTTTAATGCGCTTTATCTCTGTGTATTTTCATTTATTTGAAAAATAAAAAAAAATACGTGTCTAATGATTTTAAATTTTCTAAAAGACGGACTAATTAAAATTTTGATTTTTAATAGTTGTCATTATCCCTATATCCACTACAAAAGCTTATAGTTAAGTGTGGGATCAAGTAAACCTGGGTGTGCTTTGAAGTTTTATTATTAAAATGTGCATAGGTCATATTATTATTATTAGGTAGGTATTAATTTAACGCCCATTTTGGTTCAACCACTTTTATTGTTATATCCATACGTATATGCTCTTTGGTTTAGATATTATAATATACTAGCTGTGCCCCGCGGTTTCACCCGTGTGAGTTTCGAAATTCCCGCACGAACTCCCTTTAGGGGGATGAAAAATAGATAGTAGCCGATTCTCAGGCTTACTGAATATGCATAAAAAATTTCATGAGAATCGGTCAAGCCGTTTCGGAGGAATATGGAAACGAACATTGTGACATGAGAATTTTATATTAGAAAATAAAAATAAACTTTTTGAAAAGAAGCTTTTATTTACATGTGCTAAATAGAATAAACCATGCATCATCCAAACTAAATGTGTAGGTATACAAAATTTTAGTTCAATTGGTTGAAAATAATATCTGCTTTAAAATTGAGTTGCAAGATTCCACCCGAACAAACATAGTTATACACGTTGCAAGTAAAATTAAAAGCTTTCGAAAACTAAAGAATACTGTTCATTAAATTTAAAAATAATAAATGAGAAAAGTACAACTTTCAGATGTTCAGATACAAAGTGAGGGCAGATAAAGTTGCCTGTCTAATTGAAAACTCGCCGAGACCTAACCTTTACACCGACTACCATTTGCTTTGTCCTAAGTGCCACGCAGACGTAGGAATCAAATCTACCTACCATGAAATTTGAATTACAAATTTCGCAACGTTTCTTAATGTTGAAATTCTTTAGTTTATTCATCGTTTTGAATTCAGCGGGGCGGCTGGCTGCTTCAAACGCAAATAGAATAGCTGCGAGGTGACTTTAAAAGCTCGGAGCGCGAGAGGTAGCAAGATAATGCTAGTACGGCCCAGTTTTGCGACGTGGGCTACCTATTGTTGAGCGTGCTGTGGTAGCGTTTGAGAGACAGCGACTTTGCTCCACATCTTAATTTAATGATCAAAACCACGATAACACTAAAGGCAATGATAGTACCTATATCATTGACTAGAGGATAATTAGAAACGTCCTTTCAGTGTTGAGTTCGTACGAATTCTAATTATGATCACAGCAATGGGCATGTGGACTAATTTTTATTTTTTAGTCCGTCTTGTATATTATTAAAAAATATTGGACACGTATTTTTTCTTTTTTTACGTAATCAAAAAATAACGGCGATATTATATTGAGTTGAAATTTCGCGTGACGTCACTATTCTGACAGTTTGTATGGCGGTTTTAGCGGCTAGTGACGTCACGACCCCCTCATCCTAAACTTTAATGCGCGTTTAACTCTGCATATTTTAATTTATTTAAAAAAGCAAAAAATACGTGTCTATTGTTTTTTTATTTTCTAACTGACGGACTAATTAGAATTTTGATTTTCAAAAGTAGTCCACATCCCTATTAGAAACGTCCTTTCAGTGTTGAGTTCGTACGAATTCTAGTTATGATCACAGCAATTTCTTTTTATGTTGTCCTTGTGTGCATTAATTGTTAAATAAATAAATAAATAAAATAAATAAATAAAATTATTAATGTTCTCATAAACGCATGTCGCCTTTTTCATGTTTTTCTCCTCGAGAATTATAAATGAATGCAGATAAGCAATAACATGTTAACCCATAAAATTAAGTTATTGATCCAGAATGATTTATTCAGAGTTAGGGAACGTTTTTTAGTTATGTGTTTACCTTATTACATTGCTTAAATATGTAACTAAATATTGAATATAAAAATGTTGACACAAATGGCGCTCCTACTTTTAAAACACGATTTACTCAAAATTTCTCCAGTGTGGGTTAACATACTATTGCTTATCTATGTCCAAATAAAAGAATTCATTCATTCTACAATTCCCGGGCATACAATATTATGTACGCTTTTTTTGGTTAGTTTAAATATTCTATTTCTAGATCCCAAATAAATCGCTGTATTCATAATGTTATATATTAACTTTACTTGTTAAATTATTCTTATACTTACTTCTTGGTACATCAAAAAGTTTCAGAAGAAATATTGTACTTAAATGCTGGAATCAACAAGAGCAGCAAGCAGTCCCAAATATTTTTGATTTCAGAAAGAAGGAAGAAAGTAATAAACCTTCACCGCAAAAATTAACAGATTTTTTCACGGTGATAAAATATCGCAAACGCTTAGTAGTAGGGGTTTTATTGGTCATTTGGTATAGGGGTACCTTGCATTTTTGTCTCAAAGGACGCCGCTTGGAACAGTTGATCCTTGGGTCAAACTAAGCTGATTTAGACCGGGTGACACGAGGAGCCCCCCCTGGGGTGGGCAGGGGAGGGGGGGAAAGAGTCCATCGCCCGCGTCGCAGACTACGCTCGATTTCTGCCCACATATAGCTACTAGGTCGAGTTTGGTATCGTTTTCATATAAATCGAGGACGAGGGTTTCATTTCTGGAATAAACTTTTTGCCCGTCCATAGAAAAAAACCGAGCAACTGGCAAAAACAAAAAAAATTAAAAAAATAAAATTCGGAATATCGTCGCTAAGAATTATACTACGAGTAATTTCACCATATAAAAAATATAATGTTATAGCCCCTTTATTTTTAAATATAAAAAAAATTATTTGAAAAATATCTTTTAAGTATAAGTGTGTTAAAAAAAATATTTTACATAGCACGGCGGGACCGAATTTCTTAAATGAAATTTAAAAAATCTCAAATAATTGCTTTAACTTTTTGCCCAGACTGCTAGACTGACATTGTTTTTGAACAACATAATATATGTGACTTAAACATGAACACAAATATAATATTAATTTATTATTTATTCATATTTAAATAAAAATTGCACCATTATTTACAGTTTCGACTACATCTGCAAAGATCTGTACACTTATAACGCAGTTGCATCTATGTGTACGCTGTACTTAGCATTTGCATCTAATTAATCCAATAAGCTAATTAAGACAGGGTGACATGCAGAACCCCCCGCAGCGGATGGGAAGGGGAGGGGGTAGAAAATGCATCATCCGCGACGCAATCCCCGCTCGATTTTTGCCTCAATATGGCTACTAGGTCAAGTTTGGTGGCGTTTTCGTATAATTCAACGAAAAGGGTTTTATTTCTATTATACCTAAACCTTTTGCCTCTCTATAGAAAAAAACAGAGTAACGGGGAAAAACAAAAAAAAAATCGGAACATCGTTGCTCAGAATTACTATGAGTATGACTACTTACTATGAGTAATTTCAGTATACAAAAAATATTGTAGGTATTGTAGCCCCTTTATTGTAGAATATAAAAGTGTTACTAGAACATCTTTTAAGTGTAAATGTGTTAAAATAGTATATTTCATTATAAGTGCGGAAAGCCTGTCATTGCAAAGAGTTCCGACATATGTCTACCCGAGCCGAGGCGCAGCCGAAGGTGAGGGTTGACAGTCGGAACTAGTTGCAATGACGGTTCCGCACGTGTACTGAACAACTATTTTTAATACAGTTGCGAAAAAAATGAAGAAATTTAATAAAATATCAAAAACACAACAAACTCAACTAAGTTCCAACTGTGATCAAGAGATGGCGCTAGTCGTATTAGTAATGCGAAACCTACGTTTCGCAATGCAAAAAAGTGTGTCAAAGTCGTGTCGCCATTTGACAGTTGGCAAAGAGAACGCACGAGTTCGGGAAAGGTAAACAAAAAGCTCGAGTATGTAATAGCCCACATCCCGAACGCTAAACGTCCCTGCAATACGCCACTTTTTGAGCAACTGTATTAAAAAATATTTTGCATAGAGCAGCCAGACTGAATTCCTTAACGCGGAATTTAAAAAACAAACCAATTAACTCGTTTTCAAACATTCCCAGTCTAGCAGTCGGAGTAAAAAAGTAAATCAATTAACAACAGACTCAAACATAATTAATCAAAGATAATTATTAATTTATTATTTATCAATATTTAAATTAAAAATGCACTTTCATTGACACTTTCCACAACACCCGCAACGCTCTGTAAACTTTAAGTGAATTTTTACGCAGTTGCATTTATCTATAGTTGTACACTGCACTTAGCATTTAAACCGAATTAATTCAAAGCGTGCTCTAGAAGCTAGGAGAAAGCTAGTCCATACGGGTTCCCGAATTTGATTTTCACTAACCTATTAGAAGGATCTATATCCTTCTTATATCTTGATGCGGTACAAGAAGTTGTCCCCACGCATGTCCTCCTTAGTACACCGCTCAAAGCTAAATATGTTGATATAAAGAATCTTTAGTCGGCAATATGTTTTCAATGCTTCGATCCTTTTTCGTGAATAATTGTTTTATTCAGTTGGTCACATCCGTGCAAAAGCCTGATCTGTGATTAACAATTAAACAATGATGCAATCACTGTCGTTGATTCCAAGTTTTGAGTTGAATGAGGTTGAATGTTAAAAGATAAAAATATGCACTGCTTCCGATCTAAAAAACATCGTAAAATCCAAACTATTATTTAAATTTTATAGGATAGGTACTGGCTTTAATTACAGTTGCTCTGTTCTGTATTTTAATTTATTATATCCTTTTTTACTTAGGTACTTGTCATACATAGCATTGGCAATTGATGTTTCTAGTTTTGGGTAAGCTCGAGGGCTGGGCAATATCCCCTAGTATTTCCAATTTGAAACCCTCAGTAGCTGTTAGATATGCACATCATAAAGACACTCTTTTTTCCTTTACCGCAAAAAAAATCACAACCAAGGCGGGAAACATTGCTGTTACTTCTGCTTTCTCAGGTTCTATGGAAGAAAATTTAAGTATAGGAATTAGAAGCTGCAATACCAAGACAGAAGAAAATATAGCGCGCTATAAAAAATATTTTCCACATATTTATAGGTACTTAAAAGATGTTGTATTTAGTATTTTTTTTTATATTTTAGAATAAAGGGACTAATTTTTTGTTTACTGAAATTACTTGTGGTATAATTTTGAGCGACGATATTCCGAATTTAATTTTGTTTATTTTTTTGTTTTACCTGTTACTCGGTTTTTTTCTACGGATAGGCAAAGGTTTATTCCAGAAAAACCCTCGTCCTCGAATTATACGAAAACGACACCAAACTCGACCTAGTAGCAAAAAGTAGAGGCAAAAATCGAGCGCGGATTGCGTCGCGGACGATGCATTTTCCACCCCCTCCCCTGCCCACCCGCTGGGGGGGTTCCGCATGTCACCCTGTCTTAATTAACTTATTGGATTAATTAGATGCAAATGCTAAATACAGCGTACACATAGATGTAACTGCGTTATAAGTGTACAGATCTTTGCAGATGTAGTCGAAACTGTCCTAATGGTGCAATTTTTATTTAAATATGAATAAATAATAAATTAATATTATGTTTGTGTCCATATTTAAGTCACATATATTATGTTGTTCAAAAACAATGCCAGTCTAGCAGTCTGGGCAAAATGTTAAAGCAAATATTTGAGTTTTTTAAAATTTCGTTTAAGAAATTCGGTTCCGCCGTGTTATGTAAAATATTTTTTTTAACACACTTATACTTAAAAGATGTTTTTCAAATATTTTTTTTTATATTTAAGAATAAAGGGGCTATAACACTATAGTTTTTGTATGGTGAAATTACTCGTAGTATTATTGTTAGCGACGATATTCTGAATTTTATTTTTTTAATTTTTTTTTGGTTTTGCCAGTTGCTCGGTTTTTTTCTATGGACGGGCAAAAAGTTTATTCCAGAAATGAAACCCTCGTCCTCGATTTATATGAAAACGATACCAAACTCGACCTAGTAGCTATATGTGGGCAGAAATCGAGCGCAGACTGCAACGCGGGCGAAGTACTCTTCACCCCCCTCCCCTGGGCAAGGGAGGGGGGGTACCTCGTGTCACCCGGTCTAAATCAGCTTAGTTTAACCCAAGGATCAACTGTTCCAAGCGGCGTCCTTTGATACAAAAGTGTCAAGGTTGCGACCAATAAAACCCCCACTATAGGTATCCGCTACCAATATATCCTCATATCCGCCCAACAATCTTTTGAAGAGAAGATAGGAATTTAGGCCAAACGAGTCGTTACACTGGATGCGTTATTTATTCACATTTCTGTCAGGGGAGCCTGTGAACTCTTTGTTCATCGAGGCGTGACTCCCGCAGGACCTCAGCCATACCTAAACCTGCATAAGAAGTAGCTGATCGAGAAATAACACTAAAAATTTAAAAGCAATAAAGCAGTATAAATTATTCAAGAGGGAATCCGAAATGGCTTTATTAGATCGGGCGATGTTGCGTTGTTTATTTGTTTTAGTTGTTTTCTATTTTACTGTAAAAGAGCGTTCGTTTTTTAACTGCTGGTGGCCTCTTTTTTGTGGTAAGACTTTTAAGGTTTCACTTACAAAGTGTGCCATAACTCGACATCAATCTGAGTTTTTCTGAATAGTAAGTAATGAGCTAGTGCGTATGCCCTTTAAGGCTTGACGTTGAATTTGTTATTATCTTATTATCTTATTATTTGCGGTTATTCTCGTATTCATATAATATATAGTATACTAGCTGTCCCGCGCGGTTTTACTCGCGATAATTTCAGAGGTCCCGCGGAATCGTTCTATACAATTTTTGCCGCCCCTTTTCACCCCCTTAGGGGTAGAATTTCGGAAAATCCTTTCTTATCGGATTCCTACGTCATACAAAGAACACACCCTCTAAGTGTCAGGTCTCTATACGATCATTTAAGACAAGAATTTTATATGTATAGATAATAATGAGTTCCTATAAAAGGCTAAAGAGTAAAGAGTTTCATTAAAATCCTTATACAGTTTTGCATGGACAGAAAGATTGATATGGGTTGAAAGATTTGTATTTTTTTTTCTTTCAAATGTCTATCGCGAACAAAATACAGAAAAGCATAGGTAATGTCGATATGACAAACGGCATCAGTCGTTTTAATTCCACAAAGAAGTAAAAATCAATAAAATAGAGACTCATAATAGGCTATAAACAGCAAGACGCTGATTTTTAGCTTAATTAATAGCCGTAGCTTAATTAAAACCTAAACGGCCGCATTCAGAATAGTTTTAATGATTTTATTAAATTAATGTTAATTAACATTGATTAACATTAAAATTAAGTAATCATCAGGACGATTCTAAGTGCGGCCGTTAATCTAGAAATATAAAAAAAATTGGAGTGTCTGTTTGTAATTTCCAAATTAACCGCTTTTGCATACGAAATTATATAGGTACGGTAATAACATCAAAAAATAATTTTTTTTTTTTCAATTTTTCTCCGTCTGTCTATCTGTCTGTCTGTTTGTCAGTTTATTCCGGGTAATCTCTGAAACAGCTGAACCGATGTCAACGGAACTTTCACTGGCAGATAGTTGATGTTATAAGGAGTAACTTAGGCTACTTTATATCCCAGAATTCCCGCAGGATCTCTAAAAATTAACGAGGGTGAAACTGCGGGGTACAGCTAGTCTTTAAATATTCTCATGTGAGTGATTTTCTTTGAGAATACATTCTTTTTCTAAATGGAAGAGAAGTAAAAAAGGCTGGAATAAAATTAATACAATTACAGAAATCTGGTAGTCAAAGAGTTAATTTAAATGTATCGTTCCTCTCACTTTGTGAACATTGCATTTGTACGCAGCCAGGCGACTGTATTTTACTTTGAACTCTATTCCCGACGCATTAAGGTTTAAAGTTGATTCTTTCAACGTTCCTGTTACCAGCTTTTGTGTTCTGTGCTACTTCGAGGAACATGTCGGACTCTTAACAAAAGGAAAACTCTTTAGTATTGAAGTTGTCTGGCTTTTTGTCTTCACAAAATGCAGTAAGTGGACCTCTGTCTCGTATGAATCAAACAATTTATTTAATGCGTTGTGACAGCCATTTTTTAGTACAACACGGCCACTGCTGGCATTGTTTAGAAGTAATTTGACAAATTGTTGAGCCGAACTGAGTAGCTCAAGTGTTTGACTGTCATATTTTCTCGTTTATTATAAGTTTTCTGATGAGTTTTCAAATATGATTTTATAATACTACAATATTATACAACTTGTTCATGAGTTAATTGAAAACTAGAAAGTAGTTTGCTGAGAATCGACTTCCGAATCGATCGCACCATGATTTAATATAGGTTATATTTGTTCATTTTTACTAGCCCATGTCTAAATGATTTATAATGCAATATTTGGCGCGTACGCCGCTCGTAGCAAAAGAATCGAATCGGTCATTGACACGTAGGCGCGGGCGTAGCGCTTGAAATTTCGTAGATAGGTCACCTCCGAACTAATGTTGAATAACTTTTGAACTGTTAATTTTTTCGAAATAATTTATATTTTAGTCATATTATTGTTTATTTTTTTAAATGGGGTGTATCAGGTTTTTTGTTAATTCATTAACACATTGTAGGTATAACAATATTGTTGTTATAAAGTTTAATAAATAATTCTTAGGCACTGCATACATGCATGCAGAGCTATGCCCAACCTACGCCTGTGTTTAATGTTCGAATCTGATTAAAAAACAGTTATAAATAATAAATAAATAAACGACTCTTATACTTGTGGCTAACAAGAAAAACTTTCTTATGTAATTTTTTGATGACAAACTTACCATACAAGGCTCTGAAGCAAAATATTTAATCTTAAGCAGAAAATTCCTTACCATTATCTATAATTTGTAGATCAAAATTATGTTCTCCCACTGATCCTCAAATTAATGTACGTACTTACTGCAAAATACACGGTGTTAACGAATATTTCTCAGTAAGGTATTTGAGGACATTAACTAAGCCCAAATGCGGCATTAAATTTTTCATTTTAAAAACGCTGTTATTTTGTTACTACTTATAATGGCCGACAATAACTTTTGATCCGTTATTACTTTGTCACGGATTAATTAATTTAAGAATCGCCTTTTAGTGTTTAATAATTAGATTATCCATAGATAAAAATACGTAGGTAGGTTTATATTTTAAGAGATAAGATTTGTTATTTTCTTGTTTGTAATGGATAAACTCAAAAACTAGGTACATAACCAATTTAAATAAATTCTTTCACTTGTATTAAGCTATATACTATAAGCTACAGTACATATTTCTGAGTGACATTGGTACTTTTCATCTCAGAATTCCTGCGTGAACTCCGGAATTATCGCGGAGGAACAGCTTTTAGTAGGTAAATACATATGAAAATATTTATTCGTATGAAAACTATCGATGCCGATCCAACATAACGAATCGACAACAAGCCCAACAATAAATCAGTAGTGTTGTCAATTAGCAAATTTTCACGTTTCATAAACACACAGATAATAAACGTTTGCTCTGTAGGTACGAACAAATACAGCTTAATTCGCAATATCAGTATCAAATTCGTGCGCTTTGTATAATTTACGGTCGGTTAACATCACGTTACGTTGCTGTGTGGAGCTACGTAGGCGTTCGTTCGGGTCATGCATCATTATCCAATGGAAATAATTTATCAGACACACGATAACCTTAGCCCGGTGTACCGTATATCAAAGAATAGGGTTGCCTTTAAGTGTACCTACTATTCTCTATTTGCAAGATTAATTTAGAGAACTCACTGACTGGTGTGGTTCTACACGAGTGCATACGCGTAGCTAACAGCGTAGACTTTTCCTACAAACTTCTTTGCCCACCCAATAAAAGTTGATATTATTGGAGAATTATTCCTATTTAATTACTTTTAATTTAATATTCTCGGGGGCAGTCCCTAGCTATCTGCCGTGAAAGTCCCGTTAAAATCGGTCAAGCCGTTTCAGAGATTAGCCGGAACAAACAAATAGACAGAGAAAAATTTAAATAATTGATTTTTTTATATGGGACCGTATATACTTTCATATGCATTTAGTGAAAAGCTGTCAATTTGGAATTACAAACAGACACTTCAATTTTATTTATACAAAGTGTTAATGAATTAACTGAAAACCTGATACACCCCATTTAAAAAAATTGACAATAATATGATAAAAATATATTTTATGTCGAAAAAATTTACACTTTAAAAGTTATTCAACATTAGTTTGGAGGTGAGCTATCTACGAAATTCCAAGCGCTACGCCCGCGCCTACCGGATTTTTCTGCTGCGGGCGGCGCGCCGTACGTGCACGCGCCAAATATTGTTTTATAAATAATTTAGACATGGGCTAATAAAAAAAAAATATAACCTATATTAAAACATAGTGCGATCGATTCGCTAATTGATTCTGAGCAAACTACTTCCTAGTTTTCAGTTAATTCATTAACACGTTGTATGCATAGATTAGTTCAGCTGGACGCGGTTGCAATAGTATGGTGCAATCGGGTAAACCCAGGTTTTTATTTAAGGGTTTATCAGTGTTTTTTTTCCTTTCTGTGAAACTTTATAGTTACCAGCACACTTCACAAAAACGTCCTCTTTTTTAAGTAGGTATATAATAAGTATAGAAAAAAGTAAAAAAAATGTTAGAACCAATTTGTGGTTCGATTTTTGGATCTCACAAAAAGCTCTCCAAACTATTTGTTGACAATTTTTTTCTGAATTCGTCTAGACTGTCTAACGGCGACTTTAATTTTTTTGACTTCAAAATATTGTACTATGTGTACTTTACTTAATGTAACAAACAAGCGCATTCTACATAGATGTAGATATGTAGGTATACTTAAGCGCAAACTTTGGTAGGTAAGCGTTGTCACGTAATAGGGTTTTCAGGTGGAAACTAGTTCAGTGCAAAGTTAACTTTATTTTTAACTCTCTAAAGTTGGTTTTGTTAAGTTAGAGAACTGTAACGTCGTAGTTGTGTTTTCTATTCATCGGGCCGATTCCTTTTGAATGTTTGCCCTTGCTTGGCTGTGATGTTATTTATTATTTTAATATTGTATCTATTTTAGTAAAATTGGCGTGTGTTATCAATTTTGTTACACTGCGCTTGTATTTTTGCCGATTTAATTATTTTTACTGATAAATTATATAATAATATAATTAGTTGTCATTCGTTCTCTCACCTCTAGGCATTATATTTTGTATTTTTTTAGGGTTACGATCTGATAATTGAAAGAAGCACGATTACTGGGCATGTTGACTAAATTTTTTTTAGTCCGTCTTGTAGATTAATAAAAAATATTGGACAATTATTTTTTTCTTTTTTTACGTAATCAAACAATAACGGCGATACAAATTGCGGCAAGTTGAAATTTCGCGTGATGTCACTAACCGGTGCAGTACCTACTATGTATGGCGGCTTATTATAGCGATTAGTCACGTCACTAGCCCCTGCGCATTTCTTTGTGTATTTTCGTTTATTTAAAAAATAAAAAAAAGTGTCTATTGTTTTTGTTTTTTTCTAACGGACTAATTAGAATTTTGATTTTCAAAAGTCGTCAACATAAGAGCATAATAAGTCGTTAAAGGAATGTAAAATACGTATTTTAAATATTTCTTTAAATAAGTTTTAAAAAGATTTATATACATTTAAAGCTGGTCTAAATAATTAAATATTGGAGTGGTTTTTGATTTGTTTTTGAGTAGGTTCAACAATTAAATAAGTATTTGAGTAGAGTAGATTTAATCCCTCGATGCGTCTGGTTTTTTACCTGTAACATTTTACTTAATTAGTATTAGTCAAACAACTTTTTTAAGTATTTTAACACTATAGATATTTTTGTCAGGGCTTGTAACCGTTAAACTTTATCTAACCATCTAAAGTCTACCTAATGTCAAATGTTAACGTAAGCGAATCTCTTTTTTTCTCTATTAATCAAGTGGTGTTTGCCTGTAATTGGGTAAATACTCAAACATTTTAAGTACCTGTTGAATAAATTTTTAACTATTGTATATTATTGTACCTGTTGGCAAACCAAATAAATAAAATAAAATAAAACATCCCTATTATTTATGATCACTCCCGGGTCAGTCCGTCATTCCATTCGTTCGTTTAACATAGAGATTTGTATAAATAAACAACTTGAAAGGCATGATGTCAGACCATAAAGCTACAAATATGAAAAAAATGAAAACTCAAATTTTATATAATAGGGTAAGTTAGGTTCGTAGATTTATTAAGCTTATTTATTAAGATTGAAGGGAAAATTGCATATTTTTTTTTTGAGAAAAGTAGATATAGATATACGGCAGTAATAGTACTGAACCCTAACAGTATGGATTTTATGAGCTTGATTCGTTACTGACCGATTTTTCTGCTCCCACCACACACCGAACACTCAATGAACTTCCACGCGTGTAGAAGCACCTTTCCACAATTTAATTATTTACCAAACCCATTAGAGCAAACACTCCATAATTTTTATTATTCCCTCACGGCCCGTGTATTGATTATTCTTGTTGTAGAATTTTATTGTTGTATCATAGAATTTTATATAATAAACTAGCTGTGCCCCGCGGTTTCACCCGCGATAATTTCGGAGATCCCGCGGGAATTCCGGGATAAAAAGTACCCTATGTCCTTCTATATACCCCTGAAAACGTGCTTGCCAAATTTCATCCAAATCTGTTCAACCGTTTTGGCGTGATTGAATAAACGTATGCGAGGATAAGAGCTCGAAAGCGCATTTTCATCCGACTTGCTTCAAATTTATCGTCACTGCTCAGCTCCTATGTGTCTTAGCGTTATGTTATATAGCCTATAACCTGCCCAGGAGTATGGCCTGCAATCGTACCAAGTTTGGTTAAAATCCCTTCAGTAGTTTTTGACCCATGCGTGCACATACAGACAAACAAAAAAATTACTGATTGCATTTTTGGCATCAGTTTCGATCACCATTCATCCTCTAATATTAATTTTGAATATATAAATTCAATGTACAGAATCCACCTCTCTACAGTTTTATTATAAGTATAAAAGATGGTAAATTTATAGGAAAAGAACGATTTCATCTTCGCTTCAAGGATAACAGTTATGTGATGCATATAATTGTTTACTCGTAGTCTAGGATATATTGAATTTATAGACATATTATGTTTATCTATATGAATTTATAACAATAAATACTGTATTATATATATATAAGTTATCTCGTATCTATAGTAATACAAGCTCTGCTTAGATAGGGATCAGGTACAGTACTTACACAGCAGTAACTGCTGTGTAAGTTATATTATACATTAATAATCGGTCATGTGCGGGAGTTTATACCTACTACTCTTCATTAATGGCTTTTTATAGATAATATTGGTGGTTGTAATTTTGTGGGAGCATACCCTAGTCCAAGCGAATAATTTAGCAACTATGTTCTTATATGATATAAACACATAGCTCCACTAGTATGAATAATATTTATAATACTGAGACCATCAAAGTAGGGTTAGTTCCTAAAATGTTCATTTATGTTATACAACATTGTTAACCTGTCTGTGGTCCTATTGATAATAAATTAAAAAATAATAATAATAAAATAATTATTTAAGATCTCGCTAACCGTTTGCTATAAAATTTTAAAGCACAATAAAAATTATCTTATCAAAAGCGAAACACACTTCAAAAATTTTACCTATAAAGCCAAAGTCTAACTGCGAGTGAGTAGTTTAAGACGCTATGAAAGAATTTTTAATAGCATAGTTCGCGAGGAAATCCTGAGATTCAGTCTGGTGAAACCAGCGGGAACAACTAGTGCTTAAAAAATAGTATTTATATAGATCTGCAACAAATCCCCAGTCCCCTATCTTTGCAGCTTGCCTAAGCAATATGACAGGGGATCATTTACACAAAAATTGTGTCTTAGATTTGTCACACCAGGGCGGTAAAGGATTTTTCATTACTCATACTCGGAAAGTAGGTCTGAAGTTGCCTGAGAAGCGGGTTGAAAGTAACCCTTTTCAGCCCTAGGGAGAATCGCTTTCAACTGACAACTGTCAAATTATTAAAAAAAAACTAGGTCTATTTTCACATTTCTATTGAACCATGTTTCAACTTTCTATACAGCCAGCGCGATGTAAAATTGAAATAACGTAAAGTTTAAGTAGGTATTAATTAAAATAAAATTCACTCACTTTTTCTTAAGCTAATTCCTATTTATATTTTTTTATTTTCTTTAATTAATACTTAATAATTAAAGAAAATATTTTTTTTAGGTCGCCACAATGTAAATAAAAAATACTGACTGAATAGCTAGCCGGCCAAAGAAAAAGAAATAGGTGGGAAAGTGTCAAGCGACTATCCGATCTTCACTCATTTTTTCTTTAGCTAATTCCTATTTTTATTTTGACTTTCCTTGCATTCGTAATGAAAAGCACAGTGTTACCCTCGGGAGAAAGACTTATTCAGTCCCGTGACGGGGTTTGGCGCCCGAGCGTAGCGAGGGTGCCAATAGATCGAGTTACTTTCACCCCTAGGATAACAATGTACTATTACCATTCGTGTATTATATCTGCTTCATGCAAATGACTTTCGAAATAGCTAAAGATATACAAATAGGTGAAGGTTCAGATGCTACTATCTCATTTCATATTTGCGTAAACCTTATACAGTTCGCCTCAAAATATCCTTGTTCGAGGGCAGGTAGATTAATGTAAATTTGAAATAAACCCATCTCGAAAATTAGAGTATATTTTCATCAGATTAATGAACTTTTTAAATCCACTTTGCCTCGGAATTTCCGTGGACTTTTTCCTTTGCTTTATATTTTTTTTTTCTTTGTCGTCGGCCCGCACATAAAAACAATGAACGGCGTATCCCATGACGCATTCCGACACGGGTTTTTTTTTTAAATAGATAGGTAATATCTCATATTTTTCTTGTGCTTAGCTGAAGCAAAAATCCGAAATATTTTTTTCACTGGCTCACTGGCTTCCAAAAAAGGTATTTTTGAATCGCTCGACTATCTTAAGTGAAATCAATTCACATGTGAAATTAAATTCACTGAACTCCATTTTGTCATATTTTTGAATCATTCGAATACGGTGTTGCTGTTTTCTGAAACTCCTTTAGATTTGTCCATTGTGTTCATTTTACGCAAAATATTTAAAAACCGGAAGCTAACTCTCATAGATTTTCATAAACCGGTACTTAATCAGACTTGAAACGAAACGTTCTTGAAGTTGTTAAACTATCAATCATGTTTATGAAAATGACGTTATGCCACTAAACGTCAAACATTCGATCAATGAATTCAAATAAGAGTGGTCCGAGCCACTCGTTGCAAAATTCACGTGAAATGACAATTTCAAAAATACTATTTCACGCATTCGCATGCGAATCTTGCGATTCCGTGTGTGAAAAGTAATGCGAGCGATTCAAAAATACGTCTCCAGGTTTTTTACCAGTATGCATGTATCTAGTTATCTGAGAACTTTATCAAAAACTACACACGCGATTGTAATGATTACTATTCCCCGTGGTTTTACCCGCGGTAATTTTGGAGTTCCTGTTGCAATTCCGGGATAAAAATACCTACCCTATGTCCATTTCTCTAGTGTGTAGTGTGTTCGGGGGCGAGGGAGTTTATTTGTTTGTTACACTTTCACGCCGTAACAACTCAATCGTCATCATTATAACCTCCTCTTTTTTGGAAGTCGGTTAAAAATTTGCATACACGTTGTATAGCAAAAGACATTGGGTACTATGTATGCCGGAACTTTCACGGGATCGCCTACATGAAGGCAGGTGAAACCGCGGGGGACAGGTAGTCCTACTAATATTATAAATGTGAAAGTGTGGATGTTTGGATGTTTGTTACTCAATCACGCAAAAACGGCTGAACGGATTTGGATGAAATTTGGCATGCACGTTGTCAGGGGTACAAAGAAGAACATAGGGTATTTTATATCCACCCGCCGTAATTTCGGAGTTCCCGTGTGAATTCCATGATAAAAAGCACCCCATGTCCTTATTTGTACCCCTGACAAAGTGTATGCAAAATTTTATGATAATCGGTTAAGCCGTTGAGGCGTGAAAGCGTAACAGACAGACAGACTGACAGAGTTACTTTCGCATTTATGATATTAGTATCACTCGCGTATGTTTCGAGATTTTTCTCGATAAATCTTTACTGTGGAGCCCAAGATATTGAAAGAGAATAGATTGACAACGCTCGGCTGCTAAGCTTTCCCTATGAACCACGCAGCGGTCAAATGATCACATGCTAATAAAATGCCGTTGGCTAGCAGAGACTATTGTCTATAGATACTTGACCGAAAGCGATGTGATTGGCTATTTGAAATGTACTTTGTGGTAATTGGTATGTGATTGCGTTGCAACGATGTGATTGGTTTCTATTTTTATCATTCCCCCCGCAAAAATTGGTTGACGTGGATTGCATAGTTAAAGTTTGTATTGTTCGTCTATTCTCTTATAATGTCTTTGTGTGGAGCAATGAAAATATTATCTTATATGTTATGACAAGACTTGTTATCTACATCTCAGTAAATATATATTTAATGTATACATGCCAAACAGCCACACAGAATATGTCTAGTTCCACGAGTTCATAATGCGATATGTCATACGGTCCTTGTTTATAACTCAACTTTTGAAACGTAAAATGTACGCCGCTGTTGTTTCCGTTAATTATAGAAATTTATTGCCCATTCGAAAGTGGTTTTGCGTGTTGACAATGTTGTTTTATTCTGTCGGAACATAATTAATACACGCATTTAAAATATAATTTTGAGACATGCTCATTGCTTAGATACCTAACAAATAAATAATAATACAGTGAAGTTGACATTTCAGCTTTGTAATACATAATTCTAAATAATGTTTTCTTGTAATTCAGATATATTAGCTACTAGCTGTGCCCCGCGGTTTCACCGGTGTGAGTTTCGGAATTCCCAAAGTTTTTGTTTTGTTTTTCAAAATATATAAATAAAAGATTCTGGAGGGGGCTAAACTTATAAAAATACCCTACGACCTTTTTCTCAGACCTACCAAAAAAACTCATTAAAATCGGTCAAGGCGTTTCGGAGGAGATCGATAACCAACACTGTTACACGAGATTATTACGTTTGATGTATCATAGTATGTATGTATATTTACAAAAAGGGTAATTATTCTAATATTAGCTGTGCCCCGTGGTTTCTCCCACAGTAATTTTGGAGTTCCCGCGGGAATTCCGGGATAAAAAGTACCCTATGTCCTTCTCTGTACCCCTGACAACGTGCATGCCAAATTTTATCCAAATCCGTTCAGCCGTTTTTGCGTGATTGAGTAACAAACATCCAAACATCCACACTTTCACATTTATAATATTAGTAGGATTATTTATTTATTTATTTATTTAAAAGTTACACCAACATAGTAAACACTAACACTTACAGTAAAAAAACAAATTAGGATCGAATAATAGGATAAGTGTCACTATACTAACAGGTGCAAACTGCATGCGATTTCCAAGTAAAATTTATACTATTTGAATGTACCTATTTATAAATGGGAATGTTAGTTTGTCTTTGGTTTGTTCCGTAACTACCCCGGAACTCCAATAAAAACGCGGGTGAAACTGCGAGGAACAGACTACTAGACATAAGTAGAAAATTAGTTGACTGGTACCTACTCGACAACACAATTAGTTGATTTGATTTACAAAGTTAGTATGACAGTGAAAGTCAAGAAAGAATTAATGTGTGTTTAATAAACAGACTTTTTTTTTGCAAAAATGATAGAAAGGGCTCCCATTGTAAACCTTTTATCCCCTCTACATATTTTTATTTTTTTATATTTCTAATATACGCTAAGTCTACAATTTTGTAATATATCTATTTTTGTATATATCTATTACCTAATGTACTTTTAGATATCGAACATTCTCATGATCTATTGAAATGGAACACCTGCCTACTAAGTGTTGCAAAATACATCGTCTTTTCTTTCGCTTTGACGATATTTTTTTATATATGTCGTTTTACATACGATTTTGTGCTCTTAATAGCGGTGGGTGTGATCAATCATTCTGACATCTCAGTCAAAACAAGCCAAGCATTTTGTGTGTGTTAGTCGAGAAAGGGTGATATCTTACAACCATATAGCAAAATAGTAACAAGGTTGTGTCTATAGATGGAATGTTTTATGATCTATAACTATGTAGCTGTTCCCCGCGATTTTCAACCGCGTCAATTTCGGAGTTTCTGTGGGGATTCCGTGATAAAAATAAACCGGGGTGAAAGTATAGACCAGTTTACTCGTATGACTCAAATTTCAAAATTTTCGGTATTTTTTTACAACTTTCACCCCTATTTTCTTGCTTTAAAGGCTGAATATCCAAAAATCTTCTACAGTATAAAAGGAAGCCTTGAGCCAAAATTTCATGTTTCTTTTCTAGCTTTAGAAATGTTGACTGAGTGTTGATGAGTCGGCGAAGAAGTGTTTTAAAATTTCATTAGATTAATTAAAACAAAAATTATAACCTACTTTTTTATTTTCTAGGTACGTGCCGAAAACATGGAAAAGGGCAAGATTTTACGTTTATTTTTACATTCAGAGCTCCTGTATAACGCGCCGAAGCAAATGTGATGTAAAATGCCTACAGAAGTGAAGTTATCGCCACCCGCTATAAATAAATAGTACCTATTTCCTAAGATTTAATAATAAATCGGCAGTAGATAAGATAAATACTAGTTTGTGATGATATATCTGCGTTATTACAACCACAGAGAAAATAAACTATCTAGAGATGACATGTAGGCGGGGCAAAAAACTTCTTTTGCTAGTATCTCAAGTGTATTTTCCACAGTATTCCCAAAACTTTGAATTTTGAAAACTGTGACTAAGTAAAAACGTAACCGAAAAGCGTTTATTACATTTCTTTACGTTAATGAATGTTTTAGTGCGTGATGAATAGTTTTTTAGTGTGCGAAAATCACCCGGCGACACTGGTTTTTACCTGTTTTCGTACTAAACCAAGTTGATGTCTCTTCTATCAATTATTTCTGTTCTATGATTGCAACATAATATGAAAAAGTTTCATTGAAAACTGCCAAATGTGGTCGTTTTGGCACGTTTTGTGTAAACTTTTTGTTATCGAGTTCGGATTCTGCAGAATCATTTTATTTATCATTAAAAGTTAATATTTTTTCTATTATAATCATACTATACTGTCGCTTTATAGATAAAGGTACTAATTATATAGAGGTAAAGTTTGTGAGCTCTTAGGGGGTATAATCTCTTGAACCGATTTTTTTATTTTACGGAAAACAGCTAGTTTTAAAATAAAATATCTTAGGAAATTTAATGATATTTCACAACGGCTAGTTTCACTTCTGTATGCACCTTAAGTTTAAATGTTTATAATTAATGTTTCGCAATTTTTGAATTAGAATAAGCCTTACATTAGACTGTAGATCACAGTGACGTAGGAAAAGTCCTCATGGATATCAGGGCCGAAGCAGCGGACTGGGCATAGGGTGACTACTAGGGGCGCAAACCCTTGCGGGGGAGGAGAGTTCACTCACAGACCACTACTACTAGGGGGCCACGAGCACTGTAGCGGGAGCAGGATGGATGATATGGTTCGACTGCCACCAGAGAGAAAGCTTCCCGACTGTAAGTATGCTCGGGGAACCGCGGCTTCGACTGTAGATCGACGGAGGTCGTATATATGCAGCGCAGGCGTGTAAACTTCATTAGCGCGATTCAGGATTTCCATCTAGCTAGTATTCGTCGCTTCGTTGTAGTTCTTTACTTGTGGCGTAGAGGTCGCTACAGCACGTTTGAAAGATACTTACCCAAAAACACTCTACACAAGTTTTAAAGACCACTAATGTCGCCCTGACGTTATTTACGAGATTGGTGAAGATCTTTGGGGAAGTTTTGTCCGTTATGATAATTGATTATATCAATTATTGCAGAGTTGTTACTAACAATTTTTTTTTTCGTTTATCATAAGATTAATAGGACGAAAACTTTACTCGATAGGTGCTTGGTATTGGACTCAAATAAAAGAGTCCACTCACAGTAGGTTTTATTGGTAATTGACCGTAAAACTATGTTCTAATTACCGTGAAATGAATATGAAATTGCTCGCTCAAAAAGTAATTAGTTTGTGCCCACGCTGTATCCACCAGGGTTGGCGAAACGCTCGAAGGTTGATCGTGAAGTAGATTTTTGTGTATAATGAAAATAACATTTTTGCACTAATATTAACGGTTAGCTCTATACATCCCTAAAATCCAATATACGTTAAAAACATAAACGCGGTCATTGTTTTGATTAATAGTGTAGTGCTATAGTTACACGAGTATTCGTTCGGAGAAATGGTACCTAACGACCGTCGTCCAAAGGAAATATTAGGAAACTTACAGGAAACAACAACTTATACCTACCTAATATATAAATATATAAATAAACTATAGCTTTGTCGTGCTACCAGATTCTGGGTCTCATCCAATTAACTTATATTTTTTAGGTTTTTTATCTTACCTTAATATATAAATTACGTGTCACGTTGTTTGTCCGCGATGGACTTCTAAACTACTGAACGGATTTTGATAAAATCTTGTAACCATTTATAATATGGTCCAATTTAAAAGATAGGATAGTTTTTATCCAGGAATTCCCGCGGGAATTCTGGAATTAATGCGGGGAACAGCTGATCACTGTAAACTAATATCAGGGGGTACAAAGAAGGACATAGAGTACGTTCTTCCCGGAATTCCCGCGGGAACTCCGAAATTACTGCGGATGAAATCGCGGGGGACAGCTAGTATAATTATAAAAATTAGGTCTAGCACAAAATTCTCCAGGGTTATAACCACGGGAAATACGTGATTCAATCAGGAACTTCTATTAAGCAATGGCATACATTTTAAACCTTTCGGGAGAAAATTTATAAATGACTTCCTTCTCTGTACCCCTGACAACATGCATGCCAAATTTCATCCAAATCCGTTCAGCCGTTTTTGCGTGATAGAGTAACAAACATCCAAACATCTAAATATCCAAACATCCACACTTTCACATTTATAATATTAGTAGGACAGTAGGATAGCTGTCCCCCGCAGTAATTTCGGAGTTTCCGCGGGAATTCTGCGATAAAAAGTGAAGTTCTTTTCTGTACCCCTAACAACATGTACGCAAAATGTTGTGGTGATCGGTCTAGTCGATGGCGCGTAGGTATACTTCCAACAACCATCGTTATATTTCAACTAATTTACACAAAACCATCACAATTCTCATATTATATCACTCTATTGGTGGAAACCGCATGAAAATCCATCCAGTAGTTTTTGAGTTTATTGTGAACAGACAGACAGAGAGACCAGTCAGAAGACTTTGTTTTATAATAATAAATATGTAAGGATTGGCACGATTGTTTGTAACCGTATAACCTGCGAACGAGAATGTCGAAATTCAAGTTAGTGAACAGCTTTTATCTAATAAATATACCAAAGCAAGTACCTACTTATGTCCCTTTCGAAATTCAACGTCCGTTCGCAGAACAAGCGAACGTCTCAACTGAAACTTGTGATCCCACCAAGAAACAAGACATTTCCCCTTAGCAAGGACACACAAAATAGTAAGAAAATACTTTCGTGAAACCGTCCGTAGGCCGACTTTTTTATAAAAGAGAGATCAAAAGGAAAACAGTCCAACCGTGCAAACTTAAGGTAGGATTTTGCGGGACGGCACTAAAATATAATGTAGAATGTTACATGTAAGTGGAATAAAGGGGCGTTTAGAAACGTCCCTGTGTAAAATATAACCCGTGAAACGGAAACAAACATAGCATTGGTCCAAAACAAACTTATGAACTTCAAAAGATATCTTTCTGCGCTCGCGAAGCTTTCCCTTGAAGCTTTTGTATGAAAATCAAGCGATCAAGCGAAAAGCTGTCTTTATACTAGTTTGAACGAAGAACAATGGCAACTGTATTTGAGTTATTCAATCGTATTAAGAATTTATAGTTATGTTATGTACCTACCTGAGTATTGAGTGTAATATACAAAGTGTTAATGAATCAACTGAAAACCTGATACACCCTATTTAAAAAAATAAACAATAATATGATTAAAATAAATTTTATGTTGAAAACATTTATACTTTAAAAGTTATTCAGCATTAGTTTGGAGGTGACCTATCTACGAAATTCCAAGCGCTACGCCCGCGTCTACCGGTACGAATTTTTTTGCTGCGGGCGGCGTACGCGCCAAATATTGTATTATAAATACTTTAGACATGGGCTAGTAAAAATGAAAAAATATAACTTATATTAAAACATAGTGCGATCGATTCGCTAATTGATTCTGAGCAAACTACTTTCTAGTTTTCAGTTAATTCATTAACACGTTGTATAATATATTTTTATGGTATTTCAATACAGAGTTATTTATCTATTTATCTATCTATCTATCTATCTATCTTCTTCTTCTTCTTCTCCTCGCACTGTCCTGTTACAGGACATTTTTGCCGTTGGTGAGCGTCCTACTCCTTCAGACCCAGCCTCCTCAGATCCCGCTGGACACTCGACATCCAAGTCGCTTGTGGTCTATCTATATATCTACCCTGAGAGAAAAATAGAGGCGTGTTCGGTAAAGTTCGTGACCGAAAAGTTCCCCACTGAAGATTGGTCAACAGTATGTCTGCTACCGGTGTTTGGTTGGGCACCATATTTGGTCAGTACACTCTCCCGTAGTTTGCACATTATTGACACCGTGCGGGATCGGTTACTGTGCCTGCTGGTCACTGATATGTCGCCAATATATCCTTCGGGCAACGAAGGGCGACCGTAACCTCTTCGGTCTGATTGATTTCTCTCCGTGTATATTTTTAGTTTTGTAATATGAGTTGGGATCCATAACCTTACTATTATAAATGGCAATGTGATTTTATCAAGAGAGATATTTGTTTGTTACGCTTTCACGCAATCATCAAAGTTCATAATTAGATAACATAGAAATACAATAATTATTATTAATGGTAAGATGAGTGCTTCCTCGCCAACAACAAATAAAATATAAGGTATTATATAAGTCACATTGTACCTATATTTGTGGATATATAAATACTTAATAATAATCATGAAAACTGCGTCAAAGTACTTACACAATACGTAGGTATGTAGTTATATGTGGGCTTCCAAGCTAACAGGTACCAGTTCTCGTTTTCCGAGTAAGCATTAAGCAGTTTTTTAAAATTCGGTGAAAAAATTGCGTCCGCGATTTTAATTGATTATTATTAATTATTGTAATCTACAAAAATATATAAAAAATCTATGTAACAAGCAAGTAGAAGTTTGCTTTTTCTCAAATCAAGCTTTTTCAGCGTTTCAACAGACAGTTGAATGTCTGTAAAAAGAACTGTGCCAGTTTTTGAATTTTTTTTTTCAATCTTTACTATCAATTAACTGTTCTAGATATCGAATATAGTCTTAAACGCCTATTACACTTTACAATTTGTCAGACAACAATCTAGGAAATCGGAAGGTGTAATCGAAGTCGAATCGAATCGAAGAAGGTGTAAACGGTTGGTTCCGATTTAGGATCAATGAGTGAGAGAGAGCGAGTGATCACGCTACATAAAAATGTACCCTAGAGTAGACGATTTAGTGCAGTGTGATCACTCGCTCTCTCTCTCACTCACTGATCCTAAATTGTATCCGATTTAGATTCCCTAAATTGGAAGTACCTAGTGTAATAAGCCCACTCAATACCCCACTACTGGTACCTTTTTACTTGGACGCCCACATATTGTCCGTCCGTAGTTCATTTAGCTTAGATTTTGCACACAATGTCTGTGACTACGCTTTTTTCGCTTGATTATTTAGTGAGAATGTTGGGTACAAATTGATACATACGAGTAATTGCAAAAGTTTTTCTTGTATTTGTGTCCTAGTGTTTTGTAACTGCCTACGTACCTACCTGTTGTTTTCTCCTTATGTATCCACCATATTATAATTGCAAATGTGAGTGTGTTTGTTTGTTACGCTTTCACGTGCCTTAAGGGCTCAACCGATTATCATGAAATTTTGCGTACACGTTTTCAGGGGAACCGAGAAGGATGGCAATCGGAAATCCCGCGAGAACTCCGAAATTAATACCTAAAACAGATAATCAGTGAAACGGTTGAACCGATTTTGATTTGATTTTCACTAGTAATCAAGGTGTATAAGATAGGTTACTTTGGAGTTCCTGTGGAAATTTTAAAACCCACGCGGGGCACAGCTAGCAAATATTTACGAAAACCAACTTCCTTTAAATTTTTTTTTGTAATTCAAATAATTTTTAAGAATTTATTAAGATATATCTTTTATTCAATTTACAATTTAATTTCGAAAGTCATATTTTCAGATATGAAATAAAAGTTAGAGAATTGCCTACACTTTAATGTCTCTTATAAAAAATTCTCAGGACGGTCGCCAGTCACAGTGACACAGTGACTTTCAAAGCCGTAGACTGAAAGAAAAAATTATCCCGCAATAACTCGATGAACCGAAAACTTCATGATTTAGGGTCAACTCACATTGAAAGAGCGGCGACTCGCAGTGGCCTGAGGAGTTTAATCGGTGTAGGTATCATTAAATTACTTTTTAATCTCCTGATATGCTGCAAGTCTTGTGCAACTTCGTGATGACTATGTTTCTCCCTTCCTATAGCTTCTAATCGATATACTTATTATATTTCTGCTGCAGAAGTAATCTCAAATAACACTTAGTATTTTTCGTTATTTTACTGTTTATTTATTAACTTATTTACTAACTAGCCGTCTCTCGTGCTAATTTCGGAGTTTCCACGGGATAATATATAGATATAAACCTTCCTCATGAATCACTCTATCTATTGTGGAAAACCGCATCAAAATCCGTTGCGTAGTTTTAAAGATCTAAGCATACATAGGGACAGACAGACTTGAAAATTTCGTACATAAAATTCTCTTCAAGCCGCTGCGTGTAGTTTCTTTTTCAATGTGAATTGACCCTTTCAATTTTTTTTGCCGTCGACTGCGCTGGAAAGTTATTTGATACGACTACGGAAAAGTGTACCTTCCCTACCTTTTAATGCTCATATCGCTAAGTTTCGGACTGGAGTGGATGTTTCTGACCATTCCGCGATAGTTTTCCAATAATTTACAATAATTGCTTTTGCACTCGCTCATATCGCCTCGGGAAACGGTATTACTACTGGCTCGTTTATCTGGATTACTAATAGACGTTCAAGAGCTTTTTGTTGGAAAAGCGTGAATGATTATTTTCTTTCTAAAGATTGTTTTAAATTTTAAAGACATTAATTTATTAGATACATTTTTTAAACAGTCGAAATTGGACATAATGTCGGTACCACAAGTCGCTATCATTTTATCCTGAAAATAAACTTTTATTTTGAGTCATTACAACCGATAATTGTATTAAGTACATAATATATATACCTACACACTAATATAATATTATAAAGAGGAAAGATTTCATTTTTTGTTATATATTATATACACGTATTATTATGTACATTTTGCTAGTCGTGTTACGTAAATAGCATCGCGTATATGTTAAACCCAAATTGAACCAATAGATTTAATCTTTGACACTGATCATAGTGACACATACCAGGTGAACGAAATAAAATATAAAATAGAGGTTACAAATGTTGTATCTATTTTGTAATTATTATAGATCAGAAATATATGGTAGGTAGACCCCCTAAATGGTGAACCGATGACTTGGGGAAGGTTGCGGGACACTATTGGATGCGGGAAGCGCATAACATCAGCCCGTCAGTGAAAAGCCCGTTAAAATCGGTCCAGTCATTTCAGAGATTGGCGGAAATAAACAGACATACCTATTACAGACAGACAGACAAAAATAAATGTGTTTTTATGTAAAGTACTGTATGTACTTTCACAGGACCGGTCGTTGTAGCGATCCTTGGGGGAGGCCTATGTCCAGCACTGCAGTGGGCGTCATTTTGCTGATATATAAATAAATGATGATGAGAAATATAACGTATCTTGCTATTTAAAATACACACTGTGTAGTATAGGTAGATATAGCTAGGTATAATGTTTGTGTACCATACTCCAGCCCCAAATGACAAAAGAGATCTTCAACAAAAGAAAATTTCTAAAAGAAAATTATTTACTAAGAGTAAGTACGAACATAAATTCTTTATAGTAATTTAATTCCAGCCCAATGATATCAAAGGAGACAAAAAAAGAATTGTCTCTCATTAGAAACTTAAAAAACGCAAGAAAGAAGTTTTGTGCGCTTGGACTAAAATAAACCGATTTATGAAGGCAAGAGAATAATAACTTCCGAAACCGAGACGTTGAACTAGTTTAAAATTCTCTTGGGAATTCATTAAGCCATTCAGGCACTCTGCCGCCGTCAGATGTATTGTACCTACCTATATACCTATGTATATACATAACTATCCAGGATACAAAAAAGGTCGTGGTCACAGAACAATGAACGCAGATAAGCAATAACATGTTAACCCACAAAATTAAGTTACCTATTCAGAATGATTTATTGAGAGTTAGGGAACGTTTTTAATTATAGGCTTACCTTATTACATTGTTTAAGTATGTAACTAAATATTGAATATAAAAAATGTTGACAGAAAATGGCGCTATTATTTTAAAACACGATTTACTCAAAATTTCTCCAGTGTGGGTTGACACACTATTGCTTATCTCTGTCCAAATAGAAGTGACATCAACTCGGTTTAGTATGGAAATAAATGAAAACTTGCGTCGCCAGGTGATTGTAGTACACAAAACATTCATCATGCACAACATAAATTAACGTAACGAAAGGTATTAATCGCTGTTTGGTTACGTTTTACATTAGTCATTGTTTACAAAATTGACAGTTTTGGGAATATTGTGGAAAATATATTCGGGATGCCAAACAAAAGAAGTACCGTGGCGCGCCTGCACGGCCCACATGTCATCTCTAGTCATTTCTTTTTTATGTGGTCGTGGTGAGGTCATAGTAAATTTTGTTGAAACATGCCTTTAAATTTTTTTTATAATGAGTTGTAGAACTGAATTGTTTTTTTTTTATGAATATTTAAAATTGTACAAACGTTCGTTTTCGGAACTTTTCAGGTTCATTTGCGAAGCCACTTTTAATTTAATTCAATTCATTGATTAAAGGTGTTACTGTATATAATGTAGAAGCGATGTAGTATGAGTATTCAGTACCCATCTTTACTATTATGATTGTGAAAGTGAGGTTGTATTTTACGATTTCACGCCGTAACGGCTCAACGGATAATCATTTTGCATAATATCTACATGTTTTTCAGGGGTACATAAAAGGATGTACTTAGAGTATTTTTCTCTCGAAACTCCCGCGGGAACTCCGAAATTACTGCGGGTGAAACCGCGGGGACTAGCTAGTATTACTATAAATTAATATTTGAACATATAAAATATTTATATATCACGCAGTTCTATTATTTTAATTAGGTATATAATATATATTTTTTTAATTTATTAATTTATTATAGATTTACTTATTCTTTAAATTAAAAAAATAATTCATTACTTTTTAGTTGTTTTCTCCAACTTCGTTCTTTTCCTTTTTTCCCTCTATATATCTACCCCCTTCACGAATCACGCCATCTGTTTTTGTCTACGCACTTTCTCAACCGTAAGAACCTCTTTAGTTCGAGTGCCTTCATTTGCGTATCCGAAGGACTCACATACGAATCGATGGCAAAATTCAAGGGTAGAAATATTCAAATTTGTTCTCTTTTTAACATTTAAGTGTTACTTTTCTACATTACAATGTGCCAGTATGGTTATTCGGAAACATTTATTAATAATGGGCATGTTGACTATTTTTTTTTAGTCCGTCTTGTAGATTAAGAGAATCGTTCCGATCCGAGACGCGTCGCGAGTAGGTATTTGCAAAAAGTCTATCTGTTTCATGCCGCTCTGCTACCCCCCTAGCGTCAACAACACAAACACAACATGCGCAAATTCTCACGCACACTAGGAAAGCAGCAGCGGGGGACGCGCGGGTGTAGGGGGGACGCGGCACCGCGCCGGCCGGCCGCGACTAAACTGCAGCAGTTACCTACCTACATATATTCGAATTATTTCGTAGCCTGATTGAGTAACAAACATCCAAACATCCAAATATCCAAACATCCAAACATCCACACTTTTACATTTATAATATTAGTAGGATGACCAGCATTTCTTTTTAATATCTCGAGTTGCAGATGGTGCAGATGGAATTTCGAAAAAATCAAAACATGAGTATGTAAGTTAAACCCTTATCAATACAACAAAAAAAACCGCATTCAATTTGGTGCAGCAGTTTTTGGGTAGCACGAATTCAAACATACAGACAGACAATATTGGACACGTATTTTTTCTTTTTTTACGTGATTTAAAAATAACGGCGATACATTGAGTTGAAATTTCGCGTGACGTCACTATTCGGACAGTTTGTATGGCGGTTTTAGCGGTTAGTGACGTCACGACCCCTTCACCCTAAACTTTAATGCGCTTTATCTCAGTATATTTTAATTTATTTGAAAAAGCCAAAAATAAGTGTCTATTGTTTTTTTATTTTCTAACTGACGGACTAATTAGAATTTTGACTTTTAAAAGTAGTCAACATCCCCATTATCTACATAATAGACGATAGTACAAGTAAAACGTTTTTTTCTAGCATTTGTTATTCATCTTATTCTCATTATTAAACTAAAATAACCGACTTCTTAACTAAACTGGAATAAATAAGTCGTTGTATGGGTTCAGGCCTTGCGTAAAAAAAAGCTACGAAACATTATCCACAGCGATTTGTATGTATAATTTAGTTTTCTTTTTTTATTGAAAACTAGCTGTGCCCCGCGGTTTCACCCGCGTGAGTTTCGAAGTTCACGCAGAAACTATTTTTTTCTAAAATAAAATTAGGTAGCCTAAGTTACTCCATAAAACATCAGCTATCTGCCAGTGAATGTCCCGTTGGAATCGGTCCAGCCGTTTCAAAGATTAGCCGCAACAAACAGACAGACAGACAAAAATTTACTTTTTTATGTAAGTACCGTATATACTTTCATATGCATTTAGTTAAAAGCTGTTAATTTGGAATTACAGACACTTAAATTTTATTTATCCATATGTATAGATATAGATATTATCCATAAGGTTTTTCACTTCCTTTTGACAGAATCCCTTATTTCGTCCAGAATTTCATAAATTTTAATATGAAAACGTAGAATCTGAACTGGAGATATAGAAGAAAAAATTTTAGTTACAGAATTAAGTACATATTGTATATTTGCTTACAATATTTTCTAGATCCAGTAAAGACAACAAAAACCAAACTAGTTCTCAACTCTAGTACTCAACTAAAGTTATTCGCACAAAGCTGACGATAGAGTGGCTCCAATGCATATTGCATTGTTGTAACAGTTATAGTAAAGCTTAAGGTAGAGACTAGAGATTGCAGACTCATTCGTTCGGAAATATTGGGATAAAACCGAGCCACTTGTGCTGGCTTGCTTGTCCGTTTATATCTACAGACATTGAGCGTGCCAGACACGTTTAGTCGCAGACAAAATAATATTCTCCTATACAGTGCGTATTAACGTAGGTATTTATATCTGGACGCAGATAAGCAATAACATGTTAACCCACAAAATTAAGTTAGTGATTCAGAACGATTTATTGAGCGTTAGGGAACGTTTTTTAATTATCTGTTTACCTTATTACATTGTTTACCTTATTAAATATGTAACTAAATATTGAACATAAAAAATGTTGATACAAAATAGCGCTCCTACTTTTTTACACGATTTACTCAAAATTTCTCTAGTGTGGGTTAACACACTATTGCTTATCTATGTCCATCTATCGTAACACGACTGCGCAGACGCGGACAGACACGGGCCAGTATTCGCGGAAAGAATACTTTGTCTTGCGGTTCATTTGTGTACGCGACTGTGGCTACATGTCGAGTAGTGTAAATAGAATATCAGAATCGTGCAAACTGCAGACGTCTCTTGTAAATAAATGGTCTGTCGGCGTCTGCCACGGAACGTGTCTGGCACGCTCAGATGTAAAAACGGTGTCTGTCGGTGTCTGCGACGGAACGTGTTAAGCTAGTTTCAAGCCACTAGCTACTAGTTACCCACTGTTTCAGCTGCTTTAATTTCGGAATTCTCGCGGATATTCCGAGATAAAAGGTACCATTCATCGTTTTCTGTACCCCTGCCCTGAGAACCTTTAGGTATGCTTTGCACGATGATCATTTAAGTAAGTAGGGAAGGCGTGAAAGCGTAACATACAACCTCATATAATTAAACTTGGCTTCGCCTAGAAAATCCCAATGGATACATTCATAGTGTTTAAAAAAAGATCAACGGATTTTTTTTTCTTTATTTGTTGGTTGACAGTTTAATATTTAATTAAACTAAATTTACTAGCGATCTTAGCTCAGTGGTTGGTGCGTTCGGATCAAACGCCGCAAGGCGTAGGTTCAAACCCTAAGAATGAGTTTGAGCTGTCGGTGAAGGAAAACATCGTGAGGAAACCATAGCACGGTGGTAGGGCGCTCTCTAGTGCCCGGCTGGCTAGCTACCACCTTCAAGTTGTAAATCTGTCGCCAAGCAACTAACGGTGTGTTCCGGCAGCCCCACTTGAAAGCCAGTTCCCATCTACATTCCAGGTCGGCAACGCACCTGCCTCTGGTGTTGCAGATGTCCATGGGCGGCGGTAATCACTTACCATCAAGTGTACCACTTGCCGTGCCCAAGTTGCACCCTATGACATAAAAAAAAATAGTCTCTGATTCAATTAAGGTCATGAAAATGGAAATGATACAGCCTTCATGACGATTTTGCACATAATAATGTGGGGCTAAATAGGTATTTCTTGTTAGTGAAACCATCAATAAATCGAATCATTAAAGACATAATGAGTCTGCGAATCTGATATTTGTTGTATGTTACGATAATTATAATAAAAACATTCGTTGAACAATTCCAATTATACGTAAGTACATACGAAAGCTAAGTTTTTTATACCGTACCTATTGTTACAATACAATACGTATTTGTAAAATGAAGATATTTCATTAAAAACATAAACTCTTTTTATTTTTTTGTTTTTAATTATTAATAATCTGTTTTCTACTAAATCGAAAATCTAAATTTTCGATTTAGTAGATGGTTACTAAATCGAAAATCTAAATTTTCGATTTAGGAGCTTAATAACCACTATAACAACATATTATAAAACAAACTCCTCCGCCACGTCTGTCTATCTGTTCGCGATATAAATTCAAAAACTACTGAACAGTTTCATGTGCTTGCTTTTAATACTAAAAAACTACTCAACCGACCAAAATGAAATTTTGCATATACGTTTACAGATTATTAACGCGGGTGAAATCGTAGGGAAAAACTAGTATAATAAAATACGTATAATAATCGGTGTTTAATTATCCATAATATACTAGCTACTTCTCGTGGTTTTACCTACGGGAACTCTGTTTTATACAATACAATATGTCAAACGTGTAGCTGATAATAATATACATATTGTAGTGCAAACAATATAATTTGCTTAGTTTTGAAGAACTAAGTGGACAGCAAGACGCAGACAAGATGTAGGTATACGAAAACAACTTTTTCGTATACCTACATACTTAAAAAGCCTACTTTGTAAGAAATGGAACAAGCTTACTCATTTATTTTAGGCCCAGAAGTGTACAATAAGCTGCCCGAGCAAATAATTGCGGCTACTTCTCTGGCTTCTTTCAGAAATAGGCTCAAGAAACGACCTCTCATTTTATAGCTTCAAGGATTTCACGATATGAAGTAGTCTTAAAATAGACCCGAATGTGTTATTTATTTATACACTCAATATTTTTGTATTTTGTACAAAGTAAGTTTAAAATGAATGATTTCTATGACGTGCATGAGTTGTAATACCCATTAATACTAATTAATGCCTAGATGAAGTGTTTTTAACCGACTTCCAAAAAGGAGGAGGTTATGCATTCGATTGTATGTATGTTTTTTTTCTTACCTACTCCTGATAGGTAAGAAAAGATGTTTTGTATCTTTATGTACTTATTTATAATATTTACTATTAAAATTGATGTAATTTTTTTATTAAAGTGTATTAACGACTATTAAAAAGGTTGCAAGTGGTGTCTATAAGTGATCTTATAGCACTGTCAAAATATCGAGTACTTATACCTTGTTTTTTAACTGTCACAAGTCACAAATCCTCTTTTCATTAAACCGATTGCGAGAATCTACTTTGGAACCCTTTTTTTTATTTAAAACTAGCTGCGCCCCGTGGTTGCACCCGCATGGAAAGTTTTTATATGACAACTTTTTATTTCCAACATCCGATTTAAATGAAACAAAGCCCATATGCCGCTCCAGGCTAAGCTTAATCTACCTGTGAAAACTACATGACAATACGTTCAGTAGATTCGGAGGTTATCGTGGAACAGACAGACAGACAGACAGAAAATGATTTTGAAAACTCTTTTTTTGTATTTAGTTACTCTTCTTGTTAATTTTTGTTAAAAATATTCAATGTACAGAATCGCGGATTCGATAGATAGATATCGCTAGCCGTAAAATCATAGTACATTTTAGACTAAAAGTAAGTAATAAAATCTGTTAAAATGTATCCGAATAAGTATCGAATTTATTCGATTAAGCGTATGGCATTTAGAAACTAAATCATACGTGAAGATAAAATAAATAATACATCAAAAGTTCGACCTTAACTCGTTCAGGTTACGAGCAAGTGGGCAAAGAGCCAAGCTGACTGTGCTTGGGTAGATTATGTACGGTCGTGTTTAAAATTTGCTTTAGTAATGTTAAAACTTGTGCTTGTGTGCTCAGTTTTAGTATAACTAAAGAACCATTTCTTACTGAAAATCTAGGTAATTACACTCACAAAATACAACTGTAACACGACCTTATTGCAAATTCTTCAATCATGCTTATAGAGCTTTATTGTCTTATAAAGGTGTTATAAAATCTTGAAAAACAAAACAATAACGGTCTCATAGATACAGAAGAGTAAAGTCGTTTTTATTCCGAGAGATTAAACCATGAGCGGAGTTACGGATTCAAATACAAATACATCTAAATAAACAAATATGAAATAAACAATAATGAAATAAATAATAATGAATTTCGGGTAAAATAGGTCGTTTTCTCGTTTTCAAATCACAGTTAACAATCTACTCTACTATACGTCCTACGCCAAACTCCTTTGACAAAAAAAGTGACGCAACTCCACCCTCCTATTGGCTCGCTCTTGATGGGTTATTAAGCAAAATTAGCAATTCAAAATTTAAATTGAAGTCGAAAATTTTATCTGTATAAATTAATTTTAATTCGCGACATTATACCTATCTCGGATATCCAAAATACCTGATTTATTATTCCAGGTGCCGGGGGATGTAAGAGAAATTCGGAGAATGGCAACACCTTTACCGTTACGTATATTTCAGTAAGGGTTCCCGCTAAACTTGGTCGAGAGCTGTGTCATTTACATGAAATAACCGCTGATGTTATGAGTAGGTACATCTACGAAAATAGATCTCTTCTTTTTTAGTATATAGGTACTGGCATGAGAATATAAGAAAATTGCAAAAAGAAATGAGTCTCATACAATACAATCTTACTAATATTATAAAATGTGAAAGTGTGGATGTTTGGATGTTTGGATATTTGTTACTCAATCACGCAAAAACGGCTGAACGAATTTGGATGAAATTTGGCATGCACGTTGTCAGGGATACAGAAAAGGACATAGGGTACTTTTTATTCCGGAATTCCCGCGGGAACTCCAAAATTATCGCGGGTGAAACCGCGGGGCTCAGCTAGTATGAAGATAATGAAAAGAAAACAACACATGTATATTTGTATAACAAACTCTCAGAACCTTTGCCACCTTTTTAGAAAATAATATAGTATTTTTCCAAAAAAAGCTGCAAAATATAGTACTTTTGGGAAAGGCAGAGAAAAAATGTACCTACACAGATGTTTAATTATCAGGTATTGGGCAACATTGATCGAAAAATTATTGCCAGTTTGACAGTTGACATTTTGTTCCCAAAATGCGTTTCGTTCTGAAATTCCCCGCGCTACGCTGCGGGTGTGTTCCAGACCAGTCATAGTATAACACGCTTTGTTGACAGTTGAATTAGGGATGAAATATAGCATTTTTCTATAATATGGACGCAGATAAGCAATAACATGTTAACCCACAAAATTAAGTTACCTATTCAGAACGATTTATTGAGAGTTAGGGAACGTTTTTTAATTATGTGTTTTACCTTATTATACTTTTTAAGTATGTAACTAAATATTGAACATAAAAAATGTTGACAGAAAATGGCGCTATAATTTTAAAATACGATTTACTCAAAATTTCTCCAATGTGTGTTAACACACTATTGCTTATCTATGTCCATATATAGTACAATAGACTGAAATATAGTACGGGTGGCAACCCTACTCAGAAGGCAAACCAATTTAGAGTTTTAGAATTTCTCCATGCATGTTTTTACAAGCCTAGATATCGTAATAATATTAACATCACATGAAAATTTGCCAACCATCTCTAACCAATTTATTTGTTTTTATTTGATGGAGATGAATTCGGTGATAATGCGGTACTATCGAGCTGAAAAGCTGATGGAGCCGGGATGTTGCAACTGGAACTTCCTGATAACAAATATCTAGTAGTACAGTCAATTCTGATATAGTTGTTTGTTTCACTACACACACATGATGACGAGCGTCTGAAAATGGAGTCAGAAGTTTGTTACTGGAAGTCCCTCAATAGAAATTACAAAACTATTCGTGTTTGAGATCGTTTGTTTTATTTTTATGAGTACGTGCTACTTCGTTTTAACTTTGTAATAAAAGATTATATATTTTAAAGTTATAAATTGTAAAAATACAAAATCATTACTCCTTTCAAGATCATCTGTGATTTAGAAAGTATGTAATCTAATCAACTGTCGTTTTAGCGAAATATTAAGTTTGTAATGAAATTTTTCGCCAAATCGACATCAGAAGTTCTAAAACGAAAGGCCCCGACGGCAAAACGGCGCCTTACACCCCGTCGTGCTCGTCATTAAACAAAAGCCTTAAGAATATTAACGTTTAAGCTGTATCAATTCAGTATCGGTTACTGCTAAAAGCCTTAACCCAAAACCGCTATCATCACTTTGGATGTTCAAGATATAGGTATGTCAAAATTGGGTAACTGTTAGTATAACTAACTTGGGCTCTTTACGGGTGTTCTCTTTGACGGAAGTTTGGCGCAGTTAGCGGCCTTTCCCTTTCATAGCGGGCGAGGTTGGGGGTAGGAGGAAGTCGGGGGTGCGCGGAGGTACCGGAATTCCCGTTGCGGTGGACATGTGTAGGTGAAAATTTCGGGACACGTTTTTGTTGTTTCAACTTTTGTTTTTAAGCAACATTTAGGTTGGAATGTAGGTAGGTACGGTGGGTTGTCGACTTACCAAAGTAATGTGCAAGTTGGGTGGTTTGTTGGCGAATGAAAAGTTTTTGTTGCCTCGTTTTTGGGGTTGCCGAGGTTTGTTATACTTGCAGTCTTAAGGTTGTCGTAGAAAGATGTGCACTATAGATATAGTGGCGTAAATGGTCTCAAAGAGGTATTGAGAACAGCTAGAAAAAAAATATCTCGCAAATTGATGCCAAATAATGATTATGTGTATGTCTAATATCTATGTCTCTATGTCAAAATAACATCCTAATTACTTACACGATAATTTCTATTTTTCTTTCTCAATCATGAAAAAGAAATAGTAACTACGATTTTAGACCGTTTTTAAAATTTTATTTAAAAAAAATTTAAAAATTGGTAACAGTTTTTCTTGCAAAAGTGTTTTTTTAAGCAGTCTTTTCAATTCGGCTCAGTATACAAATCTATTTCAATTCTTTCTTTTTGTTTCTATCCGAACACTGTTTCCAAATGAGTTTTATTATTAAAAGCCCCGAACGATATTGTTTCCCAACTTTCTACTTTCCTTAACACACCGTTAAAGTTTTTTTATTTTGATGAAAAAGGAAATGAAATATCCATCGGGAAAAGCATTAATTATAGAAGAGTTACTTAACAGTTACTTTCAATCATAACAACCGTCCTCAATATTGAATATAATAATAATAATTAATTACAGCGAAAAACTGAACAGCCCCAACTTTGATGTCAATATAATTATATTTTAAGTGTCAACGTAAAAAAAATATATGTAGGTATATTTTTTTAAGTTTTTATCTATTCATGACCTCATAAATGTATACCATACTAAAAGAGTAGAATCCACGATAATCTCAGAATATACTATAAAATGTGAAAGTGTGGATGTTTGGATGTTTGTTACTCAATCACGCAAAAACGGCTGAACGGATTTGTCAGGGGCACGTTTGTCAGGGGTACAGAGACGGATATAGGGCAGTTTTTATCCCCGAATTCCCGCGGGAACTCCGAAATTACTGCGGGGCACAGCTAGTATGATATAACAAAGACATCTAAACCGCCGATGACCCCGAATAAATATAGAAGGGCCGAACAAGACACGGTCATGCAATCAATCATCGTTCCGATTAGTAGGTTAGACGCATGAAAGTTGTCCTACACCGCCATTTGCTCCGAGTTTATAATGAGGCTGCTTCTTTGTTTTACGATTATCGAGGGATTTGGTAAAGCCGCTTTGTCATCCGTTCGTCTCTTTTCAATTCATAATAATCAAGACGCATAAAAAAATCTCATGACGCTTCGCGGGCGCTAGCAAATTCGCCTAATAGGTAAGTCTTTCGGGTGCAAAATTAAAAAAATGTATATCTTATCTTCACATGTATTTATTTATTTAAACTTTATGCACATCATGGTACAAAGGCGGACTTAATTCCACAGTGGCATCCTCTGCCAGTCAACCTTCAGGTAGTACAGAGATAGTGCAGATTTTCAGCGGAGCTTATGAAGGAATACGCTGGTATATGGGGCCTTCTTCATGTGGCATACGACTGAGTATAATATGCCCTATATAGCAATTTCTGTAGTTTTTTCAGCACTTGTTTAATTTGTTTGTTGTTTGTTTAAAATACTGTATGTTGTTTCCAATAGATACTGCAACGGGAGTTAGTTAAACAGTCCCTGATCACGTGTCACATACACTTATATTATCCATCCAGTTCTGACACGATTTGTGACTAAAGTGTGAGGCACTACTTACCGCGCATCGACTCACAAATCCGACCGTGTCGGGTCAAATTACCAATTTTCAGGAGTTTCACGTAACAAAAGGGTCTGCTAAGGACTGGCCGGAAAAAAAGATCGCATATTATAGGCACTTACATAACTATCATTTCCAAACTAAGCGTTTGTGTTTGACGGTTGGTTTTTTTTTTTGTTTTTGCTATTTGCTCCGGCGGCGTTCCATTGTATTTGGGTATATTTATTTTCATAGTGTATGAATCAAAAGATTGATGATGACTGACCTGTTATGCTTTTCCTTGAGTCTGTTATTTTTTAGTGACCCGCGCGACTTCGGGGATACCCTCGAGGGCCCTTTGTGGTAAAAGAATGAAAGCATTCTATGTTTCCTTGGGACATAACTACACAAAATCCACGCAATAGCTAGATTATTATAAGTAAAGATTTAAGTATACAAATCCCAAATGAGCAGTACCTATATATAACATTTCATTTCATCAAAATTTCATCAAAATTCTTTCAATAGTGACATGATGACCCTCAAATTCATCTGAGTATTCAAGGAGATATACGATATAACCAAACATGGTAAATAGGAAAAATTTTGACTTTCTCAGACTGATTAGTTCATAATATTCATAGTATATTTGACCTCTTCAAGATCTAAACTTTCAATACTTTGAAACTCATCATCGTTTCATGGACTCTTCTCTAAGAAGTTGGGTGTAGTCAATTTTACTTCTTAGAATTTTAAAAACAAATATCAGGTATAGTGAGTTTTTCAGTTGAAAACCCTCTGTCTTTCATGCGAGTGCATATTAAAATGCTTTACATAGTCTATCCGTACAACAGTAGCTCCGTTCCGCTATCCCAGAAGAGTCAGCCAGATGCCACAAAAGTCTCTTTTGCAATCTTTCTAGCCGCAAAGAATGTGCAGCGTAGTGCGGGCATATGGAATATGAAGGTTTAAAATTAAGTACCTGTAATATTTCCCCTAAAATCCAGAAATTATGCCTAGACAATTAATTTCTTATTTAGGTAGTTTATAATTGCAAAAAAAAATATTAATAAGATAATTATGTAAAATAAGAGAGGGAACTTTGACTTTGCGATACGCATCACTATTGGTTGAAACTAGCCACGGTCTCTGATTTATCAACTTGAATATTCGTCACTTCGTACGTGCTCTATGACGTCATCCAGCACCCACGGAAATGGCGGAGAGGTAATTCCTTGTTTTTTTTATTTTAATTCAATGGAACCCTGTGTTGATGCTAATTTTACCTTACCATTATTTACCTCAGAAGTGGGATAACTTCCTTTACCGTCTTGTTTTTGAGACGTCACGCCATTGTGTTTTTTTTTGTCATTCCTCTTATTCCAGTCGACAATATTTTTTGTGACGTGACTTCGGGACGTTGTGATGAATAATGATATCTTCAGCTACCCAACAACGGAAGCTTAATGTAATTTGACGAGTGGATTTCAATTTGTGATGTTACTATCTTTTCCCCTCGCGGATCCACCCACGTCAATGTCAGAATATCCTGTGAAACTCTCTGTATCGGAATAAACCTTATAATTCATTTCAAGACTTAAATAGGGATGTTGACTACTATTGAATATCAAAATTCTAATTAGTCCGTCAGTTAGAAAATAAAAAAAACAATAGACACGTATTTTTTGCTTTTTTAAATAAATTAAAATATACAGAGATAAAGCGCATTAAAGTTTAGGATGAGGAGGTCGTGACGTCACTAACCGCAAAACCGCCATACAAACTGTCAGAATAGTGCCGTCACGCGAAATTTCAACGCAATATATCACCGTTATTTTTTGATTACGTAAAAAAATAAAAAATACGTGTCCAATATTTTTTAATAATCTACAAGACGGACTAAAAAATAAAAATTAGTCAACATGCCCATTACTCGTAACTATATCTCTTAATATCTATTCCCCTTACTTACACTAGCGTGAATCTAGCCTATGTTACGTGGAGATATTTTAGATCCTATCAGTGAAAGATGTTTAAATCTCTTTGGCAGTCGCCTACAAACAAACAAATTTTACAAATCACTAGTCGATACCCCACGGTTTCACTTGCGTTAATTTCGGAGATCCCGTGAGGATTCCGAGATAAAAGCACCTTATTTCTTTTTGCTATAAATGAAAGGATTTTTAGATGCGTAATTTTTGAGTTTATCTATTATAAACTAATAAACATACCAAAAATGTAATCTTTTCTCTTTACATTATTAGTACCTATAAAAAAAGTATAGGAGATGAAAAAAAATGTTCCTAAGTAACATAGGGTAAGTACTTTGTGTCCCGGAATTCCTATACGAAAACTCCGAATTTAACGTGTTACCGTGTGGGATCGTCTAGTTTTTATTTTTTTATGGATAAACAAATCCGTATACCTACTCCAATTTTTCTAAAAAATATAAGATACAAACTAATTTATGCATAGCTATCCTACCAATATTATAAATGTGAAAGTGTGGATGTTTGGATGTTTGTTACTCGATCACGCAAAAACGGCTGAACGGGTTTAGATGGAATTTGGCATGCACGTTGTGAGGAGTACAGAGGAGGACATAGGGTACTTTTTATCCCGGAATTTCCGCGGGAACTCTGAAATTACCGTGGGTGAAACCGCGGGGCACAGTTAGTTTTATATAAAGAAAAAAACAACACAAAAATGGACATAAGTGGACCCACATTCGCAGATATGTGTGAACAAACATGCGTACTCGGACCATCATAAATTATTGTCCTTATTGAAATCATGCGGACCTCTGCCTCACATAAAAGGTAAAGCGATATGACAGGCCCACAAGAATATTCTGTGCACACTTTTGGACATGAAAAACGATACCATACATTTGATAAAGGCTCACAAAGGTAACATGTAACAGGTCACAGGTGCCTACTAATATTATTCTTTAAATACTAGCTGTGCCCCGCAGATTCACCAGCGTGAGTTTCGGAATTCCTGCACGAACTTCAAAGTAGTTTAATTTACTTTTTATAACATCAGCTAATTTAGCAGTGAAGGTCCCGTCAAAATCCGTCGAATCATTCCGGATGTTCACCCGCGGAGTTTCGGAATTCCCGCAGGAATTCCAAACTTTTTTTTTTCATATTCTCCTTTTCTTTACAATAACAAATACAACAAAAAAGAATAAGCGAAATCGGTCCAGTCGTTCACTCGTGATGCCGTGTCCAAGGGAAATAGGGATTCTTTTTTATATACATAGATATAGAAAGGTTTAAAGTTTAGGTTTAAGGTAAAAGGACAATCTGTAAAAATCACCGTTGTCCTCAAGTATAAGATTTTTGCAAAAAGATATGTTTTTTTTTCTTTCATCTTACGACTTTAACTTATCATCACTTAAACTTTAACATTAGGAAACAGTGTTATGTAAACGAAAACAGCACTCCTGTACCATTTCTTTTTTCGTCCCTCAAATTGTGCGTTAGGGAGACAAAAAAATGACTTGACATGATTGATGACACCGCAAACAGTGTTCAAATTCTGAATCGTTCGGTGCCGGTATACCTACCTACGCATCCTGATTACCTTAATGGTATAAAAATGGCAGGTTTGTATTACAGAATTTATTTTGAGAGTGTACGAAATATGTGATCACTTTTACTGTGGTCTTATATATTTTTATATTTCCTGTGCTGACTGTGTACAGTCGACACAAAAACTGATAGTAACAATCACACTTCACAACACACATAATATCTGCTTGATCTTACACTTCTAAGCTATAAGCATAGAGATATAAAGTGAGCACACATAGTATTGGTTCCTTCGAACTCCATTCGAAATTAAAAAAACGAAAACAAACTGATAATATGTGCTTGGAACGGCGCGAAATAAAGTTGGCATCAAGAGACGACGTGGCCGGTTCCACCACCCGCGAAATTGTATCACTCTGTGTGCGCTGAATGCGGTTCTACGCGGTTCATTTATTCTCTGACAGTAAACTGTGAACTTGGTATAGGTAATAGGTACATAATAATATTATCTATAGATTTTGATCACCGGTGGTTTTGCCTAGCGACTAACCAAGGCTTCATTAAGTTCAATGAAATCAGGATGAGCATTAAGACTAATCCAGCGTGACCTATATACTGCAAACGACCTCGTTTCCACCGAGCCGTAATCGATGGCATAAATTTTTATATTCAACCCAAACCATTGCGGGGTATTGACATATAAAAAAGGTTGTAAAACTACGCCATTATTAGTTCGAGACGCAAACAAGGCGTGAAATGGATCTGCGAAACATTTTTTGTGGATTCCCTTTTTTAATAAAAGATTATTTTACTTATATTTCTCATTCACTAAATTTTAAAGAAAAATTTCCAGACCACGATTTCGTGTTGACTTTTTTGTATCTAAGCCAGGCTATCAATAATTCGAAATTACCCTAACCTAACTTGGCCCGATAGAGCCTTTTGATCCTTGTCGGAGAGAGAATCCATTAACGTAAAAAAAAATATATTTTGAAAAATTGCCGATATCTCGCTGACGGTACATTTTTTTTTTAATCTGTAGGTAAATGCCGATAAAATAACTCAAAAACTAAGAGATGGTCTCCTATGACCATAATCACGTGTCTTCAACCTTTAAGGTAGCCGCTTTTACTGACCCGTCTTAAATTTCCACCCTGTATAATATCTGTCCAGCAATAAAGCTCATGTAAAATGATCGGTGATGTAGGTACCTATAACAACTTGTGAAGGCAGTGTTTGAACCTAATAACTTTGACTACAACAATTATTGTTAAAGTAGAATCCCGTGGTAGCTTTTAATAAGGTAATATATCGCCCTTATTCAAACTATGGGTATTTTCTCACCAATTGACTTGACATTAAAAACAAATGGATAATTTATGCACAGTAAAAAACCAGTCTTATTGCTGAGATATTTTTTTTTATTATAGACTTAGTTATAACCTTCATACTAACAAAAAAATAATTATTAATTAATTAATTTATTTATGTTTTGGCAACAAACAGTCATATATACATCTTAATTTTTACAATATTTCGTATTACTATGTTACAAATCTACAGTGCCGATACATGATAATAATTATACAGTATACAAATGAGAGATGGCACATAAGTTGTCATCGCTGCTATAGGTTATTGCTTACACATTGTCACGAACTGATACATTTCTTATTACTTACATACAATTATGTACTTATTAATATAAATTTTGTCTATTCACCTTTACATTATTAAGTTTGTTGTACGTAATCGATTTAAACTTGCTATAAGAGTTACTAAAAATGTCTACCTCGGATTTTAAATCATTGAGTTTACAGAAGTTATCGTTATAACTACATATTTACACGATGAGATAATAATGGAATACGATGACTTTAACAAATTGTCTGGCTTAACTAAAACCTATCTATATAAAAATGAATCTCTATTTCCCTTGGCCACGGCATCACACGTGAACGGCTGCAGCAATTTCACTAATTCTTTTTTGGTTGTGTTTGTTATTGTAAGGAGAAGAAGAATATGAAAGAATTTCGGGAGTTCCTGAGTTGCGGGAATCCTGAAACTCACGCGGGTAAATCTCGGACACGGTTGGACCGATTTTGACGCGACTTTTACTGCTAATTAGCTGATGTTATAAGGATTAAATTAACCTACTTTGGAATTCCTGCCGGAATTCCGAAACTCACGAATAAAAGACTTTGATATATAGCATTGGACATGACCGCGTGACAGACGGACTACATTATTGGTGTTCTTTCACAAACAAGTAAAATAAAAATTGTTACGCACTGTAACAATTTTTACGTTTCTCCTCGCGGAACACCGCTTTTTATGTCCTATGACGAACGGGCTTGCGGCCCTATCACGGAGATGACGTCAGAGGTCAATAAAAAAACAGGAAAACAGGATAAACCGGAATAAATCACGAGATAAATACGATTCTTGGTTATGTATCTAGCATCCAGCTTATGAATAGAAATAAATTATCGATGGATTTGAATAGGAAAAAAAGGTTTAACGTTGGACGAACAGGGCGGTGTTTTCGTGAGGAAATAGCAGATGCTATTATATGTTATATTACGTGATTTTATCGCGTGATTTGTTAGATATAACAATAGAGACAGAACCTTATTCCTAGAAAGAAGGTACAACGTGTTACATCCTTACATCGTATTGCGTAAACATTTTCGCGGCCGCACTCAGAGTGGTTTTAATTACTTAATTTTAAGCAACGATTTTTAAAACATAATTGGCGCAATCAGAGACGTTCATTAAATTAATGATAATTAGCATTTAAATAAATTTAACTTAATTAGTCAACTGCCAATTAACATTAATTTAATAAACGTCTCTGATTGCGGCAATTTTGTTTTATAAATCTCTTCTTAAAATTCAGTAATCATTAAAACGACTCTGAGTGCAGCCGTTAGTTGTTATATTACAATACTTCAATAATATGATTATACCCGAAGTATCTGATGTAATATAAGTATTTATTGTTTATTTCAAACTAAATAAAATACCTTTGAATACATATTGCAACATTTTCAGACGAATGACTACATTGAGTGCTGTGAAGGCTTCAATACAAACAGCTACTTAATTCAACACGAAACACGGATGACAAAGAAGACAACTTAGTAAAACAAACGAAGTCGTTGAGATAAGGCCCCGAACAATAACTTAATGTACAAAGCACGATACAAATCAAGGTTGCTCCTCAGTCCTCACCTAAATTAGTCTTGAGGGTGAAATCTCGCGCCGACGAGCCATAGTTAGGTACGGTGAATCGTGGATTTATTCGGTGGATAAACTACGCTATTCGGACATTTGTCAGTTGGTACAAAGCTTTTCTCATAGCGGATACGCTGCATAGAATCAAAGTATAATCCACTTCACAACACACAGATCTGCTTGATACCACAGTAAGCTATTTATATTAGCTTGTGTCGTGGATACCAAGAAACCGAGCAAACGTGGTATATAATACATATAATTACATATATATTTACTATAGATATAACCTTCATCACACAAAGTGCACCCCCACCGGGAATCGAACCCGGAACCTCTTTATTAGCGGACAGGCATGGTGACCTACTACGCCAATCGGGTTGTCAAGTATACTATTATACAGAACAGAAATGATAGTAAGGGCATAAACTCATTTTAGTATGAAAGCGGATGAAAACCAGTATCGCCGGTTAATTTTCGCACATAAAATTATTCGTCACGCACAAGAAAATTCATTAACATAAAAAACCCGCGTGAGCTTCAAAATTCCCGCAGGAACTCCAAAAAAAATTTTTCTTAAACTGCCGGACCTGCCAAAAATATTTCAAGATCAAAATTAGCCAAATCAGGCCAGCCATTCTTGAGTAATAGCGAGACAGCTAGTTATCCAGCTGTGGGATTAAGTAGATCTGTGTGTTGTGAAGTGGCTTATTATTATTATTTAATAAAATATCATTTTTATTTCTAATCACCAAGCAAAACACAAAACTTGAACCTTAATCTATTTCTATATCACATTTATGATTCTAACCGCAAAATAAACGTATAGAGATGTAAACAGCCGACGAGCACATTAAAAAGTAATAAATACTTATCGATGTCGTCGACATGTTTGTCCTTTTGGCTTATCGCTTCAGCCGTATCTGCTTTCAGCCCACAATAGCCCATAAAATGTCTCGAAAGAACCCGTGGAGCTCTGTTAAGAATCACCCTCGCAAACAATTGAATGGTAACAATAAACATTTTAACACTCCACTTTCTTTCGCACACTATATCCGAGTAGCTTTAAAGGTGAAACACAAAAAGTTAGGATCTAATTTCTTTTGTGATTATCTTTCGTATGTTCAAAGTAACGATGAAATCAAATATACTGGTTGGACGGTTATTGCAAGAGGATGTTTTTATTAAAATATTTACGTTAAATTTAAAATGTACCTACGTAATTATCCATTAAAAAAATTTACGTAGTTAATTATTCATGGTTTTTTTTTTATTTAAGTAATTAACCATGATAGGTGGTTTTTTTGTTTCAAGATATAAGACCGCATAAGTTATCCAATAGTCCCAAATAGTCATTCAACGCATCTTTATTTTGTATTTCCGCTGAAGCGCTGATAAATCAGAATTGTTTTTTATTTAAGGTTTTCGTTATAAAATATATGGATTTATCAATTATTTTTCTACGTGTAATATTTTTATTAGTTATACGTAAGTACGAATTATCCAAGACACGAATAAGTCTCTCGTTTAAAATTACATCCTGTATAGTGTAAGTATATCAGAGAGCTGTTTTAAATATTTCGGGCATATTTTTGACCAAAAACATACATAATTTATACATTTTAGAAATGTACCTTAACTTACTGCTACGTAATATCAATCTGAAGTAATTATTTAGTTTTATAAATACCTATCCAAGTATAAAACAAATTTTTATGTACTACAATTACGAACTCTGTAGTGCGCATGAAAAAACTGGCGACGTGAAAAGAGGATTGTTCCGAGATATACCTACTCTAAGTTTAAACAGTGTTATTTCGTGATGGCTAGTATGTGTTTTTAATTGTGAGGCCACTGGAGGAAATAAACGTGACATGCAAAGCAATAAAAAGTTGATTCAGCAAATTATTTCTTCAATTAAGGTAAAAGCTCGAATAGGTTCTTCTATTGAGTAGATTTTAAATTTCAATTGAACTAAGCGTTAAACTTTTGAATAAGAAGAAACAATTAAGGCTCTTACAATTATTCAAATGTCAAATTTTACTACGGCTCTACTTACCTTGAGCGATATCAAACCTTTGTGATTTAATTACTTCCAATCGTTAACTTCTACTAAATTGTAGACACATCGGTAAATGTGTTATTGATCGGTAGAAACAACACGCAAGTAAGTACTCAAGTAGTGTTGTATATTATATCTTATATCGGTAAGAGCATGAATCCTCATTTGGACATAGATAAGCAATAGTGTGTTAACCCACACTGGAGAAATTTTGAGTAAATCGTATTTTAAAAGTATAGGAGCGCCATTTGTATCAACATTTTTTATGTTCAATATTTAGTTACATATTTAAGCAATGTAATAAGGTAAACGCGTCATAATTAAAAAACGTTCCCTAACTCTCAATAAATCGTTCTGAATCAATTACTTAATTTTGTGGGTTAACATGTTATTGCTCATCTGCGTCCATTTATATAAAGATCCACTTAAGCTGGATTAACAGACCTGTATACTAACACTTTTTTTACGTTTTAAATAAATAACCGATACTCAGTACCTACTATTTATTAGGTAGGTATAGAACCATTTCGTTTTATGTTCTTATTTATATATATATATAAATAAGAACAATTACTTAATTATATTGAATTATTTATCCAAAATAATTAAGTTAGGTACCTACATTAATATTATATAAAAATGTTTAATATATTGTACTATAGATATGAATTACCAAAAGTGGCGTGGAAACTGACAGTAAAAAAATTGGTAACATTTTAAACTTCTTTTGTCTAGAGCTGCGTTTGGAAAGCGACCTACGTAGGTAGTCTTTTCTTTTATTGTATTATATCTGCGGGGATCACTTAGCATCGATAAGCGCTGTTGTAAGCGTTAAATAATAATATTTTTCTGACTGACGCATTCAAAGACGAGCCTTGACGTATGAAATTACTCGAACGATCAAAGGAACACCGTCACCTGATTACGTGACCGTTTTTAAGTCACGTACCCGCCAATACTTACCTATCCATCGATACCTTTCGAACGTGCTTGACGACTTTTCATTCTTCTTTTTGGGATTGACACCGTTGTACTTCGACCCGGCCGACGCGACGTGCCGCCCGTCATCGTAAATTTAACACGTCGCACCCCACTCCCGCGAGCCGATAGCAGTTCTTTTAAACTTGGTCGTAAGTTGGAATCGTCGAAATGTAGTTACGCAAATGACAACGCTCGTTTGTAAAGGAATTGTCACCGTCTTAGCGCTCTTAGCGTTATACGACTCGAGAGTTTTCTTTTTTCTTCTCTTTCTCTCTCTTAATCTCAATTTATTTCCGGCGTAACACAGACATTTACTTCCGCCGGGTGCACATTTGTAATTCATGAACCATTGTGAAGTTTAAAGCTGATACCTATGTGTTAATAATAATCTTAAATTGTGCCATTGGCTTGATTTGCGTCAGATTGCCTGTCAGTGACAATTAGATAAACCTAATGATGGAGTTGGCCTGTTGGTTGTTGATCGGTAAAGGTCGTAGCGAGCGGACGCCAGTCGCGTTATTTATTCGATATTTTCACCACCATTCAGCAGTCATTTTGTTTTCCATGAAAGAAGCTGGTATCGAGAGAGAATCGTGTTTTATCTTGGGGAACAATCTTAAAACTGTCGTTGGCGTTTCGCCATAATTACTTTAATTGCTAAAAATACGTACATTGGCAGAATTAAATGCGAAAAACCGCGATAGATTGCTATAACTGAAGAAGAAGAAGAAGAGTTTGCCTGTTGAATAGTGTCATTTTAAAGGTTCTACGGTTTTCATAATTAATGTTTATAGATGAAAAAATTGTCGGAAATGAAATAATTTGTAAACGTTGTTGTGAAAGAGATAGACAACTCTACAATACAATATTACCATTAGTTGTTGCCCGCGGTTTCACCGCGTTTCTGGGATAAAAGGTACCCTACGTCCTTTTCCGTACCCCGGACAACGTGCACTCAAAATTTCATGATGATCGGTTGAGTAATAAACAAACAAACTCATATTCTCCTTTACCTTACAATATTGGATAATAGGGTAAGCTAATTAAATTTTTAAGTATCTCAATACACACTGACAAGAGGCTCTTAGTCTATCCTTAGATGGAGTAGGCCGAGTAAAAACACTTAAAGTTGAATATCAGAAGAGGTCGCTATATTATTATTTTGGAATAATTTTAAAGGGGATCCAAAGGAAAGTTTTCGACCCGTCTCGTCATTTTGTTGCGAATTGTCGAGTAGAAAAGTTTCCAAGTTGAAAAAAGTGCCAGATCCGAGGGTACCTACTGGTATATTATTCAAGGAGTGAAATTATACAACAAGGGCCATTAAGATGCTTCCCGAGTCGCCTTGCCACCGTTACATTCAAGAGTATTCCTTTAGGAGGCCATAGTGTTGTAACCCAGTTACAAACTGTGGTTAATTCATACTTGCGCCGTGAATCGCTAATGCCCCAATGTAGATTAATGAAGGCGAACGTTAACGTTATTTAGCGGCTTAAATGAAACTAACTGGAGGTAAATTTTAAAGGGCCGAATGCCCCTATAAAAGAATTTTACGTCGCTTGGAATTGAGTTGAATTGAAATTTAAGTTTTCAATTGAAATTATAAAAATGAATTCGGAGGAGAGTCATTCTAAATTAAAATACAATTAGTTGGTCCCCCAACGGTTTTATCGGCGACGTGTCGAGCCAAGTTCAATATACTTAATATTAATTAGTATAGTACCTATACTTAAAAGCGAAAGGTCACTCATTGCCTAAATGCGAAACCTACAAAATTAAAATTATTTTGCAGGTAGGAGAGGAGGTTATTTATTTCTTGTTTTTTTGCACACAAAGGTACAATGGCGAACTTAATGCCTTATTGCGGCTTTCTTTGACGGTTAACCATAGATATAGAAGATGGGGTGTGCAACCAACAAAAAATCGAAAAATAATAATATTGAAATACTTATAAACTAAAACAAAAATATTGAACGTAAAGATAATTAATATGTAAATATTCATTTGCTATACATATTCATTTACTTACTATATTCATTTACTACACAACTTAAAAATACATACATAAATACATACATAATACATATATAGGTACACACATAATATATACATGTACATACACACCCACACACACACATACATATCAAATACATACATACTAAAAGGACATACATAAATATTTAGTAGGTAATCTAAATACATAACAGTTGAGAAAATGGGAGAGTTAAGGATTAGCGCGAGTTTTAAATTTTACGGAATTCCCGTGGAAACTCTCAAAATAATGCGGGTGAAACCGCAGGAAACAGCTATTATTAGTTACTAGTTAGCTATTACTAGTTAGTACACTGACAGTTTTTGTCCGCAGTAACGTGTGCTATATCTAACTTGATCTCGACTAAAAAGTCTAAAAAGTAAGACGGCACAATAATCGATTCATTGTTTTCTATCGGATGGTATCGAATGGATGGAATACTTATCGCTATTTCAGCCGCTTGAGCTTGAAGCAAACGGTTCCTTTTCATGTGAAATAACACGTTTCGGGAACAATTAGGTAGGTAATTATGTCTTCTAATTTAGACTACTGTGAATATACATATATTTAGAATAGTTATTATGTACGTTTATTATTATGTAAGTAACGAAAAAAAAATCAGTGAAATATGTGCGTGTACACTATGATACTTATATTTGGACGCAGATAAGCAATAACATGTTAACCCACAAAACGAAGTCATTGATTTAGAACAATTTATTGAGAGTTAGAGAACGTTTTTTAATTATGTGTTTACTTTATTACATTGTTTAAATATGTAACTAAATATTGAACATAAAAAATGTTGACAAAAATGGCGCTATAATTTTAAAACTTTAATTTACTCAAAATTTCTCCAGTGTGGGTTAACACACTATTGCTTATCTATGTCCGATACATATTTTACTGTCGTATACGACAAATATATCGCGATAAGATTTGTGTATTTAGATAAATTTATGTACACATGACATAACAATTGTACACAGTATTGTTATAGGAATCAAAAAACGATTGATAGAGCATACTGTACAAACATTTTCCTTTCACAATAACTTACTTGTGTGTAAAGACTACAAGCGGTTTCTTTTATATCGTTTGAATATTGTAATGTATGTTTTTTTGCTCATTCGTTTATTGAGGAATAAATTTATGTGTGGATTTCTCTTATGCCGGGTAAATATGACGACCCGATTGGCGTAGTAGGTCACCATGCCTGCCCGCTAATCAAGAGGTTCCGGGTTCGATTCCCGGTGGGGGTGCACTTTGTGTGATGAACACAGGGCTCCAATTTCCAGTCTGGGTGTGTTTATATATATCTATAGTAAAATATATTTGTAATTCTATGTAGTATATACCACGTTTGCTTGGTTTCCACGACACAAGGTTATAGCTTAGTGTGGGATCAAGTAGATCTGTGTGTTGTGATTATAATATTATTATTATAATATTATTATTATTAATATACCTACGTATACTAGTTGTTTATCCGACATGACTCGTGTGGCGTTCCAATCCTAAAATAAGCACGTAGTTAAACATTGATTTTTGAAAGAGTCATCAATCGTAATGTCATGAAATTAAAGTCTAATTAAGTAAAAACATCAGTGTTGTAGTTACGGTAATTTTTAACAAATAATAATGCATCCGTTATTATTATTTGAGTACTAGCTGTCCTCCGCGGTTCTACCCGCGGTAATGGGCATGTTGACTAATTTTTATTTTTTAGTCCGTCTGGTAGATTATTAAAAAATATTGGACACGTATTTTTTCTTTTTTTACGTAATAAAAAAATAACAGCGATATATTGAGTTGAAATTTCGCGTGACGTCACTATTCTGACGGTTTGTATGGCGGTTTTAGCGGTTAGTGACGTCACGACCCCCTCACCCTTAACTTTAATGCGCTTTATCTCTGTATATTTTAATTTATTTAAAAAAGCAAAAAATACGTATCTATTGTTTTTTTTATTTTCTAACTGACGGACTAATTAGAAATTTAATTTTCAATAGTAGTCAACATCCCTATTTCAGAGTTCCCGCGGGAATTTTGGATTCAAAAGTACCCTATTTCCTTCTCTGTACACCTGACAACGTGTGTGGAAAATTTTATGGTGATCAGTGTAGCCGTTCACGCGTGATGCCCTCACCAATACAAACTAAAATTTTTAAATATCGTTCTCTAAATCAATACAGAAATATAATTTAAATATAAAATTTAATTTATTGTTATAAAAAACTATATTTTAAATTTTAAAATTCTAAATTCATTTAGATAATTAACGATTCCGGAGTGTTTTTGGTTTAGAGAAAATAAAAATGAACTTTCCTTATACGTACCTCTATAATTCTCTGTCTAAAATAATTATTTACCCCTTTAATTTTAAGTTTGAGAATTCTAATAATGGGTACTGTATTTATTCAAACAAAAAGCACATATTTACGCAAGTACTCAAATGATAACGCCGCTTCGGCGCCAGCTTAAAAGCTCAGACGGTCACGAGCTAAGCGAGTACTTTTTGTCTTTTCATATCTTTACGGAGGTCGTATAGAATACTTTGTATGTGCCGTGCGCGACAATACAGTGACCCAATTAGTATGATATCATAGAACACCTACTTAATTAATGCTACTCCTGACCCTTCCTGCCCTCTTAATATAAGTAGGTACCTTATTTCACGACCCTCTGGGTCGGAAAGGAGCATTTGGAAAATTAAATATTACACCGTCACACTTGCGTAAACTCCAATTATTATATTAACTTCTACTGTCCTTATGTATTTTGTGCCAGCTTCAAGAAAATATATTGATTTGCGTTTGATGCTACAGCCACCGGCTAGTCTTTATTGAACAGAATTACTTATTTTCACTAGATAATCAAGCGTTTTTTTTTTTTTTAATTTTAGGCATCATAGGCTATGACTTCTATGAGTTCGTATCCTAAATTTGACTGAATATTGATGAATAGTACCGAGCTGCCACATTTGTACTATACCTGACTGCCATAAAAAATGCTACCAATAAAAGCAAAGTGAAGTAAGAATTTAAAGATGATTGCCATTATAATTTGCCAACGAATAATGTTTCCAAGTAAAAAAAAAATCTCTTCATCTACTTCTTCAATTATGTCAACAATGTCAGATTGTTTCCCAAGTCAAAACGTAGCTTGAAAGCCAGTTTCCTGTTCAAGGTTCAGAAAGATTGCTGAAAAGTGACTGAAATGACGAATACAAACTGACACGAGTGTTTTCGGTATCGCTTTCAGCCGTCAACAACCATCGCTAATTACATAATAGTCACATAGTTGTAAAGTGTACAGCAAATCATGCGCAGTGATTTTATTCTCTTTTAAAATTATGAAAACGAATATTGAAAACGACAGCAGGCTTCAGGGAACTACATGGCGAATCCATTTTGTTTCCAGTTCGCACATCCCGGACCCAAGGCACGCCCCGCAATGATTTACTTTATTATTATCTACTCGAGTTTCACAATTTTGAAGTAATTAATTGCGCCAGTCTGTCTTCGGAGTTTGTTCAAAGTTTATTTTCAATTGTTCTTTAAGCAGGCACCTCCGTGATACAACAAACAAACGAAGACCCAGCTTTTACTCTGCGTTTTGAATTCCCCAAATCGAGTTAGCGCGATCTGTTCGAGACTGTCCCGGAATTTGCTAACTTTTCAGTATCCCGGTTCCGTCGGGTTGCGTTTTGTAGCTTGTTCGCTTTGGTACGGCGCCGTTTGAATATTAAGCTTGTTCATTCGTTTGTTTATTGTTAATTAGTAGGTACTTATTTAAGTAATATAATTTTAATTTGATTAAAATTAATATCTCACAGAAAGTGAAGTATTATAGTAGCTCATTGTCTATAATTTACGTAGGATATCAAAAAAACACTTCGGTAGAAAAGTACATACTTAATACTTATTAAATATTGTATCAATTAAAAAATAAAAGGTGAGTAAGTATCATAATGAAATTCAGGTCCTTGATCTCTGTTTACCCCTCCAGGAAAGAGGTTTGAACTTGTGTACGTATACTTATTATGTAAGAACTGATGTTGGCGAATTAAAGGTTTTTTTGTATACACATCTTGATATTATATAGGTACCTACCTACATAGAAAATAATATGTTAGTGTGTGAGTATTGCTATAACTTTACCGCAGGAAATCTTTATACCTAGATAAAAGTATGTCCTAAAATTATTTGTAATTACTGCTGCCCCGTGGGTTTACACCTATGAATCTCGTTTTTCATCCGGGAACACTTTGTTCCAAAAAGTACCTACCCTATGACACTCAGAGATAAGACACCTATCAGTAAGAATTTATTTAAAACCCGCTTCTTTATTCCAGACATCACTCCCAAAATCTTAACTTACAAACACAAGCTTTACCCCTTTATAATAAAACGTAGATTTCAGTAACGAAATCTTTAGCGTCTCGTCGTGTTACACGTTAATAAATAAATACCCAAGCGTACTCACACATCTAAAGGTGCTCACGTCTTACTTCGTGTATATAGAATATTTAAGCCCTACACACATACAGACACGCAGCATAAAGATAATCTCAGTGACGTACGGAGATGAATTCGCATCAAAGAACGCGAGCTGAACTCAGCGGTCTTATTCTGAATATTTTCTTGGTATCTGTTTATACAAAACGAGTGTGTGTATAGGCAAAGAATAGTTACCTACTATTAAATAAGTAAAGAAGCGACACTCTATACACCCCTGCCAACGTCATGTCTACTCATGTAAGCCAAGAGATAGTAGGTATTAAATTATCTGTGCTAGAAGTGCTAGCGGTCATGAATTGATCCTGTCTGTCGTTCTGTTTGTCTTTCTGTTACCTTTTTTACACCTTAAATGATTATCACTACCCAACCGATCCTAATTAGAACATAAAAAAAATTAAAGCTTGTAAAACTTCAAAAAAAAAAAAAAATTTTTTTCGTACACGTAACAAAGAGGACATATATTATCGCGGAGTTTTCGCGGGAACTCCGAAACTAACGAGGCGTAGGCTGTTACTGCCGTATGTATGCATGTGGCACTATATCAACTCGGATTTCGAACTCATCGCCGTGCCCAAGTGCTAGGTCTATGACAGACGCACACACACAAAACGTGTGTGGAGAAGCCGGGAGATTGTAGTAGTAAAAGGCAGATAAAGGTTTGCTTGTATGGAGTGTCACGCGAAAAAAGTGTAACATTTTGTCGTCGGCATCTGTTAAAAATATCATTTTAATGGAAAAATCGGAAAAATTGTAAATGTAGATATACTCTATGTACATTTTATTAATTATGTATCTTTATGTGTATTCTATAAAATATGTGGGTAAATTCCATAAATTTATATTCTAAACATAAAATTTTTAATGGAAAAATTCGAAAAAAATTAAAATATAACTTGGAAACTGGAACGTAAATAAGTAATGTTTTTTTCACTATGACTATTAGAAACTTCAGTTAAATAACGAATCGGCAACAAATTAGCAATCTAAATAATAATAATTGTTAGTTAGTTTAACTAAAAAAATATAACAGTTTATAATTATTGTTTTTTTTTGTATGAAATTTATACGGGTGCAGAAAACAGCTCAAAACAGATGGTTAATTTGTTAATTTTACTATCGGTGTCAAAGTTCGAATTTTATTCATTCAATAAAACCGAAACTAATTGCCGTACACCAATTGAGAATACGTCCTTACATTTTAAATTACGGCATCTTATTTATTCGAAGAGTTTATCTGACGAGAGAGCTGGAGATATTTTTGATGTAAAACCTTAGTTATTTGGCGGAAAATCGTGTTTATGACTCGCAAGGGTACCGCCTTTTTATGTACTCGCAGCCACGCCACCTGGGGTCTTTGCTTTTTATGACACAGCAAATGTTTGTGATATCAGTCCTAGTAATGCAATAAGATTTTATTATACAGTTCTGCGTAATCTTTCCGTAGTTCTGCTATAAAAACTGATCTAGGATCCCGTTTCCGTTGCTCCAATAAAGATCTTGGTCGATCTTCGATTGTGAAAGTTTTCCAAAAACAATAGACAATTTGACTAAATTATTGTTTCTATAGCCCGTCCTGTATTTATAAAAAATATCAGACGCGTATTTTTTTCTTTTTTCACGTAAGCGAAAATTAACAGGGATATGTGATTCGAAATGTCGCGTGACGTCACAAGCAGGTTGGTACAGTTTTTACGTGCACACGACTTTACGACCTCCAAGTATTCATTTTCATTAATTTGAAAAAGCAACATTTACGTGTCTATTATTATTTTTACTATCTAACTGACGGACTAAATAGAATTTAGTAAAAAAAATTGTCGAATAGCCTATAAATAACTGGGTGACCTTCCACGGTTTCACTCGCATTAATTTCAGAGTGCCCGCGGGAATTCCGGGATAAAAAGTACCCTATGTCCTTCTCTGTACCCCTAACAACGTGCATGCCAAATTTCATCCAAATCCGTTCAGCCGTTTTTTCGTGATCGAGTAACAAACACCCACACTTTCACATTTATAACATTAGAAGGATATTCCCGAGGGAATCCCGAAATTCACGTAAGTAAAACCGCGGGGTATACCTACAGCTGTCCTTTACGTTTTTTTTTACTCTCTAAGCTAATTTTAGCACAATATTACGCATATCTACCCATGTCCACCCGATCGGGGTCAACCTCCCCATCGAATTATTCACAGTCACGAAAATATAACAATGTGAAATGAAATTAGAATGTTGCGCAAGCCCAAAGATAAAATTAGATAAAGATATACATTATACGATCGTGCGCTTAATAACTGGACGTAGATAAGCAATAGTGTGTTAACCCACATTGGAGAAATTTTGAGTAAATCGTGTTTTAAAAGTATAGCGCCATTTTGTGTCAACATTTTTATGTTCAATATTTAGTTACATATTTAAGCAATGTAATAAGGTGAACACATAATTAAAAAACGTTGCCCAACTCTCAATAAATTGTTCTGAATCGATAACTTAATTTTGTGGGTTAACATGTTATTGCTTATCTGCGTCCACCCTGGGTGAATATCAATATATACATAAAGTCACTATCTCACCGGCGGGGTATCGTATTATGCTAATAAATCGGTCCTCAACGAGGGTATGAGATTGGGTATACGAACCAGGCACCTATATTTTACACTGGCGTTGTAATATAGGTACCTGAGTATTCATTGAGTAATTTTCCAATTAATCAACGCTTAACTACGCAGTAAAATAATAAATTAATCGCTTCATAAATCGATACAGGGCGAGCGTGTGCTGAAGTGTACAAAATATAGTATTTGGAAGCAATTTGAGACCTACAGCAACCTTACAGCGATGATAGCTCAGTGGTTAGTGCGTTCGGATTAAACGCCGCAAGGTGTAGGTTCAAATCCTAACAATGAGCTTGAGCTGTCGGTGAAGGAATACATCGTGAGGAAACCATAGCATGGTGGTAGGGCGCTCTCTAGTGCCCGGCTGGCTAGCTACCACCTTAAGTTGCAAATCTGTCGCCAAGCACCTGACGGTGTGTTCCGGCAGCCCCACTTGAAAGCCAGTTCCCATCCCCATTCCAGGTCGGCAACGCACCTGCATGCCTTCTGGTGTTGCAGATGTCTATGGGCGGCGGTAATCACTTACCATCAGGTGTACCACTTGCCCGTTTGCCCCCTATGACATAAAAAAAAACCTAGAATTTAGGACATTATTTTATTTTATTCAAAAATTCGACTAATTCGACTAATTTTTATTTTTTAGTCCGTCTTGTAGATTATTAAAAAATATTGGACACGTATTTTTTCTTTTTTTACTTAATCAAAAAATAACGGCGATATATTGAGTCGAAATTTCGCGTGACGTCACTATTCTGACAGTTTGTATGGCGGTTTTGTGGTTAGTGACGTCACGACCTCCTCATCCTAAACTTTAATGCGCTTTATCTCCGTATATTTTAATTTATTTAAAAAAGCAAAAAATACGTGTGTATTGTTTTTTTATTTTCTAACTGACGGACTAATTAGAATTTCGATTTTCAATAGTAGTCAACATCCCTATAAAGAAAACAAGATTACTAGTATTAAGCTTATTGCACAATTACTTACAGGTAAACATCTCAAGACAAAAAATATACGACTTAACATTTTTAAACGGTAATATTTATAACGGTTATATCGATCGGGTCAAGGTAAGTCGATCGGTCGATACCCAAAAAGAACTATAAATACAAATCATTAATTTATTTTTGTACTTAACCCATACCTAACCAACATTTATACGGAAACATGTGTATGAATTTTATGGTTAACAAGCTCTAGGCGTTTAAGCACAGCTCACCTGATATTAGTGGTCGAAGATTGTAAAGACATAAATAACATTACCTTTCCTACAATGCTCCTATTACATTATAGTATTTTATGGTTTTAAATATCATATATAAAATCCTTTTTATCTTAATATTTACACATTGGTTAAGTATATATAATTAGTAATATGTTATAATATTTATTTATGTATATGTCAATGTATTTGTTGCATGAGTATAGGTAGTTGGTATGTAATGATTTTATATGTTTAAGTATTGTCATGTATTGAGTAGTTTATGTATTTATATGGTATATAGTATATATTTATATAGTATAATGTTTGGAATGCTTTACCCAACCACCCGTGTCTTTGTATTTTTGTTGGTCCTTTCGCATAATTGGTTGTCTGGAAGAGATCGCAACTATGCGATAAGACCGCCATTTGCTTTCTCCTTTTTCTTTAGGTACTGTAACATTGTTATTTTATGTGCAATAAAGGATTAAATAAATAAATAAAATAAATAACCTGGAATGGGAACTGGCTTTCGTGTGAGACTGCCGGAATACATTGTTATGTGCTTGGCGACAGATTATTATCAACTTGATTAGGGCACTAGAGAGTACTCTACTACTATGCTAGAGTTTCTGTACGAAACTCCCATCGGGAACTCATTGTGCTAGCTTGTACAATAGTGATCCAGTGTGTCTAACTACATCAAAATCCGTTCCACTGTCAAAAATATGTAATCACCATTGGTCTTCTTCTTCTTCTTCTTTAATAATGGCGTCTATAATTATAAATAATTTGCCAACGACAATGTTTTTAGTAATAAAAATATCTGCATCTACTTCTTAAATTATGGCGAAACGCCAAAGACAATTTTAGATTATTTCCCAAGTTATAACATGACTCTCTTGACAGCCAGTTTCCTGCTCAGGGTTCAAAAACAGTCATGCTGAAAAGTGACTGAAATAACGAAGACAAACGTGACACGCGATGTTTTCGGTACGGCTTTCACTCGTCAACCACCATTGGTCAAGTGGTTAGGTAATCTGAATGCTGCTCTAAGTTACTACAGGTTCGATAACGGGTTGGGCTAAACATTTATGCTATAATATTTGTGTTTATCCGATTTCGGGTGTTAAGTATGTACGATGTATGTACAACAAAAACCAAGTAAGGTAGGTAATAAATTAGTTGTCTATGTGCACACACAGTAAAAGCTCTGTTTAGTTTAGGGCCAGGTGGTGCTTTGTGATAAGTTCCAGTCTCGCTCGCACGCCCGACCGGTCGGTGACACGGCAAATACGCTCCGTATTTAATTTTGTGTGACCGTTCAATATGTCGCCTATAACCACTAGCGATATAAATAAAGCAATCAAAAGTGCTATTGTGCCGCTACAAATTAAGATTGACACGTTGTGTAGTGTTATCACTGACCTAAAGGCCCAAATATGCTTGTTAAAAGCCGTTGCCCCAGCCTCGCAAATTAACAATCCCAGTGAACAGGTAGTTGAACAAAATGAAAACAAAGAAAAAAATGAATGTGTAACAGTTTCATGTGTCCCAACATCGACTCCGAAGATAATGTCATTATCATCTACAAGCGAAAGTGGAAATCCCAGAAGAACTGCTGCCACGAAAGCGATCGGACTATTGGCTACTAACAAAACTAAAAAGAACATGAAACTAAAAAAACCAGCCGTAGAAAACATAACAGTAAATAATACAAATATGACAACGGCGCTGCCTTCAGTCAGCTTCGCAACTATGAGTAAAACAGATGTGACTGATGTGAAAATGGACAAAAACGAAGTGCCGGTAAGGAGACCTAGACGATCTGCTCAAACAATGGTTGTATGTGGATCTGCGACTGACACCGGGTTGGAGGGGATTCAGCAGATGAGGTACCTTCATGGCTGCTATTTCAAGAAAACAACAACGACGGGCGACATCATTAAACATCTCAACTCGGTGATGGACTCTGCCGACTTCACTGCCGAACTGATTCCGTCCAAACGCGACATGTATTGCTCGTTTAAAATCGGCGTACCGATGACATCATATGACGCATTTTTGTCGGCATCAGTGTGGCCCGCAAACACAAGGATTTCACCATGGAAGCCCTTTTTGGCGGGAAAAGAAAGCAAGTAACTCGGAATCGAACCGTTTCTTGCAATCAAATGGCAAAATTGTGACAAATAAACAAACGAAAAATCTTAACTTCACTGTGCTCCACCAAAATATAAACCGCCTAAAAAACAAGACGCGCAAGCTTGAGTGTGAACTACAGCTATGTGATGAGTTCGACGTGGTCTGCCTATCCGAGCACTGGCTTTCCTCATCGCAGATATCAGCTGTCAACATATTAAACTACAAACTGACTGCCAAGTACTGTAGGACAACGCGGATCGGCGGTGGAGTGTGCATCTACTCAAAATCTTCACTTCTCACAATCGAACGCACAGACATCATGGAAACTGCTATGGAATCGAATCTTGAACTCTGCGCAACGGAATATATTGATGTAGGAGTAATTGTAGTGTGTGTGTACCGCCCTCCCTCCAAACCGGGTGAGATCTATAATTTTGAAACATTCCTATCAAATTTTAACAAAACCTTCAATCTTCCACTTTTTAAACAATATAAATTAATAATAGTTGGTGACTTTAATGTAAACCTATTGTCAAAATCAAATGAATCGAAAATGTTAAATGATTTAATGAATTCAAATGGTCTCAGATCTCTAGTTTCCTTTCCTACTAGAATATGTAAAAGTACTAAAACGTGTATTGATCATGCCTACACTAATATTCACGCTAGTCAGGTGTTGTATGCGAAGCCGTATGATATGAATATCTCGGACCATCTCTGTGTTGTTGTATCCATGTTAATGTCTAAAACGACCCAACTTAACACTGTTGTTGCGAAAAGACGATTTTGTAACCATAGTGTCGATCTATTTAACCTAAGCTTAAGTAACTATGATTGGTCCGGCCTTCTCGGCAAATCGCCTGATCCTGACCAGTCATTAAACTGTGTATTAAATGTAATTAAATATTACTATGACATACATTTTCCGATTAGAAAATATCCAGTCAAATCCATAGCAAAAACCTGGGTTAATGAACAAGTTGCGAATACGCGTAAAAGTTTAATGAATACTAAAAAACTGATATCATGTTCCCCATTAGATGTTGAACTAAAAAATAACCTATATTCTCTAGAGCGTGACTATGCCCAGCAGTTGTACAATGTACGGAGAAACTATATAAATAACTGTATAGAATCTAGTGATAATATCAGCCGCTCCATGTGGCGAGTCATATCAAATGAAACGCACAGTGGTGGCAGTCCAAACATACCTATAGACATACTAATAAGCAAATCATCCGAAAGTACCAGCGAGAAGCGCGCGGCCTCAACGGCTGCAGCCCTAAACCGGTTTTACGTAGATGCGAACAGCTCGAATGCATACATCGACACCTCAGCTGCGCTCACTTATCTAAGTAAGTACACACATAAAAATCCTAACGTAATCCCGTCAGAGCTAGTCACAATATCAGAGGTGATAAAAAGTGTCAAGCATATAAAGCGCAAAGAATCTACGGACATAAACGATATGTCAACACGCTTATTCGACATGTGTCCTCTATTTATTTTTGATATAATTTGTTACTTAATTAATGGATGTCTAACGAGTGGTGTATATCCTTCTAACCTAAAAGTAGTGAAAGTCCAACCTATATACAAGGGTAAAGGAAAAATGGATGAACTAAAGAATTTTAGACCGATATCTCTGATACCCATATTTTCAAAACTATTTGAGAAACTAATAAGTGATAAATTAATGCAGTATTTCAGATGCAATGACTTACTAAACAGACAACAATATGCGTATCAACGCGGGCGTTCCACGATTGACGCGGTACGTGACGTCACCACTAGAGTATTGGGACATCTCGAGGAGCGGCGGTCCGTCGCGGCGATATTCTGCGACTTATCCCGGGCCTTCGAGCTGGTCAGCCATCCCCTCTTGCTTGACAAGTTAGATCACTATGGGGTCTCAGGTAACTTTAAAAATCTAATTGCTTCGTTTCTGAATAACCGAAAACAGCTTACTTCTGTGGGTGGACATGTATCTGATCTATGTGAGCTAAGTGACTGTGCTGTGCCTCAGGGTTCAGTAATGGGTAATAATTTGTTTCTTGTGTTAATGAACGACTTCACCACCGCGTCCAACGAGGCGGAATTTGTCTTGTTTGCTGATGATGGGTGTATCATTGTTAACGCTGTAAATTTTGTACAGTTACAAATGAAGCTAAATAGTGTTATGAAACAGGTGTTTCGCTGGTTCGAGGCCAACGGAATGGTTCTAAACATAGGTAAAACCAACATAGTCCACTTTAATCTTAAAAGAAACATATCCGCGGATGAACAAAAACTTCATATCATGTGCAACGGCCAACCTGTGCCGCAAGTGGATCAAGTAAAATACTTAGGAATGGTTTTGGATTCAGGCCTCACGTGGGGCCCACACATTGATGGCTTGTGCAACCGCTTGTCCTCGGCCTGCTTCTCTTTGAACCGGCTGCGTCCCAGCTTAGAATTTAATAACATAAAAAAAGCCTACTACGGCTACTTTCACTCTCTTCTGTCTTATGGTATCGACCTATGGGGTAACGCGGCTGAGCGAGATAGGGCATTTAGACTCCAAAAAAAGGCCGTTAGGATTGTTGCTGGTGCGGATTGGGATGCTCCTGCGAGAGAACTTTTCAGGGACAATAACATATTGACACTTCCTAGTCTTTATATCTTGGAAATTGCTAAATACGTGTGGCGCAACCCTGATCTGTTCACTACGCACGCGGGTGTCCATGAACACAACACGCGGCGGCGGAATGATCTCCGTCCTCCCTCCACACGGCTGGCTAAGTCTAATCGTTGCCTTCACACGATCGGCCCTAAAGTTTATAACAAAATTGAGTCCGATATAAAGGAATCCGCAAGCTACCGCGTTTTTACTAACAAGCTAAAGCAAAAGCTTATAGCATGCTCGCTATACTCCGTTAACGAATTCTTCAATTTATCGCAGCTTGTTCCTTAGCCTGGTTTGCAAATGACATCACACACGTAATGATGTGCAAGCGAGACATACAGACTATATTAATGGATATTGCGTAAAAATGACATTATATTGAATGGTATGAATATAAATTTATTGTAATTTATTGTAATGTATAATAATTAATTTATATATAATGAATAATTTATATAATGAATAATAATATATTGAATACTATATTGTGTATAATGAATAATGATACTACCAAATGTATTTGTATCAAAATTATGATTGCAACTGCTTAATTAATAAGCAAGTACACACATATTTTATAAATAACTATAATTATGATAGTGTACCTACTTATCGTAATGTAACCTAAGAAAGTTGACGTGTAAAAGTATTATATTTTACCAAATTGAATAAATAAATAAATAAATAAATAAAACAATATATTATTACTATTATACCTATCCAAAAATTCACAACTTCAAATTCAACGATCATTCAAGGATAGGAAGGTAGGATAATTTTGTACAAGAGTTAATATATTATGTAAATGGGGCAAAAAGGTCAAAAAAGATGGAGGATTACTTACGTATACTTTTTGTCAATTAAAAAGTTTAAATATAATTTATAAGTTAAAGAAAAAAGGTTTGAATATCGAATAGGTATATCGAATTTAGAAATCTACTAGATTTATTTTTTGGTAGGATTGTCATAATTAGGACTAGCTGTGCCCCGCGGATTCACCCGCGGTAATTTCGGAGTTCCCGCGGGAATTCCGGGATAAAAAGTACCCTTCTCTGTATCCCTGAAACGTGCATGCCAAATTTAATCCAAATCCGTTCAGCCGTTTTTGCGTGATTGAGTAACAAACATCCAAACATCCACATGCACTTTCACATTTATAATATTAGTAGGGTATATAGTAGGAAGTAGGATAATAGTATCCCTATTCTATGGCAATTTGTACAGTAACGTTACATTTGTTGCTTTTTGTATAGAAAAATAGCAATGGATCCGAGTATATTATCAAGATAATGTCTCGGCCTAATCAATGGTAAGATAGGGTTTGCCAACCGTCCTGCTTTTCTCGGACGTATCCTGGTTTTTGGGGTATCCTGGGGCGTCCTAGATACTTTTTAAGTAGTTTTTTAAAACATCTTGGTTTTGAAATTTACGCGCCACTACTGCCTCTAATCTTACATTAGTCTATCTCGTTGAAACGTGGCAAAACTGAGTTGGAAGCTTATTGTTTTATTTGTGACTCGAATATATATACGTGTCAATGAATTAACTCAAAGCAAGAAAGTAGTTTGCTCAGAATCGACTTCCGAATCCATCGCACAATGTTTTAATGTAGGTTATATTTTTTTTCAATTTTACTAGCCCATTTTTATTAACACATTCTATGTTAATTATTGTACCTAATTGGTTTTACCGGCATAATTAACTATAAAATTAATTGAATAAATAAATGTCAAAATTATTTTATAATGCAATATTTGGCGCGTACGCTGCCCGTAGCAAAAAATTCGGATCGGTCATTGACCGACAGGTGCGGGCGTAGCGCTTGAAATATTTCGTAGATAGGTCACTTCCAAAGCCAAACTAATGTTGAATAACTTTTAAAGTATTAAGTTTTTCGACATAATTTATATTTTATTCATATAATAGTTTATTTTTTAAATGGGTAATGGGTATATTAGATTTTGGGTTAGTTCATCAACACATTGCGATACGACACAGCGATAGATATTGAAGAGCATCATAAGCGATAAAACAAAAAAAAAATGTAATTTAATCATTCATTTCTTATATAATTCCATGGAAGATACTTTCATAAACAAGTTTCCTGTTTTTGAGTCGTAGTGTCCTGGCATTTCCACCTTCAAATCCTTTTTTTTTCTATATTTGGGGACGACAGCCCTATGGTAAGAAAAAGAAACAAAATACATACAAATATTATGTATAAACAAGACGTTTTCCATAGACAACGTAATCCGAGTAAACCTAGATTGGTAAGGCCAGAAAACTAGCAAATCGTACTATTTTCTTTAGATAATAATTCAAATTATATTAAGATATTTGACACTTATAATATCATCGGATAATTCACTATATTTTACTGTAATGTATTTTGTAAAAATGTAATGATTTAATTAGGTAAAACAAATAGTAATTAAAACCAAATAATTCCTATTGAATTGCTTTGCAATGAAACATCTAGTATCTACGATACCATTGAATGTATATTCTGAAAACTTAAAAGAAAAAAATCGGAAGATGTAAACTACATTCATCGGTTTCTAAACAGTCATAATCATAATAGCTGTATGTCTATAATAGTTTTAGCCTATTAAATTTTTTTCTTATGCTAAATTCATGAAAAAAAAAAAATATCAATACCTAATGGCCACGAACTTTCGCTGAACTCACTGAACTTTATGCGGACTAAACGCGCTGCAAAATCTATCATGACAGTACTTACAGCATTCAGCAGCCATTTTTCTCTCTCTCACGACTTAAAAAACGTGTCAATGGCTTAAACTTGTGTCGTCTGATCAATGTTTCAAATAAGTCCCCGATTGGATAAGAACGCGACTTGAGAATGCTAATTCGATGAGGAGAAAAAGTTAGCCAAATTACTGAAGCTGTTTAGTTTAAGCTCGCTAAGTATCGACTTTTCGATAAAACGTTACATTTTCTTAACGCTTCTACTTTAAAGGCATCTTTAAATTCCTTCTTTAAAAGTTTTATATTATTGTTATTTAGGTTTTGTTTTGAAAAAGTGTCAAATTCACTCATTTAATAAGTACTTTTACACTATTTCTATTAAAAATAATAAAAACTATAGTAGTATACGTCATAATTGTAAATTGAAGAAATAAATAAATGTACGGGGATAGCTGTTGGAATTTTAAACAAAAAAAACAATTAAAGAGTTGCATTGTACTTGGTTAGTACCAATTCCCCTTCCTACAACCATCAGTATAAAAGTCGTGTGATGTAGCCAATGCTTCCCTAACTGCTCTCTTTTTGTATCAGGATAAAGACATGTGTAGGTAACTCAAGTGTGAATAAGTAAATAAATACTTATAATCGTTTTTTTTTCTCTGATATAACCAATTTCAATAATAGCAGCATATTAATAATACTATTAAAATAAAATATACTATATACCATTTAGTGGCGTTATGAAAATTTCGATACTATAATATTTTGACTGTTTATTAGAACACATCACACCATAAGATGGGTTTAGCTTAAGTTCTAGCATACTTTTTAACTGACTTCCCAAAAAGGAGGAGGTCCTCAATTCGATGCGTATGTTTTTTAATAAAGGTAGGTACATCAAAAAATCCCCGAGACGATTTCTAAATATACGTGGATGAAATCGCGAGTATCAGCTAGTTTTCTGAGTCGACATAGATATGGACTGCGGGGTCGATAAGCAATCTTTTCCGCCATATATAAGTGTGGCCCAGTCACGCGTGGGCAAACCCTATTTACGAAACAAAATAATATTTACTCCACCCTTAATTTTTCGCTTGATAGTATCTGAAAGATGAACCGAGTGCGGATTGTGCGTATGATAGAATCGGTTTGCGAAATAGAATATAGGTACTTTATTTTGAAGCGAACAAAACAGAGTCGGAAGTTAATCTTTACTAATCCTTACTAATATTATAGTAACCCTGTCTGTCTGTCTGTTACGCTTTCACGCCTAACGGATCAACCGATCATCATGAAATTTTGTACACACGTTTTCAGTGGTACAGAAAAGGATATAGGGTACTTTGTATCCCGGAATTCCTGCGGGATCCCCGAAATTTTCGCTGGTGAAACCGCGGGAAACAGCTAGTTATTTATAAATGCGAAAGCTGTTTGTCTGTTACGCTTTCACGCCTCAACCACAGATAATATAATACTGCCTCAACTAGTCGATGATCATCATGAAATTTTGCATGCACGTTGTCAGGGGTACAGTGAAAGACATACGGTAGATACCTACTTATAATTCCGTAATGGGCATGTTGACTAATTTTTATTTTTTATTCCGTCTTGTAATTAAAAATATTGGACACGTATTTTTTCTTTTTTTACGTAATCAAAAAATAACGGCGATATATTGAGTTGAAATTTCGCGTGACGTCACTATTCTGACAGTTTGTATGGTGGTTTTGCGGTTAGTGACGTCACGACCTCCTCATCCTAAACTTTAATGCGCTTTATCTCTATATATTTTAATTTATTTAAAAAAGCAAAAAATACGTGTCTATTGTTTTTTTTATTTTCTAACTGACGGACGAATTAGAATTTTCGATTTTCAAAAGTAGTCCACATCCCTATTCCTTAGGGAACTCTAAATTCCACCGTGCAACCGTGGGCAACAGCTATTAGATATTTGTTTCGCAAAATAAATTAGGTATAAATACGAGTCTTCAAACTTTGATATTTTCCAACAGCTTAGTGAAAACTTATTTAGGTGTTGGTCGTGGCTTTCCCCGCGGTTGCATCCGCGTTAATTTTTAAGTTCCCGCGGACGTTCGCATTTATAATTCAGTATGAATATTATTATTATCATCTTTGATCACTATCCTTTATCTAAGAGGTGTATTTCGAGGAAGTTTTCGGCAGAAATCGAAGATTTATTTTTGTATCGATAAAAAACAATCAAAAGTGAATTTTGCTAGTTTTTTTATATGGTGCTGTATTGGACAATAAGTTTTTTTACGTGTTCATGAAAATATCATGATGATGTTCGCCGAGGGTAACTAGAAAGATGTTGGAATCTATATCACCATAAATGGACATAGATAAGCAATAGTGTGTTAACTCACACTGGAGAAATTTTGAGTAAATTAAAGTTTTAAAATTATAGCGCCATTTTGTTTTAACAATTTTTATGTTCAATATTTAGTTACATATTTATACAATGTAATGAGGTAAACACATAATTAAAAAACGTTTTTTCAATCTCAATAAATCGTTCTGAATCAATAACTTCGTTTTGTGGGTTAACATGTTGTTGCTTATCTGCGTCCAAATAGAAACTACAAACAGTATAACTGTATAATGAATAAAATTAAAATAATAATGCGTTAAGCAATATATGTATATGAAACCGGCTGAGTGCATTATACATTAGTACATGCGAAAGAAGAAGAAAAATAATGAAAAAATTGTGATTAGTTATATTATGGTCTCATATTACCTAGTTGTCGCCACGCTCGTCCCGCGCAAACAAAATGGCTTTATGCACGAAACACGAAAACTCTCCCAGACTATATTTCTCATAAAAATACGCTGTGAAAATTCCCGAAATCTAATAAATTTTCTTTCCGTATACGTTTTATCACATACATAGTTGGAATTTAAAAAAATTCTCTCTCCTATCTACTTTTATGCACTTTTCGCTAACGAAATTTGAAATGAGCTATTCGTGCACCTACTCAGATTTTTATAACGTCACGGGAATCTTTTTGAAAACCTCGTGTATAATGAAAACTTGTTATAAAATCCGTGTGCTAAAAAAGTAAGTATCTAGTTTCTGCGAGAACAACACAAATAGTACGTACCTAGTTACCTACCACACCTAAATAGAAATGTTGTGTGTTATTATATAAGTGCGATTGTGTTTGTTTTTTACGCTCTCGCGGTCGATCGTTATGAAATTTGCATGGACATTTTCGTTTTCGGTACAAAAAGGACATGCCTAATGTAAGTTCTGTTATTCTGGAAAAAATAGCATATACATTGTCTTTGTTGGTACAAACAAAGACATACCTAATGTAAGTCTTTTATTTATTTATTTATTTATTTATTTATTTAACAATTAATGCACACAAGGACAACATAAAAAAGAAAGAAAGTATAAAAGTAAACATGTACAAGGGTCATGCTTATTCCATACAATTGGAATTTCTTCCAGCAGACCCGCAACAGGAGAACCCTTGGAATTCCCACGGGAACTCCGAAATTAACGTGGGTCAAACCGTGCAGAACTGCATGCAGCTATTATAATAAATGGACATAGATAAGCAATAGTGTGTTAACCCACACTGGAGAAATTTTGGAGTAAATCGTGTTTTAAAAGTAGGAGCGCCAGTTTGTATCAACATTTTTATGTTCAATATTTAGTTACATATTTAAGCAGTGTAATAAGCTAAACACATAATTAAAAAACGTTTCTTAACTCTCAATAAATCGTTCTGAATCAATAACTTAATTTTGTGGGTTAACATGTTATTGCTTATCTGCGTCCAAATATCTGGGTCTCCGAGCTTCGCTCGTTGTGTATAGCGCCATCTGTTCTTACGTAGAAAAACAAACACTCATTTTACATTGCCTGAAAACACGGATAAAACTTCGTTTTCTACAAAGGAAACCTAGCTAGATCGATTAATCGCCCCCGAAACCCCCTGCATACCAAATTTCATGAAAATCGTTGGAACCGTTTCCGAGATTTATATTATGTACTATAGCTGTCCCCCGCGATTTCATCCGCGGTAATTTCGGAGTTAATTCCGGGAAAAAAGTACCTACTCTACGTCCTTCTTTGTACCCCTGACAGTAGTTTACGGTGATAAGCGATTCCCCGCATTAATTCCGGAGTTCCCGCGGGAATTCCGGGATAAAAACTATCCTATCTTTTAAGTTGGACCATATTATAAATGGTTACAAAATTTTATCCATAAGTCCGTTCAGTAGTTTAGGAGTCCATCGCGGACAAATAACGTGACACGTGATTTATATATATTAAGATATGTATTTCACAGTGTCATAGTGTCATTATTTCACAGTATCAGACAGAATGATAAAATAGTGATGGTATAGGTATACCTTTTTTGTAAATCCCTACTAATATTATAAATGCGAAAGTAACTCTGTCTGTCTATCTGTCTGTTACGCTTTCACGCCTTAACGGCTCAACCGATCGTCATGAAATTTTGCATGCACGTTATCAGGGGTACAGAAAAGGACATAGGGTAGGAACTTTTTGTCCCGCAATTCCCGCGGGAACTCCGAAATTAACACGGGTGAAACCGCGGGGAACAGCTAGTTCATAATACTGAACTATGATACAAACTGTATCTACCCACATAGCTGTTTATAAGTATGGCGATTTTAGACGCGCGAATTTCCAGGATCCCTAGGGAAATTATATTTTCAGGATGAAAAGAATCCTATGTCCTATTACTGACCCTAAAAAAGTAGTCGTATCAAATCTCATGAAAAACCCTTTACCCTTTCCGAAATACACGTATGTACCTATGTCCCAAACAGACCGACAAAAAAGTTCAGAACATTTTTTTTAAATAATTATATATTTAAAAATGCAAATAGACCTTGGAGCTCAATAGAAGATAATTATCTCATCCCAACATCACAATCAGACCCTTCTCTTATATTCATGTACCTACAATACGGCTGCCCTACGGAAAAACAAAGCAACTGACATTCTATTCAAAATGAGTTTTTTTTTTTTGCATTTTGGGCATTTTTCGCGCATAACGGATGTTCCTACAGGCTACCACTAAACAGGCTTTAGTTGTAGAGAAATTAAAATTAATAAAATCGTTGAACTATGGAAGATTGTTGTAAATAAAGCAGTTTCCGGTTTGCTCCTCCTGTTAAATTTATTCCACTGCAATTACTTTGTTTTTCCGTAGGGCCGCCGAATAGGTAGTAGCTGTTGTAACAGGTAAGTACTTACATTAATTTGCAAAATTCAAATCATGAAATAAAAACCTAGAGACTATTAGTGTGTACAATAGAGTGTAGACGTGCAAAAAGGGGAAAAAAAAGTTATGAGAGAAAGCGTGAGGCTTGAACCGACATCCAAGCGATTACATGTCTATAACTATTTGAACACAACAGTTAAAAATTACTAACGTAGAACAATGTTAACAAAGGTTCACACTGTGAAAAAAGAAAGAAAGATGTTTCACTTCAAAAATTGTGACCATGTTCTGCCACCGCTTCACAATAAAATCTAATTCAATTGTACGCACACTTATGCAAGTATGTTAAACTTGCACAAATTTATTTCAAAAGCCAAATTAACGCGTAACTTTTTCGATTTACACCGAGCGAGCGAGAGAGCGTCCACCGCAGTCATTATCAAGCGAAATGTTCACGTTCATCGCGTTAGGGTCTGCGCATACTAGGCCACTATCTGTTTATTCATTTGTATGGAAAAATGCAGTACAAATACATAATATATAGGAATATTTTTTAAGCAATGCGCAAAAAAATTTTGGTGGTTCAGTATCAGTAATAGAACACATTTCCATTATTTGTTCAAAACTTTTTTATATTTTTTTATCCGGCTTTAAATTAGCAAAATATCGACACTATCTATTCGTAATAATAACAATGGGCGCGCGCGCCGTGCGGCGTACGCGGGGGTGTTGCAACGGGGGTGAACGACCTCGATCAGCTGTCGGTACATTGTAACCCACGTAAATACCTAGCCGATCGAGCGGTTCACGCGCAGCGGTGGCGGCGGTGAATGGAGTAGCCAATAAATCAATTGCAAATTATATATCTTTCGTTTACCATAACTTTACTTTTTTGTACTAAGACTTATCAAAATAAAAAAGGTGCTTATTAAAACTCCTTTAATTTTAATTTGTAAAACTTTGCGCACTGAATAAAAAATATTCCTGTATATTACATGTAAAATGAAATGAAATGAATGAAATAAAATATTAACAAAAAAATTAAAACCGACTTCCAAAAACACAAAACTAAAAAACTAAAAATAAAAAGCTAAAAATATCAACATACCGATTTAATCCAAAAGACAAAAACACACGTAATATTCTTATTGATTTATGCTACCACTAATCGGTTTGAATTCGGTGACAATCCCGCTGGTGTATGGCCACTTGGGTTGTCCTGCTCACGAAGAGCTGGTGGCAGGAGTCGAATTAGCCCATCTACCCCCTTCATATTTGGCTCGTCACCGACTTCATACCGATTAGTGGTAGCATAAATCAATAATAATATTACGTGTGTTTTTGTCTTTTGGATTAAATCGGTATGTTGATATTTTTAGCTTTTTATTTTTAGTTTTTTAGTTTTGTGTTTTTGGAAGTCGGTTTTAATTTTTTTGTTAAAATTTTGTTTATTTCTCGCTTTTAAGTGACTTAGTTCATAATTTCTCTAAGTTACAATAGCCTAATGTCAACTGCTCATCACCTTTTACACAATATTGCTTTTCCCGACGCAGGAACGTTAATTGTTGAGGAGTTCTCCTGGTACATCATCATCAGTTCCACTTCACCATATACATTGTGACGAGCATAAATTGTTTAGAAATTATATTAAAGTTAACGAATCGGAATCTGTGAAATACCTATTATTTAGTAGTTCTTATGACCATCTGTGGTCTTCATCATCAGTTCCATTCTTCAAATTTTACTTTCCGAAAGCAAATAAACGATTTACTATAAAAAATCCAAAAATCACCTATAATTTTTGAAGAGTTCCCTCGATTACTCCAAGATCCCATCATCAGATCTCGACTTGGTGACAAAGGAATCAATTTGGGAGTATCCCCTATCAAACTAAAAACCAATTTTCGAAATCGCTGCAATCGGAACCCGTGAAATACGTATTATTGTTGAGTAGTTCCGATGACCATCTGTGGTCTTCATCATCAGTTCCACTTCTTCAAATTTTGCTTTCCGGAAACAAATTAACGATTTACTATAAAAAATACCCAAATCGCTATAGGTGTGCCTATAGTTTTTGAAGAGTTCCCTCGATTTCTCCAAGATCCCATCATCAGATTCCGACTTGGTGGCAATGGGACCTAATTGGGAGTAAACCCTTTCAAACAAAAAAAGAATTTTTGAAATCGGTCCAACCGTCTTCGAGTAATCGGTGAACATACAAAAAAAAAAAAATAAATAAATAAACATACATACAATCGAACATAGAACCTCCTCCTTTTTGGAAGTCGGTTAAAAATCAAACTTTATTCGTTACGACAACTGAAAACAAAGATAAGTAAGTAAATAATATGGAATAAAAAAGTTGCATAAACAGCGTTACGTTAGATTTGTGAATGTAAGGTTTTAATATGTTGAGTTTGGCAGTTAAATAAATTTTATAACTTCTTGCTACACTAAATGAAGATTTTGTTGTTATTGTTATTGATGGAAATCATCAAGTCAAATCAAAAATTATTTAAGTGTTACTTAGGATCGGTTGATAAAATCACTTATAATCGTCAGCAGGTTCTTAAAATTAAATTGATATTACTGTCATCTCGATCACCTTAGCCAACATCAGAAAAAACTCGCACAAACCTCTGGCAGGTCTGCGTTGCTCTTTAAGTCCTCGCGAGCCCGCATGTTTCATCAAAAGATATCGCGACGCATCGCAAAAGTATATGACGTAGGTACTATGACATTTTTGTAATCTAACTTTGGACCTCATCAATCACTGTCTACGTGAAATTTTGTGTCACATAAAAGCCGCTGAGATTATTAAAAATACTAGTACCTATAGCTAATAGCCCCCAAATTCACAAGAGGCTGGTAAAATTCTGGTCTCATTCAGAGGGCTGCAAGAATCTCTGGGTTTCTTCACCTCATCACGAACCAAATAGATTACCGTCCACTGCAGGCGTCTTTGGGTTTTTTCCTGCTCTGTTTACGAATCAGGCGTTACGGTGAAAAAATTTAATATAATATTACTGACTAAGCTCCGCGGTTTCACCCGCGGTAATTTCGGAGTTCCCGCGGGAATTCTGGGGTAAAAAGTACTCTATATCCTTCTCTGTACCCCTGACAACGTGCATGCCAAATTTCATCCAAATCCTTTCTGCCATTTTTGCGTGAATGAGTAACCAACATCCAAACATCCACACTTTCACATTTATATTAGTAGGATTATAATATACCTAAACACTTGTTTTTTTTTTACCGATTGGTCCATAATATCGCTTGATGGTAAACGAAGACTAGGTGTTACACTTCTGCCAACTAAATACGTATCCCATACTCTCTAAGAGGTCCAAATTGTAGTTCTGGGGAAACAGACTCCAGCAGATCTTCCAATCTCTGGCAGTGCTAAAGTGAGTTTGTTTGTTTGTTACGCTTTCATACCTTAACCCTGCTGTCAGGGTTACAGAAAAGGATATGAGGTACATTTTTTTGGAATTGCCGCGGGATCTCCGACATTACCGCGGATGAAACAGCGGAGAACAGCTAATAGTACCCACTATAACGTCACAGACGATAATGGTTTGTCGTAATTATTGCATAATATTGTTTGAATGGCAGCAACTATATCTAATTGTTATTATTATCGTACCTCCATCGTTATCTCGATGGAATATTATAATAGAATTATTAATATACGTGATAGGTAGGTACGTCTACGCCATTATAATATTACGCTACTTATGTATGTACCTACGTCTGTATACGTGTTATAGGACATGTGTAGACGAACTACCGTCGTGTGTGGCATGTCCATTCGCAGTTGTAAGTATAAATTAAAGACGATTATCTTGAGAATAACTTAGTTTTAAAGCAGATATCACAAAAATAACATGAGCAAGCCAGTTCCCATCCCCATTCCAGGCCGGCAACGCACCTGCATGCCTTCTGGTGTTGCAGATGTCCATCAGGTGTACCACTTGCCCGCGTTTGCCCAATATGACATCAAAAAAGAGCCATGTGCTCTGATTCAAGCAGATAGATGAAGTGGAGGGGCAATGGAGCCAGCGGCGCGCGCGGGGGGGCTAAGATCCTTAGCATCGTCGTATGTGTGTGTGCTATATAAGTAAAGCACACATGCAAGTCATCAACATCAAAATAGCTGTGCCCCGCGGTCACACCCGCGTGAGGTTTCACCAAATTCTTTTTTGTTGTATTTGTTACTGAAGGAGAAGGTTCTTTTAAAAGAAGTTTGGAGTTCCTGTGGGAATTCCGAAAATCACGGGGGTGGATCTCCGGAACGATTGGACCGATTTTGACGGGACTTTCAGTGCTAATTAGCTGATGTTATAGGAGTAAATTAGACTACTTGAGAATCCTGCGGGAATTCCGAAACTCACGCGTGAAAGCGCGGGGCACAGCTAGTCTATATCTATACACGTATAAATTAAGTTGAAGTGTCTGTTTGTAATTTCAAATTAACAGCTTTTCACTAAATGCATATGAAAATACCTATATACGGCACGTTTATAAAAAATAAAAAAAATTCTCTGTTTTTCTATCTGTCTGTTTGTTCCGGCTAATCTCTGAAACGGCTGGACCGATTTTAGCGGGACTTTCACTGGCAGATAGCTGATGTTACAAGGAGTAACTTGGCTACTTTCATTATAGAGAATGATAGTTCCCGCGGGAATTCCGAAACTCACGAGGGTGAAACCGCAAGGCACAGCTAGTTTTTAATAAGTTTCATCTCTTGCACGTCGTACACAGTGACACAGGTATTATAATTATCTTATTTATAAATAAAAATGAATGTTTGTATGTTTGTCCTCTATGCGTTTCGAAACCATTGGTCTTTGGTGGGTTGTTCTGCTCTCAGGCGGGTGAAACCGCGGGGCACAGCTAGTTTATTATATTTCTTAAATCTTAAACAACTAATATTTTACACGATTTATATAAATGACAAGTGCTTGCTCCAAATATCTCGTTACTACACTATTAACTGTAAATAGCTTATAATAATAATAAAGTTTATCTATGTATTCGCTCGTTATCTTTAACGGCTGTGACGCTCGGAGGTGCTGTAAAAGGTAAGATAGCCGGCTATTGTGAATTCGTTTCCCTTCAATATCAGTTTGGATTTTATATTCGACTATAGCTGTGGCCCGCGGTTTCAACCAGTTTAGTTTCGGAACTATATTACTACTACTACTATACTATATTATTACTATATACTACTATATATATTTATACTATATATATTTTTCTAAAATAAAAGTAGCCTAAATTACTACTTATAACATCAGCTATCTGCCAGTGAAAGTCCCGTTAAAATCCGAAATTACCGCGGGTGAAACCGCGGGACACAGCTAGTATATCATATTTTTCTAGCTATTCGTTTTACCCTGTCCTCTTGAGAACGTGTCATCATCATCATCATTTTCAGCCTGCAGCAGTCCACTGCTGGACATAGGCCTCTCCAAGGGTTCGCCACCTAACCTGATCTTCAGTCACCCGCATCCAGTTACTGCCAGCCACCCACCGCAGATCGTCGCTCCATCTGGCAGGGGGGCGCCCCACACTACGCGTGATCTCCACTCCAGGACTCGCTTGCTCCAGCGGTTGTCAGTTTTGCGACTGATGTGATCAGCCCATTGCCACTTCAGTTTGCTAATTTGAAGGGCTATGTCAGTGACTCTGGTTCTCCGACGAATTTCCTCATTAGGAATTCTATCAGAGATACACCCAGCATTGCCCTTTCCATAGCTCTTTGAGCGACCTCGAATCGATGGACTAGTCGCACCGTCAGTGTCCACGTTTCGGCTCCGTAGGTCATCACGGGTAGGACGCACTGGTTATAGACTTTTGTCTTTAGATATTGAGGTATAGGTGACGAGAAGACCTGACGCAGCTTCCTTAATGCCGCCCATCCCAACTGAATCCTCCTATCGACGTGTGTGTACGCTAAATTTCACAATAATCGGTTGAAAAGTTAAGACGTGAAAGCAGAAAAGACAAATAGACAGGATTACTTTTGCATTTATAATATTAGTCGTTTCATAAAAGCTTTAACCTATATATATCGAGAGCTCTAATATGTTCCTGTATTGTATATCGGTAAAGCGTTTATGAAATAGGTACACCCCTAAAACTCCCATTTGGATACCGATAAGCAATAACATGTTAACCCACAAAATTAAGTTATTGATACAAAACGCTATAGTGAGAGTTATAGGACGTTTTTTAATTATATCTTTACTTTATTACATTGTATAAATACCAACAATATCTTGAACAAAAAAAAAATTTGACACAAAATTGCGCTAAATTTTAAAACACGATTTACTAAAAATTACTCCGATGTGGGTTAACACACTATTGCTTATCTATGTCCATTTTATGCTTGCATCAGATATCATGACATACAATCTATTTTATACCTACTTCTTGCGTATAGGTATGCTTAAAAAGTTCAATCGCACATTTCCCGCGGGACAATAGGACTCAATGAGGGATTCTCTCATGATTAAACAGCATAATACGTCGGAGATCATTTAGTTGGCACAATGCTAGTGATTTGCCGGTTCAGTGATGACGAGTGCTGAGTATCGATGGGTATTGATGGCGAATGGAGAATATTTATGTTGCGTATTGAAAACAATGTGTTTCTTGATTAGATATTGTGTTTTTCAATCAAATATTCATGAATATTCTGATATTTTTTCTTATCTAACGCATCAATCAAAAGTCAGATCTATTTTATACTAGCTGTAGCCCGCGGTGTCACCCACATGAAACGTTTTTATATGACAATATTTTTTCCGACATCCGATTTAAATGAAACAAAGCCTATATATAGCTCCAGGCTAAGCTAAGCTAATCTGTGAAAACCACATGACAATCCGTTTGGTAGATTCGGAGATTATCGTGAACAGACAGACAGAAAATAAAATGACTGAACTGAACTGACTGAACCTGATTTTTTTTTTAATGCTTACTCTTCCTTTATCGGGCGATCCTTCCTTCCTTCCTTTATCCTGTCAATTTTTGTTAAAAATATACAATGTACACAATCGCGGATTCTGGTCTTTTCTTATAGTATAGAAGATTCTTTAAGTAGAGTGAATTCTTTAAGTGGGCGCGGATGGCCAAATTCTAAACTAAAAATAATATTGAAAAATGTTCAAATATTTAATTATCCATATCTCAGAATTTTATTTACAATAATTTTTTTTTTTCGGGATTTTACATCATGGTATGGCATGAGTTTAAATCCAATCAGCTTGAGCTGTTGGTGAAAAAAAACCTCGTGAGGTTGATAGTTGTGTACCTACGTTGGGAGGGATTAATAGGCCTCCGGCAAACTCCAATATTAAGTAAATAAAGCTTTAAAGGAGTGAAATAATTTACTGACTGTAGTAGAATAATATTAATTTAGATGCGTACCTAAGCTTAGAAATCTAGTCTAGGGGTGAATCATACAAAAAAATAAAAATAGAAAAAAAAAAATTTAATTAAAAAATGGTATTACAGATCAGAATTCAAAATAAAAGAGGTTTTTAAAAATAAAAAGTAATAGAAAGAGGTATCATGTCATCATGTCAGAATATTTATAGAAAAAGGTTCGTATTGTGAAACCTCAAAACTCATTAGGAGAGCTCAACCTTTTCATAAAACATTATAACAGATAAACATAATTTAATACATGATCCGCTCCGCTCCGCTTTAAAAATAATATGATATACAAACTCATTCGAGTCGAGACCGTTTTCACGGAAAATCGCGTGAGACAGCTTATTAAAGCTTCTCGCCATACTCTATGAATATTTGAGAACGTGTCATTATATGTATGTATATCATATCTATCCACACGCGAGCAACTCCTCGTTGGTACTTTGTGGTGTGCACATGAGAGGTTTCATCAAGTTATGCTATTAACATTTTGAGGACCGAACAAAATCATGTGTCTCTGGATTTAATAAAGCAACGCGAAGTTTCTAAAGTTTTCTTCTAAAACGTTTGTTTCATACAAAGTCATCTATACATATAAAATGCTTTGTCCTGAATGACTGATGGATCAACGCACAGCCTAAACTGCTGATCGTAGACACCTGAAACTTGGCGGGTGCAGTGTCCTTTGTTTGGCGTAGGCATCCGATAAGAAAGGATTTTTGAAAATTCAATCTCTAAAAGGATGAAAAGGGGTTGCAAAGTTTGTACGGAACAGTTTCGCGGGAACCTCAAAATTATCGCGAGTGAAACCGCGCGGAGCAGCTAGTTATAAATATAAGTATGTACCTACATACCTATGCAAATTCTCCAGTTTTCTATTTGTTTGATGACACTGAAGCAAATATTTATTAACAATATACATATATCTGTCTGTTCGCAATAAACTCAAGAACTGCTGAACGGATTTTCATGCGGATGTCACCAATAGAAAGAGTGATTTAAGAGGAAGCTTTATACGTATAGTTTATTCTGGAATTCCCCGTGGGAACTCCGAAATTAACGCGGGTGAAAGTGTATAATATTATTTTTAAATTAAATAAATCTTAATAGATATTAGTTTTATAGCGGGTGGCAATAGTTTTCCTAATGTCCTTACGTGGCTTTTGTCTTAACTTATAGAACACACGCGGATGGAGTAGCAGGCAGCGGCCAGTATTCAGCTTGTATTTGAGTTATAGCATATTTTAAGCGGTGCAAACTTTTTACTCAAACTTTGGTAAGGACTGTTACTGACTTATTTATGAATTTTAGATAGTACACCGAGTTATTCTCTGCTAGAATAAAGGCGGAAAAAGTTGTATAGTGCGCGTATTAGAGTTATAAGCAACCAATCACAAGTCCCCAGACAAATCGGATTTGTTGATTTCCTCCCTGCGAGTAGGTATTTGAGATCAAAGGCGTATTGTAGGTACGTACTTTATTGGATACCTCTATAACTGTTCTATAAGAAACGGAGCGAATATTTATTTGTGTCTGTAAAAGTAAAGTAGTGCCCGAGGGCATGTACAGTGGATAGTTTGGTCAGAATGTTTGCTTTTAGGTAGAGTGAGAAAGGTCCCTAGGGTATCACAGACCATCACTCATGTTATACCTAGATATTAGAGCAGAGATTGAGTGACCAACGAGTATAAAGGGAGTTCGAACTTGTTTTGTAATTCGCGATCGAAAATATTTTCATTTTTCCAAACAAACTATCCTCAGAGGGGTTATTAAGTAACTTTTGTTTCTATCATTTGCAATCAAAAACATCGAGGTTTTGCGGTTATAATATGCACATTTTAACACTCACAATATTTAGCAATAAACCAAAATAAACATAGGTAGGTATATCAAAAGTTGAAGCTGCCTAAACATGATCAATTAATGACAAAATCGCTATTTTTCTGATAGAAACTAAAATATGATAGCAACAAAAGTAACATAATTGCCCTGCTAATGACGATTGATTCATTTTGAAACTCTACACTGAATCCGCAAATTCGCAAATTCATTTTCTAATCTAAACAATAGACGGCGGGTCATTAAACACTTTTGCACGTTTATTTGTAACGATTTTTTGAAAAATTTGCATGATTAAGATAAAATTTGGAATAGAGCCTCTTCAAGTACCAAACTACTCGCAATGTACGACACTATACTTCACATGACATTGATCAATCACTCATGTATTTGCTCCCCGATATTTCTATTAGGTACAATCAGTGGACCTCACTTGGGAATATCGACTCGTAGAATCGATAGTTCAAGTCATAGGCAGAAGCGGGAATCGTTATTTCCAAACGCCTTGCAATAAAAAAATAATGAAATGTTTAACAAGGTCAATCGGGTTCGACTTAACTATAAAACATTTACGTGCGTGGTTAAGGTCATGGTCGTATTTTGTTTAATACGTCTGTCATCATCATTTAATTTTACTAACAACATATTTTTAGTTTTGGAGCCACAGTTTTGATAGAATTTTTATACCTACCTACAATCATTTTAAAGTTGTTATTTCAGGATAAAAATAAATTAAATCAAGTACAGGGAGGGAGAAGGATTGAGTTTTTTTTGGTGCATTTAAAATGCAAAATTTGAACCAATCTTAAATTATTTATTATCAGTCATGATAATATCATAATCAAATGTATATCAGATTATTTTTAGAAAAAATAAATGAACACGCAAAAAGCCGCAAATAACCGCTAGTCGCTTATAACTTACGGCGTCGTACGGGGTCGACCCAATATTTTCTTATGATAAAATATTAAGAAAGCCATTTCTCACAGACATAATAATATTCTTAACATCGCAATCATATGGGAAATAAGGGCGATGTCAAGCGAGGGAATACTTAAAATATATAAAAAATGTGACGTGATATTTTCTGTCGCATCACGATGTAAGTACCAACGTACATTATCTGCGATATCTTTTGAGGGATATAATTTGTAATGTTATATATACATACGTACTTACCTACGTTCAAAAATATAGTTGTGAAATTTACCTAAGTGGCGATAGTTGGGAAATAATTCACAATGTTTTTCTTCAGCGTTATGCATGTAGTATAATCAACTTGAAAGACGGTACCTAGATCATAGCTAACATCAAGAGAGTCAAAATATGCAACTTTTCACTGTCACTTAGCATCAGGTGAGCTGTGGTCAAAGGCCTAACCTGTTGATTCTTATCCTATTTTTATTACAAATGAAAATGTGTGTTCGTTTGTTTATTTTGTTTGGTATTTTTTATCGTGGAATCCCGGTGGAACTTTGAAATCATTGCAGATGAAATCGCTGGGAACAACTAGTACCTATCTACATTTTATATTTTCTAATTACCACAAACATCACATTAACGTCACGTCATCGTCACGTTAACGTCACGTTAAAAGATCTTGAGCGAACTGTATAAAATCTAACTCCACCATTCCGTCTCAGGGACAGTTGTGGAAAGTTAAATTGCGCATTAATGTAACGCGCCAAGTTTAATGTTACCGCTGGAATCCGTTGACTGTTTTAGACTGTTCCAACTGAAGCGAATCTATACATCTTTATATGTATCTAACTTGACCAATAATAATGAGTATAATAATAATAATTCATTTCACAACACACAGATCTACTTGATCCCACATTAAGCTATAAGCTTGTGTCGTGGAAACCAAGCAAACGTGGTATATACTACATATATTATACTATAGATATATATAAACACACCCAGACTGGAAAATTGAGCCCTGTGTTCATCACACAAAGTGTACCCCCACCGGAAATCGAACCCGGAACTTCTTGATTAGCGGGCAGGTATGGTGATCTACTACGCCAATCGAATCGTCAAGATACTGTGTTCATAAAACACAACTATACTCTATAGCTAAGCTGGGAGTTCCTAAAAGAATAAAACAGTAATCACATACTGTGTTTCAATAAACTTGTCACTTGCGATGATCCTGTAGGTTAATACTCGTAATAAAAAAAAACAACGATGTAAAACCTACCTACAGCTATTAATTTTGTTGATTAATGGGCATGTGGACTAATTTTTATTTTTTAGTCCGTCTTGTAGATTATTAAAAAATATTGGACACGTATTTTTTCTTTTTTTACGTAATTAAAAAATAACGGCGATATATTGAGTTGAAATTTCGCGTGACGTCACTATTCTGACAGTTTGTATGGCGGTTTTGCGGTTAGTGACGTCACGACCCCCTCACCCTAAATTTTAATGCGCTTTATCTCTGTATATTTTAATTTATTTAAAAAAGAAAAAAAAAACGTGTCTATTTTTTTTTTATTTTCTAACTGACGGACTAATTAGAATTTTGATTTTCAAAAGTAGTCCACATCCCTATTCTACAGTGATTGCAAAGACGGACTTATAAACATTTATTTAGTCTTTATAAACATTTTATCTGTGGCATATAAATCATGAAAAGATTCAAAAAGATTCAATTAATCGAATAGAAAAAGAAAAAGAAGAAATTATGTCATGGGATTATGTTTTTCTTGAAAACCTTTTTCATTAAAAAAGATTATTTTTGCTGCCTTTACTTTTTCAGCTGAAATAAAAAATCACTGACAACATATCTAATATCTATACATATAAAATGCTTAGTCCTGAATAACTGATGGATCAACGCACAGCCTAAAGCGCTAATCATAGAGACCTGAAACTTGGAAGGTGTGTTCTTTCTATAACGTAGACATTCGATAAGAAAGGATTTTTGAAAATTCAACCCCTAAGTGGATGAAAAGGGGTTGCAAAGTTTATAAAGCTTACTAAGGCGCGTAAGTAATGTCGCTCCGTTTTACATACACGTCGACTGTTGTTTGTGCTCCAATTCTGCTTCTATTGAGCAGTTACATGACGATTGGTAACAATGACATTATGAATATTAATAATTTTGACATACAATTAACAACTAACAATTTTGACATACAAAATGATATTTTATTGACATCTAATTCGGACATACAATATGATGATAATTTATTGACATCACAATTAATTCAAAATAATTTAAATTAAATAATAAGACAATAGAGATGACCTCTTATTAAACACAGATTATGCGATAAAGCATATTATAGTGCAGTAGACTATTTAAATGATACAGACGTTTGGGAATGAATTGCTCTATCCAATTCCTATTTTTTGTTTTCCTAGTTTATAAGTATGATCATTAAAAGACAGCGCTGCTGAGTTTCTTGTCAGTTCTTCTCAGCAGAGGACTTATTCCGAACTGACGGTAATTTAATTTATAGTTCTAAGAACCTGCTGACGATTACAAGTGATTGTAACCAATCCTAAGTAATAAATAGCTTTTGAATTTTGAATTTCGAATGGATTTTTGAAGTACACTAACTTTCTATTCCATGATTGGGCCGTTTATGACTAAAACGACCACTCTTGCTTCGTTCGGTTAGTGTGTCGTTTCGATTCGGTTCATCAGAATTCGCTCGAGTTTGTAACATCCCCGAAGTTGCGGCGGTCGTTTCCGATAACTTTTGGTATTTTCACAGAGTTCATTAAGACTGTAAACGATTTCGCTTAATTTTAATAGCGCTACCTAAATTAACTCTTGCTGTTTTATGGTGGTGAATTAATTTCACTCTTTTCCTGATGTGGCGGTAAAAAAACAATGTTTCCACTTCTCATGCTCATAAATTTTTAGATCTTGCTACTGTTACGTATACTACAATACTACTATGCGGATTGAAACGATTTATTATGCTCTAGTCCATAATAGTACATTGTTATCCTAGGGGTGAAAGTAACTTATTTAGTCCCGAGACGGGGTTTCAATAGATCGAGGGACTAAATAAGTCTTTCTCCCGAGGGTAACACTGTGCTTTTCATTACGAATGCAAGGAAAGTCAAAATAAAAATAGGAATTAGCTAAAGAAAAAATGAGTGAAGATCAGATAGTCGCTTGACACTTTCCCACCTATTTCTTTTTCTTTGGCCGGCTAGCTATTCAGCCAGTATTTTTTATTTACATTGTGGCGACCTAAAAAAAATATTTTCTTTAATTATTAAGTATTAATTAAAGAAAATAAAAATATATAAATATGAATTAGCTTAAGAAAAAGTGAGTGAATTTTATTTTAATTAATACCTACTTAAACTTTACGTTATTTCAATTTTACATCGCTCGCTGTATAGAAAGTTGAAACATGGTTCAATAGAAATGTGAAAATAGACCTAGTTTTTTTTTAATAATTTGACAGTTATCAGTTGAAAGCGATTCTCCCTAGGGCTGAAAAGGGTTACTTTCAACCCGCTTCTCAGGCAACTTCAGACCTACTTTCCGAGTATGAGTAATGAAAAACAAATTTTCCACCCCGACGAGAGTTTGTTTCGATATGCGTGAAAAGTGGCAAAAATACAAAAGTAAAAACTCATTTCGGAAAAAATTACAGTTGCTTTGTTTTTCCGCAGATTAGCCGATTGGTGTAATTTTTTTCCATCATTTCCCGATTACCTACGTTGTATTCAGGTTTTGACACCTACAACTTTTAGCAAACTACCAAAATTTGCACAATAATTGAAAAATTTTTACATCTAAACATGATTTAATACCTGCAATTACCGCTAGGTTTTCGATTAAAATCGAAAAATTATAGCAACAAGTTACATGATAGATTTGCAGACTCATTTGTTTATCCTCGATGAAGGTGATAGGCATGTTGACTAATTTTTTTTTAGTCCGTCTTGTATAAAAAATATTGGACACGTATTTTTTCTTATTCTACGTTGTCAAAAAATAACGGAGCTACATCGAGTTGAAATTTCGTGCGACGTCACCAACCGGACAGTTTGTATGGCGGCTTATAGCGGTTAGTGACGTCACCAGCCCCCACCCTACACTTTAATGCACTTTATCTCTGTACATATTTTCATTTATTTGAAAAAGCAAAAAATACGTGTCTATTGTTTTTTTTTTTTCTAACTGACAGACTAATCAGAATTTTGATTTTCAAAAGTCGTCAACATCTCCATTATAATGATGTTTTAATGAAGAATAATACCTACGTATTTTATTATAATTATCTACAGATAAAAAAGATTAAAAAAGGAAGTGTAATTAATAAAAATACGACAGCTTATTTTACATTCATAATAATTAATATATTACTATTAAATTTTGCAGATAAAGCTTCAGAGATGCCCGAAGCGTCAGTGTTAATTAGCTTTGTATTTTCATTAGGTACTTACTTTCACAGAGCTTATTCATGATCGAATATATATTTTTTTTATCTGTGAATGTATAAAATAATTAATAATTCAATTTTTTTTTATTACAAAGGTGAAATCTAAATCTTTATCTATACATCTATACATATAAATAAAATTGAAGTATCTGTTTGTAATTCTAAATTAAAAACTTTTCACTAAATTCATATGAAAGTACAGTACAAGTACGGTACTTACATAAAAAAAAACAATTTTTATAATTTTTCTCTGTCTATCTGTCTGTCTGTCTGTTTGTTCCGGCTAATATCTGAAACGGCTAGACCGATTTTAACGGGACTTTCACTGACAGATAGCTGATGTTACAAGGCCTCCTTGTAACATCAGCTATCAGCATCGGCAGCATCAGCTAGCCTTAGGTTACTTTATTTTGGAAAAAATAGTTCTTGCGGGAATACCGAAACTCACATGGGTAAGGAAACCGCGGGGCACAGCTAGTCTTTCATATCATAAAGAGTGATTAAGATTACACCAAAGAAGCGACTTTATTAGCTCATAAATATTATATTGTGTAACGATAATTAGGACTGGTATGATACTCGATAAAGTGTTTTCGTTCATCTATTCATACATAATAATGCATTTACTTTGTCCTATCATCCCATCCACGATGAAAAATCCTGAATTTTGCAAAATTGATACCTGCTGATTGTATAATAGATACAAATATCCCTTTTAACTTAGCACAAAGTGCTCCATTGAGTCGTCTATCTCAAATTTGTGTGCCTAATCTCCAGGCGCGGTCCGAAGGGAGGGTCACAGTGGACATGACCCCCCCAAAATCTAAGGTCAAATTGAAAAATCACAAAAAAATTGCCAAATAATAAAAGGAAATTTCTAGCGATTTTATATAGTTTGCTGACATCTAGTGGTGTTTTTATGAACTACGTACGATGGCCTAAATAACTTTGAAATGACCTATTTTTTATTAGTGTAGTGAGTGACCCCCTCCAAAATTTCAGGCTGCGACCGCGCCTACTAATCTCTGGGTGACAATATTAAAACCGTCCTCAAAACGACCCTACAACTTACAATGTGCCTAAGCTTCGAGAATGTCAAGCGACCGCCGTTATAGCGGGAACCATGAACTAAATTGTCTCCGCCGAAACTAATACGTGTCCAGAATTAAAATTAACACGTGACGTAATAACGTGACGACGGAAAAACTGCTGACGTCACGGGCCACGGGAGTGTTTTCGTTCAAACTTTTTCATCTAACCCGCCACTATACAAATTGAAATGAACTCTGTTTTTATGTGGCGAAAGATGATTTTTAAATAACGAAACGCTTCAATTGTTAACCCTTCCTCGTTTAATCTCAAAGATACGGTGGAAAGATCACATCGGTTGTAAAATCTCATGAGGTTTATTTAATGGCTTACGGATACTGAAACGAAGTAATTTGCATTGTACAATATTAAAATAACCTATTAGAAAGGTTATACCTTACTCATAAAAGATAATTTCTAAAAGTAATTTGTTTTTGGTTTTGATTTCATGAAAATGAGCTTGATATGAAATAAAATATAGGGTCAACATAGCTACAGGCAAAAACAACAATTAGCATCAAAAGTCAGAACCAACCTTTCAAGATTTTCTCCATAAATATTAAAAGATGCATATTTAAGATTGATATTTTATTCCAGAACTAGCTGTCCCCCGCTGTTTCACTCACGGTAATTTCGGAGTTCCCGCGACAATTCCAGGATAAAGTATACGTATAAAGTTTCCTCTTGAATCGCTCTACCTATTAAAAAATCGCATCAAAATCCGTTGCGCAGTTTTAAAGAACTAAGCATAAATAGGGACAGACAGCGGGAAGCGACTTTGTTTTATACTAGGTAGTGATAAATCTATAGGAGAATATTTCAAAAAGGTTAAATACTAAGTTCTGTAGAACTAACCGCCGCACTCAGAGTCGACGTTAATGATTACTTAGTTAAGTATAGATTTTTAAAACAAAACTGCCGCAATCAGAGACGTTCAGTAAACTAATGTTAATTGGCATTTAATGAGATGTAACTTAATTAGTTAAATGCCAATTAACATTAGTTTACTGAACGTCTCTGATTGCGGCAGTTTTGTTTTAAAAATCTATACTTAACTAAGTAATCATTAACGTCGACTCTGAGTGCGGCCGTTAAACTTGATACTGAAAAACTTAGGTAATTGGTTGTTAAAATCACAGAAAGAGAATTCTCCGAACAGTTATTTTTTTGCATTTGTTGCATTAATTTGTAGCACAATGTTATCTCCACCTACAAAGCCATTGTAATCGATCTCAACCGAACGTACGCATTTATTTCGGCCCTCTAAAAGAGCTCTGTATTTTACAATTTACTTACACGACTATTTCCAACTTAGGTTAGGTACGTATACGAAGTTAAGAGAGTTGTTTACAATAAAAGGAAGATGTAAGGAAAAGATATGTGGAGGCTTTGTGTTTGTAATTCTCAATTCTTTTTACTCCACGATAAAAGACCAACGTTTGTAAACGGTATATACCTATTACTGTAGCAAAGACCAATGACAGATCATGAAAAAGTTTTAATCACATATCTTATTTTCTAATTTAACTGTTTTTTAGTTTCATAAAAAATACTTATCCTAACTTATAGAATACTATGTAGCTGTTCCCCGCCGTTTATTTTCGGAGTTCCCGCGGGAATTCTGGATTACATTATAGCCGTTTTTACTCAGGGATCATGTATCTTACAGATTTCGGTTCCGTGGTTTTTGAGTTAAAACGTAACAAACAAACAAAAAAATAAATCTTTCCTCTTTATAATATTAGTATAATCAAACCTAACATAAACAAGAATGTCGGGGTGCTCTACACCCTGTCTGAAGTCAAAAAGTACTTGTAACAAGACACTACTTGTTCATGATGTAGTCAGCCACATCATGAATTGACAAATTCTTAAATGTGGCCACGACATTATGCAAAGTTTCATGATTATCGTTTGAAAGCGCAATAAACAATCTCACATTCGCATTGTTAATATCAGTTAGGATTATTGTATATTTATCTAGAAATATTATATCAGCCGAAACGTCAGGCAAAAAAGGTAATAAAAAACATCGCGTTCAAGTGCCGCGTAATTTTACATAATATAATGTGCTCAAAACGCGAAAATCTAAAAACTATAACATTATATTGGTACTAGAGTAAGATTATATTTGTAACAAACTTACAGACAATATTCTCAGAGGATATTAACATGTTATTTACGGTTCAACAACTTAAGCAATTTTGTTATAAAATACAGTTCGACCTTTGTTTGACGAACTCTGTGCTAGTTGTTGATATTTTCCTTTGTTCATCCTTACTAATGCTTACTGACATAGTTTAGTAAAAGTATTGTAAATATCAGTTTACTAGCTACAAAAACGCTGCTGTATGGGGTAGGCAGTCCGTTTGTAAAATTAAAATTCGGTAATCATCATAATATAATATTACTAGTGGTTCCCGCAGTTTTCCCTGTGTTAGGTTCGGAGTTCCCGCAGGATATCCGGGATAAAAAGTAGCATAATGTTGTCGGTATCCCTGATAATATGTATGGAAAATTAAAAAAAATATTAGGATGATTTTAATGTCTATTTCTTTTTTAATATTTGCCTGCCCATCTTCAGAACAGCGGCAGATTTTATTTTGATAATACGTATATTATGTAGATACCTAGGTATATGGTTTCTTTGTTCAGGAATAGAATACTTCTTCGAATAATAATGGCATTTTAAATTAAAGTTATCAAAACCGTGGTAAATACTATTTTTTATTTATTTACTTATTCATCTTTTATCCTACTAATATTATAAATGTGAAAGTGTGGATGTTTGGATGTTTGTTACTCAATCACGCAAAAACGGCTGAACGGATTTGGATGAAATTTGGCACGCAAGTTGTCAGGAGTACAGAAAAGGACATAGGGTACTCTTTTATCCCGGAACTCCCGCGGGAATTCCGAAATTACCACGGGTGAAACCGCGGGGAACAGCTAGTAATATTATAAATGTGAAAATGTGGATCGATGAATCATCGGACGTTTGTTACTCAATCACGCCAGCACGGCTGAACTGAGTTGGATGGATTTTGGAAGACAAATAGATTACAGTTTGAAAAAGGACGTAGGATACTTTTTATTCCGGAATTCCTGCAGAAACTCCAAAATTAACGCAAGAAAATAGACAATAAATATGAGGATCGTTAAACGTCGTCATATATTAAGTAGATGGTTCCGCATAGCATTGGAGGCCTTTTGAACGAGCGATTACGTAGTCTTTGATCGTTCGGCCGTGGCGTGGTGAGGCGTGAATATCGTGTGGGTTTAGCGACGTTATAACGTTTTTATTTTAGCCCTGTGTTTGTATATACTACTAGCCGCCCCGCGCGGTTTCACCCGCGATAATTTCGGAGCTACCGCGGAATTATACAATTGTTCTATACAAACTTTGCCCCCCCTTTTCACCCCCTTAGGGGTAACATTTCGGAAAATCCACTCTTATAGGATGCCTACGTCCTACAAAGAACGCACCGTCCAAGTTTCAGGTCTCTACGATCAGTACAAACAGATCAGTTTAGGCTGTGCGTTGATCCATCAGTCATTCAGGACAAAGCATTTTATATTTATAGACTAGCTGTCCCCCGCGATTTCATCCGCGGTAATTTCGGGGTTCCCGCGGAGGTTGCGGGAAAAAAGTACTCTATGTGCTTCAGTTCCCGAGGGAATTCCGGGATAAAAACTATCCTATCTTTTAAGTTGGACCATATTATAAATGGTTACAAAATTTTATCAAAATCCGTTCAGTAGTTTCGGAGTCCATCGCGGACAAACAACGTGACACGTGATTTATATATATTAGACTAGCTGTCCCCCGCAATTTCATCCGCGGTAATTTCGGAGTTCCCGCGGAGGTTGCGGGAAAAAAGTACTCTATGTCCTTCAGTTCCCGCGGGAATTCCGGGATAAAAACTATCCTATCTTTTAAGTTGGCTCATATTATGAATGGTTACAAAATTTTATCAAAATCCGTTCAGTAGTTTCGGAGTCCATCGCGGACAAACAACGTGACACGTGATTTATACATATTAAGATTTCCAAAATGTCGATCACTTAAAGCTAACTCAAAGCGTTTGTTATAATAAAATTATATTATTCGGTAAGTAGGTAGGTACAGTTACGTGCAAAAGTGCTAATTCAATTGTAAGCACGCGACTGCTTACTGGTCACGAGAGGGTCATTTGCATTCTCGCAAATTGTACAGCTCCGTTTATACATACACCTACTAATATTAAATAGGGTAAAATTTGTTTGTTTGTGTAGACGGCAATCTCTCTTTTTGGAATTAAAATTTATTACAGCAGACATTAATTTGCTGCTTTTATTTAATTTATTTACTGTATATATGTATATATATATATATATATGTATATATATATATATATATATATTTATATATATATATATCCCCTAGCCAAAAGGTTGACTGGTAGAGAATGCCTTAGGCATTAAGTCCGCCTTTTGTACATAAATGTGCAATAAAGTTCTTTAAATAAATAAATTAATTAATTAATTCAAGTGATTATCATAATATTAATATATCTGATTGCCACGCTAGATACCTACCGAAGGTTCGATTCGTATATGTACTTATATGATGAAATGCGTTTGACCTCGAGTCTGAGCGTTTATTATACAACGTGTTAATGAATTAACTGAAAACTAGAAAGTAGTTTGCTCAGAATCAACTAGCGAATCGATCGCACTATGTTTTAATATAGGGCGTATTTTTTCATTTTTAATAGCCCATGTCTAAATTTTATTTATAATACAAGATTTGGCGCGTACGCCGCCCGCAGCAAAAAAAATCGAACCGGTGGGCGCGGCGTAGCGCTTGGAATTTCGTAGATAGGTCACCTCTAGGTATCTTTTTTTCACTCTCATCATTTTTTATGTAGGTATAGTGTAACTTAAAAAATAAAATAAAAATATTCAAATGTTACATTATATTATATACTCTCAGTAGGTATACGAATATTCGTTCGTCTCTCGATCGCGAACGTTAGTGTCGTCTGTTTACATTCTTGCAAAACAAACAATTATATTGAGTCCCATCGCATTTTATTGGCATTGCCGCAACTTATAGCGATCGGCGAAACTGAATTATAGTGTTTAACTAGGTACACGGCAGGGTGTAATTCAGTGTGTTTACACACAGACAGCTGAAGCACTCTTCATATAACATAGGTGCCTAGGTATTATTAAAAAGATATTAAAATCGTGTCACAGTTAAGGTCATTTGCGCCGATTACTACAAATATAGCCGAAGCTAATCATCGTTCGGAAACAAAATGTTACATAGAATAGAATAGAATACTCTTTATTTTATAGGTACCAAAATAATTTTACAATTACATCCAATTATTAATTACTAGCTGTTCCCCGCGGATTCACATGCGGTAATTTCGGAGTTCCCGCGGGAATTCATAAAAAGTACCTACCGTATGTCCTTCTCTGTACCCCTGACAATGTGCATGCATAATTTCGTGATGATCGGTTGAGCCATTAAAGCGTGAAAGCTTAAAAAACTCCTTTTGTCTTTATAATACATATTAGTAAGGATTAACAAGCTGCCTCACGCTGTTTCACTCGCGTTAATTTGAGTAAAAATGATTTTTGCGTAACTTTAACCGTGAAAGCGTAACAAATAAACAAGCTCACATAATATTCGCATTTATAACCAACATGCATGCAAACACATTTTAACCAACATGCATTATATACTGGGACCGCGGTCTTACTTTCTAGAACTCCATCTCGCTCACACACATAGACAAATATACGCCCTTTCCAGACAATAAGGAGCGTTGCAATAATGGGCATGTGGACTAATTTTTATTTTTTAGTCCGTCTTGTAGATTAATAAAAAATATTGGACACGTATCTTTTCTTTTTTTACGTAATCAAAAAATAACGGCGATATATTCAGTTGAAATTTCGCGTGACGTCACTATTCTGACAGTTCGTATGGCGGTTTTAGCGGTTAGTGACGTCACGACGCCCTCACCTTAAACTTTAATGCGCTTTATCTCAGTATATTTTAATTTATTTGAAAAAGAAAAAAAATACGTGTTTTTATTTTCTAACTGACGGACTACGGGCATTTCGAGATAAAATATACCCTTTAATATATTCTTTACCCCTTGAAAATGACGATACGAAATTTCATAATAACAGGTCGAAGGAAACAGAGTTACTTTGCGTTTATAATATTACTATAGATGTCCATTAAATTATTTAAGGTTCTTATATGCCTTATAGGTATGTAACAAATGAACGAAAACAAAAAAAAAGTCTGTAACTTAGCACACTTGACCACAAACATAAACGGTGTGCTTCATTTTTCTACGCGCCGCTTAGATAATGCTATATTCAATTCTGTATTATGTCTAATAGTTTGATTGCTATGCACATACGTGTTTATTATTTTTAGTTGAAAATATTATTAAAAAAAAAGAAAAATATCTAATACAAAAAAAGATACCTAAATATTAACCATCGCCATTATACCCGAATAAAACCGCAAGTTTAGTGAAACAATACATTATCATGGTTGAAATAAATCTTTAGTTAAACCCTCCAGACGATCGATCCCGCTAGAATTTATTTCAATGAATTTCTGTTTCATAATGCTTCGTTAGTGATTTATTTTTATTTCCACTCGCAAACTTGCGTGGAATTGATCTTTAACTGGAATAAAAGGTCCAAGGCGCTATGAATTAACAACAGAGTTATATTATTTCAAGCTCGTCCTTTATTTTTATTGCTGAGCAGTGACGTGCATTGTGAGTTATGACGCTTTTTTCTTTTGTTTTATAAAAGAAATAGCTACCTATTGTTTGCCATTTTATAAACAAAATTAAATTAAATAAAAATTTAAACATTTCGCTAGCGAGGGCTGCATAACTAGTTATTTCTCCGATTTAGTATATCAATGGCAGTGTGCAAAACTTCTAGCATACATATTATTAGTACTTTATGGCTCATCTCTCTACGCAATAACTTTTACATAATGAGCTAGAGGATCTATTGTTGAATAGCGAATTTTATTTTTTAAATTGTATGACTAGTGACTTGTACTCCTTGACAATTTGATTGACGTTTTATAGTTTTGCAATTTTATTTTTTCACATCGCTTTGTTTCCATGATAATTATTTTTTTCTCTACATTTTTGCTATCATTATTTGTTTCTATTTTACTATCAACGATCATAATAAACTAGGATATTTCTATTAGCAACGTAACTATGTAATTAATAATATGAAATGAGTTATTGTATTCGATTGTCAAAACAATTATTATTTTCAGTATTATTTCATCGTTTCTAGTCTCTACAGTTTCGCTAGTGTAAAAAAAAGAAGAAAAAGAAACTCGCTAGCCATAAGTTATAGTTATTTCTCGAGCTCTAATGGTTCGTCTTTTCCACTCTCTTCACCTCAATACTTGGATATGGCGCAGTTAAAATTACTTCTGACAAGTTGCATCGCGAACAAATAGAGAAAGCTCAAAGTGGGTGTCCGATATCTAGAACGTTCAAAACTTAAGAATATTGTACATTTGGACGACTTTTGTTGAAGTCATATTTCTTCACTTTGGTATATATACTTGCTTATAGAGTGTATAAGGTCGAACGAGGAACAAAAAAAACTGATCACAGAGAAATCTTTTGTATATTTTTATAATGGTAGGTATTTTATATTTTTATTAACCTTCTTCCAATGGCTTAACTTACTTTGAACTAAGTGAATAAAACATTGATTTACGTGGTAGGACGTTTTAGTCTTTCTTTACATTAGATTTGTCGTCGTGCCAGTAGAAATACAAAGGAAAGGAGCATTGAAGGACATCAAGGGTATGATTGTTTGATGCCTCATCTTGCGTGCTCAATTTTCATGAATAATTTTTTTGACGACAAAAACAATTCTTGTTTTTTTTTCTTCGTATACTGGAGACGAGAATCGGATTCTGGACCCTACCTCAGTACCTACATCGTTCGTTTAACCTTACACTGTGTAGGATAAAACATTCGTTACGATATTTTTTAGACGTTACATTACACATTTTGAAATTTTGTGGGTTGTCAATACCTAGCCTGCTGTGGTCAAAAAGAAATCGTTTGATTGCTAAGCAGCTTTGTAATATATTTCAGCCGCGTAATATTTCAGGACTCTTTGGGAAACTCTCAAAGTATATCTTCCCATCTATCTCGTCACTCAGGGAGACCTACTACCCGTACTATAGTTTCCTATCAGTGAACCAATTTTTGGAATCGGTTCAGTAAGTCCAAAGATTAAACCCTACTAATACATGTAAACTAACAAACTTATATTTTTCTAATATTTATTATGTTTATTTTGGTTGATTGCTAGATATTGTAGATGTTAAAACGTGCATATTTTAATCGCAAAACCGTCATGTTTTTGATTGCAACCGCAAAACGATAGAAACAAAAGCTACATAATAGCCCCTCAGAATAGGTATTAATATTCCTTCAAAACATGACCGCCCGTCACAGACCTTTCGGATGTCATCAAGCAAGAAAAAGTTGAGCATTCCTTAGTATGACAGACGTATGATTTACAACGCAGGCTCGTTAGGCTCTGTCCAATATCGTTGCGGATTCGTCGAAGTTGCTAGAACATCGCACACAACTTCGCAAGGACGATGCGACGCCCACACTGGCAACGACGCGACTGTCTAATACTGTCTAATATAAAAGACGAGCCATTTCATGAATTATTATCGGCATTTTATTGGATACTAGATTTTGTCAACTTTTTCTACCGTGTGAATTTCTAGATTCCCCCGTTACTTGACATACATACTTAACCGATTGTTTTCTTAGTTATTACCATCAGCGTTTTATATTCTTTTATATTAACTATGACAATCCGTTATACAGGTCGGTTTAATTTCGGAGATCCCGCGGTGATGCCAGGATAAAAGTCGTCTATTAATTATATCCTTTTCCGTAGGTATCTCTGACAAAGTGTATACCAATACGGAATTTACTGCGGTTTCACCTGCGCTATAGTTTCGGAGTTCCCGCGATATTTCCGGGATAAAAAGTATCCTATGTTCTTTTCTGTACCCCTAAAAAGATTATACACAATTTCGTTATGGTGTCAAAGCGTAACAAACAAACAAACAAACTCACTGTCGCATATATAATATAAGTAATAGTAAGGATTATGCATAGAACTACGTATTTATTATGTCGTTCGTAGAAATTGACTTTCCTCATACCTACGCCTAAATTATGACGACGAATCATTAGCGAGAGAGGTTGTTTTGAACCTAGAATAGAATGACAAAGCAAAATATTAATTTTCTACTTTTTTAGTTCACGTTTGTTTTTAGTGAAAAAAGTTTTTGATTCCAATTATGATAATCCATCGTCGTACGTCCATCGTGATATCAAGCTCTACAATCTACAAAAAAAATATTCTTTATAGAGACATAATATATCTCTGTTATAGTTTCATTTCACTCTAGACTAGCTACTCCTCATGGTTTTACCCCAGTTAATATCAAGACTTCTTCTTGAACCATATCGGTTTGACGAAACAAGTATTAATGTTTTGGATTATGATCTTTTATAAAATAAAATACTCCACCGCGTCTGTCTGTCTGTCTTCTCGCGATAAACTCGAAAACTACTGGAGGAATCTTCATTCGGTTTTCACCAATAGATAAAGTGATTCATGAAGAGGGTTTAGGTACCTACATATTATATAATTTGTCAATGTTTTGTGTAATTTAGTTGATATATAACGATGATTGTTGCAAATGTTTGAAAAAGTACCTACTTTGTTATACTTTCAGTACCTACTCAATCGATCATCATGAAATTTTACATATGCTTTGTCAGGAGTACATAAAAGGACATGGGGTACTTTTGACATGGGGATTCCAGCAGGATCTCCGAATTTACGCGGGTTGCTTTATTATAAACTAGCTGTTCCCCGCGGTTTCACCCACCTTAATTTCGGAGTTTCCGCGAGAATTCCCGGACAAAAAGGACCTTACATTCATGATGATCAGTCGAGCCGCTAGGGCATGAAAGCGTAACAAACAGACTCAATTTCGCACTTCACTTTCACTTTATAATAGTAAAAATTATAAAGAGGTGTAAACTATGTTTGGATAATCTCTGGACTTACTAAACAGATTCTAAAAATTATTTCACTGCTAGGTTTTTCCCGCGGTTTCACCCGCAATTATTACGGAGTTCTCGCAGGAATTCCGGGATTAATGTACCCTATGTGTTTCTGTATACCTACCTCTGGCAACGTATATATGCAAGATTTCATAACAATTTAGCCGAGTTAATTTCGAAATTCCCTTTGGAATTCCGGGGGACAAAATGTCTACTCTATGTGTACTCTAACTCTATGTCCATCTCTGTAACTTTAATAACGTAATAAGCTAAAAATTTTATGATTATCGGTTGAACCGTTGAGGTGTGAAAGAGTAACAAACAAATAGACAAACTCACTATCGCATTTATAACAGTAAAGATAACATACTATAGAAAGCCATAGTATCCCTGAGAATTAAAGGTTTTTAGTGTTTCCGACACAGTCCCAGAAATGTAGGTACGTGAGAGAAACCGGTTTGAATTTATCCTAATTAAAATCATCAATGCGGATGTGAATTCGTTTGTTTGTTTATTTTTCACGCCTTAACTACCCAATCATGAAATTTTGCATACACGTTGTAAGGAGTTACAGCGAAGGACATAGGGTACTTTTTGTCCCGGAATCCCCACTGGTAAATCGCGGGTAACAGCTTGTAATCTATATATATAAAATGCTTTGTCCTGAATGACTGATGGATCAACGCACAGCCTAAACCGCTGACCGTAGAGACCTGAAACCTGGAGGGTGTGTTTTTTGTACGACGTAGGCATCCAGTAAGAAGGGATTTTTGAAAATTCAACCCCTAAATGGATGAAAAGGGGTTGCAAAGTTTGTGTGGAACAATTCCGCGGGAACTTCGAAATTATCGCGGGTGAAACCGCGCGGGGCAGCTAGTATATTATATGGAGTGAGGTCATTAATCTATAAAACCTCACACAATTTTCGGGTCGTGAAAATGCTAGGAGTTCACTTTACCAATCAAAGTGGCGGCGTTCGGTATGAAATCGTCCAAAGCCCATTACTCAAATAACGCCGATTGTTGTTTGGCGCGCCGCGGTCGACAAGATGAATGGCCCTGAGCCCGAATCCAAGTCGTTCCTCTGCGTCATTGATGTGTCCAAACCGAATTCCGTATGGACTGTATAAAATCTGTCACTTTGAGAAATGGCGTTTGAATGTTTGTCAAATCTCAAGGGCAGTTCGTGTATTGATTGTGGCGATATTGTGCCGTAAAGTTGACTGTATTGTTTTTTGTTAAGCTTTCACGCTTCAACTATTCAACGAAAGTGGTAATATTATTAAAAAAAAATTATATATTTTGTTCTTGTTCTGTATCATGCCACTAAACTATCACCTAGCCAAAAGGTTGACTGGTAGAGAATGCCTTAGGCATTACGTATACTTTTTGTACAAAATTGTGCAATAAAGTTCTTTAAATAAATAAATAAACTAATCATTATGAAACTTTACATAAACGTTGTTGTGGGTGCAGAAAAGGACGTCGGTTATTCTTTATTGCGGAATTCCCGCGAAAACTCCGCAATTATCGCGGGTCAACAGCGGAGAACAGGTAGTGCAAAAATATATGTGTACTTAACATAAGCACAATAAACTCTTGAAAAATTACAATAGTAAACAGTTGAAATTGAGTTTGCTAGTTGCTACTATAGTTGAATATCGACTGTTGCGTGTAAAAAATAAGAATTCGGTAAATAGAGTTACATAATATAATAGGGGAATCACAAGTTCGAGAACTTTTCGAGGCTCTACACGCAAATCTTTCTCAAGATGCTTTCCCACATAATACGAAAGGAAATACTAGAGGTATACTTTCTGGCATCAGAATTTTCATTTTTGTTATAATGAATGTACATTTTCACATAATCCTACTTGATTCTAAACTACATAGAATACTTATTGAAGTAAAGGATTTTTAACATTAGATATTAGGTACAGATAAAAAAAAGCCTTGCATAAATGCGAAAGTGAGTTTGTTTGTTTGTGTATTTGTTTGTTTGTTTCGCTTTCACGCCTTAATGGCCCAACCACGGACAATATCACACAGGTCCGTGGGCCCACCGATCGTCATGAAATTTTGCATGCACGTTATCAGGAGTACAGAGGAGGACATAAGGTACTTCTCATCCCGGAATACCCTCGGGAACTCTGACATTAGTTAGTCTATATCTATAATAATATACTTAATAAATGAATACCTATTTCCCTTGGTCACGGCATCACGTGTGAATGGCTGGACCAATTTCGCGAATTATTTTTTGTTGTGTTTGTTATTTTAAGAAGAAGAAGAATATGAAAGGAATTTGGAGTTCCCATGGGAATTCTGAAACTTACACGGGTGAATCCGCGGGATACAGTAAAAATATAAAAAAAACCTAAATTAAAACTTATATCAATTCTGATTCTGACATAAAAATCGAGAACACAATGAAAATTCAAATTGAAAACAAACGTATAGGAATTTCATAATTTTCTCATTTGCTTTGTACCTACTGGAACGAAAATTATCAAATGCTATTCTAAAAACTCTTTGGCATACTGAATTACTTAGGTGCCAAGTAATTATATGTAATTTACGTATGTAAGTATAGGTACAGTCATCTATGTACGTAGCAAGAGGACTGAACAAACAAGGGAAAGAACAAAACACACCGCATACACTTTGTACAATATCAACAAAAACTTTTCTTGGCCCAAGGGAACCGAACATGCAACTTCCAGGTTTGGATAGCATTATTAAGAAAAACAGAAACACCATCACGTCATGTAAAAACCAGCCCAAGATAAGCGTTAACGAAACCTTTATGAAATAGCATAGCAACGTGTAAAGAAAAAAATGATGAAGCTTGTGATTGAAGCAATATCTTTTATAATGATATTTACTTAGAATTGGGCTCAGACTAAACGGAGAGATTAATAATTAATTATTAAACTAGAGCTGTGATAAACAGACGGGCTAGAAGGTAAGAGACAAATTATGATAATATTCAAGTTTCCACTTAGGTTCTGTATCTAGATTCTAGTTATCAAGTAAGCTATTAAATAAAATTAATTGTGTTTACATGTATGTATATTGTATGTTTATGCAGATATCTTTATTTGTTGTCCTTGTGGACACAAGGACTTGATCGTTAATTTATAATCAAAATATATGCTCCATCTGTTTTACGTAAACAGGTATAATAAATTGACTGAACAAGAGTCAATATAACTGGGTAACTCGTAATTGGTTGATTTAGACTTTTAGTTTGGCTGATACTTGTAACTTACTCTCGCGTAATTAAAACTTAATGGAAACTTCAGTTGCTTTCAAAATTCAAGATTATCGCTGTAGTCAATTATCTAATCTTTACAAGAATTTGACAAGGCTCGTTTGAAATTTCTTTTTGACCTTCTTTACCCTTTAAAGCTATTTTAAATATCTTGTTCAACGGGTAATTTCGTAGTTTAGCTATTTATATATAGCGAATGGTATTTTCAAACTAATGTACAGAAGAAAAGGTATTTAGGTACGTGATTGACCGTTATCTGTTCTTCAAACTTCGAATTTATCACGGGTGAAATCGCGCGGAACAGCTAGTGTACATATAACTGTGGAACCTATCCATAATATTATTGATGTTCGTGCTATTCATGTTGACAACTTTTATTTTATTTATTTTTTCATCATAAATTATTGGGTTAATTTTTATAGTTCTAGACTCCAACTCAAAACTCTTATCCACAGCAGAATATTTATAATATTTTTAATGATATTCATATTGATATACATTAAAGTAAATTAAAGTTTTTTGGTATAAGTAAAAACTTCAATTTGTTTCATATTGTTACAGATGAGATGGCTAGCGGCTAGGGGTATGGGCGTCCCGCTTGCTACAGCCGTGTTCTGCATGCTCCCACTCATCACGTCGTCGACAGGAGACATAAGTTAGTTCTTTGGCCGATACGTATTATTAAAAAAACAAAAACAATTTGTTCGGAATTCAAAACGATACAATTATAAACTTCATAATATATAATATATATAATTTACCCGCGGTAATTTCGGAGTTACCGCGGGAATTCCAGGGTAAAAGTATTCTATATCCTTCTCTGTACCCCTGACAACGTGCATGCCAAATATCATCCAAATCCGTTCAGCCGTTTTTGCGTGATTAAGTGACAAACATCCAAACATCCACACTTTTACATTTATAATATTAGTAGGATTACAATACTAGCTGTTTTCCCGCGGTTTCACCCTCGTTACTTTTGGAAATCCCGCGGGTATTCCAAGATAAAAGTACTTACTACCCTATATTTTCTGTGTACCTACCATTGACCACGTGTAGGTAGTGTGCAAAATTTAATGTAGTTAGCGTTAATTTCATAGTTCCCGCGGGAATTCCGGGACAAAAAGTAGCCTATGTCCTTCTTTGTACCCCTGACAACGTGTATGCAAAATTCCGTGGTGATCGATTGAGCCGTTTAGCCGGGAAAGCGTAACAAACGAACAAACAAACACACAAACACTTTCGGATTTATAATATTAGTAAGGATGTAACTATATCTACTTACTTTTAAACGTCTTGACTAATCCACCAGTTATCATGAAATTTGGTATACACGTTTTCAAAGGTACAGAAAAAGACATGGGGTACTTTAATCCCGGAGTTCCCACAAAAACTCCTAAATGAACACGGGTGAAACTGCGGGTAAAAACTAGTAGTAGGTATAAACAAATGAGTACATATTATATGTATAGATTATAGATTGACCACTCGCATGAAACTTTTCAAAGGGCATCATGGCACTTCCCGAGCGAGGGGATGGAGGGCTGGAGTGCAGCCTTCTCCCGAGGTAGCGGCGAACAACTCAGTCAGTAACGTCACAGCCCAGCTCGGAGGGACAGCCTATTTGCACTGTCTAGTCGGGCATTTAAGCGAAAGAGGGGTAAGTTACCAGCCGTCTTTGCCGAATTCGCAATCCAGAATAGTTACCGCTATGGAAACTCGGAAATTATTGTCATATGCACGTGATCACGAAAGATTGAACTTTGCATCACCGTTCTTAATTTGCATAAACCAGTTTAAGGTGTTATAATATTATTAAGTCTAAATAATTTCACACCATAGATCATAACTTGAGTTTGACTCAACATCAAAGTTTGAGGGTCCAGATCATTACAAATTCGAAGTTAAGCTACTCCAAAGTATTCAAAGAGAATCTGCTGGGTAGGTTAATGAACTATTACTGTTCAGGTAATGTTTATCGTTGCCTACGTAGCTCAAACAAAGGTGATCCATGAAAAATTTTAATAAATTCCCCGCAAGGGCTTTTCTATTGTTTCTTGAACGAACCTAGGGTCCTATCAACTTTATCAGTGTTGTTTTAATCTCATATTTTTGTTTCGACGTTGAAATTAAAATGGACTCAATTCTGCACATATAGCATAAAATTGTTGAAGAGAAACGTACTTAATTATTAGACCTGCAAACAATATGTAATACAAGTCATGACAACAGCAAAAGGCAATCGAAAAATTTTTTGAAGTCCATATCTTTATGATAGTTTCGTGCAAAATCATGAATTTCGAAGAGATAAATACTACGCGTGGAATATTGCTTTCTCGCTACAAGTTATGAAAAAACGTACATCACTATAAGTTTTTTTCTTTGCAGCAAGTCTCGTGGATACGCAAACGCGACTGGCACATACTGAGCTCTGGAAAGTTCACATACACTAATGATGAGAGATTTCAGGTAAATAATAAAACCATTCGTACTGTTCACATTCACATCACTTATTATGTTCCGAGGTTGAAACATGTTAAAAATGGCGACGTTGTGTTTAGCAAACCAGATGTGAGCCAGGTGTCACGGATTCAATCACTACATGTGAGGAAGAGAAAGTTTTTACGTGACTTTTTGTTTAGTCTGAGTCTAGTTGTTTATGTTTAAGTACGTTAAAAAAATATTTATAAAGTATTCAATCCATCAGTAATCTGGTATTCATAGTTTAAATACTTTTGCTTATTGTTAGATCAGATGGCACTGTGTGTAACCGCCAAATCTAAATGATGATGGTTACGGGGGAAAAGACTACTGCAAACCTGTAAGCTGAAGACCAGCCCAAACTCAAACGTGATGCCGAATAACTTAGATATACCTAAGCACTACAAAGCGACTCACCTGAGCTTGCGACGCTGCCCAAAGCGCTTCTAGGAGCCTGGATACAGCCTGGCGCGGTAACATGCAGCCTAAACACGGGCAGTAGGAGTCCTCAATTGACTTGGGAACACAAAACCACGGATCACAACCACGATTGTACGCCACGGGTAGCAGCTCGCGAGTGCACTGCGGAGTTCAGTGGGAACGCGTCCGTCGCCCAAGCTGGCAAGATGATGACTGGCGGCGGCGTCGAGTATCGACTCACTCGGCGGAGTCGTTCAGCGCCGCGTGGCTTGACGGGCTGCGATTGGCCAGGCTCCGAATCGCTAGCGCACCTTATTTGGGCATTGCAGCGCGAAGCCACCTCGCAGTGCAAAAGTACACAAAGTACCCAGCATCGACATTTGGCGTAAACATAGTCCCCAGCTTGAAAGGTTCCGGTCTTTCAAAAAACATAATTGAAGACGAATGGGAACGGGAACCATAATAAAGAAATAAGTATGATATAATATGCATAAAATATTTATATAGAAATATTTATAGAGAAATATATATATACACAACTTACGTTAAGGTTGCCCACCGATTATTGTCTGAGGCAATCCATAAATTAACTTAATAAAAAATCTAATTATAAAGGAAGTAATTTTGTTGCAATAATGATCAATCAACTATACTATAACTCCCTATCGTACCAATGCCTATTGCGTAGGAATTGGACACAACTTTATAATAGGACGTTTAAACGATCCGTTTTTGGTTTTCACCAACGCTACGCGAATCAAACCGTCCTTTCCCCGGTAAACCTCTTCAATTACCCCCAATAACCAATGAAGAGGAGGCGCATTATCACAAACAATCAAGACTACTACACCCTTCTTCACTGGACATGCCTCGGTGTTCCATTTTGCACGTACCTGAAGGGTATGCAGATACTCAACGCTCCATCTACGCCAATACGATTGTACTAATTTGTCTAGTAGAGAGAGTCGCGATAGTAAATGAAGACGATTCTCGGTTATCTCAGCTGCGGGCAAGGAACGCAAGGGGACAGTGTTCAAAAAATGAGCGGGGGTTAAGGGTACCGGTTCGGAAGGGTCTGTACTAAGACCCAAAGAGAGTGGCCTAGAGTTAAGCACCGCTTCTACTTGACATAACACTGTTAAAAGCTCTTCATAGGTCAGGATTTGAGGGCCGATTACTCTGAATAAGTGAGTTTTAAAGGATTTAATAGCGGCCTCCCAGCTCCCTCCAAAGTGGGGGGCACTGGGTGGTATCAACTGCCATGATATACGGTTCTTAGTTAGCTCATTATTGAACTCTTCTTTAAATTTTTCTGAATCTAAGAACGAGTACAACTCCTTCAACTTTGCACGTGCGCCGATGAAGTTGGTCCCGTTATCCGAATATACCTGCTCCACAGGACCTCGACGAGATAAGAAACGCTTGAATGCATTTAAAAACGATTCTGTGCTTAGATCGGGAGCAACCTCTACATGAACCGCTCTTGTTGTGAGACATACAAACACACATATATAAGCTTTGATTGATTTAATACCACGTCTACGTGTTAATGTTATACTAAGAGGGCCACCATAATCTACTCCGACGTGAGCAAACGGTTTGCTCAATTGGAGCCTACAGCTAGGTAAATCCGCCATAACTGGAGCTGCAGCTGCCCTTGGGTGCAATTTAAAACATTGGTTGCAAGCGTTAACTCTTGATCGTACAGCTTGACGACCAGAAAGGAGCCAGAAACGCTGGCGCAACAATGAGAGTAATAATTGCGGTCCAGCGTGACAATGGATGCGATGCATATAATCAACTATTAACTTAGCAATATGATCCTTGCCGGGCAATAATATTGGGTGCTTATGGTCGAAAGTGAGATCACTGTTCTTTAATCTCCCACCTACGCGTAAAATCCCATCCACGATAATTGGCCGAAGCTTCTGTAAAGGACCCAATGAGATACGAATTTTCTTATCCTTTGATTTCGCAGCCCCTTTTATCGCCTTAATTTGATCTTCAAAATAAACCGCTTGCACTGATTTAACTATTGCAACCTCAGCCTCATCTAAATCTGCGGCTGAAATTTGACCTCGGGAATTCAACCGTTTGACAAACCTTAGTACATATACGACAACGCGCAACAATTTGGACCAAGAAGAAATCCGTTTAGACAAATTATAAAGGAGTGGCTCCGCCGTTTGGAGAGTCGGTAATGCAACGGTCTTTAACTCGGGTATGTCGCCTTCATAACGAGTACAAAAAGGTTTAATTGGCCACTGAGTACGATCGAGTGCAGCCCATGGCGGTCCTCGTAACCATAAAGGATGACTATTAAGCTGACCGGGTGTAAGTCCTCTAGATAAACAATCGCTAGGGTTGTCCTTGCCTGGAATGTGAAAAAAGCGTTCTGCAGCAATATTTTCATGAATTTTACTAATTCTATTAGCTACAAAAACCTTCCACCGGTGAGGACTAGAGTGTATCCAATGGAGAGTTACCGTTGAGTCCGAAAATGCATATACATGGTGGATCTTAAAACGCGGACAATAATTATCCATAACGACCCGTATTAGTTTAGACATAAGAAGAGCAGCACAAAGCTCTAAACGAGCTAAGGAAATGGTCTCTACAGGGGCTACTTTAGATTTAGCACATAGGAAGCGCAAGGTTATGCCCGCAGAAGACTGTACATGTAAGTAAAGTACGGATCCATATGCCTTTTCACTGGCATCTGCAAACGCTAATAATGTCACTACACATTCATCTATAACTCCAATATGTCGTGGAATCGTGAGTAACGCTAACTGGGGTAGTTCTCTCTGAAAGGTAAGCCATTTATTTACTATCTGCGGCGGCGGAACATCATCCCAGTCTAGTTTTAACGTCCAAAGTTCTTTGATGAGAAGTTTGGCAAATAGAATAACCGGAGCTGCAATTCCTAGAACGTCCCATAACCTAGCCACAGCCGATAAGATATTTCTTTTCGAACAAGACTGTGTACTTACTGCAACGTCGAAAGAAAATTCATCTACGCGCGGCTCCCATCTAACCCCCAGAATTTTTTGATTACTGTCACTATCAAAACTCACTGCTTGCGGATGTAGATGTGTTTCTGGCAAATGTGACAACAACTCCGGAGAATTACTGGACCATTTCATGAGGTCGAATCCTCCCGTTTTGAACATGCTTATAAGCTGCTTTGCAATGTTTACCGCGTCATTTTCGCATGGCGCACTAGAGACCACGTCATCCATGTAGAGATCTCGTTGAATCACCGTCGCAGCTAATGGAAAATTGAGTTTTTCGTCGTCTCCAAGCTGTCTCATCGTGCGTAATGCTAAATAAGGACTCGCTGACAACCCGAAACAAACACGATTAAACTCAAATATCTGTACAGGCTTATTCTCTTCCAATCGATACAAAATACGAAGATATTTATGATATTCCGGATGTACTTTAATCTGCAAATACATTTGCTTTACATCGGCGCAAAAGGCAACCGGAAAAATACGAAAATTAAGTAATACCGAAAAAATATCTGCTTGCAAGATAGGTCCCGTGTGTAATAGGTCATTCAGAGATGTACCTTTGTCCGTCCGTGCACTTGCATCAAGCACCATGCGCAATTTAGTTGACACCTTGTCATTGCGAACCACTCCATGATGAGGAATAACATAACCATCATCGGGGTTATCTACGCTTACAGGATACAAATATTTATTTGCTAAATACTCTTGGACAACTTTATCATAAGCATTTCGTAGCAACGGCTCTCTTCGGAACTTATTTTCTAGTGCTCGCAAACGCTTCTCCGCAATTCCTATAGAACTACCAAGTTCACTTGGATCAGACTTGAATGGAAGTGCTACCGAATATCTGCCAGACGGTTCTCGTATTGTTGTGGTTTGGTAAATCGTTTCACACTCTTGCTGTTCAACGCTAAATTTGGCAGCCTGACTGCTGGGTACCTCCTCTAATTCCCAAAACCTTTTGACTACTGACTCCAATGGTTCATCATGACCGAGAAAACTATGGAGCGACATAATGGAACGATCCCGCGGTAATGTTGATATTGGAGCACTACCCATGACTATGAAGCCTAAAGAAGTTTCCAGAGCATCGGGTGAACCCTTTGGTCCAAAAATACGGCCTGGGCCTAACAAACGGGTAAACAATTGTACACCAAGCAAAAGTTCAATACCTCCTGGGATATAGAACTCATCGTCCGCTAACGGAACATTTTTTAAATAAGTAAGTGCCGAAAAATCGACTGGCGATGTAGGTAGCGTTTCAGTGATACTGTCGACTACGAACGGTTGTATCTGATACGAAACCTTGTCATCAAACCGAGATTTAAATACAATTTTAGTGATACCTTTAATAGGGCTGGATGAACCTCCGAACCCGTGTACCGACATGGGTGCCTCTAAGGGCTGAACATCTAATGCTAATCTGTCCAATGCCGAGGAAGCAATGAACTCATTTTGACTACCTTGATCGATTAAGCACCGAATATAATGAGAATTGCCTAGATTGTCTTCAATACGAACACGAGCTGTTGCTAACAGTACTGTTGACGGAATATTCTTTGAAACCGGTTGGATTGAACACAGAGAAATTCCTGTGTCATTATCTTCCGACGGCTTGTCTTCATTAATTTCGGGGTTATTGTTTGTTTCAACTGCTGCCACATAAGCACCTCTTTTACCTCCGTTACTATTTTGTCTTTTTTCCGCGACTACTTTTGGAAAATGTAAAAGTGAGTGATGGGTGTTACTCTTGCACGTATCACAAATATTTCCTCGATGGCATGAACTAGTTTTATGACTAAACGTCAAGCATCTCACGCAACCGTCCCTTTTTTTGATTGTCTTAAATCTTTCCTTTGCGGACAAACTCATAAACTTCGTACACTCCTTTAATTCAGTATGGCCACCTTTACATATTAAACAAGATGCATCTCCTTGGCCATCGCTGATCAAGGATGGTGCGGTTGCTACCGTATATGATTTGACCGGAACAGAATTTTTATGTGTGAGTTGCGATTTTTTATTAGTAGAGTCTGATGTTCGATCAATTATCCTAGCCTGGTCTCTAATAAACTTAATAAAGCTGTCATACGAAGGGATTATCTCATGACGAACGGAATTTTCGAATAAGCGCGCGGTATCAACGTCGACCTTTTTTACTGCTAAATATAAATAAATAAATCCTAATTTGTCAGGAATAGCAAGTTTTTCAAAAGCCGTTACCGCCAGAGAAAATTTATCTATAAACGCATTCAATCCTTCCGCAGAAGACACATTTAATTTCTTTAAATTAAACATTTCGTCCAAATAAGTAGTACCAAGAGTACGTACGTCCTGATATTTTTCTACTAAAGTATCATACAAAACAACGTAATTCTCTCCGGTACAAGATAGACCTGAGATCGTCGCTAGAGCCTTCCCTTTTAATAGACCGCTTAGATAATAGGCTTTTTCCGAATTTGATAATTTTTCATTAAAATGAATGGTGTTATTATAACATTCGAAAAAGGTTGGCCAGAGCTTAGGGTTTCCATCGAATTTCGGAAGCTCTATTGGTGGAAGTTTAAGTTTAGCGGGCTGCGGTTTATAACAAGTTTCTTCTAGGGGACTGTTTTTTAAACCTACTGACTTTACCGTATTTCGAATCTGTGAATACAACTCCTCAAAAGCCTCCCAGGTATGAAAATTTGGAACAGTAGTAGGGTCTGCTTCCATTTTTGCAATGTTTAAATTCTCAGTAATCGTATTGAATTCGGAACGCAAAGTTTCGATATTGGAAGCAGAGGCAACGAGTTCTTTTATTTGAGCGGGATCCTCGACTTTTTTTGAAATATCATAGAGTTTTTGAATCCTGCTAAAATATGACTGTTGTTGCGCCTCCAATAATATTACCCTACCACTACTACCAGTAACCTTTTTTGACTCCTTGGACGCCATACCTATAGTAGTACCCACAGGTTTTACAATATCAATCGCAAGAAACTAAACTTTAACCAAAAAAAATAAAAAACTAAATACCTAATAATGCAGCGAGCAACAAAAATAACACAAGTCAATAGTGAATACACAATAATAACGCACGCACGTAGAAACGAATGCAATAGGTACCGACCGACGCTACGTGACGGCGGCAAACGGGGGTGAAGGATGCAGAGTGCGGGTCAGATCACACGGTGTCAGTAACAAATACACTTCACGAACCTGCGTCTAGCGGTAAGTAGGTATTAGGTCCGTCACACGGCGTCAGCAACAAATATACTTCACGAACCTGCGCCGAGCGAGCGGTAAGTAGGTAGGTACTAGGTACGGCGCACCGCGCGACCAGAGGGTCGAACACAGGGCAAGACACGGTAGGTACCTACCTAGTGCGTAAAGCACAAGTTTGGTAACTAGGTACCTACGCAATAGGTAATATAATATTCGTACCACTATAATATTACTAATGTTACAGTGGTTAACACGATTCGCTAACAATGGTTTAGTACGTATATTATTTTATATATTTATTGCAACAAATTACCGAAATTATTTAAGTAGGTACAAGTAAAGAACAAATTTAAGTAGGTAGAAAACCTTAAATCGCGTAATCCTACCGATACCTAACTTAACGCAAATTTTGCAATAGTTAAATAATAATAATACGTACAATAAATAGATAGGTGCTTATACTACTTATACTACGTAAATAACATACGTATACTATGCATATAAGTAGATTGGCCCATACCTAATTATTTAAAGAAAAGTGGACTGTATTTTTTAAATAAGGTAAAAATATACTAAACAAACAGTAAGTATACTTATATTATGATAAATATTATAGCCATTCGCTCGAATAGACCAAAAAATGTAACCGCCAAATCTAAATGATGATGGTTACGGGGGAAAAGACTACTGCAAACCTGTAAGCTGAAGACCAGCCCAAACTCAAACGTGATGCCGAATAACTTAGATATACCTAAGCACTACAAAGCGACTCACCTGAGCTTGCGACGCTGCCCAAAGCGCTTCTAGGAGCCTGGATACAGCCTGGCGCGGTAACATGCAGCCTAAACACGGGCAGTAGGAGTCCTCAATTGACTTGGGAACACAAAACCACGGATCACAACCACGATTGTACGCCACAGGTAGCAGCTCGCGAGTGCACTGCGGAGTTCAGTGGGAACGCGTCCGTCGCCCAAGCTGGCAAGATGATGACTGGCGGCGGCGTCGAGTATCGACTCACTCGGCGGAGTCGTTCAGCGCCGCGTGGCTTGACGGGCTGCGATTGGCCAGGCTCCGAATCGCTAGCGCACCTTATTTGGGCATTGCAGCGCGAAGCCACCTCGCAGTGCAAAAGTACACAAAGTACCCAGCATCGACATTTGGCGTAAACACTGTGTGATAATGTCCAAGCATTATTATCTTAGAGAATAGAATAGAAAAGAGTTGATTTGATACCAAAAAAATAAATACAAACTTATCCGAAACTGATGAAAAATAACTGCAGGCAGATTATGTAACTTTTGTTGCTATCATATTTCAGTTTCAATCAGAAAAATAGCGATTTTGTGATTAATTAATGTTTCGACAGCATCAACTTTTGAAGTATGTTTATTTCGGTTGATTGCTAGATATTGTAGGTGTCAAAATGCGCATAATGTAATCGCAAAATCCCCATGTTTTTGATTGCAACCCAAAAATTATAGAAACAAAAGTTACATAATGGCCCCTCCGGTACCAAAATGGCTGCCATTCACTCTCAGCATATTATGCCGTCGACACTGGACGTATGCTGCTCACGACGCTGATTTTTAGTGGCGACCGTAAGAAGAGAGATGGCAAAAATGTCACTGTCAATGCAAGAAAAAAAAAATAAAAGCTAAGAAAATCATCATAATGTTGTGGGATATTGAATCATATCGAATATCGTATATAATTGCAATATAATTTAAGAAAACTACTCACCATTAAACGACTCATGAAAATCTGTTCTATATTTCCGGAGATAAACATGAAAATTAAGCAGGAAAGAAATTAAAAAATAGTTTTTTTTGGTCACCTGTTACTGTTTTTTATCCCCTTTCTCAATTTTTGGAGAATTATACCAGTATTCAATAATTATACAGACACGTGTTTTCGCTGAACTTGTTTTAGATAGCTGAACCAATTCTGATAAAAATTTTGTGTGTGTTTGAGTTAGCCTCTGAATTGTTTAGATCCAGAATTTCCGAGAGCGAAAAAGAAGAAACGGATATCTATAGTTATAAACACAACATGGAGAGTCAATTTATTTTTGTTCTTTCCAGAATATGGGTCCGATGTAATTCGATGAACCCTCTAAATTTCTACAAAGTTAATATTTAAGTAAGCTTAATTTAGTATTTATTGATCGAAAGAGAATCGTAAGCAAAAGCCAGTTGAACATTATATTCGATTCGGGGCTATTTATTTTCAACTTTAGAAACAAACTTTGTTGCCGACCAAGTCGGTTTGTTACTCGTACCTACGTCTAGTACTTCACAAAGAAACAAAACACCATATAAGCAAAAGGCAGGATAAGTTTTGCCACTGATGACTATCTAGACTAGAATATAAACTAGTAGTTTCAGCTGATATACGTGCCCTTTTTTGTGTAGGTATTTTTGTTTGGATTTATCTTTCTTTCACATTGGGAAATCCTTATTAATAACATTAATAAATGCGAAAGTGTGTTTGTTTGTTACGCTTTGACGTCTTAACGGCTCAACCGATCATCATGAAATTTTGCATACACGTTGTCAAACGTACAGAGCAGGGCATAAGGTACTTTTATCCCCGAATTCCCGCGGGAACTCCCAATAACTTTGGGGGGAAACTGCGGGGAACAAAAATGGGGTTTAAATATAAATAAAAAATGCTTGGACCAATGTCCAATGTCGTTACAATTAACGAGGCGGCCGTATCGTTACGATATCCTGCCTCATTTCTATTACATTTTAATTTTTTTAAACTGATATAGTATTTTGTTTTCTAATGTAATTCTTTTATTGTATTTTCTATTTTTATTACCTATGTTTTTGACACACTCTTTGATTCTGATTTTCTAGCATTTCGCATCTAAATTAATATTGTTATACTTATCAAATAAATTGTAACATTATTTATTTATTTATTCGAGCTAGACGAGTATCTATACCTCCAGTATAAGAACCTAACAACGTTATAACAAAGGACCCATTTTGCTTCAAAAAACACTTTTTACTTATGCTATGGATTGCAGATATCAAATTTTTATGATTGTTGTATATTCATAGGTATATAATATGCATATTTAAACATTTAGACTTAGAATAAACACAAATTATCTATGCCTACATAATGTTTAGCCTGATCCGGGTACCAGACCCAAGGCACGGCACCTGGCGTAGCAGTCAGCCTCGCTAACCACTAAGTCAAGTGTGGGTTAAGTGTGTACAAGATTCTAATGATTAAAACGCTAAATTCTAGAACGCTGGTTTTTAAATTAAATAGTAACTTTAGTTTAAGACCAAGTAAATAGTAGGTACCAAAGAATAGATTAAATAAAGATGCGACACACCAATTTAACATTTCATGCCTATACTTCGCGAAAGTTTCTTGAAAATTCCGAGCAAAGTCTGGCACGTGTAGAATCTACATGTTAATTATTCACTGACAACTGGACATAGATAAGCAATAGTGTGTTAACCCACACTGGAGAAATTTTGAGTAAATTGTGTTTTAAAATTATAGCGCCATTTTCTGTCAATATTTTTTATGTTCAATATTTAGTTACATACTTAAACAATGTAATAATGTAAACACATAATTAAAAAACGTTCCCTAATTCTCAATAAATCGTTCTGAATAAAAAAATAGTTTTGTGGGTTAACATGTTATTGCTTATCTGCGTCCAACTGACAGTTACTCTCAGCGCGCTGTCAATCTTACGATACTCACACACGCACAACACGTGTACGTATAAGCCGGCGAAAGTACTTGAATGTCTATTTGTTTTGTTGTTGTTGTATGGTGTATTAATTTATAATAAAAATAAAATTTATCACTATTTATTACTTATTTATTTATTCCAGGTTCTACACGGGGAAGGCTCCGAAGATTGGACACTACAAATCAAATTTGTTCAGAAGAGGGATAACGGCACATACGAATGTCAGGTGATAAATCAACGTCTTTTCTTTCCCTTTAAAAAGGTGTATGTTTCAGGAAATCTTGTTATTATTCAGTTTCCAGCTCGTGTTTTGTATGACACTGCGAGGACAGAATCCATTGCGGTGTGTCCACCGGGATTCAGTACCATTTATCTCAGTTCTGGGGCCTTACCCTTGAAAATTATTTGAGGCTGATTTCGATCTGACTTCGATTTAATATCACCTCGATGTAATTTTAGTACATGAGAGATCTTTCATTTTAGTACTTTTGAGATCGAAATCAAATCGTATTTGAAATCATGTTAATGTCTTAAGATGACGTCCGATAAGCCAATATCACTACTTCTATTTTGATATCGAGAAATTTGACAAATATATTCGATAGAGACGCGATCCCAAACCTTCAAAAGTAGCAAAATTTGATTCAGTTTCGATCTCATTTCGATTTGAGTTCGATTTGATCCTAACACGATTGCTGCAAGAATATGACCCTTACTCGATTGCGTTGAAAGTAAGCCGGCTGGCTATTGCATCTTTAACCTAACCTTACAAGTAACAACCCAACCCTTAGGGTGAGTGATTGGAAAAAGTAATCAATATAGGGATGGACAAATAATTTCAATGACATGTTCTTTAAGTATTTTTCAACCTGAAGATTTGATCTCTCTATTTGTATTGCTTACTGACCACAGGCATTGCGAGAGTGCTTCGTTTGTGATTTTTTTTTCTTTGTTTTAAAAATAGAAAACGAGATAAAAGAAAGTAAGAACATTACTCTATAAGATTATTTTTTGTAAAACTTTAAAGAGAGAATTTATAGTTTCAGATAAAATAACTTACGTATTTACCTGCGTCAATATATTTCCAAAGCTTCGGAAAGTTTATAAAAAAAAAAACAGTTTATCACTGATTTTCTTGTGTCAAAATACATTTCTTAGGCAATAGGCGCAAAGGGATTAATCCTCCGTAAGCCTACTTTATTTTTTTTTGCGATTTCATCGATGTAATAGAGAGATTATTTTCACGAAAAACATCGAAGACTTATTGAAATCCCCATAACGTATGCAGTGTGAAGTTTTACAACGGATTTGCTTTATTGCTGGTTGAGTATACTATTCAAAAGACCGTATTAGGGGAGTTACAATTTAAGTACAATACAAAGCAATATTCTAAGTATAGGTAATATTAAAAATATATATACTAAAATATAAAATGAAAATTGTTACGCTATGAAATTTTGCATACGTGTTATCAGAGACAGTAAATAAAATTAATAATAATAAATAATAATAATAAATAATAATAATAGTAGATACAGTAAAGAAAATAAGGTAGGTACCTACATTTTATCCCAGAATCTTGCGGGAACTCTGAAATTAACGCGGGTGAAACTGCTGGGAGCAGCTAGTCTTAAATAAATAAAAATTCATTAAACCTCGTGAGAATATCTAAATGATAAACATTCATCTCAGATGGGGCTGACCGATAGCGATAACCCAAAATAAAGTGTGGCAAGTTAGGTCCTTAGATAGATACAATACATCTATGGACTTGCCCGCTTCCTTATTCATATATATGCTTTGGTATGCGACTCTGCTTTCATTTTTTAAGAGCACCAGCCTGTTTCTCATGGGACATCATTATAATTTTAAAACTGACAGTAATTTTATACTGAACATTTAATTTAAAAGTTCCTGCGGAAATCCCGGAAAAAAGTACCCCTTCCCTATAACCCTGAAAACGTGTATTCAGAGTTTTATGATGATCGGTTCAGTAGTTAATGCTTGGAAGCGAAACAAACAAACATACATTCGCATCTATAATATTAATAAGATAATATGTCGTCACCACAATGTAAAAAACAAGTTTAAAAAGTTTGAAATTTTCTACTGTGTTATGGTGAGTGATCGCAGAAATCGATATGGTCCAGCAGCCCACACCGGTTTTTTTCTTTCAGTGACTCTGTTGTTGTCACAGTTCAGACTAGTCTAGCACGTCAGGGTGCTGAGCAAAAACAATATAACGACATTTTCTGTTCTTGGCATTGTATACAGGTGTCCCATAAGTATAACGATAAACTTAAGGAGAAGGTAGATGGGAATGTGAACTATCATTTAAAAAGAGCACTTTAATAAATGTGTAGCCGTTTTCGAGAATTCACCCTACTTAATACTTTTAACTAAATTCTGCATTAATATTTTAGACTACGTATCAAAGACTAATTCACTGAAGAAAACATTTAAAATTGTTTGCACATACAGTAAAAGAAACGTGAGCGAAAGAAAGAACTAATTTTCGGAAAAAAAAAATCTTGAAAACGGCAACATTTTTATATGTATAGCATTTTTGTATATTGTATAGTCTCCTTAAGTTTGTCGTACTACTAATGGAACATCCTATATAATACTGGCCGCTTGTAAACGGCCAAAACATACAAAGTTGCGCCCCTTATATCAGAATTTTTGCAACCCGAACAAAACAGGATATGCGTTCTCATATCTCAATGATGTGTTAAATTCTATTCGGGGGAAAAGCCATACCCATAAGCATCCGATGGAAGAAACTGTGCGCCCAATTGGATATATTTCGTTACAATCTGATGGGTCACGAACAGAAACAAAGTGATCGTATGAAACATAAAAATTCCATTGTAATTATAGTGCCAGAGCCTTGTTCAATAACACGTCACATTACTTTGCGTATAACAAAAAATACAAAATAAAATCGATATTGCTTGCACGCAATACTTAAATGGTATTTCGGTGCAGCGCTATAAGCGAAATTGAATTTTATAGCCACATGAATTCTAAATGTACATTGGCTTGTGAAATTTTTCGTAGTGAAATCTCGAATTCTGAGTCTTATAAAAGGAGAACAAAATGGTTTGGTAGTAGCTTTTGTAAAAAAATATGGTAATATTATGATCTACCTATATCTTATCTTATCTGATATATACAAATCACGTGTCACATTGTTTGTCCGCGATGGACTCCGAAACTACTGAACGGATTTTGATAAAATTTTGTAATCATTCATAAAATGGTCCAACTTAAAAGATAGGATAGTTTTTATCCCGGAATTCCCGCAGGAACTCCAGAATTCAGGGGTACAAAGAAGGACGTAGAATACTTTTTCCCGGAATTCCCGCGGGAACTCCGAAATTACCGCGGATGAAATCGCGGGGGACAGCTAGTATGTTATATAAAAATTAATCCCTACTTCTTTTGGTCACGGCATCACGCATGAACGGCTGGACCAATTTCACTAATTCTTTTTTTGTTATGTTTGTTATTGTAGGAGAAGGTTCTTATGAAAGAGGTTTAGAGTTTCCGCAGAAATTCCGAAACTCGCCCGCGTGAATCTCCAAAGCGATTAAACTGGCAGATAGCTGATGTTATAAGGAGTAACTAAGGCTACATTTATTTGAAAAAAAAAAATCTACGGGCATTCCGAAACTTATGCGGGTGAGACCGCTGGGTATAGCTAGTTTACCTAATAAGATTAAAGTTGTTTACATTCAATAATGGCACCATCAAATTTTATTATGCATATATTCACTGCAAAGTATCTGCAGGTTATTTCTGACGTGCCTAAGTAAGTACATAGTTTCAATTTATTTAAAAACCTTTCTTTTAATGCCTCAATAGTGCAATCGTTTAAAATACAATCGCTTAAGTACTGAGATTCACAAAAAAAAAATATTGAAAAAACGCTTGAACATAATCCGATCAAAATCATCCACCGGATATGCATGAAAAATTTAATTAACTCCAAGCGAGGCGGCGCGGCGCGTGCCACACGCCTCGATGCTCACTTATTATTTATCAATTGAGTCGAGTGCTAGGTTGAAGCCCAAAGCGTTATACCTTTTTTTAGGGTCCCGTATAAAAATATTTCTTCATTTATACACACTTAGATATTTTTTACCCGCCGGGCCGCGGTGGAACTGTGTCAATCCTTACTAATATTATAAATGCGAAAGTGAGTTTGTTTGTTTTTTTGTTACGCTTTCACACTTTGACGGCTCAACGTTTGTTGAATGTTTTCAGAAGTACAGAGAAGGACAAAGGGTACTTTTTATGCCTGAATTCCCGCGGAAAGTCCGAAATTACCGCGGGCGAAACCGCGGGGAACAGTTAGTTTTATCATACATTGTACAGTACGATGTTCTGTTTATTTTTTTAAATTTATTTGTTTTGTCTATTTAGTATTTAGCTATGATGTTTTTACCTAAAATAATAAAATCCTTACTAATCCTACTAATATTATAAATTTTACTAATATGTTAGTAATATATTATTGGTTTGTGCTACCACTGATCGGTTTGAATTCGGTAACAAGCCCACTTGTGTCTGCCCACTTGGGTTGCTCTGCTCACGACGAGCTCGTGGCGGGAGTGGACTTAGCCCATCCACACATCTACTCCATATTTGGTTCGTCACCGACTTCAAACCGATCAGTGGTAGCACAAACCAATAATAATATTATGGCTATTATTGTCTTTTGGATTAAATCGGTATTTTGTTATTTTTTGCTTTTTAGTTTTGTGTTTTTGGAAGTCAGTTTTAATTTTTTTTTTGTAAAAATTTTGTTTATTTCTCGCTTTTAAGTGGTTTGGTTTATAATTTATTTAAGTTACAATAGCCTAATGTCAATTGCTCGTCACCTTTTACAATAAATTGCTTTTCCCGATGCAGGGACGTTAATTATTGAGGAGTTCTCCAAGTACATCACCATCAGTTCCACTTCACCATATACATTATGACGAGCATAAATTGTTTAGAAACCATATTAAAGTTAATTATTCGGAACCCGTGAAACACCTATTTTTGAGTAGTTCCGATGACCATCTTTGGTCTTTATCATCTGTTCCACTTCTTCAAATATTGCTTTCCGAAAGCAAATGAACGATTTCCTATCAAAAATACCCAAATCGCTATAGGTGTGCCTATAATTTTTGAAGAGTTCCCTCTATTTCTCCAAGATCCCATCATCAGATCCTGATTTTATGACAATGGGACCTAACGGAAAGCACTAGCTTTTGAATAAAAAAAGAATCATCAAAATCTGTTCACCCACTCGAAAGTTATGAGGTAACAAACATAAAAAAAAAAATCGTCGAATTGAGAACCTCCTCCTTTTTGAGTTCGGTTAAAAATTTAAAAAGTGATTAGTCGATAAATACTCTTATAAAAAAAACATTTTCTTTTTAATAATAGCAACACAATCTAGAATCTTAACTATTCAAACAATACCAAAGTTTGGGTTCAGGGTCTTGCAAACAATTTCAATTCTCATAGGCACTGTATCAGCGACAATTCTTGCCTCTTGATTGGCATAGTTGGGTACCGGTTGTGACGTCAGCTAAGGTTCAACGTACACGAAACCTCATGTATTGTATCTTTCTATTCTGTAACATCTAGCTATGATAAATTTTATGTAATTCTCACCACTTAGCTCTGTGGAACCAGAACGATTTTTATTAAATTTGGTGCGTATATGTACGTACAGTTACTTGAAGTCCAGAAATACATAAGTTAAACAAAGAGAATTTTTAATTCTTTTTTTTAAATTAAACGAATATTCTTGATAGTAAAATACCTAAAACTGTTTCTTTTTTTAGTTTGTTTTTAGAATAAGTAAACATTTTGTGTGCGTTCAACCTTATCACTTAGAGGCCACCCGTTACCGTTTTATAGCAGAATGACGTCACTGCCCACGTGACCAAGGGTCGACGCTTTGTCGTCAGACTTGCTAACTCACCTCGTAATGAACTATGTTTAATTCACAAAGGAATTAACATTGGAACCTACACAAAGAGTGGAATACCGTCCTGATAGATTTTGATGTAGAGAACTAGGATCTATAAACTCAATTGTGTCAAACCAAGCTTTAAGTTTGGTTTAAGAATTCATGCATCTCCATAGTTTTGAGTTAATGCCAGCCGACCATAGATTCGTTAAGAATTAAGATACCGTGGTTTTGCTCCACACACACGGTATTGTGTATTTTTCCTTGATATAAAGAGTTCTTGTCGCATTTTCAAAACTGACGTGGGTTTCAAAACCGCGAGCGCCAACTAGTCTATACTAATATTGTAAAAAGAGAAGATTCCATTTTTATATGTTTGTTTGTAATGTATAAAATCCAAGCTACTTGATCGATTTACGAATTATTTCACTCAGCTACAGTATTCCTGAGTGACACCAGGTAGTTTCTACCCTGGAATGCCCGCGGTGTTTTTAAAATTAACGCAATTGAAACCGTGGGGGATGGACTAGTTCTATATATTTTCACACGACACTCCGACAAAGAATTTTTTTTCGATATGACAACTGAAAACAGAGAAAAGCAAATAATATGCAATAACAAAAGTGGCACAATCAGCATGTCGCAACAAAGTGGCAACCAGCTTAGCATATGCCGGAACCATTAGGGGCCCGACGCTGGTCTTCCGCTGGAGCCGCGTATGGCATTACGGGTGGTGAGCGCAGACAGAAAAATTCAAATTATTTTTTACTAGCTGTTCCCCGCGGTTTCACCCGCGCTAGTTTCGGAAATCCCGCGGGTATTCCAAAATTAAAGTACTTACTACCCTATATTTTTTCTGTGTCTACCCTTGACAACGTGTAGGTAGTATGCAAATTTTATGTAGTTTCTTCCGCGTTCATTTCGAAGTTTCCGTGGTAATTCCGTGATAAAAAGTAGTCTATGTCCTTCTCTGTACCTTTGACAACGTGTATGCAAAATTTCGTAGTGATCGGTTGAGCCGTTTAGCCGTGAAAGCATAACAAACAAACAAACTCACTTTGGCATTATAATATTAGTAAGAATTAATTATTAGTTAATTCAATAACCTAAAACCATGATTTCAGGTGTCGACACGCACCGGCCTAGTCTCGCACTATGTGAAGCTGCAAATAGTCGTCCCTGAAGCCTTCATCCTGGGCTCTGGTGAACACCACGTGGACTTGGGCAGCGTTATCCACCTCATTTGCATCGTTGAGAAGGTATGTCATAAACAGTACACCAACCAAGACGGAGATGAAGACAGAAAAGAGAGAAAGATGATTCTAAATAATGCAAGCATTTTTTCCTTGCTGTTGGTTCTGAGGCGAAATATATATGGGCGCAGAACAATGTTTGTATGTAGAGTTCAGTGAAGCATATTGCGAAATCTAACAAAAAAAAATAGGATATCACACAAGTAGAGTATTTACTAAAGAAATAGCTGTGCTCCGCGGTTTTCCGCGTGAGTTTCGGAATTCCCGCAGGAACTTTTTTTTTTCTAAAATAAAAGTAGCCTAAGTTACTCCTTATAACATCAGCTATCTGCCAATAAAAGTCCCGTTAAAATTTAAAATCGGTCTTTTTAAAAGATTAGCTGGAACAAATAGACCGACAGACAGACGATTCAATAAATATTCAATAAATTTAAGTTTATTTATATTTATATAGATATGAGTTTTATAATATCTTCAACCTCTTCTTTAATCGTAGGTACGGGTAGTAACGAGGAATGTTATCGATGATTCATGAAACCGCGCCGTAGCTGACACGCTACGTGCGTACGTAGCTACTGCGTAGTCACCTCTACAGAAACGTAGCAGATGCGCTACGACACTTCTGTTTGCTACGAAATACGAAATTAAATAAAAACTTTTTCAAAAAACTTTTTCATAAAACCAACTTTTATGCAAATGTGCTAAAAAGAATAAACGACGCCTTGTCGTCTAAACTAAACGTGTATAGAAAATTTCAGCTTCAAAATTGAGTTGCAAGATTCCACCCGTACAAATATAGTTACATACATACATTGCAAGTCAAATAAAAGCTTTTTAAAAAGTTCAGCGCTTCATATATCGTGTAGTGTGTATTTTTGCAGTAACTATGATACTTAAAAGCCACGTTCTAGTTTCTAAACCTAATTAACCCGTTCTAATATGCCAGGCACATATTATATTAAAAGCGTACGTTCATTGTTACTCGTTTAATGTACAAAATAATGAGGACCATGAGACGTCAGCCTGTAAGGTCTGAGAGTCTTGAAAGGTCATTGAAGGTCAGTGACATGGTATTCTTTTTGTAAATTATTCATATTATTATATATTGTGTTTAATTCTAGCTAGGAACAGCTGATAATTACTGAATTTCAAACTAAAACAATACTGTAGTACATAGGTGATAATCTTAATATATATAAATCACGTGTCACGTTGTTTGTCCGCGATGGACTCCGAAACTACTGAACGGATTTTGATAAAATGTTGTAACCATTTATAATATGGTCCAACTTAAAAGATAGGATAGTTTTTATCTCGGAATTCCCGCGGGAACTCCGGAATTAATGCGGGGAACTGCTTATCACCGTAAACTACAGCACTCTTTACCCGGAATTACCGCGGGAACTCCGAAATTGCCGCGGATGAAATCGCGGGGGACAGCTAGTATTTTATATTTTTTAATATTATTAGTTACTTACGCATAGTACTACTTCAGCATAGGGCCACTCTAATTTTTATCTTATTTCTATTTTTGTACTTCTGGCTGCTATCTAAGTAGGAAAAAGTGTACTTTTAGATCAAAAACACCTAAACATTTATGTTTAACTATTTATTCATAGACTTATACATCAATGATGTGATTAAATAATATTCAGCTATGCCAGTTCTTAATAACTGTTTTATTTTGACTGAACATAATATGTTTATTTCAAAGAGAAAACACAACAAAAACAATAGGTACCTATTGTTGTCGATAAAAAATATTAATAGAACACAAAAAGAAAGTTTTTACATTTTCAATAAATATTTTCGCCCTGAAATAAATCGCTATCGTGACACGTTTACGATCAAAATATTACTTTTTTACGATCTCGCAAAATAATCGTAAATTGTCCGTTTTATAGACGTCAATACATACAGAGATATACATCGTTATGCACCTATTGGCTTATTATTTACGTAAAGATTATTTTCCTAGTTACAGACAATTATGCGAATGTGCGATGATAGCTCAGTGGTTGGTGCGTTCGGTTCAAACGCCGTGAGGCGTAGGTTCAAACCCTACCAATAAGCTTGAGCTGTCGGTAAAGGAAAACATCGTGAGGAAACCATAGCATGGTGGTAGGGCACTTTCTTAGTGCCCGGCTGGCTAGCTACCACCTTCAAGTTGAAAATTTGTCGCCAAGCACTTAACGGTGTGTTCCGGCAGCCCCACTTTGAAAGCCAGTTCCCATCCCCATTCCAGGTCGGCAACGCACCTGCATGCCTTCTGGTGTCGCAGATGTCCATGGGCGGCGGTAATCATTTACCATCAGGTTTACCACTTGCCCGTTTGCCCCCTATGGCATAAAAAAAATCAAATTTATATTTGTAGTATTAGTAAATTATATTGAAAAAGCGAAATTGTCCACATGGTATTACTAGCTTTTACCCGCGACTTCGTCCGCGTGGTAGTCGAAATCAGACATAGGTGAATTAAGGCGTGAAAATGTAATAAACAAACAAACTAACCCACTTTCGCATTTATAACAGCAAAAATAAATTCTTATTTTTATGCTCTTGCGTTTTTCTGAAATTTACAGGAGTACTACGCCATCTGAGGGGCTATTATGTGACTTTTGTTGCTATTGTTTTTCGATTTCAATCCGAAATATAGCGGTTTTTTCATTAATTGATCGTGTTTAAATAGAACCAGTGTAAGTAAAATGTTGTTTTTGGTTGATTGCTAGATATTGTAGGTGTCAAAACGTGCATATTGTAATCACAAAACCGCTATGTTTTTGATTGCAACCAAAAAATTATAGAAACAAAAGTTACATAGTAGCCCCTCAGGTCTCGTTTGATTGCTGTATCTGTAATATATCTTATGTTTTATATATTATATTCTTATAAGTACCCTCTTTACATAAATAATTCACAAATGGGTATCTCTACACTAATACATGGGCGTAGCGCAAACCGTAATACGTGTATCTCAATTACACTAATGTACATAAACACTCTGTTTAATTAGCCTAATGGAGCTTTCGCAAAGTTTCGAATCTTCTAAAATATCTGAGCCACCAAGAAACATGTTCTATTTATCTTAATCAATTACAATTTAAATGATGTACTAGCTGTAAATATTGCGAACATTTCTGCTGTATACATGAATAATCTGTATGTATTTTATATACTTATAATAAAACTGTAAAGAGGTCAATTCTGTACATTGAATATATATTCAAAATTAATATTGGAGGATGAATGGTGATCGATACTGATGCCAAAAATGCAATCAGTAAGTTTTTTGTCTGTCTGTCCGTGTGTCTGTATATGCACGCATGGGTCAAAAACTACTGAAGAGATTTTAACCAAACTTAGTACGATTGTAGTCCATACTTCTGGGCAGGTTATAGGCTATATAATATAACGCTAAGACACATAGGAGCTGAGCAGTGACGATAAATTTGAAGCAAATCGGATGAAAATGCGCTTTCGAGCTCTTATCCTCGCATTCGTTGATCATACACTAAAAGTATGTATTACAAAGATATGGATATGGTATGGTCTTCAAAAGATCTACAAAAAAGTCCTTAATAGTTATCTATCTTTTATAAATTATTATTATTATTATATACTATAATAAAATAGTAGAATCCGTGGTTCTGTGCATTGAATATTTTTAACAAAAATTGACAGGGGGCGATAGAAGAAGAGTAACCACTAACCAACCACAAAAAAGTTTTTAAATTCTTTTGTCTGTCTGTCTATCTATCTGTTCGCGATCTCTGTCTGTCTGTCTGTCTCTCCAAATCTACTGAACAGATTGCGGTTTTCACAGATAGATAAAACTTAGTCTAGAGCTACATATAGGCTTTTTTATTTAAATCGGATGTCGGGAAAAAAAAGTTGTTATATAAAAAACGTTTCACGCGGATGAAAGCGTGGGGCACAGCTAGTATACCTATTAAATGCAAAACCACTATTACAGTGCGAAAATAACAGTGAAATTAGTGACTGTACCATATAAGTACTCCGAAACGGTTGGACCGATCTTAATGAGACTTTCCCTGGCAGATAGAATCTCACTCGGGGCACAGCTAGTTTTTATTTTTTTTTTCATCTTTTTTTTCACAACGTAGTTTTTTTAAATTTCGTACTCCAATATTCCAGAGCCCCACCCCGCCACAGTACGTGTTCTGGTACCACAACGATCGCATGATCAACTACGACGCAACCCGGGGCGGTATCACAGTAGAGACGGAGCCGGGTGCGCGCACGCAGTCGCGGCTGACGGTGCGCGGCGCCACATTGAAGGACTCGGGGAATTACACATGCAGCGCTAGCAACACCGAGCCAGCCTCGATACACGTCTTCGTCTCTGAGGGTAGTGAGTACCTTACTTTAATTCTATCTGCTACAAAATTTTTCTTATATACTAATATGTGGACTCTTCAAGAATTTAAAGATTGTAAATACAAATTGTTTTCGATTGTGGACAATCGAATATTTTTATTCGTCAAAAATTGTATTTTAAACTTAACAATATTAAGTACCTATGTGATGTAGAAATTAATTAAAATTCTTACTGATACCATTAAATTGATAGTTGGGGTCTCAACAAACAAGTTGAAAAAATTTACAACAATCTATAAACACGAAAATATTGAATTTTTATTAAATTACAATAAAATGTATAAAATAGTCAACAAACTTATCATAACCGAATAAAGAATCAAACGCTTTTTAATTGACTTAAATTGAACTCGTGTACCATATCGACGGTTAAAAGGCGACTTGATTCAAGCGCCATTTTGAGAACTTTACAGGAGAGCATTTTAAAGTTTTTTTTTTAAGAAAAAAAATCACTGTTCCTAAAGTATACAATAAAAATGTACAAATCTCCCCAACTAAAAAGCGGTATATTTTATGCTAATTTATGATTATATTATAACAAATAAAAGGTGTTTTTAAAGCAAGTTAGATGTAACTTGAGCCATTTTGCACAATTCTTTGATCAGGGCAGAAAGGTCCATGTACACGATAACGATTTATGTATTCAAAGCAAAATAGTTTATGTGTTCCTTGCTTCTTGAACAGATCAAGGATAAATGATTTAAATCACTTACCCATTTGTCAACTGTTCATGGATAAATGAGTTAAACTGCTCACCTAGTTGTAACTGTTCATGGATAAATGAGTTAAACCGCTCACCTAGTTGTAACTGTTCATGGATAAATGAGTTATACCGCTCACCTAGTTGTAACTGTTCATGGATAAATGAGTTAAACCGCTCACCTAGTTGTAACTGTTCAAGGAGGAATGACTCAAATTACACAGTGTTATAATAACTATTTATAGCAAATTGTTTTAATCGCAAGATTTATTTGAATCTGAATTGAGGAAAATAGCTCAAAGGTAATAAAATAAATTTCACGATGTAGGGAAAGCGAATGAAATGACACATCAATTTTAAGAAAAGTAACATAAATAGATAAAATTGGCATACTTTTAAGAACATGAGACTTTAAAATCGATTTTGTAAAACGAAACAAAATAAAACAACGCGATTTTTGTTTTATTTATTCATTTACGTAAAATTAAGTAGGTATCTGTAAACGTAGGTAACATTTATAATCACTAATAATCAGTCTCCAAATATTAGTAATTTTCAACATCTTCAAATTTTAACTTATTGTAATTTTCTACTTTGGTTGTAATTATTAATTTACTTATAATCTCTAAACATAGGTAACATTTATAATCACTTTTAATCAGTCTTCAAATATTGGTAATTCTCCTAATTTAATTTTTATAATTATAATTGAGATAAAGTTGAATGAAAGGGTTAATATACAAGGTGTTTTTATATAATTGCTTTAATTTCAACAGATGGCTCAGTTACATAAAAGAAACAACCTGGTATTTTTTTGCTATTTAAAAAAAACCAGCTAGTTTCTATCAATGAACTGAGCCATGTGTTGAAATTAAGGAAAATCAATAAAAGTAACCTGTAGGAAATAAGTGTGATTCGCGCACGAACTGCAAGGAATTGTGTGTAGTATACACTTATAATATTACAAAGATAATAATTATTTTTAACTGAAAAATATTTTTTTAATCATTAACAGTAATTATTTTTCTTACGGTTCGTATGCGTATACTCACTATACTCGTGTAAGTACACAATAACTATCTTCAACACTCTACTTCGGATATATCCTCTACGTCTGTGTCAATTAAAGTATCAATTATACCGCCAGTTGTTGGTATAGTCAAATATTCTTTATGAAAAATTTTAGGAATCACATCAGTTTCACAAAGCTTCTTCAAGTCGTTATATTTAGCTTTTGATATGGGTAATAACGACTTGTAAAGTTTTGAAATCACCATTTTAGGTTTGCCAATAATTGATATCGTCTCTTCTTTAGTGTCTTCTTTCATAGAATATTTCACTGAGAGGTTCTGTAAAGAATTTTTTTTAAATGTGGCAATACGGATTTTACTCATTTTTCCAGTAAGGTTCCCTTTAAAATATTTGTTGGATACTTCTTCGAAATTTTTGAACTCTTTGTGATCTAGCCATTGCACGTTATAAGGAGAAACATCTTTTCTGGCTATCTGGCAAATGGTAAGCCATTGGGAAGGGGCCCATACAGTCGTGTTTCGTATTGAATTTTCAATAACAGAGTGCATACTATCAACGCTCATTTCGGTGTGACCCGGGAGCAAATAATTCAGCTGAATAGACTCAAGATTTTGTGCCTTTGCTAGTGCGATATGGACAGCTGTCAATACAATTTTATTTTTGTTTTGTCCCGAGCATGAGTCCGAGTAGAGAATTAAATGCTTGACTGACCCACGTGAATCCACAGTTTCTATGTATTTCTCTAAAACAGTACCCACTTCATTGCCACCTCGTTTGGCATCTGCTTCTCCCCAGATGAAACAATAGCCTTGTCTGGTCACATTTTCATAAAAACAGAGATTGTATACTGCATATTTTCTCGTATAGAAAAGAAGAATACTATTTCCATAAGGAGTATTTAAAACCTTCTGTAAATCAAAGGACGTGCATAAGATAGACGGATTCTCTTTCCCGAGATCTCTATGACAGGCATATCTATTTTTTGAAGCTACTTTTTCATCTAAATGTTCCTTTTTTTCTGCTGCATATTTAAGTAAATCCGTTTCGTAACGCATACATTTTAGACACTTATCTTTCTTTGGAACGTGGAATCCTAAATTAAATTCTTTTTTAAATATGTCTCGAAATATATTTTCACTGACGATATGTAATGACTGGCTCGTTTGATCTTCTTTATAAATCCTGTACAAGTTTTTAATACTTTTTAATTCTACTGGAAGGTAAAGTCTAGTGATGTCTTTTCTGCAGTAATGTGACGGGAGAGCTGGAAGGTTTTTTATGAATCTTATAACAGACTCTCGAGTAGCTTCAGTCGTCTTATTAGCTGGGATAGTTTTTCCTCTTTGATCATCCTTTGCTAACCCGTGAACCGCTTGCGACAAAGTATAGTAGACGTATTTATGACTAAGATCAAGAGTCTTCAACATAAATTTAAGGCAAACTTGTCGTCGACCTTCTCCATCATTGATGAAGTACTCAAAAGTATTTGCTCGATATCCTGAATCTTTAACGCGTTTTCTTTTTGCCTCTTTTTTATTACTTAATGCTATTAACCAATCCTTACGTTTTGCAGGTGTCAAACTCCAGAAATAGTCAAAAAGAGTCTTTCTTCTTTCTTCAGTTACCTCTTGGCAATTATGGCCGCATTTTTTTCCTATGCAGGGATTTGGATGTAAAATCTTTTCATTGACAATTGTTCCATTTTTTTTAGTGTATCTTTTGCCTTTTTGCCGAGCCTCTTTTTCTTTTAATCTTTTATTTATCTTCTTTTTTTTCAGGCCCTCTTCACCTACTTTTCCATCTACCGAACCTTTACATTTTTTTGACTTTTTACGTTTAGGTTCTTCTCCACTTGAAGATGACTCTTTATCAGTGTCTTTCCATGATGTTGAGTCCCATTGGAAGTCTTCGTCTTCAGAAAGAAAATCAATGTATGTTTTTTTAATAGTGTTGCGTCTCTTTTTCTGCTTTTCTTGCTTATTGCTGTCTATATCAGGTATTGTTAAAATGGTACTATCATTGTTTTCGCCTTCTTCCAGTGATTTACGAATGATTTCCATAGTCTCTTCTGGTATAATATCAGTGAAAGTTGGCTGTAATTCTTCACTTTGCTCACGGCTGGGCGTTTTTGTCTGATAGTCTATAGATTTAACAGCATCAGCATCTGGCAATACTTGATTATGACTTGTATAAGTGGAAGGTGTCTGATCATCACTTACTTTGGGTTCCTCAAAGTTGATTACATTTCTATGATTGCCGTCCTAAAATGCAATGGGATTAATTTAAATAGTATTCTCTAAGTTTCCTTATTTTTTTAATTGTTTATTAGGTAAGCTATCAGAAAAATTACCTTTTTTTGATCATCAAATTGCTCCTGATAAGGAGCTCTTCTTATGTCTGTAATGCGTGAAGCCTGATTATTAACATTGGCAAGTAGATGCTGAGCTCCTCGTTCAGTGGATATAGAGCCATCATCTCTCTAAAATAAAAATTAATACGTTAATAAGATTTTTATGATTGAAGATAAGAAGAGAGATGGGAAGATGAGAAGAGATGAGCCATCAAAGATTATTTTTAAGTATTCTAAAAAACATTGACGTAGTAGAGTAAAGCTACTTTATATAGGTACATTAATAGTGGATAAAATTAACTCGGTTAAAGAACACATTTGTATATAAAAGCGGTTAGGTAATAATAAGTTACTAGACGACACGCCCGGCTTTGCCCGTGGCTCTGAATTTATTAATTTTCAAATAATGTATTTGAATCTGCCGAATTCGTTGACATTTATAATAACTGCTCTGCTCCCTTAGGCAGTAGCGTGTTGCTAATATAGTCTATAACCTTCCTCGATAAACGGACTATTCAACAGAAAAATAATTAATTTAATTCGAACCAGTAGTTCCTGCGATTAGCACGTACAAACAAACAAACAAACTCTTCCGGTTTTTTTACGAATATAAGTAACTAGCTTTTGCCCGCGACTCCGCCCGCGTGGATGTCGGTTATCGCGACCAAACATAGCCTATGTCCTTTCTCAAGGTCTAAAGTACTCCTATACCAAATTTCATCAAAATCGATTCAGCGGTTTAGGCGTGAAAGCGTAACAGACAGACAGACTGACAGACAGAGTTACTTTCGCATTTATAATATTAGTAGGGATGGATAAGTATAGATTAGTACAGATGTTAATTATAATATTTTGTACCTTTTTCTGGTAGTCAACTTTCCGCTGACTAATTAGAGATTTGCTTAAATTATAGGGCAATCTCATTGCATTATCATCACTATCAGATATAATTGTATCATCTGATGAATTACTGCCTGGTTTAGTATCAACTATATTTTTGTCATGCTGAAAAAAAAACGTGAATTTAGAAATCTGATAAGGTAAGACTTTCCCATTCACAGAAATAGGCCTTTCATCTAGCCTTATATCGTAAAAAATTACATTACCCTGTCTTCCAATACAATCTTAATTTCTTCAGTCTCTTTTTCAACGCCTTTCTGGGATGCCTGTAAAAGATACAATCAATTTTTTAGCCCACCCGTTTAATAAATTCGGTGCCACAGACAGACACTATATTGGTCAAACTTATTAAACAAACACTACTCTTTTTACGTCGGGGGTTAAAAATATGTATCTAGGTACTAACCATTTGTTGGTCATCGTGCGTGTTGTGTATATCTGCAACTGCAACCGTCACCATTTGGGCATAAGCGTGAGCTATGTTTTCCGACTATAAACAAGATATTCAGTTATTCAAATAATCCATATTATTATTAATAAAGCTTTTATATAGGTACTATGCACTAATAAAATGTATAATAATTATGCTGTATGTACTTACAGAATCTGATATATTTTCCTTATTGGGGCTTGGTTTATTCTTCAATTTATCAACAGCCTGCTTTTTTTTGCACTTTACATCACTTTCGGAGCTTTTACTTATCACCTCTCTAAAATACTTTTGTCTTTTTCTCTCCATTATTTCTCGTAATTAAAAACTCTTTATAATTATAATAGGGATTGTTTTACTACTCAAACACAACGTTATAATTAAGAATAACTAAATTAATGGATTTTTGTTACTAACGATCTTCGCGCGTTTAATAATTATGTACACATCCGACTTATCTGGCATCGCGCAGCAGACTGAACCGACCTCGAATCCACGCGCGACACGCGTGTTGTGGATCTAAGTACCTACCCGCGTTGGTTTGTGTTCTGTTGCTTGAGATATAAATGCCATTTTTAATGCGTGGTGAAAGAAGTAAACTGATTTAAGTATGACATAAGTTTAATTATTAAATTAATATAAAGGAATCAAACGTGCAGATATTTATTTTATGCATAGAGAAAATTGTTCTAAATGGCATAAACACTAAAAACTGGTCAAGGATAATTAGCACAAGTCATATACTTCCATTATACTTATTCAGGTAAGATTGATTCAAGCGACAGATATAATGTTCAAATGTTCAAGGTAAAATGATTTAAGGTGCATACATTAATAAATCTGGTTGAAGCGAAATGAATTAACATCCATGTTAAACTATTTATGATCAAGTAAAAACAATTCAAATGTCAAAACTATTTTATTTCATCCAGGGATTAATGGTTTAAACTACAGATAGTAAGAAAAAACGTTTTTTTTGATGGGTCTATATACATGCTTCGAAAAAAACAACCAAAATTGCTACACTTGATACCTCGTAAATAGAAAAGATACCCAAATTCGTAATGGAGCCAAGCGCCAAAAAAGTGCTCAGATTAACCTCAAACCCGGCTCAAACGACGCGGAAAAATTCCACGATTCCAATGATATATATAACTCAATATCGCCCAAAGTGGCGCTTGAATCAATTCGCCTTTTAACCGTCGATATCAGGTGTAAATGAAACATTACGATGCGATACATCATCATCGGTATTATTTTAAAAACCATTATACTCATATTATAAAATACTCCTGGAAGTTTACAAAGATGTTTGGAGTTGATGAATTAACACATAATACATTTAACATCAAATAATTTTTAGATCAGATCGCTGCTTAATTAAATTGTCCGTAGTTTGGACAATTTAATTAAGTTACACATAATTTGAAATATCCACTTCAGAGGGGCTAATATGTAACTTATGTTTCTATCATTTCTCGGTTGCAATCAAAAATATGGTGGTTTTACGATAGCAATATGCACGTTGTGACACCTACAATATCTAGCAATCAAACAAAATAATTTTATGATTAATTAATCACAAAATCGTTATTTTTCTGATTGAAACTGAAATATGGTAGCAACAGAAGTTACATAATTGCCCTGCTGGTGTCTATAAAAGGATATTATCCTTGTACCAATGCTCTAGATTGGCAATCCCATAAGTACTCTGGCGGGTATTGGATGTGACGGGCTAAATATCGATCGCTTCTTTAGTTCCTGTGGGGCATTTTCTGAAACTCTTGGCGGTGATGTTGTTTCTGGCTTCGAAATTGATTGCGCTTTATCAATACTTTTTTGCTCATGAGCCTTTGATGTACTTGAACTAGTTGTCTCTTGCGCATGAGCATCCCATGTTTGCGCGGGAACTGATAACGCCTGTCCAGATGATGTGGATCCAGAAAGAGATGATGTGGATGATAGTGATCTCGATGAAGATGACTTCGACGTTGTTTGCAAGGGGATAGATGTAGACGATGGTGCCCTTGATGATAATGACCTTGATGTTGATTTCGAGACATATGTGGATAACGATGACCTCGATGACAATGTCTCTGATGCCAGATGCAAAGGAACAGATGTGGAAGATGTGGAAGATAATGGTCTTGATGATAAGGACGATCTTGACGTAGATGTTCCTTGTAAAGGAAAATCTGTAGAAAGTGATGGTCTTGATGACGATGACTTTGATGTAGGATGCGAAGGGACAGATGAAGAATGTGACGGCCTTGATAATGATAAAGATCTTGATGTAGATGTTGCTTGTAAAGGAAAATCTGTAGATGATGGTGGCTTCAACGATGATGACTTTGACGTACGATGCGTAGGTACAGATGAGGAATGTGATAGCCTTGACGATGATGACGACCTTGATGTAGACGTTGCTTGTGAAGGGAAAGGCATAAGAGATGGTGTCCTTGATGAAGACCTTGAATTGGTCTGTGAAACAGGTGTGGACAATGGTTGCCTCAACGAAGTTGGCTTTGGCGCTTCATGCGAGGAAGCAAACGCCAATGATGATAGATTTGACGACGATCTTGACGTATGCCCTTGTGAAGAGAAAGATTCAGATGATAATGACTTTATTGTTGACCTTGATGTTGCTTGCGAGTGGTCTGATTCTGATGATGACCTCGGTAAGAATGAATTCAACCTTTCTTGTGGAGGCCCACATGTAGACGACGGTGGTCTTAACGATGACGTTGCCACTGCTGTCGCAGAAACAGATGCAGATGATAGTGGCCTTAACAATGATGATTTTGTCTTCGAAATTGCTTGAGGTGGGGCGGATGTAAAAGATGGTGGTTTTAATGTAGATAATCTTGAAGTTGGTTGCAAAGGGACAGATTCGGAGGATAATGGCTTTATTTTTGATGTTGCTTTCGGCTGTGTGCCACATTGCAAAGGAAAAGATGTTGACAATGACGAATTTGATGTTGATGCGCCTTGAGATTGGGCACCCTTCGTTTTCCGTTGAATAGAATCAGATGTGGACGTTGATGTTGATTCAATCAAAGAACCCTGATTTTGCCGTAAAACTGATGATATCGCCGCTGACGAAGATTCTACCACCACTGATGCTGTTGACGATGACTCTGCTGTCATCTGAACACGTGCCTCATCGTATTCGCGCACTCTTTGCTTTATATGTAAAAACTTACTATGCATATAATCTAAACGGAACCGTTTTCTTTTATAATGGTCGTCCGCTTGTAATCTTGCATATTCAGTTTCTAGATGCCTTATTAATTGCATATACTCTGCCGAAGGATATGGAGCTATTCTCAGCAGTCGCATAATCCTGTTGTAAGTCTTTAATATTGTGTTAACTTCATTATAAAGTCTCATATAGTAGGGGTGTTCTGAATCGAGGTCTATTTGATATTGTTTGTACATTCTTAGATCCTTTATTGGCCCATATAATTCTTTATAATCCTCTTCTGTGTTTATATCACTCTTCATATTTGCTGCCATAGCCTTTTTTAACTGCAGGTCGGTTGATTTTTTTTAGATTCGCTATAGATTAAAACTCAGCTCCTTACACGTGCTTCTGATATCAAAACTGTTTAAGTATAATAACACTTTAATAAAAGCGTTCATCACCATCATTCATCAAATGATGATTCATTCAATAAAAACATTACTGCACCCAAATCCTTACCCATAAAACAGTGCCTTGATTGTACAGCAGTCAATGAATTTAAGATTTCAAATCACGATATCGATTTTGACGTACTTCACTGCAATCAGGTGTGCCACCTGCCCTGTGACATAAAAAAGCAAGGTTAACAAAATGTTGCACGTGTCATAATAATTTTAAAATAAAGATCAATAACCTAAGTGTGTGGTACGTCTTCGCTAAACCATATGTTACGCTTCTGTACACCCACAACATAAAATCACAAATCATAACTGCACTATTTAACACTCACTTTTAAATTATTTATATTGGTTTACTCTCATGTTACATTATTTATAACTGTTTCACTATTAATGCTCACCGATTATAATAAGTATAATATTTTTTTTTAATATACAGTAACACTTATGTTGTTAACTAAATAAACGAATAATGTTTAAATTATAACACAAAACGATGCGTCGATTATGCTCGAAAATTAAAATTGGACTGAACGTAATGGAGAGTGTACCGATATCACGAGATATTACCACACGTCCATCAGGCAAGCACAGACTAAAAAGCAAAAAAAAAAAAATGGCCCAAATGTCCAAAGACAAAATGCATAGACTATAGGACATATAATACACTACAATACTACCAGAACGTCTGTAAGATCCGTATTCATAAACGCTTTTGAAATCAATTTTCTCTTTATGATTTTAGTATACATAATATGTGCATTATAGGTAAGGAGGTATATCACACTTAATGGGTATAAGTATTAAGTAGTACGTGACATTGACAAAATTTCAATTTTATTTCTTAACATATTATGATAATATACTAAATTATAATTGATTTAACGCGCTAAAATAAAACAGCAGGCGTTATTTTACTACTACCCAATTTTGTTATTAACACTCTTTAGTAAATTAATTTCAATTTTTTTGATTTTTTTTCATATATCCCATTTAATTACTTTTAATTTGGTTTAAATTACGCAAATAAATTGGCAGGAATAAATAAAGGTGGACCAAATAAGCTTCCTATTAACTATGCTGGTAGGAACCACAGACAAATGTCATAAAAGGCATATCTAAAATTAAGAGCCGCCTAGCTTAATGGGCATGTTGACTAATTTTTAATTTTTAGTCCGTCTTGTAGATTATTAAAAAATATTGGACTGGTATTTTTTCTTTTTTTACGTAATCAAAAAATAACATCCCTTTTGCATGGTGTAACTGAAGTTGTTGTTAGTTATCTCCATGGTATCTCCTTACATTCGTCGTTAGTGAAAACGGGTATAAGTCTTACTGATTACAGTATAAAATTAAAAAGAGTTTTTGGACCTGGCAACCCTTGATGGAAATCAAGGATTAAACGCTTAATTTGGCCGGACATACCTTCTAAAAGCTTTTTAAACTCAGACATAATATATTCTAAAAGTCAGATAGTATTTCATAATAAACAAAAACTAATTATTTAACGAAATTTCGTAAACAACGTTCGGGGCAGAAAAAAATCCTAAAAAGCCGGACAGACCGGACGTAAAAATATTTGACTGTACATGTCCGTAAACCGGATTCAGGAAAAGGAGAAAAAAAAAAACATGAAAATTATGCGCGTGAGTTGCCGACGCACTGACGATCTATGGTATAACCGTTAGTGCGTCGGCAAGCCAAGCGTCACTCAATTCCTCTTTCCTTTGTATTGCCATTGATGCACCGACAAATAAAATGTAAAGGTCATTCACTCGTGTTTAATTTTGACTAACTCTATGATTTTTTTTTAAATAATTTGCTGTAGTTATGAATTATATCGAAAGTATGAATAAGCTCCGTATTTAAAATCACATCCTGTATAGTATAGTCAGATTGTGATATTTAACTAGTCGTTATAAACCACCATGTAAACGGTATAGTTGAAATATAATTTAACGTTTAACTAATGTTGAGTACATATTATGTCAATAAATAATAATAGATAGTTAATTTTCTAAATTGTTTAAATTATAATTATACATGATTAAGACTTTTTTTTTTAATATTAAAATGATTTGGCAAAACTTAATTGCATATAATAATAACATGTCAACCGCATATTGTGAACATTGCCAGTTTAAAATAAGTCCCGCGATACGTAACGCATTATTTTTTTATATTTTGTAAAGAATAATTATAAATCGTCATAATATTATAAAAAAATCTGGAGAATTCATAATAATCAGCCCAATATAATTTATATTATAATTATTCAACTATAGCTCAATATAATTATTGTGGCTAGTTATCTATCCATAGAGTAAGCAAAGCAGCATAGGAGTCAAATAAAAAAAAAAACCAACAATGACATACAAAACGACTGTTTATTAATAGTTTTTTGTAGATAATGTCTTACGATGAAACATATCAATTTTTCGTATTCTCTACAATTTAAATATCGATTTTTTTAGCTTTCGATTGAACACAACAGTAAAATCAACTAGGTATTTATATTGATAACTTATACGCACAAAAACTGTTGATAACATAAAGACTAGCATTGCGTTGATAACGTAAAGACTTGCATATTACGTTGATTTCGATATCTAGGGCAAGCGACTTTTTTCGCTAAACTTAAGGATCGATAGATCAAATCGATCGTTAAGTATGTCGAAACTACGGGGGCAGATATGTTATTTATTTTTAGACTAATACCTATGTCATGTGTAAATTTTAGTTGTCCCTAGAAATAACCGTTAGTTTACAAATATCGCGGCAGAAAATTAGATTAGATTTGAACAAAGAACACAATAGAGTCAAACTGTGTTGTGATGGATGCTTGAAAATTTTAATCAGCACCGTGTGTCTTTGTTGTCACTCTTTTAAAGTAACCTAACCTCCAACCAACTCCTAACCAAGTGTGTCAGCGTGGTCAATTCCTATTTTATACTATTTGCACCAAGCGCACTGTAGTAGTTTTGTTGCTCTATGGAAATCAAATCACATTCACAATTTTGCGATTTGACACTAATACATAGTTTGTAAACAATGTATCGAAAAATTATACATTTTGTCGCAAATTTATACTATCGCTTGTATTTTATAAACTGGCGATGTTAACAATTGCACGTTTGAAAATAAAACATTATATATCGGATTAATGATATTTGATACTTATTTATGTGAGGCTCAAGCTATGGACATATTTTATGAAAAAAACAGGGGCTGCCCGTCAGGATGAAGTTCTCCCAGTTATGTATTTATGTATGTATATAGTAAATAGATAACATTCAACAACTTTGAGCATAACGTTAACAGTATATACCTAATACCTACTTGGATCTAAATATGTACCTATATGTAATATCTTCTAGGTTTATGTGACACACTCTTGGTGCAGTTTCTTTTCCTTGAATCTCATTCTTATTATACAGCATGCAAATAAAAAGTATTAGTAGTATTAGTTGAAGATTCTTGGAACGAAATTCTTAACGCAACTTGAGGTAGGAGTTGACGAGCAGCAATCATCATGCGTCATGCCAGTAAAAGCGTTCATACAAATGGAGACGTTCGGTTCCGTTCGGTGAAGTTCTGATATTATCTTCAAGCGCTGACCGCCATATTTGTTTTTGTTATCGTTTTAATACATACTTTTTATTACTTTTTATCCCGGAATTCCTGCGGGAACTCCGAAATTACCGTGGGTGAAACCGCGGGGCACAGCTAGTTATTATTAATCCCATATAAAATTAAACATGAACTAAAAACTTGGCTAGCCAGTAGCCACTCTAAATTACAATGAAACAGAAGACTTCTTGCAAATGTACTAAACAACCTAAGTTCTCCCAAATGTACACAGATTCACATTTACACAAACACACATACTGACGCACACACCCATACGCACTATTGCATACGCGTACAGTACTACATTACTCACCTACTAAGCTAAGGCACGGAGACTAGGTGTGCGTTCCATGGGTTTGGGCGCAGTTGTTCGGTTAAAATTTCACTCGTTTGAGTTGCAACCAAGCCACAAAACGATCGAGTTGTTTTTATAATCTCAAAATTTTGAAATTTCAGGCGCTATTTGTTTTCTCTCAACTCACGTTGCAAATAACGTTTTACATCCAATTATAAACTTTTTGTGACTACGACACCTCCCCTTTGTTCGTAAGAACTCCGATTGATTTCTTTTTCGATGAATCCGGTTTTTGGCGCAAACTTTGACACTTCTTAAACAATAGCTTTCAGAGCGAAAATTAACCTGCTTCTGAGATGGTTGTTTGGTTGCTGCAATCTGAGCCACGGAACGGGTGAAACTATGCTCTCGGGTCGTATATTCGAATCGCTCGAATTAATTTTCGCACACGGAATTGCAAGATTCACGTGTGAATGCTTAAAAAATGTATGAGGATTCGCACGTGAATTCGCCATTCCGTGCGTGAAAGTAATTCGAGCGATTCAAAAATAGGGCCCCTCACAGCTGTCAAGAGTAAAATTTCACCAAGCCACAGAACGGGTACAGAGCGCGCTCGAGCGTATTCGAGTGCACTCGTGCGAATCCACGGAACGCGACTCTGGAGGGTTGAAATACAGGCATCGGCATTGCCTAGTTTAACTTCCAGTCTCCCACAAATAGTTTACAATATTGAAGTTGTATTTGTTCAAGTTGTGTTTTGTAAAAAATATTTGTTGTTAAATAAACTTTTTAAACTTATCATAAACTTATTATATTTTCGACGCCGACTTCATCTTTAAACTTATGTATGTAAAACTAACCCTTTTACATATAACTTAGTTTAAATACACTACACTCTTTTTTCCTTATCAACAAATTCTTAAATTATTTCCCTAATAACGATTTAACCACTTCTATGATCCTGGTGTGAATTCTAAGTCAGTAGTCACAAAATCGTTGTATTTTCTTCAGTTCTACGTGTACAAAAATTCAAATTATTATGACAAGAGAATCTTGAACCACTGGTGAAAATTGAAAGATTCCCTTACATTTGTACATACATACACGTGAAACTTATATTAAAACTGTCTGTAAAAACTTAAGTTAATCTAAAACAGTACCTACATCCATGTAGCGGTTATAAGCAAACCTTGGTTTAAAATATGAAATTATCATAGAAAAGTTTATCATCACAAAGTATTACGTATTTTCGCTGCTTCATACTCTTTGAGTTTATCTTTTATGAAATTAAGTTTTCTATAAAAGTAACTGTACTGATCGCGAGTAGCCTTGAAATTTCCATTGTTCTTCAAACGATGTAAACATATTCTTCTCATCGCTCTTACTCTATCATACTGTATTACATCACGGGGTTGGGTATTTTTGAGAGTACGACATCTCGAATCCACAATGCGCAAATCGTTTGTCATGTTTTGTACTTCCCTGCGGAGTGGTAAATAATGTTCATTGTAAATTAAATTAAAAGATTTTGTAAATAATTTTTTTGTCTTGTCGTTGTCGATGCATTTGTAAATAATTTCAAAATCTTCAGGCTCTTTCGATGGCTTCTTAAGTTCTTCGTAACACGAAACTCTGACAACTTTTTTATCTTTCGATATTTTACTTTCTGGTGCCGTTGATGTTGTTATCGTTGATGTTGCTTGCTTTGGAACAGATATGGAAGATGATGTTCTTGGTAATATTGACCTCATAGTTGACATTCCTTGTGAATGTACAGTTGATGATGAGGACGATGACGTTGACGTCATATGCATGCGCGCTGCTCTCGAGGATGGTTGCTTCGAGGATGATGATTGCAATTTTGCTTGCGTGAAGGCGGATGTAGACAATAATGGCCTTGTTGACGAAGACTTTAACGCCGAAGTTGATTTCGTAGGAACTCGTGGGGATAATGTTGGCCTAGATGCTATTGACCTTGACGCTGTCGTTGCTTGTAGGGGTACAGTTTTGGTGGTTGACGGTCCTGCTGTTGACATCACTTTCACTTGCACTCGAGAATCCCACGATGGTTTGGGGACTGATATGGACGATGGCGGTTTTGAAATTGACATTGATTTCATCAGAGAATTGCAGTTCTGCAGCTCAACTGACGATGATGTTGATGATGGTACCACCTCTGACGCTGCTGACGAAGGCTCTGCTGTTCTTTGACTATGTGTCTCATCGTATTCACGCACCCTTTGCTTTATAAGGGTAAACTTGCAGTGGATAGTATCGAAAACAGATCTCTTGTGCTTATAATTATCGTCTGCTTCTAATCTTGCATACTCTGTCTCGAGGTGCATTATCAGTCGCGTATACCTTGCTGAAGGATATGGAGCTATTCTTAGCAGCGACATAATCGTGTTGTAATTCTTTAGTATTTCGTTGATTTCATTATAAAGAGACTTATACTGTAGATGTGCCAAATTGAGATCAGATTGATATTGTTTATACATTCTCAGATCCTTTATTGGCCCATATAATTCTCTATGATCCTCTTCTGTATTTATATCACACTGCATATTTGCTTTCACACCTTTCTCAGTTTCGAGTTGTACGAAAAAATATATTATCAGATTGCTCTGTGAAGGTACCTAGTGAAATTCAGCTTATACAACGTGTTAATGACTATTGACTAATGACTAATGAATTAACTGAAAACTAGAAAGTAGTGGGCTCAGAATCAACTAGCAAATCGATCGCACTATGTTTTAATATAGGTTATATTTTTTTATTTTTACAAGCCCATGTCTAAATTATTTACAATACAATATTTGGCGCGTACGCCGCCCGCAGCAAAAAAATTCGAACCGGTAGGCGCAGGCGTAGCGCTTGAAATTTCGTAGATAGGTCACCTCCAAACTAATGTTGAATAACTTTTAAAGTATTAATTTTTTTGACATAAAATATATTTTAATCATATTATTGTTTATTTTTTTAAATGGGGTGTATCAGGTTTTCAGTTAATTCATTAACACGTTGTATACACCTGCTTTTGATATCAACACTGCTTGAACGGCTGTTAATTTATTACTGGAGTATGTCGCAGATCAACTTCACACATTCACTTAATCACCGTATGAAATACAGATACTACTTTATTATTAATCTCACTATTATAATATCACAATTAAAATTTAAATAATACTTATTAGCAACATAATCTAATCACCCAATAAATAAATGATCCAATATTTCACAACGCGTCGTTCACTTTTGCAAATAAGAATTAAACTAAACGTAATAGAGAAAGTGTATGTAATTATATAGGCATGTCCAGCAGTTAGAGTGCCTGAAGGCAGGTAGGTGAAAATCCAAAAAAATAGGCACCAATTAGTTACTGATAAAGAAACAAATAATTGACTTTAGGTATTTACCTGTACACTAGTACTTTCTGTATTGTATCTTTTGTTCAGCCAGGTAAATATCTACCTGCATAAACGACTTTTCTTTGTTCTTACTATCTGTATAATATAAATATGCAGGTATAAGAGTGCCAATGCATATTCAGCTAGAGCTCTACCATCGTCCCTTTAGCAATCTTACCTAACACAAAGTCTTACCTCGATTTGGAAAAATGTCCAAACAGTTTGATCGTCGCACTAATGGTTATGCTGAATGGATTAAACCTCACATTTATTTTGGTACCTTACAGGCGCCATAACCTAAGATTATATTATCATACTCTGTTTACTGAAATATAATATTATAAATAGTAATTTTAAGGGCATCGGCACGCATTTTACACAAATGTGAATATAATTTGATAATGATAATGATGATGATAACGATAACCTAATTTAAGGAGATTTTTTAAATTCTTAAAAACGCAACTAGGCATATTAATTAAGGGTAATTTGTCCACTTATTAAATCGCCCCATAATATTAGGTACTTATTACTTACCCATCTGAAGTACAGTCATTATATCAAGCAATATTTTAACGTGTTCGTCATTGAACTCTATTACTATTGCAATAAGATTCAACGATGGTCAAAAGTGATTATATATTATATTTGTGATGCTGAATGTATACATACATTCACACACACACTGTACACTTGCTTAAATTATTATCAGTCTGACCACTAATAATATATAAACTTAACAAGTATTTTTTTCTTTATAACTAAAAACTAGCTGTTCCCCGCGGTTTTACCTGCGTTAATTTTGGAGATAGTCCTTAATGTCCTATTCTGATATATAAGCTTTATTATTATAAAGTTTCATAAAAAATCCATTCAGTAGTTTTTATGTGAAAGAGTTACAAACATCCATACAAACTTTCGCGTTTATATTAATACTTGCTGTTTCCCAAGATTTCACCCGCGTAAATTTCGGATTTCCCGAGAGAACATCGGTACGAAAAGTAACCTACGTCCTTTTCTGTACCCTCGACAACGTGTAGGCAAAATATTATTATAATCGGTTGAGCCGTTGAGGCGTGAAAGCGTTACAAACAAACAAATAAACAAACTCACTCACTCACTCACTCACACTCACACACTTTCGCATTAATATCTAAAATTGAATCCATTGTGACAAATATCCACTCAAGTTATTGTTTGTCTTGCTCTTATAGGTCCAAATGATTGGACATAGATAAGCAATAGTGTGTTAACCCACACTGGAGAAATTTTGAGTAAATCGTGTTTCAAAACTAGGAGCGCCATTTTATATCAACAATTTTTATGTTCAATATTTAGTTACATATTTAAGCAATGTAATAAGGTAAACACATAATTAAAAAACGTTCCCTAACTCTCGATAAAACCTTCTGAATTAATAACTTAATTTTGTGGGTTAACATGTTATTGCTTATCTGCGTTCAATTATGGCACTGTTTGATTGTTATTGAAAAACAAGCCGTGATTTTCTGAGACGATAGCACAGTAAATTGTTCAAAACTATAGGGCAATGTGATATCATGAGGTTTGCTTTGCGAGTAAAAACTCATGATTTTCTCTTATAAAATATGTAGTTGCTTGCTCTGCGATACCTTCCTAGTGCCATTAAGTGAATTCCCGAGGAAGCTCTGACATTACCGCTGGTGAAACCGCGGGGAACAGCTAGTTCACTATAATCTCGGAGAGACGGAAAATAATCAACAACCTATCTCGTATACTTTGCGATAAATCCATACAATTGAATGAAGTACGTTAATAACAGACGCTTTGTTTCAGGTAACAAGATGGCGGCTATACTCCGGCGCAACACCAGCACCATCCAAGGTATAACGTCGAGTGTCACGTGCTTGCTCCTCTTGGCCTCAGTCCTGGTGCACTTCGGTCTGCGATGACGTCAGAACTAGAATAATCCCGGCTTGTGTTGTTAAATACTGATAAAAGTCTTAGTTTAATAAATAAAAAAACAATTAATGTAATAAAATAATTTAGGTAATGACTTCGAATTTCAAATTATATAAAAAAAAACAAGTTGTAATAAATGTTTAAAATGATGGAGCCAACAGAATAACATTGTTTGAATGGATGTATTTATGATCACATACAACGTTATTATCATTATAACTTTTTTTTTTAATTGTAGTGGTGGTTGACTTTGATGCATTACACTGAGCTGAAAATGTTCCTAAAGAAACAGACAAAACAAATATTAAAACCTCATATTTTGGAGTAACAACGCGAAAAAAAAACAAACCTTAAAATTATAAGAGTCAAATCCGCAATTCTGTACATTGAATGTATGTTTACCAAAAGTTGACAAGAGGCGATAAAGGAAGAGACATCAAAAAAGTTTTTAAATTCTTTTCTGTGTGTTTGTCTGTTCGCGATAATCTCCAAATCTACTGAACGGATTGTCATGCGGTGTTCAAAGGTAGATTGAGCTTAGCCATATAGGCTTTGTTTCATTTAAATCGGATGTCCGGAAAAAAAATTATATAAAAACGTTTCACGCAGGTGAAACCGTGGGGCACAGCTGCTAGTAGCTAATATGTCAACAGTTGCTCAGAATATGTAGTTACGAACACGCTACTAACTTACGCACAGATCACGCTACAAACTCAGCACTACGGTCGCGTAACTAACGACTACGCGTGCGTAGCTGACAGTTACGTGCTCGTAGCACTAAGCTACGTATGTGTAGTACTAAGCTACGTACGAGTAGCACTAAGCTACGCAGAAGTTTGTACAAAATAATCCTAAACAGATAGCAGAAGTAAAACTGTAACTTGTTGACCTACAGCTTTTTATCTGCTATGTAATATATCGAACACTCCTACATAATTATACATTCGCAGCTACGCAACATTGAAGCGATACTATGACTTGCAAGTCATAATTATACTTCTAATGATTATTTTTTATTTCTATTACACATGTTTATGCACATAACCAAATTAATTTGTTGCTTTTTAGCAACATAAAGGGAAAAATAAACAAATTCAGTTTGATCCTTGTCTCCCCCGCCACGTCAAATTTTATACGTAAAAAATGTGTAGTTTATTTAAATATTCGCGCTCTGTCTACAAATCATTTGATTTTAAAGTTATCAAATATAGAAATATAAATAATTATAAGTGACTAGTCATAGTGCAACTATTTTCACTCGAATGTTAATAAAATTATTATTATTAATGAAAACAGTCGTGTATTCAGTTGTGTTTTTCTGACAGGTATCTAAGTAAGGTTTCATTTTTCTCCTTCTGTCGTTAACCCCGTCCATGCGTGACGCGAGCTGCCAACTGAAAATCAGTGCTGGGTGTACCCGCACTTAGCTAATGCTGAGTTGGGGTCCCTTTCAGCAGAGAAGATACCAATGGGTAAACCAATTTATTCAATGTTTTTTTGTATTTTCTTGTGTATTGAATAGAATAGAATAGAATAGAATCATTTATTTCACATTATCAATTTCATAGTTATATTACTAATAAAAATGTCAGAGGATAATATGATCGTCAATAATAAAATAATAATAATAATAAAATAATAAAAGTATCATAATAAGAATGTCAATAATTATAAAAATAATAAAAATGTCATTTAAATCAAAAAATGAACATGTCAAAAATGTAAAAATAAAGATTATAAATCGATCAATCGATTTTGTACAAATATTCATTTAAACAATAAAATTCGCTATCCAACAAAAGATTCTTCAGCTGGCGGTAGAAAGTTTCGTCAGATGTATTTTTTAAACAAGCGGGTAGTTTCTCATAAAGAATTGGGCCAATCACACGCGGGTTTCTAGTGGCCAGTTTAGTCCGGTGGGGGACACTCGCTAGTCTTCCCGCATTACGCAAAGATCGCTATTGTGCTAGAATAAATGTAGTTTTCTTTCTTTCTTTTTAAGTACATAATGTTAAAACAGCACACATAAGATACAGATAAAGTGTCGTAAGATCCATGCGTTTTGAATGTAGAAAAATTACGATAGCTAATAACATCCTCAATCTAGTCAATTTTATGTGTGGTGGGTAAAATATTGAATGGCAAAAACTCTTTGTGTTTGTGTACCTTTACTAATATAGGTGATGAAAATGACATCAGTTTTGTTTCATTTCCAGAAACCATCACCCCCGTTTTTCTAAAATTTTGTTATTATAAGTTAATGCAGTGTCCGATAAGGATAGGTATTATCATTTTCACCATGAAATGACTAAATGTTAATAAATAAATAGATCACAAAAACAAATCGAAAGAATATTATGCAATCTTGTAGGGTGTCAATTATATTTGTAATAGAAAATCAATATTATCCTTATTTTACTTCACTAATAAAAGCTTCAAATTTGTAATCTTGATAATAAAACATGTACACGAGGACATTAGTTAATAAGTAGATATTAAATTTGAAAATATTCTTTAAAAATAAATATACTTAATTATATTTCTTATATTAGGAATAATAAAACATAATAATTTAAGTAGGAGGTACCTATTTAGATAAAATATAAAAATAAAAAATATATTCTGCCAGTAAATCTTCAATAAATTGACATAACAATTTCTTAACGGAATTTGTATTACATAATATAAAGTATATTTAAGTATCTTATTTGAATAAAATAATAATAAATTTATGAAATAATCTCAGTATACTTTGGATTTAAATATAAATTGTAAAATTTTACCATAATTATAAAGAAATCCATTATAAAAATTGACATTCATTGTAAATATTGACCTGTATTAGCCGTACTATATAATAAATAATAGACATTTAGTAAAAGTTAGATTGTGAAAATAATTATCTATTACCTACCATTAAAAATAACTACTAAGTAAAACGGTATATTAGATCACTTTAGTGTTAATTATTTTAATAATGTAAATATTTATCAGTGTTGCGAAATAATATTGTACAAACTTTGGTGATCCTGTATGCAATAAAGATTTCTTGGGAATACTATGAAGCTTTTATTTGTTGGACGCAGATAAGCAATAACATGTTAACGACGATTGTCAAAACGATTTATTGAGATTTAGAGAACGTTTTTTAATTATGTGTTTACCTCATTACATTGTTTAAATATGTAACTAAATATTGAACAAAAAAATTGTTGACACAAAGTCGCGCTATAATTTTAAAACTTTAATTTACTCAAAATTTCTTCAGTTTGGGTTAACACACTATTGCTAATCTTATGACCTTTTAACCGACACACACTTATGATTCTACACTAATATAATTATAATAACACTAATAGTCCACTTCACAAAACACAGATCTACTTAATCCCACAGTAAACATAAATCATAAGCAAGTGTCTTGGAAACCAAGCAAACGTGGTATACCAATTACTTTATAAAGCTGTAGAGTTTGTTTGTTCTGTTGAAAGTGCTTATCTCAAGAACTACTGGTTCAAATTGAAAAATTCTTTTTGTGTTGGATAGTTCAATTAATTAGGAAGACTATAGACTAATTAATATCACGCTACGGTCAATAGAAGCGAAGCGAACGAAAAAATATCGCAAAAACGGGAAAAAATATTCCTTTTGAGAGCTTCCGTCGCTGTGGAATATATTCTAGTAGATTTTTATTTCTCAAAGTAACGGAGGTGAAACCGCGGGACACAGCTAGTGATTACATACACATCTGTAGCGAATGTTTCTAAAAGTTGCCTGTGATGTCACTTAGGAAGTGACAGAGCAATGCTGACGCGACGTCGCCGCTGCGGCGCTCCTGTCCTTACAGTGCCCGGTGATATTCAGTACGGCCACAACCAATGATATTCTATGTAATATGGGAAGGTCAAAATTCTTCACAATATACGGAGTAATTTATAGAAAGATCTTCCACCGCTGATAAACGTATATTTTTACCCGACTGTATGTTGGTTTTTTTTTTTCAAAGTCAACAATTAGAATATATCAAATAAGAGACTAAATCGTCTCTTCAGTGAACTATAATATAGTTAGTTTATCCACATAACCACAGACAGAAACGTAATCATTTATGAGTAAAACATACCCTCGACTCAGCACGAGCAACGATAAAAACAATAATAATCCACATCACAACACACAGATCTACTTGATCCCACAGTAAGCGATTATTAGCTTGTGTCGTGGAAACCAAGCAAACGTGGTATATACTAGGTACATAGAATTACTTATATAATATATATACTATAGATATATAAACACACCCAGACTGGAAAATGGAATCCTGTGTTCATCACACAAAGTCCACCCCCACCGGGAATCGAACCCGGAACCCCTTGATTAGCGGGTGGCATGGCGACCTCTGCGCCAATCAGGTCGTCATCGACGGTCGTCAACGATGGACGATAGTGTCGCGCTTGGCGTGGAGAAAGTAGGTGGTTAGGGCATTCAGCGCGGCAGGTAGGTAGGTAGCGTGGGAACGCAAGAAGAAGTCCGATAGATTGAGACTTATTATTGCCTTCCCGGCCCGTTCCCGGTAGATAGGTACAAGTAGGTACAATTAGCGACACTGGCCTCAGCGGTAGGTGGAAGGTGGCTCGCAGATGGTGACGACGCTGGTGCCGCGGCGGCTGCTGTAGGCAGCGGCTGGAGTACGCCTGGAGTAGTCCGGGAGTAGGCGCCTGGAACTTCAGCTGGTAGGTGCCTGGAGTACGCCGGGGGTAGTCCAGGAGTAGGGCTGGTGGGTGCCTGGAACCTGGAGCGAGGGCTTCGGTTACCATCGGCGAGTCCGTAGCTGGCTGCCTTTCCACCCCGTGAGAACCAGTGGTCGTAAGATAGTAGCGATAGTGCTTAAATAGGAATTGCAGCCAGCCAGACTAGATTAAGTGAGAAGCAGCTTAATAGTGTAAATGTGAATGAGAACTCACCCTAGAGGGTCATCCAGCACTAGCACAGAAAAATAGTATGCGCGGTAGACTAACAGTCACAAGATCGTAGGTAGGTAGCGGTAGGTACCGTAGAATTAATTTAGACACCCGCGTGTAGCGCGGCGTGCGAGCTGCAGTCGTCTGTCCGTGCAGATTGAAATGATCGGCCGATGACGACCGGCGGCGCGGAAGCGCGGCGCGCGGAGGGATATTTGGAGATCCGTTCGCACAGGGTAGATTTAATTTATTTTATTTTATAGTTTTGTTATTATGTTGAGAACTGAGACTACAACGTTACAATAGTTATTATAATATTCTCTTTGGTGGCAAACTCAACTGAAACCGGTGGCGCGGCGGCACGGCGGGCGACAATGAGTGGTCGCGACAATAGCCGATCAACGCATGACAATTCGAGCACTGAGTTTCGGTGCAGATGAAAGTTTCGGTCAATTTCTAGCCGAAACCGCATTAAGGCCGATACTAGATTTTTCATCCGAAACCGAAACCGAAATTTCGATCTGCCACTTATTTTAAATATTAAAGTTTTCATTTATTCTTCCAAACCGTACTGTTAGTAATTATTCAATAATGAAGGCCGTAAATTTTAAAATGGCTATAGGGGCGGGCACAAAAAGTACCTATCATATTATTTTATTGAGTGGTAATTAACAAAATCTTGATTTGAAAACTACGAATTTATTTATTTTTTGTTTTTTTAATTGTTTATTTTAGTGGTGTTAGATGAAGAGTTTATTATTATTATATTTATTCATTTATCTATTCAACCAAAATATGTAGTTTTAGTTAAATAGATAAATGAATAAATATAATAATAATTCAATCATTACAAGTACCTACCTATACATATATTCTAACGCAATTGCGGTTACAGTTGTAGGACGGCATAAAACAATAGACTATTCCACATTACTAAAACCTTTAAGTAAATAAAGTAATTTAATAAAAAAATAAAAATAAAAACATCCGACGGAGTAAGTAGATGACAAACTGGATAAAGACAAAATTAAATTGAAAGAAATCCAAGCAGTAGTCATTGTAGAATCCATCGGAGATGGTGTTGTCAATCATCACTTACCAGGTTTTTGGGCTAAACCGAATTTAAAAAAACAATCAACTATGTGTCGGATAACACACAGAGAAAAGATAAAATAATAGTACATAATATTAATTTACTAATAAAATACCGTTATTGTATGCATCTTAAAATAATAAAAGAGATATTTTAGTAGGTAACAAATTTTATTTAGCAATACACAAAAAAAAATTATATTCAGGCTACATTTCAAATGAAAATAAAACGAGATGTTAAGGGTCATAAGTTAGACGTTAATACTAATCGTTCATTCCGTATGTCAGCAAAAAAAATAGCTAGTGAGCCAAGAATCATAGTTGACACGATTCTGCAATCACCGCGGCGGATACTGGGTGTGATGGACTAAAAATTGAACGCCTCTTTAGTTCGGATGGGGCATTCTCTGAAGCTTTTGATTCCATTTTGGCACTTCGTTTCCGCTTACGAGTGACTAATGACCTGGAACTTAATGTCGCTTGTTCTGGAATCAATGATAAATTCTTTGAGAATGGCGATTTTGTTGAGGTTATTTTCGGAGTGACAGACGATGATCTTAACGATGGTAGTCTTGACGTTGAGTTTAATATGAATAAAGGTGGCCTTGATAATTGTAGTTTAAGTGTGGAAGGAGATAGTGGAACAACCATCTTGGACGGTAGTCTGCTTAAAATTGATGTCACTTGCTTGCCCTTTTGCGGAAGTAAAGATTCGTACGCTGAAGGCTCTGACTTCATCGCTTCCACTTGCTTCGCTTGTAGATGTGTAGATGTAGAGCTCAATGATTTTAACGTAGCCTTCACTTTTATTTGAGTCCGGGCATCTAATACTTTCGGGGCTATGTATGTGGACAATGATGACTTTGATATCGACTCTATTTTCGACCGAACACCACAAGTGTTCTGGGGTATAGATTTAGACGACGTATTTCTTGATGTCGACGTCGAGCCCATCAGGGAATTAAAATTTTTCAGTGGATCTGCTAATAACGCCACTGAAGATGATGCTACCGCCCCTAACTCTGACGACGATGGCCTTACTGCTTTCCATGCTCGCGCTTCATCGTATTCGCGTACTCTTTGTTTTATGTGGACGAACTTGCAGTGGATGTTATCGAAAAGAGACCGCTTTCTGTTGTAATTTTCATCTGTTTGTAATCTAGCCAACTCTTTTTCGAGGCGCATCATCAATTTTGAATAATCAGACGAAGGATATTTAGTTGTTCTCAACAACGACACAATCCATGTGTAAGTGCTTAACATCGCGTTAACCTCATTGAAAAGCTTCATGTAGTGTGGGTGTGCTGAATTTAGGTCTGATTTGTATTTCTTGTACATGGTCATGTCCATTATAGGTCCATATGACTGTTTGTAATCCTCGTTTGGGTTCATATTGCACTGCATCTTTGTCGAAATAAGTTAGCTGATTGCTCTTTGAAGTTTTTATAGCTTAGATTCTTGATCTGCTTCTAATATCAAAACGGGTTATGTATACGACTTTATTTAAGGCATTTCTGTGGCGACCGATATAACTGAATTCCGCATAGGTTTGACACAAAATTCGATCAGTATTGATGTTGTTTGAAATAACTTGAATTCGTAGTACATAAACTACACACATTCACTATGTGCGATTTAAACTGTCAAAAGAATATAACAAATGTTACTTAATAGAAAACACCGCACGTTCTTTTACATGATTCGTTACGTTCAACACTCAAATTGACGCGCGAGAAAGCGATGCGCTTTATATATTAAAATTTAATGTCATTAACAACTGCAATCCTTATCAGCAATAACCAAATGTTATCTACTAGTGTATAAATAAATTACGGTCATTACGTATAATTAAAAATAAATTATTACTAATTACGGTCATTAGTAATCAATAAATTACTAATCATTTAATACCTACCTAATAATAAATATAATTAACATTTCAGACTTACAACTTACAACTGCAGACTATTTAGCTATTCAGGGTGGTATGCGTCTGTTGGAAATCGGGGCTCGCTGACCTGTATTTTTATGACACTGGTCTACTTTTAAATGAGATGCAGATCACCACTAGGTTAGGTTAAGTTGTACTAACTGGGGCCTGGGACAGAAGAGAATATTATTATATTGTCATCCGACAGGAAAAGCACTTCCGTACTTCATAACTCGCAAAGAAGTTAAGGGATTACTTCACCCTTTAATGGGATCGGTCTACTGCTGTCAGTCATGGTCAACTTCAGAGCAGGGTGTGGTGGCAGTCCAATGGGATCGAAAGATAATAATGTTTTCCTAAGTAAATTTTCATAACTATGGTGTCACGAGTGCATATTGCATAGTGATTAATCGTTAGCTTAACTTCGCTCAATACTTTCAAAAAAGTGCATTAAAACAAATAAGAAGTCTGATGTTTATCTGTTAACGTTAGGTACTCGCATATCGAGACTGATTGAACTGCAGAGCTCAAATAAAATATTAGTAGGTACCATGTAATCGATAATCGGGGTAATAAAAAACAAGTGAAAAAAGATAACATGTTTTATTTAATTTATACGTCATGAAAATATGAAAGTTCAAATTTATTTACAATAATGTTAAGATACAAAATTTATCACCACTGAATAAACTACTAAACACGGTCTCAAAAACTTTTTAAAGCAGCTTGTCCATAAAATAAGGTGAAACTAAAACTTTGTAAAAGTTTGTAAGGTAATAATTATACGATGTAAAAAATGAGTAGATGTTTGGATGGTTGTGACTCAATCACGCATAAACGGTTTAGCAAAATTGTGTTTTAGATTAAACAGGCACACACACACACACACACAATACACATACTTTTTATCCCCTAAATCTTAAAAATGTAGTAGCAAAACAATTATACCAAATACAATAAAATCTGGATCTCAACGAAATTGTCTAAATTATACAAACTCAGTTTGAAATATCCACTTCGCGCATCTATAAAACAACATCATGTATATTATAATAATATCATACATTAGCAATCTTACAGATACCCGCTGGATATTGGATGTGACGTGTTAATGTCGAACGCTTCGTCGATTACGGGGGGCATTCTTTGAAGCTCTTGACGGTGATAATGTTTCAAGCTTAGAAGTTGATTGCGACCGATCCCTCCATTTTCACTTACTACCCACTGACCCTTGAACTTGCTGCACAAGTTTGAGCAGCGATTGGTAACGCCGATGAAAATTAAATTAACGGCATTGACGGTAACGTTTTTTTCCACGACACAGATGATAATGATAGCGAAGATAATTTTGACGTTGCTTGCGGGAGGATAGACGCGGACGATGGTGGCTTTGATAATGATGTCCTCGTTGATGCTTGTGAGACAGGTATGGATAATGGTGACTTCGATGATGATAATTTTGACTTTGCGTGTAAGGAAAGTGATTCGGAAGAAGATAACTTTGATGACCGTGATGATTTTGAAGTATAAGTTCCTTTTGAAGGGAAGGATGTGGATGGTGATGGCCTCAAAGATACTGACTTTGACGCTGCATGTGAGAGGATAGATGTAGAAGACGATGGTCTTGATGATAATGAAAATCTTGACGAAGATGTCGTTTGAGAGAAAGAAGTGGACGATGATGGTCTCGACAATGATGATTTTGATGTTTTGTGCCGGCCACCGGAAGCGGAAGACGAAGATTTTGATGATGATGACGAACTTGACACTGATGATTTTGATTTTATGTGCGAGGGTGCAGATGTAGAGGACGAGGATTTTGACGATGATGAGGATCTTGCCGTAGACATGCCTTTTGATGAGAAAGATGTGGATGAGGGTGGCCTCGATGATGATGTATTTGACTTTGGATATGGAGCGTCGGAAGTGAAAAATGATGACCTTGATGATGATGAAAATCTTGTCGTGGATGTTGCTTGTGAAGGAAAAGATGTGGAAAATAACGGATTTAATGATAACTCTAACATTGGTTGGGAGACAGGTGTTGACGATGGTGGCATTGATGATGATGACTTGAATGATGCCTCATGCAAGGGAACAGATGTAATTATATTCTTATCAGATGTTACAACTAGATTGGGATATTTCGCAATCACTCTAGCAGGAACTTGGTGTGAAGGACTAAATATCGACTGCCATTTTGATTTCGGTTCGTCATTCTCCAAAACCGGTGAAGATGATGTCGGTTCTGGTTTTTTTGAGGTAGATTGCGTCTGAGCCCATTTTCGTTTGCGAACCACAGGTAGCATTAAACTTGGTAATGCTTGGGTTTGATCTCGCCGAATTTGTGCTGGAAGCGAAGTCGTTGATAGCGGCTCTGAAAATAATGCCTTCATAAATTTTGCTCGCCGGGGGTCGCGTGCGGATAACTGTAGCCATGACGATGGTGGCTTTGATGGCTCTGACGTAAACGCTATTGGGATAAGTCGATAAGGAATTGATGAGGATGACGCTAAACAAGATTTCGATTTTTCTAGTGACTCGGTGTTTCGTTTCTGAAGGGAATATCTTTGCTCCGACGGTCTTAACGTCGCTTGCATATGAACTTCCCGAGTTTTTAGAGGGGCGACTATGCGTGACGGTGATGGCCCTAATTTTGATGTCGTTTGCAGAGGGTTCGATGTAGACGTTGATGGCCTTGACACTGCTGGCGGTAACACATGCGACGGGGCATTATGATACGTTTGTGGAGAAATAAATGTAGACGATAACGGCCCTGATGTTGATGCTGATGATGTAAAACCGCAATTTTGTAGTGCAACCGATGATCCTGCTGGTGATGAAGTCGCTGAAACTTCCGACACTGCTGACGAAAGGCCTGACACCTGTTCGCCATGCGCTTCTTCATATTCGCGCACCCTTTGCTTTATATGGAGAAACTTTTGGTGAACGTAATCAAACAAAGACCGCTGGCTCATTAGTTTATCGTCCGCTATTATATTATTGTGCTCGGTCTCGAGGTTGCTCATCAATTGAGATTCTGTGGACGGAGACGGAGCTCTTCTTAGCGATGACATGATCTGATTGTAGGTTCGCAAGCTTCCGTTTATTTCATTATAAAGACTCATGTAATACGGATGTTCTGAGTCGAGATCTGTTTTATATTGTTCGCACATTGTCGGGTTCATTATTGGACCATATAATTTTGTATAATCCTCGTCTCTGTTCATATTGCACTGCATATTTTGATGATGCTAGTCGTTTCAGTCAATATTAATATTACGATAAGAGTCTGCCTGCTGAAGCAAATATACTGAAGCTCAGTTTGCTTACACGCTCTTCGGATCAAACTGATCACCACAGAATGTTGATCAAAGCGGTTTTGCGGTCAAACAGTCACGTATGCCTTTAATTCGTTGTGTCCGCACACAGAATGGGTGGTTAGTCAACACAAACAACAAACGTCGGTGACGGATGCCTGTACCAATTTTATAAGATTGTCGTTTGTCGATCGTATAATTTTCACTTAATGTGTCACTGAGCTTAAAAATGCGTCGTTACATTCGAAAGTCAAAAGTGAACTGAAGACTATGGCGAAAATGGGGAAGTATTTATATTTGACTGCATGCCACCCAGGCAGGCGATGCAGGTAGGTACACTAAAAAATTGTACGAGTGTAGACACAAAAGAACAATAGATTTCTTATCTATTTAGATAAGGATATTCTCCAATACTTCTAGTATATTGATATTTCTCTCAGTTCGATATATTTCTTATCTCTAACACTTACTGTACATTTGAATACTATAGAACAGCCAGAATGTTAATTTTTTTTTGATGTGTTCGATATGTCCAAATAAGGACAAAAATAATATAAAATAAAGCAGGCAGCCAGTCCAGAAGATTATATTAGATTTAAATTGATTGAGTTTCTTTTTATAGCAAAAAATGTACTTGATCCCTAGGCACTTTTGATGTGTGTATAAACTATACTTGAATATTTAAATATAAGTATATTAGTAGATAGTAGTAGTATAAGTTGTTTTCCGTTGATGTGACAAAAATGCTGTAAAATAAAAATCTCGAACTGAATTTTTACTTTTATACGTGCATACATACGTATAAATGCCAATGCAGGTTTGTTTGCTTCTTTATGACGATATCACGCTTTAACGGCTCAAACGATCATCATCATTTCGGACATACGTTGTCAGGAAATAGGGTACTTTTTATCTCGGAATTTTCGTTTGAACTCAGTAATTAAACCCCAGGTTACAACTAGCCACGTAGGTAGATATACCTAATTATGTTTATCAGTATTGCGAAATAATACTAAGCCAATTTTGGTGATGCTGAATGCAAAAATGTTTCCTTGGAATATTTTATTCTAACTCGTATGTTAAACCTACACACATTCACGGTCTTAGACGCATACGTAGTATAGCATAGGTATATACACGTGAGGCTTAATATGTTCTTGACTTTTTTCTTATCTTGTTTAGACTATGTATGATACTTTACACCCTTGAAACATCGGTTGAAACATGGATCGATTACTTTTGATTAATTTTACTGTTCACGGATTTTTCTAAACCACACAATAGTTTCTTGCCAGGTTGGTATTTATTAATCCAATGGTGTGGAGTAAATTTAAAATTGCGTACTTACCATTTTTAGTACTGGTAATATGTATCTATTTATTTTGATTTAAAAACTGATAATTCAAAAATTATTAAATTAAGGTATTGAGTAAAAATAACGCAAAAGTATCTACCAAGTTTTATTTCAATTTAAATCTATTTCAAAGTTCTCCCATTAATCCCGTTCATATCATCAGCGTCGGTCATCACGCCGAGTAATTTTAAATTATTTTTGTCCTTATTTGGACATATCAAACACATAAAAAAAAAAAAAATCACATTCTGGCTGTTCAATAGTATTCAAATGTACAGGAAGTGTTAGAGATAAGAAATATATCGAGCTAAGAGAAATATCAATATTCTAGAAGTACTGGAGAATATCCTTATCTAAATAGATAAGAAATCTATCGTTCTTTTGTGTCTACACTCGTTCAATTTTTTTGTGTACCTATCTGCCTCGCCTGCCTGGGTGGTATGCGGTCAAATATAAATACTTCCCAATTTTCGCCATAGTGTTCAGTTCACTTTTGACTTTCGAATGTAACGACGCATTTTTAAGCTCTGTGACACATTAAAAGTGAAAATTATACGATCGACGAACGATAATCTTATAAAATTGGTACCAGCATCCGTCACCGACGTTTGTTGTTTGTGTTGACTAACCACCCATTCTGTGTGCGGACACAACGAATTAAAGGCATACGTGACTGTTTGACCGCAAAACCGCTTTGATCAACATTCTGTGGTGATCAGTTTGATCCGAAGAGCGTGTAAGCAAACTGAGTTTCAGTATATTTGCTTCAGCAGGCAGACTCTTATCGTAATATTAATATTGACTGAAACGACTAGCATCATCAAAATATGCAGTGCAATATCAACAGAGACGAGGATTATACAAAATTATATGGTCCAATAATGAACCCGACAATGTGCGAACAATATAAAACAGATCTCGACTCAGAACATCCGTATTACATGAGTCTTTATAATGAAATTAACGCAAGATTGCGAACCTACAATCAGATCATGTCATCGCTAAGAAGATCTCCGTCTCCGTCCACAGAATCTCAATTGATGAGCAACCTCGAGACCGAGCACAATAATATAATAGCGGACGATAAACTAATGAGCCAGCGGTCTTTGTTTGATTACGTTCACCAAAAGTTTCTCCATATAAAGCAAAGGGTGCGCGAATTTGAAGAGGCGCATGGCGAACAGGTGTCAGGGCTTTCGTCAGCAGCGTCGGGAATTTCAGCGACTTCATCAGCAGCAGGATCATCGGTTGCACTACAAAAATGCGGTTTTCCATCGTCAGCATCATCATCAGGGCCGTTATCGTCTACATTTATTTCTCTACAAACTTATAATGCCCCGTCAACGTCTACATCGATCCCTCTACAAACGAAATCAAAATTAGGGCCATTACCGTCGCGCACAGTTGTCCCGCTTAAAACTCAGGGAGTTCATACGCTGGCGACGTCAAGACCGTCAGAGCAAAAATATTTCCTTCAGGGACGGAACACCGAGTCGCAAGTGAAATCGAAATCTTGTTTAGCGTCATCCTCATCAATTCCTTATCGGCTTATTCCAATAACGTTCACGTCAGAGCCATCAAAGGCACCATCGTCATGGCTACAGTTAACCGCGCGTGACCCCCGGCGGGCAAAATTTACAAAGGCATTATTTTCAGAGCCGCTATCATGTACTTCGTTTCCAACACAAATTCGGCGAGGTCGACCCCAAGCACAACCAAGTTTAGTGATACCTGTGGTTCGCAAACGAAAATGGGCTCAGATGCAGTCCACATCAAAAGTACCAGAAACGACATCATCTTCAACGATTTTGGAGAATGCCGAATCGAAACCAAAACGGCAATTTGCACCGCAAAACAGTAAGAGCTCCTTGACGCAATCAACAAAACTGTCGTCGACGATATCTGTCCTCCGCGCAACTTTGGACGTTGCGCTACCCGAACCAACAAAATCGGCATTGGTATCTAGAAAAGAATATCATTATGAGGAACTCAATAAGCCGTCTGAACCAGAGGACTTTGAAGCCATTTATAGATATATTTCTAACGATAAGACCAAAAAAATGTTCAAAAAAGCGTTCAGCATCGTATATAACGAAAACTATTTGCCGTTGCGCCAAAAGTTAGAACATGCCCTAAAAGAGTACCACAGCGCTGATGAAAAGTATCGCGTTCAGAAATCTACCCAACCTCGCGATGCCATTCAATTGGAAAGAGCGAGGGCGTATCGGAAGATTATTTCGCATCGTTTGCTCAATGATAAATTTTATAAGGACGATCGCGCTCGTTACAATTACTACTATCGAAAGCTCATGTTCATAAAAGATCGGTTGAATGAGTATGCGACACTGAAAACGCGCAACCATTTGGGTATAAAGTGAGAGTACGTGAAAATCAAAGCTTCAGTAGCCCTTAGAAAGTTAGTAAAGTACATGTCATTGAAATTGTCGGTCTGTCGCTATTTCGAATATTTAAGTACTGCAAGATACAAATGGGATAGAGATTAGGTATATCCAATAAATAAATAACATTTAAAACCTTTACATAATTTTAATTTTTCCCCATAGTATCTATTAATGTGAATAAATTACACTGATTATTTTTTGTTTATAATAAATGTGAAATGAAACTTACTATCAAATTAATGTATTCCCTGAACGACTATAATATATATATATAAATAATACTTGAATATTATTAGTAGATTCTAAGATTATAATATAAGTTGTTATCCGTTGATGTGACAAAAAATGCTGTACCTAAAATAAAAGTTATGTGTAAAATTATACCAAATAAATGATGATTATAATTATGATTGTTTTTTTTTTTTCGTCTTTCCAAGAATGTAAACTTAAGTCTACGGTAGTTTCTTGTTCAATCAAAAATATATGAAAAAATTAAGTAATAACTCAAACTTAAACTCTATCACGCAAAAACGATTGAACGGATTTAGATGAAATTTGGCATGCATTTAGCCTTTGACATGGTAAAGAACATAGGCTACCTTTTATCTAAGAATTCCCGTGGGATCTCCGAAATTAACGCGGGTGAAATAGAATTAATTATTGCACACTACACGTTGTTAGAGGTACAGAAAAGGACATAGGGTACTTTTATCTTGGAATTCCCGCGGGATCTCAGACATTAACGTGGGTGAAACCACGGGGCACAGTAGCTAGTTAAGAATAAATTATTACTAATTACGGTCATTAGTAATCATTAATAAATTACTAATCATTTAATATCTACCTAATAATAAATATAATTAACATTTCAGACTTACAACTTACAACAGACTATTTAGCTATTCAGGGTGGTATGCGTCTGTTGGAAATCGGGGCTCGCTGACCTGTATTTTTATGACACTGGTCTACTTTTAAATGAGATGCGGATCACCACTAGGTTAGGTTAAGTTGTACTAACTGGGGCCTGGGACAGAAGAGAATATTATTATATTGTCATCCGACAGGAAAAGCACTTCCGTACTTCATAATTCGCAAAGAAGTTAAGGGATTACTTCACCCTTTAATGGGATCGGTCTACTGCTGTCAGTCATGGTCAACTTCAGAGCAGGGTGTGGTGGCAGTCCAATGGGATCAAAAGATAATAATGTTTTCCTAAGTAAATTTTCATAACTATGGTGTCACGAGTGCATATTGCATAGTGATTAATCGTTAGCTTAACTTCGCTCAATACTTTCAAAAAAGTGCATTAAAACAAATAAGAAGTCTGATGTTTATCTGTTAACGTTAGGTACTCGCATATCGAGACTGATTGAACTACAGAGCTCAAATAAAATATTAGTAGGTACCATGTATTCGGAAATCGGGGTAATAAAAAACAAGTGAAAAAAGAAAATATGTTTTATTTAATTTATACGTCATGAAAATATGAAAGTTCAAATTTATTTACAATAATCTTAAGATACAAAATTTATCACCACTGAATAAACTACTAAACACGGTCTCAAAAACTTTTTAAAGCAGCTTGTCCATAAAATAAGGTGTAACTAAAACTTTGTAAAAGTTTGTAAGGTAATAATTATACGATGTAAAAAATGAGTAGATGTTTGGATGGTTGTGACTCAATCACACATAAACGGTTTAGCAAAATTGTGTTTTAGATTAAACAGGCACACACACACACACACACAATACCCATACTTTTTATCCCCTAAATCTTAAAAATGTAGTAGCAAAACAATTATACCAAATACAATAAAATCTGGATCTCAACGAAATTGTCTAAATTATACAAACTCAGTTTGAAATATCCACTTCGCGCATCTATAAAACAACATCATGTATATTATAATAATATCATACATTAGCAATCTTACAGATACCCGCTGGATATTGGATGTGACGTGTTAATGTCGAACGCTTCGTCGATTACGGGGGGCATTCTTTGAAGCTCTTGACGGTGATAATGTTTCAAGCTTAGAAGTTGATTGCGACCGATCCCTCCATTTTCACTTACTACCCACTGACCCTTGAACTTGCTGCACAAGTTTGAGCAGCGATTGGTAACGCCGATGAAAATTAAATTAACGGCATTGACGGTAACGTTTTTTTCCACGACACAGATGATAATGATAGCGAAGATAATTTTGACGTTGCTTGCGGGAGGATAGACGCGGACGATGGTGGCTTTGATAATGATGGCCTCGATGATGCTTGTGAGACAGGTATGGATAATGGTGACTTCGATGATGATAATTTTGACTTTGCGTGTAAGGAAAGTGATTCGGAAGAAGATAACTTTGATGACCGTGATGATTTTGAAGTATAAGTTCCTTTTGAAGGGAAGGATGTGGATGGTGATGGCCTCAAAGATACTGACTTTGACGCTGCATGTGAGAGGATAGATGTAGAAGACGATGGTCTTGATGATAATGAAAATCTTGACGAAGATGTCGTTTGAGAGAAAGAAGTGGACGATGATGGTCTCGACAATGATGATTTTGATGTTTTGTGCCGGCCACCGGAAGCGGAAGACGAAGATTTTGATGATGATGACGAACTTGACACTGATGATTTTGATTTTATGTGCGAGGGTGCAGATGTAGAGGACGAGGATTTTGACGATGATGAGGATCTTGCCGTAGACATGCCTTTTGATGAGAAAGATGTGGATGAGGGTGGCCTCGATGATGATGTATTTGACTTTGGATATGGAGCGTCGGAAGTGAAAAATGATGACCTTGATGATGATGAAAATCTTGTCGTGGATGTTGCTTGTGAAGGAAAAGATGTGGAAAATAACGGATTTAATGATAACTCTAACATTGGTTGGGAGACAGGTGTTGACGATGGTGGCATTGATGATGATGACTTGAATGATGCCTCATGCAAGGGAACAGATGTAATTATATTCTTATCAGATGTTACAACTAGATTGGGATATTTCGCAATCACTCTAGCAGGAACTTGGTGTGAAGGACTAAATATCGACTGCCATTTTGATTTCGGTTCGTCATTCTCCAAAACCGGTGAAGATGATGTCGGTTCTGGTTTTTTTGAGGTAGATTGCGTCTGAGCCCATTTTCGTTTGCGAACCACAGGTAGCATTAAACTTGGTAATGCTTGGGTTTGATCTCGCCGAATTTGTGCTGGAAGCGAAGTCGTTGATAGCGGCTCTGAAAATAATGCCTTCATAAATTTTGCTCGCCGGGGGTCGCGCGCGGATAACTGTAGCCATGACGATGGTGGCTTTGATGGCTCTGACGTAAACGCTATTGGGATAAGTCGATAAGGAATTGATGAGGATGACGCTAAACAAGATTTCGATTTTTCTAGTGACTCGGTGTTTCGTTTCTGAAGGGAATATTTTTGCTCCGACGGTCTTAACGTCGCTTGCATATGAACTTCCCGAGTTTTTAGAGGGGCGACTATGCGTGACGGTGATGGCCCTAATTTTGATGTCGTTTGCAGAGGGTTCGATGTAGACGTTGATGGCCTTGACTCTGCTGGTGGTAACACATGCGACGGGGCATTATGATACGTTTGTGGAGAAATAAATGTAGACGATAACGGCCCTGATGTTGATGCTGATGATGTAAAACCGCAATTTTGTAGTGCAACCGATGATCCTGCTGCTGATGAAGTCGCTGAAACTTCCGACACTGCTGACGAAAGCCCTGACACCTGTTCGCCATGCGCTTCTTCATATTCGCGCACCCTTTGCTTTATATGGAGAAACTTTTGGTGAACGTAATCAAACAAAGACCGCTGGCTCATTAGTTTATCGTCCGCTATTATATTATTGTGCTCGGTCTCGAGGTTGCTCATCAATTGAGATTCTGTGGACGGAGACGGAGCTCTTCTTAGCGATGACATGATCTGATTGTAGGTTCGCAAGCTTGCGTTTATTTCATTATAAAGACTCATGTAATACGGATGTTCTGAGTCGAGATCTGTTTTATATTATTCGCACATTGTCGGGTTCATTATTGGACCATATAATTTTGTATAATCCTCGTCTCTGTTAATATTGCACTGCATATTTTGATGATGGTAGTCGTTTCAGTCAATATTAATATTACGATAAGAGTCTGCTTGCTGAAGCAAATATACTGAAGCTCAGTTTGCTTACACGCTCTTCGGATCAAACTGATCACCACAGAATGTTGATCAAAGCGGTTTTGCGATCAAACAGTCACGTATGCCTTTAATTCGTTGTGTCCGCCCACAGAATGGGTGGTTAGTCAACACAAACAACAACCGTCGGTGACGGATGCTGGTACCAATTTTATAAGATTGTCGTTTGTCGATCGTATAATTTTCACTTTTAATGGGTCACAGAGCTTAAAAATGCGTCGTTACATTCGAAAGTCAAAAGTGAACTGAAGACTATGGCGAAAATTGGGAAGTATTTATATTTGACCGCACAGGCGATGCAGGTAGGTACACAAAAAAATTGCAAGAGTGTAGACACAAAGGAACAATAGATTTCTTATCTATTTATATAAGGATATTCTCCAATACTTCTAGTATATTGATATTTCTCTCAGTTTGATATATTTCTTATCTCTAATACTTTCTGTAAATTTGAATACTATTGAACAGCCAGAATGTGAATGTGTTTTTTTTATTTGTTCGATAATATGTCCAAAGGAATAAGGAAAGCAATAAGGAAAAAATAATATAAAATTACTCGGCGTGAGGACCGACGCTGATGATATGAACGGGATTAAAGGGAGAACTTTGAAATAGATTTAACCCTGGAAAGATAATCTGCGTAAAATTGACGCATATGCGTTCGAAATATTGCTCTCTCGTTTTTAATTTTTCGAATCTGTTGCTGTGCTTTTAGGACATCTCTCACGTTGCTTAGTACTTCCGTGAGGCGCATGTCTCACTGAGGTAAGTGTCATCAATTTGGAAATATAACTACCACGTGAGTCAAAATGACGCATGATTATCTTTTAAGTGATTTTTGAGATTTTGACCTAAATAGACATTCATGCTGTTTTTTTATCTGATGATACTTGTTACTTTATTTTATGTATTATTTATATATTTTCGTAGATATCCTGATAAAATAATGCGATAATGGACAGTAGAATTTTGGGAGAAGATCGAATCCTGAGCGTTTTTTTAGAGCGTGATGACGAAGCCGTCTGTGAGGACATGAGAGTGAAGACGACGTGCAGAGTGACTTCGAAAAAGGTTTTATGACTAAGGAGAGAGAAGACAAGGTGACGTCCAGCAGAAACGAACCCTTACACGAAGAAATGATTCAGCAACTGGCTTCTTCCTCGGCTTCTCATCGAATACTAAACTTGCCAAAGCGGACTGTTAGAGGCAAGGGTTGCTGGTCGACTTTAAGGTCACAAGACGTAGCAGAATATCAGCACTGAATATTGTTAGATGTCAAAGGAGTCCGACCTGTATATGATCCTCTCAAGATTAAAATTTTTTTACTTATGAAATAATATCTATCGAAATTGTAAGATGGACTAATACCGAGATATCGTTGGAGCGGAAATCTATGTTTGTTGCTACATTTCGTGGCAAGAATGAATGAATCCGTGCTTTGATTGGCATCTTGATGATGACAGCAGTGAGGAAAAAATACGACGAAAGGCAAATGCATCGTGAAAATGCAAAAAAATCTATTTGCCGACAACATAATATACCTAGATATGGAAGCAAGTTGTATCTGACTTATTGGAATATAACTGTATGTTCCTATCATTTGATATATATAATGTCTTTATTACTGAGTTAATAACTTAGAATGGCTGATAATTAGGAAAAAAAAGTTATTTGTGATAAAAGAAAAAATATTCCAAATTTTTGGTGATTTTTTAAGACGTTTTATGGTTCGGTCTTGTTTTTATATAATAAATAAATATAAATATACTAATTATGGTATTTATCATTTTATCAGAGTGTAAAAAAATAATACTGGTAAAGTTTATTTAAATCAATAAATAAAAAATCACATTACTACTACTTAAAACTTATGCGTCAATTTTACGCATGATTATCTTCTACGTACATCAAAATATGATTATCTTTCTAGGGTTAAATTGAAATTCATATAAAATGCGAAGCAATTTTTTCCCCAACCAATAAACTGTCATTGCAAGGATTGAACATTCACCATTAAAGTCTAAACTCAAAAAGTACAATACCGATTTAAAAAAAAAATTCATCAATAGAATGCTACATTATCCCTTAGTGACGTAGGGTATGTTTCTACACGGAATTACCGCGGGAACTCCAAAATTACCGCGGGGAACAGCTAGTCTTTTTGTAAAGCAGTGCAGTCAGCTCACCGTTTATTAATGAATATAAATTGTCTATAAATGAAATGAAACTTATTTCAAATTAATGTATTCCCTGTACGACTATAATACCTATGTACGTATATAACACACACATCAAAAGTGTCTAGGGATCAAGTACATTTTAGAGAATTGCCGCAAATTGGGATTATAAGGATCCAGAAAAGAAACAATACTTTTCTGGATCCTTATTGAAACTTTTTATTGAATTTCACCATTTGAATAAAGAATTTTATTTTAATTTTGTGTAAACTTTCAAAAATAACTGCCATAAAAAATCCCTATAAAAGCGTGCGATGGCATTTTTACAAAAACATTACAATTTCTGCATCGTAACTGAAAAAAATTTCATCGGTATGGAGCGACAACATTATTTGGCTCGAGAAGAGATGCTGAGATCCGTTGGAATATTGGAAGCTCGCACCAGGCAAATCACTGTGGCTGCTGCTGTTGGGACAAAGCAGAGCGTCATAAGCCGCCTATGGACACGCTATCGCATCACGGGTAGTGTGGCGGAGCAACATGGAGGGCGAACTCGCATCACCACTCGAAGACAGGACCGCTATATCCAGAATACAGCGCTAAGAAATCGTACTATGACCGCCATGATGATATCTACGAGGCTCCACAGCGCTTCAGGCTCACTCGATCAAACTATACGTAATCGTTTACGAGAAGTGGGTCTGTGATCCCGAAGGCCTCTGAGAGTTCCACCAATAGCGCCCCGCAAGCGTAGAGCCCGTTTACAATGGGTTCGCGAACACAGTAATTAGGAGGAAGAATACTGGTGTGGTCTTTGCTTTTCCGATGAATCTCGTTTCGGTATGAGGCCGGATACAAGACGTACATTAGTTTGGAGAAGCCCTGGACTTGATGTCCAGGGCTTCTCCAAACGGGAACGATTGAAATTCTGTTAGTTAGTTGATCCGTATGGAGGGGGAACAATTATGGTTTGGGCCAGTATTTGGATCGGTGGAAGAATCAATCTCATTTGGATCAGGGGCAATCTTAATGCTTCGATTTATGTAACAAGGATTGTTTCAGACGTAATCATCCCTTAGCGAAGCCAGTTGGGTGATTCGCTTCAACTTATGCACGACAATGCTCGTCCATACGCTGCTGGAGTCGTAACACGCACTCTTGCTAATGCTGATATCAACGCCCTGCCGTGGCCTGCTCAATCACCTGACCTAAATCCTTTTTGTTAAAAATTTGTTTATTTCTTGCTTTTTAGTGAGTCAGTTTGTAATTTATCTAAGTTACAATACCCTACTGTCAACTGCTCATAACCTTTTACAAAATATAGCTTTTCCCGATGGAGGGACGTTAATTTTTTTGAAGAGTTCTCCTGGTACATCATCATCAGTTCCACTTCACCATACACCGTGTGACGAGCATAAATTGTTTAGAAACCACATTAAAGTTAACGAATCGGAATCTGTGAAATACCTATTATTTAGTAGTTCCGATGACCACCTGCGGTCTTCATCATCAGTTCCACTTCTTCAAATTTTACTTTCCAAAACCAAATAAACGATTTACTATAAAAATACCCAAATCGCCATAGGTGTGCCTATAAATTTTGAAGATTTCCCTCGATTTCTCCAAGATCCCATCATCAGATCTCAACTTGGTGACAATTGAATCAATTTGGGAGTATCCCCTTTCAAACAAAAAAACAATTTTTGAAATCGCTCCAATCGGAATCCGTGAAATACGTATTATTATTGAGTAGTTCCGATGACCATCTGTGGTCTTCATCATCAATCAGTTCCACTTCTTCAAATTTTGCTTTTCAAAAGCAAATGAACGATTTACTATAAAAATACCCAAATCGCCTATAATTTTTGAAGAGTTCCCTCGATTTCTCCAAGATTCCATCATCAGATCTGGACTTGGTGGCAATGGAACCTAATTGGGAGTATACCCTTTCAAACAAAAAATTGTACATTGTTATCCTAGGGGTGAAAGTAACTTATTTAGTCCCGAGACGGGGTTTGGCGGCGCCAACAGATCGAGGGACTAAATAAATCTTTCTATCTTTCTCCCGAGGATAACACTTTGCTTTTCATTACGAATGCAAGGAAAGTCAAAATAAAAATAGGAATTAGCTAAACAAAAAAATGAGTGAATTTTATTTTACATAAATCAACCATTAGGTGTGCTACTGGCCAGTAAGTATGCAAAAAAAAACTTGAGTTTCTGCAGTATCCAGCTGTCAGTTGAAAGCGATTCTCCCTGGGGCTGAAAAGTGTTACTTTCAACCGCTTCTTAGGCAACTTCAGACCTACTTTCCGAGTATGAGTAATGAAAAGAATTTTTTAAATTGGTCCAACCGTCTTCGAGTAATCGGTGAACATACATAAAAAAAAAACATACATACAATCGAACATAGAACCTCCTCCTTTTTGAAAGTCGGTTAAACATATCAATCAACTATGTGTCGGATAACACACAGAGAAAAGATAAAATAATAGTACATAATATTAATTTACTAATAAAATATCGTTATTGTAGGCATCTTAAAATAATAAAAGAGATATTTTAGTATGTAACAAATTTTATTTAGCAATACACAAAAAAAAAATTATATTCAGGCTACATTTCAAATGAAAATAAAACGAGATGTTAAGGGTCACAAGTTAGACGTTAATACTAATCGTTCATTTTGAATGTCAGCAAAAAAAATAGCTAGTGAGCCAAAAATCATAGTTGACACGATTCTGCAATCACCGCAGCGGATACTGGGTGTGATGGACTAAAAATTGAACGCCTCTTTAGTTCGGATGGGGTATTCTCTGAAGCTTTTGATTCCATTTTGGCACTCCGTTTCCTGGACCTGGAACTTAATGTCGCTTGTGCTGGAATCAATGATAAAAGTATTAGTAGTATTAGTTGAAGATTCTTGGAACGAAATTCTTAACGCAACTTGAGGTAGGAGTTGACTAGCAGCAATCATCATGCGTCATGCCAGGAAAAGCGTTCATACAAATGGAGACGTTCGGTTCCGTTCGGTGAAGTTCTGGTATTATCTTCAAGCGCTGGCCGCCATATTTGTTTTTTGTTGTCGTTTTAATCATACTTCAGATTTAAAGATCCATTACAGGGATAACACAATAATTTTACAAACTATTCACTACTCTTAGTTAAATTATCTGCTTATTAAAATTTGTAATGAAGATTCAAGTTTAATGTAAGAAATTAATCCCTTTCACCTCAGAGTAATAAATACTACCTTTAACCTTCTTCTGTGGTGATTATTAATAATGACCGGTGATCCTACTAATATTATAAATGTGAAAGTGTGGATTTTCGGATGTTTGTTACTCAATCACGTAAAAACGGCTGAACGAATTTGGATGAAATTTGGCATGAACGTTATCAGGGGTACAGAGAAGGATATAGGGTACTTTTTATCTCGGAATTCCTGCGGGAACTCCGAAATTACCGCGGGTGAAACCGCGGGGCACAGCTAGTTATTATTAATCCCAGATTTTATCACATTGACAATATCATGTTATATAAACATTGAAAAAATATTTAATTCCAATCGAACCGCCTTTTCTTCACTTTTAATACAGATAAATATTTTAGATCACACACAACAGCTAGATCTAAAAGTATGTAAGTTCATGCAAGGCTCATTTTACTGTGTGCACAGTTAACATATTATGAAATATACGAGCACTTTAGAGTTTGTTAAATCTTATTGCAATAGTGGTAAGGATTAATATAGTCGTCTAAATGACAAACTTGTTTCCATATCACCACCACCACATCTTTACAGTAAAATAAATAGCAAAATGAAGATATATCAACTAAATGGATATAAAATGAAACATGAACTAAAAACTTGGCTAGCCACTCTAAATTACAATGAAACAGAAGACATCTTGCAAATGTACTAAACTACCTAAGTTCTCCCAAATGTACACAGATTCACATTTATACAAACACACATACTGACACACACACCCATACGCACTATTACATACGCGTACAGTACTACATTACTCACCTACTAAGCTAAGGCACGGAGACTAGGTATGTGTTCCGTGGGTTTGGGCGCAGTTGTTCGGTTAAAATTTCACTCGTTTGAGTTGCAACCAAGCCACAAAACGATCGAGTTGTTTTTATAATCTCAAAATTTTGAAATTTCAGGCGCCATTTGTTTTCTCTCAACTCACATTGCAAATAAGATTGTTTTACATCCAATTATAAACTTTTTGTGACTACAACACCTCCCCTTTGTTCGTAAGAACTCCGATTGATTTCTTCTTCGATGAATCCGGTTTTTGGCGCAAACTTTGACACTTCTTAAACAATACATAGCTGTCAGAGTGAAAATTAACCTGCTTCGGAGATGGTTGTTTGGTTGCTGCACTCTGAGCCACGGAACGGGTGAAACTACGCTCTGGGGTCGTATTTTTGAATCGCTCGAATTAATTTTCGTACACGGAATTGCAAGATTCACGTGTGAATGCTTAAAAAATGTATGAGGATTCGCACGTGAATCGCGATTCCGTACGTGAAAGTAATTCGAGCGATTCAAAAATAGGGCCCCTGACAGCTGTCAAGAGTAAAATTTCACCAAGCCACAGAACGGGTACAGAGCGCGCTCGAGCGCGTTCGAGTGCACTCGTGCGAATCCACGGAACGCGACTCTGGAGGGTTGAAATACAGGCATCAGCATTGCCTAGTTTAACTTCCAGTCTCCCACAAATAGTTTACAATATTGAAGTTGTATTTGTTCAAGTTTTGTTTTTATTTATTTATTTTATTTATTTATTTATTTATTTATACATAATTATAACACCATAACAGCTATTCACTAAAGCGATGCTATAATAAATTAATTTTTGTAAAAATTAATTGTGGTTAAATAAACTTTTTAAACTTATAATAAACTTATTAAACTTATTATATTTTTTCGACGCCGACTTCACTTTTAAACTTATGTATGTAAAACTAACTCTCTTACATATAACTTAGTTTAAATACACTATACTCTTTTTTACTTATCAACAAATTCTGAAATTATTTCCCTAATAACGATTTAACCACTTCTATAATCCTGGTGTGAATTCTAGGTCAGTAGTCACAAAATATATAGTTGTATTTTCTTCAGTTCTACGTGTACAAAAATTCAAATTATTATGAAAAGAGAATCTTGAACCACTGGTCAAAAATTTAAAGATTCCCTTACATTTGCACATACATACACGCGAAACTTATATTAAGTCTGTAAAAACTTAAGTTAATCTAAAACAGTACCTACATCCATGTTGCGGTTATAAGCAAAACTTGGTTTGAAATATGAAATTATCATAGAAAAGTTTATCATCACAAAGTATTACGTATTTTCGCTGCTTCATACTCTTTGAGTTTATCTTTTATGAAATTAAGTTTTCTATAAAAGTAACTGTACTGATCGCGAGTAGCCTTGAAATTTCCATTGTTCTTCAAACGATGTAAACATATTCTTCTCATCGCTCTTACTCTATCATACTGTATTACATCACGGGGTTGGGTATTTTTGAGAGTACGACATCTCGAATCCACAATGCGCAAATCGTTTGTCATGTTTTGTACTTCCCTGCGGAGTGGTAAATAATGTTCATTGTAAATTAAATTAAAAGATTTTGTAAATAATTTTTTTGTCTTGTCGTTGTCGATGCATTTGTAAATAATTTCAAAATCTTCAGGCTCTTTCGATGGCTTCTTAAGTTCTTCGTAACACGAAACTCTGACAACTTTTTTATCTTTCGATATTTTACTTTCTGGTGCCGTTGATGTTGTTATCGTTGATGTTGCTTGCGTTGGAACAGATATGGAAGATGATGATCTTGGTAATATTGACCTCAAAGTTGACATTCCTTGTGAATGTATAGTTGATGATGAGGACGATGACGTTGACGTCATATGCATGCGCGCTGCTCTCGAGGATGGTTGCTTCGAGGATGATGATTGCAATTTTGCTTGCGTGAAGGCGGATGTAGACAATAATGGCCTTGTTGACGAACACTTTAATGCCGAAGTTGATTTCGTAGGTACTCGTGGGGATAATGTTGGCCTAGATGCTATTGACCTTGACGTTGTCGTTGCTTGTAGGGGTACAGTTTTGGTGGTTGACGGTCCTGCTGTTGACATCACTTTCACTTGCACTCGAGAATCCCACGATGGTTTGGGGACTGATATGGACGATGGCGGTTTTGAAATTGACATTGATTTCATCAGAGAATCGCAGTTCTGCAGCTCAACTGACGATGATGTTGATGATGGTACCACCTCTGACGCTGCTGACGAAGGCTCTGCTGTTCTTTGACTATGTGTCTCATCGTATTCACGCACCCTTTGCTTTATAAGGGTAAACTTGCAGTGGATAGTATCGAAAACAGATCTCTTGTGCTTATAATTATCGTCTGCTTCTAATCTTGCATACTCTGTCTCGAGGTGCATTATCAGTCGCGTATACCTTGCTGAAGGATATGGAGCTATTCTTAGCAGCGACATAATCGTGTTGTAATTCTTTAGTATTTCGTTAATTTCATTATAAAGAGACTTATACTGTAGATGTGCCAAATTGAGATCAGATTGATATTGTTTATACATTCTCAGATCCTTTATTGGCCCATATAATTCTCTATGATCCTCTTCTGTATTTATATCACACTGCATATTTGCTTTCACACCTTTCTCAGTTTCGAGTTGTACGAAAAAATTGATGGTTAAACAAACTTACCTAGTGATGTTTGACCATAATTATACGAGACGTTGCATCCGAAGAGATTTATTAGAGATGTTTTACTATGTAGTCCATTCTTCAATGTACTGGCATCGCACACAATTATTTAGAGCTATAAAGGAGAATCAAAAATAAAAAGATATTCAATTGACTACTGTGTACCCCTCCTCCCCGCCCCACCCGGCGTAGCGCCTGCGTTGCCGCACGCCGCCGTGCCAGCTCATTTTTTCAGAGCACCTATTTCATGGCATGGGGTAACGTTAATACTTATAGATGTATAAGTTTTTAACGAAACCTATGGGCTGGGAGGGTAATAAATCTCTTCGGATGCAACGTCTCGTATAATTATGGTCAAACATCACTAGGTAAGTTTGTTTAACCATCAATTATACTGCGACGTTGCATCCTCGAGATTTATTAGAGATGTTTTACTATGTAGATGTTTAGCGCTCACCATGAAATAGGCAAAAGATAGGGAAAGAAGAACGATGATAAACCAAGTTAAATCAGCGAACACGAGTAGAGAAAAAATATAATTAGACTTGTACGAATAATTTTACAAAATATTTATATATTTTGTTTATCTTGTATTTATATAAATGTTTATTAATCAGAGTCATTATTGTAAGCTGCTTCTGCAAAGAGTCTATCCTCATTTATGGGATACAGTGGGATAAAGTTAAGGCATTGTGAGTTAAAGCATTGTGAATAGGTCGTTTCGTGGTCAATAATTTTCTGTATTTAGTAAGTTTTTTTTTTTTTTTTTCATTAGAGGTATTGACTTTCAGTTGGTTAAGCAGATCAAGGACAGCGTCTCTGCACGTTGTGCAGTCGACAACGCAAGTAGAGCTATTCGTTTCTTGGTTAGTTTTTCGAGCGGAAGGCTCTCTTTTGGGTACTAATTTGTTATATTGAAAAATTTAAAGATATAGGTATATCAGCGATAAAGCAATCAATATTATTTCAGGAAGAGGCGTAACCAAGGTTTACTTGGGCGGTTTAAAACTATCATTGTGCCTGATGCTCTATCGGTAGCCTATTTTTTTTTTTTTTTTTTTTTTATTTTTTTTTTTTTTAAGCATTTGAAGAGAGAGAAGAGAGGGAAAAAAAAAATCGTAACGGAAGTACTAGATACTCCAATCTACCATGAGTGCGTTAAAACGTCTGTAGATATGCCGAGATAAATAAAGTGGGCTTTTCTTTGGCTTTGGAAGCAAAGCAAAATTAATATCGATGATCAATTTAAAGACTGAATGAGTCAAACTCCACTCGGTATCCGACAAAGGTTTTTTAACACCTTTAAAAAAATTTTGAACGGAAAAAAGTACATTTACTGTAAATAAATAAAGTATCAGTCAATATACTATCTCAAGACTCCACATCGGCTTCGCGGTTGTTTCCTAAATTTATGTACGACGCGATGTGAAGATCAAAAGAAGTCTTCCCTCGCGTCTCCTGATCTGTCGGAAACTTTGCAAAGCACATTAGACCATAAACCGATGTTCACCGATGCACGATAGGTACACCCCAACCTGTTGGAGAGGCAGCGGAGAATATTTCCAAAGCGTTAACGGTTCTTACGAGTTTTGTTTTTTGAATGCCTAATATTTTATTATTAATCCACCATGAAAAAACTGATTCAAGGGAAGTACCTGCCTGGCATGATTTTAAAACTGTTTAAAACTCTCTCCCACAGCTTGGATTGTTTGTCTAATGGCAGTATTTTTCTGTTTGAAAACCAAAAAATATGCTTCTTTTAGGTCTATGGTCGCCATAAGCGGTTTTTAAAACACAAGTATCGTAATAGTAGCTTAGAATCTTCAAAAAAAATTGTTAGACCACATTAAAAAACAAGACCTTTTATAACTTGGACCACCGCCTTATATTGTCAGCACTTGGAATATTGTCTCCTCGCAGCTAACTTGCAACTTACCTACCCTACACTATGTTGATTTTTTTTAGCTATCAATTTTGTTCTGTGTGACTGATTTTAAATTTTATTAATGTACTCATGTAAGTGGCATGTGTCTTAATGAGTATAATAAAGATCTTTAAACCGAATAGTCCGTAGGTCTTCCATTTTGAACTGATTTGACTTGATAAACTCGTTAACTCTCGTTAACTCGTTTGAAATTCTTACCAATATTAAAAAAGCGAGAGTGTGTGTTTGCAACTCCTTCACGCAAATACCACTGAATGGATTATAATGAAATTCACATTAACATAGCTTATACATCAGAATAACACACAGGGCACCCTTTATTCCGGAATTCCCGCGAGGTCTGTGAAACCAACGCGGGTGAAACCGCAGGGAACAGCTAGTCTATACTAATATTATAACGAGGAAAGATTTGATTTTTGGTTTGTTTGTTACGATTTAACTCAAAAACTACTGGACCGATTTCAAAAATTCTTTCACCATTAGAAAGCTACACTATTCTTGAGTAACATAGGCTATATTTTAATCCGGAATTGCCGCGGGAACTCCAAAACCATCACGGTTGAAACCGCGCGGGACAGCTAGTTAAGAATAAAGTGAACTTTTGAGTGTTGAAAAATTGTCAAGACTGCACTGCAATGACTGTATAACTTAGTGGATTAGATATTGCAATATTTAGGTGGTAACTTTTAGTAGAGCTTAAAGTGTTATATTCGGGGACCGTAAACTGGAATACAGTGCGATCAAAAGGAATTTTAAAGCTCCTTACATAATTAGGTATATAACAACTACATCTAAAATGACTAAATCATCTATAATTGATTGCCACTCATACTAAAAATATCTAGGTGACCGAGCTTCGCTCGTAGTGCTATCTGTCGTTAAGTAGAAAAAGCAGTACCAAACACTCATTTTTCATTGCCTGAAAACACAGATAAAACAACCCTGCATACTAAATTTCATGAAAATCTTTGGAGTCGCGTCCGAGATTCAGATTATAAGTATAATATGTATCTATACCACAGATTCCATACTAATAATTATTATAAAACTGAAGAGTTTGTTTGTGTGTTTGAACGCGCCAATCTCAGCAACTACTGGTCCTATTTGAAACATTTTTTCAGTGTTAGATAGCCCATTTATCGAGAAAAGCTATACAAATACATAATATGATCCCGCTAAGATCAATAAGAGCGGAGCAGCAATGAAAAATGTTACAAAGAACGGAAAAAATATTCCGTTACGCTACTTGAACGGTTAAAGTTACGCAAAAATCATGTAGTTATGGAATATATTTTGCATCAGTAAAGAATTTTTCTTAAATTAACGCGGTTGAAACCGCGGGACACAGCTAATGTATATATATATATACACGAATTGCTTTTTAGTAGATGTAGACGATATAATCTACTTGCGTGGGATACTACCTCAGTTATTACGGTTTGTATGGTTTGGTCGTTACTGACGTTATACGTTCGTTACGTATAGTAATGAATTTTTTGTCTTTTATATAGCAAATCCTGTTTTTCTTCTTATGTAAGGCCGTCTACTAGAAGCCATCCCCAACGTTTAGAGATTTTGTCGGGAATGGCCAAACACTTCTTTGATCACCAAGGGATTTTAGGATTTTTCGAGGTAAGGTATCCTCAATTACCATACTAGTGCTTGCGTCTGGTTCTTCAGTTGCTAGTAGCACTGTCATCTCCTTCTGAGTTATTTCAGGGAGTGAACCTTTCGCTGTTCACTTCGGTTTTCATCTCCGAAGGCTCAGTTCTCTTCTATGGAAAGAAATCTCGAACCAGATCGTTCGTGTAAGGGTGCACTTGTTTAATCACCGCGACATGAAGTTGACCTTGGAAGGTACTTTAAGGGTGATCTGGACTTTAAGCGGTGCTTATTTCGATCGCGAGAGCCTGGTAATATAGTGCACAAACTGTTGAGGCACTCAAATATTTTAACGTCTTTGGGCGTAATCACGTTACTACACGAGACAGATGAAGCTATCTATCATGAACACGTCAAGTAGTATAGCTTAGAGTCGACACGATCCTGGAAATGTAGTGCACAAGCTGTTGAGGCACTCGAATATTTTAACGTCTTTGGGCGTAAGCACGTTACGACGCGAGACGGATGAAGCTATCTATCATGAACACGTCAAGTAGTATAGCTTAGAGTCGACACGATCCTGGAAATGTAGTGCACAAGCTGTTGAGGCACTCGAATATTTTAACGTCTTTGGGCGTAAGCACGTTACGACGCGAGACGGATGAAGCTATCTATCATGAACACGTCAAGTAGTATAGCTTAGAGTCGACATGATCCTGGAAATGTAGTGCGCAAGCTGTTGAGGCACTCGAATATTTTAACGTCTTTGGACGTAAGCACGTTACGACGCGAGACGGATGAAGCTATCTATCATGAACACGTCAAGTAGTATAGCTTAGAGTCGACACGATCCTGGAAATGTAGTGCACAAGCTGTTGAGGCACTCGAATATTTTAACGTCTATGGGCGTAATCACGTTACGACACGAGACGGATGAAGCTATCTATCATGAACACGTCAAGTAGTATGTATAGCTTAGCCATGATTGCATCAGGAAAAATAGCCATATTCCATTCTTTCGTCAGAGTATCTTGTTATCAACCATGATCACGTAAATAATAGCAGTACATAAATAACAGGCACGTAAATAGAAGCAAGCATACGTAAATAAAAGCATAATAAAGCATAAAATGAAATAAAAAGTGGGTATGCTAGCAATGTTACATTAGCTGTGCTTTTATTATGGCTATACTCGTTAAAACGATGGTTCAAGAACACACAAAGGTGGGTAATTTTACGATGAATGCATATTATCAAAGCTTTCCATTTATTTGTTTATTAATTGAATTATAATAATGTGACACCTAAAGGTGAGTAAACAACGACTTACCATCGCATGTCTGATGCACAGGGACCGACGAAGGTAAAGCTCAATGCGTTGTAGTCGTTTTGAGATATTCGCTTCTTTCTCTTTGTTTGTACGTTTACCCATAGTTAACCTTTAACTTCACATTATTTTATTATTTTTTGTAGGTAGAATAAAAAGTATTTTAGCTCAAGATTACAAAAAACCTATTTAGTAGTGGCGATGCCGGCACACAAAAAACGAATGAGCTGGCACGGCGGCGTGCGGCAACGCAGGCGCTACGCCGGGTGGGGCGGGGAGGAGGGGTACACAGTAGTCAATTGAATATCTTTTTATTTTTGATTCTCCTTTATAGCTCTAAATAATTGTGTGCGATGCCAGTACATTGAAGAATGGACTACATAGTAAAACATCTCTAATAAATCTCGAGGATGCAACGTCGCAGTATAATATATTATCAGATTGCTCTGTGAAGGTACCTAGTGAAATTCAGCTTATACAACGTGTTAATGACTATTGACTAATGACTAATGAATTAACTGAAAACTAGAAAGTAGTGGGCTCAGAATCAACTAGCAAATCGATCGCACTATGTTTTAATATAGGTTATATTTTTTTATTTTTACAAGCCCATGTCTAAATTATTTACAATACAATATTTGGCGCGTACGCCGCCCGCAGCAAAAAAATTCGAACCGGTAGGCGCAGGCGTAGCGCTTGAAATTTCGTAGATAGGTCACCTCCAAACTAATGTTGAATAACTTTTAAAGTATTAATTTTTTTGATATAAAATATATTTTAATCATATTATTGTTTACTTTTTTAAATGGGGTGTATCAGGTTTTCAGTTCATTCATTAACACGTTGTATACACCTGCTTTTGATATCAACACTGCTTGAACGGCTGTTAATTTATTACTGGAGTATGTCGCAGATCAACTTCACACATTCACTTAATCACCGTATGAAATACAGATACTACTTTATTATTAATCGCACTATTATAATATCACAATTAAAATTTAAATAATACTTATTAGCAACATAATCTAATCACCCAATAAATAAATGATCCAATATTTCACAACGCGTCGTTCACTTTTGCAAATAAGAATTAAACTAAACGTAATAGAGAAAGTGTATGTAATTATATAGGCATGTCCAGCAGTTAGAGTGCCTGAAGGCAGGTAGGTGAAAATCCAAAAAAATAGGCACCAATTAGTTACTGATAAAGAAACAAATAATTGACTTTAGGTATTTACCTGTACACTAGTACTTTCTGTATTGTATCTTTTGTTCAGCCAGGTAAATATCTACCTGCATAAACGACTTTTCTTTGTTCTTACTATCTGTATAATATAAATATGCAGGTATAAGAGCGCCAATGCATATTCAGCTAGAGCTCTACCATCGTCCCTTTAGCAATCTTACCTAACACAAAGTCTTACCTCGATTTGGGAAAAATGTCCAAACAGTTTGATCGTCGCACTAATGGTTATGCTGAATGGAATAAACCTCACATTTATTTTGGTACCTTACAGGCGCCATAACCTAAGATTATATTATCATACTCTGTTTACTGAAATATAATATTATAAATAGTAATTTTAAGGGCATCGGCACGCATTTTACACAAATGTGAATATAATTTGATAATGATAATGATGATGATAACGATAACCTAATTGAAGGAGATTTTTTAAATTCTTAAAAACGCAACTAGGCATATTGATTATGGGTAATTTGTCCACTTATTAAATCACCCCATAATATTAGGTACTTATTACTTACCCATCTGAAGTACAGTCATTATATCAAGCAATATTTTAACGTGTTCGTCATTGAACTCTATTACTATTGCAATAAGATTCAACGATGGTCAAAAGTGATTATATATTATATTTGTGATGCTGAATGTATACATACATTCACACACACACTGTACACTTGCTTAAATTATTATCAGTCTGACCACTAATAATATATAAACTTAACAAGTATTTTTTTCTTTATAACTAAAAACTAGCTGTTCCCCGCGGTTTTACCTGCGTTAATTTTGGAGATAGTTCTTAATGTCCTATTCTGATATATAAGCTTTATTATTATAAAGTTTCATAAAAAATCCATTCAGTAGTTTTTATGTGAAAGAGTTACAAACATCCATACAAACTTTCGCGTTTATATTAATACTTGCTGTTTCCCAAGATTTCACCCGCGTAAATTTCGGATTTCCCGAGAGAACATCGGTACGAAAAGTAACCTACGTCCTTTTCTGTACCCTCGACAACGTGTAGGCAAAATATTATTATAATCGGTTGAGCCGTTGAGGCGTGAAAGCGTTACAAACAAACAAATAAACAAACTCACTCACTCACTCACTCACACTCACACACTTTCGCATTAATATCTAAAATTGAATCCATTGTGACAAATATCCACTCAAGTTATTGTTTGTCTTGCTCTTATAGGTCCAAATAATTGGACATAGATAAGCAATAGTGTGTTAACCCACACTGGAGAAATTTTGAGTAAATCGTGTTTTAAAAGTAGGAGCGCCATTTTGTATCAACATTTTTTATGTTCAATATTTAGTTACATATTTAAGCAATGTAATAAGGTAAACACATAATTAAAAAACTCTCGATAAAACCTTCTGAATTAATAACTTAATTTTGTGGGTTAACATGTTATTGCTTATCTGCGTCCAATTATGGCACTGTTTGATTGTTATTGAAAAACAAGCCGTGATTTTCTGAGACGATAGCACAGTAAATTGTTCAAAACTATAGGGCAATGTGATATCATGAGGTTTGCTTTGCGAGTAAAAACTCATGATTTTCTCTTATAAAATATGTAGTTGCTTGCTCTGCGATACCTTCCTAGTGCTATTAGAAGAATTCCCGAGGAAGCTCTGACATTACCGCTGGTGAAACCGCGGGGAACAGCTAGTTCACTATAATCTCGGAGAGACGGAAAATAATCAACAACCTATCTCGTATACTTTGCGATAAATCCATACAATTGAATGAAGTACGTTAATAACAGACGCTTTGTTTCAGGTAACAAGATGGCGGCTATACTCCGGCGCAACACCAGCACCATCCAAGGTATAACGTCGAGTGTCACGTGCTTGCTCCTCTTGGCCTCAGTCCTGGTGCACTTCGGTCTGCGATGACGTCAGAACTAGAATAATCCCGGCTTGTGTTGTTAAATACTGATAAAAGTCTTAGTTTAATAAATAAAAAAACAATTAATGTAATAAAATAATTTAGGTAATGACTTCGAATTTCAAATTATATAAAAAAAAACAAGTTGTAATAAATGTTTAAAATGATGGAGCCAACAGAATAACATTGTTTGAATGGATGTATTTATGATCACATACAACGTTATTATCATTATAACTTTTTTTTAAATTGTAGTGGTGGTTGACTTTGATGCATTACACTGAGCTGAAAATTTTCCTAAAGAAACAGACAAAACAAATATTAAAACCTCATATTTTGAAGTAACATTGCGAAAAACAAACAAACCTTAAAATTATAAAAGAGTAAAATCCGCAATTCTGTACATTGAATGTATGTTTACCAAGAATTGAAAGAGGCGATAAAGGAAGAGACATCAAAAAAGTTTTTAAATTCTTTACTGTGTGTTTGTCTGTTCGCGATAATCTCCAAATCTACTGAACAGATTGTCAGGTAGATTGAGCTTAGCCATACAGGCTTTATTTCATTTAAATCGGATGTCCGGAAAAAAATTTATATCAAAACGTTTCACGCAGGTGAAACCGTGGGGCACAGCTGCTAGTAGCTAATATGTCAACAGTTGCTCAGAATATGTAGTTACGAACACGCTACTAACTTACGCACAGATCAAGCTACAAACTCAGCACTACGGTCGCATAACTAACGACTAAGCGTGCGTAGCTGACAGCTACGTGCTCGTAGCACGAAGCTACGTGCTCGTAGTACTAAGCTACGTGCGAGTAGCAGTAAGCTACGTGCGAGTAGCATTAAACTACGCAGAAGTTTGTGCAAAATAATCCTAAACAGATAGCAGAAGTAAAACTGTAACTTGTTTACCTACAGCTTTTTATCTGCTATGTAATATATCGAACACTCTTACATAATTACATAAAGCATATTTGATTTGATTTGATTTGATAATTATACATTCGCAGCTACGCAACATTGAAGCGATACTAACGGCCGCACTCAGAGTCGACTTTACAAGTTTAATAAATTTATGTTAATTGGCATTTCACTAATTAAGTTACATCTTATTAAATGCCAATTAACATTAATTTACTGAACATCTCTGATTGCGGCAGTTTTGTTTTAAAAATCCATACTTAACTAAGTAACCATTAAAGTCGACTCTGAGTGCGGCGGTAAGACTTGCAAGTCATAATTGGACGCAGATAAGCAATAACATGTTAACCCACAAAATTAAGTTATCCATACAGAACGATTTATTGAGAGTTAAGGAACGTTTTTTAATTATGAGTTTACCTCATTACATTGTTTAACTATGTAACTAAATATTAAACATAAAAAATGTTGACAGAAAATTGCGCTATAATTTTAAGACACGATTTACTCAAAATTTTTCCAGTGTGGGTTAACACACTATTGCTTATCTATTCACATGTTTATGCACATAACCAAATTAATTCGTTGTTTCTTAGCAACATAAAGGGAAAAATAAACAAATTCAGTTTGATCCTTGTCACGTCAAATTTTATACGTAAAAAATGTGTAGTTTATTTAAATATTCGCGCTCTTTCTACAAATCATTTGATTTTAAAGTTATCAAATATAGAAATATAAATAATTATAAGTGACTAGTCATAGTGCAACTATTTTCACTCGAATGTTAATAAAATTATTATTATTAATGAAAACAGTCGTGTATTCAGTTGTGTGTTTTTCTGACAGGTATCTAAGTAAGGTTTCATTTTTCTCCTTCTGTCGTTAACCCCGTCCGTGCGTGACGCGAGCTGCCAACTGAAAACCAGTGCTGGGTGTACCCGCACTTAGCTAATGCTGAGTTGGGGTCCCTTTCAGCAGAGAAGATACCAATGGGTAAACCAATTTATTCAATGTTTTTTTGTTTTTTCTTGTGTACTTATTGTGTTAGAATAAATGTAGTTTTCTTTCTTTCTTTTTAAGTACATAATGTTATAACAGCACACATAAGATACAGATAAAGTGTCGTAAGATCCATGCGGTTTGAATGTAGAAAAATTACGATAGCTAATAACATCCTCAATCTAGTCAATTTTATGTGTGGTGGGTAAAATATTGAATGGCAAAAACTCTTTGTGTTTGTGTACCTTTACTAATATAGGTGATGAAAATGACATCAGTTTTGTTTCATTTCCAGAAACCATCACCCCCGTTTTTCTAAAATTTTGTTATTATAAGTTAATGCAGTGTCCGATAAGGATAGGTATTATCATTTTCACCATGAAATGACTAAATATTAATAAATAAATAGATCACAAAAACAAATCGAAAGAATATTATGCAATCTTGTAGGGTGTCAATTATATTTGTAATAGAAAATCAATATTATCCTTATTTTACTTCAGTAATAAAAGCTTCAAATTTGTAATCTTGATAATAAAACATGTACACGAGGACTTTAGTTAATAAGTAGATATTAAATTTGAAAA